>OU383783.1:9058715-10482049 GCA_910950805.1 Acrocephalus scirpaceus scirpaceus | reverse complement strand
AGGTTGAGGCCAAGGAACCAGTATTATTCTTACAGCTCTTATGATCTCCTCTGTTTAGCTTAGCTGTCTCCCATCCCAGCTCTGTTTTATAACAATTAGATTATTTTTGACTATATATAGAGGATAATGATAATGATTCGAATGATAATGTGTTACAGTTATAGCCCACACCAGTGTGCAGGAAGGCTGCAGGGAAAGGAGCACAGTAGGGCCTTTAATACAGACGACCAACATGCAGCAGCATTTATGCTGTGTTTCAGGCTCCCTGGGCAGTCTGAAGTGGGGCCACTGAGAGTGGAGAGAGCCAAATGCTGCCATCAGCCTTCCCCTCTTCACTTGGTGTGCAACCACACAGGCACAAATGGTCTGCATGGAGCAGATCATCAAAAAACCACACAGTTTGTCCTGAAGAAACCTCCCACAGTACAGAAAAATGCTGACTTTGTGAAGAGCAAATCCAACAGCCTTCTGTCAACAGCGAATGGGTGCTTGAAGACAACCTCCTACCAAATGAAGAGTGTTGATGCAATACAGCCCAAAGAGCCCCCAAAGCTGTGCTTGATACTGGAAATGTTTGCTGTGTCAAGGTATAGCCCATTCAGAATGGAAGTTTTGCTATGAAGCTATTTGGAGGTATAACTAATGTATCCCACGATCTCTGCTCCTGCCTCTACAACAATTAAATGGTCTCAAAAATGTCATCATCTCATGCTCACAGAGGAAAAAAAAAGAAACAATGTTTTAACAGAGGGGCTCAGATGATGCTTTCCAGAGGAGACACAGACAAGGCAAAGCTGTGAGGATGAATAACATAACAGCTAAAGCCCTTGCCCTAGGAAGCAGCAAACCAGACTTCAAACACACAAGTCATCTCCGTTAGGATCAATCTGTAGAGGGCCAGGCTGCATGCCAGAAACAGAGCAACTCAGCTCACCAAGAGTGTGTTTACATGGCAGCCAGAGCACTAACAAAGGTGTTTGGCTACACCTGAGCCAGCTGCATACTTGCTGGCCCAAGGGCAGCCCGTGGTGAGCAGCACACAGGATCCAGCACAGCTCAGCACTCCAGTGCTTCCTCAGGTGAGTGCATTTTGTAACCCACACCTCACACCAAAATAGCTGGATTGCTACCAGTCCTTGATCTGCCCATCCAAATGTTACTCAGCCACATCTAAAAAGACCTCAATCACTTTTTTGTCATCATTGTGGACATATCCCTTATGGCAGAAAGCAATCAGAAGGATATGCAATAACAAATTAATGCTAAAAGCCAAGCTGTCTTCCATGCCACAAAACAAGCAAAAGGATAAATGTAAAGAACAGATTCCAAAGGGCTGGCAGGTATATCTCCAGCGGGAGTGGAGTGAAAATTGTCTGCACTTGTTCCAAGAAACTCTAGCCAAGATGATTAGTTGGTGTTCATTAAATAAGTTCTGTTGACCAATTTTTGTTATCTCATCACTATTTTTCCCAATTAGTAAAATTAGGCTGGTTAAATGCTATCAGTAGGATTATCTATAACCTTTACTGAGGTAATGGTTTTCTATGCTAATGCAAATGTGGTCACTGTGCAAGTTAAATGACCTCTGCCCCTCGCCCCTACTAGCTGTGTAATGAAAGAACACATTAAAGAGACAATTATTAGGTTAATTTCCTTACTTGAATGCTGACATTGATGCTGTGCTCCTGTTATTAGACCTACCTCCAGGTAGTAACAATGCAAGTGAAGTAAGAAAGAAGGTAGCTGGTGGGCACTGCACTGGAAAGCTTGAGGTGCTTTTTATCAAAGGTGAAGAGCCCTGTAAATCTAAAAAAACCCCAATCATTAAATAATACAAAGTTATCAAAGGAGAATGTGTGGAAGACAAATTCAGAAATAAGAAATCACGAATATGAAACTAGTGGTCATATGTGGTAAGAAAACACTACTTCTGGAAAATATGCAGATTAAGTAGCTAATTATCACTCGTAGTTCCAGCCATAAACTACTCTCAGTAGAAGAGGCTTCTCCACTTAAGTCTAATCTTATAAATAAGCAGAATGATGCATAGAAAGAGAACTGGAGAAAGTACAGTGTTTAGTGTGGTGAGGAGCTGCCAGTTTCTGTTTTAGAATCAAAAGCTTTGACATACCATTTGAAAGTTATTAGGCATGGCAAGGCTCCCATTGCAAGCTCCCAGCAGTGCCCACACCCCTCACTACTGGCTAATGGAGCAGCAAGTGGGCTGGTGGAGAAACCTGCTGCCCTTCGTGGCCTACAGGCACCACCAGATCCAAGCCTTCCCTCCTGCCCCAGTCCTACAGGCACCACCAGATCCAAGCCTTCCCTCCTGCCCCAGTCCTACAGGCACCATCAGAGCCAAGCTTTCCCTCCTGCCCTGGTCCTTTGCATCAGCTGACAGTAGAGGCTCCCCATGCTTGAACCTCTTCACCACCAGCTGTTTGAGCACATCAGCACATAGTACTGCCCTAAGCCCTCTGATTTATGCCTCATTACGTGTCCACCTAAAACAAAGCTTCCTTAAGGCACAAGAACCAGACGATGGCCCCAGTTTGCTGCTAGGAAAGACTAATGGCATCACAGAAGAAGCACAAACCAAGCAAAGAAGCAGCAGACCGAAATTTTCCTGCTAGGAGAACCTCTTCATCCACCTATGCTCTTGCAGTCCCACCTTCCCATATGTAGTTTGTCCACCCACCTGTGTATACGAATAATTTTCTGTTTAAGAAGAGCGAGAAAAATGTGACTGACTAAAACACCATAGCCACACACACACCCAGATCTCTATAGCACTGCCACAAGGTTTCTAGCTGCTGTCACTCTCTGTTTATTGTCAGTGAAAGAGCAATGGATTGCTCTTCCTTTCTGCTGATGGCCTGCTAGCCCCCGAGGGAGAAAGCATAGACTAATCTGGAAGATTAGCAGTCTATGGACCAGGCAATCACAAGCTCCCACCCTGTCTGTAGTACACTTGAACCAACAGCTTGCCTGGCGGGAAATTCTGATCCTGCACATCTTCTGTCAGACCCTGAAAAGTCGAATCCCACAGAGGCAAAGATCTGCACTTTTGTCATGGTGACAAGCAGCACACATCTCATCCTGAGCAATCTCACACTGCTGGCTAGATTGAAACAAATGGATGCAATGCTTCTTGAAGGGAACCCCCCCCAAAATAATCTCTAAATCCATTCACTTCTATTCAATGCAAAAGTCATAGCTGGTTCTGCAGTGCAGGGCACATCCTTCCAGTGGGCACATTTCCATCTCGCCCCAAGCATACAAGCAGAGAGAGCTGTGCTCACACAGGGAGAGCATCATTGCCCTGCTGGTGCTGCTCGTGAGTCCGCCAGCAACAACCAGAGCTGCATCTCCTCCCCTCAGCAGTGCCACTCTCAGAAACTTGAGCCACAAAGGGACGTATCAGACTCCCCTGGAGGGGAACACTCCAGCTGTGAACCAACAGGACACTGATTGCTCGAAACTCTTCTGTATACTGGGAAATCCAGGTTGTTTATGAAGGAAGAATGTGCTTTACTGGTGCAACTGGTGGCTAGTGCATTGCTCTGCACTGCGGAGACAAAATACAAAATATGAACATATCCATTTTTACTCTGCCAGGCTGGTGCTCTCTGCTCTTAAGCAGGTCTCCTCAGCCCTTTGGATGTAAAGATCTCAGGGCCATGGACCATCTCATTACATCTGGCAGGGAGAACAAGGAAATCCCAAACTCAGAAACAGTATGTTGATGGTTAGTTACCTTAGAAACTTTTTTTTAAACTTAAATTACAATATCAACAATTGTTTTCATACTTTTGGGATTCTCTCTGTCACTCTAGTGCTTGCTTTGTTAAGAAATTTGGAGTGCAGTTCAGATCCCATTTACAACTATGACAAAATTCTAGCTGAAAACTGTTTCCTTGCACCGTTTGAAATTCTCATTACCACTACACAAAGAGAAAAAATAACCCTTAATAAAAACTAATCTGTGTGAATTTGAATTCTATATGTAATAAACTCCATCAAAACCCATTCTTTTGCTTTGCTAAGGCACCAAAATAATTGCAAGTATTATTTTACAAAGGTATCTTTTACAATTAGTTTCGAGTTTTGGTTTTTTCTGAGCCACTAAATAAATTAATTAAAATAAATTAATATAAAGTGCAAAATCATTTCACATCAGAATTATTATATTTTTAATGTATAAGAAAAAAAGCCCTTTAAACTTTAAATTCATGTATTATATATAATATTTACTTTTTAATTTACAAACTCTGAAAAGGCAAAAGCATAATACAATTAATACTCAAAGAAAATCTGAGTTTGCACAAAGGTTTTTTTTTTCCTTACTGTTTTAGCCCTTCAACAGGTATTAGTTTAAGTGGGTTTTACTGTCTATTTTACAGACATACCAGTAGAAAATGAAACATTTAAATATGCAAGCTTTAGCTAATCCTCCAACACACAGCCTATGGACTTGGTAGGATTATCCCTTATTATAACACCGTTAGAACTGATACAAAATTGCAGTCTGAGATTAAACACAAGAATTTCTAAAAATGCATCCCTCTGCTTCCTCCATTTTATCCTGCAAAAATATTTAACATTTTGAAGCATTCCTTTACTAGTCTCAAAAATAATTGGTGCAGAATTCTAATATTTATATAATCATGCAGCATTACTTTATGCAGTAAACACTATACCTATCATTTAAAGTTAGCACTTTTCCCCCCAGTCTAATGCAACATTCAAGACATTGAGGAAAACAGTGGAATATTTTAATATATTTTCTGATTTGTTGGAGAAACCATCATATGTGAAAACACTATTTCATCATATGTGGAAACAGTATTTTATTTTTTCATTTAAACATTTTAGAGCTGCTGTATTATTAAAAGTCTCATCTTCTTCCCTATCATGAGCTGTTAAATTTCTTTTTAAATATGATATTGCTAGTTAAGGATCCACTCCACTGAGGGACCCAAGTTCATTTGCATCCATTGGCTATGCTAAATGCTCAGCCCAACAGATGGGAATCTAATTGCAGACCTGTTGTCTGGACATTGTTAACAAATGCAGAAGTAGCAATATACAGGGCTTTTTGGAGCTGAATTTGGTCTGGCAGCAGGGGAAGTCCAGTTAATTACCAACATCTGAATTTCTTGTTTAATGCAGGCAAAGGCAAAAATAGAAGTAACTCAGACTCAGAAGGACTGAAAACTGATCAGAAAAAACATAGACATTAGATCACCCAAAGCTGTTTTGGAAAACTGGGATGAGGGTTCCATGAGCATACAACGCAAAACTTCATTTTTGTGAAGTGACTTCCATGTGAGAAAAGAGAAAACTCCAGATACAATCACGGTAAGAATATTAAGCTTGCAAAGAAAGACACTGTCTACAGTGATACATGAACTCTAAACATCATAAAGTATTAGTATTAATATTTTAGTATTAGTATTAGACTTAACAGAGCCCGAAAAGGCAAGATTGAGTTTATTCGGTGATTTTGCTTTGAGTCTCAGATATAGCAGGGAGATGAGATTGTCTGCACAAAGTGTTCAAATTACCAAAATCTGTAAAATTTTATATTTTCTTTGTTAAATGAAAAGGCATTTGCTTTTGTAGAAAATTATTTCTGCTTTTTTCACCCCAGCTCCTCAAAAATGCTGAAAGAGAAACCAAGACTATTGTGGCAATGTTTACAAACCAACACATCCTCACATGTTTTGTTGCACTGGAAATAGAGACCAGTTTTCTCTGGCACTTCCCTGTTCAAATTACTCTCTTGAGTGATTATGTATTTCCAAAGCACTCAACCCTGTCATTGTTTAATAATTTGACTTTCCTGCTTTTTTTGCAGGGTTTTTGTTGTTGTTGTTTGGGCTTTTTGTTTTGTTTGTGGCAGTATTGTTTTGGGAGTTTTTGTGTGGTTTTGAGTTTTGGGTGTGCTGTTGGTTGGTTGGTTGGTTGGTTGGGGTTTTATAAGCTGGGGATCTAGAAACACACCCAGGTCTATATCCATCCATTTCAATGTTTATGTGCTTTTATGCAAAAGTCTTATCAGGAACCTGGAAACCTGCACAGTGTTGTAATATCCAGGTAGAATCTTTAAAAAATTGAATTTTTTTGCTCTGTGAGATTACATTTTGATGGGTGACAGGTAGTAGAGCCTCAAAAAAGAAGAATACAGAGCTGGCATTCAACAAATCCAACAGTCTAGAAATCATTTCTTTTTCTCATTGACAACACTAAAGAAGAAGGAAACCAGGTTATTTCCATGGAATTAATAACTGGATCACAAAGATTTCACTGACTGACTTCTAGACAGCAAATGAAGGGTCTGATGCTGACACCCATCATGGTGAACCCACCATTTGCTACTGGTTGGCAGCAGCTGAACTCTCAAGGACTCTGAAGGCCCATGGGCTTTACATTAATTGACTTTAGATGAGATGCTTAGAAAATTTCACTTTCTCCTCTCTACTGGGTTGTTTTATTCTAATAAAATAGATTCTAAAATTCTCTGCATATTTTCCAGTTTCATTAAGTGAAATTAATTGCTGTTCAATCTCAGCCCTTGATATGGCACAACTTTTCAGGTATCAGAGGTATAGAAAATGCCAGACATTTGTTTTAATGACAGGAAAGTGATACCAAGAAGTCATGTGGTGTTTCAGAAAATGCAGGTTTTGTTCATGAACGAGTTTCAGGCTTTAATACCATTTTGAGCTGCCTGGAATTATTCTGCTGAAGACTATTTAGCCAAAACAATCTGATAATTCAGATAAAACACAATAGTGCTTTGTCAAGGCTAAAAAAAAAATAAAAAAAGAAAAAGTCACACACTGAGTTTGATATAAAGCCTCCAGAGTCAATGGAAGCACTCTGTACATCATGCTACAGATGGCATAACCTGATGTAAGGATATGTTTCACAATTTCTTAGAGTCACAGAATCATAGAAAGGCTTGGGTTGGAAATAACCTTAAAGACCATCTAGGTTCACCCTCCCACTGTGCACAGGGATGTCACACACTACATTTGTAGCTCGTCAACTCATTGGACCAACTTACAAGAAGAGCACAGCCCAGGGAGGCAAGTATCATAAAACTAGACACAAAATGGGGTATTATAAGCAAACACAATTTTCATTCTGTTTCCTGCTTTATTGCCTTTTCACGAACATTTTAGAACATTCATTACTTAAATGTATCAGTGGTACCCATTCCAGTTACAGCCTGCAATCAGTTAAAATGATATTAAATAAATTCAAAATATTAGAAAACTATGTGAATATCTACTGTAAAATACACATATTGGAGGAAAAAAGGATCACCCTGACTAGATTCTTAACTAATCATTAAGGTTTGTCACTAAATACATATTTTGCTACCTGACATATTTAATTTGACTAACCCTGGTTGGCTTTAATGAGCTTTCATAAGAGCATAGGGAAATTGAACTGTCACAATTTAGAGACATTTTTATTTCTTTGCTTGTGTGGTTGAAATCCCTATTCTCAGCAGTGCTTCTGCTCTTTTATTTTTATATTTCCTGAATACTTCATTCTTTTAAAAGTAATGCATTTCTTTATCACCCCTTTTTGAGCTCAGGCATGCTGCAGACAGTTGAGTGACGAAGATGACGTGGATTGGAGGTGTTTAGCTTTGTAATTTCATCCTTGAATTTTGTGATTACTAACAGGACAACTTTTTTAATTTGCTCTTTTGTCTCGATTCCCCTGGCTGACAATCTGCTCTGTGAGCTAGGCTTTTTAATCAATCACCTAGATAATCAAATGTCACTGGCTATCTGCTCCGTGTAATTACTTTTGCAATTAAAAATCAACCTCAAGTTGCCTCATCTAATTAGAGGGATGGGCAGATTTTCATCGAGATTGATTTTTTAATAAATATTGACTTAAAATGCCATAATCTCATCATATTCTTTCATTTTCTTTGTACCAAAAATCAAACAAATGGAAGAATTAACAAGCAGAAAGATTCATAGGACTTCAAAGGCTTTTGCTAGTTGAGACATACAAAATTGTGCTATACAGAAGCCTAGCTTATCTCAGTCTAATAACGCTCAAAAGCTCCTACCTTTTATTAGAAAAAGAACAAAGCAGTTGCACCATTATATATTTCACTTTCTGAAGTAGTCCGAATTAAATGAATAAACTCTATACTTATAATTATCTGGCATGCATATGACAAAAAATATTGCATAGGTTTTACTGAACTACCATGTATTTCAAAAGTAATTAACTTCAAATAAATAATAATATTGAGGATTCCTGTTTCTCCAACACACTTCCCAAGATGTGGTTTTATTTTTTTTTTTCCTAAAGAGCAGTTAATTTGAGGATGTTTTTATCACTTTGTGTCAATAAGACTACAACATCCACTATTTTACTGATCACCAGGAAAATAAGATTTGTGGCAAATAGGCATGTAGAAAATTAGAAGCAATATCCTAGAAACAGCTGAAAGATCCTACTTTTATACCTGGTAAAGGAGAATATTTTTGAATCTATTAAAATATTGATAGAACAGCAAAGCACCCTGGAAGGCATCACCAGGAATAGAGCCTACCTTCTTTTTCTTATTTCTGACATGGAGTTATTGTCTGCCTGACCTTGAACACTATGAACTCATTGAACCTCAGGAGGATGTTTCAAGAGCTGCAGTAGCAGGTCCTGATGATGCCCAGACCAACGCTGCACTTGAAGAAGCACAAGTCCTTGTGCCTGCAGGAGCTGTAACCTCCCTGGGGCTCCTGAGCTGTTAGAGCAGCACATCTCCTTTCCTGCAGCTGCAGAGCCATGCTAGGCAGGCAGGACAGCTTCCCACTTCCTTCCCACCCCCTGTGGGAACTGTTAGTACTCGGGGCAGACCCTTTTGTCAAAGGGATACAGAAATTTTGCCTGTCTTGTTATCACTGTGCTTGGTGTTGCTTTTTGACACTTCTCTGGAACACACCCAAGCTTGTTTAAGAATACAAAGATACAGATGGCAAGACAAAACTGCACAGTGACTCATCCATGAACACAGGAGAAAATTTGAGTCTGTCAACAGTAGATGAATGTTCCATCTTATTTGCTAAAAGAAGACAGTTTGCTTAATAGTAGTTGATGACCCCAAGATAAGCTCTTTAATGTATATATGTACCTCAGTCATCCAGATCTCTACAAAGCAGTTATTACCGTTTTAAATGAATGAACAAACTCTGAATGTGCTATCCTATTCAGATTATAATGATGGAACAGGATACCACAATTACAGCTTCTGGAGGAGTATGCTCTGCTTTATACTGCAGCCAGGTCCAGACTATGGTATTTCCACTGGAAATATCAGCAACTTAAGAGTGCTTTACAATACCTGTTGAGATATTCATTAACCTCTGATTTGCTACCAATAAGAATATATAATTTCAACAGTCATACAAGGTATTTTTCACTGTAGTACAGGGGTTGTGAACCACAATACTTTTCCCAAGTGAAACAAGCTCCTTGTTCCCCTCTGTTGAGAGTGGGCTACCTTAAACCAAGAGAACAATAACCACTAGATTCTGAAGAGGATAAAGTGGGAGGAAAGAATATAAACCAGTCCCTTCTGGATTAACTACATGAAGTCTCTATTACAGCAGTGCTACCAGTCTGGTAACAATATCACAAGTTTACAGTGAATAACAATGCTGTGGTTGTGTCAAGCAAAACAGCACCAGCATCTATGCTGCCCATACACTGCCAATACATTTACTTTTGTTGGCTGCAAAACAAAAATGAAAGTAATTACATCTGGGAAAAAAATAACTCTGCTCAATGTCCTGAATCATGGTATGCTGAACATGTGCTAGCCAAACCAGCTCCCTGTCAGTGGTCTGGAATCTCTGCTCTGGGTCAGCCACCTTGACATCACTTCCCAGCCATTCTGTCCAGAGCTCAGTGTCTGTCCCTGTAGTGACCAGAGAAAAGCAGATGTACGTGGCACCTCTTGTCTTCTCAGCAGTCATTGCATGTCACCCTGCAGAGGCCTAAGGAAGAGGCTAGAAAGGGCTGTGGATAGGGGAAGAGGCATTTGGGGAGATCTGCCAGCCATTTGGTTCTCTGTTTATTTGGGGAAAGGAATGCAGATACTAATCAGGCTCTTGGGTTCAGCAGCAGATGTGAAAGTTGCATGCAACTTCTCTCCCCCTTGCTAGCAGTATACATCTTCCACACAAAGACCATCCATATTTACATCCTCAGAAAGGATGGGCTGATAAATGCTGTGCACTCTTGATGGGAGCTGCTCCACGGCAAGAGTCTCCCACACTATTTCAGGTCCCAAAGTGAGTGGTTGGTAAATTTTTTGGGTTTTGGGTTTTTTTGTTTTTAGAGGGGAGTCTTGAAATGAACATCTTTCATTTCAGTTTAAAAACAGAATCAAAACCCAAAACAAATGCAGCTTCACACATGTCCCCTGACTCCCTTGCTCTTGTGGAAGACCTTGTGCAGATCTGACCATGTAAACACCTGAGGTTCTAACTGTGGGAAAATGTGCAGGAAGGACTTAATCAGAAGAAAACTTTCTGAATCATCCAGAACAACAAGTCTTACAGAAACAAGACAAATGCAATTCCCTGGAAGACTTTTCAAGCACCTTCTCTTGTGTACCAGCATTCTATCCTTTCACAGAAGTAGTATAAAAAGTAGAGTAACATTCAGGTGCATCTGAAACAGATTAGTTAGGTCCTTTTTCTAGGGTGGTGCAGACTTCTAGAATCAAGGGCTCCACTTAATTCTAAATCCCTAAGTGGGAAAACATTCTGAAAATAGACCTGCTGCAGATAAGGACATGCAGCCCTGTCAGATGTGACTGAGTCAGCTTTTAAACTGAAGCTCCAGCTAAACCTACAGGTAAGAAGTTTCATATTTAGGTAATTTGTCCAGACAGCACATAACTTTACTACTATTATACACACCTCTATCCTGGCACAGTATTCCCACACACTGTGCAGACATGCTTTGCTGTAAGCCAGTGTGCATTTAATATCCTCACCCCGAAAATAAATTCTATGGCATCTCTTAAATGCGTAGAAGCAACTCAGATGGCTCTTCTGGAATTAATTCACTGGAATTTGCCTAATGATTTGAAAAGATTCTTTAGAACAAAGATTTAAGAGTTGCCAGCATCGATTTTTATCTCTAGCAGTGAAGTCCTTGACAAGTTCTTAGTAGCATACCTTCTTCTTAGTATACTTCAGAGCATTCAGTGGCTCAATAAAATCATTATTATAATGTGTTATGTAAAGTACTTACTCTTCTTGCACTTGACAATAATGCTGTAATTTTTCTCAACAAGACAGCCTACTAATGTAATAAATTTATGGTAAAATAGAAAAGGAAGATTAAGAATTGTTTTACACTCTCTGGTATAAGATTCCTAGTTATATTAGCATTTTGAGAAGGATTTATTTGGAGATTGAGGATTAATTCCCATGAAATCATTATACAAATTTCAAAATGTCAACTACTTTGATAGAGCTTATGATTTTATCTTCTTATTTTGACAGGCAACTGTGTAAAACAACTTCTGTGTAGAAACAGCACAGGAATAAAGCAAGGGTAGGATAAATAAAGACAGAATGATCCTCACAGGTTTTCCGATCAGCTGTCTTTTTATTCTGATTACTTGTAGGACAGAGCAGTAATAGACATTTTCCTTTGCACAAAATAATAAGAGCAGTACTTATCGCTTGTTGCCTACAGCTAGTGGCAAAAGGAAATTAGAAAAGTCCAATGAAGCTGAGTAGTAATTAATCATCATACAGTGGTGCCTGTCAAATCAGAGGGGTCTTTCCAGCTGATAATGCTGCCCTGCACAATTTAGACTGATAGAAATTAGAATTCTTTTTCCTCTGGCAAACACCAAAAATACTAGAGTTAGCACAAATGTGGCCAACTGCTCGCTTCAGTGACTGCCTGACCCATTTACGGCCAACGTCTGCATCGAGTTTAGCTCAACACAGATTTGAAGGAACACCACTCATTCCTCACAGCAAAAAATAAAGGAGTATCATTCACAACTACTCTGCCTAGAGTGGCTAAACAGCACTAAACTGCTGGTTGTTCCTTATTTCTTTTTTTTTAATGCAAACATTTAAATCTTGGCTAAAAGATAAAGGAAAAAAAATCTTTTATTCAAAGCAAACTTATTGCTTTTCTCCAATTCACAAGAAGGAAATGACAAAGCTCACACAGACAACTCAAACTCTTTTGAGGTGACATAAATAAAAGTCAGGAGTGTCCCCTCCTCTCACTGACTGGCTCTCTCAGCACAGCTGGGGAGCAGCACAGTCATTGGGGGGGGATCGGGGCTTGTTTTTGCCCAATGCAGCCAGAACAGTTTTGCTGCTGGCTTTGACAGACACATTGTTAAATCCTGATGAGACCAGGGCCTGACCTGGAGCTGCCCGGGCACGGATGGGGCAGAGCAGAGAGCTGGGAGGTGCCACCATGGGGCCCTTGCTCTGTGGAAGCCCACGGGAAAGCAAACTTAAAGAAAGGCCTCCAGGAATGAAAGACCAAAATGAAAATGATCAAAACTCAGTCACAAAATGTTAACACCCAAATATTTCTGCTGTGGTTCTCTTAAAACCAAGCACATTAATGTTATGAAATAAATCTAAAGCAGGGTAGAGGACAAGGGCTAGCCACTCAAGGAAAAGTCCACCTCTTAGATTGCATATGAGCATGCTGCCATAAAAATACCAGTACAGCACAGTGACAGAAGCCAGCAGGCTTTGTTAGCTAAAACTCTGTGTTATGCTGCTATAGCCAGAGCAGGCAAAAAGTTTTACATGCACACAAAGAAGGGCCCAATATATTAGGGTTTGCATTTGAATAATATGGCTGTATTTCTTCCTTTTCTTCATGGAAGGAAGGGATTCCATATTGTCACGGAAAGTGTGCATGCATGGGTACCTCTCTGACAAACCGGCTTTGTGAACATAAAGGCTCTATAAATCTGATTCTGTGTATCTCAACTTTGGGGGAGTAGAGGAGAGCACAGTGTGCGCAGATAACAAAATTAACATCTGAAAAACACTTTGTTTTCCTTTCATCTGAGGTATAACACAGATTCATTAGGAGATCTGCATGCTTCTGTACCTTTCCCCTTAATATTAGAATGAATGAGTGCTATTTACATATGTCATTAGTGGGAAAATCCCCCACAGGGGAGCGTACTGAATCCTAATTTGCACTGAATAAAGTGCTTTATGATGTAAGACTGTCAGGCACCCCTGGTCGGTGCAAATGAATGTTTAATCATCACAAAGAGTTAGACATGACATAGTGCAGAATACGTCAGGCAGAATCACAGCCAATATGAACTTCCAATGCTCAATGACTCTTTGATCAGTATAATCAAAATGCATCTCAGCAACTGAAATGTTGCAAAAGTAACAAAATGCTGTCTTGTGATTGTGGAAATTAAACTTATTTCAGACATTAACACTTAGGGAGGACATGCATGACTTGGTGAGTAAATGCAACAAGTCTGGAGGGAATAATGGCAGCATTTCACGTTTTCCCACTGTGATTAAATGGACCATGTCCCACCGTGTGGGTGGAGATTTATAAAGAGAGTTACAAACCCTTAAGAGACAGCACCCCCACCCAATCCCTTTCCTAAAGGTTTACCATCACTGGAACTACAGACCTGCTGGTACAACCATGCTTTAAGTAATCGAAACAACAGCATGAGCTCAACACACTCTTGACTAATACTCTCAGTGATAATTTTTCCCCTTGATATTTTGCTTCTGTATACATAGAGCTATTATGGAGTCCCTCCTGTGACCCTCATCAAATTCTGTGACCTGTGTAATACAGGAAATCAGGCTACAGGGCTTACAGTTGCTGTTGACACATAAACAGCAGAATCCCCTTACATGGCAGATAGCAGCCATGCTATATCATCAACAGTAGCCTTGACAACAGATAAATCTAATACAAAAACATTAATTTTTCCTATGAAAAAAATCACTGTTAAGGAAAATAAGCAAAGAAAACCATGGCAGATCTTTTCTCTTCCTTACAGAGAAGGCTTAGTGGTACCAAAGGATAATTAAAAAAAAACAAAAAACAAATAAAACCCCCAAAACAACGATAACAACAACAGTGAAATAATTTTGTTTTGTGAAGAATTAATTCTAAAACATTTGGGTTTCCTAATTTATTTTTTAAATTGTTTGTGATTCTGCATGGTCTGAAGTGAACCACCAAGCTCTTGTTGGTTCCACTGGTAGCAGATCAAAAATTATTCAAAATTTACCCTGTGAAAAAATCCAGGCCCATCTGTCACAGAGGTGGTCATCTACAGATGTCAGTCAGCAGCACAAGACGACCTGCATTCCCTCTGAACTCCCAGCTAGTGATTTTCTCTTTGAATAATACAAATTTTCAATATTGAAAGAACTAGCTCAGATTTCATTATTTACATAAATCTGGGAAATAGCCACACATAGACTTTTATGTGCAAGACATTGGAGCAAAAACCTGTAGAAACAGATTAATGGTTTTACACAAGATGCACAAAACTTCCTCAGTCAATAAAAGATGAGGAAAGAGGACCTCAGCCATAATTCATTAATTTAACATAGATGTTAAAATCTGAAAGGCACAGCAGAATGTCTTTATGAAAGAAACAACAGAGTGTTTCCAGAAAACTCTTGGAAAGGAAAAACATTTAAACAGCCTAAGAATTTGAATAAGGATATGAGAAGTTATTTGGGCCACCAGAAGATAAACTGCATATAAATCAAACATATTCATTCTTTCCCCTGCTCTTCCTAAATTAAGTATGCACTTAAATCCTACCAGTTCCAGAGAAGGCATTTCCAAGACAGGGTTGTATAGAAATAGGTGCCCTAGACTGATAATACAACCTACTCATAAGTTACATACTGGCTTAGCTGTGAAGCAAAGTAGACTTCATGCTGCTCTTGACCATTCTGTCACTGTAAGTATTCATGTATTTAAAATCAAGCACACACAAGCATTTTGCTGAACTGAAGCTTTACAGCAACTTAGGATCAAAGTTTGAGTGTCATGAAAGCACATGGCTTCTCTTCCAGAGGGCAGGAGCTTAAAATACTTGCAGTTTAATGCTAAGAAAATTTAATGGAATCCTGCAAGGGAAAATAGATCCCCTCAGCCCTCAGAAAATGTAAGGTTCGACTGCTACCTCGTCCTTCACATGTCTCCAAACTCCCTCCATTCCTTTCTTTGTAAGCTTTACTGTGGTGGCCAGGATGACACAGGCAAGACAGTGAGACACTTTGCTCATAACAAATCCTTCCAGAAGAATTCCCTCTCCTTGTGGATAAAACGTGAGAAGCTGTTATCCTTCATTAGTGTCTCCTAGTCTGATGCTACAGAACTGGGTATTCAGGCACTGGTGCTCAAAGCCAGTGCACTGTCAGTGCAAGGAAAGACAAGAACTTGATAGTCTCCTGCCCAGCCTGCCTGAGGAAACTCACCTGTGAAGGCAACATGCAGGAAAGACAGCTTTTTCTGTGTTCAAACATACCCTTCAAGCTTTGATTTCCACACTTGTTTCAAGCAATATGGCATGACAAGTGATCCTTATTAAACATCTTTGGAAGTCAAAATCTCATGAACCGTCAGGTGACTGTTACTGCCTTACACTCATCCTTTCCAGGTGTCACACGAAAATCAACAACTCAAACTCCCCAATTTAATGATACTACTCACTCCACCAGTGAGTAGTGAGCCATTTAGCTGGCTAAAATGAAAAGAGAGAGAGAGACAGGCTGAAAGAGGCAAGAAGGAAGTAAAACAAAGCACAATTTTTTTCTCATTAGGAAACCATATAATGTTAAAGTAGGCAGCATCTGAAAGCATACATTTGTAATGATCCAGTCCACGTGAATACCATCTTTCCTTCAGGATACTGTTAGCCAGTTCTCTTGTATTCAAGCCTACATTTACATATAGATTGAACCTTTCTAGAAAGCAATTTTACGCATTTTGTCTTAATATTTTTCTCATTAACATTGCACATAGATTAGGCTTCTTGAGGAAGAAACATACCTGGATATCATTGGCACAATTTCTAGAGATCATGTTTGCTTTTGAAGAAAAATATGTAATAAAAGACTAATAAACACAAGGCTGGTCACAAGTGAATTTTCAAGAATCAGATTTAAAAAAATTACAGAAATTGCTCTGGTGCTCTTAAAACAAACACTTCCTTAATTACCTCCTCTGGTGAGAAGTAACAATAGAAGAAAAACAACAGCAAAATTGCCTGTAAAACAAACTTCTCTCACTGGGCTTAGTACTTCAGCGAGGATCATTAGCCCTAATCAATCAGAGCATTTAATCATATGCTTAAGTTTAGGCTTACAGATAAGCATATGTATAGTCAGATAAGACTAGGTATTGTGCTGAACTGGGGCTGAAGTACTCAGCATCCAGCAGGATTACCCTGCACTGCTGAAATCTAAATTTTCTTCATGTCTTATTTGCAGACTGGGTGTAGGATTCAAATTAGAGGAAGGATTAAGGAAAAAAAAAGTCCTCATGATAGCAGGGCCAGGCTAAGCAAACATTTCATATACACACCAGGAGAAAGATGAAAGGAAAGCAGCTGCCCTTCCACGGTCAGAAATTCTTATCTGTTGACCGAACCTTTGTTAGTTTGAGAAAGCACAAGTGGTCTGCATTGGCGGAAGGTTCAAAGCAATTTTTTTAATAGATAATGCAATCAAAAGTCTGTCTGTCGAAATATTTAGAGGAACAAGATATCGCTTTAACCCCTCTACACCTGAGACCTTTGTCAAAGACTTTAAGAAGTGCCTTACACTTGTTTATGTTTTTTATCTTTAATAGGCTTCTGCATTTTTCAAAGGTTAACGTCTTGTGAGCAGAAGATATATTCTGTAACTTTTAGCCAGTACTTCTCTATTGGCTTCTTCAAAGGAGTTGTATGTGGAGGTACACTACCAAATTAAAAATCAACATGCAAACCATAAGTCAGCTGTGGTTGTTGTTGAGGAACATGTGGTTCTGGTCTGCCTGTAGCTGGTTCACATTCAAAACAAAAAATTAAGTAACCCAGGTAACTTACTAGAGATAAGGTAAAATGTTCAACACCTTTAAATGCCAATTTGAGAATGGAAAACTGTGTTTCTGCTCTGTCTGGTATAATTATTGCAATATTTGTGTCTTCTTAGAAAGAATGGTGAAGTAAACAGGAACTCCATAGAAGAATTTCCCTGTACAAATTTTAACATTTTGGCAAGAGTGGGTGATTTCTGAGATTAAATCATGCAGTACAGAATCTTGCAAATTCCCAGGATAAAAACCAATGAAATAGGATTAATATCTTCTGTGTAGACTTATAACAGGGGAATTTAGGTACAGGAGAACAGTCAACTGCCATCTCTTTAGTCTTATATTTACAGTACTGGAAGGGTTCCAGAAAAAATAAATTCAGTTCCTGGGTTTGCCACTTCATTTCCCTACTTACAAGCAGGGGCAGTGCTGCATGCCTTTCTTGAGAAGTGGCTCAAATGACAAAGAGCAATAGATGTTATTTTGATTCCAGCTCTACTACTGCCTTTCATTCATTAACTGCTCCTGTTATTGACTGTCATCCTACTTTTTTTTTTTTTTCCTTTTATCCAAACATACTCCAAATACACTGGCTATACTATATATGCTACTTTCTGACAGGCCACACTTTGGTTTTTGTTTCTAATTAATCACTACACAGGTGTATTTGTTGTCACTGATCCACTCAATACATTCAACATACCTGCCCAAGTTTTCTAAGTTATTTGCAGCAAAAATAACTAATCTTTTTCCATAGCGTATAATCTTTTAGAAGGAAGTGATGTCATACCAGTTATCCTTCTGCCTTTTGTAATGTTCTTGCTGGCTCAAAATATATAGCTTCTCAGCTTTATATCTTCACTCCTGAAGCCAAAATTTGCCCTGCTACAAGCAAATATAGCTCCCCTGAATCCATTTATGCCAAGATTGTGTTTAGCCCCTATGCCAATAAAATTTCCATTTGTATTAAAATTGTCTACTGCTTTAGAAAGACATGTGAGTTGGAATTACTTAGATTTCTGTGGGTATTTCTTCTCTGATTGGGCCCTCAGGCCAGATTCATCCAGACACCAATACAGTCAGGATCAAGCTGTTTGTGCATTTACTATCTGTGGCTGTGGACTTAGCCAGAAGGGCTTCAAAAGCTTCTTAGCTGCTGGAGAATGGCTGAGGCTATTTTCAGGCAACTGGTGTGGCCACATTAGTGCACAGAACAAGGCAGAGGGTGCTCTGGCACCAAGAGCATTTCTCCCTGAGGTCCCTGGGCAGTGTCACCTTGCTGATGGCCCTTACACAGTGGCTGTGCTTCCCTCAGAGGCCAGGCAGAGCAGGCCTGACCTTTCCCCTTACATCAGAGGATGACAAAAAAATCCCAAGGAGAAACATCTCATTATTTCATCAGTTTTACTAGCCTGCTCAATGCTAGGCAAGGTTCATTTATTTAGAAGCTGGGCAACAGCTGACAACTTTCTAAAGGTTTCTTCATGCATCTCTCACTCTTGTCCCAGTATTACCCAGTCTGACCCAAGACAGAGCCAGTCTAGAGCTAAGTCCTTTTAAATGAAACCTCCTTTCTTGAAGACAGATTAGTTACCAACAGAACATGCAGATGTGTCTCCATGCTTCACCAGACCCACTATTCATCTATCTCACTGCAAGGACTCATCGTGGTGGGAGGATTAATGTCAGTTAGTCCCAGATGGAATTTTTAGTTTTAGTCATTTTATTGAAAACCAAGAAGCTTCCTGCTGTCCCCTGCAGCCTACTGTGGGAGTACTTTTAATCACCACTTTTACGTTTTTATAAGCTGGAGCTGGATGCTGCTGCAGCAGCAAACAGGCCAGAGCAGTGATGCTGCTGGTGTTGCTGCGAAGCACAAGCTGGAATTGTGGGAAAAAAAGAGGTAGGGAAGGAACAGGAAGGTGAAGTTTATAATTCAGCAGCAACCATGGGAAAAAGTTAGTGTGACAGATTTATAGGCCTAATGAAAAAGAGACTATGAAACAGTAACAAAAATACAACAAAATAGACAGGTATGTAGGATTTTTTTCCTTTAGGTAGATTTAACAAAATGCTCAGACTAACATGATTCTTTTGTTAAACTAGATAATATTTTTGAGAAACAGCATTACAAAAGGTTAAACACAGAACAGATGTAAGTTATAAAATACAAGCTGATCAAAGCTCAGATTTTGAGACAGGTATGTTAGCAAATGATGATAAATCAGTCCCACTAGAATTGTAAGAAGCAGACAAATGTAACTCTGCAAGAGTGAAAGTCAAGAGTTGAAAATAGGAAAGAAAAAAAGAGTGGAAACAAATGTTTAAGTTAATTCTAGACAACTTGTACAGAGCATCAACTGACTATATTCTGCGAAAAGGGAATAATATCTACTGACATGCACCCAATGTGATTTCAAAATAGGACTCACGTGCTTTAAACTCTTAATATTAGCTTAATGTGCACAACATTCTATTAATTTCCTATTTAGCAGCTGTTTTTCTTAAAAGTTTTTAAATTTCAAGATCTGTACTGCCATGATCAAAGCAATAAAAGAGGTAAAAAATGTTATAAAAGCAGGTATGCACTAGAAAGCTGAAGCCATCTTTAGTTACCTTGCCTATATACTTATTTTTTAAAAAAAGAAAACAAAAGAGTTATTAACACATCTAAGTTACGACGAAATATATAGACATACAGACATTTGACTGAAAGCTGAAGCTTCAATTTCTTTTCCTTTTGTAGGTAAATAAATAAAGCACAGTGAGAAGCACACTATTTACCAAGACCTAAGTGAAACAGAAAACATTTGAAAGAGCAAGAAAAAGGAGGTAATTGTTAGGACTGTCAGCAGGGGACTGCTGTGATAATTTGATCTGAACTCTGCTAACAAATCACTGCACCATTCTTTTTACTTTAGTATCTGTTTATGCTTCTACAAATTGAAACCCCACTGGCAATGCGCTGAAGAACAGAGCTCAGCACAATAACACATCAGCCTGGCGATTAGTTCAAGGTGGGGAAGGATTAGCTGACCATCCCAATCCTACAGTCCTCCTCGATATTTTGTCTTTCCCTGCTGAGGTAAAAGGGTGCAGACATATGTAAGTAATAAACTAACAGGCTTCCATCCACTTGAGGTTGAGTGGAAGGAATGCAGAACAAAACTATAAAAAAAATAATAGACAAAGGGGTAGTGAAGACTTGGGGGAACTCAATACCACATCTGCTAAACTATGCTGGGATGTAGCACCAGGATGCCCATAAGTTTTTAAAGATATAACTATGCCTTTTTGTGATCTTGCAGCACACTGTTACGGCCTGAGCATGCCAACATTTAGACCTGACACAAGATCAAAAGGCTGATAAATGAGAGGAAAGGGGATGTTTGACCCACTAAACCGTATTCTGCAAGAATTCAAGGCTTTTTAAAGCAATAAAAAAAGTAATACATTACTGCACCTTGAATATATTGTGACATTCTTATCTAAGAAAAACTCCTAATATCTAGGTTGATTATATACTTTTATGAACACATATATGCACAGACATATGTGTGAATACATAGGTTCACATTTATTTAGGTAAAGATATTTTACATTATAACAAGCTTCTGAAAACTAAAATTTCTGATGAAAGTTATATATTAAAATCGTTTGGAACTTAACTTAATTTGGGGTGTAGTTATTTATGGGTCCAATTTATTACTAGTGAAAGTATAACAAGCAAGAAAAAGGAGGGAAATCCAGCATGGAATTTGTAGTTAAATAAACTAAAAGATGTTGGCTTTTCTATTTAAGCTAGTCTGTGATATGCACTAAATTTCTGCCACTGCTGAATTCAACATGAATTTTGTGATCTAAACAAAACAAATGTGAGTTTTGTTCATTTATTTCACCAGAGTCAGGATGCCAGAATTACCACCAGTCTTGTCATATCATCAAACTTCCAGAAAAGAATTCTGAACTCTAACACACAAGTTATAAGCAGCAATAACCATTATTACACATCCAAACCCAGTACTTTTGAAATTCATATTTAATGAAGAATGTACCAATACCAAATGCAACACATTCAAAAACTTTCTGGAATATTTCTCCTCAGTGTGGAATTAGGGATAAATATTTTCTATTTTTAAAGGAACAGATGCATCCTAACCCCTAAGAACTGAGCTATGATCTACCATCACTATAGGATGAGGAGCCACCAGGTTCTGAACGGTGTGCAGGGAGCCATGCAGTGCCATCAGTGATATCAGAGTCACCCTGCCTGAGTGACAGCCCCGCTGCAGATTTCCCAGTATGCAAGAAATCACACCTGCTCTGTTGACAGTCCTTCTATCTCTGTTCCTCAGGCCACTGAGCAGTTTGGAGGGGGAGCATTTTCTTGTGCCCAGCCCCTCTCAATGACTTTGAGGGAATGTGTACTCTCCAGAGGAGGAATTTAGTATCAGCAGTTCCTGTGCTAATCTCTTCTAAGAGCTTTAGGTGCTCAGCACTTTCGGAAATCAAGTTAATAACTATTAATGACTTAGAAGGATGAGAGCTGAGTCTTCATGGTACTCCTTATTCAAGCGTTTTTCACATCAAATTCAAGTGGAAATTCTTTGTTAAGAGAGAGGATTGCTGAAAAGGATCCAACATCAAAAAAACCTGAGCAACACAATTAAATTAAATTTGGATGAAATGGTGATGAGATGTTCTGATTCTCCTGAGGGTTCAGAAACATTTTCCTCACAAATAAGAATTGTATAAATGTATTAAGGCATGAGGAGCAGCCTATAAAAAGGTAAAATGATCCTCGAGGAGGCTGAGAAGCTATTTACCTCTTAAGTCCATATGTGAAGAAGAAGCTTTCAGTGTCCTTAGCTTTCAAAACTCATCTATTGCATTGTCTAGTATCAGAGTATTGGCACATTTTAAAATTAAGCAGCTCAGATAAGAGTTACTGTATTGCAGAACTCACCTCAAGCTGACCACCTGTGCATTTCCCCAGCTTCCAGGCCACTGCAGCTACTCTGCTACTGATGCCCAGGTTTGTCTGGTTTAAAAGGTGGAGTGACTGTGTCTATGTAATCACAAGGCTGTGCCCACCAGCCTGTAAATCACTGTGTCAGAAATGCATTATCAGCATGTGACACTCCATGTCTGCTGTACAGCCAGGGGAATTCCCCACTTTGGAATGCTCTTTTCCATCTTGAGCTGTTCTCCTTCCTGGCTCAGTCCCACATGCCAGCCAGGATGGATGCTGCAGCACAGGCAGGTAGCTGGTGATGTCTGGGAGCATTGAAGGCAGGCAGGCATGTGTAAAGACACACTCAGAATCAATTTTTAGAAGTAGGTAAAAATAGCGAGGTTTTATTCTCCACAAAAAAAAGAGCAGGCAGGAATGAAGCCTCTTTGTAGACAGATCTGGGTAAATTTGCATCTTGTCAGATGCACAAAACAATTAGTTGAAAAAGCGCAGAGAACACCTACAGATTGTAGGCAATGTTATTTCTACATCTGCAGAACAAAGATCAAAGCAGTCAATAATAAACTTCAGAAGACCTGAGGAATTACTTTGCAGTGATTCAACTTCTTCCATCAAACCATCCCCCAAACCATCAATAAATGTTAGGAGTCACCTGCTTATATCAAAGGAGCAGGGCCGAGCACTGAAGCCAGTATTCTACCACAGTTACAAATATATCAGCTGTCAGAGTAAGTGAATCTCTAATACAAACATAGCAGCACCTATATAAAGCTTTGTGTTTTAACAAACATGAAAAGGAAATCACTGCCAGAAATGTTAATACAAGTGAATTCTGAGCAAACAGGTTATTTATTCTATTAGTACTAGAAATCAAATAAGTGTATGACAAAGTTAGAGACACTCTTTCTTCCTTGGGGAGATTTGATTTTGCTTATTTTCTAGGGGACAGAGCAGACTTTATTATTCTTAGTTTTAAAACCGGTGTCTGCTTTGTTTTGCTGCCAGATTTTAAATTCTTGATTTTAACAATATTTTGGGGTTTTTTTCATTAAGAGCACTGAGGTTTCCACATACAAATAAAATTAATCTTATTGATTACTGGCTTTTTCATGGTAAAAATGCATATCTGAAAGTGATAAGATGCAGGAAATAGAGAACTGCTGTGGTGAGTTTTCTGCAATAAGAAAACAAAGCAGCCAAACTCTGATGACATCCATTGTCCTCACCGTCTGGAGTACACCAACATGATGGACAGACTGCTCACCCCAGCCACCTTTGGGGACAGATGGCTTCGTTCTGGACCCAGCAGAATGTCCATAAAATTAACATTGACTACATGTTCCTTGGTAAACAAATGCGGTTTGATTGATGAAGGAAAACTGCAAGAAATCCTACTAAATACTCTTTCAAAGTCAGAAAAGCCTCTCTGCATTTTCAACTTCCAACCCACCAGTCTGGAGCAGCCAAATGATTTAATAAATGTATTTTAATGCAATCTTAAGTGACGTGGTTACATTAAAATCCAGTTATTGCACAACAGAGTTGTTGTATTCCAAGGGAATACAGTACAGATTTTAACTGATGTGAAAACACACAGAGTTTGTTTAATAGCCTCTTAATCCTGCCAATTTTACTAATAAGATTACTGTCTAAAAGGCAGCTAAATAAACTGTGCTGTTGACACTTTAAACAAAACAAAAAACCACACCCACTTACCCCCTGAAAAGCACAATTTCTCCTGAAACATTCTTTTCCTCTATTATGGCCCCAATCCAGCAATGGGACTACTTATGTGCTTAAAGTTAATAGAGTGCTTAAGTGCTTTGCTGGACTGAAGCCTGCAATAACATAAATCTGAGTGGACAAATTATCATTATGCATAAGAAACTTGCAACAAAATGAAAATAATTAAACAACTGAAGCTGCTTGTAGAGATACTTAAGTGCTGCAGGATGATGTAAAGTATGTGTGCGTTTTGCACATCCCAGTTTTGCCATTTTATTTCTGAAGAACACATGCTTTTCACTGTTTTAACTGCCCATATCTGAACCTTTAGCTGCAATCTTAGAAAGGGAAGTGAACTCTTCTGCTAGCTCTGTATTCTGATAGGTATCAAAATCTAACTGGACAGACACTGAATATTACTGGGCTAAAGGATGGGTCTGTGGGAAAATGATTTGCAACAGTAGGTTTGCACTATAGCGTGAGTAGCATTGGAATGGTAGAAGGAAATTATGAAAGAAAGTGAAATGGGAAATTAAAATATCAAAGTAAGAGGGAAATGGGATTTAATGGAGCATTTTTTACATTTCATCTTTTGGGTATTATCTGAAAATGTTTGGACTTCCTTCCCCCCATCAGCCAGGCCTCCTCTTGAGCCTTAATTTTCATTTAGTTTTTATCTCTGTCACACAGTCTGCCTTTATACAGTCTCCTTGCTCCTGCTCTAAGAACATTCAGGCTAATTTCCTTTTCCCTTAGCCATTTATCTTTCCTACACCCATTCAAGTCTATGGATGCATGCATCTTGAAGGAGAAAAAAAAAGCTGACTGTATATGTCATAAATGTGACCAGGAATCAAAAATAGCTTGGGGATTAAAATCCATCAAAACTCCACCGTCCTAAGCAAAGCATCCTGGCTGTCTAGACAAGTAAATGAAAAAAGAAGAGCTACATTCTGCAGGAGAGTTTTTTCCCCAACTCTTTGTCATTGTATAAAATGTCTTCTCTTTCATGAAAGCTCCACCTTCAACAGAACATTCCCCAAGACCTTTAGGCAGCATATGAGCAAGGAGAGGATCCAGCACAGGGACTCTTCAGACTCTGGTCAGTCTGAAAGGCGTATCCCAGTCCATGTGAGCACTCTGCCCTCCTGAGTCTGTCAAACTCAGTGTTCCCCAAATTCACACAACACCATGTCAGTGCATGCACAACAGCCATCTTGCAGCTCTTCCAGCTGGGCTGCTGGATGTTCGGAAAAGTCAGCAGATTTTACTGCCAAAATGTGTCAGCTTTGGAAAGCAATGTGGAAGCAAAAATCCTCACGGGTTATTCCAGTATGGAGGAATGCTAGCAACCTCCTCACACAGCTTCCTGAGGAACTCAAGCTTTCTGTGAATCTTCCTAACATAGGGACTGCTTCATCACTCCCCCTTCCCGTGGGCCACATCTCCAGTTAAACAAGACACAAGAGCTTTTCCTCTCCTGCTGTTGTCCCTCATTCCCCTGTGAGGAGATAAGACAACTGGCATGCGAGGCAGCAATGCCATCATCACCAGCTTCTGGCCATCAGAGCCTCCTTGACATGGGGAATGCTCCCGTCCAGACCTCTGCTGGTTTTGCAAAATAAGCGCGGTGGACTGGAAAATCTAGCCATGTGTATTGATTTCTGGATTCTATTACAAATGCACTCACTGCGCCTTGTTCTGGGCCCCTGGCTTTTCTCCAGCTTGGAACTGTCAAGATTAGCTATGGACCATTTTCATTCAACTTTCCAAACCTGTAACTTTGTTGAAATCATCTTTTGTGTGTATGTGTGTGCGAGAAATGGATTTTCAAGGGGATCTATGAAAAATGGTGGTACCCTCAGTGTTAATGCAACTGAAGTTCTCAACAATTGAGAACCATTTGGTTAGAATGAGAAAAATGTCTTTTTTTACCCCCACAACTTGACTCTGCCAACATAAATCAGATCAAGTAGATTTGCTTTGAAAAATGTAAGGAACTTTAAGAATAAGAATTAAATACTGAAGTAAATTTCATATAATGCCCTGTGCCCTAAATGAATTTCCCTGATTTTCAAGCAAACCCCCTTTATTAGGGCCAAGAAATACAGCAGATATGGATCTTAGGGTGGACTATGAACTACCCATCTAATATTAATATGGCTGCTGTCAACTCATAAAGCATGAGGGATCAAAAGTCACTATAAACTATGGAGCAGGAAAAGAGGCTAAAGGGGACAAGGTGGCAGCCAAGCCATGCTGAACAGAGCTGAGCTGAGCTGAAGACAGGCAGGACCTACACAAAAGTGTCGGTAGAAGCTGAGGGTGAAAGTGTAATGGCTGGAAAAATACTAATTGTTCCTCAGTCCATGATGAACATGCAAACCTGCAAACCCTTTCCAGGGCATAATATTTCCTTCTGACATCTTCTATGTCAGCACAGTTGCTTTGGGTTCTTCTCTTCATTTGGCTGCTCACTCTCACACACCCTCTGCAGCTCTGCCTTCTCAGTTGTGTTGCTGGTCTGAGTGTGCTGTGCAAGATCATGGATATGATCTGCAGTTAAACAAAGAGAAACCCCTTCACCACCTCCAAAACAGATACTCAGGAGAAAGCAACAGGTGGGAAAAACCCAGAATGTCAAATTTTATGCTTTGAAAATTGTAAAATACCCCCAAAAGGTTTGATTTGTTAAGAAGTGCTTTAGATTAGCAGACACAATTCATTTCTGTTTGGCAGCATTAACTAATTACTGTCTGCAGACTGGCAGCACAGATGCAGCTCCTGCTAAAACCAACACCACAAAGCATGTTAAGCAAGTAACAGCATAATAGAAAGCACAGCTCCATGGAAAATGTACACTGACAAACTTTCAGTGCTTTTAATTGTGCACTTTTTAATTGGTATTATTCCTAACAAGAAAAAAGGCTATCCTCAGGAGGCTGCAGAATTATATTTGCCTGAAAGCTTATTCTTTAAATAAAAATGGCTGTTCATAGAAAGTCTATTAGTTTCTTCCTTCATCCCACTGAAATATGTTCTGTCCCTTGGGAAATAAATTTTAATTTACTGTAATTTTTCTTGAGGTTTTTCACTTAGTATGTCAATGTACACTTCTCCCTCTTCTCTTTCTTTTTTTTTTTTCTTTGTGTAAAGACCAAGCTTTTCAAAAATAGAATTAAATCTGAACAAATGAAAAAGAAATGAGTAAAAAATCTCAAAAATAGCTGAAAAATTTATGGAGCATTCTTTCCAACACTCTTAATTTAATATGTCTGCGTGTGTCTCTCCATTTTCTAAACAGCAACAAGGACAAGAAAGGCTTCTAGTAAATAACATAAATTAAACAAGCCCTGTTAATATTACCTGCTGACCTCAGAAAGGCTAAAGTGAGAATAGAGTCCACATTTCTTCTACTGCCAAGTTTGTGCATTGATTCACTTGATAAACAATTAGTCGTTTCAAATGGACTGAGGTTCTGTGAAGAATTTATCCAGAGTGGTTTGGCACCTCCAGTTACACTTCTGGGTCTGCAGGAATAAATGACTGAAGGAAGGAGTTAATGAATGAAGACAGCCTTGGTATTTTGGACTGCTGAGCATGCACAAAGTGGAAATGCAGAGAAAGCAGGCAGCAAACTGTGAATGTGTGAATGGAGAGGTTCTTTCTAGTGATCAATATGGCAGCCAAAGAGCACTCATGCCACAAAAGCCAAAGGGCTGTTAAAATGAGAGTGATGATAATCTGGACAAGAACAGATGAGATGGCTCAGGATAAGCCATAACCAGAGCTCACCATGTATAGTAACTCTTTTAACACCCACAAATGAGAAAAATCATGGTTCACTGCTCTAACTGAGCAGGGCTGCCCATTCTAAAGAAAAGGGCAGATATAGCCAGTACTGACAGTCTGAGAGAAAAGGCAAAGATGAATTGGGTGGAGGTTACAAAATTCTGTGGAAGAACTGCTTCCTTGAAACTGACCTGTCTCATCTTGGGGCAGGTTGAAGCCTCCCAAGATCAAGCCAAGCCATCTAAGAGCAGGAAGCCCAAAACAGAAACACCCACCTCAAGCCAGTATTGGGGAGTGCTTTGGTGTATGTGTAGCAAGGGGCCAAATATGCCCTGCACAGTGTTATTATTTCCTCCCATTCCAGTCATCATGTGGCTGGAGATCTTTGATACTGGGGTGATGTTCTCCATATCCATCATTAACACATTCTTCACTCACAAAGCCTGTAGCAATTTCATCCTCACCTGTTTCTCTCCATGCTTCTCAGGGGACAAACGTGCCATGTTTTACTAAGTTACAAAGAGATTAGATCCAATACATTTCCTTTGTGTACAAAAGGAAATAGAAAAACCAGTTGCCTCACCAAAAAAAAAAAAAAAAATCAGGTTAAGTTGGCTTACTCTACCATGGGTAAACGCACACTTCCTAGTTTGCATTTAATTCAATGCCTTCAGACATGTTTTCTTTACAATTCTTAAAAAAACTGGTTTACTACTGAGATCTGACTCAAAACCCTGTAGTTTCTCCAATCCCTTCTACTCCTCTCCTGTGTTTTTAAATACTGATGTTGTATGTCTTATTCTGGATTTACGATAAACCTCTCTCCACATACTATAATTAACAAACCTATGTTACTAGATCTCCAGTATCTTTTACCAGTTCATTTTGTGTTTTGGCATGGAATTTCTCTGGCATCATTAATTTGATGATATTCAGCCTTCAAATCTTCCTCTTCAGATTCTGTCGCTTATGCAACTACATTGTTAGCCAATCTTCCTCTATCTTCTTTTATCCCATTTTTAACATGCTCATTCCCCAAAACAAAAAGTCTGGTCAGGTATGAATTCAGAACTCTCATCATTAAGAACTGAATGGTGCTCCTAATACAGTCTGGAAAACAATATATCCACCCCATCTGTATCTTTGAAATCATTGGTTATGCACATTTTTCATTACAAATATATATTTGGTAATAACCATATTAACTTCCTCCCTAGAATTAGCCACAAAGTACTGAATGGCAATTTGCTAGAGAAAAAAGGAGTAATCTCTCTTACTAAGTCCTATTTATTTTTCTCCTATCCTGTATGTGGTAGGAAACAGTAGTTAAAACCAGGACCAGCAGCTACCATCAGTTGCTTTAGTGCATGTCATGCACTTCCTGCTGTGTTTTATTAGACAAATATAAAATTAACAGCAGAGCTATAATGATTCCCTAAACTGGTTCCAACACAAATTTCCAGTTTGAGGTCAGATGTATTGCCTAATAAAGTTTTACAACAGCAGTCAAGTAGTGGTAGTTAGCTCCTCAGAAATACAACTCTTAATTCACCAGATTTAGTTTTAAGACTTGCTCATCACATAAAACAAAAATAAATATTATTATAGCTTTACTCAAAATGTTCAGACGATAACCTCCAGATAAGATTGGGTTACTTTAACTGCAAACAACACAATTAAAGATACTTGATATATTTACACTTGTAGCAAATATCCACTATAACATTTTGATTACTTGACCTGATGCTTGTAAACTGTCATTCTGAAGCTACTTGGCAAGTACACACTGGTAATTCTATTGCTCACAGAGCATGAAACTTTAGATAACAGGCTGCTATGGTCTTGCACTGGGAAACCTTTTGTGTTCTTGATGAAGGAAACTGGGGCAAATAAACACTTTCTTAGCATATCAATAAATTAAAACTGAAAGGATAACATTCTAAAACCACAGCTAACAGCAGAATGTGTTCCACATTAACAAAAAAGTTAATCTTCCACAATGGTTGTTTGACTCATTTAGGAATTTAGTGTCAGTTCTTAAGACTTTATTGGAAACCACTGACAAAGTCCATAAGAAATTCTATCAATATTGATAGAAATGCAAGTAAAATTTCCATGGACCTGTATTTAATCTATAGAAAAGATAGTTTAGTATTTATTCATGTCTGTAAATCATTGGTTTGGACATGCCTATTTAAAATGTACAAATTTAAGTGAGCTGCCCATATTAGGGCAAAAACCTATCCCAAAGGATGACTTGATCTAACCAGAAGCTTTGTACAACAAAATATGGAAGATCCACTTCTTTTTCCCCCAAAACTTACTGAAAAAATTAAGTGAATTATGACTTTGTTAAATAACACACATAAAGGTGGTGCTAAGGGAAGTAACTGTTATGCTGTAATATACAGGATCAAAAATATATTATTCTCAGTCATACACAATTACTATTTTTCTGCACATTAACAGTAGGATTGTGTAAGAGCATCTGTACAGCAGAGTTTATGGCCAAAACTTCCTTGGGATAAATGTAGATGAGATATAGTGAGAATTTTTACAATGTCAAATGAAACAAAGGCACCGGCCTTGGAGTAAAATTTATATGCACATATATTTATAAATATCTCTTTAGAGAGACTGTATTTATAAATATCTCTTTAGAAAAAATCTCCTTCAAATCTAACAACCCTTGAGACTGTTTTGCAGAAAAATCAGCCTAAACCATTCCATGAATACAGAGCACTGTACCTGTATTTCTCAATCCATTCATTTTGAGTTGTCTCAGATTTCAAGTATAACTACCAACTTAAATATGCACATTAACTGAGAAATGGTGAGTACACACCTTCAGATGCACCAGAGTGAATAACTGAGCGAAATGGATCCAAACAGATACTTTGTCAGGCAAGAAAAAAGAGCAAGATCACACACAAAAACATGCATTATAATATGTGTAAGCTGCAATTACTGCTGGGCTAGGTTTTAAAAAAAGTCCTCAAAAGCCCTTTTCCACAATATGACAGCAAACACTGCTGGATCAGCACCACTGGTTTGCAGGGCAATCAAAGAGGGATAAAGATTCAGACACAAGCCTGACCTACACTGGATATGCAAGCATTACACAGGACCTCAGCAGGACATAATATTCTCTCTAGATCTTCAGAGTCTATAAAAATCTCATCACAAACAATTAACAAAGCCAGAGCTTTGAGAGCTCTGAAGATACTGAAGGTGTTCAGCAACAACGAATCACGTGCTTAGTTTCAAGCAGAAGCTATTTATTTAATGATTTTGTGTCGCTTTGGTTTTATGCTATGTTTTTCTAACTACTGAGTCCTATACAATCAGGAGATGAGGTTGTACTGATATAGATTAGCTTTCTTTTCCTCCTTCCTCATGTGCCCCTTCTCCCCACTTAGAAACTCTTTGGGGTTTCATTATTTAACTTTCCCCTCAGGCGTGGGGATAACACCATTGGAGCCATTTTGCAGGCAGCAGGATTCTATAAATGAGGCACTTATTTAAACAGCTTCACACAGAGTGGATGTCAAAGTTCTTGGCTATTTACAGGTGACATCACAAGAGATGGCTTCTGAAGCACAGCCAAAACAAGTACCATGCACAGATTAATTTTTCTTGTCCAACATACATCAGAAAACAGTCATTCCAGCCTTGCTTCACTTCACAAAACTCTCCCTTCAAGCAAATATATGACAGAGCTGCACAGCAACTTTTTTTCTGCCTGTTGAACAGAGTAGAATTTGATTATTACTGAGCAAGAATAGAGCAGATTTTTGGGTACAACTCTCTCTCCTATCTCTCCCACATTTTAACATCCTTGATGAGAACCTACAGCAAACAACCCACCTCCCCCCACCAAAAAATGAGGTATCAGCTCTTGATGGACATGGATAAGCAATCACAATTTAATTAATCAGAATCTGATAGTGCCACCTATAATAATAAGCCAGAATGTGAATAAATCAGTTTTTACTTTAAATTTCTTGGAATCCATCTGAGATACAACAAAGATTCAGCAATAAGACCACAGATAATATATTTTTGGAAAATTATAACAGCGGATTAAATATATACAGTCTTTAAGTGGGAAATACAACACAAAACTGTATTTTCCAAGGTCAAGTAATTTCATGAGAGCTCATCTTTCCAAACTGAGGGTGGGAAGGTGCTGGTGTAGGTAGCTCCATTATCCCAGCAGAGCTGCTCCTGTGAGGGAGCAACTGCAGCAGCATTTGCAGGGCCCTAAGTTTTTAAATTTAATGTGCTGACTTAAACAATATACACACATGCTTTGAAATACCTCTCCATTCCTCTGTTAGATATTAATTCTACACAGTAAATTTTGTCATTTATTAGCATACATTTGGAGTTTATTTTCTCAATGTTTAATCACGCATAGTACTCATTAGCATATATGAACACTCGCTTTCTAGAGCAGTTTGTGTAGAATTCTCATTTGAGTTAATTGCTATGTAAGATAACTAAATTCTAATTAAAATTCAATGGCACATTTAATGATAAAATTTATCAATAGTGTCTTTCTCAGCAGTTACTTTTATTAAATTACTTAGCTTCATTGTTTTTTTCTTGAGATTGAGATTCTAAATTAGTCTGGTTTTAACCACTGAAACAATCATTCCACTAGGCTATAACTGCAATGGTTTTACTTCATATTTTAAGGGAGTAAGTGTCTTTCAAGTTTTGTATTGACTTGTTGTTGCTTTGCTATGTCTCTGAAGATCTTTATTAACCTCTGTCTCCTGGCACTGAAAACAAAAAAAGCAGCACATGATTGGTGCTCTTGAAGCTAACGGTAAAACATCCCTTCATCCCTTCCCATCACCGAGCTAGGAGCCACGCAGTCCACAGGTATCTTGAGCAAAATATAATGTGATTAAAATGGATCAAATTTGCCATCAGATAAAAACCCAAACTTTTTTCACGAGAACACAGCTAATTTTCTGCACCCTCACTAGTAATGTCATTTGCTGCAGTACCGGATATAATTTACTTTATGTAGTGAAAAACCTTCCCAGTACAGAGGTCAAGGCAGCAGCCTGGGCTTGCTCTTCAGCTCCCTTCAATGCTGCACTTCTCAAGATGTTTATGTGTATTTGCATAAGCATCTGCAAGCTGAGGAAAGTACTTCGCTCATGCAAACGCTTTTCCTTTTTGAGAAAATTTAACTATATTAGGCAAGCCTTTCGGCTTGAAAATACAAAAAATCTCTTTGGATCGGTTTCATGTGGGTGGAGTGATATATGTGTAAAAAATACCTGTGTCAGTTTTTAATCCGAGCTCAAGCTTTGCTCCCTGCATGCAGGATGCACTGCTGGAAACTAAATGTGCTCTGAACAAAAGCAAAAGAACCTTAAGCAGCAAAAACTCCTTTCTGCTGCCTCAAATGCAAAAGGCTGTTATTCTCAAACATAAAAATGACTAATCACCCTTTAATCAAGTTATGGTTAATAAAGTCATCCAATTTTTGCTTAATCATGTTAATATTCAGACATGTTAAACACTAAATCCCTTCAGGCATGCAAACCTGTTTGCCAAGTTTCAGCCTACAACAAGGTGTAAATCTCTGAAAACAGCCCTTTGGAAATGCTGACAAACCTTTGGCTATTGTAACAGAAGTTGGCGTCTCTGCAAAAAAAAAAGAAGGCAGTGCTCAGTTTCTCTACAAATTTCTACCCTAAGATTTGCAGAACGTAATTCCAGTGCCCTAGATTTATTCTGTGCAGAATCCCTATTGCTATACAAGCCACTGAATATTACTGAAATAGGCAGGAAGAAGAAAGATTGACTATAATTATTATTAGAAAATATTTATTAAAAAATTATAGCTGTACTTCCACCTAAAAGTTTAATTATAATAGATCAGATTCTCAGAGACATTTGTAATCAGGTTTATTCAGTTGTTTGTTTTTAAAGGTGCTTTATGACTTTTGAAGCAGAATAAAATGATAAATAATACATTTTCCTCAGTGTTGGTGGGAAAACTCAGGCTATAATTAGCATACAAAATTACATATTCTGATACTTGACGTTCAGTGATACCGTTTCCATCATGCCATACAGCATAAATAAAAAGCTGGCAATCCTAATACCCCCAATAACTTTATTCTTACAAACAACCACTGCTGTTCCAGCACAGCTTATCTTCAATAGCTCTTTAAAGTCAGAGTCCCCATGTCTTCCAGCAGCTTCATTCTAAGTGAAACCTGTACTCTGTGCTGCAGCCTCTGAAAACACCAGATTTCTGTCTGTTCCTAAAGGGCAGCACAGGAAAAACTGTGCCACTGTGGCCAGGAAGGCCCCTTTAAAGGGAAAGCCTGGGGAGATGCTGGGCAGGGGCTCCAACAGAGGACCTTTGTGCTGCCATGCAAATGGATCCCTGCAGCAGCCTCCAGACAATGCCCAGGGAGAAGGCAGGGAGAGCCAATCCATCTGTGGAGAGTTGGGGAACTCAGCCTTCCCGACATTCTTTCTCTCACACAAAACACTCCATGTTGGCAGCTGTGAATTTTAAACAACTATTCTGTGTATGTTTTTCTAATTTTGTGTATTCAAATAGTTTCCTCGGCATCAGGGGCTCAAAGCAGAGTGCTTGGATTTCATAATTTAGAGATTTCATGCTTTTCAAGGAGTCACAACAACTCCTACTGGAAAACAAAGTGGAAATTAAGTGTCTAATGGAGAGAGCATCAAATGGCAAGAAAAGTGATTACTTTAGAGGTGTTACAGAAAATAAAATTCATATTTACATAAATTATGATTACAGAGAGTCTCTGTAAGCTAAACTATGCATGTGATAAATATATTAATAAAAAGCATAGAACCTTTGCTTGACTAAACATTCTGATTACTTAAAATCCACTCACAATTTGTAGTGCTCCTTTTAAAGTAAAACTGCAGTGTTTTGAAGAAAATGTTTGCCTTCAGTCAATTAATCAAATAAAATATTTGGATATCAGCAATTTGTCCATGTAATGAATGAAGTTTTTTTACTAGGTCAAGAACTAACTTAAAACAGATGCCTGGGTAGAGCAACATTTCTCTGCATTTTGAAAAGAAATAACTACCACCAAAAAGTCTCAACCACCAGTTAAAAGCCTCCCTGTAAAACAGAAAAACCAAATGAGCTTTCCTTTTCCAGTTAAAAAAATAAATAAATAAAAAGAAAAGACTAGAAAATAACATCCCATGAGTATCCCACGGTGATCCTGTCATGAACATGGATATATGTGCAAAATTGAAATATTACAGATAGGCTGTCATTATACAATTCCAGCCAAAAATGAGGTTTGGATCTACTCCGTAGAATTCTGTCTAACCAGTGCTGGTGGAGCTGTCTTCACCAGTCCTCTGGGAAGGGAGCAAGCAGGAAGAAAACAGGGAACTGGAAATCAGGATGAGTGGCTGCCACTCCCAGCTCTGCCACTTTGAAACCTCCACAGATTTCTTCCCCAGCTTCCTCTTCCCTAATCTCCAATTTTAATTTTAAATGGAGGCATTCAGGAACCATCCCTTTTTATACAATGATTTGAAGAGTGAAACCAGTTTCAGACACACTCCAGTCTTTTCTGCAATGCAGGGTGGTTCTCCTCTGACAGCTCCTGCAGACCCCTGCCCTTCCCAGCAGCCAGATCACTCCTACACACCATCCTGGTGCCAGGCTCTGTGCCTTGCCACAGTCATATCCATGTGTTGAACTTGGCTTCTGCTACAGCCCATCTTTGACTCTCAAGACCTACAACCAACAGGACTTGAACTTGAACATACTTGAGCAATTCACTGCTCTTTGCTCGAGGCACTGACCCCTTGCCTTCACAAGGTGTCTTCAGATCACTCAAAAGTTCCTGTAGGAGGGCAATGCATCATTCCCTCACTCCACCACCAGTCTCCACACTGGTGAGACCCACTCCTTGCTGACATTTTCTCTCCCTAATATCTGCAGGAACCAAACAGCAACAGCAATGTGGTTTTGCTTAGGGGAGGACAGGAGTTGGGTTCTGTCTAGTCTGGAAATGTATTTTCCCTTCTTCCCAGTCATTTATTGTTCTTCTTTTGGCAAAACAAGAACATATTTTGGACATGAATTTCTCTGTGGGTGTTACACTGAAAATTAATCTTTCTCCAGGGCATATACGGTCTGGGACAGTTTTGAAATACGTATGAGAGGATGGAGATGGGAGGGAACGCACGGAAATGAGGCCACTTGGTGGGGCAGGCAGAGTTCTCTGGCGTGTTCCCAGAGCCCTGGCTCACCTCACCCGGGCTGGCTGGCCACAGCACACACCTCCCCACACTCCTGCTGGGCTGTCCAGGCCAAGGACGGGTTGCTGGCACGAGGCTGAGGCACACGAGTGCTGATCTACACTGCACGTCGCAACGTGTGCCCTGAGTCACTTGTCCCTCCAAGGGAGCACAGAGCCCTCCAAGGCAAGGAGCCACACCCTGCCAGCACAGGAGGGACCTCTCACCAACACACGGCTCAAACGTCTGTCACCATTTCACATGTGATTTCCCAGCAAATTTCTTGATTTTCCCTCATCCCATATAGGCACTGCCTAGCCCACTCCCTCCTCCTGTCAGGGTGACTTCACTCCCGTTTCTCCTTTTGGTGGTGTGGCATATTCCATTTGTATGGTGACACAACAAAGCACAGCCAGGTCCCAGCCCCCTGTGCTGGGCACTGGGGAAAGAAGAAAAAAAGTAAAAAAGTTGTAGAGCTTTGATCCAAAAGGGTCAAAGATCCACAAAAAACGTTAAAACTCTATGTGGTTTTTCTGCTTAAATAGAAAAGAACAAAAAGCAGAAATGTATCAATTTTCTATAAAACAAATTCTAATGAGTCATGATGAAGCATTAGAAAGTCCCATCTACGTACATATTTAGGCACTCCTCTGGTTCAGAATTATGCTTTATGCAAACAAAAGGCTTCACTCTACAGATTTACACAATAGGTTTACACTGAGCCATTACGATCTATCATGTAACTGAGTGCTTAATGACTCTTTAATTTAAGGATTATTGACACAAAAGATGTAACAGCTGCTGAAGAGTTACTGCACAGCAGCAGCTTTCCAAAGAGATATCACTTCATCATTTTTATATTTTCTAAACTACCCAAAGACACTTACATTCATGGCAGTGCTTTGAAAGAAAAAAAAAATTCAAGGGGAAATAAATTAGAATATATTTGACCTCAGTGAACCAGGAAAAAATATTAAATTTAACATTCTCAGTTGAGGACAGATTTCTTCTTATTTCTGACAACGTGAAACTGTTGAAAAACAAAACTAAACTTATTTTATCTGAAAATGAGCCTTCTAAACTAAGGCACTTTATTTTCTGTTGAAGTCCAAGAATTATTTTTTTAGGAAAGTTATAAGGCCTTTGGAAAAAGCCTTACACAAAGGCAGCACTGACAGAAGTTTAAGTACAAGGGGTAGTGGGTGTCGCTGTAACAGCAAACGCTTGAAAATGGAAGGGTGTTTGTTAGGCTGTGTGCGTGTATACATATATATATTTATAACCCCCTTAACAATGAATATTCCTGCTGCCAAGCATTTGGAGACAGAGTTGATTTCCTTTCAAGTAATTGATGTAGGCTTTCTTCAGGACCCCGTCCAGACAAGTTCTCCACCGTGGAGCAGGAAATCACACCGTCAAAGGAAGGCTGAGCGCTCCTTCCACACAGCCCGGGTCAGCCCCTCCAAAACACTAGATTTATATGACTGCTGCCAAAAAAACTTGCATTTCCATGCCCTCCTGTTGCTAAGATAAAGGATGTTTCCTACTGCCTCAGAATGCCGTCCTCATTTAAAACTCCAGCTATGTTCTGACAAAACACACTGCTGTCACCCCAAATTGAGCAAATGAGCCTACGTCCTACAGTATAAAGACCAAAAGAGTTATTGAATATCACCCGGGGAGCACAAAATGAAAAGGCTCCCATTTCTTCCTGACCTTTTTGGGGCATTTTTTTTCCTGAAATCGGCCGAGCCCTTCAGCCTTCATTTCTCATGCTGTCTGTGGTAGCACAGGAAGGACAGCCTGGACTTTGCAGTTTCAAACAGATCAAGTTTTGTTAAATAACTTTTTCTTTTTTTTTTTCTCCTTCTTCAAACCCAAAGCGGAAGGGAACACTGTGAAGAAAATGGAAACTGGCAAAGAGCTTTAACTTCAAATAGCCTTATAAGTCAGCGTTGATGTGCAAAACTAATTCTGTTTTTTTGGCATTCAAATGTAACTCGACAGTTGCAGAAGGGAGGGGTGAGGGTGGGAGAAGCGCAAGGCAGCTTCCCAGCCAAGTGCAAAATACGGAGACATGTAGAGCTACAACTTCTGTTTATCAAATGAAATAAGGATTAGATTTATTGGCACCAAGCTTTGTAGGGGAGACTACAAACTTGACCTGGAAAATTTCAGGAAAGGAACCCTAGGACAAAAAGCAGTTCTGTACTGCTGCTGCCTCAGTGAAAGGCATTTCACTCATGGAAGAAGGGGATGTTTCCACAGAAGAGAATCCCAAGCTTCAGCAAAATAGATATGCAAATAACTGTATTCATTAAAAAAAAAGAAATACCACTGAATATAATGTATCTAAATATTTGTTCAGGGTTAAGTGGTGTTGTCTAAACAAGCAGAAAAGCCCTTTTTTAATGTAGATTGGCTTCCCCCATTAGGAGTGCCAGCCACATACTTACTACTTGTTTATTTCTGGTTTTAATTTCCTATAAATCTCCTGTTTTATTGTACAGAAGCATGAGGTAAGCAAAATTCTGGCACTGGGTATTCATGTGAACCATACCATCATGTGTTCAGGCTTAAGCCGAGTAGCCCTTGCTACCACTCACCATAAATGCACTGACGGGAACGCTTCTCATCCTAAGGACGAGGTGTGAGCCTGAACTGGTGTTCACCAGCCTGTAGTGACACTCCATGTGGAAGAGAATGCACTTGATTGTCCTACAGTGCCCACCTGTATGGCCCAGCCTGACCCCCCTGCCACCCCCATGGGCAACAGCTCTGCCTCCAGCACCTGAAATTGTGCCTGTCCTGGTCTCTGTGGCTTTCGCTGCTCGATGCTGTTGGCCCAAAGCACCACTCAGATGCAAACCACAACTAGGAGTAAGAAATTTCTCCTACGTGAAACAGCCACAAATGTGAGGGGTCAACAAACACTGCAGCAGCCTCAGGGCTGTGACACAGGGAACTAAGTGCCAAACAGGAGTGCCCTGAACTCTTCACACAGGAGGTATGTGGAATCACTCTAGCTGAAGGGGAGATCTCCAACAGCTGGCTCAAAGGGAGATGAGGGAATGCTACCATGTAGGCATCTGTAGGAGAGGCACTGCACACTTACGCTGCTGGAGGGAAAGCAGCTGTATAAAACGTGCAGGGACTAAAGAAAAATGTAGAGTTTGGGGAGTGGGCTTGTGCGAACAACATTTAAACATAATGTATACAATTTCCCTTGAACCTTTCAAAGCATATTTAAAGGAGGGGACTCAAAAACCTACCTTATGTGGTCATCTCAGCATCTTAAAAGGAAAACTGTACCCTAAAATTGATACATAATCTCTTTTATCACAAACAGAATGAGAAGAATTTACATCCAGTCCTGCATCTACCAAAATCCCAGTTTACTATTGACTAAAGTAAACTCAAGTCAAAAGCTAACAAACACATATTTCTATTTAATGTCTGCCACTATGTAGTGCCATTATTCAATTGATCCCTTCTAGGGAAAAGTCATTTACGAGTCTGCTCTGAAATGAATTTTTCCAAATATGTTATTTGCATAGAGTTTTTTCTTATTGGTTAGTCACATCAAATCAAGACAGCTCATGATCACAGACAACTCTACCTGGCAAAGGATGGGCCCCTTTTGGTGGGGCCTCTCTCTCAACATCTATTGTTGGTGGTAAAATTAAATTTTCTGCTGCAATTTTCTACCAGACCCCAAGCAAATCCCCAAAAGGAAAATATTACATTTCAGCCTGTAGGGGACCTTGCTGCTAACCATCAATAGCCACAACAAAGAAAAAAAACCAACAAAATATTTGAAAAGGAACTAGAACTTTGTACACAGAAGCCACCCCTCAACCTCCCCCCAGCTAAGAGCCCCAGGTTACCAGAGAAACTTCTATAGAGTTTCACACACAACACTCATTTTCTTTTACCAGTCCTCTTCACCTTTACCTTCATAAACAGCTCTTCTCCTTTCTTCTGGGGAGGAAAGCAATCTACCATGCCCAGGTGGATTTAATTATGGAGGCCTAATACAGGGGGTCAAAGAATATGAATGGATTACAAGATTAGGGAGAAGAGTATGAAGGCTTTCACCTTTCAGGTTTCTGCTCTGAATTTGTCTGATGTCAGCAGTGAGCAAGCAAAGTAACCACCAAGGAGCTGTGGTTGCATGGAAATCTCACCTTCAGCTTCTAGAAGTTATACTAAGGGATCATTAAAAAGAGTCTGAATGTTTTAAAGATATATACTGAAGCTGCTTCATTATCAAACCCCATATCTACCTTTCTGTTTCTTATATGCTTAATGCTTATAATCAAACCAAGTTGGCTTTTCAGTTAAAAAAACCTCCTCATACTTTTCACTATTAAATTCAAATTTTTGAACAATATTTGGTTTTCCTATGACTTCAAATATCAAAGATACACATCCCTATACACAACTTTTAGTACACCTGACTGTCAGTCAAGAAGTTGTTCTTCATGTACCAAGGTAAAAATCCTACAAGAAATAATATTCAGGAGAAAAACAAAGTAAAAAGGAGAAGAATCTGACACTGCCAAGTGCTATTCCTGTAGTAATGCTGAAATTCAACTTAACCACTCCATGATTTTGGTGAAATCATGTTAGTGTCAATCATTATGGTATTACCAATGGCTAAAAGTGACAGCTTATGCACATAAACTTCCATCTGTCTCTTACAACACAGCTCATTGCTTTAGCTCCAGAAATTATAGAAAAGTTATCTTATTTTTCCCAAGACAAGGGAAATACAACTGGTGAAGTGCTTGAGAAGTAAATCAGCCAGACATGCAGGGTCCTCTCTTGGAATGAAAGGAGTGAGCTCAGAAGTAGGATGCTGTTTCTAGATGTTAGAATTTTTTCAGAACTAAATTACATATTTGGTTTAGGATTTAGAACCAGCCATGATTACATCCAAAGTGCTTTCAGTTAAGGAAAGCAAGTTGCACAACAGAACCAACAGCCGTGACTGAGGCTGGTTTAATAATAAACTCAAAACTACTTAAAATGAACCTCATGTTTCCATGGTGATGAATACATATCTCCCTGCAGACTGTCTTGTGATGTAGAAAACATTCACCAGTAGTATTTTGGTGCAATCTTACTAATGGAAAATTCATTAGTATTGTTCAAGATGGCGGTAACACTGACTTGGATTAATTTTAGACTGACCTCGGTGAATTGGCAGATGGAGATGAAAGCAGAACAGCACCCAGAGGAAAAGTAAAATTAGTGAAGATACCTGCTTGTGACATACTTTTTAAAAAGGAAGACAACTGGTGGCTACTAAAACAATTGTGCAGACCTATTAGTTTTCTTTACCTCTCTGATAACTGCTAAGAAATCCATTTTTGCTTTAGTAAGCTCCCTTACCAGTGAGAAGATTTAAATCTCCTCAAACAGATATAAAATGTTATCATCTCCTTAGGTTAGCCTTGCTTAATGGCAGTGAGGCATGGCCAATTGCAGACATCCTCAACACATTTGACAGGTATGGGATCAGGCATATAGAATAGGAGTGGTCCCAAAGCTTGCCTTTACTCACAAGGCTGCTCTAAGGGTATGAACTGCTAAACTCTGTCATCATCCCTTAACTTACAGAGCTCCTTAATACGATATGGTGTTCTATTCAGGGAAAAAAAAAACCTTCTTAGGAGTACATATTTGACTTTGATCCGGTGACATGTTTCTGAAGGAAAGCATCTGACAGGACAAAGATGTACAGTACTTCATTTAGCCTGTGTGCCATATGTGGCAGCTCGAGGATCACTGTCACAGCCCCTTCGGCTGCCATCCAGGATCGCACGGCGTGGCAGAGCACAGGGATTGCTGCTGGTCTTCAGCAGGAAAAGGCTAGTGAAGAGTTTCTCTGGGCTCTTTCCAGCAAATTTTTTTACATGTTCCATTCAGAAATTTAAAAATGAGACATTTTGACTTGCAATTAAAAAAAAAAAAAGTATTAACTCTTAACGTCATAGAAATGACATTTGTATTTTCGTTTTAAAAGCCCATAAGCATGGGTGTCATTTCAAGCACGCAAACAGATGTTAATCAGCCTGCTCAAGGACTTAAAGCTACATATATGCAAAAATACTGAGCTAGGAAAAAACCTGCAGATATATACTACAGACATGCCTAGCTTCTTTCAGTCAACACACCCAGAAATCCTGACAACTGCAGGATCTGCAGTTTTGAAAACACGATCTCTTACCAAATATGAATTTTGGGGATGTTTTAATTAGAAACAACTACTGAGTTTCTGAAAATGCAACCAGAAATGAAACCCAGCACTTTGGTGCACAATTGTCCTTGCAAACATCAAAATGCTAACTAGCTATGAGTAGGTAGATGGTATTTGTTGTGAATAAAATTTAAATTGAGAGATTCTTTGGTGATTTTCTTGAAAACCTGATTTAGATTTAACTTCTCTCTGTATTGTCAGACAGTGCTTTGCAGGTTTCATCTTCCTTTTTTTTTTGTTCTAGCCGCTAAATCTGAAAGCCATTCAGCAGAACAGCGTTGTTATGATATGTTTCTAATTTAAAAAGGAGCAAAGCTGTACAGGAGGGAAAGAAGAGGTTCCCATCAGGAAAGGGGTAAGGGGGAGCAGATTAGACAAAGATGTGTCAGAGTGGACAGTGTTTATGAAAACAATCAGCATTACATCTAAGTCTTTGCTTGGATGTTACACAGTCTAGTTTCCTATTCTTGTTCCTTCAGAAAGCTGTTTGGGATTTCCAATATTAATGTCAGTTCAGCCGACTGAGGCTTTAGTAAGCATGCCTTTTTTAATTTCAGATTAGGAGAAAATGTACAGTGTCAAGAAGTAATACGAGTGATATGTTACAGAGACATGCAGCAAAAAGATTTCTTTTTCTCTTGTGATTTCTGGTAGTCAACACCAGTTCTCTTTTTCCTGTAATCATGAATCTAAAGGCACTGATTATGTCAAACAAATTCCCTGCATGGGTTTAGAAACAAATTTCTTCAAGTCTCACAGCTTGGTGGCAATATTCAAACATTTATTCAATTACCACCAGTATTTATACAATGAAATTAGTGTCTTGAAAGAAAACTACTGAACTGAAAAGAAAAAAGTTTAGGTAACAATTTTCAATTTACCAACTGACCCCAGGTCTCAGTAGAGATGAGTGTGATCTATTCCTCATATTTCCCTTCATGCAATCAGCATCCTAAATTTATTGCAATTAATTCACAGTCTAATTAAAACACAAAAGACTTTTCAGTAATGAATCTTTCTGGCAAAGAGCATCTTCAACTCTTACTTCACAAACAATAGCACTTGTCAAGAGATGTTAAACAAATTTCAGAACTGAGGTTTTTCACAGCAACTTGGACTATTTGGTATCTTGGTCTTTGGTGCTCAGTGTCAGCCAGTTCCCTATGTTCCTGAAACAGAATAACAATCTGAAGGCAAATATACACAATTAAAAAATTCATCAGTGTGCCTGGAATTACATGTGGTTTTCCAAGGGAAGTGGCTTGGCCTATCACTTTCTGACCTATTTTCGCCTTGTTCCACTTTAGCATGTCCTCTCAGCTGAGTGCTGGAAACTGCATTCATTTAAGTGGGATAAAAATAACAATAAAAACTCTGCCTATAGCAACCCTCAAGCTACAGAGGGTGAAAAGAATTACATTTTTAATTCACAAAGCTCTTTTTACATATAATCATTCCTTTTACGTAAAGGTCAAGTTACAAGACTTTCTGCATTATGCATAGTGATTTCCATTTTGGCTTATTATTCAGTGGTATAAAATTTATGATGTCAGATTTCATGACAGTTAAACCTGAGTTTGTTCTGTTTCAGAATGACATCTGGGTATAGTGAATAACAAAGCTTCTATGTTAAAATAGCCCCATATTTTTAGGTTGACTCCTATAAAAGAAATCAGACCAAGAGATACTTGAACAGATGTTCAGAAATATATTTCACTTCAAGTGCTGACAAACTAGAATGGGAGTAGAGTTGCATAATAGGAAATGAATCATTAAAGTCAATCATGAAAAATATTCAATTGTTTGGAATCAAAGTGTTTGGCAAATATTCTTTTCTTTCTGTACTATTGCGGGGAATTTGATATACAAACCCAAAATCCCTAAGAAACGTGCTCAGTGCTGTTGCTTAATCTCTTTATGAGAAAAAACAGGTTTTTCAAGGTAATAAATGTATAAAAGAGCACTTTATTTGTTATTGTGTGTACTGGATAATGATTTTTAGCTGCCAGTACAATTATTTATTATGACAATGCAACACCTCTAGTGAAAATTGAGTAGTCTTAAGGTGTTCTGTGCTGTTCATTCATGCAAAGAATTCTTGTCAAATATTTTAATGAGAAGAAAAGTATGGCAGTCAAGATTAAAAGTCAAGGTGACCTTTAACTGTGGAAAACAGTATCTACATATCACCTTACAGCTTTTTTTAAGGTCATCACTTCTCTCTTGAAGAGTCATTCCATAAATGGAAGTAAGCAGTGCAATGAGAGAGTGAACTATAAAAACCATCCTTCCTTCAAAATTAACCTACACCTATTTTAATATCACATTACACCTATTTTGGTATAAATTTCAAACACTTGCTCTGGTGTCCTCAGCAAAACAAGCAAAAAACCCACACTTTACAGAGAACAGGAACATACAGCTGCCTCCCAATCCTCGGTAAAGCAACAGCGCAACAACTTCGAATTGTCACTCTTCATTATAAAGAACAAACTCGCCTGGGACCTGGCCACGGCCAGGGTGTTCTGAGTCAGCTGGAAAACTGTTCTGATGGGCACCTGATGGCCTGTTGTTCTAAAGAGTCTTTGGGGAACCCAAGGATGCTCCCACAGCACAGCCGTGACCTGTTTCCTACTGTCCTCTTGCAGCTGCCACAGTTAGCCAAGCAGGCATCCTGCTCCTGCCATGCTGTGAACAGGTTCTGCTGCATGAGCAGAATCAGCACAGCCAATGTGACCTTCAACAAGTCCAGGGGAGCTTGGAAATACTGTTCCAATTACCAGAGATGAAATACAAACAAATCATTGAATGTTGGGTGTTCATGTTTTTCAGTCTGCTCACAGCAGGTGTGGCCAGTGGGTGATTGATCACCTGCACTTCAAATGCCTCTGCTAGAAATCCTCCAGAAGGTATCCAACCTGCCCAGCTCACAGGCAGAACCTCACACTTGCAAAGTTCTGCATTTGTTCTTCCAGATTTCTTATACCTTCTTTTTTCCTCTCTACAACTGGAGGGAAAGATAAACCTGGAATGTGGGAAAAGCCACCTGCAGTTCACCTCCCAGACCTTAGCTGTGTTAAAAATAAAATTTTCCCATCCAATATGGCTGCAAAAAGAAACATCACACCCCAAGGACAGCTTGAGAGAGGCCTCAGGTCTGATCCTTAATAATGGCATGAACTTAATTTCTAATTTATTTACTTTATCTCCAATTTTATTCGCTTATCTGCAATCTTTAGTGACTTTCCCACACTGACAGCAGTTCAGGTATAACATGACATGAGAGTGGTGATAAGGCTTCCAGATTAACACTGGTTTGGGTCCAGCCAGCTTGGCACGAGCACAAGCAGCAAAATTAATGTTTACTTGCATCTGTCCACAAGGATACATTCTTAGTTATATATACTAAGAGGATTACTCACGAAGTATCATTAATCATTTTTATCACTACCAAATATAGTATCAAACACACAGAAAAATGTAGTTCCTAATTGCAACTATGGAGACAAAGCAGCAGAGGAACAGGAGATGAAAATAAAGTACTAGGTGTCATTTCTTCTGTGAAATTATACGTGGAATATTTTAATTAATGGGTGATATCATTTATACAAGATTCTAAGTGAATCTTAAATAATTATAACAGCCAAACACTGTAAATCAGATTTTAAAATTTCCTAAGAAAAATGTTGTGGATGAAATTGCTCAAACATGTAATAGTGGAATGAATTTATTAAAATATGACAACACTAACTAGCACAGCTTCAAACCAGAGCCTGAACTTGCTGCAGCTCTAGATTTAATAAGATTGGTGTTCTTCCCCACAAAGAGTATCCATTTTCTTCTGAGGGCCCATTTGCCACGTATTGTGTAATGAAATGACTCAGACAATCCATGTTGGGTTTTTTTGTAAAATATTAGAATCTGCTTAAATTAAGTTAGTAATGATGCGTTGTACTTGAATTATTTCATGTGGCACACATGTAATTTAATACAAGCTCTCACAAGTTGGGCAAGTGAACTTTCTGTATCTCTTAGGAATTCCCAGTGAGTTTTATGCAAGTTAGACTTCAAAACACTACAGTACTTAATTTTTTTCTTTTTACTTTTTATTATTGGTTGGCTGCTAATGTCTGAAACATGGATTATATTCCTACAACTGCTGATGCTATGCACTTTCTCTGTTTAACATACAACTATATTTAACACTAGTCTGCTATTTTGGCTTTATTGAAATGTGCACAAAATTGGTTTTTTAGCCAATGAAGAGACTTGGCACAAGTTATAAAGATTTATTGATCTAGTACTAACTAGAGTACATTATAAATAGCCAAGTGCCAAACAGTTGTTTTGCACCAGATTGTGATTTGCAAGTGAGGAGAGGAAATTGGATTACTAATTATGTACAAAACTCTAAGCTTTAAAAAGTTTTGTACTTATAATTAAGGTCTCGAAAAGCTGAGAAAGGTCTTTATACCAAAATCTTTTCTCTAATATAGATAAACACACACCATTTTCTTGAACAGAATGCTGATATCAAATTTAAAGAAAATTCCTGAATTGGAAAGTGTCACCACTCTCCTAAACCACCACCACCACCAAGAAAAAGCATCTTCTTAATTTAAGTATTTAGAAAAAGTTAAATTCATTAAAATCTTGTGCTGTATAGTTTTGATTTTGCAAAAGATTTACTAAATTATCTGTTCTGATTTTCTTTTAGTTTTTTTCCATATTTCTTTGCATTATCTATGAGAACAAGTGCTCATAAGACATATAAGATAATTATGTCACTGTAGTGTAACTCTTAGGAGTTGTGTGTTATCTTTCAAATAGGTGCTTGGGCTAGATCACACAAAGACATCTGAGCTGAAAAAGTGAAGCAGAACTGGTCCAAGGATCTGTGGGACACACAATACAACCCTTAAACCTCATGAAGGCCACTTGCATCAAATGAAATTAGTCTGGATAAACCAGCAGTACCAGAGCTCAGAGGGTGACATCTGTTAGCCACGACCTCATGCCAACAGTGGGCAGGCTCAACTTGACCACAAACACTGGAACAAGCAAAGTTTCCAGAGTTTATTCTGTTAATTTACAAGGGATTTACCACAACATTGGGTGGTAACAAGGATGTGATTGAGAGCAGCAAGTTTTTCCAGAAACACCTACTGATGCTTCAGTGACACTTTGGATTCAGTGTCACTGTCACCACACAGAGACTGATGTCTGCCCTCAGCTCACAAGGTGTGCAAAGCTAAATCAGACACTGAGTACCAAAAAAAGGGACATAAACCCAAAGCAAGAAGAAAGTCATATTCAAAATAGCAGGAGAAAAGCATAGCCTTTCATTTATAAACTTATATTTTAATTATTGCATTTTAATGCAATAGAAAAAAGTTGTAACTAACTAACTACTAATGTTGTAGCTCACTAACAACGTATGGGTCTGTCTTTCGGAGGTCCAGCTCCGCAAGTTACATGTCAACAGCCAAGCTTTATTTCAGCCCCTGGGCAGACAAAGTATGTAGAAAATATAAAACAAAAAGAGGATGTGTAATTTAATATGTAAAGTTACTTGAGATATACCAATTATGTTAAATACATTTATAACTAGGCATACTTCTGCATTTAAAATCTTATTAAGAGCACAGGACACAGAAGAAGCAGTCTGTTTGATCTGTTTTAAAGCTATGGTAATAGGAAACAAGTTTTCCTGTGATGTCTCTCAGGACCATCAAACAGTCCTTTTTTTCGAAGAATAAATAAAGAACCATATTTGAAACCCTTAACCTAATGCTCACAAAGAAATCTCCCTTGTAGACACAGTTGTTTATTAAGGCTAACCCTAGTTCATTTTCCAGTCATATTTCAGAGATAAGAAAAAATTATAGAAATAAAAATGTCTAGCAGGTAGTTTCATTTGCCTCTTTTATTACAAATCCATATTCAGATATGTTAATATAAAGATGTACAATATTACATAAAGGGCACAAAACCTGACATCGTGACACTGGTGGCTGAATGGCTCGCTTATTGTAGTGGTTCTTATTCAGCTATTTTCTAGTGCTCTCATCAGTCTTTTGTGTGAAAGTCTTTGGTGAGAGTCAAGTCTGAACTGATAAGGCCTTGGAGACATAATCACTGGCCCTCATTTTCCATTGACAGCCCCACACAGCCAATTCACAAACATTTTCATATTAATATTGAGCAATTTTCCTACATTCTAATCCATCAAAGTAGGCTATTAATCCTTCCCCCACGCTCTTCTCTATTCAAATGCTAACAATTTTCTTCTCACAAGCTAAAACATTTGTCCTACAGCCCCTCACACAAAGACACCGTATTGTCAGCAGTGATTGATCAGAGTATTAATATGAGGGATGCGATGTACATTGTATCAATGATACCACACGGATGTGGAGGAAAAGGTCTTTTTTAGAGGATAAACCAAATGCAAAATACAATAATTTCTCAAGGAACAACACTTCAAGTGTTTTGCCTGGTGTATTTTATGGAAATTTATGAAAATACCTAGAGGTGTTAAAATGCTTTTGAATTTGGAATGCAAAATAAATGTCAGGGATGTCCTAGGTACTGGGACCCAGTGAGGAGCAGCCTGCAGCTGGGACTGGCTAGGGACTGAGAAGCCAAACAGCAGCAAGACTACTAAAAGCCACTTGCTCTCCAATACCGTATTTTATAGAATTAAAGGGGGCCAGGGAAGAATAAAAACAAATATTTAAAAAAAAACCCCAGGTGAGCATTACTCTTTAAAGACAAAAAGCTTTTCATCTCCTGGAATGCAAAATTAAACAAGGCCAAAAAGGAGCTCCAGCCTTTGGCCAGTGGGCTCCACGCTGCAGGGCCACCTGACAATTCCTGCACCCTCATGGTGGGCCCAAAGCTCTCCTCAGATGGTGGAAAAGGCAAAGGCATCTGATAGACCATTTCTTGCACCCTAGTTTCAAATGACTTGGGGTCATTTTTTAAAAGAAGAATACTTTATGTGTAGTCTTACTCTGCTGTAGGCCTTCCCTATAAAAACACAACTCAACCAGCAGCTTCTGCTGGAACAGCAGGAGATAAGCACAGAAAGCTGCAGCAAAGGGGGGACGGTCTGTAAGAGATGTGCCTGTAGGAAGGTGAACGTGCTGCCTGCAACCAGAGCAGAGCCTTGGGCACAGGGAGGTGGAGGGAGAGAGGCTGTGGATGCACAGAGCTCCTACACAGCTGATACACCCTGGCACAAATTAGAGTAATTTCAGGGATGCTGTAATTTACTGCAGGTTACAGTGGTTCTTGGCACAGAGCTCAGCCCTCTGCAGACAGAGCCCCCCCACACCTCAACACGTGTCCTCCTCCTTACAGGGTGTGGGTAGAGGGAGAGACGGTGCCAGGTGCTGTCAGCAAGTCAAAGCCATCAAGCTCAGCCTCAAGTCCGCCCTAGGATCACTTTGCTGGAGCTGCACGAAGCAATTTAAAAGAACATGCAGCTGGATGACAGAGAAATCCAGACCTCCTCAAACATCCAGCACCCGTTCATCCATAAAAAGGAGCAATTTGCTCACTTCCAGTAGCACACAATGTGGGGTGGGGGGGTGTGTGCACACATGCACACATGGTTAAATAACCTCAAAATAAGATAAACACACACAACTGCTTAATAAGGTGATAAATTCAGCACAAAAACATTTCAATGCAAGTAAGAGAATGAGGCTGAGTTTAAGAGATACACTATATTTAAGCATGTGCAGGTGGCAGCTAGCATCTAGTGAGAACACAAAGCCTAAAGTGCAATTTATGCATCATATTCTACTAAAATTAATTTCATTTCCTCTTCTTATATGCTTCTTCCTTCTCTGAAGGAACAAAGCAAATCTAAAATTAACAGATATTAAATCAACCTATCAATGCAATAAGACTGGCAGAGCCTAGTGACCATATAAAATGTTATCACTGGATTTAACCCACATCCCAAAGGAAATCACTGAACTCTGAGCACCCTCTGCCATCATACTGGCACCCATGTCTGAGCACGAGTGTGCCTTCAATGCTTCAGGGAGATGGCTAGATGGTTCCCTGCTAGTTGTTAAAATGATTGATTGATCTAAAACCTCAATTTGTTCATGAATTTATATAGAAAAGACAGAAAAACAACCAAACCAAAACAATCTGGAGAGCTACAACTGGATGGACTGAGAGGCCTGAAAGTTACTGCTGCTTCCCAGGATGAACTCGCTCTGTGCAGAACAACATCCCTGTTCAAAGAGCTTGAGTTTCTATGCCACAACATCCTATTGCTGCGCCACTTACCTTTGCTACACTATATCTTTACAATGAGTAATTAAAAATATTTGTACTTTGGAATCATTTAGGAGCTATTCCAATTACTTGCATTAGCGTTCTGGCAAGCACTCAAGCCTTTTTTCATGTTGAGTCAGGCTCCTGAGCCTGCATCAAAAACTCTCCAAGGAGCAACTTTGATTTGCTCTACTTCCAGGCAACTGCAAGGGTACCATGAGCTCTCCTGCTGCCTCACAGGAATCTTTCCTGGGGAAGATGAGCATCAGGGCTAAAACTGCAAAGCACCAAGTCCCACCTCCCAGCACCTATGAAAGGTGCCCAGCTGCAGGAGACGGTGCAAGGGGCTGGGGGAGGAAGATGTCCTCTCTGCCTGAGGCCAGGAGATGCAGGGGATGGGAGTGTTCAGAGAGGGGTGCCGGGTGCTGGGAGCAGCGCTGCTGGCTCGGGGCTGGCCGTGCCCCGGTGTCCCTGTGCCGCAGCTGTGACTCAGTGTCCCCCAGGGCGCAGGGTGGGTGCGGAGCGGCACCGCGGCAGCAGCTCGGGCCATGGCGTGCTGCTGAGCGCCTCACAGCAATTTGGTATGATATAAATAAGGGTGTTAACTCCACTTGAATTGTGGCCAAGGCATCAAGGTTAAGCTTCCACTGATATAAATTAAATTGGATAAAGTATTAGTCATTTCCTGTCCCATGCTGTTATGCATTGTGATGTACATTATGAAATAGCAATTTTAAACCCAGAAATAGATTGACTTCAGTTTTAATTGAAATAATCTTTATTTTGTAATTAAGCTATTATGTGCCAGAAGAATTATTTGCTTGGGGTTCACTCATGAGCATTTATAAAACAATCTTTATAAAATCCCAAGCTGTTTGCTAAGGTTGCTGGATACTGTTTGCTAAGGTTGCTCTTGAGCAAAGTATAAAACCCAGAAGTAGATAATGACAAAAATAAATTTGCTAATATATTAAATAGAAACAGCAGATAATCCAGATACCATCTATTGCAGGGTTTATTTTCCAACCTAAGGCACATTCACAAATGCACTCACAGATTTAGCAGTTCAGAGACCTTAAAATTTTAACAAATTTCACCTAGAAGGCCACATGAAGATAGTGAAACCTGCGATTTGGGAACTTGTATTTGAGAACTTTCTCTCTGTGCCTTCCACCATCACATCAGACAGATGGGGAGTTTTTCCCAACTGCTTTCCCATATCCAACAGCAGGTTTCCACACCACACCTCTGTATCTCCTCTCTGGCAAGCTATTGCTCAAGGTTAGCAAGTTTCAGATCGTGCTACTGACATTCCCTTTAACTAAACTTGTGTCAAACATGGTTTTTCTCGTTCTTTGGTGAGGCAAAGTCTTTTTTCAAGACAGAACTGGATCTATTTTAAACAGTTTAACGTGTTAAAAATTGTTTTCAGCTACATTGCAAGTGTTCTAAACCGAAGTAGTGGAACTTACAATCATCGCTGGAGAAAGAACTGCCACTAGGAATAAAGCGTGGGTTTATCCATTTTTCATATGTAAGTCAGATTCACTTTGTCAGTCTTGAGATTTGACAAAGTATAATTCAGAACAGTTCAAGCTCACCTTCCACTGGACTGAGTAATCAGATCAGACGAGGAAACATAGCAGTGACTCTCCAGAACTTACTGCAGTACTCCTTAGGTACCTCACAGTACATGTGCCACTTCATTTTCCCAGTAACGCAGGGCTGTCACATATAACTGTGTACACAAGAACTACAATAACACCTCACAAATTTCCAGGAGAAGAAACTTGCAGTTTAGGAAGGGAGACTGTAGAGTTTTAATCTTGCTAGTGTTTCCAAAGGCCACAGAGTGATTGCAGAGGCTGTGGAACAGCTACCAGAGGTGTGCAGGGCTGTGTGAGAGCCCCAGCACGCAGACAGCAGCTGGTGTCATCTTCCTTGACCCTTCTGTTGGCAGCATTGTTCCTCAAAGACACTGCCTCTAAGGTGATGTCTCAGCATTGCATTCTTAATTAGTTGATTTTTTTGACAGTAGTGCTGCTTCTTAGATATAATACAGTAGATGAAAGACCTTTAAAGATATTGTGTGTGACACCGTTTAATTTGGCTAAAAGATAAGGATTTTTTAAAGAAAAATGACAAGCATATGAATTCATTCAGTAGTATAGGAGGTAGAGTGGCAATTAAAAACAAGAGAAAGAAAGCAAAAGGTTTATTTTAAAGGTAAATTTCTTAGAAAAATAATGATGTTCTCTTTTCTACAAGGATATCACCATAAATTTTAGCCTAAAAATTAGCATCCAGTGATGAGAGAATACAAATGCAATTCACTGCAAAAGAATACTCATAGGCTGATATTTTTTGTCTGGATTTTCTTTTTTTGTTTGCTTGTTTTCATTTGAATTTTTCCCTCTACCTATGTTCAAATATATTTTTGCATCCCACATAAAAATATGATAACCTTTCTGATAAAAAAAAAGTATCTCTTATGTGATTTAATATAATTCTGAGAAGAATGACTTTGACCAATTGGCGTAGTGGCTCACTGCACTAGTGAACAAGGGTTTCTGCATCCACTGGTCCACAGTCTGAGTGCTATGCAGGCTGAATAAGGAGATGAATTTAAAATGTGTAAATGACAAGTTTGAAACTTGACTGAATCAGACAAAAGATGCTATATTTAACACTTTGCCCTCTAGTTTTAGACAACCTTCTTTTTAGTCAGCTGAACAGAGTATTCACAAGTGGCTTACAATTCTCTTTGAGCTGTTCAATTTTTCCTGGGTCTCTGACTGAAAACATTAAAAAGTGGGTGATGATAATTAAGGTCAAAATACATCTAAATATACTGTAGGAAGATTCTTAATTAATGACAAGATAGAAAGAGTGAAAATTAATGGGAAGAAGTTTTGAAGTACAGCATATGAAAACACTGGTAATTTACACAATATTATAGAAAGCTTATCAAATATTACTCGATTTGTCTTTGATCCTTCTGAAATATTCCTTAGGGTCTGCTCAATACAGTACATCAGTCACCTCCTTATTTGATTAAGAGGGAGTGTGGCCTTTTTATTTTATTTATATTTTAAAATATAGAAAATATCACACCACAATAAAGCAATCAACCAGTAGCCTGGAAACCAGTAACTGGAAAAGATAGAAAGTCAGTGAGTAGATAATTATTCAAGGTCAAACCTTTCTAGTGTGGTGCCAGAAAAAAGCAAACAGTGAGGGTTAGCCAATACTTCACAAACACTTGTTTAAGGATTTCCTAATTACTATAAGTGGTTCCTCTGGCCCTGGCACTTAAAAAGGCAGCTGTATATGCATGATGTCATCCCTGCTGCCCATTATCTCTGCAGTAAATTTAGAGGATTAAGAAGCAAGCAAGGCTAAATAGTCAAAATAGTCCTGATTTTTCATGTTTCCTGCCATTAAAAATTAATTACAGAAAAAGGATAAATTTAAAACTCAGATGCAATTAACTACTGAAATGTATTTGAATTTTTTTTCCCAAAAATCAGAAAAATATTTTAAGATCATACGCATGCAGCATGGCCAAAGCTCCATACTTAAAACACAGCTCCTCAAATATTTTCCTTTCTTTGTTTCTAGAAACACTCAATAACCTTTTTAGAATTTTTACAAAATTAGTTTATGAAGTGTCACAATGTAGAGGTCCAGAGATTGTCACACACAGTCACTTTTCCAGTCCCACTCTCTACCTGTGTGGAAAGTTCTGAGAAATCAACTTTTCTGCTGCTGTCCCTAGCTCTTATTTTCTATTAGGGGAAGGTGCTTCTCAGCACTGGTTATTTCTATGTTCACCTTTTATTTGTCCTTGAAACAGGAGCCAGTGAAAGCTGTGCTCCCTGATTTGACATTGTCAGCTTGCACAGCCTCAGTCTTTGGTATCATTATTGTGTGGTCATTCTCTTCTTTGGATTTTCCTCCTGTTTCTCTTAATTTCAACTACATTCCAGGTTACCATTTGTCTGGTAAAATTCCTCTCCTGCTTGTCCATTTGTAGCAGAAGTATCTGATTGCTGGTAATACTCTGCTTTGATAACATGTTAGAAGCTCATGTCAACACCTTAAGTCAATTTCTTTTGGAGTGTTGTCTAGCTCAAGCAGGATTTGTCCTTTTGTCTGAAGTTTCAGATATAGCTACCAGTCACCAATTTAATTTCTGTAATATACTCTTTCCTAACTAGCGAAAAAGGATTCAGTATTTTTCTTGGATCAAACTTATTCTACATCCCAAATTTAACAATATAATTTTCCAGCCTGCCAGATCTAGGTAGCTTCTACCACCATCTTTTTTAACCAAGTGGTCTCTTTTTACCACAATTCTGTCTCCTGGTGGTTGTGAGGTTGGGTGTTGTCTCCAATCACATGGAATGTCTAGTGATGGTCATCTTGGTAATACTGGTCTACGAAATATTTCTTGGTCTGGGTCTTGCATGAAAAACATTCAACTTTTAATGCAGGAGATTCTATCAATCTGTTTTTCAGTACCTTCTAACAACTGAAATTAATTTTGTGCTGCTCTTATACAAATGTGAGATGTTCCTGAAATCCATAGCTTCTATTTTAAGTGAAGTCCAGATTCTGCAGCCATACTGTACACTCCCATTCATCAGGAGCAGTGTGAGACACACACAGCTGCACCACTCTCCACTTCCCTTCTCACAAGTGACACTGGGCAGTGCCTGCACACAGATACTCGTCCACCTACCCATGGAAATCCTGTGAACATCTCCACTGCAGTACAGAGCAGGGACAAAGAAACAAAGAGCTGTGGCTGCATATTCACCAGATCCACTGAAGCCCCAGAAGCTTTTCTATTACCTTCCAGGAGCTACGGGTCAAACTAGAAATCAGTTTCTAGAAATTAATGAGATGGCTGAGGAGTAAGCTTTCATAAACAACCAAAATAAGCTCACCTTTATTCTCTCTGGTAGTAAAAGTTTCCTCAGAAAGCAGCACGTGCAGCTTTTGCAGAACCCAGCCACCCTTCTGGCCATACTGGTGTGCACATGGTATCTCGGCAAAAGGGAAACACAGGGAAAGGAATGCTGCCATGTTTGAGCATGGGAACTGAATATCTTGCACAGATGCACATGCCATAAGGGAATGCTAGACCTAGTCTGACCTTCTGCACCACAGAGACTATAAAACATCATCCAGCTTCCTCGTGCCCTCTTTGATGAGATGCATGTACAAATCCAAATGGGAAAACACTTACATATAGGCTTTAGGACATGTTATACACAGAATGACTCCTGCTTTTTATGCTCTTTCAACATACAAAATTGTCTCTACGAGAAAATGTCACACTTCCAAGCTGACAGAAATCATATTTCTAATAATAAATATTCTGCCTATGGAGAAGCTGTAGGATATATGTATTCCAGAGTTTCATGGCTCTAGTGTCTACCCAGTCTCTGTCTTTGATGTCACTGCTGCTGCTTCTCTCTCTCCAGGAGCATGGGCAGTGTCCTTCCTGCCCTGGGGCTGTGAACCCACTGGGACAGACAGCTCTGGAAGCAGCCAGTGCACTGGACAAGGATCATGGGCATTTGCTGAGAACTAAAGGTGAACCAAGACTCTTCCCCATCGAGGCAGGGTGGTGACAAATGGAGAACCAAAGGGGTGAGAAGGAGGCAGCAAACCCAGCTGAGCTCTGCTCAGACAACAGCTCCAGCACAGGATCCCTCTGTGTAGACAATGGCTGAATGGTAAATACTGATGGAGAGAACAGAAAATTGGGGACTTGGAAGCTAGGCAGGCAATGCAAGAAGGAACAGCGGAAAACAGGAGATGTAGAGGGGTGAGAGAGCTGAAACTTGACTGAAAAAGGAAACACAGGACATGGAAAACTATTTCACATTGAAAAAAAGGGACAAGGGGCAGGTGTGTTATCAATTGATATCTACCACTAAATATACATATTTAAGGGGATACTATTTGAGTCTGAGCAACATAAGAACATTCAAGTGCTGAAGAATACAGAATAAGTTTCTCCTGCCCTAAGGAAAATAGAAATTATTCATTCTGGTGCAGTTCTGTTCAGACACATCTGAGGCAGAGGAAGGATCTGTCCAAGTACTATCCCCCATCCTCTCTGCTCATTTCCTTAAACAACCACGATGATCCTTCCTGCTAATGGAGACAAACCTTGCCAAAAGCAGTTACAGGTGAAGAAGAAGGGGGAGAGAGGCATATTAACACAGCAAAGTGGTATTAGGAAAAACCAGATCTTTCTCTGTGATTTGGTGTGGGTTGGGCCTCAGAAAAGATAAGTTTCCTGGTAAATTCACGTTGTTAATTTAGGGTGTATGGAACTGCTTTAGCCATCACCCAAAGGTCAAGAACAGTGCAATCAAGGGCATAAACCAGCACAGCAAGGACGACTTTTATGGTGCATAAACAGAATGAGTAAGATTCCATGCCTCCTCATGGAGAATAAGAAAGAAAAAGTTTTATGCTATAATCAGCCTTTGCAAAATGACATGTTTTCAATCCAGCATCCAAAATATTTAGCTTTTCCCTTTGCCTTTTGGATCTCTGTGTCCTACCATCACTCTTTTACATCTTAATGGATGCCATTTTGGCAGAAAATAATTTACTCTGAAAAAATTCTACGCCAGCACAAGCTGAGCTGAAAAATAACCCCTTAAAAAACCCACATCATGTGAAATAAGCAGATTTTGAAATTATACAGTTCATGACATAAGAGTAATAAAATAGCAAAATTAAGGGGCTTTTTTATTTATAAGTAACTGCTTTCTTCTACCTTTTATAATGTCCACCTCTTAGCATAACAAAGCTTTTCATAGCTTACTAATGGCTCCCTGTCACTAGTGCTGAGAACTATTATCACTGCGCTGCCCCTTCACATGGGCCTTTCAAACATCACTGTTTCACTTAATTCTTTCACCTCCTTCAGTTCAAATGCAATAAAAACCTTTCACTGGCTGACAACTAGAAAGGCAGAACAGCCTCCAACTGCTGTATAATTCAGGAGGGCTCTTTCTCATTTTAATTGGCTGCCTAATTGGAATGTTTATGGGTTCTGCGATAGCTTGGGATGAAAAGGCAGGGTGAGCAATTATGTGCTCAGCATTCCTATCTGGCAGAGTTAATAGTTTTTTTTTAAAAAAAGCTAAAGTTCACTGGAATGCCATGTTTTTGTTCTCTAAGAAATACCTTGATTTGAAACAATGTAATCCCCAAGTCAGAAATTATGTCAAGCTGTGCTTATCCAGTAGCAAGTTGAGCTTTTGGAAGCCTCTTTGCTCCTTTTTGATGTTAGCATAACACGAAGAACAGGAGGCTATCTGGTGGCTGTCAAGTTTTTAACTGCTTGCTCTCTCACTGGCTGGAGATAAGATGTAAGCAGAGCACTTGATGGACTTGATTAATTCTCTGGAACGAAGGTTTGTCTTTCTTGGCTCAATGAATGACTTCATTCTAGTAGATGAGGTCACCCAAGTCAAGGCAATAAAGTTTCTGATATTCACATGAAAGCCAGTTTTCAAAGCTGCCAGTCCCTAAAAAGAGAAGCAAGTGTTCTCTCATTTACCTACATTCTAGTGGCAACATCTAGCCTGCTGCCCTATCTATCCTCTCCAGCACAGGACTGTGCTTCAGCTGAAGAGCAATTCTAACACAAGATGAGATTCAAAGGAAAGGAAACAAAAAGACACACTTTGTTTGAAGAAACAAAGATTTTTGTCAAGTGATTTGTCAAAATGCCAACAGGAAGAGAAAAATTACTTTCTAGCTTTTTAGCCTGGCCAGTACAGTTTCATTTTCCCCACCTCCCCTCCCATGCTGTCTCTGTGTCACTCCAGCTGCAAACCTCTGGGGCCAAAGAGCAGCTTTGTGGTCACCTGTGCAGTTCTCTTGTATTTCAGAGTGAGAGAACCCAAGTACCGAAACACAAGTATCAAATATATGCTCTTTTGAACATTTGTACCCTTGCATGTTTTGAGGTTTAAGGGCAAGTTTATGGACTGTCCTTCACAAAGAAGACCAGTCACTGTTTTTCCTTTCTCTTTTTTAATAAGCACCATTGAGTGCAAAACCAGGGAAAACTAGTGAAAAGGGCTGACTTGCTTTGTAAATTTTCTAATTATCACAACGGTTTGTGCAAAGATGTCTATTAATCTCATCCTTTTTGCTTTTCAAAACCATGCAAATACTAAGCAGTCTGTCCAGTACTCACTACAGCCTAGCAAGTTCAGTAAACAACCCACACAACAATTCAGTCTAATCTCATGCACAGATTTGTTTTTTTCAGATAACCATTCTTGGTCTAGTATGAGGGATTTTAACTCATTCTACACTCCTTCTTCCCAGTTCAACTGTATCCTTGTCTCTAAGTAACAGAGCACTCATAGTCCTGTGGATTATTGGGGTTGTTTTTCAAGTGTCTGAAGGTGCTTTCTAACCCATACTTCTGTTTCTGTGCTGCAGTTTTCCAGCATGTGCAGTTACCGTTGGAGCATGGGGACGATGACAGGAGCATCCACCTAAGGTACAAGCGTGACCAAATTGCCAACCAGTCTTGCAGACCTGCCAGATCCCTTGCAGCTGGAGTTACCACACAAGAAAAGGCCACAAGCTACAGAGGTTTTGGGAAACTGTGGGATTTTCTGAATGCTTTCATAGGTACCACGGAGAAATTAGGAGGCAATATAAATGTTTCCATTAAACTATGGAGGCAGAGTTTCACCCCAGGTTTTATTGCCATCTGGAGCCTGGAAACCTGTGGAAGCAGTGCCTTGTTTGGAAGGTCAGAAGCCTGCACCACATCAGAGAGCCCAGCTCTGCCTAGAACATACTTAGGAAATGTTGATTTGGTGCATGCCAGGAGGGATTTCTGGCCACAATAGCTCTTAAGAAATTCTTGCCAAAGGACTCATTTTCAGATTCACATACATTAGTTCAAGATCCAAATGATACAAAAATAAAATATGACTAGTCATATCCCTGCCACTATAGATGTAGTTAACCTGCAAGAAGGCAGTCAGGCAATTAAATAACACTTCCAAATAAGTGTCGAGTAAACACCACTGTTAAACTAATCTTCGTTCACATTTACCTAAAGATTGTGACTTGCTGATATTAAGAATTTCAGAGGAAAAATCTAATTGCTCAAGATGTCCATCTCATTTTATGGGCAAAGGCGATTCAGCAAAACCCATATGTTTGGTAAGGGTCCAAACATATGGACGCTTATGCAAACCAACAATTCTTTGAAGTATGCTGTTTTCTAAAGTCCAGGCTGAAACTTAAATTTAATACTCAACAAAACAGGCAGAGCTAAGGCAGAAACTCTCTGCAAAACTCTGCAGGACTGGGATATGAGAGGAGGCGTCTCTCTGAAGTGACATTATAGGCCCAGATGTGTTGTAAGAGAATAAGAGTTTGTCTTAAGATGGCCTGTAGACCCTGTGAACTTCCTTGTTTCGTGACTTTAAAGCAAGAAGAAAAATAAATAATGAAACATATTAAAGTCATTATCATAGCTGTGTGTGCCTTCTGAAGGCTTGGGTTTTTAAAAGCTCCAATCTTTGAAAAAAGTGCTCAGTGAAATTAAAGGCAGCAAATCTACACTGAACTGTATTTTTATATACTACCAAATTTACATGTGGAACTCATTGTCACAAAATATTATTAAAGCCAAGAGCTTAGTAGGATTCAAAAAGGCTTAGACATTTATGTGAATAATAAGAACATCTACAGTTAGATGAGAAAGGAAAAAGACATTTATAAGTGACACTAAAACTTAGAGTTGAGGGCATAAGCCAATTGCTAGATGCATTGGTTTAGGGAGAAAATCCCCAGTTGACACTTTTTCCATAGCTGTACATTTCTTTGCACCTTTTTGTAAGCATCTGGTACAGACCTATGTCAGAGGGACCATCCAAATCTGAGCCAGTCCAGCAGGTGTTACGTCCAAAACATAAAACTCTTTATTATGTAAAGCTGTCATGAAATATTTTGAAAAGACTGCTTATTCCTTGCCTAATCCTTTAGCATTTGGCAGCTCTTAAAAAGGGTAATGGATATTCCACAGTACTTTGTATATCCACAAGGAGAGGGCAGTTATTTGCAATATTTTCTTACGTCTTGTGCCAGGACCTTGTCCCCTTTTTGTGGCATCAGACTCTATGGGTCCATATGGACATTCCACCCCAACCAAACACTGTTCTATAAAACCTCTGGAGCTCTACAACACCACTGAAAAGTTCCATGATTGGGTGCATGAGATGCACTCTCAAATCCCAACAGAGTCCAGAAACTGGGAGTGCTGAAGGAATCTGAAATTGTAAGCAAGGCCTTACAAGTGTTAAGGATCAACACTGCAGAAAAGGTCAAATGAATGAATGCTGTGAGGCCATGAAATTATCCACTTTCATCTGTTAAATACCTGAGAGGCATTTATATCACTAATGATCTGTAAACCCATATTGACACAAACACAGCATTTGCTACTAATAAGTGTGTGTGTCTATAAAAGGAAAATTAAGGCCTCTCTCTGTTCTCCATAAACTTTGCCTGTCTTATTCTAGCCATCATAGTTTGATCTTTGCTGATGTTTATTAAGTTGAAATATCAAGTAAAGTGATTTTTCTGCTTGGCATAAAATATCAGGAATGTGATAACATATTCAGAAGAAAAGTCAAAATGACCCTTAAATAAGGAATGCATAAACTCCTAGAATTAAATTTATGCTACTTAGCATCACATTAAAAATATTCAAAATATAAATCAAAATTCAAGGGTATAACTTATATTCAATTTCAAATTTATGGCATTTTAAAATAGGATGATTTCCTTAAATGTGCAATAAATTTGGTTTTGTGGAATTGCACATGCCACCTTATCATGACAGTTGCTTTATCTACACAGTCCACTGAAGCCTAGTCACTTTATATAATCTGAATTCACAAATCAACTGTCGTCTTCACTTCACTGATTCATTGCTGATGGGCCTTTCACAAGGTAAAAAATCCTTTCCAAGTTGACAAGAGTAATAAATGGAGAGGTGAGAGCTGCCTCTCCATCCTGCTGTTCTATTGTGCTGCCGATAGTGACACATGGCAGAATAAGCTCATAAACCAACCTCATCTTTTGACCTCTGCAGAGCAAACGGAAACAGAGGAGCATTTATGATGATGACTATATTTAAAGACCAATAATGACTAGATAAACCTCTGAAATCTAACTAGCTCAAGCAAAGCATGGAAAAATGTGATGGTTTTGTGTATTTAATATGGTGAAAAAGTGTTGAAAATACAGCTATGAAACTTTTGGAATAATCTAGAGTACAGCTGCATCAGGTTATAAGATGCTTACAACTACCCTATATACACAAGAGAAATCTTAAAAAGATAATTGAAACTATAATTGGACTTTTTTTTAATGTTGTTCCAGACTAGGCAGAAACAACACACAAATTAACAACTGAACCAGAGCAGAGTGGCATTCCAGAAATAACCAAATCTTTTTGAGTTAGAAGATTTTCTTTGACCAATACTGCTCAGGAGAGAAAGAACAGGTGAACTAAAACTATATATGGCCTTGTACTATCCTTTGCAAGTATTGTAGTACTGAATTTTGGTTTATTAGGGATATTGTCTTTTTAGGAACAAACAGTAGTGATATTAAACTTCAGCCACTTCATTATTTGCCTTCTCTAGGGAGGACATAAACTCCATTACCATTTAAACATACCTGGGAATACAGATTTGCCTGGTTAAAAGTATACTCTGGCTGCCTCACTCCACACATCCCATCAAAAAAAAGGCCACAACAAAACAAAATAAAATCTATTTGCTCAGAAACACTGATCTCTATTAATATATTATGATGGGGTGATGTGCACTAGCTCCTCACTGAGTCCATCTCAAAAGCCCCACGAACACCAAACACCATCACTTCTATTTTTATTGATAAGGCTCTGTTCAAGCTGTGTTTGAGCTGGGTCAGTTTTCAGGGAGAGCTCAGGATTTGGGTTACAAGCAATAGCCAGGCTAGAGGTCATATTCCAATTAGGCAGCTCTGAAACCTCATGAACTCATGACCGTGAATTAATAAAAATAAACTGAATTCAAGGAATTTCACCATCAGCCACAATTCCCCTCTTGTATCTTGTTGAGGCAACAGTTTAATTTTACCACCCAGTTGTACCTCCCTCATCAAATGCCATGATTTACCATGGCAGGCCACTCCAAAAAGTTTGTAAGGTGAAGATCTTTGTAAGAAGAAAAAAAAAAAAAAGGTTTTGTTTGGGGAGATTGTTTCTTTTTTTCCCCAAAAACACTTGCCTTCACAGGAGTATGTAAAACTCAGTTGTTCATGCTGATTATCTCCAGCAGTATTAGTTGGCTTAGTTTGAAAATCAGGTGTACTGTTTCATAATTAAATTATTCAACAAAACCTTGACTATAAAGCATTCTCCCAAAACCTAATTAAGAGTATGATTTGATAAAAGCACATTCTGCAGTTTTAGTTTACATTCCCATATGAGTGGGAGTGTCATTATTTCATGCTTTACACATTTGGGGCTTCACAGGGCTGTTTGTTTTTTTTGTTTGGTTGGGTATTTTTTTTCCACCTTTCCTTTCCCAAAGGTGATTTTGAATTATATGAAGAAGTACTCCAAGCTTAGACCACATCAATTCATTAAATGTTGGCAACATTCAGTTCTGATTAAAAAAACAAGACCAAAACCAAAAGATGCACCCCTAAAAACAAACAAAAAACCCACCAAAAAACTCAAATAACAACAAAACCCCCAAATCCACAGCTCCCTAAAAGTACCCCTTAACAAATAAACCAACCCTCAACAAACATAAGAGAAAGACATGGTAAAAAGAGCACTATTCCAAAAGTTGGCCCTTATTCAAGCTGCATATGGTCACATAATCCTTTAAAACACACGATTCAAGTCTCAATTTAATTATGTAATAGCACAAATGGAATTACACTGCAGATGAAGTGCAGTATTTCAGCTCAAACACTCACTGGAGTTGTGTGACTGACCCAAGCTTATTTCATTTGGCCATTGTATTAGAGGGCTTCATCTGGATGCAAGCACACGTAGCAAACAAAAATTTCAATGCAGTTCCTCCTCCTCTTGATCCAAATTTTAATACAGGCTGAGCCAGGTTATGAAGATAATTTGTCAGGCAGCTTGCAATGATTATGACAAGGTGGTATTAACAAGTATTTTTCTTGAACTGTTTTATTTGCCATATATACTCGTGCATTTGCTTGAAAATGCAGACCATCTTTTTCCCATGTAGGTATTTGTGTGTGTCTGTGTGTTCTCTAAGTGGCAGATAGTTATAGTAACATCCTGGAGAGCAACTGGAAAAACAAGAGTTTTCTCTTTCAACAAACTGGGAATGCAAAGTCCTGACTAGCTCATTCCTCAAGCCTTGTGTACTTTCTGTGCTGCAGCAGTGGGCACTTTTCCCACCTGTCCATACTGGATCCTCACTTCCCCTCCAAATGACTCTGCTAGAAGCCTGTACAAACTCTGGGTAGGGAGCAGGGATGGGCTGATCCATTCCCCACTGGTAGAAGGAGGAGGACATGAAGCTTCAGAGCTCAGGGACTTGGCTGGGCTGAGAGGCCTTAGAGAAGAAGTGGGGATGGAACATATGTACACCCTGTTCAGTACATTACACCAATCACACTTTACTTTTGTTTAGAAAGCAATTATAGTTGCTGTATCTAATTGTTATTATTAAAAAAATTAAGAAAACAGTCTTATTAGGCTTTTATGATGTACATGTACATCATAGCTTACATAAGCATTCCTGCTAGCCACATCAAAGTGAAAGACAAAGCAGCACAAGATTTAGATTACAAACATGATTCTACACTGTACAAAGAAAGGTACCTCTCACAGAGACAGCACAGTACAGACCTCAGTATAAGGGCACGGCATCCTTATCATCACTGAATCACTCACATGCTGCTGAAATGGGCTCTAACTAGAGCAGCTGAGGAAGATCAAGAAAAAAGCCCCAAGCCAGAGAAGAACAACGTTCTCCTTTTTTAGCCTACCAAAACAAAGCAGGGTGGATAACATCTGTAAATACCAGTGGGGAGAGAGGTGTGAAAGAAATGAGGCTCTGGGGAGGAAAAAGAATCACTTAATTGAGAGAACCAAGTACCAATCAGCAATTAGAAATGCCAGGAAATGGGAAATTAGAAAAAGGTCATTAACCAGCAAAGTGGTGAGATCCTGAAACAGCTGCCAATGAAGGGGGCTGGGGCACAAGAAACCAATCTGAGGTTCAAGTGGAACTTGAAAAATAGAGGAGAGGATTACATCATGCTGTAGCTTTCAGACTTTTTCTGTCTCTTCATCCATAACTTTCGAGATATGGATTTTATTTTCAGTTCTGTCCTTGACTTTAGGAAATGCTCCTTTCTCTTTTGTACAAACTTCTATTTCCTTTTAATAGAATTATTCAACTTTTATAGATAAAGCTCTTTTACATCTATTGCAATTTAGAAATTAATCTAACATTGAAAAGTTTTTTTTTTTTTTTAGATTTTTTGTTTTCATAATAGAATGCATCTTATAATACCAATGATAACTTCTGTTCCTTGCAGTCATGTCAACATCCTTCTCTCTAGGTCCCTTCCTGCCATGGGTTTATGTGCAGATTAAGAGAGTCTGTGCACCCCTTCTCTTCCTTTTATCATTTCACACCAGCTCTGTTACTCTCCTGTCTCTTTCCTAGCACCAGGCACTGAAGATATACTTCCTATCCATCCTCATTGCCCCACACCACTGTCCCTCATTCTCAATCCCACCTTTCCTTCTGCCCTGTTTTACCTCTGTGCAACAGCTTTATTGCACCATCTGATCTGTTCTTTCCCCACCGAATTTCCTCTTTCTCTTTCTACAGAGAGGACAACTAAACATGCATGGAACCCATTTAGATAACTGAAAAATATGACACATATCTAAGCACAGCCTGTGCATTCAGCAGGATTTTGTACTGTAGGTTATTAAACTAAAAAGAATCCTCTAACAGACTGGGCAGAATAAGCTTTCTCCTCAGATGTTTTCTCTATCCCATGAAGAGAAAGTAACATCTCCATGATGTAGTCTTGGGGGAGAAAATCTCCCTTTTTCTCTAGGATCTTCAGAGAATCAGGTACTAGAAAGATGATACATTTGTTCAGGTTAGAAAAGACCTTTAATATTGTTGAGTTTTAACCATTAACCCAACACTGCCAGTTCCACCACTAAACCATGTCCTTAAGAGCCTCATTTATATGTCTTTAAATATTTCCAGGGACTGGTAACTCAACCACTTCCCTGGAAAGCCTGTTCCAGTGCTTGACCAGCCTTGATGAAATCTAGAGAGAAGAGGAGATACAAAATCAATGATTACTATTATACAGGTGACAGAGCAGCCAAAACATTTCCCTTGGAGGCTTCTCAACAAAACATCTACAAGGCAAGACTGCACGATACCCAAACACAGCAAGACAAACACGGACTGTTGTCACCTTCAAGGGTTTCTTGGTGCCTTAGATCATCTAGTTAACCCTTTCTTATACCTCTCATGCACTTTCTTTTAGTCAAAGTTTTTAAGTGAGTAGCATGAGGCACAGTGAGGAGAAAGTCATTTGGCTGACAGCAAACAGATAGTCACTGAGAAAGGAAGGAGGAAATCCTCCAGGATTGTGGACCTCTCTTCCCCTTAAGCTGACCAACATGACACTCTCCTCATCCATGGTTTCAAAGCCACTCTTAGATGTGTTATCCACAAATGTATTCTCATTGTACAATCCAGATATTTAATTTCCAAATCTACAGACTTAACATTAAATACCAAATTAAATTAAATACCAAAAAAAAAAAAATTCCATATAATTAACCATTTATGTAGAATGCCAGTCACAGGGAAGTTAAACCTGAGCACAGTGTCCCAACTGATGTTTCATACAGCTTGGTATAAGGAATGCCACTGCAGCAAAGCAATCTAAAAATAACCTTCTCCAAAACTGCAAATGCAAACAACCTACTCCTGCTCAGAACATCAATATAATCAAGTTCTCTTTGATTATACGGGATCCCATAATCGCAGCCCTCTGAGAATTTTTTTGGCTACTTTCAAAAATGTCTGAAATTTACTCTGTAAAATTAATGCACAGAATCTGAAAATTCTACCTTAGCAAATACAAAAGACCATTTGATTAGCTACAAATAAAAGCCCCTTGAGCTAAAATGAATAAGGTTTAAGCTACTTCAAATTATTTTCCCGCCTGATAAAGCCATTATCACATTTAGAGCGTTTACAATGCAGAACTACATTCCTTTGATCATCTTATAAAATTAATTGATCTTGCTTATCTATTGTACTATTTTAAATCATTTTAATTGAGGACATTAGGAGAAGTAATGGTAACAACCAATGCATTTATTAGCTACTGATGTTCAAGGCAGCAATGTCATTTTCATAATCTGAATTTCTCTATAACAAAATTCCATTCTTAATGGAATTTACATATAGATCACCCCCAGCCACAAATAATTTACTGTTACTTTAAGTCCTAAAGGACAGGCAGAAAAACTGTGAAAAATCACTCCAGCCATACTTAATTTTAATTATTCTTTAAAATCAGATAGAGACCCTGAAGTTAAATTCTCATAATTAAATACAAATTAAAAGTTTCTAAACGCCTTATTTTCAACTCCAATTTTAAATGCAAATGAACACATAAGGAAATTGTCCCATGAAGAACTAAGCAATGTTCATCTACAATGTTTTGTTCCATAGACCCAACACTGTTCCATCACCCAGAGTCCCATGGAGATCCTCATGAGTTAAGGTTAAAAAGGCTGAGTGCAAGATTTGATTATTAACCAAAGTCCTGATTATTGTCAGTGCTGCTCCTGTTAGTGCCTGCAGAACTGCCTATCTTACCTTGAAAGAGTCCTAATGTTTGCACAATAGACTGTGAGTTTGTGTGATCCACTGTGCCATGGATCAACTGAATCCCTCTGAAAGAAAAAGGTGACTTTCGTTCCTAGAAAAGGAATGTTCCACTGCCCACGTGGCTGAAATCATTATTAACACAAACTGAAATTTTCCTGTGCTAAAGACACCCTGGAAAATATACCTCATCTCCAGCCTTAAGTCTCCAGCCTGACCCACTGGGTTCTAAAATTAAAGAATACATGCTCATTTAATCAAGTTAAATGGGATTTTTAGCAGCACAAAAGTGAAGTTTAGATATACTGCACAAATGCACACACAAATGATTGTGCCAGCATGCCACTGCATGCTTGGGACATTGGTTCAATCCTCTTTGCCATGAAGCTGTTGCACCACTCCAGGCAAATCACTCAGGTCATGTCTATGCTGACAATTTCCATCATCCCCCTTCCAGGACCTCCAGCCTTCTCTGCTATCACCTCTTTTTGTCAGCCTCTCTGGACACTGTCTGCTTCAGCCCCAAAATATCTGCTGGTCTCCAAGAAGAAGACATACTGCCTTTTTCCTTCTTGCCTCCTGCCTTGTCAGTAATTCCTATTCCCTGCTCCTTGTCCTGATGCAGCTCCATCTCTCCTCTCCACTGCCAAAAGAAACAATTCTAGAGAGAAGACAAGCCAAGAGACAGTGGCTCAGACAACTGACACAAACTAGCAGCTTAATCAGGGTGTCTGACATAACCTACAAAATATTATAATGCATGAAGAAGACTAGTTTTGTGAGTGTGGTGATGCAGGAGACCAAGGTTAGGACAGATACACCATTTTTCCATTTCCAAATTATAAAATGAAGGCAATAACACTTGCTGGACTGTAAGCACATTATGTACCAAGCTTCAGATGCTCAGTTACATTCAGATTTTGACCATCTTTGCAAAAGTAAAGAAGCAATTATATCTAGGTGGTTTATCGTGGTAACTTCTCAAACTAAGTTCTGTGGGATAGATGCTCCCATGTGGTAGGAGCAACATGGCAGTCACTGCTGTGTGACAGTGCTGAGGTTGCTCTAATGAGACAGTAGCATGTGGAAGGTTTGCCTTTACCTGAGACAATGTAACAGCTGCTCATGCTTCGATGGTATTAAATGTTTCTTTTAAAAAAAGAAAAAAATATAACGAAAAGGTGGATCAGCTAGCAGAAAGACATAAACCTGCAAGTGTGCTGGAATAAGCAGCCCTTATTCATGCTGATAACTAGTCGAGACCAGAGGAAACCACTCAGGAGAGAGAAGTGAGGAACCTGGTTACAAGCTGAAGAGGTGGGCACACAAGCAACTGCACTATAATATTCACCCCTTCTGTCCTTGGCCAAGACTACATGCAGCAAACGCTCTGCTGTCCCCACTGGGACTCATCGAAGAGCAAGATGAGGAAAGAAAAAGAAGAAAAGAAAACTGCAATAAACACTGTAAAGAGGAACTGCCTTTACTTGTTCTAATGACTACACTTTTTTGTTTCTCTTTACATGGCTTGTAGTGAGTACAAAGCATTGGCATCCCGCTTTATAGAATGGGAAAATGACAGTTAAAAGTAAACACTTTCATTTAAACATACACAATGCCAGGACACCACCATATTTTTGCTACAACAGCAAGCCTCCTAAATTATTATTAGAGTATTGACTTTGAAAACTAAACTTCATTCACTAAAGTCTGCACAGTTTTTAAGACAAAGGTTTTTGTTTGGTGGCTTTGGGTTTTTTTTTAATCTTATTTTGTGTTTTAGCTTCATCCCCAGAGGAACTCCTGAATCAACAGAGTCTCATCACAAAAGCACCAGCTCTACCTTTCCAAGCACTCCAGAGGAAAGGACTTGTTTGATTTCAGGCTACTCTGAGGCCATTTTTAATTCCCACAGTCTAAGGTCCTTGGCAGAAGAGGTACATGCAAGGTAAGTAGATTTGGAAGGCAAAAGGATAAATAAGAATATGAACTGGCTGGATGGATATATTTTCAGAAACTGAAAAGATAAGGAAGTAGAGGCAGTTTTTAACATAGAAAGCAAAACCAAAACTAAAATTACACTAATTTTAGCATCTGAGCTCTATGGCTGGGAGTTTTTAATTGGGCTAGTAACCTCCAGTGCACCTTTTCTGTCCCCTTTACAAGCCCAGACCTGCATCCTCCCTCCATGGCTGTGGTGCACCTGGCACACTAAATTCTGCTTCTATTACCAAAGAGACCATTAATAACAACAGCATGAGCTTCCAGACTGTCAGAACTGTTTTCATCTCAGATTTTTTCTCTTGTTGAAACAGCAAAGAGCCTAAAACAATGCAGCTATGTCTCCCTCTAGTTTATGGTGTGATAGTTTGAACAGCATAGATATGGTTAACATCTCATTACTACAGCCTAAGGCAGTAGAGCTCTGCATTCAAAATTTCCCAGAGTGTATGTTATTAACAATGTATTAACATATATGTTAATATATATTATATATAGTATATTAATAATATGTTCCTAACACAGAGATTGATTAAAAAAACCTACTGTACTTGTTCAGTTAGGGAAACGTAACACAGCTAGGTCAGTGTAAAAACATAGTGAAGATAAACTACCACAATTTTATTCACCTACTTTAGGTGAGGTCAACCACTGGTGTGAAGGTGAGTGCTGATCATACCGAGGTGGTATGTTTTGTGGTAAGCAGTTCAAGTAGAAAATCCATTCACAATTTCATGGCACGATAATCATCATTCCTGTGTGACCTCACTGGCAATGAGGTGGGATGGCCAGGATCTCCCTGCCCCAAGCACCTGGCTGCTCCTGAGTGCTCAGCAGGTGACTTCTGGTCTTTGTCTCCAGCTGCTTTGCAAGGTGGCAACAAATACCACCCTCCAATGGCTCTCTAAAACACGACATTCAAAGGTTTGTTTTAAAGGCCCCTGAAATCTAAAGGCATCTGTTACTCAGTGTGAGTAACACAATAATTTAATTAGCTCTATCAGCAATTGTTCCTTTGGTTTGATTCTTATAGGAGCCAATCCCAGCAAAATGCATCCCAGAATACAAATCATGAGCCAATATGACCATGACACATGATTTTTGTAAGATTTTGAGTAAGTAACATGATCGTAAGATTTTAATGAGCAATCCATGACAGAATTCTAGACCTTTCATATGGAAAATGAATGGTGATTAAGTCAAAGTCTTCATCTTTGGGGTCCTCAGGAATGTGAAAAAAATGGTTTGATGGTAAGTAGAGCAGCCTACTAATTCCCCTAGTCTATAGCAGGAAGTTCTACAATGACACAACTTGTCCTGATGCCCGAAGTTTTGATTATCTTGCCAGAAACATGAATACTTACTCAGGTTTTCAATAAAGCAAATTTTCCAGTAGGCTACTAAACAGTAGGTATGAAGGATTTTTTTTACCTTAGAAGAAACCTACAATGAAAAGACAGTTAGGGCAACTCTGCTGCCGGACATGGTCCTCCAACAGACCATTCCTGGATTTATGGCATAACTGGTTCTTAAGTGCACACAATGAAATCCCTATAACAGTCCTGGCAAACTCCTGCAGAGGAATCAACCCCAGGCTAGTAACAGTCATGACACGCCTCCAGTGGAATGTGTCTTAACACAACCCTGGGTTTTCAGGCTTGCAAAGAAATAATCCTAACATGAAAAGCAGTTAGACAGCTATTAACACAAAGTTCACTCTGACATGGCTTGACCAAGGAGTGTGGTGTCAATTGAAAGAAGTGAACACCAAAGAGGACACAGCTGAAGTGTTTCCTTAAAGTTTTGTGGTGAGAAGGTTTGCTAGGATGGATGCCAAGATGGAGCTCAGGAACAGTAATGGCAGCATTAACAGATGTTTTAGTCTTTATCTATAGACTCAAATCTTCAATATGTGCCTTTGTTACATATATCAAACATCCCATTTGCAAAGTATTTACTAGATAACAATTTCATCAAATCTATGAGCCATATCTTCATTTTAATTTTTATTTCTTTGCTTATAAAAAACATCTACGGAGGCGTCAGTTCAAGGCCAATCACTTGGATTTGATCTCAATTTATTTACCAAACAGTAACCTTCAACTTAGATCAGAGTAGGTTTGCATGTTTGAGTATCTCACTTGTCTGGCTCTGCCAGCCTCCATAAGGGTCTAAATCACTAATGCTAAATGTCAGCCAGTGTGGAGGACAATGCATCTGGCACCACCATGGAGTAATTGTACCATGTGGCAAGGCAAGGAAATGCTCTCTCCCTGTTATGGCTGCTTGGGCTCTCTTGATCTGTGAGGAAAGGGATTTGAGCTGCTGGAGTCCAGGCAGGGACAGGGGGAAACACACGTCCCACCCACAGACCCCTCCATGGAACACGGGCCCTTCCAGCGCCTCGCATCATCGCTGTCCAGACAATCCAGAGAGATTCCAGGCCTCAGGAACAGCACGGAGCCACTGCCCTCAGCAAACTACACTCACCCAACTCCTTCCATCAAGGCCTGACATCCCTGGAGTGCCAGCAGAGGCCGGCCACAGGGCTCCTCCTCAGGGGACACCAGCAGATCGTGTGTCCAGGGGACGGTGGCACTCCCTAGAGCAAACAAGTGCCAGGCACAGCAGTCAGCAGCACACACCTTCCAGGCAGACCTGTGCCACCCCCTAAACTTGTTGCTCTGCTCACACATGCTAACGTGAAAAGGAACACAAATAGTCCACGGAGGAAAAAACAAGTGAAAAGGACAGTGGCCCACACAGAAGCCTGTCTGTGTAAATAATCAAGCATCAAGAAAGACAACAAGTCTTTCAAACAAATCTGAACTGCCTCAAGGCTCCACGCTGCCTGTGACAGTCTCTACAGATATTTCCATCCCTTCCTCAACTACAGTAAAAGTTAAAAATATTGCAGCTCTAAGTGGAAAAGCATAAAAAGCCCAAGAGCAGGAATGACTGAAGTTGAGCAGCAAGGACTGCAGACTCCCAAACCTGGCAGAAGGGGAGGAGGTGCAGCAGGCACCTCCAGCTCCTCCCCTGCCTACTGCCACCCCACTACTCCTGGTCTTGAACCAGGCATGCAAACCTCCTGTGTTACAGTACAGCTCCCACCTTTTCTCTTCCATGATCTTTGGGAATGAAAGGGGAAAATAAATTGTTGTATAGATAACATAACACCTGCAATTCAAATGTGATCCCCTAAAAAAGGAGCAGCACTGACTGATCCAAAGAGGAACGTCCCAGCAGGGAAAGCAGACTGTGAAGTTATGTAAATAAAAGGGTCCCAGGGAGAGGCCTCTCATTTGCCCATATGGGAGAAACACTGCTGGGGCAAACACATTCATCTTGTACTATGGTGAGGAGGGGGAGAAACTGCATAGCAATGTAGCTCAAATGGAGACACACAAAATATCCCTCTCCCACCAACGCAACTGCAGTGTTTCTGCAATCACAACTGCAAATTTTGTAATAAAATGAGACTTAGAATCATAAATTATATGTAAATTGCTTGTGTATAATTTACGAATACCTAGGGCTAGATATTATTATTCTCTGCATTGATGGTTTTCTGCCAAATGCTCAGATTGCTGCTTTGTAGCTTAGCATCCTCTCTTCTCCTCTGTGACCCCACAAGTGAATACACATATTGTAAAAGAACAATATTTACTTATGACCAAAGGGGGAAATATCCTTGTTTTACTATAGGAAATAATAATAATAATAATAATAATAATAATAATAATAATAATAATAATAATAAAAGTCTAAATTGCTTTCCTCATAAAAATACTAAAGCAATATGATCTCTGCTTGCCTATGATTAAGGGTGCTTTGTAAACAGATTGTTGTTCATTTTGTGATTCAGTCACCAGAATACTGCAAGATCAGGGTCTGTTTCAGTCTGAAAATATTTAGCAACCCTACAAGTTAAACATGATATATATAAATAGAACTTCCTAATTAACATTTCTCTTTTGTCTGACACTTTATTTGCCTTTATTTTTTTTAATGGATAGCAAGCACAATGACAGCATGGTATTACTCTTGAAATAAACCTGCCAAGACAAAAGCATGTGTCTTGGATTTATTTTTAACAAAAAGAACAGAAGTAGCGTCTTTTCCTGGGGTTTGCTTTTGTTCTGTCTGTAGGTTGTTCTGGTAGTAGGTTGATTGGTTCAGTAAAAAGCAGTAAGTAGAAAGTACTTTTCTGAAGAGATATTCAGTACTTTAACCTGCCCTCGAGACCTGAGATACATGGAAGATACTTAAGGGTCATCTGTGTTATTTGACAAGTGTTACATCTGGTATGACAGGCAAAGATACAACCTTAGCACTCATCTGATGGTGCCATTTTGAACCTAACTCTGGTGGCAAAATGTTATTTTTTTTTTTAATACAAAATGTGATAGCTTAGTGCTGAAACATGGATTTCCAGACAGAAGATAATATCAAAGTGGCCATTTGTGATGCCTGAAATCATAACCTCCATGTAAGGCTCAAAGACTCATTCCACACAAGAGATATATACATAAAACACTGCAGTCATTTATGGATGCCCTTTAGCCCAGATGTCTAAAACTATTCCAGTGAAATACAGCAACCCAAACCCAGGTTTTTGACATTTTATTGAATGATTATATGAGAAACTAAAATTAGATAGCTATGTGGATGCTCCAGTCACAAGAATTGCTCTCCTCAGCTGCTGCACAGGCACTTCAGCTCCACATCACTTTTGAGAAGAAAGAAATGTGGCCTCTTCAGCTTTCATTGCCTAGGTAGATACTGCCCAATTTCTCCTTCTGATCCATCTCTAAGGTACTTTCTAGACATGGAATATAACCCAAAGACTCCCCACAAAACCTTGTGTTCCAGGACTCACCTCCTGCCCCTTGCCCCCTGCCCACAAATGTAAGAAAAATTCTTTTTGATGACTGGTCTGAAGAAAAATATTGATTCCTGAGGAAATATCTCCACACATATTTTATCTCCCTTACGTATTTTAGGCAATAATTAATTTAAAAAATGTCTTCTTCTTTAATAAGCCTGAGCTATAAGATTTTTTTTTTCACATGTTGCATAGCCACTGTGGAAGAAACATGAGGACACACAAGGACAGACAGGACAGAGGGAAAAAGGTGCATTACAGCCTGTGCCTGCCTACATAGCTGCATTAAGCTAAGCCACAATCTTGCCTTTAAGCTAATTAATTAACTGCTTTCAACCATAACTGTTTCTTCACAGCTTTCTTAGTCTGGCAGTGATAAATACACAGTAATGATGTTAACAGTTTGGATTTACACAGCTGGTGTAACATACAGAATGGCATTCATATTTATGGACTTGGCAAGGTCCCGAGCCACCCTGCACTAATGCATCACCACTGAAATCACAGCAACTGGGCAGATTTACACCACTGAGTGATCCGGTGACCTACTCGGCATATCAACTCCTATGTGGGCATTAAGCCCAAGAGCAATATTTATATATTCATAAAAGTACATACTCACCAAACAAGCTAAAGGTACTACACTGGAAATCACCTCTCTTCAATTACTGCATGTAATTTTTAATGCTGTTCAAGTTTAATTACAGTGAAGTACTTAACTGGGCTGCAGCTGATTGATCATGTTCTTGACTACTTGTCTCCTTCTCCTCACAACTGCCAGATGGAGAGATCTAGATTAGTTTACACCACATAATGAGAGCTTACTGCTGAAATATGAATGAATATTGCATAGTTCAACTTGACCTGCTTTAACAAACTTTATTTTAAAAAATCCACCTCTTGTTAATCAGTTCTTTTTATTCACCTTTCTCAGTTTGCCAGGAATTGCTGTGCATGTAGGTATTTTATTTAAAATGGAAATTAAATCATAATACATTAATTTAGTCAATAATCAAATGCATAAAACATGTCAGGTTTGGGTTTTGTGGGGATTTTTAGTGTGACCCTGTTTGCACATTTGTTGTGTTCTTTTACTCACTTGTTTGGAGGAACTTTTGAGTTCCTCAGGATTCATGCTACTAAAGGAAGATGATTGTATTTATAATGTTGCTCATTTGATTCATCTGTGACAGAGTTCAAGGGAGAAGGAAAGGGAAGACCATTAATGAGAATATGTTTCAAGTTCCTAATATTTACGCTATTTTAATTTTTTTTCTCCTATATCACTTCAAAAACAATAAGCAAACCCACTCTTAATTTACTCACTTCAAAAAACTTGACTAAGCAATGCCCAAAACACGATGAAAAAGAAATAAGGAAGTCTTTTCAGCCAGAACTACAAATCAGTTGTTAGTCTTCAGTGTAAATATCAAGACAAGACCTTCTGTCCTAGCTCAGGAGGAAAGGGACAGAGACAGAGTAGGGACCATTGTATTTCTGCTGTGATTCCAGAAGCAACCTAGAGAGTTTTGCAAGGCATAAAGTGTTAACAGCTCCTACAGCTTCAGACAAGTATGTGTTAGTTGTAACATGTTTGAAATGAATTAAAAGTTAACCTCACATCTGCAGCAGCCTAAGTGCATTACACAAGCCTGCGTACACGAATTTAGCTTTGGAAAGAGCTTCATAAATTCTGAAGGAGCAAGAAGGAGGCCAGTTTGGAGCTTGCTGGGAAGGATCCATGATGAAAAGTATTGAACTTTAACTGTAGTGGCAGAGGCATGTCTGCAATCCCCAGCAGAGGGTCACTGTGGGAAAGCAGAGCAGCTGGGGTGGGTGCATACCAAGGACCAAGCAAGTGCTGTTCTACAAGCAAAGCAAAGACAAGGGTGCCAGGAGTTACACGCTTGTCCCACAAACACACAGCTGAACAAGGCTCCCAGGCTGATCTTTGAAAATAGATCATCACAGCATTACAAGAAATATTTGGAGGTGTAGCATAGGCTCTTACAGAACGTTGCCAAAGTAATTTCATTCTCTTTACTAACATGTGTACAGATTAATTACCAATGTAAAATACAGAATGCCTGAAGAAATGCAATGCGTTTCACTTTCGCACCTGGTGCAACCTGGTACACTGATCCCTCCCAGACTGTTGTGTTTTACTGGATGTAACAAAGGAGACTGTAAGCAAAATTATCATTGCAAAACCTTTCAACTGCTTGGAGAAAAGAACAGGAGAGCAGTCAGCATCAGTTTTCCCACACAGTTCGGTTGCATCAAAGCATTTATTGGGAATAACTCCTGCAAGACAAAATTTTCAGGAGTATAAATGTGATTTAAAGAAAATTGCATGGATGGATGTTTCTTCTGCCAATGTTATTGAGAATGAGCAACTTGCAAACAAGTTTATATATTTTGCTTTATAAAACAATCAACTGCAGAACTCCAAAACCAGCAAAGCAGATTTGGTATCTGCCTGTATTCCATTAAATAAATGAGTAAGCAAAGCAGTTGCATAAAAAGTTTTTTAAGATGTATAAAACAATAGACTACAGATAATACTAGAATGAGAGGACAAACCCTTTTCATTTTACAAGGTAGGCAAGTAATTGTTTGTATGAATGGCTGTGTCTATTTGTTAGTGTAATAACTGCCTGCAGAACAGAAGAAACAAGCTAATAGCAATAATTATCTGGAATTAGCAATGAACATAAACATTTCTTTGCACTCACTAAATAAACGGCAACTAGAGTTTAGTATTCACCAATGGTGCAACCAGAGCACAGCATTTACCCTGATGAAAGGGAATAACCATTCCAAAGAAAGCAATGGAGAAGCTGTGTCTCTCCATTAATAACAAATACATAATTTAGAGCTTTAATTTCACTGGTTCTAAAGCTGCATGAAAAGACTGGATCACAGCCAAAATGCAATAATCACAATGTCTGCAAATCAAAGAAATAAGCCATCAAGAAACTCAAGTTTTTCTGTATAATGTAATTATCAAACAGTACCAATCCTTCTCGCTATCTAAACTTTGAAAAAAAAGACCTTTTAACAAGCACCAGCAAATAGACCTGGATCCTAAAATTGGGAACTGTGTCCCACCACTGTCACACAGACTCTGAGAATCAGTTACTATCTTATTTTTGCCACTATTATAATGAGAAAAGTGTGTCTTCCATGTGAAAAAGGATGAAATACAAGGGCTTTTGCCCTTCTTTAGTTCTTTCTCTGTATGGAAGTAGAGAATGTCCTGGTTCATTTTTTTCTTCACTACAGCTGCTTGCAGTTTGCATACGGCTTGCCTATCTGATTGGAGATGAACAGGTGTGTGCTGCACTCTACTCCAATTTACATTCTGTATTATAAAACAGACCATAACTTGCCATGGGCGTTTGGTTCCAGGACAGAATGCCAAATACAGAACAGGAAGGTTTGCTTCTTAATTGCCTAAGTGAATAAAACTTTCTTGTGAAATATGTTACTATATAAAACATTGATGAAATACCACAGGGTAGCTCTGCATTTTCCAATCCCCACCCTCACAAAAATGATAATTACTGGATTTCCCACACTATCTTAACAGCCAGAATGGTTCTTCCTTTTGGTCAGTTAAAAGCATCATGATGACCGGGAAGAGTTCCTGTGAGACATCCCTGTTGATTCTGTTACTTTGTTTAGGGAGTGTAGGGGAATATACAGAAATACAGTTTGATATGTTGTGACACAGACTGCAACAAGGAAATTAAATGATTCTTTATCTTGATTTTTCAGAAAATTTGTTACTGCAGAGGGGAAACCCACGATGTACACCACAAGTATATGATGAGTGACACACTTCAGATGTGCAGCATCAGTCTGAGATGTTGCTCCTATTGTCTGGTATTGATTAGAAATCAAGGTCTGATTTGGATCCTATCTCAAACCCATACACCTGTAGGACAGTAATGAAAACTACCCAGACTTTAAAGGCAATGGCATTAACTAGTTCTGAAAGTCAATCATGTAGTATGGCTCCAGGGCCTGCAACTAGTATATTTTAGGAGTCACATTATTTAGCTTCATCTATTAACACTTCAATTCTATCCACCTTGACCTTTCATATTAGGGAAAATGTCCATGAAACCTAAATTATCTTGATCAATATTATAGCACAGATTTCTTCAGGCTCATCTGTTAACCTACATACAATCCTTCCACAGGACTTGAAAGGTCACAGCAAACATTCCTCACCCTGCTCTATCCTCAGTGCAGATGTCTTGGAGCACAGCATCCCATTTCCAGCAGAAATCCACAGAAGTTCTGAGGGTAAAATTAGCCCAGCCCAATGAACTCTGCCATCTTCTACTAGCCTAAGACTTTGCCTTTGGATGGTACAATGAGATCCTGAAGCAATTTTCCTATACATTTTGAAAGCACTAATCTCTCTCACCACAAATTTGGCAAATTCAAAGTTGGACACAAATCTGAGAACACAACAGCTTATCTTTGTTTATGTTCAATGTTTTTTTGTTTTCCTTTTCAAAACCTATTCTTATCTATATAATTACAAAGTTTTCAAACCTATGCTCTTATTTCTGCAATTTTCTGCAGAACAATCTCCCTGCATTTTATTTCTGCTTTTCACAGATCATCATAACAAATAATCATTAAAAAATCTGAGTACATTGCTGTTATTACACCATGAATAGCAAAGATGATTATCTCAGCTTTATTAATAATCTAAAATTTAAGCATCGAGCCTTACCAGTCCCTCGGACAGACAAGTCAATAAAGACAAGAATCTGTAAAATTGAGCTATACTGTATCTGAGACACCTGAAATGGAGCATTTTCACCTGTGGAAGTCTTCCTATTGCTTGACTGTAAAGGAAATGTATCATTGCTTACAGACACACATAAATATTACTATACTCATATAATTCTTATTTTATTATTGCTTTGTACCTATACTGAAAAGCTGTTTATTCCTGCACATACAGTAAATGTTAGTACTTAGTCTCTTGTACTTCCTTGGCCTGAATCAAGCTGGAAACCATTAAAGGTTTTGTTGGAAGAAGTACCCCATATTCTCATACAACATCTTACTAACAATTGTTTAAGTGCCAATTAATATAGTGTCAAAACATTGCATTACCAGGAAGCATTATGAATAAATAATGAAGTACATCATAATATATATGTAATTATACTAACTATATAACACATAAAGTTAATTCAACTATAATATCTAAAGTATTGTAGAAATGGGAATAAGTTTGGCTAAAGCAATTTTCAGTTGACAGAGATCTGTCAAAGGATTTTTCACTAGAAATAAGCTGGTGGTATAAACAAACTTTTGATCTTTTTTAGGCTTTCATGTTTTTTTTATAGCCTACCCAAATAATATAGAACAGCTTGTACAAATCATCCTATCTTTTACAATTTGAAATAACACTGTTTTAAGGAAGAAGAGTTTCTGTTTAAAAAAATAAAAATTCAAATTGTTCCCAAGTAAGACATTTGTGTTTTAAAGAGGCCATTAGGAATTCCTAATACCACTGTTGCTCTGTGCAACTGTTATTTCTATCATAAATATGTCACAGGTTTTATTAACCAAGAGAAATGTGTGGTAGTTTTACCAGCTGTAGAGGATACTGTGAAACAATTTCATTGAACCAATTAAGTCATATTTATAATGTCTTTTTCCTCCATTCTAAATGGCTTTTCAATAAAGTTATTTTCACACTTAATTTTTAAAGGATAAAAAAGGAAGTATATACAGCATTCAACACATTTCAAGCAACTTTGAGTTTATATTTTCAAGATGCACTGAACATATTTTAACACTATGTTAACAAGATGTATTAGTCTGTACACAGCAAGAATGTTCTCTTTTCCTCCATACAGTAATTTATAAAGAAATTTCTTAAGAAATGGGTAGTTTTAAGACAACAGATGGTCTTGTCTCAGTGCAAGAAATAATAAAAGAGTGGGTTATATATCATCAGTCTCTAACAATGCCTGTGTAGGCACTTGACTCTCAGATTACTAAAAAGACCAATCTAGAGACATCAGATTTGTACAACAAGCATGAAGTGAGAGGCTCAAGTAGTGAAGACAGCAAATAAAAACATGTTTTTGTTGGAAAGAGAGGTGTAAAAATATTTTAGAGACAGCCTTTTCAACAATCATTTTTCAAACATCTCTAGTGCTATTGCACTCTGAATTGAAGCTCTGAAACAGAATGATGGAATCCCATAGTCATTTCCTCTGTGCCAAACCAGACCAAGACTCAGGTTCTGCAAAGGCTTTTTTGCAGCTGTAATTTTACTTATTCAGCCACATAGGTGAATCTCCTCATTTTGATCAGCTGGACTGCTCACGTGAGCCCAGTCACAGTGACATTCCTGCAAAGTCACCGCACTTTGCCTGGCAGTGGGAGCTCCTTAGGCTATCTGGAAGAAAGATGACCACAGATTTTATTAGTAATCTCATTGATTTGGAATTGAAATACAAAACCCAGTCTCACAAAAAAGATTAAACTCTTTCTGCTTAGCTGACATTCTGACCACTTTATTTTAAGCCTGATTTCTCACATGTGGAAGAATTAAGCCCTCAAAAGCAAATTTATCCTTGATTATGCTCTGTTAAGCACAGAACTATGTTTATAGGAAAACATGGAAGACATACCCTATATAATTTGAATTTTGAATGGGAAAGATGGCAATGTTCTATCTCCTTTTCTGTATTCCTTTAATATTTGAGGGCTTGTTATTTCAGCATACACTCTTGGTGTTTTTCCATAATTCAAAAATTCTCCATGTTATTTTAATACATAAATTTTATTAGAAAAGCTTCCATTTGCCCTGAAGTATGACTGAATGCTGATAAATTACTGTGGGTCTATAGCAATTTTTCCAAGCAGTCTCCATGTAAGTGTAAATTCAGTCAAACAAATCAAAATGTGAGTTATGTTCAGCTGAAAATAATGATATCTATTGAGTGGTCAAAAACTGTTAGTAGCTATTAATAAATAATCCTCAGCACGTATGGTGATGTCAATCAGCACTATTATTTTATCCATATAGGAGGAGTTTAATAAGGTAGAACTGCACAGTGATACGCAAGTTAATCATCGTACACAGCACGGTATTGTCAGAGCTCAAGAATGCCTTTGATCCCTACCTCAGTTTCAGAGCATTCGGGTCACCCTTCTGCACAGACTTCACAATGTGGTGCATGAATACACATATCCAGAATGAATGACTGAGCCGCACTAGGTCACAGTGTAATCGTGACATTATCAATTATATAAAAAAATCTCTAAGAAAACCAGCTACCTCACATGTACACATAGCCTTTTTCAATATTTTTTCATCAAAACTTTGAGCACACGGACATATAGTGAGCATACACGTCAGTCAAATGGATTGGAAGCACTTAGGAGGAGACGTTATGGTCTGTTGCACCCGTGATGTAAAACGAAGAAGTTTAGATAGGCCTTTGACATAATGGACTTGACGAGAAAAAAACCTGAGCTGAGAGGGCACTTGGAGAGCCCACAGCAGCCCTGGCAGCCCTGTGACATTTCCATACCCAGACCTGAGCAGGACCTAAGCTCTGCCCATCACCGCTGCAAGGGTCCCATGCACCTCTGCCAGCAAAATGTCTCTCGCTTTCATGTGCCACTTGTTGAAACAACGCCAGCCTATGGAAAGCTGATGCTGCAAACCAACAGCTGGTGTTTGAAAGTATGGAAGAAAAGAGATAGGCTTATGGGAAACAGCTCTCTGGGAAATGAGAGCAACCTAACAAAAACTGCCTGTGAAATTTTGGTTGAAAAACCACTATGCTGTTGATGAATATTTGTTCTTCAGTAAAGCAATGTATGTAAGGATGAGAGAAGAAATGAATGACTTTCAGAAATACACCTGTGCCAGTTTCTAGGACAACATACAGATGGCATCCAGACTGATATTTCCCTGCTGCTGACCAAATAACAAATCTATTAAATGTGTGCTAATTCTGATTAATACATATTAATTAAATATATATTTGCGCAAAATGTGAATATTTCTGGAAGAAACAGGGTTACTTAATTTCAGAAATACAAAAGCTTAATTCAAGTTATGATGCTATCTGGTTGTACTAGAGATTCTGTGTCTAGGAGATATCAAAACAAAAAAAAAGTAAGAAAGGAAAAGAAAGGTCACTGTCACAGTAAAAAGGGGAAAAAAATCTAAAGTAGTATTCCTGTTATTATCATTGAATTGGTCACAACTTTAAGCATCTATTTATGTTGATTTGTAAACACAAAGCCTATATTTTAATAGAACTACGCTTGCAAAGTTCTTGGATATTAAATGGTTCTAATTCTATGCTACTTTATGACTAGTTCAAGAAATGACCTCTAGCTAGATCTGGCCTTGTTCTGTCATGCAACTAGATTTTTCTTACAGAAAATAAATTAAAAAGGTGTGACCTTGCTGAGGGCTTGCAGAGAAAATGAGGTACATCTTGTCACAAGCAGAAGAGCCTATTTGAAACCCGGTTTGTTCAATTTGAAAGGCTGCTGCTTTCCTCAGATCAGAAGTTAAGATAAAGGCAGTTGGATGAAAGAGGAGAAACATTTCCAAGAGATGAAATTAAAGAGCTACACTGGAATCCCATTCAGTGACACAGTGCCTTTTTGTGTGAGGGTTTATCTGGGATGCATCAGCCACACCTTGTCCCTGCACAGGAGCAGGCTCTTCACCCAGCACAAAGCCTGTCGCAGAGGGAGAGGATGAGGACTGCTCACCCACGGGAATCAGAGGACACTGTTCCCCCACACAGCAGGGCATGGCAGGAATTAAATAACTCACCTAAATGTTACACATTTTGCTTGGGAGAAAAATCTTAGCCCCTGCTTCTCTTGACCTCAACAGCTCTCTTGTAAGCTAGCTCTGTGCTTCCCATCACCAACAAATGTGGCATCACTGGGCAGTGTTTCCAGATGGCTACACCTCTGCACTGAAAATTCAAATTTTGAGGTAGTAGAATACCTCACCCAAAAATGGGTATTCAAACCTGTCTCACATTTGTGACTGGTAACTCACACTCAATTAACTTTTGATTTGACCTCTTAAAAACACACAGCAATTTGTTTGACACCACCTCACCAGAATAGCTTATATTTGGTGTCCAAATCAAAATAGGTTTATTTCATCATTTCCCTTCTAGTATCCTAAACAATTTCCTTTCTCATGATCACAAAAAGTATCAGGTAGCAAGGCTGGGATTCAGTCATGTCCTTAAGTGCTTATCTAAGCCTGGCAGGAACTCAGTCAGGTTAGCCCTCAGCTCCTGTGGACAAGCAGCACATGGCTTTATTCCTCCTGCAGCTGCGAACCTGCAGCACCATGAGCCCATGACTGGTTCCCTCCTGCCCCTCACCAGCGCAGCCCAGAGCTGTTAAGGGCTCTGGCTCTGTCCTACAACACAGCAGCTTGTTCCCAGCCAGCCAGGCCCCTGCAGCCACCACCCCTCAGCACGGCTGGGGGACACTGAGCAGGGAGCAGAGGGTGACCCAGCCACTGGCCCACCCCAGAGCCAGGCTGGATGTCACATCACCTGTCCCATCCCTTTCAGACTCCAAGGCTTCTGGCAGGTGGGATGGATCACTCCCACAGCCACAGCAGCATTAACCTAGGCTCTTTCTTGCAGTGCTTGAAATGTATTTAATCCCAACACGATTATCAGGTACCCCTGCTTTAAGTATCGTAAAAGCAGAACCACAGCCTGCAAAAGATTGACTTACAATTATCTCACAGCAGCTACTTAAATATCACCCAAGCATATGTTGTGCTAATTCTTATGACCAAATACAGTTTCATTTCACTTGTTCAGAACAAACTCTGACTGTGAACAAAGCTTTCGGTGAAGTGACAAGTGGAATTCCAAACGAGTAAGACAAATATTTCCTCCAGAGGCTAAACCTACTGCAAAATATTAATCTCCTCTTCTACACATCTTCACATGTCTTTGGTGAAACACCTGTCTGGAATTGTTAATAACAAATATTTTTCAGGGTATACACTTCAAAGACAGTACTGCAATGTCAAGCAGTGTAAAACTTTTGAAGTAATTTTAGCTAAATACTTCTGTGACAACTGTCTGAATCAATTTGTCTTAGCTGACTATGTTCTGGTATTATAAAAAACCTAAGACCTGGTTATCAGCCAAAAAGGTAAAAATTTGAGTGAAGTCATAACTAATAAGTTGCACAAATCAAACACACACACACACAAAATGATAATGTTGTAGTTGATTTAGGAAATTATCAATGCCCTCTGTTTTCTTAACTTCCAACAAAAATGTTATTTTTCCTTAAAGGGATCGAATGAAAGAAAAAAAATTCATGGACTAAAGGCCAATTCAATAAAGCAATGAAACAGCAATAACTCAATATTAAGGAATTAAAAAATGAGAATATTATGTCCTTGCTTAACATAGCAAAATTTTAGTCCTTAGCAAGGAAAAGGATAAAGATTCAAAGTAAGATGATGCTAAGAAGGGATGGCTATTTTTAATTGCTGAAAAACTTCAAATCACTGGCAAGTACTAAGGCCAAGAAAAGGAATAAAAAAGAAAGAATTGTGCACATCTATTGGGGGGGTGGGGGAGAAAAGAAAGCAAACTAGGCCTAGAGACTTAGCAAAACTTCTGAGAATTACTCACAACTTTGGTAGCAAAAAATATTACAATCCAACAAAGAAGGTCAAGCTGACCTCAAGATTCTAAGTTAGGCTCTTGAAATCCTAAATCATACAAAGCACCATCACTTCAAGGCATACAAACATAAGAGGATTAAGGTAAGTGTCCCACCTAAAAGCCTGAGAAAACAAAGATTAGTTTTAAGTACTGAAAAGAAACACAAATCATATGGATGCTCCGTGCACAGGAAGGAATAATTGTTAGGATGTCTTAAGAGCACAGTAAAATAAGCACTACATAACATAAGAAAAAATCCAGGTTTGCTTGCCACTTTTTCAGTGCAAATATACTCATGTCAAAATGTAACAAATATTAAAGATTTAAAGAGCCGACTCAAAACCTATTGAAGTCAGTGGTAAGATTTGTATTGACTTCAGTTAGCCAAGACCTTCTGAGTAGAAAGATTAAGTAGAAGACAAATAAAACTATTCTTCTTCGGGGAGGGCAATAAAACTGCTGCTCTCAGTTCACTGTACCAACCTGAGACTTCAGTAACACACTTATCAACCCAGCCACACAGCAACAAAGACTTTCCCTATGGGTAAACACTCAAAAACAGTTTATGCTAGTTATGCTATCAGACTCTTGGTCTGATATCATATTTGCATTTATGCTGCATTTATGTTAGCAGGACAAAATGTGGTGCCTTTTAAAGGGTGACATTAGTTCTGGGAGTTATTCTACAAGTTTGAACTGTAATGGTCATGTCTTGACTTCATGAGATGTCAAATGCAATTTGAGCATGCACTCCAAATTCTGTATTCATTTTCATGTCAAGGAATATTTAAAAATAGTAGTGATACAATTGTTTATTCTCCTAACTACATGGAAAGAAAAGTAATACCCATGATTTATGGGCTGACCAGCTTTCCAGCAGTGAACACTACTTCAAGAAGTTATTATTTAATTGAAGAATTCAAGTCTGGAAAAATTCCATTCATCTTCTTGTTTCATACTTGCTGGAAGTAACCACTGAGTAGTGGCACTACTGAGCACTTACGTTATCCTGTCCCTCTATTCCAATCCAACTCAGTAAGACAGAAGCTTGGACTAACCGACCAAGCATGAGATTTTCAGATTGTTCTATTCATTAAAATTAATGTTTGCACCTTTGTCCTGTACTAGTCAAAAAGCCTCTACTGAATTCTCTCAAATATCTACCTACTTAAATGCAAACATAAAATTAGGGATCTGGGAGATCCCCAGGCTTTTACAAACACTTAGTCAACTAAAATACTCTCTGACATTAAACAAGTCACTTGCCAAGTGGTCTCTTTTGAACCCAGCTGAGAAGTGGATAAGGGTTTTAGAGCTGAACTAGAGGCAAAGGGCTTGGCAGATTCCACCACATCTGAACTGTGCCCCCAGTGCTGCCTCCTCTGTGGAAACTAATAAACCACACTGTTTCTGAGGAAAAAAATAGTATGACAAGCAATTAAGTGCTGTCAAGTCAATAACCTTTTGTCATGAAGACACTTAATGGGAGAAAAATTCCCTTTTAATTTATACTTCATTCTTCTTACAGATTGTTTGATGAGAAGTCAGCTATCACATTATAAGCAATTTTTTTTTTTTTTTAAGAATTAGGTACAGTCTTAGGTCAATTTTCCACAAGGAAATCAAAACAAAATGGTTCTACTGGCCAAGATAACCATTCACTGGAAATTATAGCAATCTGTATTTAAGAAAAATTAATTTTACCTATAGACCAAACACACTCCAGACATTTAACTTCTCTTGTGCATGTTTTCCTCCTAGTCCTTTGAGGAAAAGAGTGAATATTCTTATCCTTTAGGATAGTAGGAAGCACATAGCTTAGAGGTACTTCAAGACAATAATCTCTCCCATTTACCTTTAACATCCTAAGCACAATCTAAAACTTGTTAACACCAGACCATTTTTAACCACTTTCATAGCAACATTCTGCAGAACTTGTGTAAAAAGTTTTCAAGAAGTTAAACATTTCTGTTCACCAAACACTAGCTTCTGCTTAGAAAATACTGATAATTATTTTAAAATAATTTTGATAATGTTTTCAAATAGATGTAGAATTCTCACAAAAGACTAAGTTAAAGTTATCTGCAGAATATTGTTTCTATAACAGCAGTGGCTAAACAAAAATAACTTCTTCATTGAATTAACCTGTCTTCTGAGCCATTGCTACTTGTCGGATACAGACAAAAGCTGCACTGTTCGAACCCATTTTGGCCAGCTGTTGCACAGGAGAATATAAAGTACATAAGGTAGCAGTACACAAGGTCACAGTGCAGAGCAAGCACATATTCAGAGAGTTTTTCACTGCCATTTCCTACGAGCCTTTAGCACAGGCAGAATTTCAATCTCATTACTAGGTCACCCACTGCTCTCACTTCCTCTGTCAAAGAACTTTCCATGGCAAAAGTGACAGCCATTCAACAGCTATATTGAGGTCTTGTTGTGTTGCGGGGAGCAGTGTAAAAACACAAGGTTGGACAAATAAATGCTTTGTTTCTTATCGGAATTGCTTCAACACCCAAGGGAAGCGCAGGCGGAGCAGGACAGCCTCCCTTTCCCCGTGGAGAGGAATGCAGCAGCTGAGGGCTTGCACATCAAACTCCTGAGATGCTGCCAAAGCAAAAACAGCAGCATCCCACGGACCCATCTCCCACCAAGCATGGCAGTGAGGCTCAGCCATGAGCTGGCCCAGCCAGAGAACTGATTGCAGGGGCGCTGTGGGGGACACAGTCCTGCTCTCCTCCCACTGTGGGGATGCACAACTCCTGCAGTGACTCCTCACAGGATCTGCAGCCTCGCAGGGAAACCCCTGAAGGAAATGCAGCAGCAGAGCTATTGCCTATGGCGATGCTATGGAAAGAAGTGGTAGTGACAAGATGACATTGAGAGTCTGACACTGTAGATTACCCCAGAACCATATCAAAATGACTCACTGTTATCCGATCTAGATGACAATGAGACTCCGGCATCACTGTCATCTATACTGAAAAAATTACTAAAAGCTGCATGCCACTAGCCACAGGAATGGACAGGCATTATAGATATGCTGAAGCAATGCTGTCTATGGCAAGGATGGTACAAGAGCTTTGATAATTAACCTAAACCCAAACTTACACAATTTTGTCTTTTTCATTAAAGGGAAAAATATATTCATGAATACTGTGATTAATCTAGGGATAATTCATCATACAATCACAGAGCAAAGTGCTGGTAATTGAACAATATCAATTAGGTATCAATAGATATTGAATTAGTACTCATCATTCTGATGTACAGAATGGCAAGGATGGATGCATCAGGCTAGTAAATTGGGTACCGGATAGAAAACCTTCTGCATTCCAAATGCCCTCCTGTGAGTAGCATCCAGCAATCCTATCTGTAGGCATTAGGCACAAGGCACATTAACAGTCAGCAAACTCAGGCTATATGCAAGGGCAAGCACACAAGGGCTCTCTGCTACACACAGTGTGGTACCCCCAAATCAGTTCTCTGACAGACACTGAGCAATAAGGCAAGTGGCACTGGTGACTGTGAGCAGACAGCAAGGTAAGAGGGACAGCTGCAATTATTAGGAACAGTCAACAGCAATATCCTACAGGCAAGGAAAGAACATGCCCACGTATGAACAGATGAAAATATAAAGCACTTTTTCTCTCCCTTTTTTTTTCCAATGAAAATATGTTAAATACTAGGTTTCTTTTTCCATTTAAGTAGTTTTACCAGAACACTGTTTTAACTGCTGTCCAAAAAACTCAATTTCTCTTCCTACAAAATTTTAGAAGCAAAAGCATTTAATTTTTTATTTCAAAGGAAAATTACTTCAGACTGACCACTAAGTCATTTGTCTTTTATTGCCACATTTGTTTTTCTCTTCCTTTTTCTTTTTCATTAAAGTCATACATGGAAACTACAGGCTAATGAAACAATGATGAACATCTACTTCAATAACACCAAGAATTCTCAAATGTGCTTTGTTTGCTTTGTTTTTTCTGCAAAATTAACACATTAGAGACTATTTACCACTGTACAAAATTCCTTTCTTTATTTATGAAAGCTACATCTTTACTATCATGATGTGAAATGAAAAGCCTCCTGTACTTGTTGCATACAATTAAGCTGCAACAAAAGCCAGCCCAAGCCATTTCACATTTCATAGGGCTGCAATTATTCTTTAACTGTTAGAATATGCTGTCCCCCAGGAGCTAATTACAGAAAAGCTCTCATCACATACAAGAAACACACAAACAAATCCTTCAAGCACAAAGCAAATGTTCAACATTAAAGAGATGCATTCAGGAAGTCACACCAATCAGTTTGGTTCAGCTAATTACTAATCTGATTTCTGGAGTAGTTGCATTAGATAATTATGATGCCCATTCACAACTTGAAAGCCAGGACTCTAACTGATTATAATAAAGATCTAGGACTCGAAATAAAAGTAAGGGCAAAGTATGAAATATACATCAGAACGGGGCTGGTGGGCAATGTTTGTTTATTGCCGGCACTTCCTTCGGCTCTTCGCTTTGGAAGGCCCCATCCAGAGTTTGCTGAACCCAGCAGGAAGATTCCCATTGATATCACTGCCATTTGGATCAGGCCCAGAATAACAAGGCATGGCTTTGCCTTGCAGATTACATTCATGGAGTGCCCAGGAAGGAGCTTTCGTTGCTCGTTTTCGGTCGGGCCGAGAGCCGCGTTCCCAGCCAGCCAGCGGAGCCCGTCCCGTGTCACTGCCAGGCTCTCACTGCCCATCCTCCAGGGCCCAGAGAGAGGAGCCAACTCTGATAAGAATGAAACTCTTCAAAGACTCCATTGTAAATGTGCCTTAACTCACTTTTTGCTTGGTTTCAGCTTCTGCAGGATTTTTTCTTCCTCCAGCAATTGGTTTGCTGGAGTTTGAGCATTTATAAAGATGCATGACCCAGAACACAAGGTACAACAATCCTTCTTGTTTCTGACCCAGCTGAAGCTCTTATTAGTCCACTGCAGTTTACACCTGAGACTGGAAAAATCTGCTTGATGAAACACTGATATTTATGCTTTACGGGAAAGCATTGTTCTAATTAAATGTCTGATGAAGTAAATATACTGAGTTCAGTTATCAGTCCAGCCCTTAGTTTCTGCTCCCTTCTAAAGACTTCACCAGATACAAGGCAAAAAAAAGTCTTTTAAAGCCTATGGACTCATTAGGTAGCAACTCATGTGACAACCCAAGTACAGAAGCAAAAAATTAGGAATTAAAACTTTTCACTAAGCTGCAGCCTTGCACATCTCACACCAACCAAAATAGCACTACTAAGCCATTGTATGCATTAAAATAAATACAAAAAATGCAGAACTTGACCTGTCATTTTCATCATTATCATATGCAACACCTGAATTTCTGAGGAATGCATGGTGGCACTAAATAACTGAAATTTAAACAAATGCTGAACTTTAGGCAGGTGAACCAGCTTCAGTAGAATGTACTTGGTAGTCCTTTGCCAAGCTGGGGCAAAAGTAGAGATTATAACCCCATATTTTAAACTAATTAAAGAATAAATGAAGAAGTTTCAGCTGCAACTTGAGGTTTATATAAAACCCAAGAATAAAGAAAATAGAAGAGATAAAGGCTAGAAAAACAAATATCAGAAGCAAATTTTCCCACAGATCCTTGAGACAAATCAGCAACAGTTTCACACTGTTGGGTCACAAAACCTGTGTATGTCCTTGAGAGGGTGCCCCTGCTCAGCCCACCAGGTAGGGACTGATCACATTGCTTTGTACGCCCACATCTACAAAATCATGAGTTGTTAAAGATTTTTTTGTTGGTTAAAACCCCCCAAAATAAAATATCCATTCAGACTGGTATTCCTCCCCCTCAGTATCTCAAATAAGGCAGAACTGCACTACTAAATTGTTTGCAGATAGTCACGCTGGACACTTTTTTAAAGCATTAAAGTGAAAGGGATTCTTTGCTGCTGGTAAACTAAATGAATGAGAGTTGCAAATCTGTATTTCAAAGTCAATAGGCTACAATATTTACAGGGCTGCCATATGTGATAGCTTAAAATTCAAAACTGAACGAAAATTGTGTGGGTGGAAACTAATGTTATGGAATCTGAACCAAGGCTACATTTATATTTCACTTTAATGCTCTAGCTGTTTAATCAAAATATGAATAAAAGGTCTAAAAGACCAACACGCAAAAATATCATAGTTCTGGAATTTAGCTTTAGCTTCCTATTGTCAACCAATTACTGTGTAATTTTTTCCCTGTGACTGAATAACTAACTGTTAGCAAATAATGAAAAGGCAATTACAGCAGAGCTTTGTTCATATTACCTTCTTCATTTTATTCAGGCTATAATTATTGTCAGTGCTGGAGGCTTACTGTACCATGTAAGTGGCACCAGGGAAGAAAATGGAATGGGCTGGTGCATGGAAAATTGCAAATGTCACAGCTACCTTCATCATCACCGTTGGACTTCAGAGATTAAAAAAAATAAGTAGTAAAAAGCTCTCTCTCCACGTATGTTTTGCAAATTCTGTACCTCAATCTGTTGCAAAGGATGATGAACTGGTAGAAGGGAAAAAATTCAAGTATTATCTTTTTTCTTTTTTTGTTCTTAATCTCAGCTACCCACCTCCCCCCAGTATTTTTACTACTATTTAATTCCCAGAGGACAGCTCCTTTTTGCCACAGTATGCCTGGAAACAAACTCATGGAAATATTTCTATAGTAGCAGTTCTCATTAAGGATGTCCATGCTGTTCTATAACACAGTGGCATATAAATGATGTATTTTATGGGGTTTGATCTTTACTTCTTTGCCACATACAGACATATCCCTAGGAAAAAAAAAAGAACACTATGACCTGTGTGTGCAGATTTAGTGTGCCATACTTAGGGCCTGACATTGAACATTTATTTTGACCACTATTTATCTGGACTTCTAATATGTATCAGAAATGATAGTGTGATATTTTGTTTTACCTTTTTTTCTAGAAAGAAATAACATTCTTGTGTATCATTCACATTGCTTTTCCTTTGAATTGTTGTTTACAAGAGATAAACTCAGTAAAACTATATTTGATGTATTTTATTCATGTGCAGTGTTGCAATTGTTTTTAAAATATGTAAATCATTATATAGCCAGTTAATTTTTTGGTATGAAGTAAGGCTGACATACATTAAAAGACATCATAGCTTGATGCTGACTTGTGTTTAAACTTGCTTCCAAACTGACTGGCAAATTTTGGTATAAATTGCTTAATATAATGCATGATAATTCTTCTGATCTAGGTTAGTAAAAGAAGAAATGCATCTTTATATTTTCATAAAATTGAGCTGCTTTGTACTTTCATGGATCTTCCTGTCAGATACATGTATATTCATCATCTTTCCTTAGTATTTTAGTGCTGGCTGTTTATCTTCTACTACTGTTGCTGAAGTAGACACTTCCACAAACACTGCATTCATAACCTAACATTTTTAATTGTTCCTTCTCCTTGATACAGTATTTGGCCATTCAGTATCCCCCAGCATCTGAGCACTCTCACGATTAGAGAGAGGTTTTGGAGACTGCTTCACCCAAAGCAAACAAAGTGAATTCCAGCAGGAGACTGTAAGTCTTCCATAAAAATATACAGATGGAAAACAGAAGCATAGTGGGAAATGGCATCAAGTGAATCCACAAAAACAGAAAAATAGAAGGTGCCTCTCCTAGGCTCCTTTGCAGCCCTAATCCACTTTCATGCTGCCCTTTTCCTCCCAGGAGATCCTGCCCATGATAATCAATGTCCTTCTCCAGGTGGTGGGAAGGAGCCTTTGGGTGCCTGTTCCCCTGCCCAGACCCTGGGGCAGGGCAGGGCTAGGAAGGTGATTTCCCACAGTGTATTTCTGTGAGCACCATCCTGCTCCTGCAGCTGGGATGGCTCTGGGGCTGCTGCCAGGGAATGGCACCGGGACTTTTGGCACCCCTTGCCTTTATGGACAAGACCAGCAATTAAGCCCAGACTATAAATCACGGCCTTTCTGCTCCCAATGACTCAGAAACTACACTAAGATAATATGCTTGTAACTTTTATAGCTAATGTCTGCATTTTTTAATGATTTATTTAATTCGTTAAACCTTTCATAACTTTGATATCAGAAATTGCCACATCCTTGTGAAAATGATCAAAAGGCATCATATTAGGAAAAATATTAGCCACTTATTTTTTGGAGGGCAGAACATGGAGTCATAGAAAATTATTTGGACCTCACCACTTAAGAAAAAGTAATTCTAATTAATGTAATTTGGTAGAGACATCCAGCACTACTTTTTTTTTCTTTTTTCTTTTTTTTTTCCCCAAGGTTTAGCCAGCAAAGACTACAGAAACTGCTTTTGTGCAAACTCCTTCTAGATAGGAGAATTAACTATAGAATACCCTTGAGCCAGAACAGTTCACAGAGCAGAGGAAGGGATCAAGATCACACTACATGGCTTAAAATGTCTGAACTTTGTTCACTGTTAATTAGATGGAGAAGAACTGAAAGTAAACACAGTTGGTCATCCCAGGCAAGGGACATACCAGTACATGACTCCCAGCCTAGAGTTCATCACCAAGAAACAAACACCTCAGTGTGTGCAACATTGCTCTCTCTGAGGGCTCCTCATAACAGTTTCAGGGGTTTGTGCTTTGCTTTAAACACCTGCTGCCAAAATCTAAAGATATCCAGTTTCCTACTGACTTTTCACCCATCATTTTCGTGTGTCTTTACACAGTCACTCAGATTTTGCTTTGTTATATGAGTGTGAGGTTAGTCTCACTACCATGAGGTGACTCCTTTCAGAAGAAGTTAACATCAAGGGTATATCTTTCCTAACTTCATTGCTTTAATTTAACTTCCACACTATTAGCTAAATTTCTAAGTGTGTCTATCCTGTTGACTGCAAACAGACATCACCTCATACCAGCCACCCATCCAGCCACCTGGTCCAAGAGCCCTGAAACCAAAACTGGAGTCTTTTAACCCCACCAGTGTTCTGCTTAATCTGAAGGAACACCCCTGGCCCTGCCACAGTGAAAGGTTGATATGCCAAAAGCCTTTCCCATAAAGTATTTTTTAAAGCATGGATCAACATTATTCATGGAACACGCTCACACATGTCACAACTGGCCTTATATTTAGAAACACTGAGAGCTTTCATGATCTGATTGTGGCGAGTAGCACTTACCAAGAATTATGTCCCACACACAAAACATTGCTCTACAGTGAATTTATTCCATCTGAAATGCCCCTGGTGTGGAGGCCCAAATTTCCAGCATGCCCCCTCTCCCTGTGATGGACTGACAACAGCAGAACTGCCTGTACTCTCACAGGCAATCTGAGCCCAAGGGGGAGTGAACTCTGGTCTTCTGCAACTGCAGAAGCTTGCGTGGTGCCCATAAGAAAAGCTCTGCCTCTTGCTCTCTATCTACACAACTGCAATTGCAGTTATGTATCTGGGTACTCAATCAATGCCTGTAAAATGCAGATACCTTAATAGAATGATAATAATTTAACTATCCTATAGAAGTTATATTCAATTCTTAGTTTAATTCACGATCCATGGGCGAATCAATGGATTAAATAGTTTGTTTTTGTTTTTCTAAGTAACAGTATATCTGGGAAATGGGAGTAAAATCAATTGCTTACAGACAGCACAGTAAGGGCATTTCCCTTTTTATACATTTTCCCTGGCAATGCTTCGGGACCTTTGTGGTCTGTGGTCATTTTTCAGCTCTCTGTATCAACTAAAACAGACTTTTCAGCTCCAAAAGAAATGCATCACACATTAAATCCTTACCAAATTTAAGCCTACTTTGTCATTTTTTAGATCCTGAATAATATCATAAACTTTTGGGATTACAGAAATAATAATGACCAGAGCCCAGGCAATTTAAGCCTGCTGTGCTAATCGCAGAGTAGAAAGTCTTTTATAATAACATCTATATGCTAGAAAAATAAAGGTTTCAAACCACCCAAAAGCCTGCTCTTTCCATTCCCTGCAACAATGCAGAGGTCACTGCTGAGATAATGACGCACATCCTCCAAGCCATTCAGTTTGTGTCCCAACATGGATGAAAAATAATCTCATCACTTTTTTTTCATTAAAAAAAACAAAACCACTATTTCTTAAAACCAATAATAAAAAAATCCCCTGATTTATTGAAAAACGTAGTATGATGTCAGTGTGAATTAATGTTTCCCATAGGCATACTAATAAGCTCCATGACATAATAACTTGTTATACTACACCAGTGGGACCTTAAAATTATTCCAAAGATAACATAACACAACACTTGAAGCAGCAGGAAACTTCCAGCATGCTTTTAGATGTTTTACAGTGTTACTAATCTTTGAATTGCTTGGAAAAACTGAAAGGAAACAGAATATTTAAAATTGGAAGCACTGCAGCTAGAAAATGACTCCATTCCAAATTCCAAATGTGCACAGGAGATTAATGTCAACGTGAAAAAAAAAAAAGGCAGCAGAAGGGGGGGAAGTTATTAAATGCACTTTCTATGTTGGAAATGTGCCTTTTGGTAGTCCAGTGAAAATCTGTTTTTATTTGGCTGAGTTATGAGGGTTTAAAAGAACAGGCTTGCACACACCAATTTCTTATTAATGAGAGGTAGGTTTTATTTATTTATTTATTTGCAAATGAAATTTAAGCTAATGATTGCCCAGCAACAACATCAGGGCATGCTTGAGAAAAGAAGCAGAGACTGCTTTTTCTGAAGCACATAAGGATACCATCTAAAGTCAAAATCCCTATGAAGTCAACTAGAAATTAGTGCAGTGTAAGCTAATAACTCTGCATGGTGTAGCAATGTGCTCTCCAGGGTTAAACACTCCAAGCAGACAAAAAAAAATTATTAAGTGGTGTGGTTCAGTTCACTAGACTGTCAGAATTTATGTTTTAATCTCCATGTTCAAACCATTTACTCAAACAAGTCACTTGAGATGTAAGGGAGGAACCACAGATCTCTCAAAGAGAGTCCACCAAGCGAGTGCTTGGGCAAAGACCTTGGTGTCCACCTAACAAGGCCAAAAAGGTCTTCCAGCTGTGAGAGCTCCTGAGGGGCACAGGAACAGTGCTGAGCAGGGGCTGCCACGTGCCCAGGCAGGCAGTGGCCCCTGTTCCAGCTGCAGGGAAGCTGCCTGCCCGCTGCAGCCAGCACTCGCTCACCTGGGTGAGCTCACACAGCAAGGGTTGATGGAGGGGCAGATCCCTGCCCAGGTGAAAAATGAGCACAGACTCCACAGGTCTGCCTGAGCCTTGCTCTGGGCTCTACAAAGCTCTGGCCTTACGGCTTGTGTGTCTCAGGCAAAGACACTCTTCCCTCCTCACAACTATCAAAATTTCTGTGTGTCTGACATCATATTTACTGCACCATCTCTTTAAACCAGCTTCCTTTATGTCCAGTTTTGTTTCACCACCATTTCCACTTGGCTTTGCTAAGACATGTACCATGATTCTCTGCTTGTTCATTTCTTAAATGATAACATAACCCTGACCATTGCTCTCAGCTAAACTGTACAGTGTTCAGCTGAAGCTAAAAATGAATATTCCATGCAAAAAATGTTAACCTTTGATCCAGACACATCTCTGGAATAAGTGATCATATTGTGCTGCAACCCTTTGATCACTCACACAAAAATTGGAACCATTTGCAAAAGTAAAGCTTGTGATTTGCACATAAACCAGACCTGATGGGATGGTTTGCAGAAGGCTGTAGTATCCACACATTACACTGGGAATGCTTGTCCAGTCCGTGGACATGCACTAAAATCATTCCTGTTGTAGGTCTAACATGGGTTAAACCCAAGTTTCTACTCAACAGCCCTGCAGAAGGAAGCAGAATGGTGTGTCTAAAACAATAAATCACCCCAAACTCAATGAGCAAGTGATCTCACCTTACCAGGTACCGCGGGACAGAGCAGCCAGGGCAGCTCTGAAAGCTTCATCAGCCATGAAAGATTCGGTTTCCTATTCATTCACTCAACTGTTTCAACATCATGGGAATCTACAACAACCGTGTGAAACCATTTTCCACAGTGAACCTAGAACACCTGGGGAGCTCTTTGTAGTCTCTGCCAAGCAGCTATTTTTAAAAGGAAGGATAAAGTGCAATCTGAAAATGTCAGATACAGACCACTACTGGTACAATGGCAAGGCACAGTCAAACTGAGAGAAGGGGAGCAGTAGGATGGATGCTCTGGGCCAGATAAAGAATAGGATGGAAATACATGTAGAGAATTATATGGAGAAGGAAGTATTTTAAGAGTATGCAAAGGCTACTAAAGGATTGAACAAACACAGCAGCAGAGATGAACAGAAAGTGATACACAAGTAATTTTGAAATTTACTGTTCCCGCGATCCACAGGCAAAAAAAAAAAAAAAAAAAAAAAAAAAGGAACTAAATCATGAGATGGAGAAGTTCCCTCCCACTGTAAAAGAATATTGACATGATATACCACTGATAAAGGAATGGGAGCCATGTACTTGTTCCTAACTGAAGATTTTATGCTAATTTGAAAGATTCATATTCCATGAAAAAATAAAAACCTATACCAAATATATTTTAATTTCCTTTATCTCTTACAACGGACTTGTGGTGAGGCAGTGAAAGAGAACACTTATTAGAGGAATTCAGTGTGATTATTTAACAAAAAAACCACATTTCCTTCACTGAAAAAGAAAACATAATCTGTTAGAGAGTCTCAGACTCAAGAGACAGCTCCCCTTAAAATTCTGTTTAATTTCTATTTGGCATGACAAACAAACAAGTTTAAACATACAGAAACTACTCACTTTAATACCAACTTTTTGTCCATGTGAAACAACCTTATATAAGACGCCTCTTTTGGTGGAGGCCCTGCACAGAAAAGCTCTACAACAATTTCTGGTCTTTTTCTTGTAAAATGGTTGCACATAGACAGAATTCAAGTTTCTGAGATTCTTTGTGGCGAACATTTTGCATCTTCTGTCTGTAGAGATATTCAGATATGTTGCCTGTGCTGCTTACAGAAGTCTTCCATTAAAATTAAAACTATTAACATTAAAATATTTCCCTTTTAAAATATTATAGTATATATTATATGATATATTATTATGTTATATATTACATATTATTTTATTACTTATTCACAATATTTTAATTTTAAAAAATTATGTGGCAGTGTTCAAAGCAGATTTAATGCCACTTAACATCCCAGAACACACTTCTACATCTGCTTGGTGCATTCATAAGACACATTAATTTAGAAACACAGTCCATGAAAACTCACAATTGCACTGACTTTTAGTCTGGTTGAGAGGGTGTGGTCTGTTTGTCAGTCAGTAGAAGTGTTGCTGGAAACTCTTATAAGCTTGATCTAATTGGGCTTTTGAGATTGACTCCAACAGACCATACAGTGAGACCACCAGCAGTACATTCCTATCTGTATGTATTCCCATAGTTGCAGTCTTCTATTCTCATCAAAGCTTATTTTTTTGCCTGGCAAAATGACATGACTTGGTTATTAGGAGGACCAAATAAAATGCAAGTGACAATTAAAATTTAAATGTAAACTAATTACATGCCTGGCTATTGTCAACTGCATTAAAAGTTTACTGGTGAACGAGGAACGATGTCATCTAATTGTGAAAAAAAAGTGAAATTATGGTCTGTGTTAAACATCAAGCCTCTGTAATGCAAGTGGCTCATCTAAAAATACTATTTCTGGGGGCCTGTTCCTCTTCTGTGAGACACAAGTATCAACAGAGTTTTATAAAGAAGATGATAGGTAATCTCACAGGCTGCTTTAATTTCTCATCATTGATTTTCTGTAGGGTACACGGGAAGCATCTTCAGGATTTAGATGATTCCCATTTGCAAATATTTCTAGATAACATAGTCATATGCAATTATAGAACTAACCTCTCAGAAACAAACCCATCTTGCAGACCAGGGAAAAGACATTCATTTTCATGATATAAAGTCATGGGTAAGAGAATAAAACATCCTAAGAGGGTCTCTTGGTAGCTCTTGTCACATTTTTAGAGACTGATGCCATAAGGGTCTCATTCAAAACTCATTGATGCTGGGGCAGTTATTCCTATGCATGTCAGCAGATTTCAGAGTGAAATAAGAACTTACAATGCAAAACTTCTGAGGGATCCTTACAGATGTGGCAATGGAGGCCTTAAAAAGGAAGTTCCTATCTGTAGCAAATTTCTGTAGTCAGCAGATTAGGACTGGGACCAGAGGAACCCACTTCTTTAGAACTACTAACACTCATAAACCATTTTTTGTTCTTCCCTCTGGATGGTTTTATCATTATTGGTACAAATATACACTCCTCTCTCAATCTTCCATCTCAAATTTTCTTTACATTCCTATTTTCTTCTTGGTTCAGGCAAGTTACCATGCAGTTCTTTTCTGTATGTCACAACCAAAGTAACAGATGCCCTTGGAGCATCTTCCATGTATATCACAAAGAAAGAAAAAGAGAAAAGAGAGACAAAGGAGAAAAGAGGGAGAGAGAAGAGAACAGAAAAGAAAGAGAAAGGACATATATCAAGGGCACAAGCATCTCCCTAGAAAAGCAGTAGCTAGAAAGAGGAATGCAACCACAGGATTTTGAAGGATTTTTTATGTTGCAGTAGTAGCAACACCAAAATTTATATCCTTCCATACCAAGCTGTTGAAAGATGGGCAGGAATGTTATACACTGCTGGATGGTAAGACAGATCCCAGATCCATGGCAGGGGATTAGCTTAAAGCCATTGCTGAAGCCAGACTCTGAGGCATTTCAGCTTATGCTGTGCTCAGAACAACCTTTATGCACAGGAAGGTTGGATGATGGCAAGGGAAGGCAAATGCAGTAAGCCAGAGTCCTTGGAACCTCACAGGCAGCCCCTTGTCTCTAAGTGCTTGAGATGGTTGTGTCAGTGAGCATAAGCAGTTAATGGGGCTGACAAATCTTTAAGACAGAAACTGTCACAAATTATGTTTCTGCACATTCTATTAGAACAAATCCAACCTTAATCTGAATCTATTCTACCTCAAGACACAAGCAAGTCCCTGGGAAACCATGTCAAACAGAAAGAGAGAGAATTTAAGAAATACTGGCAACTGCAAAGAAATGTTCACCTTAGGTATATTTTTTCTAGAAGAAAATGTAAGGCTTAAAGGGTAGAGATCATAGATTTTTCCATAATCTAACATATCTGCACTGCAGCAAAAGGAAGTGACTGGAGAAGATCAAGCAGAGGGTACATACTCTGAATACCTGTCAGACAGCCACCCCTGTCATGGTGACCCACAATTTCAAGACTGGACATGAAAAAGCTAATTGTGTCTTCTCTTAATTTCATTAAGCTCTCCTAATTCTGAAGGGGGAAAAAAAAAGGAATATAGTGGAGTATCTTCAAACTACCCACAAAAAAGGCTACTTAAATGGACATATGCTTAGATCACAGTTCATTTTTACTTTTGATGTGCCATGATAGAGTGCTCTCAGGTGCAGAATCACTTTACATTTACATCACTTTCATTAAACAACAAGTTACAAAACCTTTTATAAATTGCCATAAGTGTAAAGAAATCTTGGTAATTGGGATCGTTTGCCAAAGTCTTGGGCCAAGTCAACATCTCTATCCAGTTAATTACTTAGGTTTTATTTTAATAAAGAGAATATGTTAAAAAATGTGATCAAGCTTCTAGTTATTAATGAGAACGAAAAGGAAGAGTGTGAAAATCTGGCAAAGAAACCTACAAGCCTACAACCTTTAGGATTTCATGACAAGGAAAAAAATGAGCACATATATTTAACTAAGGTGTCAAAAATTTGAAAATAAAAGTCTTGATTACATCACAGAAGTGAGATGAGAGATTTGCCAAGGCTTAAATCTGCATTTTGACAGAAATTGGCCATATTGCAAATACTTGGAGTCTAAATGCTATGTCCTTCTATAATCTCTGTATCAGTGCTTCATCTTGGAATAATTGGAGGCATGAACTTTAAAGACCAGGCTTTCCTATGCTTACTTTAAGAAATATCATCTTCTTTGATAAACTCAAAATCTGGCCCAGATTTCTATATCATCCTCAAAGATAAATTTTACCCCACATCCCTCACTAACAAAGTCACCACACTGATAAACCAAAAACTGCTCAGCAGAGCTGATTGAACAAAACTTTTCCATTATTCAACCCTCGACACACAGAGAACTTGTTTTCAGAGAGGCTTGCACAAATTCTGTACTCATTAATAGGATATAATTTTTCTAATTCAGCAGCAGAAGTAACAGATTAACTTGATCATGTCCCCATCCTCATAGATTATTTTTTTAAAAAATTACAGAAATATCTGTAGACTAAAGAATTCTGTAAGCAGAACTACCACCAAGCCTTAGTCATCACATACAAGAAAAAGCTTCTGAAAGTCATTTTGAGCAAGTTTCTGACCTCATATTAGTGAAAAAACAGCTTGAGCCACAGCTAATGTTTACCCATCTTCCACAGAGCCTGTAAGGAGGTCTGAGCCCCAGTTTCACATCTCAAGCTCTGTGCATGTAGAGTCAGGGCAGAGGTGGCACTGCCTGGGTCACCAGTGGTGCTCACAGTAACCAGCACCACCTGTGCAGAACAGTGCATTCTCAGCCCACTTTTCACAGGCATTAGAGCTAAAAGTCTATCTCATGCATGTGAAAATAATTATATAAACCCTGCTTATTAGTGCCACATTATTCAAGAATAGCTTGGATGTGTGGGCCAAGTCTCCAGCTGAAATAAATCCTCATAGCTTTGCTATGGGTAATGCATAGACATTAGCATAAATTAGCTGAGGATCTGTCATATCTGACTCCTTATATGTAACAGCCTTAGCTCCACAACTATTTTGATGTTTGTCTACTGAGGGTATTAACCCTAAAATCATCTGTTCTGACCATGTGCTGGAGAACACTTGATACTGAACCTAAGGTGACCTGGAAGGTGAGTGAGTAGTGGAGGTGATATCACTGGAAGAGGCCAACACCAAGGTGAATAGTAGGAAATTATTCTTAAAGCAGTTCCCTCAGCAGGCTCCTCCAATATCCTGATGGTTACACTCCATCCCACCAGCAGATGATGTCACAGGCTCTTTCACACACAAAAATAAAAGCCCCGTTTCTTTTTTCAAAAATGTCACCAGCAACAAACAATGTAAAATTTTAGTATCCTCAGGAATTTTATTTATGGATACAAACTTCTCAAACCAGCAGTGTGCTTTAGGAGCTGGCCCACAGTCTGAGTGCAGGATCACAACACAGAGTTGTGTGAGCCAGACCCCTTTTGGATGAAATTAAACCAGAAGATTCCTCACATCACCACCCTAATGCCCTCCAGCCCATGGGCACGCAGTCCATGGGACAAGCAAGAACCTCCAGAAACACACAGCGTGGACTTGGTGTCCACAGCTCCAGCTGCTTTGCTCTATAAATCCACATTACCTTCAAACATATGCATAACCCCAGAAAAAGTAAATGCCAGGTTATAGTTCAACTCAATCTGAGACATCTTTTGCAAACAAATACATGAAAAGAACAAAGTGTGTAAACTGGCTTTTGTACATATGAGAACTGTGCCTTTCCTACAAATAAATTGATGTTAGTATTTGAAGCCTACTGTGTATAATTAAAAATGTCTAATTCACTCAAGACAAGATTGTCTCAGTGAAAGCCTGTCACCTTCTATATGGGAAAGACATGCATTATGTATTTTTTGCACTGACTCATCTTTGTTATGCATGAGGCATGTTTTGGCAATATATAGGAAACATGCATTCAGTTTCTGTGATTTAGACTTGCTACAATTAGCAGAAGTTAATTTTTGACAGCAATTTCCCAAAAAAGCAACAAGGAGAATTTGAGAATAAGCATCCTTGATACAACAAAAACAAAGGTGTTTCTCATGCTCGTCTGTTAAGAGAAAAATCTATCACAATTCCTTGCTAAAATGTGTAGGTGAAGAATTTGCATTTTTAGGATTCAACTTTGAAAGAGCAAAAGCTTATTAAATGTTACAGTAATTAAAAATGAATTTATAAACAGCTTCTAGTTCAAAATTGGTACTGAAGGAGATAGAAATGAGTTCACTGGATACATAAGCATTTTCATGTTATTATTCACAACAATGAATAAAATGTAAAAAGGGGATCTGTATGGAAATGGATATAATGTGTACATGATACAGCACTAGTCTGAAAATCTGGTTCCATGGTGCATTTTTAGTCAGGCCTTCCATTTAATGGAGCAGGCACTGATCCAGTGCACCAAGTTGCAGGTTATTATTCTAGTTGGATGGCTATGAAGGCCCAAAAGTGACATGAGATAAGATAATCAAGTCTTTTTCCTTAAGGCACATAAAGGTCACAAAATAACATTTAATTACCCACTCTCGTAACATTTATAAAGGAGCAAATCAGAAGTACTCCAGAGTGAATATCTAGGAATCAACAATGAATCAAAACATAAATGGCAATTATTTAGTGTATCTGAACAAAAAACAAAATAACTTTCTGCCAGAGGAAATCAATTCCCCTTCCACATACTCCAACTGGCCTTGGTATTTTGCAAAAATACTGCTGCAACCAGTTTGCTGCATTTTAACACGATTTAAAAAGCACCCAAACACAAAACAACAAAACAGAAACAAACACAGCAAATCAAAAAACCAAAACCCATCCAGTTTTCACTAACTAAGCAACTTGTCCCTACTTTTTACTGATTTTCATGTAAGGTTTAAGTTAAATTGAGGCTGAGCATTCATTTCAATTTTATGCTTTGTGAAGTGAGAAAAAGAATCCATGTCTGAGACTGAACCGTGCCAGTGGTGTCCACTTCTCTCTCCACCCCAAAAAAGTGTTCAGTAATACCATTTGAGGCAGCCTTCTATGCTGGAAATTAGTCTACATAAATGCTGCATGCAATAAAAACCTTTTTAATTTGGGTGAGCTGAGGAACACGTCTCTGTCATTACCACTGCCCTAAGGGAGGAACAAAGTGGGTCCCAACACCTAACACCCTTAACCTTCAACACTCTTAGTGGGAATGGATCCACAGAGCCCAGCAGGTCACAGATCACCACTACTGGGACTCCCGTGATGGAGACTGAGCTGTGTCACCTCATCACTAATGCTAAAGAAATATCACAGCCTCAACCCCACCTCTATCTGTACACCCCGAGATGTGTAAGAAACTCTTATGACTACTCAGTTATTTTACAGTCTTTTAGAGTTCTCTTCCTTCAACCTCCACCTGCAAGTTCCTAAGTCCTCTGTGTCCTTGTGGACTTGCCATATCAATAATCCTAAAAGACATGAGTAATGTTTGGTACCAGTATGTTTCATTTCTAACCATATCCTGCTTCAAAGGCTCGCCAAGAGATACAAAGTCCAACAACTTAGAGTCCATAGCTACTCACTTCCTGCTAGAAGAAATACTAAGAATTGAGAAGGTATCTGCAATGCGAACATCAGGCAGAAGGAAATGGCTGTGATGAAACAGAGTTTCAAGTGAGGCTATCAGTTCTCATACAGCTCACATCAAAGCACTGAGGTTACCCAAAAAAACCCTGAAACAAAAAACCTTATCTGATTCCAGAAAGGTGAACACTGGCAGCCACTACTTTCATTCTTACAACAGATACTGGAAATGTCTGTTCCTCACATTGCATAAGTGTCTTAGAAAGCACCTGAGGAAGAAGGGAGTTATTGAATCACTAGAGCCAAAGAAAAAAAAAAAATTTGGGAAAAAATAGCAACATGGCAGCTTCTTTTGGAATAGCAAGAGAGTTTTGTAATTCTCTGCTCTCAAACCATCTCCCTGTTGCCATTTCCCTACTCATTCTGATCACAGTTTCTAACTCACAACCCTCATCAAAATGAAGAGCCAAGCACTATCTACAGGCAGACCAGACTGTCTGGAAAATAGTCATAAGACAGGAGTGATCACTGAGTGATGACAGCTTAATTCACAGCTAAGGTGCTATTAGAACAGCTTCCAGTGTTTCCAAAGATGTTCCAAAAATCAACTGTCATAACCCCCACCATGATACCTGGTCATGACAGCAAGAAAATGACCACACAATCCCTGTACTCTTCCTTTAAACACAGAGGATTAGCAGATCATGTATTTCTGTAAATCTTCATTGTACCAGACAGTTAGAAGTCACGATAAGAAAGAGCCATGCTCGTAGTCATGACTAATAAAGCAGAGCTTGTCTCTCCTTTTGGGGTCACCAGAGCTGGATTAAGCCTATCTAGCTTCATTACAAAAATATATAGGATAGTTTTTAAAATGTAAATGACCACTTCAGATTGTGTAAAATTAACTGAAGAAGTACCAAAAATGCATTTATTATCACAATAATACTGCTGTTCCAGAGTTGCTGCAATTGAAGCAAGATCCATCTCTTACAACAACACAGGGAGAAGCCTGGACTACAGGACCAAGTAGTAAAAAAAAGCTGACTTAATGGACTATACATCTGAAAGAAAAGACACTTGGCTTTTGCATAATTTGTTATTTCATCATATGGCTCTGCCTGAGGGGTAGAAAGTTCAACGACAGATGAATAAAACAGAAACCTCTAAGCTCATGTGTGGGCATCCCTGATGTCCAGAACAATGGGCATCTCTGTCTGTAAAAGTTCTGGATTAACAAGCCAAAGTGCACCTGTGGGCAGAGCTCCATTTAATTCTCTTCACTTTACAGGCTCCTCCAAGTGCTTTGAAAACACCTACAAGCTACACCAGGGGAACTTTTATCTTTAAACCAGAAACATTTTCTATGAATTAAGAAAATAAATTCAGAAGTCACTGCAAGCCTCTGGAAGACAGAACCTCAAGCAAACAAAACCCAAATCCCCAGGGACTTGGGCTGATTCTTGGCAAGGCAGAGTCAAACAGAGACCACGTCATCAGAAACATCTGCACAAACCCCAGTGAGTGGCATTGCTGCTGGGAGTGCTCAGAGCAGCACTGTTACTTTCCTCCTCCCTTGCCACGCCAGCCCAGCCAAGCGAAGGATTGCTCCACAGATCAGTGAGTTAAACTGAGGAGCTCTCCTCAGAACTGTTCAATGAGGAGCTGGACACCACTGTTAGCTCCCTGGAGCACCAAGACCTGTGGTTTAATCTTCTAACGTGCTCCAGGCAAGGTCAGTTTTTAATCCTGAGAACAAGACATCACACAACTGATTGGAAAAACCTTTCTAGAACTCCATCAATTCAAAAAGAATTTCCCAACACTTAGCCATAGTTAAAAGAATAGTAGCTATAACTGATTTGGAGAGATTAAAAGGATAAATCACCGAGGATGTTGGGGAAGATAAAGCCAGTAAAGTGAATAAATGTTCTGGGTGTGGAAGGAGACAGGCTGGCTTTATCAGCCAACAGCATGGAGTCTCAGACCTAAGGCTATTAGGATTAACGTTGCTCTGTCCTTTAAAAACCCTCTAATGTATTCAGTGAAATGAAAGAGGAAGAATGTGCCTGAAGTGAGGGAATGTCATGACATCCCTGGTCTGAGAGCCCTGGAAATGTTGGAATCTTTCAGTTTGGCAGCATGAAAGCCAGGAGGCAGAGTGACTGTAAATGGTCTGGAGAAACACTCTTGATGCTGTCCTGCTTTTTAAAAATCTCTAGTCTTAGTAATCAGTTGTTCAGGTACAGAATTTTTGTCTCCAGAGATTAATTTTGCCATTATCACCAAAATCAGCAGAAAATTTTGTAGACAGGAGTGTTGAAAGAGCTACATAAGAGAATGTAGTTGTCTGATTTTTTTTAATTATTATTTATTTTAGGATGTGCAAGTATAAAATATTAAAACTCCAAATTCGTGTTATGTTCCAACTCTATTGACAAAAGGAAATAATTTTCTTTCTGTCTTGAATATAGGGCAAAAATTCCAGCACATAACCCTTTAGGAAAAATAGATACATTTGTAGGAGGTGAAGAGCCAAGGCTGGCCCTGCCCTTTGGTCCTGGGAAAAATATCCTTTAAAATATGATCATTTTGAGCCTCCATATATCTGGAAATTCACTAATCACTTCTGTGTGCGAGTAGCTCAGCATGAAAAAAATACTATTACTCCCTTCCATAGCTTTAGCAAGACAGGTATCAGCATGGCATATTCATATATCCCTCTGTGGATTTATATGTAAATATACAAACATCTTCTTGAATGTCTCTTATTTTCTAAAGAATCCTTTTGGCAATTTGCTATTAAAACTGCATCCGTACATATAATATTAGGCTGCCCTTTGGTCTTCACAGAAAAAAGAGTCTGTCATAAAGCTATCTTCCTTTTTCCAGAGGCTTACACAAAGCAGCAACACTTTCAGGGGCAACAATATTCCTTTTAAAGAGACTTCTACAGATAGAAGCTACTTTTTCCACAAGTAGCTTATACAGTGCTTGAAATGGGCTCTTTATGAAGAAAGATGGTGTGTAATAAAAATACCATTCCTAATCTGAAAATCTAAGAGACACTGGATGAGCCAGTTACATGTTTTGGGGTTTTGCTGCCAGGAAAAAGCACTCCCTCTCATCTCCTGGACCACTTAGGATGATTTGGAAGACTAGTCATTATTTCCTTTTGTTTTTTTCTCCCATTAGATCTAGTAGAGGCTCCATCTTGGCATGTACAATTCCCCCTGGGTAAGCAGAGAAAGAAGCAATTAAGTACAAAATGCTAACAAGATGTCTGAGTGATTCAACTGTGTTTCTAAAGTATCTGTGGGTTTTTGTACACCTAAAAATCATTTCTAGGTCAGAGAAAAATAAAAGTTAGGGTAAACCAAGAAAAAAGTGTCATATTAGGATATTTATATAAACTGTCATTCTTGTGTTTTCCCCAAACCTCATGTGCTCTAAGCTATCAATCAACAGACTCCACAATCAGACTTTGAGTCCTGATGGAGTAGGAAGATGTCATCCAGGGAGGAAAACATGTGGAAAATCTGTTAGCCATGTGTGTCATTACTGATGTCAACATTTAAGTAAATATGCAAGAACTACCTAAGGTTCCTACAGACCTACTGCAAGAGAAATAACTGAGAGAGCTTTACCAGATTAAATGGTGCCATGTTTACCTCAATCTTTTCTCCAGTTATTGGGTTTTACATGTCTGTAGCACAGGTGTGCTTTCTAGGAGCAATTTGAAAACTGCTGTGGCAAAGAATTCCAGAGCAATTTGTTAAATTGATGGAAGTTTTCAGCTTTAATTACTCCCAAAAAGACCTGAAAATAAACATTTATTCTAAGTATTTTCTGAATGTGAGCCATCATATAATTAATTTTAAGTGTCAAAAGCAGAGTCTTGAGATTCCCAACGCAGTTCCAGAAAATGAGAGTTACAAAATGCAGATGACATCAGCAGTGATGTGGCAACCAGATCACCAGGAGATTACAGCAATTTTACAAGGAGGAAGAGGGATCAGCCACTTTTCATCAAAATATTACACAAACACTGATGAAGGCATATTCTAGTCAAAATTAGGATTAAACTTTCAAAGATTCCACTCATTCATAGCCAGGTACAAGACAGCAATGAATGCTGTAGGATACATATTAAAAATGAGAGATTAGAAATGCAGAAAATTTGGATTAAACAAGAACGATGTCCAAATCTCAGAAGCAAGGCGCCCTACACAAAAGCTTATTGCAGGCTGCATACATCTCTGTTATGGTGAAATCCAAATGCACTGCCACTAAGTTTTTAAAAAGCAATCACAGTCCTGAGCAACCTCAAATTTTAAGCCACTAAATCTCAGTAATAGTTTTTAAGGAGAGTTCAAAAGCAAAACAGAGAAGTCAAAGTCCAAACGTATCACAATGGCAGATCAAAGTGTGAAAAGGGATTAATGGCATCTTCAGCAAATGAAGTTTAAAATTCTAGTGTATTAGGGAAGGTCTTTTTTGAAATGGTAATAGGCTATACCTGAGCTGAAAAGACAATTAAGATAGTGTTAATTTTTTTTATGGTATCTGGCAGTAATATTTTTATCCTGTTAATTATACAGGAGACAGCAAATGTACATAATATGATAGCTCCATGCTGAGATGACATGCCTGCTGCCTAGTTAAGTGGCTACATTTATCCTATAATTAGCTTGCAGGAATGTGATTTGCATTGCATACCTAAGAGTATATATAATGTCAACTATGCCACAAAAGCCTAGAGTGGAAACTGACACTCTCTTAGCTTTGACCTCTGGATAAAACAAGGCGATGCCTCTCATGACCTCTTGCTCTTTGTATTCAACCACACACAAGAAATGTATTGAAGTAATGCTAAATGTATGACAAATTCAAAATGTACAGAAATTTAAAGTCAGGGCAGAAAATCAGTGCTGATGTTTCAGCCTGAACTCACCCCTTTCCAGGGAATGGGGATAATGATGGTTAAAAGACAGCAGCTGTGGTTTACTGCTATTAACTTTGAGAATTTTTTCTCTTGCAGGTAGAATTACAGGAGCATTTCTTGGATATATATTTAACTGGCATAGGAAGTACATAGCTTTTATAGGCAACTACCTATATAAAAACTTGTTATTAAAACTATGTTGCTGCCTTCTGTATTTTCTGAAAATTCTGTATGGGGTTAGGGTGCACAGGACTTCACTGCTACAGATACTGCACATCTGGGTGAGCAAACACCTGGAATGAAATCCTAAGTGTGTGGCTGAAGATATCTTTGTCACCATTTCTGCTGTCATTTAGGGACAGACTCCAATATTCTCATTGCAAGCAAGCTATCAACCTACTCCGAGTTATTCCACTGATTTCAAGCTCTTTGTCCTTTTGCACAACTCTTTGCTCCTGATCTCAGAACACAGAGCACCACATTGTTCTGAAAAGAAAAGGGAAACCAAGCAGCCACAAACAACTCTGAAGCTTCACTGTGTGGCTTAAAGTCTTATCCAGACTTGGTACACCATGAATTCTAGTTTGCTTTGTAGTCTTGCAGTATCATTAGAGGATTTAGGCTCTTGGGAGCCTATTCACCGCTGTCCTTATCCCTTCTCTCTGCTGGGAGAAGATAGGGAGGCAATAACACAGGTTGGTAACTCCATCAGCCAGACTCCAGCCCCACACTGGCCATGGAGGGAGAGAACCTGGGGGACTCTGCCCTCGAAACGTGGCCAGGAAAAGTCAGCAGATCAGAAACAGCAAAGCCAGGTGACAAAAACCATCTCAGAGGAGCACACAGAGGAAGGAGGGAGGGACACAGGGCAGACTCAGGGGTGGTGGGACTGGCCAAGGAAGAATGCTGGATGAAAACAAAAATCCAGGGAGGGTGAGAAACACAGTGACAAGCCAAATGCAGAAGGGACCTGAGAGAGCTCCAACCCAACCACTCTTCAGACAGAATTCTTTCTGTACATTGCCACAAACTCCTCCTACTTGGGACCCCAGGCCTCTGAAACAATGCTGGAAGGGCTGCTACTGATAACAATGACTATGTAAAATTAACACATGCAAGAAGATATTCACTTGAATTTATTTACTAGATATTTATTTGTAAAAATAGCTGTGATTCCAGAAAGTCGTTTTCCTGAATTTTTCTTTACTTTTCTACCAAAGTAGTGGTAACCCCTGTCTTAACACAAGGATGAAGGTGGTTTTGATTTTTTTGCATTCTCATTTTTACATTCCCATAAATCAGCTATGATTTCTCACACCAAAACTTCAGCCTTTGCAGCAGTTCCAAGCAGTGCTCACTACATTTCAACCAGGTTGCCTCACAGGTTTGGATGCCATGTAAAAATTTACAAAGCACTCTCTAGTACATATCTCATCTTTCATTAACATTTGCATTCTTACTTGCACAAATACTCCAGAAATATGTGTCTTTAACAGTTTGGCAGCTTCTAAAAAATCTTTTATTTAACTGCATCTCGTGACTCTTTGTTCCATCGAACGGCTTAGCTTGGTGCAGGAGGTCTTCTCCAGTCAATGAAATGTAGCCCCCAGGACTTGGTCTGATACAAATTTCAGGGAAGTTCTTTCTCTCCTCCTTAAAGTTTTGCCTTTTGAAATAAACCTATTATTCTCTCTCTTTCTTTTTTTCCATGATGAAATGATACTCTAAACTTCTCTGATTAAAAGTACATGGCATGCTCTCAACTATGCATTACTACATCTGTTTGCCTTATTGAACAGCTGAAAAGCATTCAAACTATTATTCACTTTTTTATTACTATTCAGTACATTTCTGTGTATGTTCTGGCCAATATTTTTTTTAATAATGATGTTGATTGCTACAACACCACCTGGTGTTGCTGGCAGCTGTGTTCTTAGGACAAATCTGGAGATAGCTGGGGTTTAATTTAAAAGCCCAGTTCCTGGAAGCATGTGATTAGATAAGAAATTTTTGTTTTGGTTTGTTTTTGAGGGGGTGGGAGGTGTTTGTTTGTAAAAAAAAAAAAAAAAAAAAAGAATAAAAAAAAGAAAAAAGACTAATCTGAGGAAAACCTAAATGTGACCACAGTGTACCCCCAGAGGATCAGAAGCAAGAGACCTCAGTCTTTTCCTATTTTTCATTTCAGACTTGACTATTTCAGTACATCCTTAGACATGGAACATATCCACAAAATGCACATACATGCTTAGACATGCAGACACACACACTTCACACACACCTTGGTGGGTATAGAAACAGTAATTTAGCAATTGTCATCAAAAGGATGTTTACAATATAAATCTTCCTCGCACCTCTATCCATACAGCAGCTCCTTTGAACCAGCAGTGTTTTCTAAGAATAAAGAGAACCCGCAATGCTTCTGTGAACATTTGTACTGACTCTTTACCAACTTCAGCAACTGCTCCAGGACTGTGTGTGGAACCATTGCCTACATGTTACCTGTTTGCTGACAGGCAACTGCATGAGAAGTAACACCCTTGAAGAGTGCCTCAACATCAAAAGAAATCAATGTACACAATGCTACAATTCCCCCAATGTACCTGACAGGTCGAGGCACTGAACTGGAGCCTCAGTTCAGCATGAGGCATGAAACAGGGAGCAAAGTCTGCAAGGGACTCCCTTACATTCAATGCAAATCACATACAGAATTGGTGACTTTTTCATATGCTCTTAGGGTTTGGTTGTACTAAAATACAACTCTATTTTCCCACATCTATAGCAGCTTAAAGTTCTAATTTGGTCCTTTAAACTACACTCTCCAGTTAACCTGATAGGCAAAGGCTTTTCCAAAATCCCACAAGATTGTTATCTAAGAATCAAACAGCAGGATGCTGGAGGAGCTGTTTAAACAATAGCTATTTCCAGCCTTGATGGATCACCTTATTTTTACAATATATTGAAACACAAGCATCTTGATTAATCTTTAGTGGGCACCAAAGAATATAGTCCAGAATTTAGTTTTCAGGATGCTGAAGTCAGTCTATCAGGGAAAAACAAAACCAACAAACCAACTCACCACTTTTATCCCACATACCCTGAACTAGGCATGTCCATCCAACGACACAAGCCTTGTTTCTGTCTTGTACTCAATGTTGTGTGTCCTCTTACCTACAGACAGTCCCTAAGTGCACAGCCTCTTCTCCTCAGTGAGCTTCTGCTGGCAACATTGGGACCTTCAAACAGGAACAGTCCCCAGGTTTCATGAGTTTCTCAGTTACCAACCAACCAGCTGTCAGCCCCATCCCTGTCCTAGGGAAGAGACAGTCCTTCCATTAAATATTCCTGCTTGGCTTTACTTGATAAACTTCTCTGCTCTCCCTCAAAATCACCATAAGGGCATTAAAATGTTTCATAAAGGACAACTTTTTTCAAGGCCAGTCTTGTATAAAGAGTCCCACATCTCGGTGCCAAGGTGAGGTACCTATAACTACAGCTCAAACAGGAATGTCATGGATAAACATCACTAAAAAGAAACTTTTCTATTCTGACCCTACTTGTTTGCTGTTTTCACAAGGGTCACTTTCTGTTCAACAAAAAGGAGAACACAACTTCCAAAATTCAGTAAAAATATGTACAAAGTGCCATTCTGAGTTCCTGGTTTATACTAGTATCAGTATTTAACTGGAAATCAACCTCATTTGATGGTGAGTGAAATATACTTTGTACAGCAGGATACTGCCCCCAGGAAGTCTGAGAAATAAATGCTGTGTAATGAAGGTATTTTGGACATAATGTGAGCACACACTGTGGGTTAAGAGCGAGGAAGGGGCTACAGCAAGCTAGTCAGAGTTTGTAGAGCACCTGAAAAAATGTTGGTTTTTGAAGATAACCCCAAGGGGAAAACTTGTGGGAAATCTCCTAAATGGTGTGAAAGAAACACAGCTTTAAGATCTGCCAGTTTAAACAAACATTTTTGTTTTGTCTTTAACTGGAGCTAATGAAGTGCCCCACTTATTCTTAATTGCTAACGGGTTAGAACAACTAATACCAACATAGCCTTAGGTAAGGAATCGTGAGCTCAGCAACCACCTTTTAGTATTCAGGAGCTGCTGCTAAACAAGCACTGAAATCCATTGAAGCTGAGGAAATAGATCCACCTTCAGTTCCACTTTGAATTTGGCCCTATTTACTGAAGAAACAGGAGAGAGTGGAAGGTATGAATTATCCAAGGTGCTGAGGAAGCAGCTGGTGCTTTAAGCAGGTGGTGCTGAGACCAGTAAACAATGCTTGAGATTCTAACTGTGTGAGTGTACCTATGAATGTACTTAATACATTTAATATATAGATAGTACCAGTATTAAAGAGTCTAACAATTTTCTAAATAATTGATCTTTTTCCACTAGATGACCTGGATATTATCCTGAAGAAGCAAAACAAATAAGCAGACACCCACAGAAGAAAACTCTGGCTACAGAAATCACTTGCAGTTCACATATTCCAGATGTTATATGTTATTACAATATGAAGCTGAGCACTGAATAGCACTGAACTTGCTTTTGCATTAAAAGTCAGAAGCAGTCTGCCTTCCTTATACAAGAAATATCATGAGGAAAGAACAGTTCTATTTCCTTCTCCCACAGAAAGTTTCTAGCAGTCATCTTTAGCTGATGAAAAATAGATACTGCAGGACCAGCTTTTGGTGTTTTGTTACCCAGCATGAGGGGTCCCCCACTACAGAAGATATGAATTTATAATTAGGTATCCACTTAACATTTTTCACACGTATACATGTTCATATCAAAGCCTGATATAAAAAGCTGCTTTTAAAGCTTGCTGTGTAGGAAATCATGTGTGATCACTTGTTCAGTCTGAAGGTATGGAGTAAGCAGGGATCCTAAGGCAGTGTTCCCACTGATCCCTACACAAGCTGCACATTGTTAGCAGAATTAACATTACCAGAACAATCCCAGCAAGTTGGTTGGAGGTTTCCTCAGCCTTCCTGTGTTGTGAAATGTTCTTCCTCATGGCATTTTGTAATTTGGAGCAAGAGGTGAGGACAACCAGGCTTTGCTCAGAATTGAATTAACTATGCTTTAACGAGCACCATTTCAGTAGCTCAACTAAAAAAAAAAAAAAAAAAAGTTGTATTTGCTCTACAAAGCCATATCATCACCCCAAGGAAACAAAACCAAGATAGGACAATTCATTTCTGAAATCAGGACTATAAAAGTCAATGTAACACCAGGAGAACTGCAATGTGGTGGTGGAAAACCAGCAAAGTGACCATGTGCTCCTCCCTAGATGGGTACAATGTACATGTGTAGCTGAGAAAGCTTCATATGCATTGGTGGCTGCTGCAAATAACATCCAACATTTACTTTTCTGTTATGTAAGAGGAGCACTCCCCTTCATCCAGCTACAAACACAACCACATCCTCCAGAAATTCCTGCTGTCTCCTGAGCGTGCCATAATCCCGCGGCAAAAGCAGACAGTTAATTTTTTTTTTTTTTCAAAATTAGTCTCAAAACTACCAGTCTATGATATATCTTTTCCACATAAGTAAAAGAATTACAGTATGAATACTCATGTTCAGCCCAAGTTCAGCAGAACTCCCTGCACCAAGCAGGGTGAGGGCACAAGTTCCTCTTGCAGCCCCCACGAGGGTGTGCAGGTAGGGAGAGAGCAGCACCAGGGGAGAAGGCACTGACAGAATGAAGCACTAATTCTGGGCTGCCTGTGTTTGTGTCTGGGAAGTGGAGACATGCCTAAACACTGTGTTTTTTGACTTCACCAATAGGCAGCACATAAAACGCTAGAAATGCCTTTGATCTTGGCAAAATTAGGAGATAGGACTGTATTTGGGTCAACCGCCCCTTCCTTTTGCACCCTTGTAGAAGAAAAAAAATGCTGAAGGAAGAGCAGCACAACAAAGACAGAATTGCTCCTTTGAATAGAAACAATAGAGGCAAGCATCTCTAAAATAAAGATATTGTGATTAGGTTATACACTCCTTTTTAAAAAAAAACTGCATTAATTTTGATTTCTATTTAAATAAAAATGATTAAATTTTATCTTCTAAGATGGAAATGTTGTGATAAATACTGGCCCATGGCCAAACTAATCTCTAAAGCCTACAGCTTACAGCCCCTGTTGTCTTGTATGGATATTTGAATGGCAATGGGTTTTATCAGTATTTCTAAAGGCACTCATTTAATTATGTGGTTGTAAGAATTTTCAAAACCCCAAAGAATTAACACTACCAATACATATTCATATTTCTCAAATTAATTCAACCTGAACATTTGAAAATATTAATTCAAAAAACACACTCATTTATTTTTATTTCTGTAAACACTCAGAGCTCTTTTCTGGTCTTGTTTATGCACTCATTTTATTTTTGTATAATTATGAAAAAATGATGTAGTGAGCTCTCTTTCTTTATGTTACATAATGCTGGCAATTGATCTATTTACAATGGGGTGCATTACCCAGAACCTGAGACAGAAGGAAGCTGGTAGCCCACAACAAAGGGCAAGTCCTGCTTGCTGAACCCACGTGTGTGTGCAAGGGGATCCCTGTTCTGGTGTCACTGGTGTGCTGCCACTGCCTCCCAAGCTGCAGTGATTTCAAAAGCTGAGCATTGTGAAGGGCCTGGAGGTTTATACATAAATGAAACAGCTTTGTAAATGAAAAATATTCTCACCAAACAAAAAAGTTGAAGTGTTTTACTTAAAAACATTAAAATGAATCACATCTAACTGAAAACAGGGGGTTTAACTTTTGCCAAATTGTTTACTCTTCATAATTAATTTTGATTTCCCATGTTCTACACACAGCCCACAGCAATAGGCTTGCCTAGCAGGAACCACAGCACTATTCTTCACAGGCCCCTCTACCCAACAGCACACTTGGAGAAAGCTGATATTTTAGAAAAAACAAACTTTTCTGCTTGAGCAATTATCAGTCTGACATCACACTCCAGGTATGCAATGTTGTGTCATCTGACAACTGTTTGCCCACTTTGACAGGGCAAATTAGGACTCTTTCTTCTCTACAAGCTCATGTACAATTATTATGGCATCATTCTAACATATTTACTACACACAGGAGAGAAAATGACATTATCGCTTTTTAGCTGTCACTTAAACTAAACAATTCACAGGTACATATGGTTATTGCTGGAAAAAGCATTACCATTTCTATTAGCAAGCAGAAAAACAGCAAGATGATTAAACATTTTGAGAAACACAAAATCTGCCCTATTCCTTAGGCATCTACCCTACTTCAAGTTCAAGAGTGAGTCAGATAACTGAATTTTTTTAGGCTTCTTAGAGCCCCACGCTTATATCAGTTTAACATAAGTAATAACAAAACTAAATTCCCTCTACTACCACTAAGGCTGCTTAAAGGACTTGCTTTGCTGCAGAAGCCATGACATAGGGGACTGAAATCTCTAATGAAATGCCGTGTATGATTTATGCAGCTTTAGTGGTACCATTAACTGAAAATTGTTCTTTTCATAGGCTTATGGAGAATCCGGTGGCTGTCATTGTTCATGATTCAGTGAGAATACTGGGGCTAAAATTACTGCTGCATTTGGGTGGATATGTGAAGGATGGTAGTCTGCCCTCATTTTGTGTTAATATTTCATATAACAACAAATATAAACCTTCTATATGTAATAACATATTAGATTCCATCACTAGCACAGCTGTCATTAAGTAATCTCTTTAAATGTCTTCCTGTTTAGACGAAAAAACAATTTTTTTTTCAAGTACTAGTAAAATATATTTCTGGGGAAAAAATACATACATACACACACACATATATATAGACACATATGCATATATATATATATATGTAGGAATAACCAGGCAGTAAGCATTTAAAATTGTATTTCAGACACTAATGCAAGCAGCTAATCCTATTTACATTCATATTAGCCCTGGGTATCTTTTTCCCTAAGATTTACACATTTGTATGCTTGCATGAGTTGAAGTGCTTTTTGCATGATATCAGTACTTTTGTAATTTAAATCTATAAAAGGCAATTTCTTTTAAATATACTTCCTAACAGTGGGTGAAAGAAGCACTAAACTTATTTGAGAGCTGTACACATCAGTAAACATGTGCACTGAACTCCAGGCAATGTGCTGTGAGAGAATTAATCTTATACTGTATTAGCTAAACAGAAAGATTCTGGGACTCCAAGTAACAAGCATGGAAAATGTCCAAACGTTTTCCTCCTATTACCTAGAAAATGTGTATTTTTAGGATTATGATTTTAAAAATCCAAGCCTTTTTTTCAGTGAGTGGTTAATTTGATATTTCCTTACTTTAGTCATTTCAAAATTTGGAACAAAGGTAGTCCATAAATAGTCCTAATGAATTTTACAGATCTCTAACTTTGACTACCTTCCTCTCATCTATCACCTTAATTCTGAAAAACAGCTCAGGACTACCATTTTATTTAAAAGTCTATCATCTCCTTGCACTTCCTACAAATATATAAACACCAGAGTCAAGAATATTCTTCTCAGTGAAATTATCAGGAATTAGAGGGAATTTTTTGCTAAGAAAGATGAAAATCAAGAAATTTGTATGAGAAAGCCTTCAGATGCACTTGAGTAGGACTCTACTGGAATAGCAGGTCTTGAAACGGATTGTGTGCACCAACTGCTAATTCCTTTTTGACTATTTCTTTCATTTTATAATTTAATAAAAAACAACAAAATTCAAGCATGAAGGAAGAGATCAATTTTGAAAATCCTTTCTAAAATGGTCAGTAAAATGAATTTTCAACCCCTGTTGACATTCCCGGGGGCTGGTGAACAATACATTTCTGCCTTTTTTTCTCTAGGTTAAGTCCATCTACTGCCCTCAGTCTCCTTTTTTTCTCTTACACTCCTTCCTTTCTTCTTCCCAGACCCCAAGCTCTGCTGCTCAAGCACCCCTGTACTCTACCCACTTTCCTGTATTTACATGGATTTCCTGGCATGGCCTCTCTTTCCTCTGACTTTTGGAGCCTCTCTTACATGCCTCTTTCTGCCTTGCCCGTCCTGCTTGTCAATGCCATTTGGTAACAATGCCTTTAGAACTGCTACTGTGATTATCCATGCATAAAAAGATGTTGGGAACATGTTGAAGACAAGTATTCTCAGATTCCTTATGCCCTTTCTAAAATAAACAGCCATTTGCAAGAGAAAAGAGGAAGTTGTGAGGATTTATTGCTCCTCTAGCTCTAAATTTTGCCAGCACAACCAGTGCTCAAGACAAGCCAGTGTATATTCCTCTGACATAATCTGTTGCCACTCATAGATGCGTGTGTGCTTCTATTTCTGTACACTTAAAAAAAAGATCATGCTGCCTAGAAGAGTACAGTTGATAAAATTTTAATAAATGAGTGAATGGTCTAAAAGTAGATGTGAATTTCACATGATATCTCATTATCTTCAAAAGAAAGGACACACATACCATCAATAGTGGCAAGGACATGGCAAGCAGCTGCACGTCTCAAAACCTGCATTTAATGCCAGCATTAATGCCAGCAGCACTGCATGTCCTTTTTTTCCATGGGTTTTTTTGCCTCACCCCTAAAGGAGTCAAGAACATGATTTTCAAGAGCAAATCACACATTAAGGAGGGCTCTTGCAGGTGGAATGGTCTCTCCCAAATGATGCACCCAGAGCTGGTTTAATGTGACTTCCCTCCTACCCACCCTTCAGGAAAGAGCTCTGCAGAGCAGTTCTTTTATTTCAGCCCTGGCATTTCAGACTTGAAAACTGGATGCAAATACTGTTTTAGCAATTCCCCAATCACCCAACAGGATCAACCAGAATTGATCTCTGCTCTTTGAAATTAGCAGGTCTTACACAATCTTCCTTCTATGTCAGACTTTCTCTTTTATTTTTTTCCTCCTTTTTTGGGGTAGGAAGGAGGTGAAGAGGAGGAGTGATGAAGGGCAAACTGGCAAACAATGGGCAGCAATGGAAAGGGCCTCTATTGCTAGTTTTAAGCATCTGGGTTTGCTCCTGTTTCAAGTACTGATATGGATATGGAGTCACTGGCAAACTAACATCCTCAACTTTAGTTAAAAGAACTATAAATCTGAAATGAATGTATAAATAATATGCAACTGTCTAGACAGTATAGGTCACTTGCAAAGAGACTGGGTCAGGAAAAGATTGTCCATCAGTCAGACAACCATAACTGATTCTGATGCTAAATAATGGTTTAGATATTCAGTATTCTATATATGCGAAAGGCTTCACTGAGCATTGGATCTTCCCAACTAAAGTAGCCTTCTACTTATACATATCTTTATGCAGCCGTAAGAAAATGCACTTGCTATTTAAACATTAAAATTAATGCCCAAGGAAAAAGCTATTTAGCGAGGGACTGGAACCAACCTATGTAATTGGCTTTTGGTAAAGCAAAAATAACCATCATACCCTACCCATGATAAACAGCCTAATCTAATCGTAGATGGAATCTTAAAAAGAGAAACAATTAAAACTTCAAGCTGGCAAAGAAACTTATTTCCACTTACAGAGTCAGTTCACAGATGCATTCAGGGAATTGTGTATTGTATAGCCCTACCTTGCTCTGCATTTCAGAGCACTGTAACTTTCAGGTATCACAAATACAACCGTGCTGACTACTACATGTGCTTTTGAAATTATTCTGTGCATTGTAATGCATTTTTTTGCACTATTTAAGCAAAATAAGTAGGTGGTCTTCAGGGTAACAATGCTGCCATCCTGATGTTTTTCAGTATATACAGGTAAGTTTTGCAGGACTGGAGATAATGGCAGAGACCTCTGCAAAATATTTCATTTATTGGCAACTTATAAAGCACATATGTATATTATATATATTTTCTAGAAAAGGGAAAAGAAAATTCATGGGTAATAAATCTGGCACATGCAGCAGCTGGCACAGCTGAAAAGCAGGTGTTATAGCTGCAAGACACAACCAAGGGCTGGGTGGGATTCCCAACCCCAATCCAAACACATTCCAGAACCAGACACTGTGAGGCAGAGGATGCAGCAAGCCACTAACTCCTTCCAGAGGTGGTGTAATTTCAAGGAGGCTCCACATGGTTGCATCACTGAATGCCTGTGCAAGCACATCTCAGAGCATATTTGGGAGCTTGGGAGCAGACTTCCATCAAAGCAAACTGCACCATCCATAGTGTAATAGCTCATTACACCAGCAGTATCACAGCATGCCTTCTAAATCCTACTGCTGCTCATTCTCAGTGGAAATACACAGGTTATCCTGGCAATTCTGAAACCTACTAGTGTGTAGTGACTATATTTTTCAATGGATGTGACTTGATTTCCCATGTTAAAAAAAAAGCTACTTTTCTATCTGAAAATGCTATCAAACATTTCTGCACAGAGGCTGCAAATTTGGAGGTTGATCTTTTGTTATGCTGGCCTACCTTAGTTCAGCTTGAGTACATCAGCCCAATTACGAATTTTCAATGCTGCACGCAAGGAGAAAGAACAAAAATCATGAAAATTAAGCACCATCCTGCCAGTGCTGTGGCAGTGGCAGTGAACACTGCTCTGCAGAAGCATTACATCCAGCAGTGGGGACAACAACCAGCCTCACACACCAGGCTCTTCAACTTGTACCAAGAGGAAGCAACTCAGCACTTCCAAAAATTGCACCCAGAAGGGCAGGAGGCCCCTCACACACACATTGCACTTTGACGCTTTGCAGAGAGTGCTGAAACCCAACCTGCAAATCCAAATTCCCTACGTTTGAGGATTCATGTGCTGGCAGAAAACACAAAGGCAAGGAGATGGCCAAGTTTCTTCCAGGGCTTCACTGCAAAATCTTTGTCCACTTCTATCAGTGGTACACCATTAGCCCTTTCTCTGTCTTAACTAGACTTCCATGCTTTTTTACTCTAAATCCAAAGATGCTTAGAAGTCAATATTGCATACAAGCCTTGAAAATGAAAGACTTGTTTTTAATCAAGGCTGACAAAATGATGAGCACATTGAAGTTATCATTTAAGCCGTCTGGGCTAATCCTGTTCTTAATTAAAAAGACTTTCCATTCGAGGAAAAAAACCAAAATCAAGATATACACAGTTAAATTAAAGTGTTACATTTTGGGAAGTTATTTTGCAGGTTTTGGAAGGAAGAGATTTTGTGAGAGATCTTATTAGCTGATATTATTCTTTGTTTCTCCATTAGCAGCCTACAGGCAGAGATTTCAGGCTCAGATACAAATAGATTTTGCCAAAATAGCTGTTTCTGAATAACTTCACATGTGGACACTTTTATTCTGGAATAAGAATACAGTTATTCAGAAATACCTAGCCCTACTTTAAATTCAGACCCTGCATTAATCCAAATTAGCTTTCAAACACAACCATCCCTTAGGCTATTAGAAGCTTGATTGTGCCTGGTATTACAAACTTGTCTAAGAGTCCTCTCCAGCCACTCTGCCTCTAATCAAATTTATTCTGAGTTGCACTGTGGGGAAAGCAAACTGAGGCTTACATTATAAATGATTTCGAGGCTTTGAATCCATGTTTTTCTTGTAGCTTTTTTATAATGATCTCTGTCAGCTGTTCAAAGTGCCTCTGTCACTACCATCAGGTATCGCTGCTTTGTCTGATTGATTTCATAAACTAGGGTTCAAGCATGCACTGCTGGGTCGGAATTAAATGTATTTATTTTGAGTCTGTAAGGCTCTATAAACTCAGAGAATATTGGGGGGCAGTAGAGAGTCTTCAGTGTTGCACTGCTAATGGAAAGGCTTTTCATTTTGGATGTGTCACTATCATTTCACTGTTTTTAAAGTATTGTCCAGCCAGGCACAAAGACAGGAGAATTTTTTGTAAAAGTCAAGGAGAAAAAATATGTAGTTAGGCTGCTTTGGAAAACATTGCCTGTCTCCAAGTGTGTTATTTTCTTCCAGATGCCATAGATACTTTATAAACAGAGTTTAGCAAGCAGCTCCAAGGGCTTGTCTACACTTGAAAATTAATTTGGATCAAGACAGAAATGAGAATTTATTGTACAATATGTCTTTATAAAGTTGTTCTCTTCACATTAAGCCCTCTGGTGCTTTTTCATAAATAAGTGATCTTTAAGGTCCTGTCCAACTCAAGCCATTCTACGATTCTCTGATATTTCTTAATGAAAACTACCTTGTATTACATACACAGCACATAAAACAAGGGAGCAGGAACAGACCCTCACACAGAATGCAAAACCCTACTGGCACTGATTCACGGATTTTCATATATTCTTCACTCACAAAATCCCATACTCAGGTACATTAGCACAGAACAGCAGCATTGACATAGGCTTCTAACATAGAATAACAACAAATATTGTGATGTTATGAACAACTGAAGAAGTATTCACAGTTTGGCTTCAGTTTACCATCAGCTCAGAGCTGGCTGCTGGTCAGAGCACCCGTGCCACCCTGGGGCCAGGGACAGGCATGGGTGATTGGGAGCAGGGGACTCTGGAAGACTGGGACTGCTATGACACCAGATGCAGTGGTTGCATCACTGCAGCTGCTGGCTGCAGGGGCAGGGGCAGCTTCCCTCTTCATTTGCAGTTTTATGTGTCTCTCCATTTCCTCACATGAGGCACTGCTAGTGTGCCACACTTGCACAGCCAGAGCCATTTGTGCTGCTATTTCACCCCAGAAGACTCCAGAAGAGAGACAGGGATAAAAACTGAATCCCTGGCAATGCTAATGTCCATTCACATTGCTGAAAACAACTCTGCTCCTTCAGGAGTGTCAGGGCAGTCACAGATGTATTTGTATCTGTTCTCTCAGTGTTTGAACAAGGACAGTTATCCCAAGGGAACCAGAAAATGGAGTTTATGGCATGGCTGTTTTTTACTGGCTTTCTGAATGACACTGAAGCAATCTGATTAGTTAACTGTTTAGGACTTTAGCATTGAAATTTGACAATTGAGAAGCTCTTTTTGAAAAGAAACATTAATTTAAAACTACACTTTGAGTGAAACCAAAGATACAAGGAAGTTGCTTCTGCCAACACTTTTTGGTAGAGTTTGTGGGGTTTTTTTCCAGATATACTTATGTTTGATATATCTGGGATCAATCTACCTTTATGATCCAGAATTAGAGTATCCGTAGATAATATCCTTATCTTATCTATGAAAAAGCAGCAAAGGAACTTAAAAAGTACACTCTCCAATCCTTACTTAATATTCTACTTTTCTTTCTAATTGAGTGAGGAAAAGCACCTTCAGCTTTAGTATTTCTTTCTATATATTTTCTTCCTCCACATTCCTAATATTTGAGGCCCATTCTACAATCCTGGGAGGTGGTTGCTGATTTTAGCCAAAAAAGATAACATCTGTTACAAACTGAGTGATGGAAAAGGAGGTGTCCACTTTCCTGCAGGTGAAACATAAAAGCAGTGTCATCAGCTCACCACAGAAAAAGAGGAGGATTTGAAAGAGACAGAGATCCACACAACCAGAGGCCTGACAGGAAACTCTCTGGCTAAACTGCTTTGAGTTTAGTGGAATATGGAGCATCCATGTTGTATGGTCATTCAGACCATGATCTCCAAAAGCTGAGTGAGGGTATTTTATGCAGAGTGCTATTGAAAGTCAATGCACAGTACGTAAAATTAAACAAGAGTAATCCTCTGCAGAACTGGGGCCATGTTTAGTTAACCTTTGCAGAAAAAAAGAGAAATCTTAAGGTTATTTTCTAAGATTCTATTAAATCCTGCTGTATTTTAATAGAAATGAGGATTTTGTTTCATTTTTGCTGCTCAATATTTACATGGTTGAAAAGAAAACAAAGTATTAATCCAGTCTAATCTTTTTAGGATCAAAATCCCAAACAACACGTGTGAGAAATGCTGAGGAACAGATAAGCAAGAGGGAAGGTCTTTTATATACAGCCTTGCATACAGTTAAATCCATTTTAAGAGTGTAACTTTAATGAGAGCTTTAGAGATTTAAAAAAAGACAAAAATATATTTTTTGCATGTAGAACACTTTGAAGAACAAGTTGCCTTCAAATTTCTGTCACTGACGACAAGTCAAGGATAACATTAGGGAATCATGATCATAGAGATGCCAGAAAAATTAGTCAGAATGTATCATGCTGCCAGATCGATCTGCTTCCCCAAACCAAGAACGTAGTCTGGACAGCAGAGAAAAGGAAAAACACAAACCACATTTTTAGGACAAGAAACCAGCCAAAAAAGAGTTGTTTTTATATTAAAAAAAAGGAAAAAAAGAAAGAAAATGCTAGCCTAGAAATAAATACTAAAATTGTAAAAAGAAAAAGAAATGTGCTTCTAAGGCAAAGCAGCTAAAGCAGGCTCAGCCCAAATCTCCCTTGTCTCATGGGAAACGATGCACAATTTCAAGTCAGACGTCCCAGGAAAGTGGCAGGAAAATGGATAGCTGCCTTTGTCCCTGCTACCACGCTCCTTGTCAGACACTCTTCCTGAGAAAGTTATTCAGCAGCTTTCTGACAACGGGTTCTGAAAAGAAATGTGTGATCTAAAGCAAACCAAACGGGGTGCTGTTCTTGGCAGAAAAGGATCAAATCCCACGTCACTCAGAGCACTGCAAACTCTCTTCCACTCTGTCAGCTACGATTTGCCCATTTCCTTTCAGGCAACTGTCCTCAAAAAATAAACATCACCACACAAAAAGCAATTCAAGCTTCATCACCAAGTCAGATTTAGCTTATTCCCAAGTCACCTCTCCCAGAGTCACTGGACTAGATCACTGCATGCTGGATAATATGGTAGGAGAGAGCACGCACAAACACCACGCAGAAGATAATCGCACCCACACAGCCTACTGCAATCAACAAAATTATACACGGCAAGTTTTTAACTCAAGAAATTAGTTTTCTTTATCTACTGACACAATGAGTTAGACACTGTCTCTAAATTTCCTTCTAAAATAATTAACTTTGCAAATTACATTTCTCAAGTTATCCGAACATGGCTAATTATATGTATTTCAGAAATACACACACACAGAATGGTCTTGGAGATTATACGGCACTGGTTTTCTACAAACTTCCTTCTTGATTGGAAGGTACAAGAAAAAATGTCATGAGAGCTACTGAAAACTCTCAGCAAGAGGGAACCAAGACCTGAAAAAGGCACAAAGATGTGTTAAGGGCTGTTAAATCTTCTTCTCTTGGACAAGAGTGGACACACCCAATTCATGAGACATTCCTTGGACAATTAAGTGGAATTTATACTTTAATTCCTTCTTACCTCTATGATAGCACAGTGAGAGTGTACAGACATAGTTCTGGCAGCAAGGTATGACATCTTTCCCTGTTTATTTAACTGCTTCCTTGCAGGGAGCAAGGCAGGAACCTTGCAGACTCTGACCCTTCTGTGTCACGGAGCATCCCCAAAGTCCAGCTAACCCCAGTGTGAATTGTCCAGGGCAGAGGAGTGCATGCAGTCCTAGCCTGTAGTCCTGGGAACAGAGCTCTCACATGTTCACAAGCACAGCCAAAGCAGAAGCATTCTTAACTTCAGGAGAAAATCCAACAGGATGTTAATTTGTTTGTGTAGTACTCATCCCAGCATCCTGCATTGCTTTTGTTTTCTCATTTTTACCTGTGACACCACAGCTCTAATTAATGTCACAAATATGTATAAATCATGGCTAGTTTATGGTAAATTGTCATGATAAGAACCCTCATCAGAGACCACCAAGCTGCTTCTGTGTATCAGCTGAAACAGGAGGTTCCAGTTCCTGTAACATCCAAACACCCAGAACTGCAAAGCCCAGGCATTGCTCTATTGGCAGAGAAGGTGGTCCATCCACTGGATATGGTCTTCCCAGAAGTCATGGGGTTTATCCCAAGAGAGTTACTTTAGCTTATTAAATCAACATTAAAAACCCTTTCTAAGAAAAACCTTGAAAAACTCAGGTAGTTTATGATGGGAGAAGCATTATTTATTTGTCATGAGTCAGAACATGTATAATTAACACGCTCACACATGTGCCTCAAAAAACACATGTGATTAAAATGGTCTTTCTTATGAGCAAAATCATCATCCAAGTTTTATATCTATCACTTTACATGACTTATGGTCGGTAAGGATATATTGTCTGAGAGATAAACATATTGCATAGAACATGGCCCACTTCGACCTCTCCAAAAAATGAGCATTGTCAGTCCTTTTGAGATGGCCTTGTTAATGCTTTTATATATATGTGTATATATATATATATAAATGTATAAAACACAGTGCCAGTGCCCAGGGAGCACTCTGTTCAATCACAGTTCTGTAATTCACAGCCCTATTTCATGCCTCACTGTTACAATTCAACTAGAAATACATGTTTATTCAACATAAATACATGTATGGTTATTATCTGGATAAATATTAGATACTGAGATGCTGAACTGTTTCTTTGTGGAATCTCTGCTATGCTCAGGAACTTTTTCCTGTGTCAGTACTTTGTCCATTCTCTGTAGATAAATGGGCATGAGTCAGAGGAGACACCTGCCTCCATTTAACTGGAAAGGTTCACAAAGTCTGCAATCAATCCCTACATTCAAATTATCACCAACGTCGACAAGATGCTGAAAATTTACCTGGAGTGAACAACCTAACTGCTCTCTTTTACCTTGTCATTCTCAAATCCCTGCTCAAATAACTCACTATTTTTGCCATGATTCCCATTTGGCAATGTTATGATGGGTACTCAATGGGAGTACACTGTTATTTTTTTGAAATTTGCACTTGTTACAGCATGGTAGTGTCTCATAGGTATTTGAATAAATGTTCTTTTCCCAGATACCAAATCTACTCAGCTGTCTGTGAGCAAAGATAATAAGGTATCTGAGTAGATCAGCTATTTTCCTTTTCCCTGCTACATTAAGGAAAAAAAAATCTACAACATATTAAACACTAAAGCAGACTGCAAGGAGTAAGTTCAAAAGTGAAATGTTCCCAAAATCCAGTAGGTATCTGTAACAGCAGGTTTCACTTAAAGTGGCTATCACTTTACTAGTTTTAACAAACTTCAAAGTAAGTGTCCTAATGCTACTCATTTTCTGTGTCTGTTTTACATCAGTCACAATTCTGTATCATGGTTTCACTTCTGCCTGATGCTTATAATGAATTTTTGTAACTGGAAAGCACATTTAGTGTATGGATTAAATTAAGAATGGTTTTACAAAGCAGCATGATAGCAGACATTTATGTTATTAACTCACTTTTTTACATATCTGCTGATATGTTGTTGGGGCATGTTAAAATATGGTATGGTAATCCATACCACATCCATCAGCAAGATAAATATACTCAACTGAAATAAAATCAGAGAATCAGAAATCAGTTTCGTGGGGCTCCATTTCAAGTCACTGAAATATAGGAACATTTTTCAAATAGAGCTATTAATTTTTAATTCATTATACCACTTCAACGTAAAATGGCTAATTTTAATAAACCAAAGTGTCAGTGCTGATGGTGAAATCTTATACAGATGGAAAGCTATTCTCCTAGGAATGCAGCCTGGGAGCCATACCCTGAATACCAAAAAGGTATTCCCCAGCATGGAATTTTTTATGCTATTTGCCAGCACATGGAGTGTGCAGGAGGATTTCACAGCCCTTGGTCTTTCCCACTCTGAGCAGGACCATGAGCTATGGCAGCACCTGTAGGACAGTTTAGGGGGGGTTAAAGTCACCCCTCTCAGTGAACCCAGGAGCACTGGGCAGCACAGTTTCTTCATTCCCTTAGAAGAAGTCAATCCCAAAAGAAATGTTGTTGGTCTACTTTCTGTAAGTAACACAGCAAATGAAGAAGGAGCTCCTGATTCTCAGTTACAACCTATTATGGCTCAGCCTTCTTCCAAAACCAATGCTGTTGTGTGCCTGCAGTGACCCTACTGCTTTGGATAGAGAATGGCCAGCACCAGAAATGCAAACTGGAGTTAAGTAGGCTCATTAGAGATGAGTGAGTTGGCACATCTGGCCCACAAGGCACTTGGAGTTCAGACACAGCCCTGGAGAAGGGATAACAACACAGCAAGGGGAAGAGGCATTCCATACTCTCTGTTAAAGGGACAAAGAGTCATCCTATTTTTCCAGTCATGCTCCTTCAGAAGCTAGTGCCCCTCAGTGCATACATATCCAGTGGCAGGGGAGAACTGTGGAGATGCATTTTGGTCCATTTCCTATGCCTTCAATTCAGTCTGGATAGGATATTCATACTGCTGTCACTAAAAATTTTCTCATTTCATCCCAAAACATATTTTTTTCCAAGGCTAAGGAACATGTTCTAAACAGTTATTCATAAAACTTTTAACTTGGAGACATTTTTTTCCCAATCACCTCCCAAAATGTAAACTCATTAAGAGATGATGTAATTAAATCTATTTTAAAACCTTTCATTTTACTAGAAATATTTGATTCTGCCTAGCCCTGTTTCTGACTCCTCTAGGACATGCACACAATGTAAAAACACAGCTGCTGGTCACCAAAGATCAGCAGTAGCCATTTGTCAAAGGGAAGGTAAAAAATCTTCTTACAGATCCCAGGAGCAAATGGCCGTATTAAATGCATTTCTAAGACAAAATTAAACTATTCCTTAAGGCTGTAATAAAAACCAGCCATTGGAGCTTATTTTAGGAGCATTTCATTGATCCAACAGTATGAAAAAAAAAAAGGCTGAACTCCATTAGCAGGAAGAATTTTATCAGGCACACATGTATTTATGCTGCAGGACTGAAACTTGTATTCCCCTCTCCTCTCTCACTACACAGGTCTTGTCCTTGGAAGCAGAGAGAACTCTTGGAAAGGCTGAGTCCTCTGTCCAAACACACATATATTTGCCTGCCTTTTATCATAGCAGTTAGGTCTCTAAAGACTTGTGTGGACTTACTTTCTTTTAGGACTGATAATGACTGGCAGAGTGCTCCCAGGCAGCAGAATTTGACCTCAGGCCAGCCCTCCTCCCTCCATCGTGCCCAAATAGGTAGTGGTGGTGCAAATAAAAAATTCACCTCATCTTTGCAGCACAAGTGGAACAAGGGGCTTTTACCTTTGATTTCAAGAGCTAAAAAAACCTTCCAGGCAGCTATGGCTGCTGTCTGCCTCCACCCAGCCCTTAGCTGAGGCTGCTGCTCGAGCAGCAGCTGATGGCCCAGCACCAGGAGCACAGAGAGCCACGGTGTGAATATGCAGAATGCACAACAGCAGGAATTGTAAATATTTTCCTGTGCCCTCCTCCAGGTACATACAATATGGTATTTAAAACTGTCAGACATCAGTGGTTAGGTGTATCCAGACGTCACAGCTGCCGCCATCCAGGAGGAATTATGATTTATTGTAATTTTGAGATTATACAACAGTTATTTAGTCTTTTTAGAGTACAAACAACTACTTTAATAAGCTTACAGATAAGTTATTAGTGTGGTGGAGAACTCCTTTGAAACAGTAATTTAATTACTCCCTCCCTTGGAGGATCTACAACATCTAGCACACATAAAAGGAGGCATCTCACGTACTAACTTGTCCAACAGTTATAAAGACGTAGGGAGACATGAAAAGATGCTGAAATATGTATAACCACAGAGTTCAACAATAATAGGAGTTAAAATGATAAGATATCAAGGATCTTTGCAGGCTTTAAATACCACTAGAGGCCACATAAAAAAACTCCACCAAAATTATTTTCAACTGTCTGTATCAGTACTTGACTCCTCTTTAATCAGTGTGGTTTTTGGGGCCGGAATCCTCTGTCTCAAATGCACACAGCTCCACACACCCTGATCCTAGATATCATGCAGCTATCAGCACACACAAAGAGCAAAAGTAGTACTAGACAAGGAATTTAGCAACCCCCACAAAGTACAGAGAACTGGTCAATAACAGGCAAGCTACCCAAATATAAAATTACAGAGAAAAGAAAGGAAAGTTATCCCAAGGGACGTATAGGAAATATTTTCATCACATTTTTATATTTCAAGTTTTTGGTGATGAAATGGAGAGCTTATGCAATTCGTTTGTGTTTTGGGCCTTGATTGCTCCAGAGACAAGAGCTCCATTTAGCAGTAACTTGAAAGATTTGGTATTCACAAAATTATTTCAAAGAAATTCTTGACCAATGTTTTGTCAACATTTCTGAATGCAATATTCAAAATGAACCCTCTGTAGGAACAATATATAAACAAAGAAACCTGGTAGGAGGAGGAAACTTATCTTAACACTTAAAAAATAATTAAATGAGGCCATAAATCTTGGATCTTTTTCAAACAACCAAATATGTTGCAAAAATTTTATGCTCCAGATGAATTTTACCAGAAGTTTTGTGAATTTACAGTTCTCAAAAGCCTGCAAAAATGAAAGACTGGAGAAAGCTGAGCATTTGATGCACATTTAAGTTGCTCTTCTTTTTTTTAAAACTCAAGTAAGATAGTTCACTGACTGTGTAATAGTTCCTCCCAAGGTAATTTGCTCTGATGCTAAAAATGTTCCCATAATATTAGAGTCAAGATTTTATTTTATGATAAAGCTAAAAAGCATATAAATTATGGGTTGCAAAATAACCAAGGATAACACTAATTTATGTAAATGTGTACTGTACAATACAAAGAAATATTCATTTTTGAGCAGCATATAATAAGATTAAAAAATCCTGCTGATTAAACAAATGGCCTTTTTAATGCATTTTGGGTTAGATGGAGAACATTTCCAACATGAAATAGAATTTCGCTAAATTCAAAATACAAATAAAAGAAAATTAAAGAATTAATTAGAAACAACAAGCTGTATTTCAGATCACAGCCAAGAATACAAACCTGGTAAGACAAAAGAGAATTTTATATGAACTATTGTCTATCACCCACCTCATCTGCCTGTGTGATCACAAACTCTGGCGTGCTGCTGCTGTGGTCACTTTTCATTCTTCATGCCAAGCTTCTTCAGTTCCTCCATGAACCAAGAGATCCGAAGATCCACAGTCTAGCACTCCACCAACACCCTCCTCATCTTCTGGAAAGCCAGTGCTGCCTGTCTCCAAAGGCTGACAGGGCCCCTTTGTTGGCACCGTGCACACTGAGAGGTTACCTGAGCCTCGTCAGAGGTCTGGTGCCTCACCATGACAAACTTTGTTCCCTGTTGAACAAAGAAAAGACAAGACATGAAGGCCCTTTCAACAGGACATTGACTTCTTTATCTTTGCCATGAACTGTATTTGATGCATAAGGGATCCTAAGCGTGTATGATGCTGGAGACTGTAACATTTTAAATAAAGCCTGTATAGTGTCTTTCTCAGGGAAGGATTTAGCAAAACAAAAATTATTACTGCAACATTCTTCTGTTTCACAGAGAAATCCCTCACGCACACAAAAAGACACCTGCACACATTCTGCATCAAATAAACAAGCAAGTCTCAGCAAGAGGAAGAGGGTTTTTTTAATGCACTCACGGCTACCACAACAGACTACACTCCCAAGTCAGAGCACTGCGAGGTTTTCTCCCTCTCCCAAACACCTGGTGCAGGCTCCTGCTCCCAGCAGCCCACTGAGCTCTGCAGCTCTGGAACCCATCAGGGAACTGAGTGCAACTGTCCAGGAGGGATGCCAGAGTGGTATTGGCACTACAGTTAAACTCCTCTTATTAGCAATGTGTTTATATACAAAATACAATGCATTACACATCCAAGTAATTTAAGTTCAGGGCAGTGTTGTGAACTTCTTCCTTTCCCACATATATGATATTCCATCTCCCACTAAATTCCAAGTTTCAGCTTTGAGAGGATTCTCATCTAGGGCATGCAGTGCACATCTCTTCAGCCTGCAAGCATTTATTGCTGGACATGGGAGAATACACTGTCCCTCCTTTTAAAAGCTGTCCACAGACATATGCTAAGCAACATAGCATTATAAAGATAAATTATTTCATTTACAATTATTATTCTATTTGTTTTTACTTTGGTCTCTGAATAAACAGAACTTGACATTACTTCTCCCTCAACCCCCCCCAAAAAAAAAAAATTGGCAGAGTATCACTTTCCAAATGACACATGACATAATTTACTACAAAAGGGAATTGTTCTGTGACTAAAATGACATAATGTTGATTTCCATGCAAAGCATGGTCTCAAGGATTTACAGATAAGACAAGAATGACCACATATAAGTCTAGAGTTTCACTTAATAAATCTGTGTAGCAGATTTACACCAGCCATTTACACCCCATTGAAGTCATTATGATCCCTGCTCACTTAGACACCAAATTTGATATCTACATTTGGGGAAAGTTCAGGTCTTTGGAAACCACAGTATGGCCTCAAATGCACACAAAATTCATCCTGAAGGAGCACCATCACAATATAAGAAGTAACCTTTCATAACGGTAAATTCAAATTCAAATTTCATAACAAGTCATATATGTTCACTCCTTTATATGTGCTGCCCAGTATTCAGGTTACTGGGCAGAAAGCAGCTGTGTTGATTAAAATCTGAACACCGGGTACCACTGAGTTACCATTACATATTTTCATGGTACAACTTGCAATGACATCATATCTTGACCCACAAATGGAGCAGGAACTCAGATACTCCATTCGGTATTTCCTGAGAATGCTGCAGATGCCCAAACACTTCCAACAGTTTCAGAAAGCCAACAGACAAATTGCAGGACCAGCTCAACTTCTCAGAAACAGGTCCAGCTCAGTTCCTGCCCTTACATCTCCATGAACAATCCCATTTGCTGTCAGTTGTGTTAAATGGGCAACTTTCTTACTAGTCAAGCAGAAAAGATGGGGTGGGGAGGGGTAATCCTGCACACCCAGTGTGACACGGCACCGGAGGAGCGAGCATTAAATTAGAGTGAGAGGTTATAAGTCTGACAGAAATCTGATCTGTATTCCCTAATTATGGAGGCTCACTTCCACAAAACTGACACAAATGTTAAGCCAAATTAAATGTTGTCTAATTAACTATCATATACAAGCCTTCAGAGCGGGATGTCTACATGTTATTTAGCGAAGTAACTGGAACACGAGGACTCGCGGATTATCAGTCAAGGCAGAGCTGCCACCCCAGCTAACTGTTACAAGGTGAAGCCATTCCATTCCCACACATCCCTTCCATGAGTGCTGCTTGTAATATTTACAGGAAAAGGCACATCAGTAAACAGGGTTGCCCGGCGGTGGCACTGATCTCCTCAGCAAGGTGCCAGAAGCTGTTATGGAAGGCCCGGCTGACGGGCTGAGGGCAGATAAAGAGAAAAAAACCACCAGTGCTGGTAATTCATGAAAAACTACACACTGCCATGACAGCTACAAGTGCCAAGTGACAGCTGTCAAGGTAAATGGAGTTTGGGAAGCCTTTCTTAAAGGATCATCTATATGTACGTGTTATTTTGGGGATAGGGAAGAATTAAGCATGAAGATTTTCATATCTATTTCCTCCCTTGGTAGCCAGGTGAAAAAAACAATTTATGATGCTCTTGATTTCAGTGTAATCATTCTGGTTTTTGACCCTAAAAGGTAGAAAAACATTTATTTCCTTCATTTCAGATCTTGTACAGTGCTAAGCCCTTCCCATGTCATCAATACCCGGAAGAGCCGCGAGCACGGGTGAGGCTGTGGGAAGAAGGTGCCAAGGCTGAAGGAGCCCTGGCTGTGGGAAGGGAGAGAAGTGAAGGCAAACCATGCTATGATGTGGTACAGGGAGAGAGAGCAGCAGGAGTTGCCCTTCACGTGGGCTGCATTATCTGCAGGAGAGGCATCACCCAGATTAGTCTCAATACTAATGGGCAGTACTAATCCATAGCCTAGAACTGGGAGGAGCTGAGCAAGACAAAGCAGCATCTCAGCGTGGGTCAGGCTGCCCTGGCACAAGTGCTTTCCCAGCAGAGCAGGGAAAGGCTGGGCCACCCCTCTGCGTGGGTAGCAGGGCTCAGCCAACATGGATCCGATTGATTTGAAGGGGTTTTGTTCCTACCACAGAGGAAAACAGCTGCAGCAGTCCGAGCAAATCAGCCACCATTTCCCATACAAATCACTTCTTATCCTGCCTTAGCTTCCTGAAAACATGATTTTGTTTGTTTAGGGGCAGCCACATTAAAATGCAATAGCCAAAGCACTGGAAAATTGATTTGTGAAAATTTTAGAAGATCTACATCCAGCCATGGTTTAATGGATAACACTGACCATACACAATACAAACACACAGAGCTCTACTGTTTACGTGCTCTCAGAGCATGGTAGGAAAGGCACTCACAAAAAAAAAAGGAAAATTGGGCAAGGAAAGTGTGAACAAAGCCTGCTATTAACATAATTCTCCCTAATTGTTTTACAACTGTTAAATTGACAGCATAAAAGGCTCTACTATTATTACCAGCTGTAGTCTATCTCTCTCTATCCACCCTAAGCTTCCAAACACTCTAGTTACTCAAAAACAAATGGAGACAAACATTCAAGCTGCAGTCAAACAAAAAGGAGGATCCTGGAAGTTTAACACCCACTCACACCGTAGAACAAAAAAAACCTTGCAAGGACCTATCTTTTCCTGCTATCTCCAGTAACAAATCCATCTAAGCTGATTAAATTTTGCATTGAGCATCTTCTTGAACTGCTATTCATACCATTCCAAGGGCCTCACCCATAACAGATTGCTGCCAGTGTTTCCATGTCACTGTTTCCAGGAGACTGTGTGTTGGGAGCTCATTCTCATTCCTGACTAACCATCCTGTAGCCTGACAAGAAACAACACAGCATTGCACTCTAAACCAAGCACCTGGCCTTGCCCTCAGCTTCTGCACTGCCCAGATCCTCACCTGCAGCTGCTCTGCTTCCCCAGCAAGGCAGCCCGGGGGGCAGATCCTCACACCTGCCCCAGAACTGGGGGTGGTGTCCAAGTTTCACTGCTGCCACATGACTACTTCACAGAAAAACATGACATTAGATTAAAAGTATTAATGTTCAAGGAGAAGTGGTTGAGCAAAAACTATTAATAGAAGAGAGTCCATCAACTAATTACAGGATCACAGAATACGCTGAGTTGGAAGGGACCCACAGGGATCATTGAGTCCTGCAGAGGGCCATCCCCAACAATCACAATTCTACAAACCTTTCTTGAACTTACCAGGCTGCTGCTGTGACCATTTCTCTGGGCACCCTGTGCTGACTGGCCTCTGGGAAAGGAACCTTTTTCTAATACCCAACCTAATTACAAAGCCTGTGTCCCTTTGCAATCCAAGTGACTAAGGAACCCTGTGTGAATGGGATAATGCTGACAGCACATGGGTGAGACTGTGGCCTGGGGAGCAGCTGAAGGGGTTTTCATTCTCTTATGCCTCCCAAAATAGTTATTTTCCTGTTGTTGGTAACACTGGGATAAAGAAGAAGTGGTGCAGGTCTGGACATTTCTATTTATGCTTTCTATTACTCAACCTATCATGCTTATCAAAAATAAATAAACTTTAACCACTTTTGCTTTTTAACAGATATTCTAAACCCTAGTGTCTGACTGTGCATGGTGGAGTGAGACAGGAATAAGGAGAAGACACTTATTTGGGGAAGGGAAAAGCAGGGGAGAAATGGGGTAAAAATGAAAACAGGATTCCATTTTTTTAGTCAAAATGCAGTCTGCCTCCACTCTTACAGGTCTGATCCTTCCAAGATCAACAAAAGCATGCAAGCTTCTTACACCTGAGAATCAGCATACATGACCTGACTTGTCAAACAAAAGAAACTTTAAAAAATAAAAGCATTTTCTCAAGGGAATCGAACACGCCCTGTTTCCCCTTTCACCGCAGCCCTGTGTTGAACTTCAGAGCCTTGCCACAGGCACCTCTCCTTCCCTCCTCTCTCACACACCTCCTCTGTCCCACGCCAGGTGAGCTCTGCCCTCCTTTGCCTACCCCTCCCTGTGCTGTCCCACAGCTGAGAGCCCCTCCCGGGGCACACACCCACGCCCTCCCTCCCCTGACAGAAGTGGGTCTGAGCACCTTCCTCTGTTGTGGGTTTGCCAACCATGCCCATCACTTAAACCCTGTGAAAGCAGGGAGAGCAAACAAACTCTCCCATTGTCCTCCTCCCCATGCTTGAGATCCTTCATCTACATTGGATTGGATTTGCTCAGGACAATGACAAATATTGCACAACTAAAGGCATAACCCAATACCCAAATTGCTCTGGAAGGCAGACCACTGGCAGCTCTCAAAATCCTTCTGAAGCCATCAAATACCTTTCATGTTATGACTGAAAACAGCATCTGCAGTTCAGTCAGCAACTTCCTGACATGTGGAGTTCCCTGGGTGGTCTTCCTTTTCCTTCACCAGAAATTTTCATCCAGGCAGAGTTTCTGTGCATTCTAGTTTTCACCAGAGTCCCCAGCTTCTTCTGCTGAGAAGATAGTCCTCAGAATCCTGGTCTGGACCCAATCAGATCTAGATCAACCCTCCCATATCCCCATAGTGCCTGGAGCATTCTGGAAACACAGTGCTCACTGCTAATATTTCTTGACAAAATAAATAGGTGTTTTTCTGCCTAGCACATTGCAAACAAATGTGGTTGGTCTGCAGGTTACAGTTGGGCATGATGAGAATAATGTTCTTTTAATGAAGGTCCCAGAAAAGGTCCCTTCCCCACTTGTAGGCAATATCTTCTGAATTATTTCCCAGTTTAAAATTATCCATTATGTTAGGATAAGAGCATCAGTGTGAAATTAGTAACAAAGTATTCAGAAGATATTGCCAATGATTCAAATTGTGGTATAAGAAACTCTAAGAGAAGTAAAGAATATATTCTGATCATTCCAAAAAAAAGTGGTTTTAAACAAAAAGAAACCCTTTAAAAATATATAACTATGAGTGTCTTTACCAATGAGCATCACATAGGGAGGGGAAGGTGAACAATTCTCATGTAATTGACTATGGAGACACAACAATATGCTGAAATGCTGAGAGAACTTTACCAACTTACAGTTTGCATGGACACACACTTGGGAAAATCTAGCAAAGGCAGAATAGCACATAATAGATATTATCAGACTTTTGTAGTAAGGGGGAAAAAAGGATGTCTCAAAGCTTTCCTGCAGTGACAAACTGCTAAATCATCAGCCACAAGCATTCACTCTGTAGGAGATGGAGGGGAACTCGCTGCAGCCAGGCAGTCCTTGTGTGCTAACTCAGGGCTGAAGTACTCCCTCCTGAAGCAAGCAGCAAATAAATCATGTGTCCCTTTTATCTACTTGTTCATAGCATCATTGTCTTAGATTTTATGTTCAAGGCAGTAGCACAACCGTGAGATTTCCATATCCATGGGATTGCATTACAATGGAAGCCCAAGGCCAAGTTTAAGGAAGGCTGTGCAGTCACCTCCTGTAAAAACATCCTTCCCAGCTTCAGCAATTGTGCCAGGACAGCAAAATATGTACCCTGAGAACATATTTTCCTAGTGGCCATGTAATCACCTTCCTTTTGACCTCTTCCCTCTCTCCCTCTTCCGCTTTTCCCTTTCTACCCAATCTAAGGTTTCTCAGTGTTGTTCTGTGTAATTTTTCCTCGTCTGAATGCTGCAAACACAAGAGTCCCAAATTATCATATTTTTCAGGACAGATTTTTTTATTTTAAAGAATCATACTTCAGTGTTTAGAAATTAATATCTTCAAGGTATAGCTAACATTTATTTCTACAGTTCTCTCTGGCTGGAGCTCTGAATTTCTATAGAGAATAATCTGTGTATTTCACCCCTGCACAAGTAATGTGCCTCTCCTTTTCCACCCCAAAAGAAATGTAATAGCAATCTCAGCCACCCAAAGAAGTTAGCAACATTTCTATTACAAACTTATTTCAATCTACAATTACCAAATTACTTAATTATCATAATTAGATATGAAACCTTACTGTAAATTAAGATTAAACTGGGTTGTTGAAATAAATGTTAATATATTTAACCGTGGTAATTATTTTTGGCTTCATTGCTATTCCTCAACAGCAAGTTTTCCAAATAAGTATGACTGAATGATGTCTTTACATGGTTACCCAAGCTCACCATGCAGCAAGCAGCAGCAATTCAGTGTTTGAAGCAGAGGGCACTTTTCCCTGCCTACCTTGACTCCTAGTGAGCAGATATTGATTTCCACGGGAAGCTAACAGCTCTTCATTTTTACTTTCAAGGTTTCAAATTAATCTGATAATGGCTGAAACCTATTCTCTTCCAAGGCATTACTGGTAGACATGAGGAGTTCCTCCTACAAACATGGACTGAAGCCAAGAGATTGGAAGTCAGCAGGTCTGCCATACTTCATGTGGCTGAAGAGGGGAAGTTACAGCCCTAGCAAAGCAAAAGGCAACAAGGGACTGTTATCAAATGCACTTCTGCCCTGTCTTGTCCGAATCTGCATCAGGCTGCCTGTTTCAACACTTATCTTTGAACTGAAGCACAATTCTAAGTGTCAATAATAAAGGATATTGCAAGGCACACAGGAAAAAGTAACAAACTGCCTGTCCCTCGTAACCTGTAGCAACATTTGAGGCCAGATCTTTGCTGCTGCAGCCACACTGTGTATTAGCCAGATCTATGCTGTTAGCTTGTTTAGTATATACTAAAGGTAGGTATAGTAAATTTGATTTGCAACCCATCTCATCTCATTTATGTGATGAAGCCAGTGCAATAAAATACTTCTGACATATTACACTGGCCTATGACATGATGCCAATGGAAAATGACATGTCCCACCACACTGAATATGATAACACTTATCTGAATATCTATGATGCCTTTTTTTAATCTCTAAACAATTCTAAATTTAGCCAGAAAACATAAGAAGATAAAGCATGAATTGAAAAAAAAACTTCTTTTCTCAGCATCTCACTCGACTCTCTTCAAAATCAGCACTGGGCTCAGCAGATGGGGTCAAAACACTTTCAAAAGGCATTAGGTGGCCTTTAGAGATATTTTCAAAGTAAACTTACAAAAATCATCAAAATTTAGAAACATTTCAATATTTATTTTCAATATTCTTTAGGAATCTCTTTTATGCAAGTCCTGGACTAGCACAGAGAAGATTTAGGTTCATGGTAAAAATGAACTCATCAGGCACAGTCTCTGTCCCAGTGCTGGGGAGCCAAGGACCAGACCTCAGAATCTGCACATGAATCAACATTAAGTCTCCACGGACACGCAGCATTTTCCTCTAAAAGACCTGAGCACACTTTATAAGCACTAATGAATTAAGTGTCCAGCACTCCTGTGAGATAGGGAAACACCATCCTTCTTGTATGGGCTGTGGGCAGAAGGAGGTTAAGTGATTTGTACAGGGTCGCCAAATAAATCTGTGTAAGGCACAGCAAAACTCATGTATTCTGTCTCCAAGTCACGAGCTTTGGTGTGAGGCCATTCCTCATCCCCACCTCAGTCACACCAGGGCTGCTGCTTGAGTCACCAGGTGTTTGAGACAGAACCTCTCACACATACTTTTCCCATCTCCCCCTAATTACTCACATTTCAGAAATATTCACATTTTTACATGCTTTCTTCCATGACAAAGTTTTACTAGGCTTAGAAAGGTCAAAGTAATTACATGTAAATGTGTCATACATGTTATAGCACCCTACAGAAACCAGTCAGGACTCTTGAAGGCCAAACTGATGAGGAGTCTGTAGGGAACTGGAAGAAGGTCCATCAGAACTTTTACAACTGTCACCTGCAGACAATTCCCTTGGCGACTCACAGATTTTCAGGCTGCTGAGAGGATTCTGAGAAAACAGCAAGCCCCTGTTCTGAAAAATATTTTGGTTTTCTCGCCAAAATTTTTCTTTCAGCTTCAGTAATGATATTAAATTAAAGAAAATTTTAAATTGAATACCCAGGGCAAGAAACCAACTTCCTGGTATTCTGATGTATTAAGCAACGTAATCTCCCAGAGGAAGCAGCAGAGCCCAGATTGCTCAGAGTGCTCAGAGCCAGACAGGGCCAAACAATGCCTTCCCTTGTCCTGAGACAGACAATTTCTCACCTGCAAATGGGCATTTCTCCAGCAAGCTCAGCCTTTAACAAGATGGGACTTTTTCCCCTTTGTGCACTTACAAAGATGAAAAGGCACAGCCAGCGGAAGGGAGACAGAGCAACCAGCAAGGATCTTTTGAGCTTTCCCAGCACAATTGCCAGCCCTTACCAGGAGCAGGTGGGTTCACACATGGGGAGGTGGGACAAATTGGTCAGTAACAGAACTGACTAAAGAAGCACAGGAAATCCACACAACCTTAAGTGAAAAAGATCATCTGTTAACTGCCTCTGTGACTGCATGCACACAGCCAAGTGAGATTATTTTACACAACTTTTATTTACTATTCTTGCCATACTTAATTAAAAATCCTTTCATTCATCCAGTTTCATTAAACTATCCATTACCTCAGAAAGGCCAGTTCAGACTTACATTTCAGTTTGAAAGCTCAGAAATCTACTCGTGATCTGCTAGAGCAAGCAAACCAGCAGAAAAAGTTTCAAAATCAGAAGAAAAAACCCCCAGTGCTGCTTATTCTCACTCCTGCAAACCCGATATATTTAAAACACATGCAGCAATTCAGAGCTACTCACAAAGTGGGTTTGAGCTGATGCTGGCGAATATCAAATGAATGGTTTTGCAATATGTAAAAGACATACTGGGAGACTTGTACGATCTGCCAAAACCAGCCTCAGTAAGCTGATCTCAAGAATCTCAGGGACCCAGCTGCAGCACTAAACCCCACCAGGCAGTGTGGGTCCTGTTACACCCAGCTGAAAGGTTGGGCCTTCAGATGTTTGGTCTTGTACAAGGTTTTAGAAACCTGAAAGAATTTCTCAGATGCTTTTTCCAACAAAAGTTTTCACTGGAAAGGAAAAGAAGGGAAAGCAATATACATGATGCTATTTGGTTGTTTGTTTGAATTTAAAAACAGTCACTGTGCATTATTTTCTTCCCCTTTTTAATGATCAAGTTTTGTCACAGCCCTTATTCCCAAGCCACCAGGACCCTTGCAGCAAAGCAAGCCTTTGCTGCAGAAGCATGGATTGCCTGCACTCCCAAGTGCAAGCTCCTGCAGAGGTAAGTGTTGTTTGGGGACTGTAAGGAGAGGAAACTGCTATAAGATCAACTGTGAGACTTAGAATAATTTTCTTTCATGTTGTTCTTGGTCATAATCCACTAATTATAAATAATGACCTATTCAGTCATTATTTTACCTAAAAAAACCCCTTAAAATCACTGCTAAATGGCAGAAAAGTTTAGAAACTAAAGCTAAGAATTGTAGAGCATCCTTTGCTGTTGGTGTCCAGCCCAACTGTCAGGTCCTCCCTTGTGCTGCCAGAAAACATCACCTTTTCTTCTGGCTAAATAACACTGACTACATAAAGCCAAATAAAATGTGGGACCAGAACCTGTGACTACAAATAACTTCAGTCAGTCTGGGTAGGGCAACCATCAGGTTTGGCAACACAGGCTGTAAATATGTTCTTCACACTCAGGCTGTCTAAAAATGGCAAGTTGCAGCAGCACACTTGGTGGCACTGGGGACACCTAAGTGCAGCAAATTTTCAAGGGAGGTGATTCTTCCCCTCTACATGTTCTCATGAGACCCCACCTGAAGCACTGTGTCCAGCTTTGGGACCCATAGCATAAGAAGGACATGGACTTGCTGGAGTGAGTCCAGATGAGGGTCATGAGGATGATCAGAGGGCTGGAACATGCCTGTGAGAGAGCTGTGGCTTCTCAGACTGGAGAGACAGATCTGGGGAAACCTTACAGCACCTTCCAATATCTAAAGGGGCTCCAAGAGAGCTGGAGAGGGACTTTAGGCAAGGGCATGGAGTGATGGGACAAGAAGGAATGGCTTCAAACTGAGAGGGCAGGGTTAAATTAGATATGAGGAAAAATGTAGATAGAGAGGTTTAGATTAGATATTATGAAAAATTACCATGAGGGTGGTGAGGCCCTGGCACAGGTTGCCCAGAAAAGCTGTGGCTGCCCCATCCCTGGAAGTGTTCCGGGCCAGGTTGGATGGATCTCTGAGAAACCTGGTCTAGTGGAAAATGTTCATGCCCATGGTAGGGGAGTCAGAACTAGATGGTCTTTGAGATCTCTTCCAACCCAAACCATTCTGGGATTACTCATGAGCTGCTCAAAGCTGAACACTTAGCTGGACGATCAGCCCAAATGGCCACATTGTCTCCATTTCCCCATGGGTACCCAAACCACTGCCAAATCCAGCAGACAGGGTTCTGAGGTTCCTTCCCATTCTTTCTTACCTCCCTGCCAACAGGCTACACCCATGGTGTCTGCACAAAGGCCAGGGGCAAGGAGGTGCAGCTCCTCTTGGAGCACCGTCCTGCCTCAGCCGTTCCCCCATGGTGGCACCTGCACCATCCTATGTGGGGCAGAGCTGCCTGTCCATGGGCTGTGCCTGAGGCACAGGGTCCTGCAGCACCAGACCCATCAGTGCAGCCCAACTAGGGGTATCTCAAGGTAACTCAGGCTTTTCTCCTCCAGAGAGCTCAGCATGTGTTCCCAGCTGCTCCAGCTTCTCTTTGCCGTGGAGCTCACTGCACCTATCCAACAAGCCACAGGTCAATAAAACCCCACACCTCCTCCTTTGCCCCCACCCCAAAACAAACCCACATCAGAAAGGGATTCTGCATGGCTTCAGCAGGTAACCCAGATGCAGAAGTCCAGCCAAGCCCTCCTTGCAGTTTGCCAAGGCTTCATCCATTTCATTTCCTTAATCCAGGCTGGTTACATGATTTCAGCTTTTTCAAAGTTCAGCAACAAATGTGTAATGTTTCTGTCTGTCAAGAATACTAAGTTCCTTTGCTGTATTGTGTCTGATGGGTCAAACCCCTACTAAATCAAGCTCATCGTAAAGCAATACTACCACACATAAATTTAGGCTTTTTAGTGCAGGCCTTTCATCAAGTCATAATGCTGTCCATGCAGCAAAATCTAGACACTTCGGAAAGCCTAATTGTAAGTTCAAGCTATGAAATTCTCGTTTTTCTCCTTAAACCTCTTTTTATCACCACTTCTTGTTGCCCTATGGTGTATATTGATTATATATATTATACAGCAAGAGATAATTGGGTGAAAAGAGCTGTGTGTCATTTGAGAAAAAGGGAAATAAATAAGTCTATTTGGCAAGACTGAGACACACTGGGTGAGTGCATGTCACTCTTCCTACAAAAACACACAGTGATTGCAGGCTCTGCTGTAACCTAAATTGTAACAATTACAAAAGTAATTGTTAAATTAGAAAAAGGCATCAAACTCTCAGACCTCCCGGGGACCCTGTGCATTTGGCCATCCTCAGCAGTAAAAGGAAAGGTGGGTGTCCCCTTTGTCACTATATCATGAAAACCAGACCAGGTGGCTAATCCTCCTCAGGGAACTTGAACCTTGGCAAAGCATCTACCAGAGGCTGAACAGATGCTTAGGCACTCATTAACCAATTCATTTCATCGTCACGCACACAAATGGGAGTGTAACACTGAGAGCCTCAGAACTCTGCTCCCACCCCCACGACTGAGACCCAAAACCTGCCCCTTGCTCATTTCATATGGCCCAGGTCAGTGACACGAGTTTAACTTTTCCAGCCATCTGGGAACGTGTAGGTCAGCAACACAACGCAGCAGGAACCCAATTTCAGAGCTTTTTGAGCAGTTGGATGTAAGTTTGTGAATTATTTTGGGGACTAGCTTCTGTATTTATAACAAAGCTGCAGACAAGCCCTCGGGTCCCAGCCTGCAAGCACTGTTAGATGAGCTGCCACTGCCAAAGCACTGGTAGGGTCATTGATGCAAGCAGGACACCTGGCAGGTCCCTTCCCTACAGCACTGGCAGGCTCATGGATTTTAGTAGGAAACCCAGCAGCCTCAGAATTGGGTCCTAAAGAGTGCAGAAATCTTGAGGATGACTTGAAGCATCACATTACAGTGGCAGGGTGGCTCTAATACCACTGGCAACTACCTGAGGATGGGATTATTAAAAAGAAAAAGAAACAACAGAAAAAAACAACCAAACAAAAAAAGCCCAAACAACACAAAAGCAACAACAAGAAACCTCCCCATTAAAAATAATAAAAAAAGCAAACAATAAAAGACACACAATGAAATCCTTAGGAGATAATGAGAGATCTAAAATACTTCAGGGGTGTGTGTATAAAATATAATTTCAATAATATAAATACAACAGGGATTTGAGCAACAAGTCACAAAAAGCAAAGCAGATTTTTTCTGAGAGTAGTTTTAGAAGTTTAAGCTATCAAATAAGAGGAAATATCTAAAAGTGACAGAGAAAAGAAGTTAACCCTGCCTCAACATACAGTTATAAGCAGAAACACAGAAAAACTCTCTTGTCCAGCTACTTCTTTTTCATGCTAGACAATAACACAAAGAAGAGCATCAGTATCAGCAGAAGCACCAATGTAAGGAGAAACAAGGAGCAGGACTGCTGTACACAGCTGTACTTTACTTTCAGCTCATTTGCTTTCTCCTAGCCTAGCACCCACAGAGAACTGCTCCATTACCTTGGTAAAATCCACAAGCCATTGGAGAGTCATTCAGTCAGGGCTGCAGGAAAACTTGCAGCAGTGCCCAAATATTTTTGCTGGTAAATCTGATTTATCACACTAAGTTCACTTGTTTAAACAACAGAAACATCCATCAGTACAATGCTGGATGTTTGGTCAGTCTTCAAGAAACTTGGCTGTGACCAATACCACGCTTACCAATACCAATGCCACTGGGGCTTACAGCTGCTTTAAAGAGGGTGTTAGTCTGAGTTCATATTAAAAAACATACTTTGAACATTTTTATTCCCTGAAAAAATTATCTTAATTGGTGAAATGTAATGAAATGTGCTAAAACTAAATCTTAGGTATCAGGGGCTGTCAGAATGGCCAAGGCTGGACTGGAAGAAGGTCCCAAGGAAAACTTTTGTTTCATCTCTGCCTATCTGCTTTCTTCTTGCCTGCCAGAGAGCTCACAGCACACTCTAGTACTCACTAGCCAGCAGCCAAGGCTATGGAGGGCCTTAGAAGTAACTTTATTGGCCTTTGGCAGGGCAAACCTTCTCTAAAGTTTGTATTTTTAGTCTGTTTTTTAAGGTAGAAGTTGGTGATGGAGTAGCTTGTAATATGCCTCTGAAGAGGCGATGCTGGTGGATTTTGGAGCCAAAAAGGGAATTTTATCCTCAAAGGATGAGAAACCAGCAAAAGTCTGAGACTACCTTTGTGTGCCTTACAGCACTGGGCACAGGGGGTACAGAGACTGGAAGAAGAGATCCCAAAGAACAAAAATAAAGCAGAAGGGAGAAACGCCTTTCCAGCTGCCAATCTCCAGGCAACTAAAGCCCACAGCCCCCCTCCTTCCCCATCCTCAGGGAGAGAGAGACCAACTGCTGCAGGACTTACAGGAACTGATCCTGGCAATGACAGACACGACCCAAGCCTCAAAAACCTTAGGAAAGAACAGCTCTGTAGACATACACACTTTAAATAAATAAATAGATATCTCCTCCCAGGCCAGAATAGAGACTTCTTAGACCCCAGATCACTGACAAGACAGCCAGCAGTGGTGCTACTGTCATGTCAGTGCAGCTGTTGGCTCATCCACAGGAGAGGCTCAGCACAGCTTTAGATGCCAGGACAGAGAGCTCAAGCCAGGTGCAGCTCGTCCTGCTGCGAGTCAGGGCTGCTGGCACAACCCTGGCTCTATTCCCAGGGCTTCTCATGGCATCAAAGGGAAGGAGAGGGGGAAAATGCCACAGTTTTCTTTCTGAAAGTAAGAGCTGATGAGGATTATTTACACACAGCAGTAATTCACAATTACATCAAACCCTTGGGTACCTTAATTCTGTGCATCATACACACAAATTACAGAGCACAAAGGGTTTCTAATTGCAAGTCTCTGGTAGCCAGGAAAAAGCTCAGGGAGCTGGATCAAAGTAGGTGGGGATGCAAGCACCCAGGGAAGCTCAGAGATACCCCACAAGGTTTCAGTGTACTCCAAAAATGCTCCTTCCTACACCCTGAGCCCAAAATTCTTAAACCTGCTCGAGAAACGCTGATTTTCTCAGAATTTTTTACTTGCTCAGGAAACAAACAAAACTGAAGCTCCTGATTCTCCACAGAGTGACCCACAGCAGAAAAAAGTGGTTGCAAAGCAGGGGAGCAGCAGGTGGGGCGTTGCTGCTGGTGCTGGATGTGGCACTGTGCAGTCCCTGCCTGTTTCTCCCAAGAAGTCCAGGCTGTCCTGGGCTGGTGCCACCCACACAGCACATCCTTGCTACGTGTTCAGCTCGAGCACAAACTCTGTCCTGCAAGCAGGTGCCAACTGGAACAAAAGCATCTTCAAAAACAAGTATTCCATCCCTCTGCCTGATTGTCCTAATTCTGGGAAACAAATCAATGCTTTAATAGGGCCAAAAGTGCCCAAAGTGCCTAAATACATGCGTAAAGTGCCCAAATACAGCTTTTTTTTTTCCTGTTCAGAAGATACCTGCCACTCCAGGGGAAACACACACAGCAAAACAGAAGAGAAATGAAGTCAGATATGCTTTATTACTTATTAGTTGGTAACACAATACTTGTGACAAGCTGAACAGTTGTAGCAGGCGGCTGTGGAAGTCACTACACTGTTTAGAGTGAAAACAGGAATGAGAGACAGCTCTGAAAGGAGATTTTAAGCACAGCTCAGCCATCCTACCGTGCCCAAACCAAGTACTGTTATCCAGTTAATTTAGTGAATGAATCCCTCAGGGTCTCCAGCCATCTACCACTACAGCTCATTAGAGCCCAATATCCGACTTTTCATGTTGTATCACTGAAAGCACTTACGCTTAAAATGTAATTAAACTTAAAACAAACAAGGGCTCGTTTCCCCCCTGGGCTGCCCCGGGCCGTGGCCCAGCCCTGCCCGCACGGCCAGAGGCACCCACCTCTGCCGTGTTATTTGGGAAACCGAGCGCTGACATTTGCCCCGCCGTTCATCCTGTGAGCAATTAGAAATCTAAATACTGGGTGTAATGCCTGGCTATTGGGATTTAAACTCTTACAAACGAGTAATGCAGTAAGACTTGCTGTCCAACGAGGTGTCTTATTGAAATATCCCAGCCTGGTTTGCTTGTCACAGCTGTCGTTTCAGCCATTTGCACTTACACTGTATTGCTTTCATTACAAAAATAGAAATTTGTGTCCTAAGTGCTGTTACATTACTAATGCTAAATATTTAATTCCCCGGGGTTCTAATTATGGTTGAGCACTGGCAACACTGATTCTACTTTTTAATAACAACTGTAAAAGCAATTTGAGCATTTTTCAATTAATTAAATACATAGTGTACGAGTAACCTCTTGTCATTTTGCCCTCCAGGACCTGAGCTAATTTGCGTGGAATAAAATGTTTTGAAAATTAACTGATATACTGGTCTGATCATTGTTGTTCTATTAAATTATAGTCTGCCAAATGAGTGGTGTATAATAGTTACATACTGCACAGTTCCCTTATTTATGATGGCGTGGTGGTTTTTTTGAAAAAAAACTTCTCCAGCACATTTCTAGAGAGAGCACTGGAGAGGTCTAATTAGCAGGCAGGAGATGGGCTAGGCACCACGGGCATCACTAAACTTACAGTGAAGGGAGACTTCAGCAATGAAAAACAAAGCCTCTCTCCATTCTCCAGACCTCATTTTCACCTTCTTTCATAGCTGAAATTAAAAATGTTAATTAAATGACTTTCTGCTGCATAAAGTCCTATGGATTAGTTAGTAGTTTACACTTTAACACATGGGAATTGACTCACAATATTAAAACATACAAGTAGTTTGGAAATGTTTTTGTCTTCAACTCGCAGAACCCAATATGAAAATATTTGTCCATAAAACGAGTTTGTTGGACTACAAAGACACTTAAAAACACCTAGCCTGCTCATGCAAACAACCAGGTATAAAACTAACTTCTACTGCATACCTAACACAATGCTAGAATTATAAAGTGTATTTTCCATGTACTCAGTCCTAGAAGTTTAGAACACTGACATACCACAGCACCTTACATATCTTGGTAAGGGAAAATAACCTATTTTCCAAGTCCCACATTAAAGATAATACAAAATCAACTGGGAAAAATTTAGCAAAAACCCCTGAAATTTTGAAAATAGCTTTTCCACATGTTTATTCATAGCTGAAGAAGAATGTTCTTTCAGCATGTATTTTAATATTGTATTTTATTTTACAGTGCTCAACAATGGTAAGTCAAACATATTGCTTGAAAAGTGCTTAAGGTCTAAACATTACAAAACATACAGGTGAAAGTTTGCAAGTTCTAGCCAAGTAATTTAACAGTAATGACAACATTCTACTCTGAAATCATACCAAATACGGATGATAGATAAACAATTCTATTTTTTCGCAGCTTGCAAAAGTATCACACATTTCGAACATTGCACTCATCATACTAGTTAAAATGAAACCCAGCCTCAGTTAAAGCTGAGTAAGATTCCTTGCTTGCTACCACGACACTCACACAATAAGAGCTGTAATTCAAACTAAGCAGTTAAAAAAAAAAAAAAAAAAAAAACCAACACAATATACTACAGATTTATTTTGGTACCAAGCAAATTGAGGTTCTCAGTCAGCGTTAGAACAGTATTTTTTTCCAAAAATACTAAATAGAATATACAATCACTGTCAAATAAAAGTGGTCAGGTCAAGCATTTGTGTGTAGGTGTACAAGTACATACATAAAACATACACACAGACAAAATATGAAGAACATGAGCAATGTATGGCAATAACAGCTCTCTTCTTAAAGACAGATTTATATAACAGCATAAAACTTGGAAGTTATCTTTACTACTATTAAAAGCTCCCCAGTATCTCTAGATGTCTGCCTTCAATAAATCCTGGAAACATTCTGCTCACATACTGAGTTTTAAGGAATGTGCAGCATATGTCAGCTTCAATAAAAGCAGTACAGTTCTTTAATTACTCCATTCACCCAGCAGCTGCTTTAACAAAGTATTTTTCTGAACATGTAAAAATGTAAAATACCCAAAAACCCAGTCATCTATGGGCAATGACCACTCAGCATCTAACAATAATGGATATACTGAAGAACAAAAACGTGAGTCGTGCCAAGCCCATAATTCTCAGTGACTGACTGTAAAGCACATAGAGTCAGCATTAAGCTTTTAAAACTAACCCTAATCAATCGTAAACAAAGAACTAAAGATCTCACAGTTATTTTTAAAATCTTAAACACTAGCACATAACTTTAAATATTTTTTGTGCTTTTTCTGATTTGCACAGCATTCTTCCCAAGTAAAATATGGACTTCTGCATGAAAACAGGCTTGTATATATAAGCTGAAAAAAACCAACATCTATTTAAACACACGAGTTCATTATACCTGGCATTTTGGATTTTGGTGATAATGTATTGCCATAGAGCAGAACACATCCTGTTGGCCAAAATCAAAGGTGCACAAGATTCAGAAATCTACACAGAGACAACCTCTCCCCTTCTCCAAACACTTCTGCCCACAAGTCTTCTTATGGTACAGGACAGCCAACACCATCTCCCCAGGCTGTAGGGCACTTGGAAGAGTACCACTTGCACACATTTGGTGACAGCATGGCAACAAAAAGCCAATTAAAAAGAAAAAAGGCAGATAACTGGATACAATCAACTTGCAATCATTTTCTCGTAACATGTTAGGGAATGGGTTCCAGCTAACTAATCTTAGTAGAGAACAAACCTAATTTATCCACATATGACAGGATGTTGTCAGAATATTTTCAACCTAATAATTATTTCTAGCAGAAAGGCAACATTACACTTTGTAGAAGTAGACACTCTGTAGAAGACATTTAAAAGACATTTAAAAAGGATGTCCATGTGCTGTTTGATTAATGTGGGTAGGGGGAGGACGGATGAACCAGAGAAACCCAGCTAAGCCAATGAAAAACCCTACAGGAGCAAGTGGTCAGCTGAAAGAGGATCTTTGAAAAAGGCATGGCACTAGGCAACAGGGACATTCCCAAAGCCCTTCCCAATCCTTTTTTGAAGATAAGCTTAATTAACTTTGAGTAACTTTTCAGTGGAAGATGCTATTTTATGAAGATATTTGCTACACTGAGACTTCCCACTCCCTTCCCAGGCAGAAGGATATCTAAGATAACCCAGTCTGACCCCAGGTGTTGCAAAAGCCACAGAAGACTGTGAGGAATTCCTCTACCACACCCAGCCATTTGTTCAAGCATATACCTCTATAAAAATATTTCATCCTCATTCAAAAGACAGAAAATCCAACATTCCCTTTCTAATAATTTCTAATGATTCATTGGTCTTATTAAAGTTTGCTACTTAGTTTGTCATAAACTGATTTTTATCTCTGTGTATTGTCAACACATACTGCTTAAAAATGTTGTGCCATGTCTGGAGTCAACAAACAGTCATATAAAATCAAGTGTTCCATTACAGATGTAAAGATTATTGTCAGGAATGCACCTTTTATTCAATCAAGTTAGAACTGAAATTAAAGGAGTTAGAAAGTAACCATATAACACCAGTTAAGAAGGTAAACTATGTTTTATCCAACATATTTTTGGAGCACATATATAGAAATAATGTGTTTATAATAATAAACACACCATCATGGATTGAGATTCCTGATAGATTCAGACCGAATGCAGCAATCATGGAAGAGCCAGGAAGTCTACTTGAAACCAGACTATTATTTGGAGTACTTATAAAAAGAAAATCTACCTTCCCTGAAGTTTTATCTTGTTGTCTTTTTAGCACTACATAAACAGTATGGCAGTTTAACTACAGTATTTGATCATTTTAAGTGCTTGGATGTAAAATTTTACTCATCAGCTTGACATCCAAGACAGTGCTCTCTGTAAGATGTTATTTTGCAGTACTGGTTTAACTGTGTATTATCACTTAGGCAGGTAAACAGATTCCTAGGCAATCACAAGCATTTCATTAAACATTTCAGTCTCAGCACTACAATAGTCCATTTTAAGATAAAAAGAATTATATGAATTATAGGCTGTCTCAGAGAGCTGTGGAGGCCCATTTGCACTTAGTTCATGGTCAGGGGAGACATGTGACAGTCGTTTGGGGAGGCACATCACTCCTGAACCCAGCCCTGGGCTGCTGGAACAGGGCACAGCTCTCACACCTGGAACCACACCTGCCCCTTCCTTACACACCTGGCACATTATTTTCCTCCCTTCCATGTGTACAGTATGGCCACTGTATATTCCTCATCCTTTACCTTAAGGACAAATAAAAGAAAATGGATGACACACAAACTGAGCTAGGGGCTCAGTCCCTTCTGTGACTGTTCTTTTCACCTGGCAGTGCCTCAAGAGGAGATGCAAGCACTGTTGCTGCTCTCAGGTTCCTGACAGATCAGAAAGCCTCTTGCTCTTTGTATGCCCAAGCCAGCTCTAAGAAGGCACCTACACTCCCCAGCCTTTGCACAAGAAGGGTCAGTGTTGAAGGAGCTGTTCAGTGCACTGCTTTTACTCAGTGTGTCTTTGAGTACTACAGATTATTCATACCATTCTAATTTTGGCACGAGGAATATCAAAAGCTTGGATGCCTCACCAGACTCCAGCACCTCTGATTCAACAGTGCAGAGAAGCAACAGCAGTCACTCCTATTGGAGGTGTTCTCCACTCCACTCAAGGCAGCTCATGTGTCAAAAGCAGTTCTCCTGAGGCATGTGTTGGCTGAGGCAACCTCTTTGATAAGTAAATTAAAAAGTGTGTTCTCTAGAAAATGGAAACACTTGCACCATTCCCTCACCTTGACCAGACCCATTTTCCTGAAAATAGGTGTCTGCCATGTACATACACTCACTCCCCTCGTACTGGCACACACAAGGAGTAAGTCAAAGAGCACAGGTTTATTTTGCATTATCCAGGATGTCCCTGGAATGTGATTATGCATGACAGATCTGCACAGCTTTCTAACACGTCCAGGAGATGTAAGTGCACCTGCTGAAAAGGCGACACACCAGGGCCAGTCCTCAGCAACACTCTTGTCAACACCCCACCCTTCCCAGACATGACGTGTGCACAGCTGGTCTGTGTATGCCCTGTCCTTTCATCAAAGTGACCCAGGGCGCTGGATAACGAATATTTGATAACACGATTAACTCTGGCTGAAGCAAGGCTGGGTGTGCTCAGGGAAACGGTTCAGTTTGCTTCCCTAGCAGGGAGAGAATGAGCGAGCAAGCAAGCGTGCATGAAGCCTCCTTCTTTAACCAGCACAGCTGCTGACAAAGGAGCCTGTATCTCTCGCCTCCTCTGAAGTTAATCCCAGCAGTTTAAAGCAGACTTGTGAAAAAAACATGAATCTGAAGTTACTCTGAAATGCTACTCCAAGGACACATTAGTTCCACTAGAGTCAAAGTATACGCCAGACGCAATAGGTCGAGTTCTAGTCGAAGAGATTGCACAGAAAGTAAGAGCTAATAATTCTTAATTTGGCATAACATGACATTCCCAACAGCTTCTCTCTCTCCTTCCAGTAATTGTATCTTGGCAGTGTATATATTAAAAAATCATTGCACAAAAGACATGTGCTGTTGGGGAAAAATAACCCCAAAACCAAACCACCTTTGTTTGTGTTGTGTCATTCCAAAAACTGAAGACACTGAAAGGCAAAATATGCTGATCAAAACACAAAGGGGACAAAACCTCATTCATTCCTTATTTGTTTAAGAATTAACAAAAAGAAACATTTTTGCAGGAGGCTAGGGCAACAGTAATTTCGGCAATAATAAATTGAGCATTGTAACAATAACTATTCCATTGAATAAAAGAACTCCAGCAAGAAACTTTTCACATGGTATTCAACAGACATTCAAATAAATGAATGAAGTATGCAAGTTAAATTACTTCCAAAATAGACTTTCCAGCAGTTTACCATAATGACAACATTCTGTAGAAAGATACAATAGCTCTTTGTAGCCTAAAAATTGTCAGTTTTATTTTACAAAGATGACTTCCAAAAGCATCTTGTCATGACAATCGAGTTTTGAGGAAAAACAACCTGTCATTTGATAAATAGATGAAATTAACTGTCATTAAAGCCACTTAAGCACTCCTGCTTCCTGTTATCCTTCTCATCTTGGCAGTAACTGATAAGAAGATTTCAGGGAGGCTCAGTCATTGATGGCAGCATCTAGAAAAGAAACAATTTTGCATACAGTTATTCTCATTCACAGCTTCTAGTTACTGTATTTCACTAACCTGCACTTTATTGGCTTCCTTCTGCCCCTGGCATGAGCACAGTGTACGTACTTCATACAAATCACTGCTCACTGTCACACTTTACACCATGAAAATATCGAAGTGGTTGCAACCTTATGGTGTTAATATTGCACACAAAGGTAACAGTAACAAAATCCTGGTAACAGAGTCCTGTTATCCACCAACTGTGAATTGCTAATACCAGCCAGTGCTTTAGCCAGTAGGGACCCCCCATTATTCATTATCATGCAGTTCATTGCTTATGGGACATGGTTGAACTTGAGCCTGGAAAATGTACCACTCGTCCACAGGAACATACCAATGAAATAAATGAAGGACCGGATGCAATGGTTACAGCAGAATTAATGAAGAGGCAAACTACACCTGCGTATTTCCTCCCCCTGTTCCCCCACAAAAAAACATTACCCAAGATTTTGTCTGAGTAAGCAAGCAGCTTCGAGAGGAAAGGAGGACATGGACCGGGCAAAGAAGCTCTGAGCCTTGCATATGCAGACTAAGTCCCGTGTAACCCCAGGAGGTTGTTTGCACGGCAACCCCACTTCCAACATACAGAGTAATTAATTGTATTCCCACATTAAAGCTACCATGGCACACCTCCACCTTGGCAGATTTCTAGCTGGCTTTAATCCTTTCCACCTTCCACATGCCAGGTTCCTCACACCAACTGGCCCTCGGTGACAGCTGAGTACTCAATGCCACACAATACCTTGATGCAAATGGGTTTTGCCCTTTTTTCCACCTTTTGCTAGGCTACACTGCCATTTAGTCACTGCACTGACATAACAACTCCACCTTCTCTGCTGCAGTGCAGCTGTACATCCACTGACGTGACAACGGCAAGTGAGGGGCTTCATCCCTACAGGAACAGAGCTGCCTTTCAGTTTGCAACTTGCATCATTTTCATGCCGAGGACAGAGCATATGGTCCTTCGAAGGGACATCAAAATAAATATGACAGGTCAGTGCAATCATCATACTGAATGAATTCAAATGATGCCATATCGAAAATGAAATGTGTGTACATAATAAAGATTCAAATGACAAAAAAATTCCCCTACCCTTTATCCCTCTCTGAATTATTTATGAATTCTGCAACTCCAGCTGTTGCCACCAGCCCAAGGACACTACTTCATTTTGGGAATGACACTTCATATTAAAAGATAAGTTAACAAAAGAAAACCAAAAAAAAAAGAAAAAAAGGACACTAAGGGCCTTAAAGACCACAGAAAAGCACAATACTTCTTTTCCCAGCTCTTACAAAGGAAAATAATCAACAATCAATTCTGTTCATGTTTCTCAACTTGTTTCCATAATTCCAGACACAGATTTCAACACTCATGCATTAAGTCAGCCATGCCTTTTTAACCATTGCAGTTAAGCAAGACTCTCACAGCATCTTGGATCCCTCACATATTTTTATAGGGTTATCTCAGTCTCACAGTTCACCATAAACCATCTGCCAACACACCAAGGACTGCGATACTATCGGCACTACTGACAGCTTTTAGTACATAAAATGGTCATTCCAAAAGAATACAATATTTGCATATAAGGAATTGCTTTTGGGAAAGCAATAATATGTCCACAAATTTAAACAAAAAGAAACAACACCTTCGAAGTGTAGTTTAGGGCACGAAGAATTGGTTTCAAGTCATCACGACATTTAGATGAGCAAATTCTACACAGTGCTGCCTGCCCACTTGTAGACTGCTCTGATTTGGGTTCCATCACATATTAGTTCCTAGATTTCAAGTAAGTAATTTGGCAATGGGAAGGAGGCAGCATGGAGAAGGCTCAGCCAGTAAGCACAATTTCCATCACCTATATCAACATGCTCTCCTCTCTCACTTTAAACTAAATTTGTTTTTGTTGGATGGTCTGTAGAGCAGATAGGTAACACAGAGGCTGAGTAAACTTAGATGAGTAAAGGAAAAAAAATTAAAAATCCACCATTGGTTTTGGTTGCTACTTTATTCATAATGGAATCAAGATCTGAATTGTTACACAAAAACACTCGCTACAAGAACATACTGATGCACTGTGAAATTAACTGAAATGGGTCAAAATTTGCAAGTTACCGAGGGCTGAGGGACATACAGCCCCTAAATATTAGCCCTTCATGACTGACCAATAGTCTCATCTTTGCCACAAATGATTTTATTCTCTTCTCTTCAAAGTAGTGTTTTCTACTTTTACTTAACTGAGTAGCAACTGGGTTCATGTTCTGCTCCTGAGAGATCCCAAATGCCACAAGAACTTTTTAACCAATGAATTATTTAGGATTTTTTTCATCTGAGGTTTCTCTTTTCTCCTCCATAGTCCACCTGAAAGTGAACTAACAATTGTCACAGTTCTAACACAGAAAGATGTATGAATAAACTGCAGAGCTTCCAAGGTACTATCAGACATCTCCAGTATCACCTACAAATTAAAATAAAAAGCCAAGAATGCACCATTTGCCTTTAGTGCCAAGCACATGGTTCAGGCCTGAGCTGGAATGCCAGATATTCAATAAACAAACTCATCTTTGGGAAAGGCAGCAAAGCCAGAGTTGTTGCCTGTCTCACAAGTGAAAAATGCCTTGCAAGCAGAGCCCACTTCAGTTTCACTGCCAGCAGTACCTCCAGCAGTATCTGCTGTTACTCAGTTTGGTACTGTAAGCTCATGCAGTGTTATTCAGGAAAAGGAGATGTTGTTAAAACAAACATTTATTTGCCCTTCAGTCTACACCAGAGCTGGCACCCAGCCCTAAACAGTCTCCCTCTTCCTCGCTACTGTGGGAAAGCTACCGAACAAGAATCCTCCCCTTCCATCTCCTGCTGTTGGCCAAAGAAACAAAAAAGTACAGAAACAAAGAACAGGCAGAGAACCTGCGGTGTGTAAAATGCCACTGAGCAGAAGTTAAGGTTCAACATTGTAACACTGGTACATGTCCTGTAACATTTACAAGAGCCCCAAATTCTCCTGTTGTCACTATATATTTTAGTTTATTACTACCTCACCATTATTAATTCTCCAATATTTTGGAAATCACAGGTTCTATGCACAAACCTTCTCGAAACTACAATTATTTACAGTTGTAACCCACTCAAAAGTACATCACACTTTTTTTTCCAAAAACTAACAAATTAAAAACAGGAACATATCTCACATTCCAGGGTTGCCATTTAACTCTCAATGCCACGGGTTCTCAAGTGCCTCCTGAAATAGTTTCTAGTGTTAAAGGAATGACATTTGGAAAAAATCACCTGTGTGCTGATAGGAAAACATCCTTCTGAAGATTTTAACAAGCTAGTTGTGTGCAATTGAAGTTAGTTCTCAGAAAATAAGGAAAGTCGTCTTCATGCCCAAACATGCTCACTAAATGCTTCTGGCTATGACATTATTTCATAATTGACACATTACACACAAACACCCCAAGAAAATATTTTTTTGTCTATGTCTGGATGACACGGCTATTTATACCCAGTGCTTCTGCAGAGCCTTCCCAATGTTGCATGATGTTCCTGAATACAAATGACCAATTGATCCTTTCACATGACAGGGTGGGGTTTTTTTAGCATTCAATACTTCTAATGTTAAAAAAAAAATGTACCTCAACATGATCTTTAATCTAATCTTCACCCTGAACAATTGAAGTACATTCATATTAATCTATTAGATGCTTTTCCACACCACACCTATGGCACTGCATAAATTACTGTAATTTAAATGAATTACTGCTTGAGAATTCTCATTTGGTAAGAAACATGCAGTGTTATGTGCTATGGAAAGAAAAATGTACATTATGGTAACTAAGTTTTATACCACAGTATATCTAGGTGCTCATAAACCAACCATTCTAAACTGTTCAAGGACAAGAATATTAGACTGATCACAGAGAACACACATCAGTATGTCAAGAAGTCAATAATATGAAATCAAATCTACAGTTTATTTAGATATATTTCCATGCCCATACTCAGAATCCACATTAAAAATGCCATTATGCTAGCTGAAGAATATTACTGCAAAAGACATTTACACCAATAGTAATTCTATCTCTGCCCTGGACATCTTACATTTTCCTCTAAGCATTTGATCTACTGAGATATATTGAAGAAAAAAGAACTTGGAGAAAAAAAAAAAGAAAAAAGAAAGAGAAAAAAAACCCTGAAGTTCTTTTGTTACATTACTCCACATATTACCAATGTTTAAGGATGACTTGTTTAAGACTGCACATTTCAACTACCTAACAGTAAAGAATGAAAAGCTTCTTGCTACAAGCTAAAAGAAAGTCTTTACCATGCTCCTTGAAGAGCTCATTTTCACATTACTCAGGCTTCATTATGCTGAATCAATATTCGTTTAGTCACTGGGTTATTGACATATTTTAAAATAAAAGTATACCCTTCAGCTACTGCACTCATTACGGGTAATTTGTCTTGTCAGGGAGCAGGGAATATTATCCCAGTCTTTCAGGGGCTGACAGCCCATGGAAATACCTCCCCTTGGTTACAACTGTAAATAATTTTAAGGTAAAATATTGAAAAATCAATGACTGTTTCCTGCAATCTGTCACAAACAAATCAATCATAATCTGCACAGCCAGAGAGTATGATTTGAAGGAGATGAGAGCAGATGTAATTCTTGGCTGGAATCTCTCATTTCAAAATCACTTCACATAATGGTGTCATCATTTAAACACTTAGCAGTCACTGCAACTGCCACTCATAACATCTAGTTGGACAAAACCACAAGGAAGAGGAGGAGAAATGCCACTGCTGTTATGTAAACAAACATTTTATTTCAATGGTTGCAACATTAGCAAATTTCACAGATATAACAACAAGGCTTGCCTCTCCACAAACGTCCAAGGTACTTTTCCTTCTCAGGGGAAGACTGCCTATAAATTAGCCTCTCAAAATGCAAACCATTTTAAATTTTAAAACCAAATTATGCTTCATAAAAGGTGAGAAATAATATCTGGTACTAATACTACTTCTAAAAATATTTTTATTCACTCCAAATTGCTCATAAAGAATTATGCATCAAATTCTTAAGAGATTAAGACAGGAGAATTATCTGAGGTACCTTTGTCTTTTTAAGAGCAATAAGGATTTCAATGCTTCTTTGTCCTCTACATATTACATTTCACATCTAATTTTCATTAAGCACACACTGACTCAACTTTGAGGTAGGAACCACTGCAAAGTACATAGGAAAGAAAGTCATAACCTACATAAATTAATTGCTAATATATTTTCAACTTGCATTCAAAGATTAAATGTTGTATATGGAATTACATCTCTATAAAGGATCAATTGATACATAAAGAATTAACTATGGCACTCAGAATGCTATAAACAGACCTTTGTAAATGTGAATAAATTGTGTAAAACTGATCTATTTTTATAGAGTAACACTAATGCTTAGACCAAAATCATTGCCTCATTTGTCCCCCCACCTTAATACATTTTCACCCCAACACCAGAGTGTTTAAAAGAATCCTCTGCAGATACAACAGGATAAAACTGTGGTGCAACTGCAACCACAGGCCTAAGCCTGCATTTCTTGCACAAACAAAATTTACAAATGCTCATGGAGTGTTTCCCTCTGGAGTCTATAATTTGAGCTCTTAATCTTTAATGTGCAGAGCCCGTTATCACATACTCATTTTAATCACATTAGCCTTAGCAACTCCTAATTCTGAATATTTATCTTACAACTGTGAGACTAAGAAAAAAATGCAACCAAAAAGATGAAATTATTTTCCCTTTTCTTGAAAAAAATCCCTTAATACTGTTTTTAAAAATGAAAGAATGGGGCATATTGCACATCTAAGTAAACCTCTCCAAGGTTTGCCTTCCTTTAAAGAAGGGTTTAAGTCTCTTTATCTTCTACATGGAAAACATACATCTCTAACTCTTTACTGATATACATCAAAACCACTATTGTTTGTAACAGCTGGACAGATTCCCTTTCTTAGCAAAATAAATTATTTAAAAAGAAAAGAAACCGAAGTCTTAGACCAGAAGAAGCAGTTAGTGCCTTAGAGGCTAACTAAGTGTAAATATCAGCCCTGAAGAGAATCAGCTTATTGTGGGGAAAGGCCACTCCACAGCGAGAGGAAGCGGGAGGAGGCAGTGGGTGAGGAATTGCTAAAAACCAGAGTAGCTCCTAGAAATGAGTTGCAGTTCCCCACTTTTTCCCTGGATGAGATCTATAATGAAGCTGTCCAATAGACAGCCTCAGGCTCCTCAACCCTTTTAAATCTGCCCCTGGCCCAGCCACACTCACAGAGGGAAGCCCTGCTCCCCGTGCTAACCCATTGTGTGAGGGAGAAGCACGGCGCGTACGGAACGTGTCGGCAGCTTCCCCCAGCGCCATTCCCCTGAGCCAGCTTCTCATTTCTTGTGACAATCACCTAATTAGGTGGGTCAAGAATTGCAGAAGATAGAAGAGATTCATTCTTCCTTACATGCCAGTTCTCCTATTTGTAAAAATGAAGGCAATGGCTCTTCCACTCCATTGTAAGGCACTTAATAAATGTTAATAATAATTAAGTCAGTCACATCTCCCAGACACTGTCACATCTCTTTTTGCAGTATTTCAGAACTATTTGGCTCAGGAGGGAGCTCCCACAAGCTCCAGACAGAAAAGGACTCACAAATTTCATCCTTCGGTGCAGGAGGTCACAGAGGGCTGTGCCACAGCAGACATTTCACAAGCCCTGAGGAGCAAGAGCAGCACATGCTGCTGCACTACAGATGTTAATGGGTCAGCACCGTGAGTGCAATTTCCTGCTGGACAAAGCATTAAGATGCTCTAACAGCTAGTAGGACTGTGAAGTCTTTCTGGTTAAGAAGTTGAACTAGATTCAATTTCTTGAAGGAAAAGGTATTTTTCTTCATTCCACCTTTATCAAGAAACAAAAGAACTACGTGTTATGGAAAGAACTGAAAAGAGAAAGACACTGGCTTAAAAAAGGCTACTAGCACTTCCTCTAGTACCCATCCTCTCCATTTACTGCTCTCACTCATAATGTTCATTTAAGTAACTGGCATATGTTCATTTATTTAATGCACATGATCACCAAACAATACAGCAATGCTATATTACATCATGCAATATTACTGATATGACTCTATTAGCAATACTCTACCTAATGAAGTTTATAAAGTCCTCATGTTTGGCCATTACAGAAAGATGAAGAATCCTGCTTTGAAATAGCTCCTGCCCTCCAATTCTGTCCTTCCCTTCTTCAGCATAGCTGAGACCATCTCACTGAGCTCAACTGGTGAGGACAAAAAAAGAAAGAAAAGAACATACTTATTACAGTTCTTGTCACCTGCACTGTGCGATTTTCTCAACAGAAATGGGAATAAAGTTGATGTATCTGGAAACATTATTTCTGCATCTTCTAAGTGACTGAACCCAGCACCACAAAGCAAAGTGCCCCTGTTGTAATACTTTGCTTAATGAATCATTATCATACTCACAGCAGATTACTTACCATTATCTCTGAACAGGACTTAACACGGTTAAAAAGACTGCAAGCCCAGCTGCATTCTGTCTTTGTACTAGGTCTCTTCCCATATTCAGGCAGGTACAGGATAGGATGGACTGCTGGGTTAATTTTCCCCACTGTGGATCTCACCGTTTCTCCCTTGGGTGCAATCTATAAAGATAAAAAAAGGGACATACAGAGAATGGAGGATGGAACAAAAATATAGTATTTGTCACTAACTCAGACAGCGTGTTTCCCTGACAAACAAGGATTACAGACCGAGCAATGCAAGGGTTTCTCCACCCATTGATCCAATATGTTTGTTAAATCCCACAGACACTGTGTTAGTGCCACATCCCACTGGTGGGATGATGGGGTTCAATCCTGCATGTTCCAAGAGGCACACCACAAACAGGTGCCTATGGAAATCAAGGATCTGAGGAACAGCAAAGTTTAATGGCATTTTGCTAATGAACCAGTAACAGCATTAATCACTTGCTCTTGCTCAAAAGCACAACAGTCTAACAATTATATGAGCATGGACACCAATTTACATCTGAACCTTTCTGAGACAAGCAGAGTTCCTGTTAGGTAAAGTGAGGCTGAGGTTACCTGAACAAATCTAGGTCACAGGACGTGCCAGAAATGCAAGGAGAAAACAAACCCAGGTCTAACCCCTTGCCTGCTACCAAGTTTTCCTATCCCTTCTCAGCCAGTCTAAATAAAAGTCCCTCCACCCTTCTGCAGCCTCCTCTCAAAGAACTACCTGGATGACCTCAGCTTAAGTTTTACTTAGGGACACAGTAGCACAGTGTATACTAGAGGGAACAGCAGCTGAATTTTAACTGAAGCAATAAATTAAATCCTGAAATAAACTTAAGGAAAAGCATAAAGGAAAAAAATACATTTAAAATTACTTTTGAAACTTATGCTCTACAGACCTGTCCTCTTCCCAAGAGACATTAATGAAACCTAATGCCCACACGAGCTGGGAGACAGCAAGGTCCTTCCTAGATAAAAGCCAGAAAGTCAGCACAAACAAAGTAATTCTCACACTGCCAGTATCATAAAGAAGTCGTAGGCACCTTTTTATAATGACAGAGTATTCTTAATAAAAGCTTCAAGCAAGTTTTACAGCTGCATATTATCCAATGAAACCAGTAATAAACAGCGCTGTAGAATTATTTAGTGCAACTCCAATACGCCGAGAGTCTGAACCTGGGTTTTATTTATCACGCAGGCTAAAATGTTTGTTCTTGGCTTTACAGTAGCAGCCAAGCCTGTAGCTATCTTTTATCCCAGCACACTGCCATCTGGATATTGATACTTTGCTATGGGATATGAAAGGAGAGCGTAGTTACCTAATACAGCTTAATTGAAAACACAAGACCTACATATTATACCATGCATTATTCTACACAAAATTAAATCTGAAGGGCATGAAAATTTCTGTAGATGTCAGCAGAGAATATTTCAGACGTAAATGCTGTGCTCTTGATCTGTGCTAGAAATGCAGAGAAATACTGTGAAAAATATGTGCTTATGAAACACAAAAGCTTGTTTTTGCTCTGTTGGGAAAAAAGATATTGCTCAGGAAGGTGCATCTCCTCCAGGAAGAGCAGGAGAGTCACCAGTCACATGTTTATTAGTACAGTAAACTCTGTTATGGTGATCCGTATTCACCTTGAAAGGTCCAACTGTTTTTTTTCCTCAAGCAATGATTTATATAATAAAAAAAAAGAAAAAAAAAAAAAAAGATGCTGGTTCTACAAACACATTCACTTTAATCTGCAAAAAACAGCTTCAAGAACCATCTACATCTGCACTACCCACATTCAGGAATACAGACTAAAAAGCTCTAATGTTAATAAAACCCCAGAAGTTATGAACTGTTAAAAAGAATTCCTTAGGTGTAAGGCCAGAGAGGCTACCTGGCTTTACGTTTCTCCTCAGAGAGGTACTGCTGAGCTCTTGCAAACACCAGTCATAAGGACTGCAAATATATGTAAGTAAAGTAGATAAAGCACAAAATCTTTGGAACACAACGCTGCTATTAAGTCACTCACCTCTAACACCCACACTGGAGGCCAGACTCCAGCTACAGGAGCTCCCACCATGCTGCAGCACCTGCAGGCAAAAAAGGAATTTGCCACCGTGAGGGAAGCTATGGGATTACGCACATCCCATACAACAGCACACAGAGCCACAGTCACCCTTCCCACTGAGCTGCTCCTCATTCACTCTAAGAGCAAACTAACAGTAGATGTGACTTGCTTTAAGTTAAAAACTTGTTTTAGACATGAAACAAAGCAGTTTACAATTTTTCTCTCAGAGTCTATTCTCTGCATATGTCCATGGAACTGTACGTAAAATAAACCCTAAAGACATTCTTAACTTAGTCCATACTATGCCAACAAATTCAAGCAAATAATGCCATTTGAGTTAATTACAGGAAACTTCAAGGGAACTGAAATACAGTTTCAGGTTCTCCCATGATACTGTCAAGATCTTTAGAGTTACATGCTCAGTACAATAACTAGGTGCTTGAAAGGCTTGTCAGCTGCACTTCTGTATTTAATTCCACACACTAAAAACGCTGCTGAAGCAACTTAAAAAAAAAAACAAAAAACAAAAAACACAAACTGGAACTGATAATCAGGTTTCTTTTAGCAGACAAGAAGTGATTTAAAATAGAAAAGCTTGGAGAAAAAAAACCAAAATTCTAAGCTACCTAATACCCAAATGCTAGGCACAGAAGAGTTATTCTAGGTGTTCATGAGTTTACACCTCGCTCTCAGACCACAAACACAGGGAGTGTGAACAAGGAGCATCTCGGGCAAAGGAAGTGCAGGCAGAAGGAACAACAGAGCAGCTGAGGGTGTCTTGCCCAGAGAGCTCCTCCTGGGATCCTTTACCCAGGCTGAGAACCACAACACACCCGCACTTCCATTGCACTGCCTGACCCTGGAATTCCCAGCGCTGCACCTGAGGGAAGCCACAGCAGTGTCTGCAGGAAAGGGCCCCGATGTTTTACAGCCAATATTTTACATGCGTGTTTTTAGCTCTTGCCCAGTTAATAATGTATTGATTTAACACAGAAAGACACAGGCCCCTCCCGCATCTTTGCATGCAAATTAGTTTTACTTCTACGGTAGTGCAAAGATGAGAAAGAAAATTTTCTCTTCATGCTTAATTTAAAAAATGAATATTCAAATGTATTTCTTTCTCTCTGTTATGAGCTGTTAATACTTTTAAATATACTGTATAAAACATCTCTTATCAGATGTTTCCAGCAGCAATTTCCACTACCATCCGAGTCTCACAGGTTTTTTTTTTAATATGATAGCTTTAAATGAAACAGGGTATCTTGTATCTTGTAGGGGAATTACTTTTAATTTTTTTTTCTTTAAGAGGATTCCCTTTAGCATCACACACAGATCTCTTGGTAATATCATCACAAACTGAACTGGAGAAACAAATTCAGCATCTAAGGTCAGGTATTCTGATAAAGAAATATCAAAAAAGGTTTTGAGAAAACAGCCTCCTTCTCATCTACCCCTGTAAAAAGAAAAAAAAAGTTGAAATGATCTCCTAATGCATCTCCCTTCATAATTCATGCCGAAAGATGACATTTTCTCAGGATCTTAATTAAGATAATGATGAACACCTGTGTCGGCATTCTTTGGCAAGACAGCATTATCCATCATAATCTTTTAAGTACTCTCAAAAAAACTCAACAAAATCGTATGACAGAACCAATCTGTTGCCTCTCCTTGCACTAAGTTTTACATCTCAGACACACAGAAGAACGATTAGATCTTTAAAGACTGCAATAAAAACAGGATCGTTAGATTTTAAAGTTTCAACAAAAAGTAGCTATTAAATTAATTAAATTAAGGTGTATCATATCCAAGATAGCCAAGTTTAACTCCATTCACTACAAGCCACCTGGAACCAAACCACTTACAGTTAGAGCCTACCAACAGTCGTACTTTTAAAATATAGTTTGCTGTTACTTTCAGGATCATTCTGCCTCTTTTCATTTGCTTCTCCCTGAAAGAAAATATTCTCAGCTGATCCCTACTGTACATTCATGCACTTATTTATTAAGCCATTTTGTGCTGTACCACGTTTGCACAATCTAAATAAAATTATGCAAAAGAAACCAGTGTAGAAAAATAAATATGCAAATTCAAATGTTGCTATGTTTTGGGTCACGTTTTGTGTCATCATCTCAAATCCAAGTTCCTCTCACACCAAAAATCCTACTGGAGCCCAACTACTAAACTAACCAAAGACCCTTTTAATAGCTTTGCAGGACCAGCCCATCAGACTGAAGGCTATAAAAATAGGGATTTTATTTATTTATTTATTTATTTCTAGAAGCTGAATCTAAATTCACATGCCTAAATAAAGTGAAAAGTGCACAGCCAGCCTGTAAATCTTTCCCATTGTTAAACAGAATTCTAAGGGCAAGTGTTTTTTCTATTGCATTAACAATTTATCTCCCAAAAAATTATGAGAAAAATATACCAAGTCCAGAATTTTAACATCACCTGGCACTGTTATAGTTTCACTGGCAGCTGCAAAATACACAAACTCCTGATACCAAGAACTCATCCATACCTTCAAATGCACATACCTTCAGCAAAAATGCAGAGAAGCAGCAAATGTATCCTTAAGCTCCACATTTTTTAACAGAACTGATGAACGACGTAAGAGTCTTGAAACAAACTTATTTCCCTTCGATCAAGTGGCTAAAAAGTCCTGCAAAGCAGATCTGTCTTAGGCTTTCACATTTTAATATGCTGCTATCAGAAGAAAAAGTTGCTGTGACTAGTCATTCAGTCATTCATAAAGCTATCAATGTGCAAATAAAGCAGAAAATAGAGACATCCTTAAGAAATGAGCCTCAAATTTGATATAAAGTGAAGGTGACAACCACAGCAATAGAACTATAAACTAAATGTTTCAATATCTTGAATAATTATCTACAGTTCTTTTAAAACTGCAAAGAATATAATAGTGGCATAATGTAGTGAGAATGTCAGTTTGATAGGCACTTACAATCCTGACGGCATAAGAGTCCTATCACTACCGTTTATTAATCAGCTCTAGTATTATGTTTGCAAGGCATGAAAGTATGCATGAACTCACCACAGTTTCCAAATGTATGCCTACAGAAGAAAGATTAGTGGAACATCAGAAATAAAGAGGGTAATTTTACATGACGTTAACCTTACCTCCTCTTCAAAAAAGTCAGATGCCATGGGAAGACGGTTAAAACTTCTTCCTACAAAGAAAGGAGCACGGAAAAGCAGTTAGTCATTCTACTCACATATAAAATGAACGTTAAATGTATAAAACTTGACCAGATGATATCTCACTCCCCGAACAAGGGGGATTGTCAGAGGATTATGACAGAAGAGCTTTCGAGTGGAGAAAGAAATGCAGAGCTCCAGAGCGATCCCTATAATGAAGCCGGGGACAAATACCGGTGACACCGTGCAGTCGAAAACTGATGAAAGTGCACACCTGTGTGGATTGAGCATGTAAGGGAGCGTGAGAGCCGGCGACAGACCCATGTCGTTTACCGGGGCAGAACCACACGGAGCTTAAAGAGACGAAATCCCGCACACCGCACATTTAAAAAAAATTAAATTTTAAAAAGAACAAAACGGGGGGCGAGTGAAGTGCAAGAGGCTAGAGGAGGGAACGGCCAGACCGAGCGCGGCTGGGCAGCAGCGCCGAGGAGGAGCCGAGCCCGGAGTGGCCCCGGCAGTCCCGCCCGGCGCTGCCGGGACCAGCGCGGGGCCGGGGCCGAACCGCGCCGCCCGTCAGGGGGCGCCAGGGGCGGGGCAGCGCCGCCACCGAGCGGCTCCCGGGCCCCGCTCGGGCCGGGCTCCGCTCACCTCGGGCCGGGCCGAGCTGGGCTCAGCCGGGCCGGGCCGGGGGCGGCCGCCGAGGCCCGCAGCGCCTCCACGCGCCGTCCCGTCAGCACCGCCTCCGGACTCCGCCACAACCGCGCCCGCGCTGCCGCCGCCCCTCCACACCCCGCGCTGAGGGACAGCTCCGCGGGCCCGTGGAAGAAGCGGAGCGCCCGCCGCCGGCGGGGGAGCAGCCAGTCATGCGCCGGGCCGGCCGGGGGCGGGACTGGCGGGGCCGCGGCCTGATGGGTACTGTAGTGCAGGGCAGGGGACGGTGGGTTACCCTGTCGTGCCGCGGGCAGCGCCCGCCCCCGCCGGCCTCGCAGTCAGCGGGGGCAGCGCGCCCTTCCCGCCCAGCCCCGGCCCTGCAGCGCGGCCGCTCGGCGAGCCCAGCCTGCGCCCAGCTGGGGGCTGTGGGTGCTGCCGCCGGGACGGAGCCCCGCAGCGGGAGGGAGGGACGGAGGGAGCGGGGCGGCGTCGGTGTCGCCTCCACGGCGACACGGGGAGCTGCTGGGCCGGCCTGCCCGTTTTAAAACACACCCCTGCTCCTCGCGTCTCCGCGTACGTCCCGCGGGGGAGCGCGGCGAGAGCATCAGGGTCGGGAAATGCAAAAGTTACAAAATAAAATAAATTCTAAAAATGTAAATTTTATGATAACGCCCCTCGACCGAGAAAGGCACGGCGGATCCCGATGGCCGGGGGTCCGCGGCCGCTGGAGCAGCTCCTTTCCTCAACCGCAGGGGAAAAAGCGAGAAGGGAATAAATCGGGATATGTTTCTATTGGGAAATATATCTGGTGGAATCACAGGAGATTACATCTTCTGATCGGCAGGGATTTATCCCGGTTCATATGGTTTTAATCTGCTTTCGCCTCGACCCTTCAATGAGCCGAGGGCGGGGGGAGGATACCCGGTGCGTTCCTTAGATCCGCGGGCAAACCCTCGCTCTGAGCGGTGTCTGCGGACCCATCTCAGCCCCCTCCGCTCCCCTCCGGGTCGCCCTTCTCCCGCGACCGGCGCTGGCAAAGACTAAATCCGAGCCCTCCGCGAAGCTGATCCCCGCTGCTGGCCGGACCCCCGCCGCTCCGCTCGCACGGCCGCCGCAACAGGTCCGGTGGCGGGGTGGCCCCTGCCCGCGGGAGTGACCGGCCGAGCAGCACCGGGACACGGCTGCGGCTCTTCCCCGACGAAAACCTCCTTTTTGTTAACAAAATCAAAACTAAGCGCACCAGTCCGCCGTATATCCCACCTCCAATGATTTGGCGGAGGGAGGGGCAGGGGCAGAGAGCACGAGGAGGGGTGGCTGTGCAGAGGGGGAGCCGGGCGGCTAATAAATCTTATTAAAGATCTATTTTTTTTTTTTTCATATACTGATTGGCTTGCATTCCGGCGCAACGCGGCTCCGCACGGTATTTAGCACATGCAGAAAGTTGGAGCTGATCTTAAATGGCTCGGAGGTGACTGCAATCCAGGAGCCGGCGCACTTGAGCCTCTGAGCGCTGGGGAGGGCCAGGGAAGCGCGGAGCCCTCCCGCTGGTTGGGCCCGGCCGCGGCAGCCCAGCGGGGTCCTGCCAGTCCTTCCACTGACAACACCCCGCGAAGGAGGAGCCTCGCCGGGCCGTGCTGAAGGCGTCAGGAGCTGCAATTTCCAACTTAGCATCTTGGCAGGACCCTTCGGAAAGCGAGAGCGAGGAGGAAGGGAAAAAAAAAAAAGCCCCCCAGTGCAAGGGGGAGAGAGAGAGAAAGAGAGGAGGGGGGAGGGAAAGAGGGGAAAGCAAGGGGGGGAGAAAAAGGAGGAAGCGGTGCCCGGCTGCAGGCGAAAGCGGAGCAGCAGCCCCGGCGCAGAGCAAGGTGCCGCCGCTGCCCAGCTGGCGAGGGCGGAGAGGCGCCCGCGAAGCCCCGGCCGCAGCCGCCCCAACCCGGCAGCGCGGCGGCTCCCTCCCGGCGCCTTGGGCTCCCGGGTATATGTGTGCGCCTGGCCATGTCGTATCCTCAGGGTTACTTGTACCAGCCGTCAGCGTCCTTGGCTCTCTATTCCTGCCCGGCGTACAGCACCAGCGTGATCTCCGGACCCAGGACCGATGAACTTGGGAGATCTTCTTCGGGCTCCGCTTTTTCCCCTTATGCCGGATCTACCGCCTTTACCGCCCCTTCCCCGGGTTACAACTCCCACCTCCAGTACGGCACCGACCCGGCCGCCGCCGCCGCCGCCGCCTTCACTTCCTACGTGGTAAGAGCAGCCGCGGGCAGCCGGCACCGCGCCGGGCACGACGGCATCCCGCGGGTGCCTGCCCCCCCCCGCTCCGGGCCTGCTTTTGGTTCCCATTTTATTTTTGAGATCTCGGGGACAAAAGGGAGCGCGGCTCCCCGCCTCGCCGCCCAACTTTCCCGCATCGCCGCCGTGCCCTGCCTCACACTGTTGCTGGCGGCAGCGGCGGGCAGGGCCGGGTGCAGGGGGAGCCGCCACGGCCCGGGCGAGCAGGACCAGGGCAGGCGGGGACCGGGTTCATTCCCTTAAAAAAAATTAAAATTAAATGTATAAAAACCACCAATCATAGCTCTGCAACAATTAGCTTGTTGTGACTGAGAAGGGAATGAACTCAGGACCGGTCGGCGATGGGAGAAATCCGGGCGATAAATCCAGGCAACTTTCCCCTGCACGGCGATAATTAGGCTTAAATATTGCAGCGCTCTAATCCCATGGCCGCGAGCTGCTCCGCGGGGCTGCGCGGGGAAGGGAAGGGGAAGGAAGGGCACTGCGCCGCCGTGCGCGCCCGCGGGGCACCGCGGGGCCAGTCCGAGTGCGGGACATCCGCACCGCAGATCTGCGGCCACAGCCAACGCCCCGCAGCTCCCCCAAAAACCGGGGACTTTGGCTCAGCTTCTCCCCTATGCTCAGGGCAGAGTTTCATAGTTCCTTCTTTCCTTTCTCTGTATCCTTTTATTTTCTTTTGCCTTTTTATTTTTGCCTCTCTTCCCCCTTTTGCTTTTATCTTCTTTTCTTCTCTCTTTTCTTCTTCCCTTTATTTTTTCCTCCTCCCGTCCCTGGGCAGGGAGGGGCGGCCCAGCCCGCCCGGCCGCCTGGGCCCGGCAGGTTGTGTGCCGCGATCGCAGCGCGGGGGGGAAAGCTCCGGTCCCCCTGCTGCTGTCCGCCCCCACGCCGCGCTGCCCGCTTGCTTTTCCGCTCCTGCATTTGCGGGAGAACCGCTGGATTGCTGCAGGCGGCCGGTGGTCTCCTGGGGCCGGAGACTGGGGGCCACGGAGAGCCCCCCAGGCCCTTCCTCCCGGGAAAAAACCGGGGCAGAAGCCGAGCAGGGCCCGGCGCGGGGGGAGAGGCGGCGGGGCGCGGGCAGGCCCTGGCGTTGCCTTTGCCCTGTCATTGCCGCCCCGCGGCCGCTGACCTCGGCCCGCCGGGCCGCTCTCCCCTCTCTCCCCAGGGCTCGCCCTACGACCACACGCCGGGCATGGCCGGTTCCCTGGGGTACCACCCGTACGCGGCGCCGCTCGGCTCCTACCCCTACGGGGACCCCGCGTACCGCAAGAACGCGACCCGGGACGCCACGGCCACCCTCAAGGCCTGGCTCAACGAGCACCGGAAAAATCCCTACCCCACCAAGGGCGAGAAGATCATGCTGGCCATCATCACCAAAATGACCCTCACCCAGGTCTCCACCTGGTTCGCCAACGCGCGGCGGCGGCTCAAGAAGGAGAACAAAATGACCTGGACCCCGCGAAACCGCAGCGAGGACGAGGAGGAAGAGGAGAACATCGACCTGGAGAAAAACGACGAGGACGAGCCACAGAAACTGGAGGAGAAGGGGGACCCCGGGACGCCGGACACAGGTAGGACAGCGGGCTCGGCCGAGTCACCGCGGCCGCGCCCTCGGGGCTGCCCCCGGCCCGCCGCGGTGCGGCCTGTGCCCCCGAGCGGGCAGCCGGGGCGGGGGGAGCCGGCGGGCAGCCGTGCGGGCCTGGCCACGGCGGGGACTGAGGGGTGGGCGGCGAAGCGGGTGGGCGGGTTTGGGGGCGCAGGGCGAACCCGAGAGCTGCCCCCCCACCCCTGTCCTTTCTCCCCCTACCAGGAGCGGCGGATCCCAAGGCAGCGCCGGGCTGCGAGCGCCTCCAGGAGTCCCCCGGCCCCCGGGAGGCCGAGAGCGGCCTGAGCGACTCGGATTGCAAAGAGCTAGCAGAGGAGCGGCTCGACGGGCCGCCCGTCCCCCACAAGGCGCCCGGCGCTTCCCCGCTGGGACCGTGCCCGGCGGGCCGCGGGCCGCCGCCGGCGGGCGGCGAGGAGCCCCCGCCGTACCGCCCGCCCTCCGCCGCCGCCGGGCCGCCGCACGCCGCCGACCTGCACCCGCTGCTGCCCGCCGCCACCGGCGCCTCCGTCATCCACTCGCCGCAGCAGGCGGCCCTCGCCAAGCCCAAGCTCTGGTCGCTGGCGGAGATCGCCACCTCGGCGGACAAGGCTAAGGAGGCCGGCGGCGAGGCGGTCCCCCCCGGCCCCGCCGTGCTGGGTGGCGGCGGCCCGTCCCGCTCTCCGCCGCGGCCGCGCTCGCCGGCCGCGCAGTGCCCCTTCCCCAACGGGGCGGTCCTGCCCCGGCCGCTCTACTACACGGCGCCCTTCTACCCCGGCTACACGAACTACGGCTCCTTCGGGGCCCTGCACGGGCACCCCGCCGGCGGCCCCGCCGCCGCCGCCCCCGGCGCCCACTTCAATGGATTAAATCAGACTGTCCTCAGCAGAGCCGAGAGCCTGGCTAAAGACACTAAAATGATCAGGAGCCAGTCCCAAGTAGACCTTTGCAAAGACTCACCTTACGAACTGAAGAAAGGTATGTCCAACATTTAATATCGGCTTCTCCTCCCTAACCCCTCCTGGGACTGTGGTTTTGTTCCTTTTCTTTTTATTTTCTTTCCTTTTTTTTTTTTTAATTTATTTGAGAGAAATAATAAATTGCTTTGGCAGTTATTTTTCCAGTACCAAAAGAAAAACAAAACAAACAGAAAAAGACCAGCTCCCCCCTCCCTCCCAGCACCCTCTTCAGAAGTTTATAGAGTCTATTTGAAATGGCTGGGTGGAAGCCACCCAGAAATGTCTTAAGCAAGTGAAAAGCAAATGAGTGACACGCTCTCTCTCACACACACAAAGCAGAAAGATTTGTATTAAATCTTATTCTGTATATTTAATGTAGCTTTTTTGTATTTAAATTGATAATACAGTATCTTTGAAGTAAATTATGAAATCAAGACAACTGTACAGGCATTAATGTTGTTTTCGTAATATAAATATATACATTTCTGTGTCTTTTTCCGAATTGTTTCATAGTTTTAAAATATATATATACAAGTTTAATTTAATTTTTTATGCCTATTGTTTTTTTTCCTTGGGTGTGAGTTAAACTATAATGCAAAAACGAGACAAAAAAAGGAAATAGGTTATACGTATTAGATTAAAAAAAAAAACCTGCAGCCGCCTTTGTAAAATGCAAATATTTAATTAAAAGAGGTTTTTAACAGAATCAAAACCATTCTCTTTTTGCAACGGACAGATCTGTGCATAGCTGCGGAAAAATAAAAGCACGTCTTAAATAAGACGCGGGGCTCCATTTAGGACCTCACGGTAGTACCTGCAGCCTTTTTGGAAGTGGCAGGAAATTTTTAAAAGGTCGGGGGGCTCCGGAGGCGAGAGCGGCCGCGGCAGCGGGACGGGGCCGGGTGCGGGAGGGACGCTGTTCCCAGAGGTGAAGGCTTAAATCAGGCCACGCACAAAAGCACTTGTTAGAAACACCAAATCGAAGCGCAGTCCCATCTTTTAACCTAATTACTTCCAATCAGTGTCGTGTTTTATGCAAAGCAATCAGCTGGTGAACTTTGCTAATGAGTTCGATTTTCTGCCAGATTTAGCCCGCGTCGCTGCAGCAGCGGTGCTGCGGCGGCAGTCGGGGCCGCCGCCTGCCCGGGAAAAGGCGCTCGGTGCGGCGGGGGCCGCCGCGGCCCCTTTCCCTTCCCCCGCTCCCCAGCCCCGGCGCGCAGCCCCGCTGCCCCCGGCCCGCGGCGTGGGGCTGTCCCGGCGGGGCCCGCGGGCGCGCAGCCCCGCGCAGGGCCGGCCGCGGGCGCGGTGCTCCCGGTGCTGGCAGGTAGGTGTCACACTCGGCCCGGGTTTGGCTCCCGCCGCCCGCTCGGCCGTGCGGGAGTCCCGCGGGGCCGCGCTCCGTTCCGCGCTAAGCCCGCAGAGCCGCGGCCGATGGTGGGACAGCCGCCGCGCCGCCGGGGCCATCCCAGCCACCAGACGTCCCTTGGGTGCGGGGACAGAGAGCGAGCGCCCTGAGCTCCCTCCGCGCCGTTCTGCCGCTCCACAGCCCAAGGCAGGGGGAAGCGGGTCCCCGAGCGGATTAGGGGCTCCCCAGCGCGGAACCTCCAGTCAGCTCCCGCTCGTGCGGCTGCCCGAGCAGCCCAGGTCCCCTGCAAAGAAAGAAGGGTGAGGACTGTTCCAGCACCCAGCTTCGGGGACGGGTCTCTCCTTGTTCAGTGTGGATTTGGGGGGCGTCAGCTGTGCGCTGACATCGACACTGCTGATGTGATGGGAGTGTGACTGGGACCTCTGGGGCTGGTGCCGGATCACCCCTCCGTTTGCTTGGATTTTTTTTTCTTTACGAGCCAGATAATTATTTTGTAATCTCTTCAACTTTGTCAGAGCCATTTATTAGCTGTAACAGGTTTATTCATGCATATTTACATTTTACGGGAATTTAAATAGTAGTTTGTATTTTGAGTTTTAAAGATACAGTCTATGTTCGCTTGGTTAGACGATTTTTTGTAGATAACCTGGTTTAAAATCAAAATTGTTTCAACTGAATGTAAAAAGAATCAATTATTCCTGGGATAATAATATGTTATTTTGTCATTTTATTAATGATAAATGATTTTTTAAAAAACGCTCGAGTTCCTCCGTTGGATATTTCATTTCCAGTCGGTGAAACCTGCAGGAAGGCGTATTTTTCGCGCAGCAGTGAGCTTTACTGGACTCACCTGCCTTGTTTAAAACGGGATAAAGTTCTCGCGGCGAGGGGCAGGGTAGAGCTGGCTGGGGCAGAGGCAGCCCCGATGCGCGGGGCTGGAGCCAAAGCGCCCCGGGCCGCCTCCCGCCCGGGCTCTGCCGGCCCCGTCCCCCGGCGGAGATCGCCTCCGGCTGAACTCGGGAAACTCCCCAGCGCCCTGTGCTAGAGGGAGCGACAAAAGCCCCTCAGGACCGCGCTCCCGAGACAACAGGTTCCGCAGAGGAACGACTACCTCAAAATAAATAGGTTTCAATTATTCATCTCGCTATGGATTTTTTTTTAATTGTCGTGCTACCTTTCCACAGCTGATCTTCCGATCTCTGAAAAAGCTATTTTGCAAAGCAGCTTAGGAGCTTCGCTCGTTCAAAAGCCTTATTCCTTATACTCAGGGCTATTCTGAATAGGTCTATTAGCGATCTCAATACGGTTTTCGTTTGATGTATAAATTCCTAAGGGAATTAACCGTTTCCTTTAGGTTGCAGCCTGTCGCCTATTTCAAACCATAACTATTATTGTAGTCCAGACGATTTCATACAACGATTTTATTCATCACCCTTTTCCCCTGCCACAGGAGATATACTGTATAGCCATTCTTTAACATAAGAACGAATTTATCAGTTTCTTTTCCGTAACAGAATGGGGGGAGGGGGCAGCGTTATCCTTTTTTTGCCTCTGGCATGTTAATTTGTTGTTTAAAAAAAAAAAAAAAAAAAAAAAGGTATCTTAAAATAAAAATAACGCCTGCTGCCAGTCAGAGCTGCCATAGGTTACTCAGGAGCAGCCCTCGGAGCGGCCGGGAGCGACTCTCCCGCTGGGAGCGGAGCCCTCCCGGGGCGCGGGCAGGGCCGCGGGCTGCCCCGCGGAGGTTTGGGGCGGGAGGGTTTCGCTGCCGCTGCCAAGCGCTTTTTGGGCAGGTGAGGGGGAAAAGCGGGGCTGGCGGTGGGGTCCTCCAGACTGGACTTAAATCAGCACGCCTGGGAGCAGGTGCTTGCCCAGGGGCGCAGGTGGGAACGGCCCAGTCTCCGCGGGCTGCAGCTCCGCTCCCGGAGGAAACCGCTCACCTCTTTCCGTGCCCACTCCCTCTCCTGTCTATCCCGGACCCCGCACCACGGCCCTTGATGGTGCAGGGGGGCCGCGACCCCTACGCCGCCCGCCTCGACGGCGTGGGTCGAGCGGAGCAGGTGGCAGCGGGGTGCAGCAGAGGGGCCGCCCTCTCCCGCAGGTGACAGTCCAACATCTCCCCCAAAACCCTCCTGTGCGGCCGACAAGCGTGTTGGCCTGGCTGGCCCGGCAAGGCCCACGCGTGGGGCCGCAGGAACAGCTCAGTCTCCAGGCCGACACGTCCGCGGACCGAGGGTCCGGGACCCCAGAGCAGACAAGCGGGGGCTCCCGGCGGAAAGCGGCAGCTCTCCGGGCAGGGAGCGCAGCTCGCTTCGGGGAGCCGGGGCGACGCCCCGCTCGCCGCCCGTCCGAGCCAAGCGCCCTGTCCCCGGGGAAGGATGAGGCTTCCCCAAAGAAACCCGGGCAAGTGTCCCGAGGTCAGCCGTGCCCGGTCCGACGGGCCTACCAACACCTCAGCGCGCCCGGGATGACAGGACCCGGGCGGGCTGCGAGCCCAGGGCTGCAGCCATTGATCCCATCCATCCCATGCACGGCAAAATTCTCTCAGTCCTGGGAGCAAAGAGACAGAGCTGGGGGTGCGGTCCGCAGCCAGCACAGCCCCCGAGCTCCGGCTGGGAGCCCCCTGTATCTCCAGCCCCGGTTCTCAGTTGCGGGGACGAAGAGCGAGAGGCGGGGAGCCTGGCGCAGCCCTGCTGCTTCCTCTTTCACGCTTAAAAACAAAACAAATCCTAATTTAGACCCTCAACACCCCGGACCGTGTTTACATCCCCCCCGCTGCTCTCCCCGCGAGTGTTGCCTTTCCAATTGTCACGATTAACCTACGGGGCTCCCGCTCGGCGCGGAGCCTCCGCGGCGGCCGGGACGGCGCGGTCGCGTCTAATTGGCTTATTGGACCTCCCCCCACACACCTCCCCCGCCCCGGCAAGAGGTTCAGAGCAGCATCTTCTCTCGTCGTGCCTAGGAGCTACGTGAAAGCCCCTCCGCCAAGAAAACATGGGAAATCACACGGTCAGCAAGTTTAAAGGAGGCGAATTAAAAAATATCACAGGGGGTTGCAAAAGGGAAAAGTACAGGAACTTCAACTCAAAACTGAGACGAGTTTAGGGAAAAAAAAAAAATCCAAAAGAAAACAAAGGAAAACTCGTCCCCACGGCCCGGTCCAGTCGGCGCCCAGCGCCGGTGCGCAGCCGTGGTTATTCCTCAGCCGGCGGTGCGGTGCGGAGCGCCCGGCTCCGCAGTGTTCCGCCCGCCCCAGCAGCAGCAGCCAGGCTCGGGGCAGGCTTGGAGCGGCACGGGAGTGCCGTGGAGCCCGCCCGCCCCCTGCCCCTACCACCCCCCTCCCGCTCCCCTCTTTCTGTGACCTGCCACGATTATTAGTAAGGACATCTGTGGCTGGCAAGGGAACAAGTGTTACCAAAACCAGAACCGGCTGTTTTTCCAAATGAGCAATATGTTAATTCCTCATCCCCCCCCTGGTTTCTTTAAAACCTGGCACAAATACATCAATGGCGGAAAATAAGGAGGCTTTGCAGAGAACAAGTGGCAGTTTTGAATTTACCTTTTGTGTGTGCCTCAGATGCAATCTTGAGGCATTTTTTCTCTTCTCTCCCACAGAAAAAGAGTGTTAATCTGCCCTATCTTGGGACCCAAAAGGATTGGAGTGGAGTAGATATTCACTGGAATCACATAGGGGAATAAGGGTCTTGCTTTATTGAATCATCAAATCCCAGGAATGAAGCTCTTAATTAATTATGGGTGCTAAAAATTCAGGCCAGCTGTTTCTTTTTACTTGGCTCTGACAGAGAAAGACAAAGTCTACGTCGAGATCTTCTAAGGCGCATTCAGCATAAATCAGCGCCCTCGGCGGCGCTCCCGGCCGCGGCGCGACCCGGCGGTGACAGATGGCGCATTGTCCCCGCATTCCTCCACCGCGCCTCCGCGGCCGCGGAAGCGCTCGCCCGGCGGCGCGGCCCGACTCAAACCGGGGACCTTTCTCTGCCCGGGAAAGGGCTCGCCCGGGACCGGCGAGGGACGAACGGGCCGCGCCTGGCCGAGCTGCCGGCCCTGCCCGACGGGGCGGCCGCGGGAGAGGCTCCTGCCCAGGCTCTGCCTTTTCCTGCCCTAGAGCGTTCCCCAGGCGCCTCCTCCGCCCCCGGTCCCAAAGCGCCGTTCCCAGTCCCTGTCCCTGCTCCGAGGCTGCGGCTGGAGCCCCGGCACCTAAGTCCTGCTCAGCTTCCCTCTCTGCCTGCATCCAGCACCCTCGGCGATACCTCCGCGGGACCACCTATCGCTGGCACCAGGGACACGGGCCCCCAACATGAGCGCTTCTACCTTTCCCCCGAAGGCAGAAGCGTTTCCCTGCGCGGCCGCGGAGCCCCCCGGGAGGGCTGCGCCGGACCCCGCAAGGGGCAGGAGGCAGCGGGGGTGGCAAAGGCGCGGAGAGCCGCGCAGGAGGTGCGGCTTCAGAGCCCGGCCGCGGCCCGCGGGGTCACCTCCATCCCGGTCCCTCTTTTGGGGGCCGGCTGCGTTCGCTAAATACCCGGTGCTCAGCGGGTCAGCCCGCGCTATTTTCACGGCCAGTTTGGGAGCGAGGGGCGCCCGCGGCGGGCGGGGCTGCCCGAGCCACTCTCGCCTCCTCCCGCACTTTCCTGTCAGGGAAATCTCTGCCGGTTCACCGCGGCGGGGCCGAACACGGCGGGAAGCTGGGGCGGGGGTGCTCAGAGACTCCCCGGGGTCGAACCCCGCCGGGCGCTTCCAGCCTCCTCAGCCGAGGATCTCTTCACCTCCAACTACCAGAAAATAAATGTCCTCCGCACGGCGTTACTCATCTGTTATAATTAGAGCATGTGCGAACTCGCAGCGTGCCGGGAGCCCGGCTCGGGTTGATGCAGGCACTTGTGCAATAACACCACCTCTTTCTGCCGTGGCGGTGCTGCGCGGGCAGCCCGGCTAGGGGCCGCATCCTGCCCGGGACCGCATCCTGCCCCGCGCCCGTCCTGGCTCAGCTCGCCCCTGCGTCCGCCACGGAAAGGGAGCGGCATCGTCCTGATACCTCTTTTCCCCCGAAATTGGCTCTTATTTGCCTAAAGCTAACCACAGACCTCTCCACGCTCATGGCTGATGGATGCAAATGTAAATGTGCACTTATTTAATTGGATCAGGTCCCAAGATAAAAGAGATAAACGGCTCCCAGTTTGCCAAGTTATTTTCAGAGGCATGCAGTGATGTGTGGAGGGAAAGTTAATGAAGAGGAGAAGAGACACACTGTACTTAAAATACCTCAGGTCTAGACTCGGGGAGAGGAAAGCGTCGAACTCCGCCGCGGCGGATCGGCGGGGGGCTCCGCGCAGCGCGGCTCGGTGGGAGCGCAGGTACCGCACGTAGCTCCTCGCCCAAGCCGCGGCGGGCGGGGGGAGGCTGCGCCCTACGTGGCAATTAATGCTCTTCCCCTGTTCCCTCCACCAAAATTGTTCTCCCTTAGTGCCGTCTGCCCTCGTTCCTCCCCGTGTTCTACATCCGTGTGCATGAGACATTACCAGACGGTTATTGATACAAGCATAGTTTTTGTTGCTAAAGGCCTTCCAAAACAAATTCTCCGGCTGAATGCCAATGTATGCATGTTGGCTGGTGACAGCTGATTAGTGAAATGATTTACGGCCAAGTTAAAAAAAATGATACTGTCAAAGGCAGCAATTTGAAAAAAAGATAAGACAGTACAGCCTCAAGGCTTCCCACTGTAAAGCCACCCAACAAATCTAAACCTACACTACAAATACCTGAAACACTCAAGGAATCAATTGGTCGCAGATTAAATACAGCCTGTATTCTGACTCGCCCTGGTAATCTGTAACTCTCCACAGGAGCAGCCCCTCGATTTATGCCTCCAGCCTCACCTGCGGCAGAGCCGGCTCCTGCCCAAGCTGCCCTGCCGGCCTCCCAGCATCCCTGCAATCGGAGACTTAGGCCTCCTTTTTGTTTCAAGACTTTTTCTCTCATTAATTGATTAAAAAATCCCCCTTCCCTCATTTCTCTGTAGCTCTTCTTCATAAAGAAAGCTTTTGCTCTGCAATAAAATAAGAGACTTTGATCCCAGATCATCCTCTTAGGCCTTCCAGCTGAAATCAGCGGAGAAACTATGTGGAGTTATTGTTCGCACTTGCTGCACTTCTGATTCAGAAAGGGCTGATTTATTAGCTTGTCAAGGGAAGCATTGTTCAGGAAGGCAATCAAAAAGCACTTACCTAGCTAAACTAAAATTACTGCCTTTTCAGTGGCTAATTTGTATAACTCCCATGGAGGAACTTGGGTAGTGTTTGATGAGGCATAAAATGATGATTAATGAATTTATTGGCCTGCTGCTCATCAAATAGGAGTAGTATATCTTTCCTCTATTGGGCGTTGGGTCTAATGCTACATGTCTGTGTAAAGCAAGTCCAATATGATCTCCTTTTTAGCCCCCTTTTAACCCCCATGACCTGAAGAATATCACCCTGTAACAGAGGCAACATCAGGGGACTGCAAAGACAAAGAGCCCATTTGATAACACGGTAAATAAGAAATGCGAGGAAAGTTGCTGCAGGGACAGATCTGCTCAGTTTTCGGCTTTCAATCACTTTGACTACTGAAGTGGGAAGAATGTAGAAACTAGATAAGGTGTGAGAAGCGAAAAGAAAATGACAAACCAATTTTAACTTTCATAAAGGATCCAGCCAAACAACAACTTCATTGCTACTTGAAAGAACGAGTGAGTTCAGGAAGTGCTGGGATTCCCGAGCAATCAGGCATGCTGCAGCACCTCACCACCCAGCTGTGCATGGAGACACAGGGAATATGCCCCCAAACTGGCCATATCCAGCGCCAGCATGTAACCTGGTTGGTACTCCGATCAGATTTGGTGCAACCATTTCGAGCCCACACATTTTATGTCCTTTTTCCTCCACCAAAACAGCTTTCTCCTCTGCTCAGTGTTTAGTGCTTGAATCACTCTTTTGGGGCTAAGGCTTTCTGAGAGAAATTACATACTTTCTCTCTTTTAAAAGCCCCTGCTAAGTTACTTGTGATTCAGTTGCCCACCTGGATACACATGTGACCTACAGGGTATCTTATGCTTTACACATTGCTGCTTTGAGTAGGTTAAGACCCTCAGAAGATGAGAAATATTTCTGACATTCTCAAAAACTTGTTAAAATGAGTTTGGCTGAGATTTGGAGCCAGAGATCTTCCCAGGATTAAACCAATTTAGCTCTTAGCTTGCATGCACAGTTCCCTGTTCCTGCATCACTGAAGGTTGTTGAGAGACCTGCAGCTTGCACGTCTCCCAGTGAAGATGCAGATGCCTTATCTGGAGCCTGTTGCCAAAAAGGCAGCATGTCTCATTACCTTTTGAGGCTACACAGAAGTACCCTCAGGCCTGTGTGTCAGCAGCCCACCATGCTGAAGACTGAGAAGGTGCAAGAACATTTTGCAGAACTACTGATGTGATCAACACGAGCTAGATGATGTGATGTTTCAGACTCCAATGAGGCCCAGAGGAGCAGGAAATGGTAACGTGGAGGTGCCTGGCAATCCCAGCAGCCTGTCTTCCCTCTCTGCACCTTCCCTTTGTGCCTCTGCACGTAGAGCCAGAGCACGGCCTGCTCTGCACTCTTCAGAGGGGAGTCAAGAAGTGACAGCAGGCTGTAGATAGATGAAGTAGTGGGAAACTCCTTCCTTTTGCTCTCTCGTGTTACAATGCAGTCTCTCCTGTATTTTTTTCTTTCCATGATCTGTTCTGTTCTGGGCTGTATTAGATGATGTTTCTTGAAAGCTGCTTGGGAATTGACTGAGGCAAGTCTAGATCTCAGCCTAGGAAGGGAGAAGAATTGCTCTCCTTAATTTTAAGGGACTTAAGCTCATATTTTCTGAGAAATTCTTAAATTTGGCTGTTCCATATTAGATAATAATTGTTATTTCAAACCTTCTTGTTTGAAAAATACAAGGTATGTAACATACCAAGAATATTTCATTTTTCAGATCTGTTTAGAGATTGTTTCTGGAATGGTAAAAGGAATACACTCCTGACGAACCTTTCAGTTCATCAAAACAAAACTTTCCTGAGACAACATACTGACTTCATTGAAAAAAAGGAAAAAGGCCCCACCTTATGTTTATAAGATCAGAAAACATTTATTTCAATTCTACCAATTGGTATTTGTCTGAGACACTTTTAGCTGAAATGATCCTCTGGAAAATAATGTTTATAAACATCCTCAAACAAATAGCACTCTCCTGACACAAGCCTACCATCAATGTACCTTTCAACAAGTTTTATCTACAAGTCCTTGACCTGTGACTGCTTTTACAAAGGCTCTCTGTTCATTAGCAATTTAAGGTCACTTTAAGTACTTGTGTCATGAACACATAGCACAGCTGTAAAATATATGTATTAAATACCAGCTGCATTAATATAGGGGCTTATTTTCCTCCACTTGGCTCCCCAAAGCAATATGATCTTACACATTGATGAAAAAAGACATAGTTATATTTGCATAATTACAGCAATATTGTAAGTCTTTAGTGCAATAGACCTAAGAGGCTGATTTATGATTAAATATGTATGGCTAAAAGTTACCATGCTGGGTAGTGTGCATAGCATTAGACAATGACAGTTTTGGGACATAATTGCTTTAATGTGGGCAATTAAGACTAAGTGCATGTGATTTTAGTGTCTGCCCTACATTCCTCTGAATGATTACAATGATCAATACACATGATTTGTAAGTCGCTTCCTATTGATCGAATGGTAAAATGTTTGACCTTCCTTTGAGGAAGTAATTTGCTAAATTATGACACCACGTAAAGTCTTTCTTGGTTCAGAGGTGAGGGGTAATGGTGCTCAGAATTAGAAAAAAATAAAATCATTTTTCCCCCTTTTCCTGAAAGTCGGTCTGTAATGTCTCCACCAATTTGCTGACTTCACCTGTGGAGGGAGGAGTCTGGCCACATTCGTCTCTGAAACTAGGGAAGAAATTGAATTACAAACAAAGTCCATCTTTGCAAGAAATCCTCTTCATGAACTTTATCTGTTTACTCTACACCAAGTCATGAGGAAGTTCTTGACCACAAGATCTCTGTTGTTTGCAAGCAGCCATAGAAAACTGTGCAGCAGCAAAGCTGGGGAAGCGGAGCACACCGTGAGCGCCGTGAGCAGCTGGGACACGTGGCAGGGCTTCCTGGGCTGCCTGCCAGGCTTAATTTAGCTTTGCATGCACAGTACCAAATAGCCTTCACTATATCACATTAGCAGGTACAAAAAGCAAACCAACAGTGTTCATGAAAACACATTAGCTGGTGAACAGTAACTTAGTTACAGCTGAGGACCTTCCTTCCATGCTAGCATTGCCATCCTAACTGTACACAGATAGTAGATACCAATGCACTGAGATGTGTCCTCTTCCAGGGGTTCACAGAATCACAGAATCAACTAGGTTGGAACAGACCTTTGAGATCATGGAGTCCAAGCTATGACCTCACACCACCTTGTCACCCAGACCATGGCAGTGAGTGCCACATCCAGTCTTTTACTAACACCTCCAGAGACAGTGACTCCACCACCTCCCTGGGCAGCCCATTCCAATGCTCAATCACTCACTCTGTGAAGAACTTCTTCCTAATGTCCAGCCTAAGCCTCCCCTGGAGCAGCTTAAGGCTGTGTCCTCTTGTCCTGTCACTGTTTCCTGGGACAAGAGGCCTCCCCCCACGTGGCTGCTCCCTCCTGTTATGGAGTTGTAGAGAGCGATGAGGTCTCCCCTGAGCCTCCTCTTCTCCAGAATAAACAAGCCCAGCTTCCTCAGCCACTCCTCATAGGACTTGTGTTCTAGACCCTTCACTGGCCTTGCTGCCCTTCTCTGCATGTATTTGCCTCCCCAGTGCTGAGTACAGGGGAGGAGTCACTGCCCTGGTCCTGCTGTTCCTGATACAGGCCAGGTGCCATTGGCCTTCTGGGCACACTGCTGGCTCATGTTCAGTCTGCTGTCTCAGGGACAAGCCTTCCCAATATAATCCACTCTTCCTGCACTAACACTCCAGCATCAGCATGTTGCCCTCACCATGGCCAGAACGCTCCAGCCACCTGTGCAAAGTTGCAGTGCCTGTGCAGATCAGGCTTCAAACTTCAGTTCTTCTCCACCTTACCCAGAACTGGGGCATTCTCAACCTCCCATGCTGTGCTCAGCCTCCCCCTTCTCCCAGCTCCTGCCTTCCCAGTGCCCTGCACCCCAGCCTAGGTGAGGCAAGTGGCTGGAGCACAGCAGATCCTTGGGTACAACACACTCACTTCCACACTGCTGGCAAAGGCAGTATGATGGACTACAAGGACAGGGACACTTAAAAATGATGCTATGGAAGACAGAAGATGTAACATACCACGAATCATGTAGCTAGCAAGACACCTCCTATTTACTGGCTGTTGTGCCAAGCACACACACTGTTACATAGTGTCCCACTCTTAAATCCTTTTTGTAAGGAGGCCGTCAAAGAGTTCATAAATTTCCCAAAACAGCAGTACTGAACAATGAATTAAACTACAAAGCAGTTGGAATTCCTGGTTAGAAAAGTTCAGTCAGACAAAGGGCTGACTTGTTGGAAAACTGAAGGTAAATCTGCCAGATCTAAGAGGACAGGCCCTCCTGGAGCTCACCAGCCACTGCTGAAGAATCCTTGGTGAAATTCCTTTTCTTTCTAGCTGGAGATGATGCTTGGACACCAGTTAGAGACAGAGTTTCTGGGATGGACAGGACTGCTTTGAAAGTCCACCCTTCCCCACCTGTTACTCTATGACAGTCCTATGCCAGGAGTGAAGTGTGTGACTCCAAACCATAATCATCTTGTATCTAGATTTTGAACATTCCTTTTGGGTTTCTTCCAGGGTCTTAATGACCCTCACAGAGGCTTAAAGTTCCACAGATGTTTCATTTTTAAGAAATCTTACAGGCTAAAGCTGTTAAGGCTACACAGTATATACTATAGTCACTCTTAGCTGCAATTAAAAAACCCAAAAATAAGACACAGCCATGGATAAATACTAAATAAATAATTTTACACTCAAATTTCCATTTTCTTATTCACGGTATCATTCCCTTGGCAGTTATCCATTCTCAACAGCTTCCCATGCAACCAGTGCACTAATCTTTGGTCCCATTTCTGAATGACCCAAGTTGAGCTAGTTGGTGATTATCACTGGATAAGAGGACAAGAGGATGGACAGCTGGTAGTGGCAGTACTAATCAATTGTTAAACATGAGAAGCCCCAGCCAGGGTAACTTGGTGCTGAGAATGCTGTTTATGCTCCATTGTGAAAATTTTCCTAGCACAACATATTCAGATAGATGTGTTCCCACTACTTTTCATTTAAACTAATTCTTCTTTGGCTATCTCCTTTTTTTTTTTTTTTGAATCAGATAGTGGATTTACCCTGTATTTGAATTACATGTTACCATTCTTATTCTAAAAATGTGCAGAGACTGAGCTATCCATCATCTCATTAGAGGCTCCTTGAGGAATCAACACGAGAAGGTGAAAGCTGCAGAGCAAGGCACAGGAACTGTGTCAGTAAGCACCCCTACTCGACCCATGCAGATAAATCTATTGGAGAAGGAGAAGGCAGAGAGGGATGGAAGTGAGGCAGAGAGGGATGGAAGTGCATCTCTGACCAGCACAAACTGCAGCTGAGCCGTATGTTGGCACGGGGGCTGCAGAAGGCACAAGGGTGGTGCTGAGCTGGGCAGAGCCTGGCAGCCTGGGACGTCACTGGCTGTGAAAAGCAATGGCCAGAGAGACTTGGGGGGACTCCTGCCATGGGTACAAGGCCAGCAGAAGGCTGGCAGCCCCTGGCACTGGCCAAGGCCTGGGTTGAACAGAACCACAACCCACAGAGCAGCTTACACCACCACTGTGTCCTGGATACGTGTGGATAATCACAGACAGGGTACCAGCCTGCTGGTACAGCTGTGCACAGCAGCAGCAGAGAGAGCCCAGTGCTTCACTGAGGGAGGCCTCACCCTCTGCCACTGAACTCCACCAGGGGAGAAGCCAGGAAAACTCCATAGAGCAGTGTGGAACATAATGGGACAGCAAGGCATGCTCGTGTTGTGGTCTCACCAAGGATGGGGAGATAGGAGGTGAAAACTGGCTAATTAGTCTCATTCTGCCTTTTTTCATTGTTTTTCTGTAGACAAAACTGAGACTCACACACCTCAGTAACATAGTTGTCTCCAATTTTTATCTTAAAAATTTTAAACACAGTGTGCACTGGAAATCCTGACCTTCAACTGAGAGTCAAACCATTGGATATTCTTTGCTTAAACTCTTCAGCTATTGAGATCAGATGTCAAGATTTACAGTTTAAAAGATGCTGTCATAGTTTTCCTGACTCTTTTTCCTGGAGAATATGTTCCCAGGTTTCGTTTGGCCTAAACCTCCAGGTATTGAATATGCTCCATTTTTTCATGGGCCCAGTACATAGATTCCAACCTGGAGGTAGCACCTGCATCTGAGTTGGCATCTGGCAGGGATTCAGTCACCTCAAAAGAGGCCTCTGTGCCATCTTAGCTTCCTCTGGGACATCCAAGCTATGCCCATGGGACGCGGGGTCCCTGAGAGGCTTGCACTGGGGCAGGAGGGAGGCCAGGGAGGTACTCTAGGGCACCTCAAATAAAAGAAAAAGGTGGGAGTGAGTGAATCTCAGCTCTAAACATTTTCATAGTCCCCAGCAAGAAAAGGCACATTACAACATGATTCATTTCCTCCCCAAATCAATGTCTAAAACAAATCAGAGGATTTACACACTGGAAGTGCTGATCTTGCTGTACTGCCCATGAGGAGAGCCAGGGGGGCTAAAGCAGGTGCCTGTGCTGTGGACATTTAAAGCCAGGTGAGAGGACATCCCCCAAAGCTACATACAGATGTGCCTGTCCCTGCTAGTTACCCAACTTCAGTGATCTGAATCCAACAAAACCCAGATCTATCTCCTGTAAAAATAGACATGAGTTCTTTCCCAGTCTAAAAAAAAGTTAATGAGTACTTGAAAAAACAATCACTTGCAAAAATCCTTACAGTCCAACTATCTCTTAAGACATAAATTTAAGTACCACTACAATACACAATTAAATTATATAGTGGTTGCTATAATTAATGAACAAAACCCTTGCTTAAAACTCTTACTTACATTGCAACTTTAGTCATGAACACTTCCCTTGCTTTTCCAATGAAATATTTATGGAATAAGATAAAAATCCATGGCCCTTACTCAGGAATTCTCATAATCACATACTCAGCTCTAAACAAAGAGCCACTGAATTTGATGGGACTTCAACACACAATTAAATTGCACAGTTCAGGCTGGACTGGTTCCTCAGACAGCATTTTATGTAGGAGAAGCAGGTTCAAAAAGCTGTTTCTTTAAGGTGTAAAATAACACCAAATATATGATCAATCAAATGAGTGCATTAAAACTAAGTTTTGCACAACTAAATTACTAGATAAGATGAGAAGAGAAAAAGGGAAATATTAAAATGTGGCAATATAGGAATGGAAAAAGAGAAACTTTAAAAGCAAAACTAGTAGCAGGATTTGTGGTATTCTGCAAGTTCAAAATGAACTGTCACATTTCTTTGTTGTTGTTAATTTTGTTTTGCCTTCATATTAACTGCATCTCTTTGATGAATATTTTTAAAAATAAAATAATGCTTATCACTCAGGCTGCTTTGAAGTACTTCTGAGTTGAATGACTGGTAGCATTTATTGATTTCATAGTGTGACACTAGGAGTTTTGATATGGGATTTTAAAAAATGATATTTGAAGTTAAAAGAAGACATCTTGATTAAAGCCAGAACAAATTGTTTGGCTGAGATTCAAACTCTGGTTCACATGCCTTTCCAAGTTTGTAGATTCACTTGCTTGCTAGGAAAAGCCCATATGCTTTCAATGGATGAGTTCAAAATTCATGCCATGGAAAGGCAGGAAACAGCTTCAAAGTTGGGAACCAACAGTCCAGCTTAAACCATAAGGGAAAAATATATTCATAGACATTAGATGTAAGAATGAGGTAGAAAGGTCTTGTGTTTAAGGGGTTCAGTTCTGAGACACAGACAGCGTGACCTTGAACCAAATCCCACAGTCTTCTGTGCATCCGTTGCCCATCTGCAAACTGCTGATAACATCGTTCTCATCTTCTCCTGTGCAGGAAGCTGTGAGGATGAATAGCAGCTCTGTGGTGCTGTAAGTCATAGGGCTGGCTGGAGAGGTGATCTGTTGGGTTATCACTTCAGGTCTCAGAGACACTGCGATGAATGCTCCTGATCTGCTGGGTGCAACTCGCTGCCAGCAGCCTGGGTAATTCTGGTTCAAAAGGTACCTCAGACTCCACCACACTGAGTCTCTGTGCTGGCCACTTCTATTGAGATACTTGATGTTCTCCTGGCTTCTCCAGGTGAGGAGGGAACATTTAACCTAGGACTGTCCCATACCTGAGGGCTGCCCAGTACTGCAGGATGAGCAGAGCCCTGCAGCTGCCTCCTCCTGTACAGTCCAGGACATTGGCTATTTTCCTGCGTGGCTTAAAGAACAAGAGTGGAACTAGTTCTACAAAATGGACCAAAAGCACTAAACCTTTACAGATATCATCTGCTCAAAAGCCACTTGGGTCCTTATTCTTTAAATAACTGACCTAAAACACCTGCTCATAAAGCAGTTTCTGCATCCGGGGAGATGACCATCACTTCTTCTCTTGACCTTCTTCCATTGCTGGTTTCACGAGGGATGAGACTGACTTTTAAAGGAAAAATTTGCTAGTGACATTTGGGAAGGTCATGAAGAAAAAAAATAAGTTGTCAGTTTTAGCAATGGAAACTGTAGTAAGTCACCAGCAGGCTACTGACTGAGTTGTTAAACTCAGGGGGAAAAAAACCTGTTAGGTGAGCTGGTTAATATCAAGGCTCACCACTCACTTCTGCATACTACAGACCATGTCAAAAGCTTTCCAGTAATCAGTAGAGCTTAAGAAAAGTCTCTGATTAACTCTTCTTTCATCTTTCTCTTTTCCATCTGGTGTTAAAGATCAAACCTTCAGTTCCTCTACTCTTTTAAGCCTTGCCTGTTTGACAGAAAACTTCTCATCCATCTTAAATCTAGTGTGGGCTAGAATGTCTTTCAGCAGTGGCTAGAGGGTAGATATATTATCAGATAGTAACCATATTGCTCCCTCTCCTTTTACTTTAGCTCTGTATTTGTTATTATAGGATATATCTGGGGTTTGTGAGTGTTCAGCCTCTATCCCTCTACTGCAGGATAGTGCTGTGCTGCTAATGCTTTGCAAATCAGTGCACTATTCATTTCTAGTTTAGGAATGTCCTATCTGTGCTTTGCATAACTTCTTCCAGTTTTACCAGCAGCCCAGAATACTTGTCTCCGAGGACTTGAGACTTGCAGACTGTACTCTCAAGGACACTATGATGTGGGAATGATGGTGACTTTGAGGGTGCTGGGGCTGTAACTGTTTCAAAATGCACCACTACTGATTGCCAGCTGGGTAAAAAGCAGCATCTTCCCCTCCAACATAGACTGCAGGAGGGTGAGGATGATCAGCCACCCCTTTGAAATCATTGCCTGTCTGGTGGGATTTGGGTAAACACTTCTGGAACTGCTGGGATTGACTGCCATGGCATCTTCCATGACACTCTTAGAGGTATTTCTTAGTAGCAGAAGAAAAGCAGCTCAAAGTATTTGCTGTGTGACTTACCCAAAACAGAAAAAGAGGTCATGCCTCCTCAGCACACTGGGATCCATCAAGGGCCACCAGTTAATAATATAGAGAACTTGGATAATGGTAAATATAGATCATTACAAGACAATTACATTTCTCATTATTTCAAAATCAAGCATCTTTTCAGAAAGAGAAATTCCATTTTCTTCCTGCTTCTATCCCCTAACATCACTTTTAAGCTTATGATTTCTGAGTCCATGTGAATTATCAAATCCACTTGAAGTATCTTTTCCAGGCTAGTTATTGTACCAGAGATTCATAAAATGTCTTAATGACTTTGCAGAGGGAAGTAAAACACTTGAGAATGAAAGATGATAAAAGATGTGAGAAAAAGAGGAAAGCTGCCTCAGGTAATTTACACTGGTGATGACCACTTTGTAAAACAGCGTATCTGTGAAGGCCAAGTCGTTTCTACAGGACAGTGCAGCCAGCAGTGGCCAATCTACAGACACTTGATGTGTACAATAGCAGGGCATCTACTTCTGATTAGCTCTACTGTGGTCCTGTTAACAAAATTAACATATTTGGTGTAACCCAGAAAAGCATTGTCTCCTGTGGCTTAAACAAAGAGAACACATGAAGTTTGTGTGCCATCAGATCTCTCCATGATATAAACCACTGAATAGTAACTGGTAATAATCAAGAATATTTCTTCAGTGGTGTCCAAATTACACACTTTTTCTGTCATACCATTCATAGGATTTTTTAGTTAAGTATCTGTGCTCCATAGGCATCACACAGTATTGGGGTCAAAAGCTTTTTCATGCAAGCTACCCCCTCTCAGAAAGGTATTGGCCTGAAACTCCATGCCTTCATAAATCAGAGTGCAAACATGCTCTGCAGACCAGCTTCAAATCTTAAATTTACACAAGAAGTAGTCAGACTGATCTTGAATCCTGCCTGTCTGTAAAAAAAGTTAAATGGGATCTTTGCAGGAAAAATGGTACAATGCCATATGTTTGAAGATCTGTCTGCCTTGCTTTTCTGAGCCTGGACTAAAGAATTGGGGTGCAACATCTTCCTGCTAGGAAGAGTATAAGAAAGCACCTTTGGAAACAATTGGTTCTGTGTCTGAACCAAAGAGGCATCTCTTGCCTGGTGCTGATCAGTACTTCATATATCAGGAGATATGCAAAAGCTCATTATTAGGCAGATGTAAGCAGCTTGCTTTCATATCCTGCTGCCCAGCAGTTAGAGACTGATTTACATCCTAGAACACGTGGTTCAATATCCTTTTCACTATGTGTTGTATTATATATAACATCAGGTATTTCTGATTTCAATATAAACATCTAAATCTGAATCCTAAATCTCGGTCTGAACAATTTGCTGGTGCAGATGGGCCCACAGTTAAATCATGTGTTGTGTAAAAAAAGCATTTCCATTTATCAGTGCTGAATTTCATACCTTTAACTATCAATTTAGGTGACACTGGAATTCACTTAAAACATTTCTTCCCAGTGTAATAGACCCTATATGTGAAGTTCATGCTCATATGGCAATCAATTGTATTTACAGTTATAAACACAATTACTCTGCAGTACCATGCTACAGTTCCTGCAGCTCATGTTAATGTGGATGCAAGAATTAATATTAATGAGGACTGAGAGATGGGTGAAAATAATAATAAATGCAAACATTCTGGTTAAATAGGAGGAGGCTGTGAAACCAGCTTTGGAAAGGAGCAACTCCTTTCAATTTTCATTGGCTCATATCATTAAATTAGGGGTATGACTCATCCATCACTACAATATTTCAGATTTAAAGCAGCACAACTTTGATTGCAGGACAGTTCCAGTGATAGGAAAGCCAAAGGGATATAATTGCGGGACAGATTTCTCATTTTTAAAAATTTCTTTGTTCTGTGTTACATGCAGATTACAGAAATGTTTTGTGTTACAGTTTCCCAGACTGCATTTTATTTGCTGAAGGGAACTAACTGTGAAACTAAATGATCTGCTCTGAAGTTGAGAGTGTGCACAGGCTCCTGCGTAAATGCTTGGAGAATACACTACCTTTCTATGCTAATTTTAATTCTCTAGATAATATTTGCTTGGCAAATCATGTATTTTAAATGTATATTTATCATCTCAGGAAATTTAAATGGCAGCACATACCTCCTCTTTTGGTCATAAGGTAAGTACTCATTTTGATAAATCTAAATTTCCTGTAACTAGTTAGCAGAGTAGCCAACATATTTGTCTCACAAAAGTGTTCTCAAGATGAGTGTGTAAACAGTATGCACTTCTGTGATGCATGCAGTCCACATAGTTATTACAACTTATTTCACGCATTAGATAAAATTTTAAAATAATTTTACCCCCAGTCATACAAAACTCAAATTCTTTGGTTGTTTTCTTTTTTTTTTTTTTTTAATTGTTATTTTAAAATTTCTAAACTACACTTAAAGTCTAGGGAAAATCCACTTCATTCCTGGCTCTCTATAAGCATGGAAAGATTTCCAGAGCTGCTGTTGATAGCAGGAAAACTAACACAATCTGGGCAGAATCATCATCATAAATAAAAGAGTAATGTTTTGATTTTGTGCTATAAATAATGAAATAAGCACCTGATTTTTATCCAAAAAATTAAGAGGCATAATTAATTCAGGCATGCTTCAGGGTAATTCTAACATGCACTCTTTGTTCTTGTGTTTTATGTTCTATTTGACTCGGTTGCTAGGATGTAACTGCACAATAATACATATTGAGATCAGCAGTGCTGGGTGCTGCGGGTGTGACACGGTATCGCTTTGTGAACTTCATTTCTCCTTCAGAACTGATACCCCTGCCAAGCTTGGTGTGATCCCAGCCTCCCACACCAACATGTTTTTATTAGGTGGATTGAATGAATGAATGAATGGATGGGAGACTCCTGCATGCCTGGAGGGAGGGCAGAGGCGCGGGAGGCCTCGTTATCCCCAGCACGGCTGTCCCCAGCCCAGGACAGGGATACAGCTCTAGGGACACCTCAGCAGGAAGCAAATGATGCCTACACTTCTCAGAGGGCGAAGGAAGAGCATTTTCTCCCTGACACCCTGAAGCTTTTGTAAAGGTCTACCCTTTGGAGAAGATGCTACAATACAGCCCAGGGCAGGATGAGTGGCCTGGGCTGAGAAAGTTCCTCAGTCACTTTCAGTCCTTTCTGAAATATAAATACTCCACTGTCTTCCTGGAAGAATGCAGTTCTGCTCCAAGGACTCTGTTTCCTAAAAGCTTCATCTTCCCTCCACCATACAGCTGTCACCTTTAGGTCAGTAGGAGTAGGTGAATCTCCAATTCCAGCCAACAAATTTCATTAGTCTTTTCCTTTCCTGTTTGCCAAGTAAAGATTCATTATTTTTACAAACTTCTACTTCTTTGCTAGCATTCATGAAGCTGATGAATCAGTTGCAACCTACTTTGACTTGTGCTTACTAGCAACTGTAGACTAAGTCATGAGGAGTAGGAGGGATATGAGGCCTCCTACAGTCTCCACAGTTATGGCTCTCTTAGTTGATGAGTTAGAAGGAAAAAAAAAATATCTGTCACACATAGGCAGTTCTTTTATGGCTCTTACAACTAATTATGCCAAGTAGGATTCACACAGGCAACAGCGAACTATAAAAGTGGCTGATTTTAATTGTATATCAAGGAAACTACTCTTAATGTAATAGCCCCTTCCAAAGCCCACATGAAGCAAATTAAGTGCAGAGAATCTACATAACTGATTATATTAGATGGTTTGTCCTAGTCTCAAAGTACATCAGGTAGGAAACAGACACAATTTGTGTGATAAAATTATCAGCAAAATTTAATCTCTTGTTCACACACATGCACAGCTGCATCCTAGAATTGGTCTGCACGAAAACAACAGAAGCAGCCAGGGATAATGGGGCAAAGCCTTGGCCATCAGATGTAGCTGCAGCTTGTTGTGCCCTCGAGAGAAAACCCAAGCACTCAGGAGGCACTTGACCTTGCAGCTGCAAGATTTACCACTGAATACTGCAGGTTAGAGCACTCCAGCTCAGTCCACAGTGCCTGAATTTATTATCATGCAACACTACAAAATCAGTCACAGAGTCTACTCCTCACTACATACCTGGTATAGCATCTCCACAAGTCCTGTCACAGGAAATCCAAAGTCCTCTGATTTAATGCTCAGAATGCATGCACAGCACCCTGCTGTTCTGAGCAAGTCTCTTTACCTTACTTTTGTCTTATCAACTCTACTTTTAGAGTAACTTTCAGAGCCAGAAAAGCTGAAAGCAGTGCCTCACACAGATGGCCACGTTCAGATCTCTCTTGTAGCTTTGCCCCTGCAGAGCAGCTAAACTGATCAAGCAGGTCCCTCATGCACTGTGTGGAGTTCACCTCTGTGCAGTGGGAATTAAAGGTAAAGAGGCCTTATGTCAAAAATTGGATATATTTCTTCTCAACACACCATGTCTCTATTCCTCTTTAACTTACTAAATCTATTTTCCATACTGAGCTCAAGCCAGTTGCAAGGAATCCTGTCTTAAAGTTCAACTATCATTCCTGTGTCTGGAAAAGATGCTCTTTTCTATGACTGCTCCAGTTCAATCTCATCTCTCATTCATTCAGTCTAGTTTCCTCTTTGACCCATGTTTTGTCTGTCATCCCAGTTTCTCTCTGCATACAGAAAATATCCTGGCATGGAGGCTCTGCTCTTCAGGTATGTCCATGGAGGGTGTACTGTCCCACTGTGAGCATCTCTTTGCAGCTCTGGGGAAGTGGGCACAGTAGGAACACCCTCTGCCAACATCCTGGGAGCCAACCCCCCAAAAACATGCCACTGACTCTCAGATTTCTCTCCTGGGCTTTGCCCTAAACTCAGTCTCCCAGTTTAAGGATAAAACTTCTCACTCAAAGAAATGAATCTACACTTTTCCTTGATTGGGTTGAAAGGTTAGGTGGAAACTGAGCAGGAGTTTAACCTGGGAGACTTACTATGTACTGAAAGGTACCTATTATATTTAACTTTAGATATCATGTAAGAGAGACTTTGCATTTGCTGAAGTCACCTCCTTCCTTCTCTGTGCTGTCAGACAATATTCTGAGCAGTCCAGTAATGGTTTAGCCAAAACACAGTCTTTAAATTGCAAGACATATTTTTTATGCATACTCCACTTTCCATTTTGAAATGACAATATAAACCTCTTTCATGTAGTTGAAACATACCCTTTTGTCTCTATACTTAACTCACCCAAATTATACCTGAATGCTTGCAAAGAACTTTAGGAAGAATATTGGTCTATTCTAAGACTCAAAGGAAATAAATATTGTGAAATATGTTTTTCATTCCCTTTGTTCTGAAGTTTTATGACTAACTGGTAACAGAGGTTTATCAGGAATGCCTGACTTGTCCAGATCTTGAACTCTAATAAAATAATTCAACAGAACAAGAAAAGAAAAGGGGGGAAAGGGGTAGGGAAAAAAAAAAAAGAGTAAGCCAACTCTCAATATATAAAAAGTCTAATTGTTACTTGTAACATATGATCAGTGTTTCCATCACAGCTGTAATATAAAAAAAGCTGATGTTGAGCTGGTAACATCTGCTGTGTATCCCATGATTTCTATATTCCTGTTCACACTAGCTAAGACTCTGGCCTTAATTATTTAGGCTTGGATCCTACTGGTTTTGGTTTGCTTTTTTTTTCTTCTAAAGACAGATGCTCTTATTGAAAAATACATCTTGCAGAGCTGATTGACATGGACAAATAAGGTCCCTAAGACTGCTACTACAGAACATGGTCTTTGGTTTCTAGTTTACAAAATACACAGAAAGAGGTAATTTGCAGCTGAAATTCAGTAGGTTATTTCTGATAATATGATAGTAAGTAATTAATTAGAATGGTTTGCAACAAAATCTAGAATGATGGAAGTCTAACGCAACCTGGAGCTTTATTTAAAGAACACCCTGTTAGTGGCCAAGCATGTCAACCTCCCTGCATGCTCCACTGGCAGGAGTGTTCCCAAAGGACACAGTACTCACTTCAGAAATCTCAACGTAAGAGAGACAGGAATAATTTTAAAGCAGCTCAAAAAATAATACTGCAGGCAACTAGGCTGTACATAAATAAATATTTAGCATAAGCAGATTCAACTGCAGTAATAACAAAATTAACTAAATTGAAAAGTGAGCTCCCAAGATCTTCTGTGTGGAAAGAAAAATGCCATGCCTTGAACACCTAATGCACCTCTCTCTTTTCCTTATTGACAGGAAGTAGCTAACAATTAGGAGTGTTCATCAAGCCTGTCTGGTTACAGGTATCCTACCTGAAAAGGTGCTCACCCCATCCTCCATCTGCTCACCACTTCCCTCTGCTGCAAGTTGCTATCCCTTCTCATCTGCTTGCTCAGCTGCTCACATAATTGCTCCTCACCTCATTTCAGCCACAAGGACCCACATTAATAAGGATCTAGTACTGGCACTGTTAAAGTAACTTGCCTTGCTCCAAGTGAAAGAGGTCAAGGCCGAAGACAAAATGTTAGAGGTGACAAGAACTTGGGGAGGGGGTGAGGGAGTACGCACGGGACAGCAGCTAAAGACTATGTGTGCACACATTGATTAGAAACAAAGAGATATATAGCTTTGGGTACGTTAACAAAGATCTCCCATTGTCCTTAGCAGAGCAGAAATGAAAAAGAGTGAATATATGGGTCACTGAACACTCATAAGACTGTTTACATATGGTAATTTGGAAAACGTATCAAGCCTGCGTACCTATCTTAAAATGAAACAAAACAGTATCTTTGCCATCCCTAACTGACCTGTTTTTCTTATATGATGAACTGTTACTGGAACAATGTCTTTCAGTGCATCCATTCTGCAAGTAATCCTGCATCCTCCTCTGAATTTCTAAATTGGTTGAACTGAATGCCAGCAGAACACCAGCCAAGAGTGCTACACGTCATAAGGTTGCTATATCATAAAAATAACATTCAATGGGGATAGATCGTGAAATCTAAATTTACAGCTGGGCTGTGTTTTGGTTGATGTAACACTCTTAAATCTGAAAAACTGCTAAAATATAAACAATTGGGAATTTTTTTAAATTTTATTTTTTATTCCAAGTGTAAGCATTCAGTTGCTGAGGAAGCTGACCTGAAAAACTCCAAGTGGTAAGAACATATTCTTCTGAGATGCTACTGATGTATCACTAATTGATTTAGAAACCTGCTATATGAGACATCCAGGGCATTTTATTAACATACCTCTAAGAAACTTGGCAGAGGCTTTGAGAAGCAAACAGAACGTTACCTGGAAAACATTAATGACCTTTATAACATCTGATGTTTGATCCAAGATAAACTTTGGGCAGCATCCTTCGACTCTTCTAATGCTGTCAGGAGAAGACAAGGAGGGTTTTCTCAGGTGGGGGTGCCAGGTGGTCCAGTGCACTCAGGGAGAAGAAGGGCTTGCCTGCACCCATCATACTGCCAGTGCTAAGCCTACAACAGCTGAGCAGGTTGTGTCAGGATGCACAAACCAAGGCTGCTGGGGCTGTGCTGTGATGGCTGCTGGGGCTGTGCTGTGATGGCTGCTGCACCCGAGCTGTCTCCTGCTGGGGTGTGGCCACGAGTCCAACCATGTCTGACCTGGTGCAGTGTAACACCAGGTAAGAAGTGACAGTGTCTCCTTCTTGCCTGAAGCTGAAGCTGTATTTCATGGGACTCTGCCTTACAGACCTTATTCTGCATGGCTCACAAGGCCTAGGCATGGAAATAAAAACTTCAGCTGTGTAGAAAAGTCTAGAGAGCGTGTGGGAAAAAACCCAAAACTCAGGATGCCACTCTGTACCTGTGGCTCAGGTGTACTGGAGCTAGACCAATGTTTAAAGAGAAAAAGATTGACAGTTGCAGCTTCCTTGTCACTTTCTGCCATGCAAAGCCCATGTACAAACAAGAAATCTGCCATAATTAATAAATCTTAGGTGGAATAAATGAATGAATAAACAAATGAATAAATCTTAAATCTGGTTCAGGCTGGCTCTTCACCCTCCTAGGCCAATGATCTGCTAGTGAGCTACACAAGAACTGTTCCAACTCCCAAGTTCCACCATGCAGTATCTTCAGTACTGTCCTACGGAAAGGGAGGGAAGTGTTAGGGAAATGGGGTGGAAACCACATGTTCAATTGCTTTTTTTTTGCAACTCCTCTCTTGGGGATTTCAGTTCTCACTGTGAAGTAGAGGAATCTTCCCCATACAATCAGATGTACCATTCACAATAGATAATTGTCTCCTTAGCTCATTACTCAAAGGCCTGTGTGCTGTCTCACATGCCTGATGCTCTTCAGCTGAAGAGCTGCCTCTGACACCTTGGACTGTCTGCCCCAGCTACAGGAAGGATCTAGGCCAGAAAAATCCACCTAAACTAACAGAGCAGAAGCCACCCCAGAAATGCATACACATTGGATTTCCAAAATAATCTTACAGAAGTTCAGAGCTGGTTTAAAGCAAATCTGTTTTGTCTCTGCAAAGCTAATGAGTGGATAATAAGTCAGTGTATTTCCATTGCCACTTGGTGTCCCCAAACCTATTAGCAGCTCACACAAGCTTGGCAGGACAGGTACAAGCGGAATGAATAAATGTGATTTGATGCTTGTATTTTGTTTTGCCAAAAGACTGTGCTGACACCAGCTAATCTCACAATGTGTGCCAGGCTCAGCCTACACCTCCTGCAGAGGTTGCTAACTGCAAGAGTTACACAATGCCTTTGCACTGTACAGCCTGTCCTCAGGTCCACCAGGCCTCCAGAGGATGGGGAAATCCCTAAATGCCAGGAATGCCTGGGCTTTTGTATTACAGGCCCAAATAGAAAGCTCAGTCCTTCAGCACTCCTTCCTCCTTGCCCATCCATACTGCAGACCTAGTTAAAGCACTTTTATCATCTCTGTGAGTAACCCTTAGGAGGTTTATGCATTTTATGACAGGGATGACTGCTAATCACAACTCCTAAGCTTCCCCTTTTCTCCCATTTTCCAGGATCCACATTTGCTCTCTGCACAGCTTCAAAACATTGCAATGTCAATGTCCTCAGTGCTCTGAGCACCAGGGAGGGAGGCATGCAGCAGGGCCAGCGCTCCCGTGCTTAGCAAGCATTTGGGCTCCAAATTCCACGACAAGTCTCACGTATCACACTTCCCTCAAGAATGTGAGCAGGCAAGTTGGCCAGACAGCTCTGGCATTTGGACATGGGTATGGCCTCATCAACAGCTGAGTGGAGTCAGAGAGACTCCTCCTGTTCATTACAACCAGTTGTAGAATGGGGGCCTGTGCAGCACGGGTTTAATGCCATCTTTGCAGAGATCACCCCTGCTGGCATTAGCATTCATCACCCTCAGTGACTAATTATGCATTCTGTAAAACATCACCCAGTCTGCACCTCATCCTGGTGAATTACTGAAGCTCCCCTGTACTGACCAAGGTCCTCCCACTCCAACCCCCCCCCAAACCAGTTGGAGCTACCTGGTGGCTGGGACAGGGAGGCATCAGCCAGCCCTTTAGGCTCTCCCTCCTCCACTGACTTTCTAAAGGGCCACACTCTGCCTTCCATTTCTCATGAGAGACTTGCACCTCTATGTGTAAATGGAAGCACTAAGTAGTAGCCATAAAGGAAAAGTGAGCAGGAGGGAATATTTCCTTCTGGTGGATTATTTTGTGTAGCTGGCAGGTTCACTCTTGTATTTTCAATCTGCCTTCACTTTGGTTCTAGGACTTCTCTCTCTCCTGCTCCTCCCCTATACACAGTGACAGAAAAGGCTTAAAGAATAATTTGTGACTGTAAATGATCAGGAAGCCTACAGGTAACATGCTTTTGTAAGTGGCTGGATTGTAAGTAGACTGTGCTCTTTGAATACAGTAAACTGCAAAACAAAATCACAGGTGCTGTAAGAGCCCATGGATTGTTTTCTATAAGGCCATATTAATATTTTATACCACTGTCATCTCTGAGCGTTCTTGGCTGATTTGTTTTCTTGCACAATCTGGAAGGAGTAGTTTGGCAATAAGACAGATCAGTGGGGGCAATGTGGAACAGCACTTCAGCAAGAGGTGTTGCACTCATGATGCAAATGAATCTCTTGACCTTGAGCTTCCCCAAGTGTGTGGTGTCACTGAGCAGGTTCGTGACAGGGTAACACCACACACACAGCAGGGCTGGGACGTGGCTGAGCAGAAATAATCCTTCCTATACATTCTTTAAACACAGAAGCCTATCTTATAATTACTAAGCACATGGCATTTTTAAGGCAGCCCTGGCTCCAAAATATGTTATTCTGAGATAACACAATATGACTCAACACAGCAGCATGAGACAGAGGTGACATGTGCAGGTAAGTTGTCAAAACAGGTGACAGATGGAGTGGTGCTTAAAAACATTCAAGATATTTGCTTCTTAGCTTTTCTCCAACATGCATCTCCCACACAGTTTTAAAAATTTACCTTGAAGTGCCTCTACATAATCTAATGTGATGAAAGAGAGAGAACACGAGTGAAAGAATGAATTGCAGAGTTGTTACAGATAATATGCGACATATAGCAGATACCAGCACACAGCAAATAGCCCTGTTTGCTGACAACCTATATTGCTTTGGAATAGTTTGGCACAAATTGCCTATACGTGTATGATGTGTATTTTCTTCTTCTTCTTACAGCTCCAGTGATTTGAAAGGCAAACTCCTCAGTGATCAAGAAAAATGAAGTAAATCAGTTCATTACAAAAGGACGAGATTTAGCACAAAGTGCATGTTTTCTTGTAGGACACACTGTTTTTCTGCCCTTTAAAAAGAAGTGACATAAACCCCTGTTTATCTGATTGACATGATTTTGATATATATATATGTATTTCATGAACACTGTACTACACTATTCCATTTCTAATATACACTCTATAAGGAGTATATTTTCTGCATTTATTCATATCTGGAAAATAAATACTTTGAAGTGGGATGTAACTTCACCCAGATCTGTTTGTTGCTGTAATAGACCATTATTTGTTCTGCAGAAGCACCTGATATTGTAACAAAATCCACCCAGAGAGGAGTTCACCTGTCATCAGGGAAGCAATTACCACAGGATCAAGGCCCCAAACAGTCCAAAATACTTGGGTTAGAGAAATTTAAAGGGTTTGACTAAAGCTCTGTTTCATCATGGATTTGTTTTATTTGTTATTTTATTTATAACTATTAAAAGAAGATACCAAGCTCAGGGTATTTATGCATTTTGGTACACATTTGCACCTAAAAACATCTCCTGCAGTTGCAAATTTGAAAGTGGGGATTGGGGAAGGTGGTATGTTTCTTTAAATTATCCAGCAGCTCTTTCCTGGTTCTCACAATGTGCTGTATTTTGAGAATCTCAGTTACACACCATTAGTGGCTGCGTTTATGCTATTTGAAGCCTGTTTGTATATGAAGAAAAAGCATCAACAAAGAGACATCCTAACTTAGAGACACAGCAAGATGGAAAGTCTATTCCCATTTAGGAGATGAAACACAAAAGCTGTAAGTTTAGTGACCAAAAGAGATTGACTTTGTAAAGAAGTGTTGCACCTCAAGAAAACAGTACATCCTTGACAATGAAAGACAGAAAGAGCCAAAAAAGGGATCCCCATAGAGTCTATGTGTTTTTCTCCAGGTGGACGTGTATCTGTTCTACTCATCCTCATGCCACTCCATCTAATATAAACACTCTGTAGCCATGCTAGTGCAAAATAATCTAGGCAGGGTTTATGAGCTCATGCTCAATTTTATGCTGACCATGGCTTTCTGCACAGCACTGTTGCACCTGGCTGGTTTGATCATGGGATCCTGGAACCACCCAGTCATTCCCTCTTTAATGAGCACTAAGAAAAGGCAAAATACTGTATGGTTTGATGAATCCTGTTTTAACCATCCCTCAGGTTGTGAAAAATCACCTGGTCCCAAAGCCACTGGCAATAGTTGTTGTCAGTGAACTCTTGCCACTAAAACCAGAAGCAATGGGGACAATGCTGGAATCTAATTTCTGGTATGTGGCTGAATTATGGAAAATAACCAACATGGCAGAGACCCATGAGCATGCAATGGGCAAAATTGAGCAATGTCAGAGCAATTGCTGCAGGGTTGATATGATCCTGTTCCTGCACACTTCCATGACAGAGCCTATGACGGATGCAAATCCAGGAAGCAGGAAGGAAAAGGCCATTTGTGCAACATCTGCCAGGCTCCCATATGGCAAGTTCCAAACTCACTATTGCCTGATGGCAGCATGCAGATTAGGGCAACAGTGTGGCTTGAACTGGAACTGATCTTTCACTGACTTTTGAATAACTTCATGGTATGGATTAAGAAGGGTGTAAAATTCATCTTCACATCACTGTTGGTCCCTTGCCCATAAAAGTTATTTCAAACTCAAGAGCATTAAGGAAGGGTATTTTGAAAATACACATTAAGAGTTGAAACTATTTGGAGTTTTATTTATACAATCCCCACTCAGCATAGTGCTAGATGCTTAATTCAGCTCTTTTGTAACTATGGATCCTTCTTGTGCATTGTATAAAGATATATGTCAAGCCTTAGATAAGACTACTAGTAGCATTTTTTAACCCTTGTAGCATTAAATCCTTAGGTCTCAAACAATTATTTCCATCTGTTCAGCTCAGAGCACTCACAAGGGCAGGGAAATGTTCACCACCTCACTTAGGGAAATCAAAGAGCAGAAAGGTGATTGGGAAACCAAGTCCCCTGACTTCCACACCATGTCTACAAAACCATCCTTTTTATGGACAGTCTGAGGTACTGACCCCAAACACTGATAATGTAAAAGCTATTTACATCTCATGTTACATCTACACTTTTAGTATGGCTGAGCAACCTGCAACACCCAACAGGGGCGTGCAAAGCTCATCTGTCGTCATGCACGTTCCCCTCAATCTTTCATTTAAATTTCCCTTGCCTGGGAGATTGATAACTGGTGTTTGTGCTGTTCCCAGGGACTGGAGTGGCACAGTGTTACATCAGCCTGAGACAGGCAAGCTTGCTTGGCATCATTTGGTACTCAATGAAACTTTGTAAGTTGGAAAGTTTCATTTGAACTAGAGCATAACTGAGTTTGTCTTCCCTTAAATAGAGGCTGATAGAGAGAGTGAACAGAGGGAGAAGTGGGGGAGGGAAAAAGACAAGAAAGAACCCACCTAGTCTGCAGACCTGATAGTCCTGTTTGGGTTTTTTTTCAGGAGTATCCTGTCAAGACTTGCTGACACATGTGTTCTGTTGAGTCTTACAGTGGTGATTAAGAGTTTACTGCATCCCTTGCTCTCCCCCCACTTCTGCTAAAGATTGTAGCCTACAAACCAGGATTGGCAGAAAAGAATATTTTCTTCTGTCTTGACCATTCCAGTTGAAATTATGGCTTATTAGTTAAAATATTTTGATGCAAGGCAAAGAAGGATGGGACTGGAAGGGCTGTGGAGGTCACTTAGTTGATGCTTCTGCCTGTAGACTGGATCAGCTGCTGTGTCCTACATGACAGATTTATCTCACATTGTCTTAAACACCCCCAGTATTGGAGATACTGCAGCCTATATGATCCATGCAGCTAATGAAAATACTGAGAAGTACAGGCCTGCAGCAGTCTTCCACAAATGCCATTAATGGTTTTTTGCTAGCAACTATAGCTTTTCAACATTTTCAACCAATTTCCTAGATTTCGGATGCAAATAGCATGTGAGATGATGTCAAAAGCCTTCCTGAAACACTTCAGGCCTAGTCTTCATGAGAAAGACACCATATTTGCTATGCTGTAGCCCAGTAACATGATCTTCACTCCCAGAAGCCCTGTGACTACTCTAGTTTCTTACAGGAAATACAAGGAAACTTTTAGGCCACTGATGTTCCAGCTGCATCGCATTTTCTGCATTGGTCTGTCTAACTGCATCCCATTCCACTTACAAATCATAAATCTTTGATCTTAAGGTTATTTTTCTTCCTTTTCCCTGTGTTTGAAGGGAAACATTTGTGATTTAGCTAAACTAGATCTTTATTATTGTTCCTCTCCTTTGTTTGCACAGGAACTCTGCACTTGTGCTCTTAATACTGTTCTTGAAGGAGCTCCTAGATCTACTTGACTTTTATCTTGGTCAAGATTTCATGACCACACTGATACTTACCTTCCTAAAACTTTACTTTGAGGCTACATGAAGGAAAGACAGTTCCTGTCCTTCAGCTACAACCCATTCTATTCCATGTCTTACACACAGAAAAAGTTATAGCATATTTCAGTACTTGCCTAAATCATCTGCTTCCTTTATTTTCCAGTGACTGGCTAAGTGTCTTCTCTGTTTCTGACAGAGCCTGTGCTCTAGAGGTGTTAATTGGTTGTTCATGTAGAACCTTATATCCTGGATCTTCCTGGTTGCCATTGCAAGCTCACATGGTGACTGCATTCAGATTATTTTCCCCCTGGTAATTTTTACAGCTCTCTCACTCTCTCTAACCTGCCCCTGAGTGCAGCTGTGCACATCCTTGAGACCCAACACATCCCATGTCCCCGTGCTCCTGCCAACACATGCTCCTGCTCCCCCTTGCCAGCTCTCTGGGTAAGCTGGAGCAGCCACAAGCCATGGGGCTCGCAGGCGTGAGGAACTGAGCCAGGGGACTCACACTCCTTGCTCTGTAAAAAACACAGGGCTCTTTGAAATTAAACCTTCCTTGACAGAGTTTGGGCTAAATTACAGGAGTGAGACCTTGACAGGGGCCATGTTCCCCTGCAGCACTTTGTGCCTGTGCTTCTAAGACCTGTGGAGAAAGCAGGGGGACTGAAAGGGTGGGTGGGGACTGGTGGAGCAGGGACATGTCCCTCCTGTGTGAGATGCCTACTCAATCCTGTACTCAGCTCCTTCCCTTTTAGACGTGTCTATTTGGGTTCAGATCAAGTACCTTTCGTTGCCTCCATAAGACCTTTAACTGTCACAGGAAGCATCCTCTCCCTGGGGTGACTCTCCACCTAATATTCAGATGTGGCAGTCCCCATTTATTTCCCAGGATCTGGGAGCTGCTCAGGTGATTTCTGGGTATTTTGTGTGCTGCCACATTGCGGGTTTTCATTAAATGCCAAACAGAATTTGTCTTCCCTGGGAGATGAACTAAAATGATCTCTAGAAGTATTGGTATGCACAACAAAACTTTTACATCACCATTACCAAAGCAGAATATTTCTGTTCCTATTATTTCAAGTTGAATAATTTAATGCTCACCCTTTTTAAATTTACCACTTTTAAATTAAAAACTCATTAAAATGTTTCAATAACAGTTAATATTAGCATAGCAATAAGACATACCAAGTGGGCATTACCAGGAGATAATTGACCTGATCTGTAAATTGGTGCCCTTGGCTTTACCTCTGGATGTCAATCAATTAAAGCAGTCAATCATTCCTGAGTAGTGCCTGCCTCAGCATGTCTTATTGCTTAATCATATAACTCTTGAGCTAATACCATTCATATTTCTGGACAAAAAATTCCACTAGGAATTCCCATTTGTTATCACATCAAAATTAACAAGATCTTGAAATGCATATTATATTATTCATAACATAATACTCTGCCAAATGGAAAACATAAAAATATATCTTCCCTTCCTTTTTTCCCTTTTTTTAAAGCCTGCCGTTGTTAATTAGCCATTCTTTAGGATGATCAAGTAATTGAGATACAGGTTTTAGATCAGGTTCACAGGGAGTATGTGGTCAAGTTAATGAGTCATGAAGAGACTAAAATGTCACTGTATAGAAAACTGACTTGTGCTCCACTGATATTAATTGCAGTGGCACTGGTGAAGTCAATAGCTCTATGCCAATTTACTGCAGGTGAAGATCAGGCCTTATGTTTACAAGAGTGTGGAATTTAGTGAATGACATTTAATCTTCTATATAATGAAATTTAGTACGTGTAATTTTTTTAACTCTTCAGATTCTGCCTAAAAGCCTTTGCTTGCATGAAATGTTCTACTTAAGCTAATGACTTGGCAAAATGTCACATGAATAGAGAATTAAATGGATCTGCCTGTGCCAGTTAAAGCTAACAGATTCAGACCCTTTGTGAGTTGAAAGCTGACTATATGTATATATATATATATGAAAAATCGTTCCCTTCAGGACAGCCATACTAGCAAATGGAGCACAGTACCTCAGTCTTGTACATATTTATTTGTGCATGTTGTTTACTGGAAGGGGCATATGAGTGTTAAGCTAACATACATACACATAATCAGGATGAGGACCTAGCTTCCTTTTTAAATTCAGAGATGTAAATGTGTCTCATTTTGAACACTAAATAGGGTGTAAATCAAATAGGCTTGATCATTATTGAAGTGCTGAAAAGCTATCATTTTGAAAGGAAGCATCTTGCTATTTTCTCCATAATGAAGCAGCAGACACAACATTATTAATGATAACTGTGTCTGGATTGTGCATTCAACCAAGATAAGAGTCAACATGTTTGGTAACATCAAAGAAAACCTGATACCTCAAGTATAAGGAGATTAGTATTTACAGTGATCTGTAGGGTTGGCAGTTCCAAGAAGTTGAACAGACAATGCCAGGAGGGACAATTAGTAATAAATTGGCACTGGGATTCTCTCCTGTGCTTGAAATCTGGCACTGAGCATAAGCACATGTTTGAACATTTTGTTTAGGACTTCCTGCTGCAGCCAGAGTGGGGCTCAGCAGAGTGAGAGTTGTTACAACACGCTGGGAAAACGGAGACAGGTTCTCTCATTGGCACTGAAAGGTGTCAGGTATTTTGTACAAAGGCTTCAAGGACAACATCTCCATCACGTTCTGTGAGACTCACCCAATCCTTTTGGACATGCCACTGCAAAGCTATCGTGTGAAAGTTCAGGCATCCAGAGATTATTCTGCAGAACATAGGGTTAGGCCATAAACCATCCCAGAATCACACGGTACATGCTCACAGAAGGAAGGGTTCTTTATGTTAATCCAATGTTTTTGTTTGTTTTTTAGAGACACAGTAAAATAAAAATATCCATATTATTGTATTCACCTCTTCACTGGCCTCAGTATAAAAAATATGCATAGATCCCAAGTCACCCTTACATGTAGCTGTAGTTTCTGGAATTTACAGCCCTGCTTAGGGATGGGAAATTAGCTAAATACTGCACATCAGATATTTTTTCTTTATTTTGATTTAAGTGGCACTAGCAACGGTGAACACATTAAAATGATTTTAAAAGTATCCAGGAAAACAGGAAAGAGTGGAAAATTCCTATGCCTGATGCTTACTTTACTTATGTTTGGCATAACTCATTGTGAATGAAGTCAAATCATCATTACACATTGATAAAGGTGAAACTAACCCACTGGAGATGGAAACCCAAGAATATTTCTGCTAAATTTGACATTTTCACCTCACATTATTATTGAATGCTTTTATTATTGGATTACTTTCACCTCATACCTCACTGAAATCAATAGGAGGTATTGATGGTATCGAGCCCTGGAAATTACCTTTTGATGGAACATCTTTACAACATGAAATGGATCTTCATGATATCTCTCTACAATAGATAAGTGTCACTGGATCCAGTTACAGATGAGAAAAAAGTTTAAGTGACACGGACGAGGTACATGCTAGAGGTAACTAAATGCACATGCAAGAAAATTCCCTTTTCATTTAAGGCTAAAAGTCAAATAATTGGTAAATAAATAACATTGATTCTCCTTTTCATGTCCCTTCAAAAATAAAAGTCGAAATGTAATGACCAGATGTGTCAATGGGAAACCTAGAAGCCTCTAAAAACATTGGCTGCACTATTAGCAAGCCATATTTATTTCCCAATCCCCTTTCATTTAGGTCAACATTGTCAAAGTTTTTCACTACAAAACCCTTCATAACAAAGAAATTATAAAGAAGTAGCGATGGGTTCATGAGGTTAATGTAGTATGGGCCCATAAAGGATCACAGATCCCTACAATTCTGTATTAGAGGAGGAAAGATGTATATAGCTGCTTTTAATGTGATTTGCAGACAGAAACAATGACATTACTAGTTTGCAAAAGCATTTTAATTCAAAAATTTCATGTTAGATAAATATTTTAAAAATACTTCATGAAGAGACTGTTGATGTTTCCTTTTTCATCAGCAACTGAGCATGGAGAACAGGAACAAAGTTCATTTAAACTCTGGCATAGCACTAACTTCAGAATGCTTGAAAGGTTTATATCAGGTTTCCCAGATTATATAAACTACAAAGCCACAATTGTACAACTCATGGGTCTTTCCAAGATGATCTTAGTTATAGAGTTATTACACTTTGTTTCTTTTTGGCTGAAACATATTAAATATTTGCTGGTGCAAAAGTGTGTTTATCTAGAAAAACAGCTACTCTTATTATTAAATAGGAAAATAAAAGAAAAAAAAGAAACTAACAACTTATGTACAATTCTTCGCTTACAACTAAAATACAAGATTCTGAGTTTATATTATTAAAAATCATTCTGAGGAATTTATTTTGAAATACTAGTATAACATAAATTTTTGGATTTGAAACTCATGTATCATGATGTGTCTTCATCGCTGTAGCTTTAAAAGCTCCAGGGAAATGCAATATTATCAGCATCACTGCACACCATAACATCTTGGTCTAGGCGTCGCAGGGGTGATGGCTCAAACCTTTGCCACAGTTGAGATGTTTGGGTGAACAGCCCACAAAATCAATATGAACATTTGGGCCATATCTGAACAAATCAGCAGTAGTTCATTTGCAAAACTCAGCTGAAGGATATGTTAACAGCAGCATTTCTCACATGAGGTTTCAGTAATTCTGCCTTTGTTATGGATATGTCTGTAACAGCCCTTTGGTATTTGGGTAGAAATCCAAGTAGAGTGTTCAGAAATGTGTAACATTTAATATGAATCAAAGTGCTCCGATAAAAAAATAGTTTGGCCCTTTGCTGCTTCTTATGTTTCCATCTATTAACTGACCAGGTTTCTCCAGCTGCCAGCACAAGTTACATTGTTTAAGTACAACAGAGCATTTCTGGGGAAATCTTGTGCTGACCATCTCAGCAGGCGTTAAACCTCCTTATTGGAAAGTTTAGGAGCTCATCACATTTGACCACTAGTTATAAAAGATGGACCCAGTGCCAAAATGCATGACTAAACGCCTTTAATTAATGAGATAATACAAATCTAACTCTGACCTTTACTGCTTGAACCTTTCCCAATGGCAGGGTCAAACCAGAACTCAACTTAAACATCCTCAAATTTCAAAACCACTTGGATTCAGCTCCAATTTTGGATCTAAACTGGATGGCTTTGATCCACTTGTTATGAAGTCTGATCTCATCCTGGATAAGAAGTAGCATTACTCAATAAAGAGAGTTAATACTGGAACTGTGACATTGGGAAAACCTGCTTGACAAGCAAGCTTGTTTAACCAACAGAAGCAGGTTGCCAAGATCATGAGCCAGGGAACAGTTTAACAAAAATCAATGAAGAAATTACGAGTGACTAATAAATTCACACAATTAGTATAAGCAGCTGAAACTAGAGAAGAACCAGAGATAGAGACTGTAAACATTTTGCACAGAGGGTGGAACCTTGCCATTGCTGCACCCGTAAAACCACAACCTCATCAGCTTTCTTAAAGTGATTGGGTTCCACCTGGTTAAAACCCAGGGGATTTAACAAAATCTGTAGTAGGTGATTGTTGATGGTTTAGTTGCTAGTCTACTTTCCTTTGCAGGTTTGACTTTAATCTGTTCCTCATCACCTAAATAGAAGTGTCTGACAGAGGGTCCCTCTTTTTAATACCACAACTGCACCTCACTAAACCAGAGCTTGAACACAGTAAGTCACAGAAGCAGCAAGTAAACAGATAAAAAAAAGTAAAAAGTTAACTTTTCTTTTGAAGAGATTAATGTTTTTGTCTTCCCACAGCACTTGTGGAAATCAACGTGCAACAGCGATGGCATGAGCCAAGGCATTTTGTTCTTTTGTCCTGTTGGCAGGTCAAGGTGTGAGCAACAGTTAAGAATGAGCATTCTTCTGTCCTACAGGTGTTACAACACAGTAAGCTTGCTTTAAGTTTGTTTGTGTTCCTGACCCTTATGTCTCCATGCTGCAAGAGATTGTGTGACATTTGCCTTGATTGGAAGGATGGAGAAGGTCACCACAATGGACAATTTGCTCAGTAAAAACACAGCATTCCATGCAAAACTCCCTTAAATGTGAGATTACTTTTTAATATTGTTTTTGCATCCACTGCATCAATATATTTCACCTTGCACCAAGGCTGTGCCATCTACAGTTATGTGGCCCCTCCCGTTGTGTGACCCATGGCGTGCAGGGACCTGCCTGTGGAAACGCCGCTGTCTCACCCCACAAGGATGCAGCAGCTGAGTGGTGATCCCTGCTAACCTGTTAGGTCAGCATTATCCTGCAGCAACAGCAGGGCTGGGACCGTCAGGTACCTGTTACTCAGCAAGCCACACCACTGCAATTAATACAGAACAAATCAGTGAATAAAATGACTGCAGGCACCAAAATGCAGAACGAGGTAAAAATAAGATGGCGCTCTGGTTGCAGCATACTTGAGCAAAAGAAAAATGTTTTCTATATTTAATACCTCTAAATGCGTTCTGTTTATATTTCCCAGCCTCTGGAAATTTGAACAAGCCTTATGTCAGCTGTTTCCTGAAACTCTTGGTAGTGCTGGATATACCCATTGCATGCTCTCCTTATCTGGACACTTCCATCTCATGTACCCAACACCATCTCTGGAAGCTTTCCCCAATTGATTTAGTAACAGTTGAGACTTGCTACCAGTCATCAGACAAGTTTGTTTGGATCATGTGGCAGAGTACAGCTCAGAGCTGCCTGGAACATGTTCAGGGACGCTTGGAGCCTGCAGGGCCTTCCCCAGATCCCAATGAAGGGACTGGGGACCTGTGAACAGCACTGCCCAGCCCTGAACAGCACTGCTCACCCCTGAACAGCACTGCTCATCTGAACAACCCTGTGTTAAGGACCACTTCAGATTCAGAGGGTGCTGGGATGAACACAGGCCATACTTGCTTCTCCCCTACCTTACCAAAAAAAGCGTTATCAAAGGTTTCCGATTCTCACCATTGCAACAGCACTAACAAAAATGTCATTTCCTTGCATTTCTCATCAAAGGCTCATATTCCAATAGAAGGGGAAATACTCTCTGCTTGGGATGTTACAATGACAACACCAAGCATATACACAGCTATAAATTTGACTCCGAAACATGTTGAAATGTTAGATTTGTAAAAATGTAGGCAATTTGACACCTCTAGATCACAGCAAACACAAGGCCACAAAACTGAGCTTCAGTTAATTCCAGGCTCCTAAAAGTGTCTCTTGGAAACTATTTCCACAGGGAACAAAATAACTAATGTAATTGGAAACACTGGAGAATCAATGGGGAATGAAAGAGGATAAAGAGAGGTGGAAAATACACACCAAGATGCACACATAGACATACAGTATAATTAGCTTCATTCTATTGTATAACAGAGTCATAACAAATGACTCAGCTCCTTAGGTGGTGTAATTAGACTTCAGTGGACCAACCCCAATTTATAGCAGCTGATAATTATGATATATAATTATATGGACTGATTCTGATCTGTATAAATTGTTAGTAAACTTCAATGAGGGCAATAAGGTCAATCCAGTGAAAAAATTGTGCAAGTGAGATACAAATCAGATGTCCAATAAAATAATGAAGCATCTTATGTTCACACAGATGCTCTTATCTCAGGCATTTTTTTTAATGAACTTTATGTGGACAGGAATTGCTTGTGGGTCTATTCAGATGTGGTCATTTCTGTGATGTTACTCAGCACCTCTTGACTAGTTACAGAAACTGTATATGCTATCTGGGAATGGCAGAGCAGGAAAGTGTTACATCCACTTGGAAGTGCAGGGGAAAGGTGGTCTGGGAGGAAGAAACTGACCTGAGTTAGGACGGGGTATGGCACCTGATTGCTGCATGCTTTCAAAATGCATCACCTAACAACCCCCTGGGAGCTCAGTGCCTTCTGCCACCCGAAACCATCAACCCCTTGAAACATGGCAGGTGTGGGTAGAGCTGCCTGCAGCTCTCTTAAGATCTCCAGTATGAAATGAGTACAGAGACACACCTTAGACCCCATCTCTATTATTTATGCCTGTCTGTGAATCTTGCCTATTAGTAAAAAAACAAAGAGAGCTCCAGAATAAGCTGTTGGATTTGGTATATTGCTGGCTGTGAAAGCCAGCCAGAGTTCCTCCAAGAGCAGATAACAAGCACATCAGGAATTGCTTCTGGTGTCAAATCCATGTCCTTATAGCTGACCTCATTAAAGGCTCTATCATGCTCCCACTGAAACTGATGGCAATGATTTCAAAAGTTTGCTATGGGATGTCTATCAGCCTTGAAAGTCAAAAAATGCTTGGCTGTTTCTCTGCCTGCCACTTTCACCAGAATTCCTGATATATTTTGGGGAGGGCTGAGGTCCCTGCAAGCACAGATGTAGCTTCAGGGAGTGCCCCAAGGTGCTGTCAGTAAATAGGAGATGCCAGGAAAATGTGCACGCTCTCTCCCACTCCTGGGAGAAGGGTGAAAAGGGACCTGGTGCCCCATGAGCCACCACAAACACAGACCCAGGGGCTGCCCAGCCCACACCAGAGCAGTGCTGTCACTGCAAAAATGTTGCAGCATTGCAAAAGCACCGGGTTGGTTTGTAGGCCATTGCCTGACACTGCTTTTAGAACAGCGTCCTTTCTTTTCACACCCACTATCTGAAATCAACACTATTCCCCATCCACGTGTTCTGACCCCTAAAACTCACCCCACTGTGGAGGTACTGCACTGAGCTGGTACTGCCTTGGCTCTCAGCACACAGCAGCTCTGCACTGCCTAGGGCACAGCTGCACCTCTGTCTGCTGCAAGGACTTTGTACTTGGAGTTACAACACAAGTGCCACCATCTCACCTTCCACCTTCTTCCTCCTCCAAAAGAGGTGCCAAGGCAGGTGAGAAGAGACAGCAGAGTGAAGTTTCTCACACTCGATGTGAAAGAGAGAGCTGGGAAGTCAGGGAACTGAAAAGAAAAGGCAGCAGCAAAGTAAAGCCCTCACCTCTCCTGTCCCCACTCAAGTGTAAAGAAGCACTTTGCCGGGAAAAAACTACAGCACAAATCTCCTGATAAATCAGAGCTTCTCTGGAGGGAGAAGCAACTAAAAAGGAATGTAAATGATCTTTGACCAATGACTTTTGTCTAGTTGTGGTTTCTGGTACAGCATATGTGGTTTCTTGTTCGGAACGGTAATGAGTGTGTGTACAGCAATGTGTTCAATGTGCACAGTGCTGAGAGATTAGAGAGTGAAGGATGGCATGGGACATGTCAATATGGATCTGCAATGATCAAAGGAAGCTGTCTCTTCTGGGCACAAGTCTGGGTTGGGTTACAGCAAAGGAAAAATGTGAAGTGCTTCTTAATGTGTTTTCACTGTATTCTCTGCTCTAGGATCACCGTAAATGGAAGAACATCTTCTCCCCTAATAATCTATTTCCTGCATGTGGCTCCCCCAATAAATGTATTAAAGTTTTGTTTGAACTATACAGTTTTCCAGGAAAACAGACTTGCCATTGTTTTAAACAAAAACAATCACGAGTGCTGTTTAAAAGCTAAAGCAAGGTTATGAGCATATCTTTGCTCTGACTAGTTATCAGCCATGAATCTTGTACTTAGGTAATTATTAGAGGTTTCTTTTTTAAAGAGATGATTTACTTACCCTGTATCCCTGCCAGATTTTCTTTCTTTTTTTAATATTTGAATTTTACACATTAAGTAGGGCATGCTCATTTTTCTTCTGCTTCTGCCCTCTTTTGAGTTATGAATCCCTTCAGTGAGTAATGAGCAGTTGGCAACTTTTATGCATAAGAAAGAAGATTCAATGAATTCCAAATATGCTACACGGATGCTCCTTCTCCTACATAAAAAGTATAACATTTTTATGAATTGGGCCCACGATGATCCGGCATTAAATCACTGCCCCCTTTCTTCCCTGTGCTCTATTTATGCTCAGGGGACGTGCAGTCACAATGTGTTATAAATTCAGCAGAATTACTAATTAAAAAACCTACTGTACAAAAATAGAACAAAGGGTGGAATTAGAGCCAACAGGATCTGAGCCAGTGCAGTGGTCCTGGGGAAATGGTCTGGGCTGCAAGGCAGGTGATCTGATCCTCATCTGGGATTAACTAACGTAGCTCTCTTGCTTCAGATGATTTACAATCCTACAACCCCAGCCCCTCTGCAGGCTTTTGGCAGCGGGCGCCAGCAGGGCGCCTGGCCTCCTGTTTCCCATTCTTTCCCAAAGGGATGAGCAGCTCCCATTGGCGCCATGAGAACCGGAGCCCGTAGGAAATGAGAACCACTTCTGGTCTTGCTTGTTGGCTCGACTGAGTTTGGAGAGACCATGACAGATTTCCACTGAAGGAAAGGTTTTGCATCATACAGTGACCAGCAATGTGGTTTTCCAGGGAATTGTGCTGCTGGGCACTGAGCCCTCTGCAGCCCTGTGAGAGCATGGCCCGGCCAGAACAGACATGGGAAAAGAGTCCAAACAAGTTCTTAGGGTCTCAGCAAGAACAGTTGCTCTTCCTCTGCTAACTTTCCTAACCATCTGCTCTAAAACAGAAGCATTCAGTATTAGGGCAAAACACTAACTCTAGAAAAGCAAAATATGAAAGGTCTGCAGTGGAGAAACTCATCCTTCTTTCCCCACTTCCAAGTATAAAAAGGTGCCCTACAAACAGAAATAATAAAGACTGAAAGATGCATGGGAGTTGGTTGGTACGTCTATCAATACAGCACCTCCTGAATACTGCCTGTGGGCAGACACTGAGCTGACCAGTGCACCCAAGGAAAGTATGCCCTCCTTCTGTCTAGAGTCTTCAAAAATAATTACATAGGAGTGATATTAACGAAGAAGTGTTCCTGGCATGATCTAAGGTCCAACAGAACTAGGAAAAATATTCCCCTGGGAATTCGAAAAGGAAAAAAAATTAATTCATCTTTCAACTTTCTCTGCATGGGCAGATCTCTCACTCTCAATTTCTCAGCTGACTTTAGTGGGTCCTGTACTCACTCAGAAACCCTCCCAACACCAGGGAAAAGCAGTGAATCAAATGGCTTCCTCTCTCAGGAAAGGGAGAGAACATAGGTTTTGCAGAGACAAAATTGTAACAAGAGCTTTAATAATTGCCTCAGACTGCACAAATAAAAAGACACCAAGCACCAGCTCTGCGTGATAGGTAAGAAGGCTTTACTGTCCCATACTGTCTGTCTCACTCATGATATAGCAGCATTCAACCCATTTCTGCATTGTGGTTCAGCTTCTGAACTAATGTGCAGATTAACCATAAACAATTTCAGCCCACTTTAAACCTATGTGCTGTAGGAATCAGTGGCTCAGCAGCTAATTCACAAATGGCTCAGTTGACCATGCAGTGGGGACACTGCAGATAGCTGAGGGCAGTGACCTCATCACTCAACCTCAGCTAATCTGTCCCCATTTGCCAGAGACAAGAAAGAGAGAACACAAAAAAGAAAGGGCTACTGTCTGATGTCCCTTACAATTCAGCATCACACATGCCAAAGTAAGCAGTTCTCTAGAATCAGAAAATTAGTTAAAACTCACAAAACTTAAAAGCATTTCTGGATTCTTAGGTAAGCCTGGTAAGCCCATAGAGTTCCTTTTTTGGAGTGTTTTGCTGTGACTCTGAACTGAATGCCTGCACTCTTCCTGAATTGCCTGACTTGTCGCCTTTGGCAGAGGAGAAGTTACTGAAGCTAAAGAGCACAGATCATACCTGAGTGTTTGCTATGAGGTACATGCACAACCCATTTCTCTCATTGCAAAGAAGTTTCACTTACACTCTGAGTTTATATTTCCCCATGTTTTCTCTCTTTTCCATCCAAGTTCAGTCCAGAAATCTAATATATTGTAATAGAAGCGACTGGATAAAACCCTGCCAGAACTACAATGAGAGGCACACAGGCACAGGGCTTCTGCACCCAGCAACATGCAGATCATCTGGAAGTGATGCTGCTAATCAGCACAGGGCATGAGGCACTGAGTCCTTCCCAAATTAATTTATTAAGTACTTAATGGAGCTCTGCTAATGGGCAGAAGCTTCAGAAGGAAGGCAGCAGAGGTGATCCTGCCACCCAAGTCTGCCTCTATGATGCCTTATGGCACTGGACAAGTCTCTCCTTTATCCCTTCTGGCTATCAGTCCTCCCCCATTTATTCTCTTGGCTCAGGAATAGGTATTCCCGGGGAAGGGACTCCTGCATTCAGGCAGGTGGGACCTCTGGGCTGACTGAAAGGTGACATTCTGCATAATATTTTTGGTCACACCTCTGTGCACCAAGGCCAGTGGAGTTTCTTTAGGTCTTCATGATTTAGACTGAGATCTCCATAATTTCCACTTCTAGACTTCCATGATCCAGATCTCCATCTCTAGATTTCCATGATCTGGATTCACCATCCAGTCATCCAAACTCCTCTGCTTAACCACCCCAAACCCTTCATCTTTCTCAGAGAAAGATGTTTAACCCATGCAAGGGAATCAACTTTCTATGAAATTATTTCTGATTCCATTAATAATAGAATCTCTTTACCTCTTATATTACCAATCTGTCATCTACCCCTGTACTCCCTTATGATTAAAAAAAGTCATTTGCTGTAGTCCAGATGAGCAGCAGATCCCTTTGGACAAAGTTTTGTCATTTTGGTCTCTCCCTGCCGCATGACACCTGGCTCGCATCTCCCCAGTTTGCAAGCAAAAGCCTGGACACCAAGTAGTCACTCAAGTGCCCCTGAGCCCTCTGCATTTTGGAGAATGATGCCTTTTTGAAAATGCTCTCTCCCATCAGTGTAGCTTGGAAAAGCCAGACAGCTGGACCTACTTTAGTGTAATTTAGCTGAGATGTCAGCCCTCTTAAGGAGGAAAACACTACTCAGTGTGAATCAAAGTGGCACCATCTGTTCCGAAGTGAAGAGACCTTTGCAGCATGGCCTGAAGGTCGAACACGGCTGGACTCCGAATCAGAAAGTGCTGCAGCACACGTAGCTGTAAATGGAGAGTGCTCTAGCAAATCCCTCCGTCGAGCGCCGCTCCAGGATCTGCAGCCAACAGCCCTAATTGAGGATTTACTTAGGCAGCAACTGGTCTTCTGCAGTGATGAGAGGTGTCAGGTTTTTGAAGGAATAAGCTCTCTTTTCTCTTCTCTCTTCTCCCCATCGTGACCAGTAGCTTCTCAAATCTCAAGCGTTTATTCAAGCGACCAAGCTTCACTAGCAAATGGCTCAAGTTTTGATGTTTAATGTTGCAGGGATAGCAGTAGGCAGCTTTTCTTGTTTTCAGCTCTTTTAGCACACTGTTTTGCCTAAAGCAAAATATGGTTTCAAGCAGTCTCACTCCACTGGTATTTTCTCCTTGCCTCAGCTAACAGCACTTGTGTATGTATTAAAGATGCTGCAGCAGAAGTTGATGCTACAGGGCTTGCTCACTTATTTCAGATAGTCAGCAATCCAACTTTTTTAAAATGCACTTTTTATACAAAGGAATTATATGTTCCTTTTTTTTTGGTTTACAACCCAATTTCAAAGCCTGTGAAAACTTGGGCGGGGGAGCGAGAGTCACACACTTGATTGGGACATCAACATAACATGACATTTTACAAAGACTGTCAATATGCCTCCTTAAAGAGACACTGACATATTAGTTTAAGTGACTGGGTTTGCTGAGATTTCTTTAAGGTTGACTTAAATGTCAGATGCCATTAGCTCTGGAAGTTCAAACAGTCTACCACTGTGAGCATCTTGTGCAGTGGAGGTTGAAAGGGTCACAGGTAAGCAAAGCCACACTAAAACACCACCTCCTATGGCTGTGAAACATATAGCTCCACAATGAAATGCAGAAACCAAAGCCCTGAAGATAGAAGATTTATATTAATGTCTTCTCAAATAGACCACCAGGTCTAGATTTGTATCTCTGCAGCTTCTCACTGCAGAGAAGCTGAAGTCTGACTGCTCTTCTCATCTACATGTAAGGAGGGAGGTCTGCCTGCATTAAAACTTCAGAACATGTGTGTGTCTTTGAGGATAAGAAAAGTGAACTATTGATTAGCAATTGACAAATGCAATAGAAATTTTATATAGGCTGAGAAAGACCCATCCATAATTTATGGCTGTGCCAAATATGAGTGACAGCGAACAGCGGGAGGCTTGAGCACAATATTGATTACTTTAAAAAACTGAGAAAGGCACCGTGCTGAGGACTGGGAGGATAAAGAGGAGAGGCAACAAGCAGAGAAAACAGGAGCAAAGCCATTAAGGATGTTGTGCTACCAGACACTGCCAGACTAGGAAACTGAGGAGACAGTCAGGTGGAGAGCACTGCTCTCTCCTTTCCAATCAATAATACCATGTCAAAACATAAAATGCATGCTTTTGCTCTTAAGTAAAATGTGTCTAAGATTTTTAAAAGCATTGATTCAAGGTGGATCAATGAGAATCTAGCCGTATTTTCCTGTGCAAAAAGGGGGTAATAACACTTTGTAGATAATCACACAACAGAAGAGATTTCCAATGCTGGTTATAAATGTCCTATTTATATTACAATCTTTTTGTCAGTTAAGGTTAAGAATAGTAGGTCAAGGAGCCATGCATTGTTGAAAGGGGGAAGGCAGGCATGTAAATGTGGGAGCATGGGATCTCTTTAAAAGATGAATGCAAGGACAGGACTGAGCTTGGGCAGGAGAGGCTGTAAAATGCTCCCTCTTCAACTCCACTTCCAAAGTACTTCCAGGGGCTTTTTCATTTTACTTCTTAGCAAGTTCAAAGCTTCAGACTCAAGAGCTATGCTCAGCTGAGAGGCAATGAAAGACTGTACTCTGCAAGGCCTGTTCCTGGGGGTACTGGATTTCTTCAGCAGCTGCTCAGCTGCAAGGTCCTGGCAAGACTGGGGCTGGTGTTGAAAAGGCTCTGCTACTGTAACTATTGCAGCAAAATTTGTTCTAGCGATTTTCATCTTCCAAAAATATGTTTGGTGGTAGAGTATACAATGGTCCCCTAATTAAGCAAGTTATGTGAGGATAGTTGCAGCTTCAATTAGACTTTAGCCTAACAAGGTTTTGGCTGGCATTGAGATGGCGTTAAAACCAAAACAGAAAACATATTTATAACGGGCATCATCTTAACAGTCTGGAGAAAAAAGGCTTTAAGAAAGAGGAAAAAATGAAACTAAACTTCTAATTGTCTAATTCTCCCCCAGAGAGAACCCAGCTTGCATTTCCAGAGATGAGCAGCAAATTTAAGTGAACAAGATGTGCATTTCAAATGCTGAGAGAGAAAGAGAAAAAAGGGAAGTGTACCTGCAGAGGGCAGCTGGGGATGTGAAAGGTAGCTCTCACTGCCCTTGCAGCAGCCCTGGTACCTGCACAGCACAGCAGCTACTGCACAGGTACCTGAGTAAGGAATTCCCTCTGCAGACAGGAACCTTCTGGTTGTTGTGCTGGGGGCCCTGCACAGGCCTGCATTGTCCAATGCTGCCCTCGAGGGAAGCATTTGTGCTGCTGGTTGCAAAGCAAGGCACTGGGTTTGTGTACTTCTCACAGGCTTGCTCTGGGCATTCTTTCTTTGATCCATCAGGAAACAAAATTTGGCTTTTGCTTATTAGACTGGAACATTGAAATGGGACACTGGCAAAGGAAAAGAAAGAATTCTTTCTTCTTTAAAACAAAAAACTTTGGAATATTTTAGAACATCCCAAATTCCAGACAATGACTTCAAGTAAATCTCATCTCTAATCACTCATTCTTCAATAGTCACTGACTTTTGCTGGGGTTTTTTAAATGCAGGTGAAAACTTTTCTTTTTTTTTTTAAGAGCCATCCCAGATCTACAGTTGAATGGCATAAGAGGAAGGACAAGAAGAATTGTCCACAACCCACCTCAGCAAGATCATGTTTCCAAATCACCCATATAGTCATAGAAATAACTCTCTTACAACACGTCAATATTTTTTTCTCTCTTATTTAAAGGCAAAATTTTTCCATAATAATGCAATATTTCACTGTCCCAAACATTTACATGCCCCTGAAGTTCTAGTACTGATGCAATAATTCCTTGGCATCAATAAAATATATTCCCTTTGCGAACTCCTGCTGTTTCCCTCATCATCGGTAAAATCTGAAAAGCCTTACAAAAATAATTATTTTGCTCCACACTGTTTTTCATTTTTGATAGAATCTTAACTGCAGACTTTTCTGAATGCACATGTAAGAAAAACCTTGTCATTATTTCCACTGACCTGAGTAATGAGGCAGGAGCACGAACCCCCTGCCTCCCCACTGGTGAGAGGTGCTGCTGCACAAAGCACACCGAGCTCCCATCAGCCAAACGGCACAGGCTATGGAGAGAAAAATGGGAGGGAAGCATTTGGAAAAATGAGGGGCACAGTCTGACTGCAGCTAGAGCACCAGGGTAGGGACAGAGCTCAGGGGATTCATGATGGGGCCCCTCTGGACAACACTGGCTCCAGTGGGCTCAAAGTGCACCATGTACAGACTCTGCTCCTGCGTCCACTGCAGTCACCTGCCACTTGTGCTTCCTCAGGATTCCCTCCAAAAGGAGCAGTTTCCCCCACCCCAGACATTCCCAGCGAGGAATCTGCTCCAATCTCCATGTTCCTGGATCTGATGGCTGTGAACTGTGGCAGGGAGCACATCTGGCCTCTACGCCTCAATTTTTATGCCGGTGTTATGAAAATGACATTTACCTATTCCCTTTACAGGGCTGTGGAGGAGATTGATCAGGCGGCTTATATATCCTGCTCTCTGTAATCTTCCAAACTAATTAGCTCCCAAAGAGATACCATGCCGGCAGGCCAGATCCCTCCAGCTTCACCAGTAAGAACAGCAGGTGGGAGAATAGCTCCACACACGTTCCCTGCTTGGCCCTTTCTAAGACTGCTTGTGACACTAATTGATCGGTGCCAGTAGTGCTGGTGGCAGAGACGCACACAACCCACAGGGAAGCTGTTCAAAGCTGCAGTAATGAGTAACCTATTGCTGCTTGAAAGCACAACCATGGGCTTTGAATTCTGCTATGATTACCTGGGCTAGCCAGGCCTCTGTCCCCTCACAGTGTTAGAGATGAATAATATTTTAACCCATTTGAATTTTATGCTAATGACCTGGGGAAGAAAGAAAGAAGACAACTCGCTTCAAACTACTTAGTGTTCAGTGATGTGGCAGAGGGACTTCAGAGAGAGCCCACCTGGGAGGAGGCATGGTTGAGTCAGCACACAGAGGAGCTCCAGGTTGTTGCCAGTGGGGGACCTGGAAATCCTGCTCTGCCATGCACTAAAGCCTGTGCAGGCAGTGAGCCTCCCCAGCTCACGGCAGCGAGAGATGTCAGGGCATACACACAAGCTTCCGATGTTCTGGAAACCTAAGACCAAAAAAGCAACCCCTCTGGAACCTTCCCTGAAAGCACCAGCTACAACAGCCCTGAGATACTCGGCCATACTCTGCCCAGGGCTGGCTCCCAGCTGCCTCAGCATCAGCGGAGAGGAGACAACCTGACACTCTTCAGAGGTTATTGGGAATTTCTTAATCTAAACAGTAAATTAAAAAAGCTGAGGAGACCAAATCAAATGTAAACAGTATCAAGGGTGCAGCTCTTTTCTGGTCCCTACTGCTCATAATTTCACATTTTACCCAGACTTGACACAGCTTTTAAAAGCAATACTGGCTCTGCTGAGTGGTTCATGCAGCTTGTATTGCAGTAGACACTGACATTATGAAAAACTTCTCTGCCAACCCACACAGGAATTAAAAATAGAAACAAAAATATACAACACCACAATTCAGAAATAAGTCAGCTCACAAGTGTCCTAAAATACACCTGCATCACTCTGAATACCTCCAGAAACCACTTTAAAGTATTCCAGGAATTACTCCATTTCAGAGGGAGAGGTCTGTGCTTCTGGGAAGCTTTGCAAGACCATGTCAACACCAGGGCAGGACAGAAGTTGTATTGGCTGCAGGAAAACTTCAGTGTCTCAGCTGCAGCAAATCCTTTCATGCAAGAAAGTGTTTGCATCTTTTCTTACCCTGTTGTGGTAAAAGCTCAGCATTAAAATAAACACTGATCATAGTGGAAAAATTCACTTGAAATGACAGAGTCTACACTGAGTACTACATTAGTATATAAGGGCTCTAGTTCAAGAGCATCCTAATATATTCCAAGAAAGAAATAAACTGTTCACTTAATTCTACTAGTAGTTAATACAAAGAATGAATGCTCACTGTAATAAGCCAATTGCTGTCTTGCCTCAGCCTGTGTGCACAGAGGAACACAAGGGATGTCCTGGCCAAGTTCCTGCTCCAGAGATCATGCACACAAACATGGGTCCTTCATGCTTTGTAGATCTGTGTGAACACAGCCCAGAGGAATAACAGCATGACCTGAGGCAGCTCAAGCCTTGGGGACTGCCAGGACCCAGAGAAAATGAGTCCAGAGCTGAGACAGCCCCCCTACACTCACGTTTCCCAAAAACACCTTTTCTGCTCCCACCAGTGCAGGTGACACAGGTCCTCTCCCACCCTGCAGCAAACACCAATTCCTGCCTCCCAGAGGAAGCAGTTTGTAGTGAGCAGAGCTACAAATTCGCTAAGCTGGGTATATCTGAGCCCAGCATGGGGCCGTTTGCTTCTGAATGCAATTCAACCCGGTGGCTTTCATCTGCAAACCCCTCCAGGTCCTCCTGGCTCTCAGAGTTTGAGCTGCTCAGATAGCTGAGATCAGTGCCTGCATCCTTGCAATGAGCCACGATGCTGCTGTTAACAACACAGGGCAGCAATGCGGGGCCAAAGGACAGCACACAAAGGCTTGAGATCACTTCTCTCACCACACATTGCCTGGCCTTTGCTCTCAGCCAAGCAGTCTGAGAGAGTAAGCACCTGTCCCAGAATCATCTGGACAATTAAACAGGGCTTTGACCTTCTGTCTCTGATGTGGCTGCTGCAGTGCCCTTACAGATTGCATATTCCTGTTAATTAATTCCTGCAAGCATTTGGTATTTACTTTAAAAAGCTAAAATGCTATCAGGAGCTTGAAAATGCTCTGTCAAAGTTGTGGATGTGCTATCAGACTGTAGTTGGAAACACATTTACGTTTCACATCAGCTAAACCTCTACTTTAGGAATATTTAGATGTTCTACTCATCTTTGGAGCATGTAAAATGGTGACAAGACTCAAATAAGTCTATGTCTAATGGTCTTTTTTTCCTGATAGGGCAGCAAAGACAGCAAAGCTCCACTTTGTTGGAGAGTCACTGCATGGGTACACAGGGTACATTGAGCAGCAAGAATTCTGGATCTGGTTTTCTGCTTAGCAGATGTTTGGCTGATAGTGAAGTAGTGGGCAGTCATTTTACCAGCTAGAGCTTCAGTCTCCTCTTTTATTTAGCACTATTAAATTAATTTTTTTCTCCCTTTAAGGTTACACTTTTCAGGGCAAAGACTTACTCTGCTCTGGAGCTCAGTTCAGCAAAGCACCAAATCCATTTGGGACCTTGCTGTACTAATGTAACACAAACCAGCCAGATTAGAAACAAAAAGTACTGGGTTCTGAAAACACATGTTTTTCAGACTGCAGAGTTTAGTCAGGCACTAGGAGTAAAGCTGTTGAATAGCATATTTAAGACTCAGATGGAAAACAGAAACTTCCCCAACCACAAGTTGTACAAGACAATATACTAACCCATTGAATGGAAAAATAGACTGCCTTTATCATATTAACGATGATTTATAAAAGCAGATATTCCAGAACTCACCAAACATTTCATTTCACTTCTATTCATTTATACTCAGCTTTAATGATGGCTTGCTATATTTTTGATTATTTTTCGCCTTCACACCCATTTCGGTTCCTGTTACCCTGTTAACCATTGCAGGCAGTTTTAAGCCTGGTGTCTCCCTGGTTAAATGGCTCTGGAGTTGCTTCCTGGACAAGAAGGTTTAAGGAAAATAAATCCATTCTGCAAATAGCATCACAGCAGTGCTATCTGTAAGCATCCCCAGAATTATTCTGCCCGTTATTTAATTAGCTCAGACAAAGGTTACAGAGTGCACAGAAATCTATCAAGGGATCTGCTGTAATATTTGGAGATCATTTCTTTTACTGCTTCATCATTAATGTTTTATGTACTCTTGCAATTGATAGAAACAATAAAAAATTTCTGAAAAATACAGAAGAAACAAAAAACTAATATACATGAAATAAAACCTCATCTGAAATTCCACTAGCACTGTACCCATGTCATCATTTAACAGTTTGCTAGGTCTGGTGTACAGACTACGCTTCACTGCATCATGACAAAGTACTTAGATCTAAATAGATTTCCCCTATTTATCCCTGGTGGAAAATCTAAATGGAGCTTTTTGAGTGAGAATGAATGTATCACTGCTTAGTTTACAGAACTTGCATCTTCTTGCTTCTCAAGAGTTTCTCTGAGCATGAACCTGAACTGTTACATAAAATAAAGAAAAATATTTCAGTAAGATACATCTCAATTAAAAAAAAACAGTTATGGTTGTAATTATATACAGGTCTATATTATTATCTGTTGGAATATTGCAGCATTACCCACAATTCAGGTGGCCTGAACAGAAATCCTGAGTATGGCAAAAAGCAAAGTTATCAGTTTCTTAACTCAAAGTTCAAGTCTTTCTGCAGGATCCTTCTGCAATTCTCATAGTCAAAGAAAACAGGAAGAAAATGCATCATTTTAATGGCATATCTTTCTCTTCAGGTTTTGTAGAAAAAACCAAAGCATCCAGCCCTGGGGTAGTTAAATGGCTCATTTCATTTTAAAAGCATCTTTCCATGGACAAGGTTGGTGCTGGATGAAGGAGAAGTGAATCTGATCTGTAGGATTTTTACTTCAACCCAGAAAAGCACATCCCAGAGAGAGTGCAGCATAGTTCTTAGTTTCTAGGCTAAGTTCACAGCTAGTAAAGGCTCATCAACCCTTCTATTTGAATTAGTTGTCATTAAAATCCTATAAATATAGAATGCAGGTTGGCCTTTTAAAGGAAATATATGTCTTGATTTATTTTATTTTTAAGAATATAGTTGAGGGATAGTACCTGCTAAGCTCAGCATCACCAAATGATCTGCTGCTAAGCTAGTTATGAAACTTTTGCCAGTAAGTGTGCATAGTTTAGAAATGTTCATATTCAATCAAATAACTAACATCACATACAGTAGCCACAATGTAAAAATGACAGAATGGACAATTTTTATTGTCTTGGGAATTCAAAGTATATTCTACAACCACAGCAGGAAAAGTAGGAAGATTTAAATAGTCCATTATGATACTTAAGTCAGCTAATTGTATACATGTTAGCAGTGATGTCACATCAGCAACATCATGACTTTGCAAGATATAGGAACAAAATGACTCTCTTGTCAAGACTCTTTAAAGACAACATATTTGACAATAATCAGTGAGTTTTCAGCATCAATGATCAGCAGCCTCAGTTACATGTAAGACTTTTCTCATGCCTATCCCAATGCCAAGTCCCAATGGCAGCCAGTATTCCTGCTCCCAGATATAAACCAAACAAAGGCCAATATGTGCATGCAGAGTGAGCCCTTTACCCAGCTTCTGACATCAATGCTATTTTTCTTACATAGTATGCCTTTTTTTTTTTTTTTTTTTTTTTTTTTTTTAAGTAGAAGGCAGCTGTTGAAATCTGGACTCAATTCCTCTACAGTGTGAAAGATCATGTCAAGTGCAGACAATGACTCACACCAGGAAGAAGGACATTTTGTGATTTCCCAACTATCTAATCAACTATGCTTTTAGGTAAATGACTGTTGATAGATATTGGATTATGTGTATTTTTGAAAGTGTTCCATAACCAAGTGTAGCTAGAAACTGAGGACATTGTTGAGTAAGGACATATGGAAAAGGTCTCTGTGTTCATTCTTTCTGGAAATACCATAGCAGAAGAGCATGGAGGAGAAAGAGATGATGCTATTTTTTTAAAGTGGAATCTGTTTTCAGCTGGTAAAAAAATGCAAGGCATGCAGAAATGGGCCCTATAGGTACTTTTGATTTTTTTTTAAAGCTTCTTGAAGGGAAGAATGAATCCATACACACCAGAGCAGAAAAAAGAGGATTCACGTTTTGGCTACAGCTGACACTGCTGCAGGAGAAGCTGATGATGGGGCCATTAGGAGGAGACCTGGGTTTTTGGGTTACTATCCTGTGCCATTACTCTTCTGTTGTTACAGCACAACCTGCACTCAAGTTTTGTGCACAGCCTCAGGCAACTCCTTGTGCTCCCCTGTGCCTTTACTGCCATCTATATCTTGAGAAAGATAGCAGTTTGCTTTGTCACAGAGATGTCACAAACCCTTTAAAGACAGACATGGATTTGTTTATTGGAGCAATGGGTTTGCTGCTAGTACCTGAGAGAGGTCGTCAGAGAAATTCAGTGCTCTGTGGACATTCTGCCACTGCAGTCACTTACAGTGACTCTAGGACAAAGAGTGACTTAAAGGCTTCGTCACTGTCAGAAAGTAAGAACACAGTGAAATCTTTTTTCTGCACTGATATCAGGGCTCTGTGGGAAAGAGAAAGCAGACAGAGTCCAAAATAAAACCACCCTGTTGCACAAGGGGATGTGGCTTAATTTCTTGCATTTTCTTTATAGAAAAATTCAGAAAAGTTTGCCTCATGCAAAACGTTACAGTCACATCCGGAAATTATAACCACATGGTCTCTAGGACAGATGGGGCAGCACCACCACCCTGGAGCTCAGTTCTCGTGCCTTGATGAAATATTTTAAGTTCATTCAATTCACAGTAAAATGTCTGAAATGGCTGAGAGAGCTAGAGACACTGCAATCACAGAATTTCCTGTTATAAATTTGTAGGGAAGATAACTTAGCCTCCCCTAGTTTACAAGTCTTAATATCCATGTCCCAAAATAAAGCAGAAGAAGAAACCAACTAAAAACCACTGATATAGACAGGCAGCAGTAAGGAGTTTACAAGTAAATAAAATAATCTTTTCCCAGTGTATTTATGTGCTCATGCATCTGTGCTTTATTTATCTGTAACTCTTCACAATCAGGAAAAAGTATAAGCTTTGTCTAGTTGAAGGGACTGGTTTATCTCTGCTCCTGACCCTTTAATTTGTCATCTAGCCAGCTTCCCCTTGGTGAGAATGTTTCTGGCACTCCAAGTCTGCAGTTAACTTAATAAGGAATGTAAGCACAGTTAGATAAATTAATTTCAAGGTCAAGCACACTGACAATGGAAAATGGATGCAAGTGGCAGGTAATAGAGGAAAATTCGCATGCATACTGATACACTGTTAAAGGCAGATGTTACTAGATAATTTAATCTCAAATGTAACTGATGTTTTCAGTTGCCCTTTTCCATTAAAAGAATTGTACCAGATGCTAAAATCAAAGATTATTCAAAGAATTAAGATATGAAAAGCATGTTAGATCACTAAACTCCAATTAGTTAAATTAAATTGTATACCATTATCTACCTGTAGTTTTATTGGTAGCTAGCATTAGCACTCAGCTTGAGCAATAATAAAATTAGAGAATAACACTTTAATTGAATTGCACTTAAAAGGATCATGCTGACAAATGTGATTGTATCTGGCTGTAATGCACACCTTTTCCAACGATCATTAAATCCAATGAAATGAAAGTCACAGGATGTTGACAGCTCTCTGAAATAATCTGTGAACCATGCTGTATCTCGCAGTTCCTAATCAATTTAGAGAAGCCTCATTAAGGCTTTGCAGCTAAAGAACACTTAAAAATCAAAACAAATTACAACATGTTATGGATAACTAGATAATCATATCGATACAACAAGGATGTATTGTGTTGCAACAATTCATTTCCTTTGTAAGAAGAGTTTGCCATGGATGATTTAAGAATTGTTATTCGTAACTGCAATCAGCCAGCCCTAATGTCAAGTTTTTTCATCTTTACTCATAATAAACATTTCTTATGCTGTGTCTTCACTGCATTCTAGATCTAATACTGGACTCTATGATCCCGTGGCTGTTAATTATTTGTGTGTCTCTGTGTATATTTGTTTCTCTCCTGTGCTGTTTTTGCCTCTCCAGAGTATGCAGAAACAATGATGTGTGATTCTGGGAACAAATTAGACATTATCAGATACCCCTGTGAATATTTCTCGGCAATTTTTGTTCCCCATGAGTAAGTACTTTGTTGCTGGATTATTTAACAGCCAATAACTCACCCTCGCTCTCTCCTACCTTCGGTGGCTGTTTCCTTTTTATATGGCAGCTAATACAAAATAGTGTACCTTGATGTAACACTTACACATAAGCAATTTGAGCTTGGTAATTTAGCAGATTAATGAGACCAACCAACAGGCATTTAAAACTGAGACATATCTGTGGCACTCCTTCTTGATCTACTTACTCAACATGGACTTGGCCAGTCACCTTTCCCAGTGGACTCATCTCAGACACAAGATAAATCATTCTTACTCAAATATTTCTTTTTAAAGATTCCCTCTCAGCCTGAGTTGATAAAAGTCCCAGGCATCAGATGGAGTGCATGCAACCAGATACAAACTCCTTTCCTCCAACATGGACATTATAGTTAGTCACTTACTCTTGCTGTTGATTAATGTTCCTTTAGCTCCGAGCCTTTGAGGGATTGTTATAGTGTGACTTCTGCTCTCAACAAAGCATAAAATTGGATATAACTCTAAAGAGACACTACATAATACTATCCTGTTTTCTCTCCATTGGACTGATTTGCATGCACCACTCCAGACTGACATGGGAACAGACTTTAAAATGCAACAGTAGATTAAGACAGAATATGATACTGATGTTAAATACAATTTATAAAACAGAGGTTAAGCTATCTGAAGAAATATGGCTCTAATAAGTACATGCTGTTTCTTCTGTTCTCTTTCTTCATGAAAAGCAAAGCAGAGTTCCAGACAACATATGGATTTCCACATAGTATTTAAAACAGTTTTTCATGTTTTCCCAAGGTATACAAAGTGGCTATCACACACACAGTTTACTGCTCAGCAAAGGCAACAGTGAGTCCATAAACATTTGAGAGGGGGTTAAAAATTTAAACATAAAGACAATAGACCCAATAATTGACCAGAAGTTTAACACCAGTTAAAGTTAATATTATTGGTATCATGGGAATGCCTAGAAATCCAGTCACACCAGAACCCTTTTGCAAACAGTGACAAGCAGAAACAAAAGACAACCCAAACATCTCCTGACATTCTTCTCCAGGAGTGCAAAAAAGGTTTGAGCCATGAAAAAACAAGCACCCTCAATCCTAAGGATCTGACCCAGCTCTGATCCACTCCCACTGCTGTTACCCTCTTCCACTAAGGGATGCACATTTGCCTCCCTGCAGTTTGGAGAGGATGAGCCCTTTCAATGCATTAGCTCAGCAAGTGAGAGTGTGAGCTCATCTGGGATACCCTTGAAAACCATTTTCTCGACCCACCTCCCTCCTGTTGCTCCCATATTGTACCTGCTCTATTTTCACTGCCTGACCTCCTCCAGTATAACACACTACACACATATTTCCATAATTTGGCAGATCCAGGGCTTCATCGTACACTTACTCTTACCTCTGACAGCCAGGATAAACACCACTACCTGAGATAAAGTCATGACATGGAGACCAGAATGTTTTGAACATGCTCAGCTGGGTGGCCAGTGCACAACCAGAAGCTGTGTCCTTCCACCTGGGACTGTCACCTCTGCCCCTGCAGAAGGTGCTTTAAAAGAGGGGCCATTGCTTGTAGTGCATGGACTCACATCTAATTGTTACTTTTCCCAGGCATAAGTGGCACTGGATGCTAAACGGATGCAGGAATGGAAGCACACAACTTGAGTATGGGTCTTACCAAAAAAAGGAATCCTAAAGGCAAAAACAGATTGTGGGAGGATAAACAGTTGTATGCCACCACCAGTAAGTCTCTCTGTCATTATTTCAGGAGAAGTCTCCAAGCTCATCCTCCAATAAGGTCACAAAAGGCTCATGTTGTGGAAATCAATGTCTGCTTACAAACATCTGCACTCTAAAGAAATAAAACCATATACTACAACCAGGGCTCAGTGAGACAAGAGCAGCTACTTGAGATAGGGAGAAAAATGTGGAAAGCTCAGCAGGGTAAAGGAAGGAATCTGATTGTTGTGTCAAGCATCCCACTCCACTTCACTACATGGAGAACTCTTTACATAACCCAGCAATTAATTAGAAACAACACAGATTTGTGGTTCCCCTTGAGGCAATGAAAAATAACTAATGTACATGTGCAATAACTTTCCTTTTAGCAAGAAATTTCATCAGGCTATTTCTGTTTTGAACCAAAACACAGTGTGTGCATCAGATGGCAACAGCTCTGAAAGTGGTGAGTCCAGACCCAGTAACAAATGGGCTTTGAATACGTTTATGAACATGAATCCTTTCAATATTTCAAGGCCTGTATTAGAGAGTGAATGATGATGATGCCTGCCAGAACACACATAAAGAAAAAAGGAGCTGGGCCCCTGGGCTGTTCTGTCATCCCAGCCTGTTATCACCAGCACAGTGCCACGCATGCACCTCACACAGGCCCCTCTTCCCTGAACCTGGGGACAGCAACTTGGAGTCTTTTCAGATCCAGTGGGGAGCCCACAAGGGTGGGCAGGGTGTAAGGGCTGCCCAATGCCCCCCTGCAAGGAGGGCCTGCCAAAGGCATTTCTGTCCTTTGTCAGTGTGTGTCCCCCAGCACTATCAGCCCTTTAGCAGCAGGCCCCGCAGCAAGGCCCGTGTGGGATTCAGCCCGGCTCACTGGGCCTCTGCACACACACGAGTTTGGGTCACTGAAGGCTGAGTTATGCTGTCTGCTGTTCCTGCCAGTGTGAGCACAAAGTCTAAACATAAATCAACACTTAGGTAACCAGTATGTCCAAACACAAATTTTCAAAAGTCTCAGATAATGATAACTAACAATTTATTTCTGCATTCTCACTGACTGCTTTTGTCAAAACCCTTAGTGTTCACCCTAACCACAATCTGAAATCTCTTTCTGCAACTACAAAATATAAGAAGTTCATTTTATAAATGGAGAGTCTATCACATTTTTACCTATTTTCAGAAATATAAGTATTAAGAGAACCACCAAGTTTTCACAGATTTCCATTAAGATCACCACAGCTGGCAATGCTCAACAATTGTAGAGCTGCAAAGTGAACTAGGCCTTGGCTCCAGGCTGACCTGGTACATTTATGTCTCAGAAAAGCCAGATTAATGTGGGCCATGCATTTCATGAGATGGGCTCTCTGCTCCCCACACCTCACCATGTGGGACATAGACAGTGCTAAAGGTCATTTTAAGCTCAAATCCATTTGTAACACCCATAACTTAGCACAGAGCTGTTCTGAACTGTTTACAACTTTTCTCTGAGAAAACCTTCCCTAACAAAGGGGTTAAAAACATATATCTGAAATACAATCATACATATTTTTCATTTTTCACAATTTCCTTCTCTCTCTCACCCAACCAATTTTCAACTTATTCCATCTCATACCCATTCTTAGCACCCAATTACCATCCCTCTGAAGTATTTGCCTGCTTAAATGATGTTGGAATAATATTAATAAGATTTCTTTTTGATAGTCAGATTACATGTGAATCAAAACTGCATTAAGGGTGTGATCCTGCCACCCTTGAAATCAGCTGTGGTTCCATTCAGTGAAACCAAAGCAAAGCAGAAATGGAAGATGCAAAATAGTGGGCAAGTCTCTCTGAAGGGCTGAGAGTGGTCAATGCACCTGGGTGAACTGGGCCCATTAAAGAGGCAGAAAATGTGACACTAATTTCACAGACTACGTGGGGAAATCCTGCAGCAAGAAACAGCACCTCCTCCTGCAGATGGATGTTGTGGACACGAAGAGCACTTCACCCTCTCTTGAGCTCCATGCTGGACTGACATCTAACACAGCAGAAGCTGCAGTAAAGCAGGTCATTTCAGAATTGCTGCAAAACCTGAACAAAATTAGTAGTTTTGGTTTATGGCAGAGTCATTGAGCATAAACCAAAGAGGAGTGGTAGAATGATAAAACCAGAACATTCAGGAAAAAAACCAAGTACACTTTTAAGCGATCTCAGCTGTAACAACTAAAACACACCAGCTGTTACAAGGCGCAAACGGAAGGTCTTGGGCAGACCAACAGCTTGACCGGTTCTATTCAGCTATGAACAAGCTGCACCTAAGTTGTGTGCCAGTAGATGGTGTGTTTATTTTAACCTAATAGTTACCTGAATTCAATTTCAATTAAAGCTCTCTTTACCACTGCTGCTTTGTTTTGAGCCCATATTGCTTCCTGAACATGCTTCAGTTTTACCCTCTGAAGTTTTCCTCTCCTATTTCATCCCCTTGTGAAATGTCACAAAGAGGATCACTGTGGCCAATGTGATAGGAACGTTCAGATCGTTGAGTGTAATATGCTATTCATATTTGCACTTCAAAGCATTGTGCTTTTGCAGTTAAATATAATCCCGTGCCATCTTTTATAAGAAATGCCAGGATCTTTCCTCATATGCTGGCACAATACCTCAGCTCCACATTTACCTCTCCTGGCTTATCCAGGTCATGATTTATCTTAACAAATGTCCATGGCCCTAAGACCAAGTGAAAGCAGCCAGAAGTCAATGGATTTCAATGTCCTCTTGACATGCAGCATTGCTTCAGAGACAACTTGGCTCAGGCTCCAGATCTTGTTTTCACAGAAGGTTTCAAGAATTTGTGAGACATCTTTTCATTTGCTTTTATCTTATGATAGCTTGTTCAGCCCCCTTCACAATTAGACTCTGACATTTTTATGGCTCAGAGTGGATGCATTTTTTTCTCTTTTTTTTTTTTAAGTAGGTCATGTGAAACACGAATGCTTTGCATCAACACATCAAGAAGGCTTGGTGTATCTCTGTTCAGGCACTCAGCATTTGAGACCACTACTCTGAATGCTACCCAGCCATCACTCCCACTGGGTGCCCCTAGCTCACCCCACACTTCTTCAGAGAGAGATGGAGGGAAAAGAATCCTTTCTCAGAATAACTGGCAACTTAGAGGAAGGGGCAACAAAGATGAGCCAAGAACTCAGGAACTCTAAATCTATTCATCCATGATTGCTGCTTGTCAAAACACAACACGTCTCTCACCTGACAGCCACAATAGGTCCAAAACATTTCTCCTGACAGCCAAGGTACCAAATGATGAAGATACTAACAATATATTAATTTTCTTCTCCTCCACCACAAAAGAACAGCCTACTTACTCCTTTACATCAAGGAGTAGTATGACTGGTGTACATTATAAAACCCAGATTTGAATCTGATTGGTGACCCATAAGAAGGTATGTGATTAATTCTGTAAGAAAGTTCATCAACCAATTCCTGAGAAGTACCAGCACAAAACTTGAAAGCTAAGGAACATGCTCCTGCAACACACATTCAGAACTTCAAAACACAAATACTTGTTGGACTTAAAGGACTAATAACAATATTATATGCCAAAGCACTGAACTACTTGACTCACAAACAATTAAAGCATTCTTTCAGCATACATTATATTTTCTAGGGTTAGTTTTCTCAGGCATTATATACAACAAAGTGGATATGCTCACAGGAGTTGTATCAAGCTCTTAGATTTATTTTCCTGTAAGTTTTGATCAGTCTAATTCTTCTGGACTAATGGAGTTGTGGGCTAGACCCCCAAACTGAACTGAACTAAATCTCCCAAAGTGATCCTGGAGACATTCTCTACAGCAGCAGGGGATTTCCTCTGGTAGAAGTTGCACTGGATTGTGTAATTTTTGCTTTCCTAAATTCAGTATATGGTAATTCCCTTCCTTACTATCTTGGATTAGAAGTAAAAGTGCCTATGGATGACAAATCTCTCTTATTTTAGACCTACTTCTCCTCTAGCCCTTTCGTGAAAGAATTGCAATTGCACTCATACAAGGTTGGTGTCATTGAGCTTTTGAATCAGTTTGGCAAGTCCTGTACCTAAGAGGCAATAAATCTGTTGTGAATTTACAGCTAACTGATCATACTCTCAAATGGAACAGCACTCTAGATTTACTATTAACAGCTTCACAACTTCTCCTTTGCTTCTAATTGCACAAACCAATTTTTTTCTAACATGGTGTCCAACACAATTCTTACACTTGGAACTTTCAGTACCAGAAAGGCAGGACAGACTCTTTCACTGAATTTTCTCATCACCTGCATAGTATTAGGGATTACACTTTTACCTGAAACACATGAAAGCAACAATTCTGTGTCTCTGTTCCATGGAGTAATAGTTCCAATGTAAGCACAGACATGAGATCACACTGCCAGTACATTGTCTTTATCTTCCAGCTGGTTTCAGTCCCAAAGGCAGCAAGAATGGAAGGAGTTTGTTCACATCTGGTTAACAAAAGATCTTATAAACACACCTGATGTGACTCAAGGTTAGCAGGGTATCGATCCTAGATCTGAGTCCTTTTCAAGTAGGTTTCTCATTCTGTTTACTCTCAAGCAAATTTTTTTTTTAATCTGGTGTAGCAACAAGTAGAATAAAATAATCTCAGGATCTAGCCCTTTATGCCCAGCTAGCACACATTGCCTCTCAACTGCAATTATTTGTCTTTCCTAACTTGAGATACAAAATGTCCTGTCTGCCAAGAACAGCCCAGCATAGCTATGCCTGTCTTTGCTTGATGCAGACTGATTTTCCACTGTAGATTCATTATGTCATTGAATTCAGTCACGGGAATATTAACATTTTCACACATGTGGGAACTCATCTTGTGAATGCAAAGCTCATTTATTACAGTGATTTCTTCAGAGGCTGTATGCATCTCTGAGTATGCTCATTTTATAACAAAGCTTGTAAAAATGACATTCTAAACCAGTGAAAGCTTGAAAATTTACCTGAAATATGAAGTTTACAGCCAAGACTGTTGCTGGTAATTAAAGGGGGGTGTGTGTCCCCTTCCCCCGCCCCCCCTTTGTTTAGTGTCTTGAACAATTTAAAATACAATGTAATAAAGGAAGCTGAGGGACTTTGCTGCAGAGTGGCTTTTGATTGCTTACTCTGAACTCACTAATAACTCTGATAAGGCTGAGCAATTTAAAGAGAAGGGCCATTTCCAAAGCTACACTGCCAGATGTATTAACATCTTTGAATGATGCTTGGACTACTGCACTGAAGCCTGAGAAAAGAAGTGGTTACACTCCCTCTATCTAGCAGAATGAACATAATTTGCAGAATGAACATAATTTAGACATAAATAATAACTTAATAATGCCATGCATTTATTGCAGCATCATAATTAGAGCACATTTTTATTTTGGAACATAATATTCATACGCTTAGAAAATGCAAAACCTTCATGTTCATGAAATGCTCACCCAGTCAATGCTGTTAGGTCTAATTCTGAGCAGTGAAACACATAAGGAGTTTTGGTCAGATATTCACAAATCCATGCACCAAGAGAAAAATAAAAATAAATCAGCTGCAGTTCTGAACACATATTTGTAAATCCTATTCCTTGAAAAATCAACAACTAATTATCTGGGTCAGCAGAAGAGGGAGCTACATTTTTATTAAGAAGTTTAATAACACAGAAGCTCCTTTCACACATTTCATAGCTATGGTTGGTATTGAAATAAATAATAATAAAAAAGAACTTTTGTTTTAGTGAATCAGGAAGAGATAGTCTCCCTGGTGGTTTAAAAGAAAAAGCCCAGTAAACTGCTACTATAGACTTTCCTGGAAAAGTGATGAATTTAAAGTTTCAAATAAAGCAAATGAACCAATTCAAATAAATTGATCTCTCAATTTTTTTTTTGCCACATGAAAGTAGATATTAAAGTTATAATTCTCTTGAGTTTTATACCTATGCTGTCATTGATATGACTGTAAAGACGTTGCAATTTGGCTTAATTCCTCTACACAAAAAATAAAACCCTATACGTATTTGAGTATACTCTTAATTTGGCTTATTTTAAACATTGTAAACTCAGCCTTATTTGCAGGAACAAAGCATCTAGTTACATCTTTTAAAGCACATTTTAAGGATGTAGGGCCAGGTTTACTGCTTAAGTTGTGCCATGTCCCTGAAGCAGACATATACACCTGAGTGTGGATTAGGAATGAGGTTGAGGACCCAGGGTAGAAAAGATGGACTGCTCAAAATTGGTTTCACGTGCATTGTACCTGCATCCTGATGCTAATAAATACACAGAAGTGCTGAGAGAGTGACAGGAAAAGAATCACTGACAAAAAATCAGCTTACAGTAGGAACATGTGAACAAGTTCTTCAAGCTCTTGAAATCATAATAAAGGAAAGGCTAATCTACAGTTTACTCTCCAAATATGTGTCAAGCACATGCAACAAAACAAAACTGAATGCTGAAGGGCTAATTTAGCCCTAAAAATCATGTGTCCATCACCTCTGTGCATGCAGTGAATGAAATTCAACTCCACCCAGACCAGGGATCTATGCACAAGGGTCATATTTTCTTGTAAACTCCAGCTGATGAGTGGACACATCTGCAGAGGGCTCTGCCAGTGAGCAAACCATGTACCCAGCCTGCAGCCCAGATCCACAGATTAGGGGATAAACGACGTCCAGTCAGAATACCTGACCTCTGTAGAAAAAGCACCATTTTCTTATTTTCTCCACACAGTCATCAGCATGTGATCAGCACATTCTCCAGAGCCAGGCAATGTGGTGTGCAGGCACACAAGTACAGACACCCCGAGCCTCTGTGTGCAAACCTCCGGGGCCAGAGGCGGGGGCTGCCCGCCTCCCCACTCGCCCCTGCCACATCCAGGCTTTTGGTGCAGCCCCTGAGATGCCTCTATCCCCACTTCCAACGGGTTTTTATGCACAGACACCACACTGCCCACAGGCACTCCAGCTCCAGGCTGGACTGGGGCATGCCCGAGGCTGTGCCCCAGATAAGAGCCCTTCTGCAAACAGCTGCAGCAGGGAGACAGGCAGAAACCAGCTGTATCGGTGTTACCAGGGACTTTCCATTATCTGCAGTGTTCCAGCTCTGCTTTACCTCATGAAACAAAGCTGGTTGTGTTGCTAACCCTCAGCATTGAAAAACCATAAAACAGGAGTCACACACATAAATCACGCCTAAATGCCTTCTGGGGGCTGAGCCTTTAAAGTTCTTTTTCCAGGCTCTTCTCCATAACCATAAGAATGAAAACTTCTCTTTCTACATGAAAATTGAGATACTTTTCTCACCGTTGGAATCCACAAGATAGAACATTAAGCAAATAGTGTAATACTGGGGATGAACTCTTGAAGGCTAATGACACTCTGCTGATTGTGCAGGAGTTTCTGGAAGTCTGTAGGAGAGACCAGGTGTGAAGCTCTGTGATGTCCTTGGGGAACAGACCTGAAGTCCCCTTTATGCTGGGGTTTGTGTGCACCACCAAAAGTACGAGTCTAAACTCTGCATCTCCACTTGACACCCAGCACTCGCCCAGAGGGTCTAGTCTGGAGGTCAGCCAAGCTTTGACACAGATCCCTTTGTGAGGCATATTGTGGTTATTTTGTCTACCCTACCTTCATCTTGTTCTCATGCGATTGAGAAAAACCTTCCCACTACTCTGATTTTAAAATGGCTCTGTAATGGAGTCTGTAATTTATCAAAGGGTCCAATTAAGAACTCCTCTTTGTTGTCCTGTGAAACCATCCCTTCAGAAAGTCAAGAAACATATCCCACAATGTGTGAGGTTCTAACACTTGTAAGCAAATGGAAGTCTCTTGGGTATGCATCTGGGTCATTACATAAACAAAGCACAAGCAACACAATGGGGCCAATGCCTTATTGTCTATGGGATACTTTTAGGCAAATATTTCAGCTGCAGATGGTAAATACAGCTTCAAAGCATAATGATATCTAACCATGAAATAGCTGAGTCAGGTGCATTTACTGAAGTGGGGTGAGCCAAACACTAATTACAGTGTGGTTGCACCAGGATTAGTGTTACATCTGACATATTTTAAAAGTAGGCATAAACCAGTGCCAAATGAATTTGATGAACTTCCATGAGCTTCATCCATAGGCATTTTATCGTGGCTAAAGAAAAAAGTTGCAAGAGATAGAGAACGTATTAGAAGGTATGCTTCTCATTTCTGAGAATCAGCACCAAGTCTTCCTGGAGCTCTGACTAAGTGGCTGAAAAGTTTAGTCACTCACAGGTGTTTTGCTGCCATCTGTCAACAGCTGATTATTGCAAACCTGTTTACTCAGACTAGTGCTGTGAAAGAGAACTTGTTATCTTTGCTCAATCTCTTTATACAGCTCCTGAGCATCTTCACCCAGAACCAAACCGCCCCAGGGCTTTGGGAAATTGCAATCCACATCCCCAGATGAGCTTCACAGCTGGCCCCTACCTCTATGAAGTTCCCAAACTTCAATTCTGGCTCAGAGTCCTGAATTTGGAGATTTAATTATAGCACTGTCATTCAGAGGGAAGCCTTCACAGGCTGGGGTATTGCCATTACTTGCCAGATGCATCCACACCCTGGTACAGATTACATACATTACTGACCTCAGCTGAACCATGAGAACAATAAGGCTGGCCCTGGTCAGGAATCTTCTGACAAAACCTGGTTTCAGTAGAAGAGGCAGATGAGAATCTAATGTGTTTCACAGACATTTGCTGCATGCAGAGCTCCAGACAATCACCAGCAGGCTCTGGTTGTTCCAGCCAGCCCAGCAGGGCCCTCCCTGCCCACCCCCGACAACTCTCAGGGAATGACCAAGGCACCCACGTGTCCAAGGTCCAACAGCCTACAGACAAAGCCAGGGCAGGCCCAAGATGTAAGCTAATTTCTGTCTGAATTGGAAGAGAACTTCAGCTCATGCCAAGGAGCTTTTGGAGGACACATGAGCAGGTCCAGAGCCATAGGGTTTGCAGCAGAATGCAGGTCTCTGCATGGTCTCCTGCTGCCATGGGTGGAGTTGGACACTAAATGTTTTTATTTACACTTGTAGATACAGAACACTTGAAAACCTTCCTTAGCAGATTGCTAACCTGGCCATAAAAATGCAGCCAGCTATGTCTGACCATTAGCACTGGATTATTCTAATCTGAGTAGGATTTTATTAAACATGTAAGTTTCTTTTCACAAATATTTATCAATATAAATTGTTGTAAAGGAGCACCTCTAACTATTTATAGCATCTTTTTATCTACAACCTTCAAAGAGGGCATTCAGCCTTTTCCTCTTAAGTACAGGCACCACAGCATTTATTTCAATCTGATTATGTCTCCTTAGGTAGAGAAATTCTAATCTTGCTCAAGCATTTTGCAGAGTGAAAGGGGTGATATGCTGGCTTTCAGCTCTGTCAAAAGATATACATGGTGAATCTAGAAGTTTGTGGGTTTTTGGTCTCTCTGCCTCCCCGAATCACTCTCCTCATCAACAGCGTTAAAGTTAGCCATGAATGAACAAAAAAGCAGGAAAATGTTTGACATCAAATCATCCCACTTAGAAACCAAGGTTCAGCATCACTGCACCTTCTCATACAGCGCTATCCCATTAGGAATACTTTCATTTGATTAGACTGATCCATTGGCTCCTAGTCCATATTACTTAACCCTCAAACCATTATGCCCTATTGAAAATAATTGGTAATGACAGTTTCAGGTTTAATATTTAATACAGTGGTTAAATGGAGTTGTACTGTTTGTGGTTATAGTTTCCATTGACTAATAAGCAAGTTAGAGAGCAAAATGCATTTTTCTTCAGCTGTTACATAAGCAGTAAGCTAAACACCGCATTACTCATAAGAACCTTAAACATTTTCAGAGAAATAGCTCCCAAAGCCAAGTCAAATATTGCACTGATTTGTGGTTCACTTGTTTTCCTTTTTATTACTGGTGGACAATCTTTTTAGGGGCTTTAAGGACTGCTGCAAGGTGGATGGATGCACTGAAAGTCATCTCTTTTCATGTCAGGCCAACTTTCAAACACCGCTTCCCGCAGTGCCTTGTGCATGGGCTCCTCCTGCCTGCACAGCTGCTGGCAGGAGCAGAGTGCCCTGACTGCCACTGCCCATCCAGAGTGCCCTGATTGCTGTGCCCATCCCCAGCCAGCTGGGAGCAGAGTGCCCTGACTGCCCCTGCCCACCCCCAGTCAGCTCCCCTGCCCTCCAGGGCCTTTGCTGTGTGCCACTGACCTGGCCTGGCTTAGAGAAACCTGCAAGGAAAATGAGATGAGACCTTCCTCACCCAACCAACACTATCTCAGAGTAAAACCCTTCTGCACTTTACTCCCTTTTCTGCACAACAGAGGAGGAAGGTTCTGGAAGAGCAGGACTTGAGCAGCTGTGAGATATCTAAAAGTAATGACAAACATATGGAAGTTTGTCCTGCAAGGGCTCACCCACCTGTACAAATTTTGGGTCAGGTTACCTGGTGTCTCGCCAGTAGCTTCAAAAGAGCTTTATTTATTTACTCTAGCCAAGAATTTGGCACTCTATTTTTTAATCTGCCCACATCTTTCACCTCCTCCTGTAGTGCTCGTTCTCCCAGGGCTTTTTTTTTTGCCATTAACACTCCCAGTTCTGGATGATTATTACATTAACAGGGATTCCAGCTGAGGGTGGGGCTCACTCCCAGCAAATTAGTCAGTGTGTATCTCCACTCCTCCATGGCTTGGCTCCCACCAGTATCTGAGCAGGCTTGCACATATTGCAGCTGCTGCTGTGATTTACTGGAAAGAGACCCCTTATGTGTCATTCATGAGTGAGATGAGACAGAAATGACATCCAAATGCCTGAATTAAAGAAAGAAAACCAAAATTAATAACCTGAACTGGTATTTTACCAGTGCCAGATGCTGCTTCTGCAAAACTTTCCTGATTGCTCCTATGAGCTGAGGTGTTGTGTACTACCTCTAACTCAAAAGACTCTAGATACAATCAGAAGGACATTCCAAGAACCAGATCCTTCAAAGAGTTGAGTACCTTCTCAGATGTGCTAGCTGCCCACCTCTATGATTTTATTTGGGATTTATAAAGCATTCAGCCTTGGACTTTGACTTCTTAGAAAAGGATTTGCCAGCACTAAAAAATTTGTGTTGGAATTTGGTCTTACAAATTCTTCACCACACTGAGACAGAGATGATTTGAAAAGGCCCATTGCATTGTGATTTGAGGATGCCCATGGATCCTTTCAGAGATGAGGCCCCTAATTCCATAGCTCACCCTTGAACTGAAGCCCAGATATATGGAGATGTAACTCACAGTGCTTACAATGGAATCATTCCTCATCCAACCTCTACTATAAGAGTACATTAAAATGACCTTCCTGAACTAGACGGTCAAGCCAGGTTAGCTTCACAGATCCTAAGGTGGGAGAGAAAGTGATTTACTGTCATTGAAGCTTCTGCGGTCACACATTATAATAGAAAGATAATTTGCCAAAAAGGGAAATAAGATTACTGGGTGGACTCAATGCTTAAAATGGACTTAGCATTGGTTTTGAACTTATTTAGATGCATGACGAAGAAACACAGCTTTGTTTCCATTTATACATGTCCAAAATGACAACCTGAATTTAGACAAGTGCCTGACTTGACCAGTGCCAGGCTGACCTAATTGGTAACAGAAGGACCATATTCTTAGCTGAAATGTACAGACAGCACGGGCAGCTGTCAGGCAACCTGCCCCAACTGACCGTAGCACTGGGTCGACAGAGCCAAGATGGAGAAATGGAGAAATGCCTTATTATGGTGCTCATCTGGGACATGATCCTCCCATGTATGCCTGTGCATAACCAGTGATCTCCACAGACTCACATTAGGGAAGCATTTTGGATTTATCTTTCCCTGATATCAAATATATAGCCCTACCTAGACTTCTCAAGAGGGAAAATAAGAGACTATTGGTTGAGACTGTTCCTGCAGCATCAAAACCACCGATTGCAGATTGATATAACTCCTAAAAGATTTCTTCCAAATTTCTTCTAGCTGGACATCCAAGTGGTATATTCAATAGCAGGGGTTGAAAGGGAAAAGGCAATGTGAGAAGCCACCAATATTCCTCTTTGAGAGGTGTTCAGAGAGCTGCTGCAGTTGCTTCCCTGAATTTTGCCAGAAACTGTCACTCCCAGGAAGCCAGGTGAGGCATGAGGGATGAAGACTACACTCCCCTAGACAAGCTGCATGGGATCAGTGCCTTTGGTGGCACGTCCTCTTCCCGCTGCTCCCTGTTTGCTATCAGCACCTGTGATAACACAAGTGCTTCCGTGGCACCAAGCACAGCAGCAGCAGCAGGGGTGACCAGCTCCTCTTCAGGCAGGCCCAGTTTCCTCAGGCTTGCTGGAGAGCTTCTCAAAGCTGTATGTAGTTGGTAACTTGTTTCTTAAGGATTCCCCCAACACAAAGCCATGTAAAATAGATTCAGCCAAGAACCGAAATCATTACTAAGCATAAATTATTTTATCTTTCATTTTTACCTATTCACAGAGGGGAAATGCACCTTGTGCACCACACAAATCCAATTTAAGCTCTGAGAATAAGGTCTAAGGAGGACTTAAGTAGTATAGAGGCCGTTAGGCTGACCCTCTACACTGGGGTTAATTTCATCCAAAAGCTTTTCCAAGAGATAAGGAAACAATCTTTCATGTACAAAGTGCTTGAGGAAACCAAGAAACAGTCAAAGAATCTGCCTGCTTTGAAAGCTTTGTATCTCACCTCAACACTCAATAGAGAGATGTGTTGTGTTGATGTACTGTAGATTATACCTTACCCAAACGGTGAAGTTAAAAGAAAACAGGATCCCTTGACGCTGTCTTAGACAACCCATAATACAGCACTATCATTAAACGAAGTTTACAAAAGGCTTCTATTTACATGTCTGCAGAAAATAGACCAGGGCACAGGATGCTGACTGCAGTGTAAATGTTAACTGAGGCACTGCACCGCTCTCGCTGAGCTGCGGAAAACCGAGGGCAAACAAGGAGGAGAAAACGGTCTGGCTGCCCAAAGCAGCCCTGCATCCCAACAGCAGGCTGGCTTTCAGTGGAAAACAACTCCACCAAGCTGCAGGAATGGAGGGCAAGACCAGGATTAAAGGGAGGTATCTGGCAATTTAAAAGATGGCTGTAAAAAGTAGCTCAGTGCTGAAAGAACAAGAGACAGGACTAGACATAAATCAGCCTCTTTGCTGCCAGCCTCCAGAAAAGGTCTCTAGAATTGGTGGTCAGAAGTTAAAAGAGATGTCAAGGCACATCTGTACCTTGGGAATGAAATGTTGTTTTCATGGCAAAACTTTCAGTGGTTGTAAACACCTGGGCCAACCACTATATGTGTGGAAAAGTCTATGGTGTTCGTGTTGGAAAGGTGGGGCAAGTGAATTCACATCTGTTTTGCTTCTAGAGATGTTTGGAACTGGGAAGGGAGAAGGAAATCCCAGTTCTAAACAACTGTATGGATAAAGAAGAAAGTAACTTTCAGCAGAAAATAGATGAATTCAGGTGTATATTAATTGCTTTTAATTTCAATAACAAAAAATGCAAAAGAATAAAATATCTCAGAACAGTAATGTTGAGCAGAATATGCCCAGCAAGGACCAAGACACAAAGCTTAGATTATTTACAGACCAAAGTTATTTTGGGCAGTGCTGTGTCCTTATTTTCTCTTCCTTCCAAAAACATTTCCAACAAGGCTGTGCCTAAGGACTCCTGTCGAGGTGAATACTATTTGGGACTTTATGTTTGTAACCAACTGCTTTTACCCACACACTCAAATAACCCTAAAGTGACCTCTATTCATGACTTATCTAGGGCTGAACTGAAAGGACTGCCCTTGAGAGAAACCCCTGCATCTCACCGCAACAGGCAGTGCCAGCCTGTGCTTCCCCCCTCAGGCAGGATGGCCGGGCCACTCAGCCACTGCAGCTCGCGCCTCCATCTACTGTATGGAGGTTTGTAATGACCAAGCTTGTCCTAAACACAAGATTCATCATAATTTGACCCATTTTCAAGTTAAGACATCACTGTGAGAGGTGAAATTCAACTTTCTATTCTATTATGTAGCTATTAAGACACAGCCCTGCAAAGGTCTGCTGTGAACGGCTTCCCTCAGAGGAGCATTTCCCTGCAAGACCTTTGCATCCTCGATGTGCTGTGTCACACATGCTCTGGTATCATGTGTAGCCACACATTGTCATTAACCACCCTTTAGTAGGTAATAGGGTGAAACATGTCAGTGAACCATAAACCCAGACTGATTTGGAAGATAAATTGTAATGGCCCAGAAGTAGCTGTTACAGCCTTTATGTCAATACTTCACCTTTAAAAAAATTCCCTAAATACTTACTAATACTACCAGATGTAATGGCTGTCAATAACATTTACTTTAAATAGTCCCCAAACACATTACATAACCTGCATTTAAAAAGTCCATCTCGCCAATATTTGAAGGAAGTGCAGCAAGCTACCCTGTCACCTCTGGTGAGCTCCTGGGAGCAAAGCTGCTCTTTGCTTTTCCACATTAACCCTTCACTGCCTGACTCACCTCCCCCTGAAAGTTAAGGTGAGGATGAGAGAGGCAGAACTTTGGGTGTAGCTGCAAGATGTGTCAGGCTCAGAGGCAGGACCGGCGTCTGTTGTTCCTGCTCCCTCCTCCTCAAACAAGGGCCATTATCAAGCAGCACCATTTTGATGATGGAGGCTGCAGTGTGGGCACACTGAAGGCAATGAGTCAGGAAATTGGGGTGGGAATGAATGGGAAGGAGCAGCCCAGTGGGCTAGAGTCCCCTCATGGCAGTTTCTTGGGCCAGTAACGTTACATTGCTGTCTCTGCTCAGGACAGCAGCAAACCTGCATGGAGGCTCTGCCCTTGCTTTGTCCCATCTCAGACCATGGCTCTGTGTTTTAAATACCAGCACCGCAGTGCTACCAAACAGAAGTTGTATGTTGGCAGCTGGCTGATCTGAGCACGGGTGCAGCCCTGTGTGCATTACCACTGCTGAAGGTTGCTGTTGGTTAGCAGGGAAAATGAGTGGCACATACTGCGATTACACAAAATAGGGATCAGGATAATTACCGGATTGCTTCAAGAGGGAGGCAGGAGGAATCATTTGTCACATCACAAGCATTAACTGTCAGTGTTAATTACAGGTATTTATGTCTGCCACTTCTGGGATTAGCCAAGTAAGCACGGTATGATGAAGAAGGGCATTGCTGAGGGAAGTGGAATCATGTTCCTTGGGGCAACAGCAGAGCCATGGGATAATCACAAGTGTCTTCCAGGTGTCATCCACCTCCTGTTCCTCTCTGGCAAAGCAACACTTCACAATTCTCTATGTCAACAGCACTGAGCAGAAAATAACTTGGCTGAGACATCTGCAATTTTTAGATTTCACTCAAGCAGAGTCAATGCTCCACAGTCTCCAAAGAATGGGATGATACTAGACCTTTGAAAAAAGTGGCCTGTGTATAAATAGTCTGCATTCAAAAGAAGTCATATGTCTAATCCTTCTCTTGGGAGCCAAGACCTAGGCTTCTACAACCGTTTAAGGGCTTGGGACCAACATAGTCATATAAAGAGTAAAGTCCTCTAAGCTTTTAGTGCCGCTGTTTCAAACTCACCCAGATGTGGTTCCAGGTGTGGGAGGGCATAGAAGGAATAAAATCACACTCATTTCTGGATCTGACAGCATACAAAACAGAGGCAGTTGTGACAGAAACATCACCCTTTACCCATCACCTTTTAATGGAGGGCCATTTCTAAAGGAATCACTAATCTAACTAATTCAGAAGTCAGCATTTCCAAAACCTAGCAAGGAGCAGTGGCAATGGGACAAGTCAAAGAAGGATGTGGATGTGATTTGTTGCATGCCAGAAGCAGGAGATACCAAACTATTTTGAGAAAAGGTGGGGAGAGTGGTTGGGGCAGAGGACAGGAGCTGCACCCCTGGGATGGGCACTCCTGGATGCCAGGTACTGGTACCTGGCCTGAGCACTCTGCTGGGCTCTGGTGCATTCCTCAGTCCCAAGTCCAGGGGAAGAGTTTTCTGAGTTATTAACCCCCACACAGATGACTAGAGGTGAAGCTGTGCACAACTAACTGTATTCATGCATGTTTACACATCAAGCCTTATATGTATTCCTTCTCTCCTGACTAAGTCAACTAAAAAAGACCCTTAAGGATGTTCTGAACCCTACACATGTCCACTTGCAATGACAGAATTATAGATGGAGGCTCTGAGGGTGCAGCTTCATTTGTGGCATTTAGGTCACTCAAATATTCAGAAATGGCTATACAGTTCTTGTGAAAAGGAAGATCAGGGAAAGAACAACACTAAGAACTGTCATACCCAAACAATAATTCAACAATAAAGGTTTTTTGATGCCACAAGTAAATGCTCTATTTTCTATTTCATCTTCCTTACATCCTTTAGGTAAAAGCAGGGGATGCACATTGTCCCATGTCTGTAGTAAATGCCCCAAACCAGTGGTAGTTCTACAACAAAGATCAAGCATACTGAGTTACCATCACAAGACTGTTATTGCTTTGGAAGATTTTTTTCAGCTCATGTTTTTGAAATTTTTCAAAATATTTCAAATTGTATTTTAAGAGATTCAAGCATAGTTTGTAGGCAGAGGTGCTGCCTTCCATTACACTGTCTGATGCAATCCAAGAGGCTTTAGGGCAAACAAGGATCTTGGCAAAATGGCAGAAGAAACTTCCATGGATGGGAATAGTACAAGACTGTTCATTTGCACTGCATCTGTAGGAATATGAAGAAACTGTTCCTCTTCTGCTGTAGGCAGTGGTAACTGTTTACACTGGAAGAGGTATGGTTTGAAAGATACTTGTTGGCATCCTTCTGGAAGAGTATTAGTTTGAAAAGCTCACTAATTGTAAGCTTGCTGTATAAAAAAGGTAGTACTAAGAAAACATAGATGACAATTCCTCCCTAATCTAGATCTGAACATTCTCTGTTACTTTAATTAGCTAATTAATCATATCCTGAGACTTCTTTTATTTCTTATAAGTCTTGAAAATGATGAATATAGTGTGAATTAGTAATTTGCAAATTTATTGTCTGAACTAGCATTTCAATACCTTCTAGTATCAAAGCACTGCTGGAAATAAAGGTGCACTTCTGAAAGAGTTAAATAAAGCAGGGTCAATTATCACTGGAATGCTAACCAGAACTCTCTAGGGCAAGATAAATCAATAGTAAATACCATCTTACTAGGAAAGCGTGTGTCATTTTCAGTTCAGTGTACTGGAGAGCACATTGCCCTGTTAAAGTAAGTTAGAATTGTAATAATATCTTGGCATGTAGTAGAAATAGTAGTAGGTGAAGTTTCCTCCATGAAGCCAAGAAGTGATGCAATGGCAGCTTGTATGGCTATAATTGTATATTTTGCTAGAATCAAAAATAAGGGTTTTAATGTATTATTAGATTCTTTGCTTGGAGGCAGGCATCCACACACCTACAATTATTTTAATTGCATGTTCCAGATTTTTTTGTTTTTCAGAATTTTATGACAGAAGTTGAAGTTAAAATTAATACCTCTCAATATACTTTCCTGAGTTTCAGTAATAGGTTCTTCTCTTTGGGTAATGGAGTGGTTTATTCAGTGTGTTATATTTTTAGTTTTATGGAAAGGTTTTGGAAAAAATTGTGCCAAGCAAAATACACGTGGTAACCACAATTCAAACGACCGTAAATTAAATGAGTCTGGAGAGAAGAAAAAAACAAATTTGGAAGACGAAGACATCACTACAGCCCAGGAGCAGGTGACAGTGGATTCACACATTGCAGCTTCCTGAGTCCTTCTAGAACAGTATCTCTAAAGACACAAGAACCAGGCTCTTGTGGCTAAACTGCAAGTAGGGGGTTGGCTCTGTGTACTTGGTACCTGCTCATGGCAGGCCAACATTGGGGTGTGCAGCACGTTCCTACTCTGCACTAACATTTCATTTGCACTCTTAGCAGGATGTAGCTTATCTCACTGTCACAACAGAGTGGTCATGGGAAGGACAAAATCCTTCTCTCAGCACACAGTGCTCTCTGTGCTTAACATGGAGCATCTGACGCTCTAGACACATCCCACCTGAACTCCTGGAAAAGTCTGGTGAAGCTTTTTACCACCACTTAGCCTCTGTTCCTAATTCTGCTGCTGAATTCAATGATCTGCTGAATACTAGGCTGCCCTCTCTTCCCAAAATCTCCTGCTGGATCCTTCAGATTGACATTTTCCCAGATCTCACCAACAGATACCTTTCATCTCCTCTGCATCAGCAGATCACAAGAACTATCAGGACCTGTTTAATTTCACTGACACTAGTGGTATTTTTCCTGATTTATAGCAAACTAAGTGGAGTGGGAATTGGGGCTGAGCTCTGGGGGGTCACACACATTGCCATTTGCCATCCCTTCCCACTGGGGAAGGAGGCTGGATAGCAAGCACTCATATTCTCATGGCAAGGGCACCTCCTCTTAGGAAAAATATTCATATATACCCAAATCTTGACTTTCATTAAGCTTAATGCATTTGCAGCCAATTGCATTTGATAGAAAGCCTTTCCCAGGTAGTATTTAAGCTCATCAAGAACACTAATCAATGGCTGATAGTTAAATGCATTCTTAACTTTTTATGTGCATTGTCCTTGTGCCATGTGATGTGATGTCTTTATAACAAGATCATTAGGGAAAATCACAAAGATTAATAAAAATACAAGGAGAATTGGACACAAGAGGTTCCATTAAATAGAGCAGGATTACAGACAAATGAGGCTCTGCGGTATTCCAAGCTGTAAGATTTTAAGTGGGTTTTTCTACACTCTATTGTTTGTTGGCCTTTTTCTTAGTTCTTCCTTTTACAGCTGTACTGAGCTCATGCAAAATAGGCTGGTCCCAGGGCAGACCTAGGGTTGGGAGGAGAAAAAAGCTCATGTTCTCAAACTGTTGTGTTTCTATCCTCCCTCCTGGAAAGAATATGAAACCAGGACTTAAAATAAAAGGCAGAAATTCTAAACAACCCCTTTGACTGCTTTTATCCAAAGACAGAGTTTTGAGCTGAAAACTTCCATTGATCTATCAATATGTTTCTTAGAGAAGAGTGAGAGAGTGCATTTATTTCAGGAGGACAAGCTCTATTTAAAAACAAAGTAGTCAGCTCGAGGCTGAGCTCCACACACTGACTCTGCCCATACAGGATGTAAAAGCCCAGCAACAAGCAGTTGCACCCCAGACACACTTCCAGCATGAGCGGCAGCAATCCCTGGTGGATGGAGCCTTTCTGGGGCAAGTCACCACATCTCCCTGTGCCTCAGTTTCTCAGTGTAAAATGAGGAATCATCTTCTACCCTTTTGTTTTTATTCAAAATGCTACAATGTGTTACATTTCTTGCCACATTATATACAGTACTTAATAAATACAGTGAGGCTCGAACTAGTTCTGGAGTCGGTAAATATCAGTGTAAACATGATACTAATGACTTTTCACAGGCCAAGCTGTGAGGACAGTCTGGGAATCCAGGAGTGACTTGTGCCTTGGTTTGGGGTGAAGATTTAAGAATTAACTCTTTCAGCATTATAATAAGCTTGATGGGTTTTTTCTCTATTTTTCACAGAAAATCCTCTACACTCTTTGTTTTAATGAAGCCTTGGCTAGCCTGTGCTAGCTCTGCTGACCTGGGAACAAGCTTCAGCAGTCTTTAAGGCACCCAATATTAACATGAAAGTCTGTAATCACATCTTCCCAGCTGTTAGAGCCCACAGTGTCACTGGGAGTTTGCATGGCTAAAACAGAATTTGCTGTCTAATCCATGTGCCGTGCTGTTCATGCATGGTAATTATGTATAACAAAATCCATAAGAAAGGAAGCAGCTACATATAGTCTGCTTTAAAGTATGAAGGGAAGGACTTTTTTTTACTGTCCAAAGAAACCAGCTAAGAGGAAAAATTTTTCCATACTTTTTCATGATTAGCAACCACTAAACCATCAGTGGCCCCAAATTTCACAATGCATTTTCTGAGTACCCTTCCTATCTCAGGTGGTCAACTATTAACCTCTTCCAGCCAGCAGATACAAAGTTCTGAGTTACAGCTGTTGTCTTTAGAGAGCAAATCTTTTACTGTATTCATAATGTAACTTACAGGCCCACATACTGGGAAGAAGATGGTATAGAGATGCCTGAGCACAGAATGACCTCAGTTTCTGACTACCAGCATCCTGCCACTACTGCACATCCACTCCTGTGTAATCTGTGGCCTACAGAAGATCTTGTTTCCATGCAGAGGGAGATACATGACCAGTTTTCCAATTTGACATAAGTTATGAAATACTTCTTCATGGAAACCTCTGCCTTTTTAGTGTCTCATGGAAATTGTAATTTGGGTGCCTAATTTAATTCTGTGGTCAGCATCTCTTATAATGTATTGCTTCTGAGACATTGAAAGCTGTGAAAAAAAAAGTCTTGTCATAGTAGAGGCAACCTGAGCACAACCCCAAAATGCAGCAAATATTCTTATGTATATAAAAATTAAGTAAAGCAGACTTTCCACGAGGCCCTGAGAGTAGGCTTTAAAAGCAAAAATAGAACTGGGAAGAAAATTGAGTTTCTGGGGCAAGATTTGGCATCCCTAGCCTCAAAACCCCCCAAAAACCCCAAACAAAAAAAGCCCACAAACCCACCCTCAAAACCCCACCCAAAACCCAACTCAAGTTTCAAAGGAAAAGTGTCACAAGTATTTTTTATATCACTACCTAGTTGTGATAAATCACAATGTAGTTGAATATCAGAAAAAATAAATCAGATTGGGACCAGCTCTGCTACAACCAACCTATGACTAAATGAAGGCCTGATACATAGAAAATGAGATGTTCTTAACCTGCTTGACTTTTAGGCCTCACAAGGACTAACTCAATATCTCAGTTGCCTTTATTTTCCTGTTTCCAAGCCATTCCTTGCTCCCCAAAGCCACAACTCCCCACCTAAACACTCCTGTCTTTGGAGCGGAAGGGGGAAAGGAAAAGAAACAGCCTTCAGCAGAGAAATGGAGCATTCAGCAGGCGACAGCCCTGGGCTTGTGCTTTTGAGGCTGCTTCTGGGACTCTGGCATTGCCCAACAGGAATATTTCTGCTTTGTTTAACACAGTGAAAAAACATCAGTCGACACTGTAACGTTAAGAGTGGTGGATGCAAGTATGACCGATAAACAAACACGTCTTTGTTTTAATAGTGGGGAGTGACTTATCATAGTTAATTATAGGAATTTGCAGCTATTTATGTGAACTCAAGAAAGCAGAAAACATTCATTTGTTGGTAGTGTAACTGCTGGGTGGAGGCAGCCCAGATGCATGGAGATGAATGCTAGACTGTATCTTGTTTGCCTTGTTATGCACAACTTTACTATGTAAATTTGAACTTCAGTGAGTAGCTACTTGGCACATTAGAATGTATAATTACAGACACACAAAAAACCCATGGAAAGTGACATTTAAACATTGTTGCTTTGTCACATATCAGTTAAATATAGAAAAAAACCCATATTTACTTTAATCCGCAGTAGACACTTGGTCTCGCACCTGCTGCTCACATGCAAAATATGTCATTATCACTCAGTGTCCATCCTTTTACACAGAGAAAACAAAGTCACTTTGGTTCAGTTTTCCCTCACTTCAAGCCTCAGAGGAGCTGCACTTACAGTGGAATGTTACACAGAAAACAAAACCAAAATAGCGTGACACCAACCACAGTTCATTTGCAGGGGGAAAAGAAATTCTGCTCTTGTGAACATTCAATAATTATCCCAAACCAATTATGATATGATGGAATGAACTCTAGAATCAACATTTCCCTCACTTTTCAAAGACAGAGCAGTGCTACTGATACACCCCTGTCACCATTAGCAGTCACACCACTGCTGCAGGAAGGGCTTGGCCAGCAGCACGGAGCTGCAGGGCCAAGGACTTTGTGCTCCCCTGCACACTGCTGCCAGATGAGGCTGCTATGTCCCACATATTTCTTCTGGACAGGGATCATTGTGAACAATTATTTAAACACATAAACCACCAGTTTCTGAGGAACAGCAGATCTTCTGCTAGGAAGGACCTAAAAGCATTCCTGGCTCTGTAAAGACAAGTTTCAGCAAGCAATCACCTACATCTAAAACCCTTAGATATATAAATAATTCCCCAGCATTGCAGTGGTTACCTGCACCATAACCTGTCAATGCATTTATCCAGACCTCCTGGAAAAAGTGAATTTATTATATTGCAGAAAGAAGACCAAAGCAGAGAGACATTAAGGACGGAGTGGATTGTTTGAAGCAGCACAAGGGCAGACTCTTCAAGATGACACTGACCAAACCTAATCCTCTGTGGCAACATGCAGCTGTGACAGCTCATGCCCACAGACACGAGCCTGGCTGGGTTCAAGTTGGGCTCTTTATGAAATCAGACTCTCAGCAGGGCTTGACTACATGCTGAGGAGCAGTGCAAGAGACAGCTCCATCCCCGCTGTGGGCACAAACATGCCCCCTGTGACTTGCCCAGGATTACACTCAGGGAAGCTGTGCAAGGAAAAGAGTTGAACCAGAATTTTCAGGGATCATTGGATCACCTTTCTTCCCATATAAATAGCATTCATATCTGACAAGATCTTGCAAATTTTCCTTTCTTCTAAGTAAGGCCAAGTAGTGCAGGGATGCAGGATGTTGCAGCCTGGATGCTGCAGTCTAATATAATTTTGATGAAAAAATTCAAATAACTCTTGTCCCAAGCCCACGTTTCACCCAGTAGATAACTAATTCATCTCAATATCTCATTTACTTCTCTGCTTTCAAACCATGCCTTGCTCACCAGTATCTGCAATCATACAACTGCCTAAGAACAAGTTTTACATGTAATTCCCACGGAACATGGGACATGTCTGTAAATTCCTCAAACTCTTTACACAGAGTTGCAGCTATCTCTGGAGTGGAACAGGCAAACTATGCAGTTGCTGCAAAGCAACAGCACTGAGAAGCAAATCCCTGTGTTTAGTCAAAGCTACAGCAGGGGATTTAGAGAGCACTGACGACTCCCACAAGCCAACCAACTTCCCATGGCTGCCTATATATACCTTTTTCTTACCCTTTTCTTTTAAAGAAACAAAGACATGAAGCTAATTTTTCCCAATCAGTTCTTGCCTAATGGTATCCTGTCTTGATTTCTTGCTAAAATCCTTTCAGCCATTTATATATTATGCGTTCAGTCTGCACATCATGCATTTCAGAAGGAAAAGTGAGCAGCATCTTCTGGGCCACGTTCCCACAGTTTTGATCCACTATTTGTTTTGCAGCTATAATGATTATTTGTAGTGAAGAGATCAATGGAAGCTCTAAACATATTCCTGTGACATCCGGCGTACAGCTTGCATTCAGTCACAAGTGAAAATAACCACACTGTGCGTGGGTGTCTGAACAGGCAATGCGAAACCCCAAAGCATAACAGGCCTGAGGAGATACCGCAGGGAATATCAATTCAGACTCAAAATGTCATATGGCATCATTACACTATGCCTAACAAAAATAAAGGAGCAGAATGGAAAGGTTGCAAAGCTGCTTGTAAACAACACTGCCAGGTGGGATGTTAATGCAGCCTCCTGAAATGGCAAGTGGAGCAAACTGTGCAACCCTCAATTAATGTGTCTAAATCCAGGCTCCTCCCCCAAAGAAAGTATCACTCAGTCGTAGGGAAAGAAAAGAGGAAAGTGAAGGGAGGGCAGAGGGAGAGATTTTTCTCTATTTTCTTAGAGATTTTAGAGTTGGACATATTATAGAACACCAAAGACATCTGCAAAGTATGTTTCATTCTGCAATAGTAGTATTTGTCATACAGGGTGCTTAAACCTTTGTGCTGTTTTTGATTTCTCCATATTTAGTTTTCCACCTATTAATTTGTTTCAAGCCATACCTATACACATCTACTTTAATGAACTTTTTAAAAACTGCACTGTTTCTCTGGTGATACTTCAATTCGTACAAAAAAAGATACCCACTCTGATATCTGATCTAAATATCTGATATTTTTAGATCTTTCCTTTATAAAATAATGCTTATTCCAAAAGGCTTTCTACTGTCTGGTTATGTTTTTGTTTTCTCTGTATCTTTCCCAGGGCAAAAATTCTAATTCATCCTGTTGCTACTGAGCTCCTCTTTAGCAAGTGCTAAACAATCAGAAATACAGTGGCTACTGGCTAAACTCCAAAATCCTGGAGTGTATTCCCAGCATGGAGGATGCACATACACGTTAGAGAGAGCTGGATGCATTATACATTTGTCTGACTTGTGTATTCACAGCTGAGGAAATGAGGTTGGTTGGTTGTGTCTCTTTTGTGAACTCTGACAGATCCTCACCCACATTTGTCATCTTAGTCATTTTATTCCAGCCATAAAAGCAACTTTATGTTCACTCCTTACCTGCTCACTGGGAGGCAGGAGACTAATTTATCAGGGAAAGAAGTAGGCATCAGTCAAATTATTCACATGACAGAGACTGGGCAGTGTCTACCTGGTATTTCATATATACCCGTGTTTCAACTCAAACATATCCATTGTTCAGTGCAAGTGCAGCCTGACCTCCAAATCTAAAGGAAAAGCACAAACAAGCTTCATCTCCCTTTACCTCTCAGCACTGGCCCAAAAGGTGCCCACAGGCAGCATTAATGGGTCAGACTGGTTAAAGACTCTGGACAGATGCTGCTGTCACCTCTCTTAGTTGCTCCATGCTGCCTTCAGCATGTCCACTGTAAGCACACACAGATGAGAGATTTTCCCTGTTTTCCCACCTACCTACCCCTCTGCAGAGTGAAGGGGCCCGAGTGAAACTCTGCAGGCCCAGAAGACTGGGCTTGCCTGGCACTCACAACTTTTCCACAGCCAATGCTCAGTGTTTTCCTGCACAGAACAGCTTGCCAGAATCACAGGTCACCTTTCACATCTCCTTGATAGGCATGCAGAGGTCTGAAACTTCCCTTCTGTGAACAGGCTGTTTGACTTACTTGTTTTTAAAGTGCTACCCTGCCTGTGTCAGTGTATGACATTTCAAGAGGTGAAAACACCCAGTTAGTTCAACCCTGGACCTGACTGTGATTCTTTTCCTCTAAATGTAACTTTTTTTTCTCAATGTTGTCTCAATGGGACATCGTCCTGCTCATTTTCTGATTGCATCCAGATTGCTTCTCTCCCAAGAAAGGGGCACTTCATGATTTCTGATGCTGAGTCAGAAGCAACTAAAGCACTCAATAGTTTGCCTTTGAACAGCAGGGACAGGAATTGATTAGGGCTAAGCCAAGCTCTCAGACTACAATTTACTAAGACAAAGTCATCTACATCACCTAGCTCCTTATAGTGTTCTGATATTTTCAGACATGTTGCCAGTGAGCATGTATCGATTACCATTCCTTGAACGTGGCAGACAGCATTTCCCTACTGAGTGGTTAAATGATGTGTATGTTGAAACATTTAATTGCATGTAAGTATGTTATTGGTAATTTTATTCAGGATTCCCACATGAGACAAATCACACCCATTACTGAGAAGACCAGCTCCTGGAAAGGGGCCCAAACCTATATCTGAAGTTAAAGGCACTGGAAAAACACAGGGTGAGAGGGTAGAAGGAAAATTTAATTGCTCAAGTATTGTAGGGACATAAGAAATGGATTTTTCTTATATTACTTACACCACCTAAAAATGTGTGCCTAGACTCCTTTCCAAATACAGATAGAAAGCTGTTTTAGTTAACTATATGAAGATGGAATGAACTGCCAAGTGAAGGCAAAGATAAAGGACAAATCAGAATAAATCTCTTAATCTCTTAACAATGACTCAACTCTGTAGCCTGAGTCTACCCTGAGATATTCCTTACTTTGCTTTCCCCTTGCAAAGTATTTCAGAAGAATGGCAAAACAGGTACAGAGCACAGGGGTAGGAATTAGGTAATTGATGTATGCAAGTATGGTCTGCAATACAACAGTTTGAGTGTTTTGATAATACGTATACAGCAGAATAAAACATGAATATTTATGCAGCAACAGTCCCTAATTTTGCAAACATCTCTGAGAGTGTAAAAAGTACTACGCCAAGCTTGTGTGAAGACAGTAAAATCTAGGAGACAAGAAATACAATCTACCCTTCACTCAGCATGCAAATTGTGTCCTCCCTGATGTTGACAAAAATTGCACACCAGCATTTACAAGTGAGTGTAGCTTGAAATGCCTACAAATCAATATTGAGGCTGAAAATATTACAAATGAATACACTAGCTATTAATTCGAATTCTGATTCAGTCTACAACCACTGAATTTTCAGTTGTTGAAATGCCATGTTCAACATGCAAGAGAGAGGAGAGATGCACGTTGTGAAACTGCATTTATGACCAAAGCAAATCCTCTGACTGCTTACCAGTGGAGTAAAGCAGCGTGCAGGGCTCTCCAACTTCCCTCTGTGCAGAGTAATATCACATGACAGAACCTCTACTGCACGAAATGGCAAGCTGGGAAAAATAGATAAGGAAAGCATTGGTATTGAAATACACAAAGAACAGCAGATAGTCTTTATTGTGCAACGCATTAAATTATAGTGGATGGTGTAAGTAATTCGTAAGCGTCACTCAAGTGTAAAAAAAGCACTTAAAGGAAAAAGTTTGCAAAATTCATGAAACCTTTCTTCCCAGATTCTGAATCCCCCCTTTTGAAATATCCTCAGGGTACACAGATGGGAACACACAGATTTTTAAGTTGGAGTATGTACATTTCACGAACCCAGTAAAATCACACAGCATGCTACGGAATCCAACAGCAACAGCAAAATGGCAGGAAACAAAGACAGGATTCAAACTGACACTGAAGACGGAACTCAATTTTTTTCCCCAGTCTACCAAAGAAGTCCCTTTGCTGCATGGAGAGGGGAATGGCACCTGGATTCACATTTCTGCACCTGCTGTCTTGTGCTGAATGCAAGCTTGCTCATGCTTGTCCAGTACCAATATGGTGCATGACCCAGCTTCACATATGCCTCAGAAAGTTGCCTGCATTGGACTTCTGCAAGTTCTGTCAGACTTTCTGAAATACCAGTGGGTGAAACTTGTTAACACCAGTTATGGGTAGATATCCTTTCCGGTTCCTTTACTGGGTGGCAGATGTCCATACCTGATTTCCTCAAAAAACTAAGAAATTCTCCATAAAAATATGAATCATACTGAATTGCCTAATTGCCCAAAGTCACTGCACACAAAGAAACTCACTTTTTATTTCCAATAAACTACATATATCATGGTTTCCAAACTACTGCCAGTCCAATAGATTATTCACCTTTTCATTCCCCTTCAAAGTTGGAGATAATACGTCCCAGGAGGGTTGTTTTGTACTTCAATGCAGACATGTCCATTCAGTGAGGGCATATCAACAAGTATTTTCAGCTTGCAGATAATGATCTCTACAATTTAAGTCTAAAACATTTACCACACTGTGTGAAATGATAACACAATCTCAGCTTGCCTGCACTTGCCAAAGTCTTAGCAACCAACCCCACTGAAAGCCTAGCTCCTGTACCTTTCCTTCTCAGCCTGAAGAAAGCAATTTTACTGGCAACCTTTCCTCAGCACCTTCTTTTCAATAAACTGCTGAAGCCTGAGCCGTTACAACTTAGCATACAGGTCTTAAACAAAGAATCAGATGCTCAGGAACAGGACCTGCTAAGCCTCCATAAATGTTTGCATTTATTCCTTACACAGAGGCTCAGCAGAGATTTCCAGAGATTTTTGCTTTGCCCTGTGGGCTTCAGAAATGTAGTCAGTACCTGCTGGCGCTCAGCCTGCTCAGGATGAGGGGTCATTAGCCATGCCCTAAGTAGGATCTGGTTTTGAAAATGTTCAACCCCTGTAATGTTATTGGCCCTGAATAAGCAGCCAAAAGGAGCTGCCTTGTCACCCAACACACACTAGGTGTGCGTTCAGGCACAGCAGCAGACTTCTGCAAAATCCCTGGCTCGACACAACTGCAGCACAGCTGAGGGCTGGCAGGTTCCCCACATCTCACTACCTAACACCTCAGTCATTTTGAAAACTTGGATGTTTGAATGTTAATTTTGTATTGAAAGAACAGCCAATATTTAATACATCATCCACCAGCTGACTGGTGGCCCATTGCCACCATTTGGTTTCTGCTGTGGTGGGGAAGAGGTCTGGGCTGACTGGGAGGCCAGCCTCTGGCACAGGGTGGGCAGCTGGGAAGGAAGGAGCTCCTGAGCCTGAACAGAGGGAGAGCCCAGAGGCACATCAGCACTCCTGAAGAACATGCTGTGATCGTCTGATGACAATGGGGAGTTTAGTCCAACTTAAAACAACGGTAGAGGTGACTCCAGAAAGCCTGTGAGTTCCTGATCCTGCTCCCCACACACTTCACTGTGTCAAGCTCAGAGTTCCCAGGTGTGTAAGCTGAGGAAGCCCCCAGCCAGTTTTTACCTGCTTAGCCAGTGTCAGACTTTAGCTTTCATTGGCCTGGACAGCAATACACAGACATTACTTCCACATGAACGAACTATTCTTGAATAATTTCACCAAATATTTTAAGACCCAAATTGCTTGCTTTGAAATGCTTACCTCTACCTATCCTCCTTTTATCTCACAAGCCAGGAAGAGGAATGCTGCCAAGGCAGGAATCTGTTTGGCTGGAGATGAGCTCCTTGATAGGCTCCTTATAACATTTCAGTGCACCGCAGGCCTCTCACTAATCATTGAGGTGAATGAGCTTGAGTGGCTGCCTGGAGTGAGCTTTAGCAGGACTTGAACCCTCCAGAGGACAAAATTATGAAAAGAACAAGGGCACCTAGGGCCAAATCACTTCAGCACAAGGAAGAAACATTTTATTTTTTTTCAGTGGGTTTCTTTTGAAGTTATAACCACTCAAAAGTGAAAACTAAAAGCCATATCTTTCATGTTTTTTGCATTTCTCCCCATATCATTCTGTCTAATAACTACCTTTATGTCTCCTTTAACTGTCCTGGATGCATTTGATTTCCACACATTGATTTTTTTTCTCAACTTGGTATCAGATTTTTTTTTCCCTTCTCCAACTCACAAAATACTCTTTTCTTGCTCACAACTGCTACTGAATTTCTTTTCTTCTCAGATTTTGCCTAGTCTGGATACTCTCCCGAATGAGCACAACAATAAACCTCTTCCCTTGGATGTCTTTTGGAATCTGGATTCCTAATCTAACATAAAATTCTCAATGCTACAACTGTTTGCCTATTTTTCATGGCATGTTTTTTACCAAAACTCTGACAAAATGAATATAAATCTCAAAAACATAAGTTTACGTTCATATTGCTACCCATTTGCATGAGTTTGTGAATCTTTCTTGTGAACAGCCCAAAGACCAAAGCTGCTGGCAAGGAACATGACCATGCCTGCAGAGAACAAACCCTGAGGATGCAAAGGTACCACACTCCCAGCTGGTGGTATGGGACTCCAACCTAACTTAAATCTGCTCACATTATCAGCTGGGAGTAACAAATCTGAGTGCCTGATTTTGAATAGGCAGTAGGAAGATAGGAAGGTAGAAAAATTTAATTAAGTAGCTTCTTCTGCCAGTCAGTCAGGACGTTATTGTTGCTGGTTTTGATTTTTGTAGGACATTTCCAGGTTTTCACCATCCCTCTCACTACAGAAGAAAAAGGAATGCAACCCTTTTAAAAAAAATGCAGAAATTGTAGATTCCTCTGGTGATCCTCAGCTACCTGTGAAGACTTAGACTGTCCAACACTACACAACAAAGCAGCAAGTCAAGATCAAACTGGATCAAACTTGCAGCTGTATCATCAGTGACTGTCTCAGTCCCAAGACAGTTTCAGAACCTGGAAGACTGAGAGATGGGCTCAGTAGATGATATCCTAAGCATCCACTGGCAGGAATGGGATTCCTTTTGCTATTTCACATTTATTATCTGAATCAGGATAAACTTCTTCAGATTTATGTGTTTGGATTAGGGTTTGTTTTCTTTTCTGAAAAAAAAAGCCTAACAATAAATAGGAAAACAAGGACCTTTGGTCTTATTTTCCTTAATTCTCTAACCTCTTTGTTTCTGTTTGCATTTGGCATGCATGCAACAAGGACAGGTTCCCAAAGGAACAAACATTTTCATAATTCATAGTTGGGTCAGTGTAGATGGAACTGAAACCAGGCTCCAAATAGTTTGTTTAGAGTTTTTCCCCCTGCTTTATTATGCCCATGCTACAAGCAAGTTTGGTATGTGCATCTGAGTCCTTACTACAAACACCCCAGAGCAGAGGGATGTGGTGGCTGCACCACTGTGCTTCACACACGTGTAAATGAGTGTGGTACACTGGGTTACAGAAGACAGGACTCAGAAGAATGCTGTAGCCCAGTGGTTGGGAGATGCAATTAGATGTCTGCTTTGAACATAAAATATTATCCATTTTGTTTGCAGAGCCTGCCATATGTTTCCCTAGAGAAAACAAGACACCAGAGGAAAGCCTTAGAACTTTTCACGCTTTCACAGATGCCCAAACCCCCATTATTTTACTCAGTCTGAGCTGTTGCTTTTCCTGATGGGTGTTCTCATGCACTCTGGGCCCTCTCAATATTTAGTCACCTAAGAAAGCCCAATCCCACAGCAGATGACAGACAGTGCAAACAGCCAAGCCTGTCGGGAGGAATTTCACCAGATATTGCTGTTGTTTTGGTTGCGTGGACTGAGTCACTTTACAAACTTTCCAATCAGATTTCAAATAAACTGGAATTCATGGCAGCCTGAGTCAAGAGCTTTCATTCTTTATGCTCAAAAGACATGGCTGATTTACCAGCAACCAGACTGCAGTCCCTTCACATGCAAGCACTTGTTCAACAGCTCTCCAATTAGGAAGGAGTCTGGTCCTATTAAGACTAATCACACAAGCCATTACCCTATTAATTTGAGTTCAAAACTTGACCCAGAGCCTGTATCTCATACAGTTGATGCCAAATATCTTAAACCTTCCATTTAGGGCCTAGAATTTTGTTTAAAATAACTTTCGCTCAGTGGGTAGATAAGGCTAAAATCTGGTGTACGAATGCTTCTGATTACAAAGCCACTGAATATTTCAGGCTTCCAAGGATCAGATTTAACAAAATTGGAGCTGAACCTTGGAAACTGTATGGAAATCCCCCTTGGTCTAAGTGCACACGTGATAGTCTCTTCTTTTTTACCTACAATAGCAATATGCAAACTCAAAAACAATAATTTCCGAGGCCATCAGAAAAGGAATTATCGAAACTGTGTAAGACCCACAGAAGTATCTGGAATCCTATATGGCTTTTATGCAAATTTTCCAAACAATTTCAAACACTTATGAGGCCCATAACAAACCTTGCTCTCAGAAACACCTCTAATTTCCTTTTTGCAGTAAGTATTTCATTTATTGAAAGTTAAGAGAGATTCAAACATCATTTCTAGCTACAGACATTGTAATGCATTAAAAAAACAGTAATAAAAAAAAACCTTAAAAAAAATATTATAATTAAGACGGTTCCTAAGGTCCTTTTATTACAGTAGCTCTACCTGGCCAAATCTCACTTGACATCTGTCCACTCTAACATCCTTTTGAACAAAAGATATTCTTATTCCAGAGCATTCAGAGACAGCTACTGCATTTTAATTTCACACCTTGCCTTAATAACAAATTAACTTGAAAGCATAGATAACCCTTTGTTAAATACAGGCTGCTCTGGGCCTGCAATCTTTATTTCCAATGGAATATTGTAGAGCCAGGTTTGCACTGTATCTATAAGCAAACATTAAAACATAGGAACAAATTCAGGGGAACTGTTTTATTCTGGTGAACACCAACATGATCAGCTCTTACTCATACTGTCTGAAACAAAGCCCAACAAAAGAGGTCCTGGATCAAGCTCACAAATATTTGCAGTAAGACAATTAGAACTCTCCCAATAGATAGGAAATGTGCCAAGGTGTACTGTCAAAATTATTCTCCCTGCAATGTGAAGAGTGGCCCCTTTCTCTAAGGCCCAAAAGTTGCTCTACCTGGGGACCTACATATGTCCACGTGCTCAGCAGATTCCCCCACAGCTCCACAGCTGTGATCAGCTCTCCTCTTAGATGTGGAAATCATCAATCAAAGGCAGTGAATATGTTATGACACATGACTTGGCACGCCTCCAATGCGTGACTTAGACACTCCCGTCCAGCTCTTGAGGTGACCACATGAGGAAGACTCTGCTTGTTCTACTGCTAGGGCCCCATGGAAGGAGAGAGCACAGAATCAGCACCAGAGCCTCCTTCAGTCTCCACCAAAATGTGAAAATGTGCGACAGAAGTAAGTTCTAAAGGCACTGCTCACTGCTGTTTGCTGCGACTCTGATGGCCTGCGGTCAGGCCATGGCCGAGGGCTCCTGAAAATGCCCTTCTCACAGCCAGCTGTGCCTATTCATCATCATCTGCTTCATGGGTATTTGAATCTGACGGGCGGGGGGACCTAGACTTTTGTGAGTACTAGGAATGTTATGTAAAGAGAAATCTCACTGTTTCCACTGTGAAATTTTGCCTCAGGCAACTTATGAATGTTCCAGGGAAGATATTCACCATTTTCAGCAAAACAGCTGACAGATCCATCTGCTGCTCTTGGTGATATTGGGTGCAATTTTCAAGTGGCTCAGTAACACACACTCCTACAGTCCCAGTGAAAAGCCAAGTTCCTCCTGCATGACAATTGCAAGGGAGAGAGACAATAAACTTTTGCTCTAAATTTTTTGAATAATTTTAAGGGTGACTTGTTTTTGAAATATCTCAACACTGATGACTATGAAGTCTGGAGGAACTGGTTTTATACAGTTACAATGAGTTTCCCAGGAAATGTAGATGCTCAAGAGGGAAATTTCCAGTTCTTTTTGTCTAATTTTTTTATTTTAGAAAACTTACCTTTATTTTATCTAGAAAAAATATCCACAGAATTTTAGTTGCCTTAAAATTACAATATGGAAATCTTGTTATTTCATACTTTTTAAACAGTAAAAATGTAGATTTATATCTATAGCAATATTCTTTGATAGACAGGTGGATAATATTTTCACTTCGTTGTTTTTAATGTCAAAGTAAAATTGCTTCTTTTGATATTAAAAAATAAAACATTTTAATTTGAAATTTATTTTCACTGTATGAAAACCACGTTTGAAGATGAAGTGCTTAATTTGAGTTAAAATTACATGGTTTAGCTGAATTCATATATATTACTTACTTAAATTTTTGATTAGCCAAAAAAGCAAATTTTTCTTGCTTTGAAACCTTTTCACCCTAATTTTTCAGCACGATTCTGAATTAAAAGTGAGTCATTCACACAGATGTCAACACAAATTTATGAGTCAGGGAATTTTGAGTTTGCTCTGCCATAAATGTGTGAAACAGAAGGACTTGAATGGTGCTCTATGGAAAAGCTGACTGTAAATTTACCTGCAACAGAGCTGCACAGGCACCTACAACAATCACAGGCACACTCGTGCCCATGGGCTCAGCTGCCAGCAACCTCAGCTGCCAAACATCCCGTGGATGTGGCATCAGGGACACAGCTTACATTTAACCACAGGGGAACACGTGTGTCTGTAAGGGAGCCCCAAGGCTGGCAGCCTTTCTCTATGCCTTGTGTCAGGTTAATAAATAAAGATGTAATTTGTTTCACCTTGGTCACTACTACTTTGGTCCTCCTGACCCATGTCAGCAAGCAGAGAGCAGGAATTTGCTGCATCTCATGGCCTCCTCACCTTGTGAATAAAGGAGAGCAGTATAATAAACCAGCCCACTGAAACTCATGTTTGGCAGCTGGCAACCTCTCCTGTACTGCCATGGGGGCTTTCATCTTTCTATGAACACTGCACGACTGCTGGGGGAAGAGATGGCGACAGAGCAACAACAAAAAAATTACGCACAACTGTTCATCGGTGCCAAATCTCACTCTCCCAGTGCTGGTAAAAAAAGGCAAAGTTTCTCAGGCTTCCCTGTAAGGTCACAGCTGGTACTTCTATGAATCTTCTTATTACATGGGAACGAGGCAGAGGTTCATGGAGAGAGACAGATGATGAGGAGCAATGTTACTTATCCTAATGTGCATGTGAGACAAAGAGCTGCTTGGCATACCTCTCGCTCCCAGTCCTCGCCGGGCCATGGCGGGCAGCCGACCCCCGCCAAGTGTTTGTTCCCCTCCGCTTTTTATTCCTCCCCTCAGTGAGCCTGATCCTACTTGTCTTTGGTGCTTACATGAATCATGCTAGATGTTTTTCAGAGATTTGGGCTCTAATGAGCAAGGCCAGCAGAAAGAGCAGCAACAAACAAACAAGCTGGCCCAAGCCAAGCTTGCCCACCGCCGTGCATTTGCATTCCCGTAGGCCACCCCCTCCGCCTGCCCCGTCTGCCAAACCCTGAGAGGGGTGGCAAGAGTGGGAATGGCAGCCCCAGGATGAAGCTTCAGGATTTGGGTTGTAGATGTACATATTAATCACGGTGAAAACACAAACTGTGCCTGGGATTTTCATGTGGGAAGGGCAGGAGGGAAGCAAGATTTGTGTTGGAGGGAAGGGGGATATTAATTGTGGCACAAGCCAGGACTTCAACGGTGGGAATTAGGAGCAGGAAAAGAGAAGGTAAAAATGCAGTTTGCATATTCATTGAAGTACAGCTTAGAATTTGAGGGAAGAAGGGCAGACTTTGATCTCTGTGGTATAAGGCTATTGCTGGAAGAACCTCACTCATTCCAGCTGAATTATTCCTGTTTTTCAGCAGCAATGGAGAGCAGAATCTGCTCTCCTGAGCCCGACCTCCTTCTTCAGCTGCAAATGGAAAAATTCACTTAGCACTTCCACTGCCATCACAGTGAAAATGCATCTGGAATTAATGCTGAAATCATATGAGCAGGATCTTCCAGGAAAGACCTTGCAGAACCAGAGGCAGCACGTCTGAGAGGAGATAAGACAAGATATGGACCCATCACATGGCAGTTGCCCTTTCAGACCACCAGCCAAGGATGCAATTCAGGCAAGTAACTATTTATAACCAGGCTGGCTGTGGGGAAGCCCATCCTACCTCCTGCAAACATGATAGCCAAAAATGCAGATTGCCCCTCGAACTGGCACTCAGAGGAAGGAGGAGGAGCTGGACTGGGAATTGGCAAGTTGCAGCAAGAAGATGAAGGGAATTGCTTGTCCAGGGTATTTTTATCTTGTGGTTCTGTAGGCAGGAAGATAAATGGAAATGCAGAACATGATTTGCAGCTTATACAGGACTTCGAGTAACTCCTAACTAGCAGGCCACCATAGAGGGAAAGAAGGCAAGATGAAAGCACAGTTCCTTTTTCTTTGCCTTTTTAAAAACTATTACAAAAAGAGTTTAATTCCTTAGCAGAGCAGATGATATCACATTCACTTTAATTCCAATTACATTTAACTAGGTTTTACTTAGAAGTAACTAGAGAACTTTCTTTCAAACAAGGCAAACAAGATTTAATATGTTGGAAATGTGACAGATTGACATCACAGGAACTTAAAAGTCTACAGCAGAATTGTTCATGATCCACCCTGTACCCAGCTCTACTGACTCACACACATTTCTGTACACTGAGAACCCCATGTTCCAGTCTACTCCAGAACCACTGTAAATATTTGTAGCTTCAGCAAAAGGCTGATCTCAGGCTCTATGTCATGTCAGCCTCTGCCATCATTCTGCCTGCTGTCCTTGCAGCACAGGCCTGGCAGTGCCAATAGTTCTTCCTGAAAAGAAAAAAGAACTAGGCTCCTCTTCCTGAGAAGAACTAGTGGCGTCATCATGCTCAGCTTCAGTGGTGATGACTTCCTGACATGGAAGACAAGGAATGGGGTCCCTCCTGCAGCAAGGCTTACATAGACCCATTGTATTGATGAGCTACTACAAACCTAGAGCCCAAACCTAGGCTAGTAGTAACTTGATATTAATAGGCATCATTTCACTCAGGACTGGGTACATAGCCACCCCCTAGGCATCAATGTTCCTGTGACTTGCAGTTAAAAGGAGATGAGGCAGCACATGTGCTTAAAATAAATACTGAAAATGTTTGTCGAACTTTTGTGTTTATTATTTACTTGTGATTTTTGTAACAAACACCAAGGAGGAGGAAAATAAAATTTCATTTGGTATCATTTTGGGTTCCTTCATGTTTGTAAGCAACTCCCACTATCTCCACTACAAAAAGCAACACCACTTCTGGATGTCCCACAACATAGCATGGCCAGTTTCCAGCTCCCACTATAACACGTGGGAGTTTCCCTACTGGTTTCAGTGGGACATATGAGCAATCAGCACCTCAGAAAATTAATTAACTTCCATGACTCATCTGTGCTTTAGCCTAAGCTGACTTGTCAACATAAGGGGCAGAAGTCTGCTGGCACTGACTTTAAAATTCAAAGCACCCTTTCTACCTCTGATATAATTTCAAGTAAGACCTACTGTAGCCAAGTGCTTCAGGATTTGAGAGTCTCTGAGTCTGAGGGGCTGTTAACATTTTACAGGTTACTGTTTCTTGCTGGAATGGGGTATCAGGTTCTGCTGCAGTAAAACAGGGTACTGGATTCATGCTAACACACCTTCCCTGCCAGCTTAGCCAAACCAAGAACAACTGTGAGACAGGCCTTTGGCAAACAAGCATAAATGCAGCAATCTGGGCTTTCAAATACACAAGGGCACAACTGCACTGTGGGGCAGGATCCAAAGGTGCAGATTTCCATGCACACAACGTTCTGGCTGCAGCCCCGGGTCCTGCCAGGAGCTCGGCAGAGCAGCTCTGCAGGCAAATTTCCTGTAAAAAAAGTAAAGAGAGAGTCACAGAATACCCCGATTTGGAAGGGTCCCACAAGGACCATCAAGTCCAGCTCCTGGCCCTGCACAGGACAGCCTCAAGAATCCCACCCTGCTTGCAAAAGGTGCCTTGTTTTGCTCCTACAATCCATGCAATATTCATATTTGTACACCTAGTTCAGAGAACATTTTCAGCAGATAAGTATAAGAAAGGCTTGGTTTGGAAGTTAAGTATTTAGAATACTCCAGTATGTCTCATATTTCTGCCATATTTTCTAAGCTGCACTGAACACAGAGACTGTATTTCTAGTAGAAATTTTCAAACCTGCACCTTGATTTCTGCACTTCTTTTATCACTGCAAATAGTTGTAACAAAAACACTACTAGCAACAACATTACATTAATATACTCCAAACTAAATAAGAAAAACCCTACAGTGAGCTGAATTGGCATTCATTATTCCAGTTGTTTCATATCTTTAAATGATTCTGGTAAATCGATAAAGCTCTGCAAAGTGGCTGTTGTCTGCTGATTTCTAACTCTATCAGTAGCATCCACTCTTTAGTGCACCACACACTTGCTGTGTAGCCATTAGATGAAAGCACTATCACCTGTCAAACAAACTGCTAGAACTGTGATAAATTAATGATCAAATAGTACAGTCTGATGTACAGTAGCAGTGCCGAGGCTAGTTACAACCAGGCCTCATGCTTTAAAAATGTAGCTGACATTAAAAAAAAATCAGCCATTAAAGAAAAATGTCACACAGCTTTTCAAAAAAATATCTATTTAAAAAATGACCACATACTGATACTCCAGGATTTGTGGTTTTACTAAAAAAAAGAAAAAAAAAAGTTGTGAATGTTACAGTAAAACCTTTCTATATACTCTGAATTTTCTAGGCAAGCAACAACACACAGCTAAGCTGAGAGGATGTTTGTATTTTTTTGGTAAGCAGTGCTGTGTACAAATCTGTACCTCAGAGGAATCCTCTGGTGTGTCAAGACAAAACTCTTGTTTGCAAGGAAAATGTCCCAAGTTCTTCTTTTTCCCCTAATGCTTTTGATTTTTGACATCATGGGTAAAATATTTCAAGGGAGCTCCATATCACTTCTAAATATAAACAATACAAAATAAGCCTTTGCTTTTGAAGCACTTGACATCCTTTGAGCTTTGAATTTCAACTCCTAATAACTCTTGATGCTCACTGCATTAATGTATAAAGTCCTTTTTGTGAGCTAGAAATGGTTCCTCATGTCCCTCCTGCCATTGGCTTTATGAGCTTAATTTATTCTTTTTAATATAAAATCTCATTACCTGAACATGACACCACCACTTCCATTTTATCTTTGATATAAGAACAGAGAGAAACCAAAATCAAAACCTTAAATAAAGTCTGTAATCATCCCTCACTTTCTCTTGCTTTTCAAATTTCCAAACAAAATTAAGTAAAAATACCTTCCAGGGCTAGAAATGTAAGAAATGTAAAGAGTGGGGGGAAAAAAAAGAAAATTACTTTATAGCGAACTAACAAGGGACATAATTACTTACACAAGCAGCATATCTTTTTCTTGATGATATTCCTTCATGTTTATTTTGCTGTATTTGTAAAAGATGGGGAGTGCCTAGGAAGAATGGGTATGCTGGGAAGCTTGATCTACTGAAGCAAGTTCTGAACAAAGAGCTACCTAACCTTAGGCAAAATACACTTTTTCTAAACTTTACTTTAGCATAAAACACTTAATAGACTGCAAAATATGTAGTAATGGATTTTTAAAAAGTCTTTAAGAAATGGAAACAGCTAATGAAAAGTCACCGCTGAGAATTCATTGAGATGGAGGATTTAGTTGGGACTTCTTGAGTCCAGATTTTAACTGAAAATTGGAGTGATCAAGGTATTAGCACATGAAAGCATCACTTCCATGCACTAATGGCAGTTCCTTTATGTTGTTGTTGTTGTTAGAGATGTGACTTAAGCGTTGACTTAAATTATGAATTTGGCAGGGATCAAACTCCATGATCTAATTATGTCTTAGGGCTTTCACTGAGTCTTTTGAGGTAGCTGGTTGCAAAGATAAAGACTTTTTCACAAGGAACATGCTTTTCATCCACATTCACATCCCAGAACCTGCAGAATCTTTGTGTTCTGTCCACTTATTTGGAAGCCTTCAACAAATAAAGGCTTGCATCCCAGGAAAACTATATTTTAACTGTGAAATGTCAACTACTTCCTCAGAGCACAAATGACCTGTAAATCTTTTAACTCCTGTGCTGTGCTTTTTCCTCTGATACCAGCAATTATTGGGGCTGTGTTCATCTGAGGTTACCATGCTGGATCTATTGCTGTGAACATCAACTAGAATGAGTGAGAAAACTAAATTAGGCACTTTGTGTTGCTGAAGATTCACTTCAGGTAGCTTATGACAATCCCATTTCCCACTCAGGAGTCATTCAATGCCTTGGGATTAGAGTATGTTTTAAAATCATGACAACTTCAAAATTTTTCTATATATCAGCAATAAGAACCTGGATTTTACCTTCACACAGAGGGAAGAATAGATGAATCCCCCTGAAAATTTGTGCAAATGGATATGTGAGAATTAGGCTCCATGAACCTGCTATCCAATTGCATTGGGAAAAGACGAAAGCTTGCTAATCGGGATGAGAACCTGGTATGTTGTTGAATATAGATTGGATACATTGATTCCAATGTACAAACGCATTCTGCAATAATTATCCGAAAGGGCACAACGCTTGTAAATTAAACCATCTTAGCTGACGTTAGCTCATTTTGTCATTTATCCTTTGTTTACACTCCCAGTATTACTAAGTACTCTTCATTTAATTAAACATACTCGTAACATTCCTTCAATTAGATAAATAATGCAGCTACTTCCTCCATCACATGAGGATGGGAAATCAAGATAATGCAATATTTATTTTTATTCTATTCTATTCTGTCAGACACTTTACAATCAAATCCATGCAGCTGCCAGGTCTATCAGTGGTATTTCAATCCATATACACATTAAAAGAAGTAAATATCTCATTATCTACTTAACTATCATAATCTGTTGAAAATTTTGGCAGACCACGTAAAGGAAAATTGAAAGTGGCTTTATAAAAACAACTTATTAACAGACTCTTCAGTGATAAAAGGCTTCAAGATAAATACCACAGATAGTAAAAGCTAGCTTAAACAACTGATTTGAAACTCTTACAGAAGGTTGATGGTTTCTAAATAAGTAGCAATTAGTCTGAAGTAATCCATTTATCTCCTCTGCAAGTGACTGAAATAAAGAGAAATTAGATAAAACTACATGCAGAGAAACAACTAAGTGATAACAGAAATGCAATCAGATGGAACTGAACAAAAATTATAAAGGCAGGGCGATAATATATAGTTCATTTGCTTAGTGGAGGCTTTGATTCATTCCCTGTGGTAATTGTAAAATTTAATAATATCTGTATACTTACAGTGTTCTGAAAAAAGCACCACCATTACACATTGTTATCCCTGTAGGTTGGATGACAAATGCCTGGGGCAATACTACCATCAAAGCATGTGACATACCCAACATGGATCTTCTAATCTTCATAGGGACGACAACTGTCATTTTTAAAGTGCATGGCAAATGAAGAGGGCGTAAGAAAGGAAACTTCTTATTGTTGGGGGGCTGCTGGTGGTAGAGACTGTTAAAGCCTACACTGTGCTTTAAAACTGCAGTAGCAAACCCCAAGTAATTCACTTGAACAGTTATATAGATTTCTTAATGCTTAAAAAGTGCTGTCCAGGCTGGGAATAACCATCTGTTCCTTCGAGAACTCATACTCTCCTAGCTAATATATACAGCTAATACACTGTATAGCTTATATGTCAAAAATAGATCAATGCCTGCCAAAGGAAGATATCTACTGTTCCAGCAAACAGCTCTGCTTAAAACTTTGTTCCTTTTTTTTTTTCCCCAGTGATAGGTAATATTTTTTAGGCTATGCTAATGAAATAAAAGAATCTCCAGTCTGTTGATTTCTATTTATGTTTTTTGCTCATGTAATTTTAAGCACTAGCCCTTGTCTGCTTCTCTTCATTTCCCTGTGCTACAAAACGTGGCACAGACGGTGCAAATCACCGACCCTGATAGTTGGAATAGGATTGTCACTTTAATGTTCATCGTGTTTTCTTCTTAACGTTTTTTTTTTCACATTATAACAAGACTGTACTGCGAGACACCTTTTGTTATGTATATATGAACAAAAGCAGTCAGAACAAATTTAGTACACTGAGCAAGGGAACTAAAAATTGACAACAGCTAATAGACAGGTACTCTATACCAGATTTAATCTGCTCTTAAATTTGCCTTCCTGAGACTACGTTGGCCAGACAGATTAGTGCCATACACTTTCAGATGGAAAAAGTTAATGCAGGATCTGAATAAAAACCAAACAAAAGCCCCATAATCCCCCCAAACCATGAGTTCAAGATATGTTTTATTCTAGGAGCTCCCAAAGTAATTGTCTGGCATTTTCCTGTGGCAGCTCTAATAGTGTAAATACAGATTTCATACAGTCTGTAAGTCATTCTTTTCTGTGACCAGTGCAGTGAAACTGTGGTCTTGGAAAAAGGATCACAGACTGATGAAATGAGAGCACCCGAAACCATTGACCATTTTAGTTCCATTAAGTGGCACTGGAATCACAGTCAAATTCATGTATCCAGCAGTCTTTCCCTATACCCTGCAAGAAAAATAATGGCTTGTTACAGCCCCTTAGCTTCCTTGCACAGGTTTTGGTAAGATGGTGGCTGGACCAACTGTCAGCGGGTCGTTGCAAGTATTAGATGAAGTTAAACATGAAACATCTTTGTTCAATCAGTACAAAATAAAAGTGATAAAAGAAACCATCTTTTACAGGAAGTTCTTTCTGTTGCTGAAGTACAAGATATATTACCTTAAAAAAAAACCCAACAAAAACCAAAAAAAAAAAAAAACAAAAAACCCACAACCAAACAAAAAACCCCAGAATAGTAGAGATGACAGAGCCATTCTCATTTTGAAACAGACCTGAGATTCTCAAGGAGTATGGGTTGGTAATTTATTTCAGCAGAGTACAGTACTGAGACATGGGACAGAGACTTAGATCTGTGCTCAGATGCAGGGTTGTGCAAATTTCAGAAAGTCATTAGGACAAGGACAGCTTTTTCTGTTCATTGCTACTTGCACAATGGCCTCCCATTCCCAAGTAGAGCCTCAAAGATCCGCAGCAATAAAAAAATATTAACTAGTAACAAAAAATAAGTATACTTATATTGAACTTTAAAATATAGCAGTGGAATTTAATGCAATCTGCATTTCATTAGTTTTAACTCATATTGGATTAACTTGAATGAGTAGATATGAACATTTTAGAATGAAATGCCTGAAAACAAGCATGCTAGATGAAAATTTCCCCCAAACCCTCTCTTATAATAATTTAAGAAAAAAAAAATCATGCTTTTAATCTGATCTATCATTTCAAAAAAGAGTTTCATGGGAAGTTGTATCTAATGTGGAGGTTTGACATATTGTTCAGGAGACAGATAATGTGGCAGTGATATACCTAACCAGGAATTCTGAATGAGGCTGGACTTGATGAACAGCCAGATCCTCACCAGCCAGCACTCACCAACCTGGCAAGATTCAAAATCCCACTGCAGAGGGAATGAACAGGCTTTTCCAATCAGCTGGTGGAAAAGAGAGCAGATGAAGCAAATATTCTTGGGGAATGCTGCAGTACAGGGACTGAGCTGCCAGGCAGAGAATCAGCAGCCAGGGCTTCTCAGTGCCCCAGGGTCAGAGGATTCCCACACTCTGAACAGTCCCAGCAGGGCAGCACAGGTACCAGCAACTGCTGCCAAGGACAAATGGGGCAGAAAGCAGATTTCTTCCTCATGCTGCACAGCATGCTGACGTTGGGCTGCTCACTGTCTGACCCACAATTTATGCGTGGGAGAATGTACACACCTATCTAATACATATATAGTCATTAATGGTATCTCACTATACATTTTACAGAAAAAAATGCTACTATATTTTAGGCTGAATTGACCAAACTCTGCAGACCCCTCTGCCAAGAACTGTATCACCCCCAGAAGCAAATTTCATGTACACCTGGACCTCAGTCTGTTGCCCTGCCTGGATTCAGCTTTGCACGACCAAGTTCATGTTAACAAGAAAAAGTCCTGTTCTGCCAGTGATCATCGATTCCACTCGCTGTAACTAAGATGGAAGACTTGTTCTAGACCCAGTGTTTCCAATTGTCAAAATTTTGTTTCAACTTTTACAACACTGAATGCTTTCATTTAGCCCCCAACTCCTCACATGTTTGAGACCAGAGGAGAAACTCTGTTTTCATTTAGGCTTCTAGCTTTGCACCTACGCAAAAGCATCAAAAATGACCAAAATATACCCCAAAGAGTCAAAAAGCCAAAAAGCAAGTTAAAATCAATTCAACCTTTATAAAAACATAATTAAGAATATTATGGCAAGCTGCCCAGAAAACACTTCTCAAAATACTTTTGCAGAGATCTGCAATTTGATTTTGTACCATAGTGAAATAACTAATCTATTCCAAAATGTGAACTTTTCAGAGTTTAAAAAGAGAATCCTGGGTTTCTCTTCTTAAATCATTCAGTCCGTCTTCATTTCTAGACATGTATAGTCAGAACACGGCAAGAAAATTTTCCACACTGAGGACAGATGCATATTTTTTAAGTACATTTAGTCAGTCCTTCCCATGCTGCATGTCTGAAGCTATGGAAGTGAAATAAGGGAAATTTTCAGATTTTTACCTTAAACCAAAAAGACAAATAATTATTTTTGGTTTTAATTTGACTTCTCAGGATTAAGCAGCCAGGAGACAGACTTTCTGCTATTTCACTTTTTTTTTTTTTTAAATACTAATAAAATTAACTCAATTTCTGTTCCTTTTGATAATTGATAATTCTACACACCGATAGACTTCTCATTCACTCATGGAGTATTTGATCAAGCCACCTGAAGATTTAGCCCCAACTCTGACCAGCATAAAACAAAACCCATTGAGAACTATGACAGAGTATTTGATTCAGTGTGTGTAGAGCTCACATGTGAACAGTAGCCTTTGACAACCCCACATTACAAAGATCTCAATGATTTATGCTTGCACTTTTGCAGGCATGATTTATGCAGTGTGGTGCTCTCTCAGCCATGAACATCCCCTATTACTGTGAACTTACTTTCCATGTCCCAGTTTAGCAGTTACCAAGAACCCGGTGCACAGAGACAATGGCAACTTATTGTTCACTTCCTAAATCTCCAGTTCAGTGTTCTGCCCAGATGTAAAAAGGTAACTTGATCCCAATTAATGAAAGTGACTGGGTCAGCCTGTCACCTCCCATGCTCTTTATGTGCTGCTCAGACATCTATACGCTTATTAAAACCTCAGGCACTCTACATAAGCTCTGCCTTGAAACCAGTTGCCAGAGGCATCACTGCTCAGAACCTGTCTACAAGTTCCTTGGTTTCAGATCTGACATCACATAAACCTCTCTTATCCGCCTTGGCAGCACAGATCAGATGAAAAGCGGCCCCATCCTCACAGAATAATACTCACAAAAAGGATGGAGGCACACAATAATAAACATTTCACTGCTGCTGTTCCTCACAAACGTACCTTACTGCTAACATGCTCCAAGGTTAGAAAATGCCTACAACACCTGGCAAACCTCCCTTATTTTATTTTTTTTTTATCAGATTCAGAGTATAGAACTTTTTACTGGAAGCTTTTTTCCCAACTAATTGTCTCTGTCCTGTTTAAGGCAAAGCTGGAGCACAAGCAGTGACAGCAAATGATTTCTGAAAACACTTTTGCTTCTGAATAATTTCTTGTCCTTGGACTGGTTGATGATTACTGTCCGAGTTCTCCTCCTTGAGTTTGACTGACCACCAGTCACACAGCATCATTTTTACTCCCAACAGGGTGGGTACCTTTCATCTTGACATAGTCAGTGAAAAACTTAAACCTGGAATTCCAGTTAGACTGAGGGGACTTTGATAGAAAGAACAAGGTAGCCTGAAGTATCTGCCTTACATTTGGACTCTGAGCTACCTAATGTCCAAATAAACACACATGAGAACACAAGGCTCCTTGTCTCTGCCAGGAGCCCAGAGCCACTGCTGTCCTGTAAGAAGCTGTTCCATGGCTCTGCAGCTGCTCAATGCAATAAAATCCTTCAATTTCAGAAAGCAGCTTCCTAAAAATGCAGTTGTAACCCACGTCTGCTTCTCCTAAACTGGTGACCTAGAACAACAGCCAGTCCATCTTCAAGAGATTAAGGTCTCTTAATTTAAATGGCACACAATGTAACATTCAGGTTAGGCACATAAGAAGAACAAATGGTCTCTTAAAAAGGCTTTGAACTTTATTTCTTCTTCAAAGAAGTTTGGCTCTTGGAGGAAGTGGTTTAATAACTGAACTTGCCAGCACAGACAGGAAATAGTATTTCCTATGTGCATCCTGGCACCAAAACTAGATTGCAGTAGAAAAGGTTTCTGATTTCCTTTAAAAAATGCAGTGGGATGGGAAGAGCAAAGCATTGCCTTGGAAAGGACTTCACTCATTCGAATTTTCAATTGCTGATTCAGAGAAAGGGTTTGGATCAGGTCTATGGTACAAATCAAAGGGACAAGAGCCTTTACCAGCACTGATAGGGATGGCTGGAGTTCTCCGGCTTTAACAAGAACCCCTGTTTATTATTATCAGAATTTCCTCTTCTTTTGCAGGCTCATTCACAGACTGGCTAATGGGTTTCCATAAATACTAACAAGTGCTGCCTTAAGGCTTTGTTGTGCTGCACAACATTAAGCAACAACAATAGGGAACAGCTGCTCCCAAATAGCTTTGCAGTTAATTACACTATATACCTACAGTATGTCTCCGTGCCCTACATTAAGAGAGCTATTGCACATGTACTGTCCAAATAATGATGGAAGATATTCAAGACAGTCCTACACATTCCAAGCAAAATAAATGGGAACCAGACTCAAATGAAAACAAATTAACGTTACAGCAATAACATTATCATCACAACAGAAGAATTTTGCGTGTATTTTTCATTTGTATTTGTATCTTTAAAATAAGTATTAGATGGCCTAACATCTGGTTTGTCAAAGAAGTTTGTCAGGTATTTCACAGATGTGTAATACTTTTATTTTTACAATCTGGAATAATCACAGTCTGGCATACAAAGAAATAACTTTTATAATCGCGTTCCTCACCCAAATACATTCCCATCTCCAAGATATGCACATGAAACATTTAAATTAAGAAATAACTCTAGGATGATAAAACCTATATTTATAAGTGGTTTATATTACAATGTATAACAGGCACATTTGCTCAGATCTTGGCTTTCTTTAATAACTTCTCAATTCTTAGGCCCAGCTGGAAGCCTAAAAATAGGCAATAGAAAATTGGCATTTGTTTTGCTCAAGGTATTTGAAAGGATACCATATTAATCTTACCAGGGCCAGGTTAAAGGAGTTCTGCAAGTCTCCAGAAGAAAAAACAAATTTACAACATACATGCTGGCAACAAATGCAGCCATTTAGCGTGGGATTTGAAATTGTGAATTCAGCTCAAACCTCTTCTGTTCTCAAGCTTGACTAAGATTACCAACATTTCTCTCAAACATGCTCCAATCTCAGCCTGTTCTCTGACTCTGCTCTGGTTTTGTTACTGTCCCTCCACAAGCACATCTTATAAAACGCCAAACCAGAGGCATCCAAAGGCAAAGATGAAAGCGGCATCTGTCACGTGAAGGAATAATGGCAGCCCCTGGAATAAGGTTAGGTCAATCCAGAATTTTGTTCAGCCCCATCTTTTTCAGCAGTGCACTGTGCCAAGTTAGGAAAGTCATTTCAGCTCCATAGGACTCACTTTTTACTCATCTCCCATGATGGTGGTAATTTTAGCCTTTGTAAAGGGATGTTCTCTAACCTCTGTAGAAAAGGTAGTTGCTGTAATACTTCCTTTTTAACATACAATGGTACTGCAGTTCAGAAGAATAAACAAAAATTAAACTAAAAGGCTACAATCTATTTAATTTCATGAGATAAAAATAACCTCAGAATTATTCATATTAAAAGAAAATCACAACTAGATTCTGTCTCTAGGTAAAACAAATCACAGGATCATAAATATGTTGAGTATCTTCTAGTTGGTGAGCTGTCATCTGAGCGAAACTTTAAGAAATATTTACATACTCACAGATGTAGAAAATCATAGCTCCTTTATTTATGCCATGAAAAAGTTTCTTTGGCATCCTACAGGCTGGGCCAAGCCACGTGCCTCTAGCTGTGCTACAGTTAAGGCATCAAATGCAGCTTCATTACACACTACTCAGGGAGGAGCTGCTGCTAATAAGCCACAATTTAAAATCCTTTAAATTGCAAAGTACTCTTTGGAGTAAAACATGACATCCCTGCCAGGATTGGGGTGCCTGGCCCAAGACACTACACGCCAAGGATATGTGTGAGATGAAGCTCCAGCAAGAGAAGCCTGTGATTGTGGTTATGCTGAAGGTCCTGCTGAGCCACACCACACTGACAGAACTTGGGAGAGGTGAATCAGCTGCTGCTTGTGTTTGTTGCACCAGCTGGGGTTCACGAACTTTCTCCTGACCTCTCTTCTAATTCAAGACTTTGTGGTTTTTCAACGATTTAAAATTTTAGCTTGAATGTGTATATATACATACATGTGCATGTTTATATGTATATATAACCTCCACTGTGCTAAAATTAGGTTCTCCACAGCTAAAACGACCAAGGGTCAAAAGCAGCTCATATTTTAGTCACTGCTAGGGGCCAAAAAACCATCCTCTTCCTGCTCAGCATTACTAAAAGCAGTTTCATGTCAACATGACAGACGTAGAGGTACCACTGTCTCAGTGTGTCTGCATTGCTCAATTTTAATGTGAACCTGTTACTTCTCGTGACTGCAACACTCGATTCACAGCTGGCACTGGTACCTCCACAAGGCTCTGTGTGTGCTGTGCAAAGCTTGTAAACAATGTGCAACCCACTGCCCTGCCACGTTCTTGGTTGTAGATGGGAGTGTGGAGAGAGAGGGGATAAAATCCTCTTGTGCAGGATTTAGATCCCTCTGTCTCAGCTGGATTTCCCTTTGCTTGGGAAACCCAAATTTTCCCTGTCTACAAGATGTGCAATGCACCTATATGGCCACACAGAGCCTCTACTCAGTACCAGTGCTGAAATCCTAATTCAGAGTTTTGCCTTGGAACAGCACTGATATGTCCCTGACCACTCTGGGGTGAAATGGTGCTCAGATGCAGGAGTTACAAGCCCTGTACAGGTTCACAGAGAGAAATGAGAGACACTAAATGAAAAACCTATAAAGAGAAATCTGAACCCCCTCTATAATCAAATAAGGAACAAGACTCCCTAGATGACAGAACTGGGTGCCACCAGACTTGGTTTTCACTTTGTTATGAAACTACAACAAAATTCTCCCTCACTTTCTGCACCTTAGCTTATGGTCAATAGCATCAAGAAGAGAAATGTCCATGATCCTAGATACAGAATGAAACAAGACATCTTTTTCCTGCTTCCCTGGGATAGTTTGATGAAGTCACAAATGACACATGAAACAGTAAATTTGAAAAGAAAGATGGAGCAGTTAAAAATGGCTGTTTGTTCCTCATCATCTCCCTACAAAAGCAGCCAAGCATCCCACAACATTTACTGTGTCTGATGCCAGCATGTTGGCAGATATGAAGCACAAAACACACAGTATTCCCCACCTGTATTGCAGTTTCCCCTGTGAAGACCAACACTAACCACAGAAATTTTCCCACTTAGTGATTGAACAGTCTTGACGCACAAAAAGTCCGTATTAGAAAATGTGTGTCCTCTGAGACTCCATATATTTCCAACTCAGGATTTCTTAGTGTTACACCTCATTATTTGCTCAGGGTTGCAATTCAAAATATGCCTCATTTCTTTTATTAGGCTCCAGTCCTCCAGTTACAAAGATGGATCATGCAATCACTCTCCCAAAGATAGACTGGACCTACTACACATACCTCTTCACAGTTCAAACACCACACCATGTAAAATTAGCATGCAAGACTTGTTGCCTGAGGGTATTGTAGAGGCCAGGAGTATTAACAGGTTCAAAGTAGGATTAGGCAAATCCATGCAGGATAAAGGTCCATCAGTGGATGATCACTAACCACTGTTATCTGAAACCCACAGAACATGTTAGGAGAAGCACTGCTGTGCCTTGTCCTACATCCTTAGCCTCTTCCTGGGGATCAACTGCTGTACAAGGCTGAAAACAAGACACTGCTCTGGACAGTCTGGCAGTCCTTATAGGAAGGAAAAACAACAAGACCATAAAACTGTGAACCAAAAGTCAATAGTGACAGCAATGAAGGCAAAGAAGCAAAAAAAAAAAAAAAAAAAAAGTCTCTTTTTAAAGGGAACCTTAATTATTGAAGACAGAACACAGACTGTAAACCCATTCCATCACTCTCCTTCCCCTTCTTTATTCCCTTTGGTCCTTGCTCCAAAGATGAACAGGCTGGACCTAGTTTTCATACCACCATTAGTGACGTTTGCTATGGGACAGCCTTGATGGGTTTGAGTTTGAAGAAAGCTGTCCTGAATCCTTGTCTCCTTTGAAGCAACTGAAGCTGACCCCTCTGAATTCCCCTCCCAGCCCACAGCCCTGTGCCACTTGCATTTTCAGACATTCAAAACTCAGCTGACTTTCACAGCAAATGATAAGTCTAAGAGAATGAGACTGTTCTGAGTTATTTTCTCATTAGTTCTTTTAATAGGGTTGTTTCCTTTACCTGCTACCATTCGCATTTAAAAGTCCTTCATTTTGAGAACGTTTACTTTAGTGGATGAAAATGTGCTTTTGAAGTATTTCTGCTTGGAAACAAGATAAAAAATACTTCAAGAGTGATTTTATACCAATGCAACATTTTCATTTAAAGTAGACAAACAACAAAGTAGCTTAATGTTTGTTTTTGCCTTAGTTACAGGCAACATTTTCATGAAAAAAAATCCTGCCCAGGTACTTAAATAAATATACAAAAATAAGATTCATTTTTGGCTACATTCAGAGTAAGACATTTAAAGGTACATACACTTCCTCCTGGTGCCTAGAGAGTCTGAAATACAGCTATGCTGTGGTGCTATTGATGCAATTTGAAGGCTACTAAATTTGGGGAATCAAACTGACACACTAGTGATCAGGGTGAAAGCTGTGTCAGTTATGCCAGTTCTATTGGCAGAGAAGAATCAAAAGGTTTCTACTTCTATTTGAATCAATGTGAAGCATATGCAGTAAATATACAAATATTTTAGACATAGCAAAATATTTCATCTGCTGCCTTAATTATATATGTAATAAATTAATACTTACAGTTTTAAAACACAGTTATCTTTGCAAACATTTTAGGTACCAATAATGTTAAAATGAAAATGAAAAAATATATAATAAAGTAATTCTGAAGAAATCATAGTATTTCATTTGGAAGAGTGGAAGTGGTGTCCAATTTTCTTTCATCTGAAAATGTTTACTAAAATCAAGATAATTCAAAAAAGTTTCAGTGACCTGAACAGAATTACTCTGGGAAGGGAGGAAGGAAGTATCAATTAAAATACTGAGTCCAATTCTGTATGCTTCTAAGAAAAGACTTTCATTCTTATAATTTTAATTTATATGTCATATTTTTTTATTGCTCTTTAAATCATGCAGCTTGAACACCTGGCCTGTATTCTTCTCCAGCTACTCATGATGCAAAATTAGACATATCCTTTTGTATACATCCCTTGAGGGGTTGTGGGTGGATCTTGCCACTGGATGGTACAAAATATCCTCAAATCAAGAGCTTTCTGTGTTAAACAATTCAAACCCCAGGAGCCCATCCAGCCAATTTACCAAGTATAAATATAGTCCCTCTGCCATTCACACTGAGCACAGTGAATTCCATGCAAAGTCCCTGGGGAACTAGAAGAAATATTTTAATGTTCAGCAGTAGTCTTTAATTTTGCATTCAAATTATGTCACTGACCACTTTTCTCTTTCCTCTTGAGGCGAGTGTCTTCCTCAGAAGGCAGGTTTTAGGAGAAATACCTCACAGTCCTTCTCCTAAACACGCTGGCTGACCCTGGGGCTGCCTTGTTCATTGGTTTGACACCAGCTAGTGGATTCTCTCCTAACACATAAGCAGTTACATGGACAGCAAAACACCTATGGACAGGGTGTGTCCCTAAGGGAAGCAGGGCTTTATGCCTACACTTAAGGTTGCTCAGCATTTCCCAGTATAAGATCTTACTTCCAGTTCTTTACAGCTTTGCTAAATAAACTGGCCTGAAGTCTTCCATAATGAGTCTCTGCCTCAGGCTGTGTGTTTTGGAGAACTGCTCGTGTTACTAATAAGGCAGTAATCCATACTGCAGCTCGATTAGTAGTCAAAATGGTTGACAAAATCTGTAATTATAAAAAGAAAAGTTCTTTGTGCTGACATATCAAAACAGACCTCTCAGACCGCAATAGGGAACAGCCACGATAAAAGATTCTCTGCTCCATTAGCTGTAAGGAGAGTGGGTAGGAGTTTGGCCTGAATAAAACATACTGTGGAAGGAAGAAATATTAGAATCAAATGCTCATATAAAAGCTTTGCTGCAACATCAATAATCTTCAAAGTACTTAACTGGGGAGGTAGGCATTGCAATGCCTCTCTGACAGATGGGAAGATGGAGGCACAAAGAAGCAGCCTGGCTCCTCGCTGGCCTGTGGAAGGCAGCAGTGTAAGCCTCAGACAGCATCCTGGGGTACAAAAAAAAAAAGGTGCCCAGAAAGAGGTACTAAAAATCACTCCCTTACTTCTGAGATTTATTTTACCACCACTGCAGTCAGAAACAAGTTGTACAATGTCTCGCTAAAACTGAAATTGTTTTCTTATGGGAGTGGCAAAAATTGTTATCTCTAGGATGTACAATTTTCATAAAACGAGGAAATAAATTGAACTATGAGAATTGAAAGGTATTAGACTGAGCAAAATTTTTTTTTGCAGGAAAGAAATACTAAAAATTATCAGACATTATATAGATGATGTAATTGAGAGCATATTACCATGAAAACAGCACCTCTTACTACTAAGGATTTAAGCAGGGACTCTACAAGCCTTTGGCATTAGGAACACCCGTTCCTGGGCCAAGCCCTGCCCTGGGGAGAGGTGAGTGCCCTGGAGGGCTGGGATATGTGCAAACAGGGGGATGAGTCCCGGAGGGCAGCCTGGGCCTGGCTGGCCTTCCCACTGGGAACAAGGGTGGCCTCTTCAGCAGCCCAGCACAAAGGCGAGATGAAGCTTGCTGTAAATTAATTTAGAAAAGTAAGCAGACACACAGGCGGGGTCTGTGCGGGGTTGGCACACACAGCTATTTCCGAGCAGACGGTCACTTCCTCCCCCTGCCTGAAATGAGCCTCATCCCACGCAAAGTTTCCAAGCCTTTCATTAGTGGTTGTGTTAGTGTATAATAGCTATAATGAGAAGGCCATAAAAATCCAAAGTTAGCTGAGGGTCCTTAACCATTATGTGGCACTCTTTCCAGATTTTTATTTAAACTTTAATGACTGCCACATAAGATCAAGCAACAACAAACAACATTTGTATTACAGCTGTATTATTTAATTCCCATTAGCTGAAAGTGCCAGGCTACTGGCCAGTAGCTCAGGAAAATAAGTGGTGACAGGTGAAAGAAAAATACCCTTCCTGTACCTCTTCAAGCCACTTTAAAGCCTGAGGCTCTGCAATGTCATTTACACCTAATGAAACCTAATGTCAGCCCACACTATTTAGCCAAATGTTATCCTTTTAGGTAAAAAAAATGGACCTTGCTACTTTTAAGGACACAGTGCTCTTTCTGGCCATAATTTCTACTGTCTAAATAAACCATGATAGAACTGATCCCTTTAGATTTGCTATTAACTTATTTATTTCTGCTTTTGAAGGTGCACTTAACACCACCTTATATATTGGGAGATCTAGGTGCTGAAAGCTGTAATTTACTCTCTGGTTTAATTAGATCAATGAGTTTATTAGACAGCCTAAAATGTCTGAAGTAATAAGCACAGTCCAAACTTCTAATTCTGCATCAAGCACAAAAGGAGTGCATACTTCTCTTCAGTAAAGAGTGAAGTATTTTAAAGGGTTGCTTTCATCTCTAATGGCTGCACTGTCATTTTGCAGTTCAATTTGAAATGTTTTGGGTTAACCCACTAACACAACAAATGTAGAGTAACAACAGGGACTCAATGTTTTCCATTATGTTCTTATAGTTTTCAAGACAAGTCCAGGAAGGAAAATTAGCAGAGTGCAAATTCATATTGATCTTCCTGGCTTCTGAAAAAATAAATTTTCTTTCAATGTCATTTAAAGTTAACAAAGTGAGATTTCAATCAGGTTACTTAAGTAAAAGGTCACAAGAATGGGTTAAGAGAAGATAAATCGCATACAAGCAAACATCACTTTCTCAGAGAAACATACTATGTGTTCAAAGAAAAGCAAGCAGTATATGAACTTTAAAAGATTAAATGTAATCAAATTTCATCAAGATTCTTCAACTTCAGTAATTTTCTTATTTGTTACATTCATTGCTTTTTCATTAAGCAAGTCTGTGTTTTACAAAGAAAGAAAGAAAGAAAAAAAGAAAGAAATCCCCTTTAGGATTTGCAATACAGATATCTGTGGATTTCGCAATCCAGAACTTTGTGCCAAAAAAAGTCCTATTGATTACAAGGGATTAAAATTACTTCTTAACACAGAAGCAGTGGAATCTGGCCTTGAGAAAAATCATGCTAAAAACTCAGAATATAAATTAGAAAAAACAGTCGATGAACTGAATATTCATGCTCTGTAACAGAATCAAAGAAATTTTGGGTGGAGGTCTCAAGTCCTACTTCCCACTCAACCAAGTTGGCCATAGCTTTTTCCCCCTCCTGTACTACCCTCCTAGAGAAATTTGTTTCCTAATTTCCAACCAGAACCTTCCATTTTCTGTTGCTTTCAACTGTTACCCCTTACATGGTTTGTGCCAGCACTGAGAAGACACAGTCTCTGTTATCCTTGTAACCACGCTTTAGGTCACTGCAAGTTGCCATAGGATACCCTTTAGCCTCTTCCCTAGAACTAAACAAGACCAGCTTCCTCAGTTCTTTCTATTCCAGGCCCTGGACCATCATTACAGTCCTCTACATCCCCCCACATCACTCCTGAACAAAAATTGGATGAGGGGACAGAAAAGGGTGGAAGGGGACTCACTATTCCAAGTGCAGACTCATCAACACAACGCAGAGGAGGGTAACAGCTCAGCTTTCACTGGAACATGAACAGAGCACACCTGTCTCTAGGAAGAGCAGACTTATCCCATTTATGCAGGCAAGCTCAGATCCAAATTCCAGACTTTTCTGTCATACTACAGTTTGATAGTTTGATAGGGCTCACTAAATGCAAGAAAGTGTGATTTTTTAATTACTTTTGACTTATATCACCATATAGCATGGATAGAGTCATTTGCTTGTACAGATCCTTATCTCACTGATTTAATTTGGAGGCAACTGAACAATGTTACAAAATTAGTAGCTTTCCTTGTAGGATCAGAGAAAGGAATTGAGATGATTTTGTCTGCACTTTTGGAGTGCAGTCATGCACACCTAACTAGTGCAGTCAGCTACCTGGATCAGACACACAAATCTAAAAGGCTTCACACACAGTCATGTATTTGTAAGATTTCTGATGTGCAAAAAAAAAAAAAAAAAAAAAAAGAATACATGATTAGGACACAGAATTTACAGAACTGAGTCTCCCTTAGGCCAGAAATTCCTAAGGTGTATTTAGGATCCCTAAATATTTGCCAAGGACAATGAGGTCTCTCAGTGATGGATTCTTTGGAATTTAAAATAAACATCTATCACTATGTGTTAAGAGTCTATCTGTAAAATGACAGGATTCTTGTGGCTAAAGCAGCAACAGAAGACTTAGGACTTGTGTTCAATTTTTGGATTTGCCACACATTTTCTTTCAGGGGCCGGTTGTTTGTCTTCCTGAGCTCTCCTCCCCAACTACACATACAGAGAATCATGTTCCCTTTCACCCTAACTGCTTTTGTAATCAAAAGGAGTTAACAGACAATTGTTTCACATTATGATTATTAAAAAAGGTGTGTCAGCCTCAGCAAGGACCTTCAGGAATCCAGAGGACATTCCTTATAGAAGCATCTAGCTTGGAAAAGGCCCAGCACAGCCAGCACTGCCAAGCCCACCACTAACTCATGTCCCCATACCACACCTACATATGTTTTAAATCCCTCATGGGATTGTGACTCCACGACTTCCCTGGGCAGCCTGTTCCAGTGCTGGACAACATTTTGTCCTCATCTCCAACCTAAACCTCCTTTGGCACAACTTGAGGCCATTTTATCTTCTCTGTCACTTGTTACCTGCGAGGAGAGACCAACACCCACTGGCCACAATCTCCTTTCAGGCAGTTCTAGAGAGCAAGAAAATCACCCTGAGCCTCCTTTACTCCAGGCTAAACAACCTCAGGTGCTCCTCAAAAGACTTGTGGCTCTAAACCCTTCACTGGCTTCCTTGCCCTTTTTTGGGCTCTACCTTGTGCTGCTCCCCCGGAGCAGTTCTGGGCACAGTGCCAAAGCAGCTGCTACAATAATAGGTGGAGATGGTATTTTAGGTCTAGGAAGAGGCTCACAGTCATTATGAGCTAACAGGACCGGACACAAACCTGTTTTAAACGTAGGCTGGTTACCCAGCTATGCATCCTGACCACATGCAGTGGGATTGTGTGCCACAACGAGCAGTCTCAATCAGAGATGGGAGAGGAAGAAAGGCTAAAACACCCTGCTTGTCTTCCAGTAGCCATGCTAGATTAAGTCTGCTCCTTCAGCAGGACCTGCCCAGCCACAATTTAGCTGTTTAAATTAATCATTTCTATGCTGGATTCAGTCAGCCACTTGTAGACAGCAGTGTCAAGTGTACAATGACTCTTCATCTTTACCACTTCAGGCCTGCTTTGCTGCTTCTCTTTTTCTCCTTCTTTCCTTCCAGTTCAGTCCCTCTCTACTTCTTTTCATTTATTTCTCCTTATCTCCTAACTCAAATTTTCTACCTCTCTGAGAAACATGAGCTCCCTATGACTGCTCTATCACACTGCTCATTTTGCTTGTCAATTTTACTTCTCTTCTTGACTTGCTTCTATCTTCTCCTTCAGAATATTATTTAAGTGGCTCACAGCCTTCTCACAAAGCCTCACAAATAGGGCAAATTACAGTAAAAAAACCCCACAAAACTGAAACTCTTTTACCTGGCTGAGACTTTGACAGAGACTTGATGTGACATACTGGGCCTTAGACAATTACCCAGACAGCTTGCATTCACACTACTGATTAAGCCCTGAACTCACTTTGAAGAACCTGATTCATCAACATTAGGAAAAATGGTCAAAATTTCAGGTAACTAACCTGTAAATCTCAAAGTGGGTTTTATGAATATGAACATTAATTGTTACAAAGTCAAATACTTCAAGTCTTCCTTGCATGGTCAACTGGATCTGGTCCAAATCCAATAAGAGGCACCAAGGATGACATGATAAAAATAAAGGATGAAAGTGCATTTGAAACAATGCACCTATGCATAACACTGATAGGAATTATTAGGAAAAGCTGTCCAGTTCTGGTTTCCAAACACCAAGAAGAACATGGAAAACCTCCAAAATGAACATGAATATGATATATAATTATTAATTATAATATTTATATAATAATAATAATAATATTAATATAATATTATTAACAGATAACAAGTTCTGGATTTCAAAGACAGAACTGTCCAAATAATCCCAGACTTTGGGAAGCTGCTCAATCCTCTGAGCCCCAGTGCTCCTTCTAACAGAGCTACAATTCACATAATTTCACTAGATTCAGATTCTTATAATTGACAGTGCCTTTGTCTTTTGTTACAATCTTGCCCTTCATATTCCTTCATAAACCCTCTTTTCCCAAATACTCAATGTTAGTCCAGAGTTACTCACTCCTGCCAGTCCCTCAGCAGATTTCAGTGTGCTTTTGTTAGATCCCACAGGAAAAGCAGTGCCCTAAATGAAATCAATCCCCAGGGAAGCTTAAATTGCAAATGTGTTTTTGGACAAGAACCTGTTTCTTCATGAGAGGGATGAGATTTTTGCACTAGTAGAGCAGGGTGACATGTAATGTTACCATTCATATATACATTGCAGTGTTTATGTAAGCACCTTCATCAAATCCATTATGGATTATGTAGATGGTTAAAATTTAGCAGTGTAGTATGTGTTTATAGGATTAGACCCAGAGATGTGAAGCATATAAAAAGCAAGTTCTGTCTAGAGCCACTATGTGAGAAATGATGAGCTGAATGCAGGAACAATGCCAGAAGTCTGACCCTGTATTTTCTTGCAAGTCCAAGAACTATGTGCTCTACCATAAAATCCAAATTTGAGGGGCAAAAATTACAGATCAAAGTTTAAGAATTCAGGAGTCACAGGAGGATGAATAAGAAAATTTTGCAGTGGCTGCAAGACCTTGAACACTTCAGATTCCTGGTGTACATTTCTGAAAACAAAAACTCAATAGTTCCCCACTGCTCTTAACACAAGCAGTGCCTGATGTTTGCTTCACCGTTCACTGAGTCTGTGAATGACAGGAAGAATGTTGACATTTTGTGCCACACGTATGGGAAGAAACAGATCATCTCCCTCTGAAAGGTGCTTTATTTTATGTGAGAAAAGACAAAACTCTGAGTTCCACATCAAATAAATCATACAATAAGAACATTATTTTTAAAGGGAATGAGTATTTTGCATATTAATATTAAATGACATCTGAGCAGCAAATATAGAAATTATAATATTCAGTATCTCACAGAGAGCTGACACAGAGCAGAGGAGTTCTGGTTACCAAGCTGTCTTAAATCTACAGCCTCAAAAAAAAAAAAAGCTTCATCAAAATTTAATATTCATGCAATAGGGAATCTTTCATTGTTATGAAAACTGATTAGGGCCAAACATAAAATCTTGGGTGCTTCATTTACTCCCTTCCTCCACCAGAAAAAAAGAGGTACAAATATCAACCCAATGAAAAAAAAAATAAACCTGGCAAACATTTTCCTGGCAGCATTTCAGGGAGCTACTATTTTGTATTTGGTAAAGATGCAGTCCTTACCAGCCAACACACAGACCCTTACAAGAAAATGGAAGGGACATTAGTAATTCAAATAAGGGGCAAAAGAGACAGACTAAAATTAAAACGTGCACAGTTATTTTCTAGCAAACCAGCAACAGCATATAATCTAGTAGGAAAGGAGTAAGAGAGTGTTGATAATATTTTTTTTTAAAGATGTGGGCAAAGCTCTTCTTTTTGAAGAAGTCACAGAGCTAAAATAACCATATTGTTAGGCAGTGACTCATGGGAACAAAGACAACAATGCTATCTAGGATCGTTATACTGGTGCCTTTTAATCATAATGTTGGTACAGTTTTCCCTCACTCTGACCTAGTTTAAATAGTTTAGAAAGCTTAATAGGCAATGCTGCTTACAGCACAGTTAGGAGGACCTGAATATATACAACAAGTCCTTTTGTGAATGAAAATTACTGATTCATGGCCCGTTACACTCCATGAATTCAGAGAAACAACAGTGAAGTTAACCCACGGAAGTTTCACACAACAGAATCTGAATTTGTGCTCCTGCACTTTCCAAACATTCGTGTTGACAATCTGGCATCGTCAACATGGCATGTCCTGGAACAGCCATCCGTGTCACAGTGCTCCAGTGACAGCAGGGCACAACCTACCGAGGGGCAAAGTATAGGTAAAAATTCTAAATTTAAAAACCACTAAGTTGAGCAGGAAATGTTTTCAGTTCTCATAAAAAAGATTTATGAGAACAATGCTTTCACTAAAGTATTTTTATAGAAGTTTTTGTGTTTTAACTGACAGGATGGAAATCAAGAATTTTCAGTCTTGGAGTATTCAATGAAAACAAAAAGGTTGCCAGTAACCGCCATTTCCAGTAGAAATATCCTTTTGGCAAGAAATGACATCTTTGTTCATTTTCTTATTGAAAAACATTGATCCATTCCAGTGATTGATGTCAACTATAGGACAAAACTGTATTTTCCATGGGATAACTGATGAACTTGCTTTTAGTGTTAACTAGATTAATGCCTGCTATCATGTGCAAGTTTATAGTCCACCAAAATATAAAACCCACTTTTCTGAGCCTCTGGCTCTGCAGTCACATATGTTACCTACAGATACTGCTTGAACTTGTGCTGAACATAATTAAGTTGCTCCATGTATCCCTGTGAGCTGCACTGGCAATCGCTCTTTATTTGCAGGGTGAATTTTTCTACCACTGTACAGCCCAGGCAAATCTACTGGAATCATTATGGGGCTTTGCTCAGCTGCAGCAGTAACAGCCCCACAAGGGACACCCTGCCCTTCCTCTGCTGCTTAGTCTGGGTCGGCTCCAGGATCCCACAGAGACCAGCATAAAGGACAGTGATGAAAATGAACCATAAAGGAAACTCATGAGGTCAAGCCAGTGTTTGCATTTATTCTATCTGAGACTCAACGCTCAGTAGCAGGGAGCTGTAAGACCTCCTCCAGCTGGAGGATTGAGAAAGGCAACACCTAACATCTATATTCTGACTTGACTTAGAAAAATAAAGCCATCTTTCCAGAATTATTGACCAACAATCTATTTCTCAAGATTTCACACAACCAGGACTTATTTTTTTCTCCCCTCTGCCCCTCTGGCTCCTTAGAGGTACTCTCAATTATACAGAGGAAACAGATGCCTTGATTTCTCCTTGTGGCTCAGTCCAGGACTATTACATGGAAAAATGCCCCAGTTGGGATTTTCGGAAGCATTGGCTTAATCCTTCTCCCACGAAAGCCATTGGTAAAAACACCCATGAATCTTCAGTTGGAAGAAAAGAGGACAGTGCTAAAGACTCTCATAAACCTTACTTTTGCTACATGTGGACATGAGCTAATCTTGTTAAAGAAAATTGCTCTTCTGAATATCAGATAGATTCTATTTTCTGCAAATGAATAAAGATTAATCCACCTTAAATAAGGTTTTCTCAAGGCAAATTAAGGGAAAGGATTTTCAGGTAGCGTATTGGAAAAAACCACAAACTAGAGCAGACCACCAGGCAGCTTGGAAAAGCAAAAGTTTACTTTGTAAAACCAAACTTTGCAACCTTAATTTTGTTACATGAGAGTATCCTCTAATTTTATCTACAGCTACCACCTTCTCCAAGTTACAATTGCCAAAAAAGGTCAAAATATCTTAACGCCACATTCCACCAAGTCACTAAATGGAACAGAAGTCGTATTACTGTAATTCATAATTCAGAACTCAAATTTCATAAGACAACATAAGAAATGTCATTTTAACCACACTAATTCCTTCACAGTTAACATGAGTGGGTGTTGGTGCAATCCAAGCTGAAAAAAGCCATCTAATTTCAGCAAGTGTACCACAAGCCAACTTGGCAACCCTCCACATGGATCAGACAAATGTCTGCTCTGTTGAAGCTGAAGGCACAGTGATAATTATCATAGCTGATACTGCATCAGTGGTAATGACAGTGTGGTTTGTAAATATGAAACAAACTAGGATTCTCTTGTTCACAAACAGGGATTTGGTACTGCTGTGGGAACCCGCCATAAACCTGACAGATCTGAATGCAGCCCTTGATCCAAACTAGGGCACGCTCCTGTGTAACTGGGAAGTCATTCAATAGCTGCAGTGCACATTTAGTTATCACACTCTTTGGGTGGGTGTTGGTAGAAGCTGGACAAACACGTAACATGACAATTATATGACAATCACATCCGCTGGAAGCGAGAAGCAGCCAGTGCCACCACTCCTACTGAAAATGGAGACGCTGAGACCATTTTTGACTTTGCTCAGTACCTTGCTATTGGGGTCAGGGACATCACCAGGAAGGAGTAAAGTCTTTCCAGAATAATTAAGCACGCTCAGTTAAAGTTTTCTAAGGCATTTAGCCAGTAAGAAAAACCTCTCAAACTATGAAATCAAGGAAAGACAGTATTAAATGCTCTCATTTAATTAGACAGCAGAAGAAGTCATAATGCCTGAAATAGGTAGATGTTTCCCAGCTCAAAACTGCAGCCACACAATATACATCAGAAACTTAAGCTTTGATTCCTGCCCTGTCCCTGCAGTGGCAGCTGAGGCCAGAGGGGAATAGTGGTTTTGCAGAGGTTTTTGGCTCAGAGAGCCCTTCTGACACAGCACAAAGCAACGCTCGCGTGCAGACACGAGCTGGCTCTGAAGGACGCGCAGGTGACCGAGCAGCCTCCAAACCAATGAGAGGCTGGGAATGCTCTCACCAGAAGCCAATGGATAAAAAATAGCTTGAACTCTCTCATCTGTGGGACCTTAGCATGTACCAGAGGGTTTTCCCCAGAGCCAGTTCAGAATTACTTACACACTGTGCCTCGTGCTTTAACTCCACAATGAGAACGCTACTCTACTACTGTATTAATGAATATTTATGAAGCATTTGGAGATTCTTCATGAGAGGTGAGCCTGGCATTTAAGGCAACAAATATTACAAAATTTCCTTTCCAGTTACTAAGCAATATCCAGTCATTAGGAAAGATTCCTGGTACACAGATATTGGCCTCAATAAAATGTTTTTGAATAAGTTCTCCACTGGAAAAAAAACAGGATCAATGGAACATTTTCAACTACTTCAAGATAATGTGATGTGGACACGCAATAGCTATTTCCTATGTTTAATTGTCCCCCTCCCTATTTTATGCTATCTCTCTAAAATGCTAACAATCACTTAAAACCATGTGTTTTCACTTTCCCTCAGACCATCTTTTTCCATTACAGAAGTCTTGAGCTCTTTCACTCACCAAAAACCTTACACAGGGGCAGAGAAAAGCCAAACTAAACTTGGTATTTCTTCCATGCTTTTTTTCCATTCATTGGCCTTGCCTACACGGATTCATCTCATTCCATTCCACACTTCCCATTCCACTGCAGGATTACTTGGAGAGTATCCAACTTACTCTAGAGACTGGATTGGGGTTTCCCTGCTCCATCCTCCTTCCACTGCTTTTTTTTGTTAGAGAACACAATGAACTCCTAATCATGAGCACTTGATCCAGCTACACAGCTGTAACTGAGTTGTCAGGTGGCTGTCAGCATCCACAATAAGAAAAATAGAAGTACAATAGAAATCTTTATTGCTAGTACGTAGAAGAAATAAATTAAACTGATTTGTGTATCTAGAGTACTGGTGGATATTTGTATATGAAAACTAATTGGATTTAAAAATAAGAGATGAATTTCACATTTCTGTCAGATTGTATGAAGCTAATAATCTTTACTACTTTATTATAATTATAGGCCCAGGTAGATCAGAAATATTAAATCTCAAACTTATGAGTCTCCTCTTTGATGACAGTTTTACTACCTATTTCATTAGCTGTCTGGCAAATCAGTTTTGTAAAGATGAAGCAAAAGTGAGACAGATTTGCTGGAAGACTAACTCCAAACTGGACTGCGTGGTTTGCACTATTCTGTCACTGCTAATGGAGTTCAGCTCTATTACTTATGACAAAACCCTCTGGTATGTAAAATGCTTACTTTACTGCCATATCATTTTTACTAATAAAACCCAAGGGGGACCTGCTATGCACCCCCCTTACACAGACTGCCAACACCCACAGGGTTCATGCAGGCTCCAAAAATCATCCAACAACTGCTAAGCAAAGCTGTTCTCATCCCCTCTCCAGTTCATCTCTGGAGTGATCTATGCTCAGGCTTGTACCATACAAAAATAGGTTTAAATTCAAGATAAATTAGCCCATATGGAGTTCAGTGCTAGCATAGCTGAACTGCTCTGGGGAACGCAGGTTATCTTATTGGCACACAGGTAAGAGTCAAAGCTGTGGCTCCTTTACTCTCACAAGAATAGGTAAGACAACAGATGTATTTTTAAGGCCCACACACGGTTTTTCCCTTACAAGCATTACTCCACACTGAAATGAAATCTTGCTTTCATTAGGAAAGAGATACCTTCTAACTGGAGTTGCTATATCTGGAATGAAAACGTATGTATCATATGGCAGCCTCATTTTATTTCATTCACATCACACTGTAGTGCCTACTTTTCCTCCTGCTCGGTCTTCAAGTGTAAGAGAGAGTTGTTGATTGTGTATAGCATGCACATTAGCACAGATAAACTGCTCACCGAGTGTAATGATTAATGATTGAATAGTGCAGTTGTTGCAAAAATAAGTCATGCAGTGAAGAGAGATCTGAAGATTATATCTAACACCAGGGGATGGCTTATTAATCTTACTTCTTGAAGAATTCGTGAGTAAATCATTCTCCTTTATTAATGATATTTCACTTTGCTCCATGAGACATCTTTTATACATCCAGAAGGGCAATTATCTGTTTAGGCCAGGAAACAATATTAGTTACAGACAGTGCTTGAATGTTTGATCTAAGTCAAATAAAAGGGAAAAAAAGAGTGAAGCACATTCCCAAGACTACCCCAAACAGGACTGCATTTACAGGGAGGTTGTTTTGGTTCCCCTCCACCTGGAAATGACAAATTATGGGTATTTTTGAGTCTTAATTAATGTGGAGCTTGCATAGTCTAACAGTGATGTAATAACTCAAGGAAAACTTTTATATCTTCTGTGTCTGAAGGAATTCTATTATATGTGAGGTGGTTAAACATGTCTGAAATGGTTTATTAATATAAAAGTCTTTCAAAGGGAGATCTTAAATTCTTGATCACAATGAGATATTGAAGACGGAAAGTAGAGTTTATAATTTAAAAATAAAAAAATCCTCTTCTTGGTTTAAAACTCATTTTTTTCTAGCTGTTCATCATCTGCTATCCACAAAAATTTGGGAAGATTTAAGGAGGGAACACAGACATCTTTTTAATAGTAACATTCCAAGAGCTGTAGCATAAAAAATACACAATGCTAATACAAATCTATAAATAATCTCCAAAAGGATATTCATTAATTAGTTTTAAACACATTGAGTATGGAAATTTGAAATCATAAATTTAAATTATTACAGAAATTGCATTAGATAATATGGGCTGATCACAGAAATGCTTTGCAGATTCACAGAACTTTGACAAATATCTTCCCACAGATTTCAAAATATTACTAAGCTGAGTCATAGTTAGTCTTTAGATTAATAGATCAATTAAATGCAACAGTTTATTGGACAGGTAATTAATTAATGAAAGGCAGCATAAGGTAGTGAATAAAAGCATGAGAAGACACAAGAAATAAGGGGAAGTTATACTTTCTTTTCAAATGTGGATTAAGGTTTAGGATAATCTGCAGGGAGGACTCTCCAGAGATGCTCTTGCATGTGAAGGCATTTCACAAAGATGCTGAGGTCTCTGGTATTTGATAGGGACACCTGCCTTGGCCAGTGTTGTGTGGAGATTTGCACTTTCACCAAATGCCCCTGGGTGTAATTGGTGAATTAGAGCTGCTCTTTTCTCTTTTGGGTGTCACAGGTTCTGCTGCTGCCAATCTTGTCAGCTCAAAGCTGGAAAATGGAATTTAGAGCAAAGGAACCAGAGCTCTGCATTGTAAAGAAATCACAAATTAACCTGCACTGATGGATCTGTTTGGGTTTTGGAAACATGAACATCCTTCCAGACTGTGTTTGTCGTCTGTTAAACTCCTTTAATTAAAAAAAAAAAAATCGTAACAGGAAATCTGGTAGAAAAATACTAGTTTAATAAGGTATTGAAAGGGGGTGGGGGGAAAGCATTCAGCAGTGCAACAGTCCCATTTTCAGAATGAACCATCTCTGGTAATGTGGCAATTTTTTTTTACAGTACCAATCTGCCTGACAGTGAGAGTACATTTGTACCATGAATAAAGGCTTTTGTCTGGAATCTGAAGTTGCTTTACTTTTTTAGTTTTAAGTTTCTTGTTGGAAAAAAAAAAAAAAGAAGTCATGAGAGAAACACAACTGATCTAATAAAACTGGTTCAGGTTTTTCACTTGAGCACATTCTAGAGATTCCTAATTTTCATTTGGTTGGTACTTTTAACTCAAGAAAATAGTGAGCATCCCAACCATACCTTAAAGCCAAAAATATGCAGGTCAAAATATGACTGCACTTTGTATCAAAGACTGGATCTGACTGCAACATGTTTTCAGCACCCAGCTTCAGGTCCTATATTTTTTATTTTCATTTTCAAGCTCATCTGACCAAAATGACACTAAAGCCCCTTTCCCCTAAATACCCAAGGCATATTAAGATTCTATTTCACTAGTTCATTTCAAATCCAGATTTTATGTTACCTAATAATCATTACACTAACCCAAGCCATAGCTATTTGTCCACATAGCATTCAGAACTGGGGAAATGGGGTTTATTAAAAGCCATCCCTTCACATTCCTAGGTGTAAAAAGGTATGTTGAAGCTTTTGGGCTGCTAGAATTCTACCCCACTGAAGTTTATAAAATAAAGGTTTGGCCTGCAGTGCAGTTACCCATAACAAAGAGACCATGGGCTGTTACCTGAAGTTGATCTTTCCCACCACTCAGCCCCACATCACAGCATCAGGTTTAGCATCAGCCCATTATGCAGAAAAGCTTCAACACAAAAGTCAGATCCAAACCCACATTTCTAGAATGCAAGAGTCTGTGCAGGGGCTATAACAATGCCCTGGATTTGCTGACAGCAGTTTTAAAGAACAAAGGTAAAAAACAAAGCAGTGTATTTGAAAACAGAATTATGCATTTTCATTGGAACTACCTCCAGCCTCATGCAGGCCTTGGTGACTAGAAAACTGGGTCCCAAAGTGATTAGAAAAGGAGAATAAATGTTCATAATATTGATTCCTCTCTGAGAATTCCCTGCAGTCCTGCTCAGGGAACCAAGGTAGTGAAGCAGCAGAAAATCCAGCATTTCCAGCAGGTGCCTGGGTAATATTTGAGAAGCAAGCAAATATGTTATCTTTTTAGGGACAAGCATATAGCCCATCTGCTGTGTGAACCAATGCCTCATCCTGCTAATCTGGAATGTTAGCAGATATGTTCAGATTCTCAAGCCTGACCTGTTTCTGAGAAGAGAATTATTCAAATAGGTTACACCAAAATAATCAGCAGTTAAAAACTAACATCAGTAGATAGTTACTCTATCAGCATTTTTCTCTTGCTGCATTTTTTTTCCTAAGTAATTAAAAAGTGTCTCTGAAAGAGCAGAATGTACAGTATGTCATAAAGTCTCTCTGAACTACCTATATTTACCCCTGAAAGTGAATTCTTTATAAGACCTAGGATATCAAAGAAACGAGGGATCAAAGTAGTTTTAATAAGCAACCCAGTGTTTGTAGAACCTGCACTTTCATGTATCATGTTTTGTTCAAGTTCTTAATTTCGGTTCCTCACCACAGAAGGCACTTAAGTTAACTATCTATAACCATATTGTCATGTTGAATCCTTTGATTATTTAACATGTACACCTTAGTGAAACAAAAATGCCTTTTTTTCCCCCATAATATTTGGACTTCATTGTATTTTCTCACATGAAACATAGATTTGATTTGTTTGATAGTTGGATCATACTGTAGCATTTTCTTTAGTATTTCTATTTATATATTAGTAAAGTTCAATGTAGCACAGCTTTACCTATTCCTATATATTGATGGGATCTCTAGCACCTTGATGTTTTATAAATTTTAAAATAAACACATAACAAAAGGCTGTAAGAGCTACAGAAAACAATGTTTACTGGGCCTTAAAAGAGAAATCAGAGGTTCCCCACGAACATACTTTAACATACTAAAATCAGTTTCACACCCTCTTGCTTGAAATTAGAGCTTTGCTATGTTTACAAATTGCTTTGTGGTAAAAGCAAACAACTTCAAAACCCCAAAACTCCCATATATATTTGATCTGTAGTTGAATAAAATTGTCAGTAAAGAACAAGAATCATTACACTCATGCTTAGAAGCACACATTGAAAGATGAAGGAACTATAACATCAGACTGTATGCAAAAAGCAATAATGACAAAAAGCAATAATGGCACACGTATCTCATAGGTACTCCAACCCCACATCTGGATATACAATTTTTGTTTTGCTCTGAAAATTAGCATATTCTTAGTTTGGAATCTGAATGAGCAATAAGTTAAAAACCTTAACAGTAGCATACTGAAATATAAGTAGGCAGGTTTAATTTTTCTCCTTTTTTCTCCTTTCTAAGTCTTATAGCAGGATCCACAGACCAAAAGAGAGAAGACCGTTCACAGAAAAAGATATACAAGATTAATTCCAGACCTTATGGGAAGTAAAAACTGGTGCATGAGCACCTAGGTGAGAGTTTACAGGATCCCTCACAACAGGGGAGGGCGTTTCCTCAGCTTTCACCAGTGTGACTGCAGCTCCTTAGTTCTCATTCAGCAAAGAGCATGGAATGGTTTTCTGGACATTTCAGACACAAGTGCCTTCCTTCAGCCTTTATGGATACCTTGAAAACCAGGGAACCTCAACCCCAGCACCACAATAAGCACAGTAGCACTAACATCAAGATATCTTAATAAAACCTTGTTAATAGAAACCAAAATGTGATATTTGGGGTCACAAATAAAGAATGACATTTTGCACTTCTGTTTTATCACACTTAGTGCTCACCTGACCTAGACCCCAAAACAGGGAACTTCCTAAATACAGTGGGTCTCAAGTCTAGTGGAGCCTTCAAAATGAACCAATACCTCATACTGAAACAGCAATCAGTGCTAACAGACTCAGACTACCTTTCCACAGTTCAGATGACAAAAAAAGAGCTGGATTCAAGTTTTCAGCTCTGTTTCCCTGCAATTCCACAAACGAATGAGGATGGTGTATGAGGGAGGATAACTGGTCAAGACAGTTCACTTGGCTTCTGCACACAGGAAATAACTTCAGGGGAAAGTTCCGAAAGAGGAATTTAATTCCCTGACAATACAGGCAAGAGATTTCCCTGTGTTTCTTATCTTCTAGAACAGACCTAAATCAGGCTGTCATGTAATCAATGGACTATGATAGCCTGATTATCATGTAGGATAAGTGATATCTATTAGAAAAAATTGATCCTGACATAACTCAGAAAAGGCAGCAGCTTAAAGCTAGAGGCCACAGGCCCTGGACTGGCCTTTGTACATATTTAATGGCTGTCATTTTCCTGGAGGTGCCTGAAAACAGCAAAACTCTCAAGGTAAATCTATATTGATTGAATAATCCTTGTCATCTGTTAGGATTAACAAAGCTGTCACAGTACAGCCACAAGCAAACAGATTTTATTTGATAACTTTCTTTCCATTTCACCATAGAAGCACAAGTACTAGAGTTTCAAGGGAGCCCCTTCATGTTTGGTCTGTTTTCACTCAGGTAATTCCCCAGTGGAGGCCCCTGTTTTCAGTGGCTGATTAACTGCCACGTACTTAATTAAACCTGCAGCATCAGAATTACAGTTTATGAAAGAATCAGAAGCCGGCTGCCAGCGAACCCCCAGTTCTGCAGGGCTTGTGCTATATTAGGAGCTGAGCCTGAATGATTATGGCTCGGAGCTTGATAAAGATTGTAGGGGTGGGTGTGCTTGAGGCTGTCCCTTGTGACAGCATCTCCCTTTATGAATACAGAAAAATTCATCAAACAGAAATCATTAAATGGAGCAGATGGGGTTTGCTGTGTGGCTGAGGCACAAAGCGCCTGGAGATGATGAGCACTGCACGAGGCGGCTGGGCAGATCAAAACCACAGTCCCGGGGAAGGTGGGCAGTGCAGGACCCTTTGCTGTTGTTGTCCTCTCCGAGCACAACTGGCTTTTGTCGAGGTCAGGAGCAGTGTCCCCCCCAGTCACACTCCCCTTCAATCTCCCCTGAACCTCGCCTGCTTCCCATCTGCATCTGCCTTGTGAAACCCTTGCAAAATGACTGGGAAAAAAAATCAGTGTTGGGTAGAAGAAAACCTCCCCAGTTCTTTAATTCCCTCATTTCACACTCTAATAATATTTAATACAACATGGCAGTTGTTTGTATTTTCATTGAATCTTTTTTAAATAGGTCAAACTTTTATTCTGCTTCTATTTTTAAAAGCTAGAATCTTCTTCGCTTCCCATGAGATTCAGGTGCCAGCACCTCAACACAGAGCTGTATATGGACAGATTTGATCTGTATTTCATTTCTCAAGGCCAATTCCACCTCTCTTGAAATGGAAGCACAAATCCAGGCATCCAAGCACCCACAAACAAACAGAGTTATAAGAGATGCACATCTCACATCACCTTGTCCTGCCTCCAAGTGTGAATTTCACCCTCAGAGATTTTAGAAACATCATCTCTTATTTCAATAGAAAATTATAACTCCTAAGCCTTCAGAGAGTACCTCGATGTAAAAGCTCATTTATTCACCTTAAATGCATTTATCTCAACTGATTTTTTTACCTCTCATTAAAGAGTGTATTTTCTGCCCTCAAAGCACATGGGAAGAAAACAATCTAGCAGGGAGCATAAAGTGGTAGATTTGGAGTTCTCAAAATGGAAATTGCTACAGGTAATTTGTCGTTTCATTGGGAGAGTAAAATGTTGATTATGTTAACCTTACCTGCAAGTTGCAGACGTTTCAGTTTTGCTTCATCTTCACCTACCAGAGCTCTCTTTAAATTCAAAAAGGCAGTAAGTTTGTTTTATATTTCATCTTTATAGGCTGCCATAAAACCTATCAGTCTTAATGATCCTCTTAATTGTCTTTGATTTTTAGCATCATTTTCACCAATTTCTCTTCAAAAGTATACATATGCTCTTTCAATGCAATCATCTTACAAATATTTTTATATAAAAAGCTGACCTGTAGCTGAAATAGTACCACTCAGGAATCTGGGAAGTTAGCTTCACACATAGCAACATTTCCAGAAAGAAAATAGAAAGTAAATAGCACCCTAGAAACTTTCCCCAGAAGCAGGATGTGTAGATCCTACATTCTCTTAAAAACACTGGGTGACCTGGGATTTTTTTATCATTGAAAACTATCAAGAAGGAGTCTGATTTTTTTCTCTTAAAATTCTCTCACCTGAGAAGGCAGTAACTTGGAATACAAGCATTCCCTGCTGTTAAAACAGGTCAGTGTCTCAACTGAACTTTTCCACAGGAAGAGTACAAAACAACAAAATGAGGCTTTAGAAGAGGCAGAAAAGTGCTCATCTTGCCATTGTTCTCTCCTTTTACCTTATAAAATATATCTCTCCTTAAGCATGCATGGATTAACTGATCTCTAACTAAAGGTTAGTGCAAATTGGGAGTAACTCCTTTGATCTCAATTAATGTAAATGATGTGGGAATCCTGTTGCCACTGTACCCACGTTCTTGTGCAGCAGCATCCCACATTAACCAACCTCCTCCTTGGGTCCCTGTGGCAGCTCTGCAGACACCTCACACTGCACAGCCTTCACTTGAAGCTTATTAGGTTTCTAAATATCAATTACAAGAAAAGAAAGAAAAATAATAATAATAAAAATCCCAAATTGTGGGACCTTGCCATTCCCAGGTACCAGGGATAGCAGACAGCACCTCTACGTGTTTTAACACAGCCCGTTTACACAAGAAACCTTTCATAGGGAGATCTTCAGACAACTGAAGTAGCAGAGCTTGGTTCTCTCCTAAGGAAAAAAAAAAGAAGTTTGACATGCTTGGGCATTAACTCTGTGTGGATCTCATTTGAACCACCTTTAGATCAAAGCACAGGTTTTTCCTGGTTATGCTTTAAAAAAACCCACTTACTTTCTGGTTTCAAAAGGGAAAGATCTGCTGACTTAGACATCAATAGCTAGCTTAAAACTCAGTGAATAGCACTATTAACTTTTTTATTTTTTTATATTTTATTGGGCCACTTGTTCCATTCGCACATCCAAGTGCTTGGAACTCTCTGTAAGCAGCCAGGGGAGGGAAATGCAGCAAAACCTTCCCCATCTCAGAACCACCATCTCATTAAGACATTGCTGCTGTACAAACCGACTTCATGTGCCCTTATTCACTCAGTTAGAACACAGTGCCAAATTTTTTATATTCTCAGCTGGAAACAGGGAATGGTCCTACCACAGTAAATGCTGCCTCTCTTCTCCCTCTCAGTTTCTCTGGTCTCCTGATGGACCCTGCTGATGTTAATGTAACGTACCTGCCAGGAGGATTAAACCTAGATTGCCTACAATCTGTTTTACAATACTAATGTGAGATACAGTGAGATAGGCAAAAGAAAACAATAATTACCTGACACATCAGTTTTCCTAACACAATTGTTTACATTCTTCTTAAATTAAAAAAAAAAAAGGTAGGAAAATATTCTTTTTTAACTAATGCTGCCCCAATCTCTTTCTGAGCTTTCAAAGTATGTACTTTTTTTTGTAAATATGCCAAAGTCAAGGCCTGTACAGCATGTGATCTATAATAAACTTCAAAAGAACACCTTTGACATTTTAGATAACTTGCAAATGATGATGCAGAAAGATCTTTTGCCACTACAAAGAAAGAACAAAAGAACCAACATGAAAGAGAAATCAATAAACATATGGCAATTAATAAAACATTTTCTATGAATACCCTACAAAGAGTTTTACAACAGTATAAAAATCCAACAGTTGTTTCAATGTGGATTTAAAAAGTATCAGCTGTTATATTAAGATATTCTTTTTAAGCAACAAAATGTACATAAAATAACGGATATGGATTTTGTTGTAAATCCATCAGTTACAGTGTTATGGATCAACTGGGAATTTTTTTTAAGGTGACCCAACACATTTTGTAATGAAACCATCTATTTTTCAAAGAATAAAACAATAGCTGGAATCAGAAGCATTTGTTTGTTGACGTATGGTTCAACTCAGCAAGTTTGGCTACTTTTAGTGGCTTAAAAAAAACAATCATGTCCTGATTTTTTTAAAACACATCTATTGATTTTCTTTATAAGTAACATTACACTAACCATTAGGATGGACATTACAATATCTTCATTGTAACCTATGAGCAATAATTTATCATCATCATAAAGACTGATCTACTTGCACATTGTTAACCTACCGTCTTCCTTTTCAGCAGGGAACAGTTCCAGTTCCATAAATATTGTCAATAAACCTTGTAAAGTCTGAGCAACCCAGGAGATCGCTTATGCTGGGACGTGCTCCCCATACTTAAGCACCCTGATGGTCTCTCTGTCCATTCTAGTCTCCACTAAGATGGGGGTCTGTTCTGGTGGTTTGTTTGCATTCATATATTCTTAGTCTTTATTATGGCAATGATATCTAAAGAAATGTTTCGAACTTCAGCATCAAGATATTTATCTTTTCACATTTTTGAGCCAGGCAGACAATTAATTTCACTGTCATTTAAGCAAAACTCGTGCCTGAGAGAGCCCAGAGAAATTCTGTTTCAAGACATAGTTTTTAATGGGGCCCTCTACCAACACTAGAAAATAAATCGATGAAATAGCAAAAGCATGTGCATGGAGAAAATTCCCAGTGCCATAAAGAAAAGGCTCTGCTTTTCTTCGTGTAGTCCCTATATGCTGTGTGCATAGGGTGGGAAGAGTTAACAATATTATTTTTTATGGTTTGATTGGTTTCCTTCATTGTCTGCCATGCACAGGATGCACAGGAGATGGGTGGCCTACTTTAGCATTTTTATCAAGGCCATTGTAGATTATGTTCACATTTTCTGGACAGAACAAAGAACCTATTTTGAGGACGTGAGCAGAAGTAAAAAGCCAGAAGTACCCTGGTTAATGTAGCTCAGGTACACCTGAATAAAGATTTTTCTGTGCCCTGCACTGGGCTGAAGAAAAGCTTGTTTTCATAATTAGTGTTTTGAGACCTTCTCCTGAGTGAGAACTTACAGGTGATCAGTTTAACCTTCCAAGAAATAGTGCATTTAGCTCCTTCCAGATTTTTCAATGAGGATTAGAGCACATTTGACTTTCCAAAACTTTGTTATCTTTGAGCACTGATGACTGGGGGGGAGCCCAGCACAAGAAGCAACACACACTATCAGCCCAAAACTTAGTGTTAAATCCTCATCCCAATGAGCCAGGCAGGACAAACAGTGGCCCAAAGAACTTTTGGAAAACTGACAAACTAATCATGCATATAATTGCTTCTTGACTTTTTCTCCTGCTGTGGCAGGACTTAATAATAACCTCAAAGGTTGGTGTTGGAACACACACATCATTTAAATGACTCCAGGATGACATGCTGCAATAATATTATTAATTCTTGCAGGCCCGCTCTCCAGTGTTTCCAAAAGATTCAAAAGAAAATGGCTTAAAAGCCAGTAAGAGGAAGCGTGTGTCAGGTTAGTTTTGCTAATTAGAACTTGAGGCTCATTGTAACACAGCTACGGACTTGTTTGATAGCTCCTTGAAGGCAGATGATTCAAATAAACATGTGAGCCAGTCTCTATAACTGCTTTCATGTCAAATTACTGAGCAGTCCTCTCAAATAGGAGCCATGAATGGAAAGCATCTATATTTTGGTTCATTTTGATAATTAAAGACAAATTGAGAATTAAAGACAATGAATTCAAAAAGACTATCCCTCCACATACTGTTTGAAAAAAGAGCTGGCACTTAGCATCTCATCAGGAGCCTACTCCAAAGCACTGAAGTCAATGGGAAGTGCCTTTCAACAAGACAGTGTTCTGGATAAAGCCAAATAAGAAAATTATTTGTATGGAAAATGCTTCAGATCTCTAGAATGACTCAGTGCTCAGAAAACCAAGCACACTTATTAAATATAGGCCACAAGATAAACTGTTTCATTAGTCTCAACTGGAAGAGATTATCTGGCAATCCCCCTGCTGACGAGACTCTTTCAGGTTCATTATCATAAAATACTTCCTATTTTAATAAATCTCAGTATTATATACTTTGGTGTTGTTAGACAATTTTCATATCAGAAATTGAATTTTAACAGCTTACACACAAAAATGGGCAACTTGAAAAATAATACATACACCCTCCCCAGTCAAGTTTTAGAAAAGCCAAAATTCCCAATGAAGCTGAGTAAAATGGAGTGTTATGATCCCATAGGCAAATAAAGAAAAAAACCATATTTAACAAATGTTAAAATAGATGACACTTGAAAATAAAAATCTGACAGTTTCAAGGTAACTTGTTTTAATTTTAGCATGCATCTGAATGAAAAATAAGGATTAAACAAGAGATATGTTCCTTCCCAGAAGTAATATGCTTTGCTTTGAACCAACCAAAATGCCTGGCTTGACATTAAACCACTTTTTTAATTCTGGAAAGAAGCCCTCAGTGCCCATTGTGGGTCGTGGGAGCCTGTGGGTTTGTGTCCAGGCTCAGGCAGCTCTGTGCAGCCTGCTCACTACAGAAAGCTCCACTAGAGATGTTAACACACCACTGGTGCTTCCCAAGAAGAATAAACATACCTGCCAAAATTAAATAATATTTTTTTCAAAGTAGTAAAAACTAGACAATATTAGCTGGCAGAGAACTTTTTGGTTTTCTTACTTTATTTTTTCTTCACTCCCATATCATCAGATCTTTCAGCTTACTTACAGCTACCAGATTAAGTTGGAGAATTTATCACAATTATCCAACTCCCAGCTCTTTGCAGTGAAGCAGGTAGCCAGGAAAACTTTACATGAAAAAAAATCATCAAAGAATTCTTGACTTGATTTAGGAACAGAATCTAATCTCAGATATTGGCTAAGTTAGCACTCTGAAAACCTTTCATTTATTAAGCTGCATATATTTGGAGAGTTCACCGTGGCAAACACTGGGCTTTGGGGATTACTACAGATACAGAGGCTGTGTTTGGTGCTTTCTGAGGGTTATGGGATCCCTGCCAACCATTCAATACCAGGGGCATGGCCACAGCTTGACTGGCCTTGGCCCTTCCTAGGACAGTCAGAACCAAACCACAATTCCAAAAACCAAGGGGCAGTTCCAAAAACTGTAGTCATCCAGCTTCTCAGATTTCAAACATACTGAAGAGCACTGGTATTCAGAAAAAGAGGCTAATACTGTAACTTTTTCCCTTCTAGAAAGTCCTCTAGTTCTTAAGAACAAATTAATTTTCTGTCTGAAATTCAGTTTAAGCAAATTATTAAGCATAAAGCAGACCTTCTTTGCTTTTCAAGGCATGCATTAACTTCTTTTCTGAATTAAACATCAATAAAAAGGCATGTCATTAGTGTTTATTCTGAATGGTATTTTTTTAATATAATTTCATCAACTCTCAAATACGTCCAAATTCTAATATGATTTCCATCCCTCTGTCATGTTAATTTCTCCAGTGCAGGCCATCTAAGCCGTTATATAACAGAATTATAAATAATATTCTAATATCTACTTCACAACTCTTTAATTGATAATGCTCACCAGAGCACATTATGCAGGTGCTCACCTTTTATTCCTGAAGGATAAAATGAAATATTTTAAAACAAGTTTCATCTGTTCTTTATCAGACAGTTCCTGTTCAGCATAACCAAGGCTTACATTGCTGGTACCTTCTCTGCATAATGCACCAAAGACAGAAAATATCAACTGGCAGCAATTAAACCAGGAGACAAAGGAAACAACAGCAGTAAATGCTCTTCAACAAAGGGATGTAGCAAAGAGACCAGATGTAAACCTTTTTAAAAAAATCTGAAGTATAAAATTGCTTTGGTCAAGCTCTTTCAGTTTATTCTTTAATTAAAAAAAAAAAAAGGCGACTGAAACAAACTCCTACTGCCAAAATCCTAATACTACATAGAGTATGTTTCAAAAAATTAAACGTGTAGGGCAAAACATTCACCTAAATTACTCTTGTCTATGCAAGCCTGGCCTATACATCACTATCACTGGCACAACTAAATGGAATGCCCTATTAGGAACCACTTTGTTCTTAGATTTCTTCAAAACAAAAGGGACATCTTTCTCTCAAGTACTGTAGAAGGAAAAGAAACAGTTTTGCCAACCCTGATGTAAATTTTTCGAGTCTGGATTCTGATTCTTGGCAAACATAATTAATTACCAACAACACCTTTAAAGCAAGGTTGTAACTTCCTGCTGCCATGGAAGGCCCTGAATCACAAGGTAAGTACAGGTTGTATTTATGTAGTCCATGTACAGAATCTCAATTAATTTTAGTTGCTACTGAAGTTGTTTGTTGTCCACCTGAAATATTTAGACATTATCAGCACAACATATCCCCTGGTTAACCCTGTGTTTTCCATTGGCCATTGTTGTTCATAACTCATAGGAGCTGAAATTTCAATATAATACCTGGCAGCTCATTTCAATTAATACATTAAATGCATAACAAGGCATTTATGTGATGCAAAACTTCCTGGCTACTGGTAAGCAGGTGCAAGGAAAATATCTGCTGAGCTCTGATATACCAGAATGAATTTTTCTTGTCCCATAGATGCATCAGCAATCTTCAGCTGCATGTGGTGTGTCCTGCAATGTTTAATACACCCAGGAGAAGTTGCCAAATAATTCTGGTCTCTGTTCTGGTAACTAAGTTTCTCATTTCAACTCATCCCTCTCCTACAGGCTACATGAAGCACTGGAGTAACACCTTCTCACAGCTGGCTGTATTAGACATGTGCCTTTTAAGCTGCTTTTATTTGCTGTTTTAGGCTTGTTTTCATCAAGTTGAAGCCTCTTGTCTGCACCTTTGAAGCTCTGCTGTATATCACTGATCATTTGCATCCCTCCCCAAACTCTTTTGAATCACAACATTTCCTACTTTGTTTCCTATTTTTATTGCACCTCTATGATGTTCACCTCCTAAAACCAGCTCATGACTGCAGCCGTCTGGCTCAAGGGAAAACACACACAGGCACAAAAGGACACTTGGTTCCTAAGAGAAGGTAGTGGGGGTGAGATGGGGGCACTTGGAGTGGACAGCAGAGAAAAGCTGGTGAAGCTGGGGGTCTGGAGGCCAGGGAGCAAGGTTTGGACACAGCCTTTGCTGGGGCAGGGGCAGGTGTCAATTTACCTGGAGAGCAGGAGATCAGGAGACTGGGAAAAGGGACCTGAACTATTCTAAATATAAAAGGACAAAAAGACCAACCGTGGGATGGGAACAACAGGTGTAAGGGGACTGACTCTGGAGGAGCTCAGGGAGGGAGGCCCTACTTTCATATCCTGAACCACATTTCCCATCCTTGGGCACTGGCACGTGCTGTTTCTCATCTGCACTTGCAGTTTGTGGCAGCTACACTAGTAAAACAACTCTGTTCCTCATCAGGACACACATTTATGGGAAACTCTCACAGGCAGAGACACCAAAAGAGCTGGTGCTCAGAAAACTGAGAAAATTTGCTTCCAGTTACTGGAATATGCAAGTTTCTGACCAGCCAGGGGGAGTCCAAGGCACTCATACAGGGACCTTCAGCAGGATTGGCTGTGTCTTCTCTTGAGTTTGGTCCTTGTCCCTTTTTTCTTTTCATTGCACTGACTTAGAAACATAAAGTCAGTCATGGGAGAGGTTCCCACAAGCAGGTTTGTTCACAAACTTGGTCTTCAAGAAGCACTGAATGAAGGAGAGGTGGTTTTCTGCCATTTCTGACAGCATTAGGCTCAGGAGCAGTGTATTTCCATCCTTCATGACACCACACCACTAATTAAAAAGAGGGTGTTGCTACCACCTGAAAGATGTGTAGATGTGGTGCTTAGGGACATGGTTTAGTGGTGGACTTGGCAGTGCTGGGTTATGATCTTAGAGGTCTTTTCCACCCTAAACGTTTCTTTGCCATCAATATACAGCCAAAGAATGTCATGCTCTGGCCTCAGTGCCAGCAGGGTCTGACCATATATATTTTCTTCTGCTCTATGGGTGTATTAGTGCAGTAAGCTAGAAATCCTGCTAGAAAAACAGAATTAAAAAAACCCCAACCCACAACAAAAAACAGCAACAACAGCAACAACAAAAAAAAACATACTTCAAAGGAAAATGAATGGTTTGGTTGATATTGTTCCCTCTGTAAGTCATGGACATGAGTTATGTTCAAATAACCTAAATGGTATAAACCAGTGATAAAAAAACATCGTTCAGAGTGAAGAATTCTGGGTTTTGTTCTTGTCTTTGTATTTGAAGAGCAGCTTTAATTCTTTTCTTCCTATTTCAGCTAAGTCAGACGCTTAAAATTATCAAAATATAGGATTCCCACCATTTTCATTAGCAAATCTTCAGCTTCCAGCTTGTTTTTCTGATTAAAATAAGCTCTCACAAAGTTTTAGCTCACTAAATTAAAGAAAATACTTGAGATCTTGACATTTCTATGACAATTTTTTTCTGAGATCTATTTTTTCCCTCTTAATTGCTAACATACTAATGTCGCAAAATGATATTTCACAGGAACATTACTTCTGAAGTTACTTATTAATGCCAGGATTTTCCCATAGCGCTAAACCTAGGCTGCAGTTGTCTCCTTCTTCTTAGTTCTGGCATGACTTTGACCGGTTGAATCCCCAAATATGTATCAGTAATCAAAAGGTATATTTCAGTACAGGAGAACCTGTTTGGGAGAATTCTTCTCATTTCTTCTCCGCTTGTTTTATCTTTGCTTGAGATGTGAATAATTCATAGGCCTCTGTCTGCTTTACAGTCAAACGCATTCTGTCCACCCAAGACTGTTCGACTTTGTGATTTATTATTTAATAATTTGCAGGTCTGCGCTGTTGTAAGGTGAGCATTGTGACTGCTTGCAGAACTGTTACAATCTGGTCTAGTTAGCTGTCCTTTCTTTCCCTCTCTCCAAACAGCAGCAGTTATTGATTTTTTTTACAAACCTCTGCCATGTAATCCCACAGCTGCTGATCTCAAAGCTGTTACTATAAAGTAAAAGTTGGCCCTTCTTCTTGAAAACAAGAAGTCATGTTTTGATTCACTTTTTCTTTCTTTTTTTTTTTATCAATTGTTTCTTTTTTCTCCTTCTTTGTGCCTTAGTCAATGACAATACTCAGGAAGCGCCACTGGCTTCTCTTAAGGATAAAAATGAAAAATGAAAGCCCTTGTGGGAAATACACGCTGATCCTTTCATTACACCTGCAAAAAATGCCTGTCTGAAACTTTTCAACCTTTGAAACTTTTCCAAAGGAAGTTGGGCTATTTCATCTATTATCTTGGCAACAATTACACATAGTGTTGTCTCTCAATAATACAATATTTGTGTTTGAATCCCACTGCAAGTTATCAGTCACACATAATGGTGAAAAGAACTACTCCAAAAAACACAGCGACTCCTAATTCTTAAAGATTTACTATGCTGCCAAGCTCAGCGATACTAATCAGTGTGCAATTAGGGCCTGATCGATTGGCTTCAACTGACTTTGGATCAGGACTGTAACAGGCACTGAGGGCACAGCCACAGCAATTGTAGCCCCCAGTGAATTAACTTCTGCACAGCCTATTTTCTACCTGCCAATTAATTAGAGGATTTGCAGCCTTTGAAGACTAAGGCATTGTGGGACAAAACCCAAATTGTTTCTCTTTTGCTACTGTGCACGCTCAATAAAACTTCTGTGGAAATATTCCTACACTGTCCTCTTCCTCTCTAATCCATGCCTTAATTAAAATTGCATTAAAGAATCTAAGTTTTAACCTAAACTGTAAGATAAAACTTTCTGGGCCAATGTGTGCACTTCAATAACACAGTGCCTTCAGTTCAGCACAAGATGTAGTGTAAACAAAATGGTGGCTCAACCTACACTGGGAGGGAAACCCACTACCATGGGGGAGAGTGGAGCTGCTCATTCTCTGACTACATCTCCCAAGACTTGTACAGAATTCCTGCATATTTATTGTAAGTATTTGAAGGTATTCAAGTTCAACTGTAACTCAAGTTTCATCCAGAATTACCCTGAACTGAATCTCTTATCTCTAACTACAGTGTTTTATGCTCTATCACCTCACACACTTTGGTTTCTATTTTGGCTATAATGGCTTATCTTTAGCAATGATTAATCTTCTTGGTAGAAAGGTTTTGTACAAACATGAAGTCTCGTAAAATTTTCTGCAAATAGATAGATTTGACTCAGCCATATACCTCAAATCAGATAAGTCAAGTTAGGCTCATAAATAGAAAATCCCTTACTCTTGGTATAGTTTAGTTTTAGATCCTGTAAGACATGCCATAGTTTTACATATATTTTGCTTGGCCAAGACCTGAAAATAAACTCCAACCTACAGAGAGTTTTTGTAACAACCAGGGACCCTTCCCAGAGTAGAGCTGGGCTGCTGCCTTGTGTGCTGAGGTTTCTGAATTCCTTTTACTATCAGCTCTGGAGGCATACTGTAGGAAGAAAATATACATCTCTGCAAAGGGAACATCTGCTGAGAGGAAGAATTTATTTCCCTTTTCTACTTATTCCTGTCTTCCATTATTTATTCAAGACAGAGAGTAAAAACCATAGGATTTTGGCAATGCCTAATGTTTTACATTAACAGTATTGGAAAATCTTCGTGACTGCACATAGTCACATTGAGAAAATACTTGCACTCTACATGTTGCTACTCTACTAGATTTATTTTTCTTTCTTTTTTTTTTTTTTAGAAAAAGAGACATTGAAACAAAATCTTTCAATAATACAGAAAACCTGTATTATGCACCTCTTCTAGCTGAGGAAGAAGTGGATAATTTGACCGTATTCCAAAGTAAAGCCCTAAAAGATGTACACCTTCCTCCTTTGGACATGAAATCTGCACACACTTAGCAGTTTTTTCTCCAGCACTTGAGAAATCTGACAGATTTACCTGCCTAAACTATAGATTGTCTTCCACTCTCACCCACCACCCTTCAACCCCAGCCCACTGGCTTGATTTTACACCTGGGAAAACCACTACTCAGGAGCTCTTTCCTTTAGACCCCCTAGTTTGAAAGGTCTAATAGCCCAGATAAAGAAGAGTACTTAAACTTGCATAATACCTTTAACGACTCCCTGGGGGAAGATGCTGCACAATTTATTTAACTCTTTGTACATAGACTTTCATTCTGGGTGCTTACATGTTAAGGACCTCTAATGTGCAAGCCATTAGCACCTTTCACCATAATCTCCTCCCAATGTCCATTTAGATTACAGTAATGGCCACTAGTAATGTAGAGTAATGGCCACCAGCAATGATATCATCATAATCACTTCAATGAACTTGCTCCACAAGCCTCCTTATGCATGGTAATCAGATACCCTTGCACATGGTGCCTTAATGCAATGAAGCATACAACTCGTCCAGATGCTCCAATGCCCACCTTTAAATGATATGAACCATCATTGTAATAGGGCTACTTCCATTTTTTCTATTACCTTATCATCAAAAAAGGAGATAGTTTATCCTATACTTCGAGGCCAAAAAGCAGAAATAAGCAAATCAAAAATTTAAATACCTGGTGGTTTTCATTTTTTTGGTTGGTTTGGTTTTTTTTTTCAGACAGGAAATACAACACTGTGAAACATTAGGGATAGCTTTGATGGCAAAATAACATTACTGAAAAGGAAGAAGTTCTGGAGAAGAAGACCTGTACAGCAGGCCAATGACATTAGCAGTTATTTTGCCTCTCTATACAACATATAAAAGCATACTGTAGACAACGTGCTTCTCACTTGCACAAATAAACTCACTGATTAAGATAAGTAAGATAAGTAAGAATTGCTGATTATGGCCTTTTTCAATGACTTTGGTCCATAAACCTACATTGTACCTCGATGATATCCCTTCTAATAAGTCATTTTTCAGGTAAAAAGCCAGTTGACCAATTTTCAATCTCTTGTGTTTCCCCCTTTTTTCACACACACCTTAACTTTGGAAAATTCCAAGCACAGCTTGATCTTTGCAGGCCTTTTTGTCCTTAACAACATAGGGGGGAAATAGTCAACTCTAACACCACCAGTTTCAATATCCTTTTGCAGAAATGGGGACAGAGCCAATTATACAAAATATTCAAGCATATGCCTTCATGTAAGAATATTGACTATTTACTGCAGAGGAGCAGGTGTTTTCTTTAAACATGGACCCTCCTGAGATGCTGAGTGCTCTGAAGGCTGAAGGTCTACTCCATTCTATATGTCATGAGACAAGACCCCAGAAAAAAGGTCAGTTCTGACAGTTTCACTCCCAGCATAATTTCACTTTATTACACATGATCAGTCTGTGGATTGCCATCTGAATATACAGGAATGAGGAATCTTAGGCTATTAGGCCACTCTGGAACTTAATCAGCCTTCACAGAAACAACAGTTTAAAATGAACTGAGCTACTGATGGGGGGGGCTTTCCCCTCTTTCTCTTGTCTTCATTGTTAAGTCTGGCAGGTAAATCCCAGCCCCTGGTAGGGTAGCAGCTCATCTGCTAGTGATGACTGAGAGATAGATGAATAATTAATAATAGAAATAAATAACTGATTATTAAACAAGTAAATGTTTTCTTCTGTAACTGATAATGCAAACCATTTCTAGGTTATATTCTGCTTTCCAGTGGAAGCTTCCAAATGTTACCTTCAATACAGACAAAAGCACCTCAGCTAGTTCTTTCATACAGAATGGTAAATTATGTTATTGCTTTTCTATGCTATTCCCAATGCTTATTGCATATTCACTTGTATACATCTAGTGCAACATTATTATCTTGTTTTGATTTTCTTTCTTCCTCCACCCATACCCCCCTAACCTCCTGTCAACAGTTGGGGAAGCTGCTAATACTGTATTGTATATTCATTATCCTAGCTTTTTCTTTACAAATATCATTATAACATCCTGCATTTGTAAAGTAAATAATTAAACGTTCTAGAAAGTCTTATAGGACACAGTAATCTAACAGATGAAAGACATCAGAAATGTGAAAATCAAATGGAAGCACATGTAATATGTATCTTTTAAAAGAGTTTTCATAAAATAGGGTTAATGTGTTAATCAACCATATTTAAAATGCTAATTAATCACTGACTTGCAGTCTATTCATAAATAATTGAATGTCCTATTTATGCAGAGTTTCTTATGCTTGGAAACGTGTGGCATTCATTCTGGTCTTGCAGGATGCAGCACAGCACTCACACTCATTGAACGCTCCCAGCTCCGTGTTTGGTTAGCGCAGCCTCGACTGCCCACCGGGTACATCTCCCACTCTTATTCTTGCAATTAACCTAATCTGTCCCACCACTGCATAGATCACTAGGATGGAAAAATACAGAGAGCTGCATTGACCATGACGTTTTGCCAGCCCTCCAAAGATGGAAGCAAGAGGCACTGAGGTGTATTTTGGAGGTGAATCAAGCCAGTTGTGGATATCCTATTTTTCCTTTCCTCTTTTCAAGGCATCTCTCCCCTTCTCCGTTGAAGGCCAGTCATGCCCCTAGACAGGGGGAAGTAGTCCACACTCCAACAGCACTAATTGTAGAATGGTTTCTACCATTACAATACACATTTCTTCATTCTCAAAAGACTCCTTCTTAGTGTGTCTTCATGTTTACACCCACAGACATTGATACTGACTGCAATGGGAGATCTACACGTGTGTAATGGTGAAAGTAGTGCTGGTAAACACAGCATCTTCAGTTTCCAGCAAAACCCAAACTCCTTTTGTGAGGATGAAAGGGATGATCCCTGATAAAAAATGTGAGACTCTCAGAGAACTAGTTGAAAATTTCTCTATGAAAATACATGTCAAGGCATTAACTCTTCATGCTTTTGCTGAAATTCACCAATGCAGATCATTTAAATCTTCACAATTACTTAAAATGGGTGTATATATATATATTTCCAAAAGCAAAGAGAAAAGGAGTCAGGAGACAATATATATTTTCATGCTAATAAAATGCTAACTTGTAAAACAGAATTGCAGTAGCACAAGAATTCCCTGAATTCTCAATGCATGTCCTAAGTCGGAGATTTTTTTTTGTTTCTGGTTCTTCTCTATTTTGGAATGAAGAAGTAAATTAGACCTTGCCTAATGTGATTTAGTGGACAGTCTGGCAATGCAACTTGTCATTAAAGAATGAGAATAAGAAGAAGAATAGATCCTTCCTTCTAATCCTTCTTGACAGCCTAACAGAATACCAATTTACCATTTGATGAAGGCTTCAGGATGTTATGAAACCTCTACAGGGACTTCAGAGCTCTGTACAGAAAGGAATGAGGATGAGAAACAGCCAAAGTTGTTGGTGGAAAAATGCCTCTGGAACAGGAGCTGCTCTATAAATGGCTGGTTGCAAGCCAGTTGGCATCCTTTAAAATTTGGACACTCCAACTAATCCAGTGGAGAGGAAAGGAGCTGGTGGACCTTGTGGACAATCATTCAGCATTAAAAAAGAAGAGGACTGCTTCAAGCAGTTCCAAAGAAAGACTGGGCTGATGATTGCCTGTCACAGGCTTAAGAATACTTGATACAGTTGGCCATGTTTCCATGGTACAGCAGTGTGATTATCACTGCAGAGTGGCACATCTTTGCCTTTAAGGCCTTCTTTAAAAAAAAAATAAAATAAATAAAAGGCTCATAATCTAAGCTCGACTCCAAAACAGGCAAACATTTCTTTTTTTTTCCTACTGGGTAGGTAGTACCTGCACAGCTAAAGCTGACAAGGAGCAATTCTAAATTCAGTAACTGTCTTTCTCCCCAGGGAACAGCCACTGGGCTACTGTAAGCAAGTAAATAGGGGTCTAGAAGAAAGGTAGTTCTGAAATATTTTGCTTTTATCATGTTACCCAAGAAATACTGATTGACACTAAAGTGGAAATCCAGCATCCAAATGCTTTGGAGTTCTCACTTTGGAGGAGTTCTGTGGCAGTACCCAATTTACTATTCCATTCCTATTTCCAAGGAAAAAGGAACCTGTTTTTGAAATGCAACTTATTGCCAGCTCTCTCTTAAAGGTATTTTTCAACAGTCTTCTTCCCTCCAGAGCATAATTCGAAAAATTGTACTTAATGAGTGCTATTCATAACCCAGCAACGTGTTATTTTCATCAATAAGGTAAATTGGTTTGTGATCCAGATTACTCTTTTCTGGCAGCTCTGTATTTCAAAAAACAGTGACGGTGCAAGACACAGCAATTCCAGTGGAAATGATCCTTAGTCAATACAGAGATTTTGGCAGTGTTGAGAAATGCAAGGTTCTGCAATCGTTACGCCTTTTGCCAATCATGCATGATGTGGTTAATATGTTGATGATATCTCTCTCTAACATATTGAGTTAGTGTTTGCGTCTATCCACTTCCCTCTACTGGACAAAATCAGAGCTGTTCAAGTGTTTATGATATCTTGTCATTATAAGTGGTTGGCCCAAGAGAGGGATATGTGCCCTGTGACAATGAGCAACTACTAATGGAGATTCTCCTTTAGCTCAAGTGATAGAAGCTTGTGCTGTTGGAGCAGAAGGTCACGAGTGTAATTCCTCCTGTTAAGTTATGCTATTAAGCTGATAACCACAATGGCTGCATGCCAGCAGTGAGCACCTCCACCCTTTGTGTTCTGGGTTAGCACTGTTCAACCTCCTGTAAACGGCTGCCTTTTCTCTTGTTTCCAAGATCTTTTTTCAATCTCAGATGAAAGGAAGAGAAAGGAAGAGAGAAGAGAAGCTCACTCAAAAAACTCAGAGTAAATTTTCTTGTGCTGGTGGGTCAGCACAGCTTCCTACTCTACAAAAAATGGCCCAGAGTTATGCCAGAAATGCCAAGTGTTACTCCAGATGTTATTTGGGTGTTTGCTTGTCCCAGAACAGTGAAAAAACACAGACCCTTCACTGTATCAGTGCACAGCTCGAAGGAGTCTACAATGGTGTTAGATGAAGCTTCAAAAGAGACTTTTCTGTCTTTCTACCAAAACCACAGCTTCTGTGACATCCGTCTACCTGAAAGTCAGTGCTAGGGACTGAAGATTCACACTGTTGCTACCATGACTTTGTTCTCTTTCTCTAATTTGTTTTATCTCCCAAGCTCATTTCACTCTCTGTTCCATCCAGTATACAAAAAGATTGAAGGGAAAATTTCCTTCCTTTGTGAGCTTTGGCACTAGGAATCTAACACATTGCTTTCCAAGTACTAGAGTGGTTGCATAAGGTATTTCAGTCCCAACCCATCTCTATTTCAAAGTCATACTTTAATCTGGAATGTCAGGTAGAACATGAAACAATATTAATCTATGCTACATAAATAATTTCCTTCAATTATCAGGAAAGAGCAGCAAGACATGAATTTTCAGGTTGATTGAGTTTTAATCTCTAAGTGTAAAAATTAATAATTTAGGCAGGTGTGGGGTTTTTTGGTTGGCTGTTTTGTTTTGTTTTGGGGGTTTTTTTTGTTGTTGTTTTTTTGGTTGTTTTATTTTTAACAGTAAGTTAAAGGTTTGATTTCCTTACTAGAGAAAGAAAAAAAAAATAGATAATTTAGGTCCAAAGGTTAGGTTACATTCATAGCTTGGAGATGTGACAATTATGAAATTATTCACAGAAGAAAATATTTAGAATTCAATGCAAGACACCCAGATTCACCACAAGGCACAAGAGATTGACAATCTATTATGAATGCCTCACATCACAGATAAATATTTCAATGCAAATAAATAAAGGATGCTGAGTGTTTCTCTTCTGAATGACTTTTCACAGCTCACTGAACACAATAGTTCTGGGACTCCTCAATGTCCCAGACTCGTGTCCAAACTTTGGCATCCCCAAAGGCTTCCTGTGCTGAGCAACAACAACCAGGTTACATTGTGATTTCAATTTGGAGTTACAAAGAACCAATTAATCAGTTTCCCCCTAACAGAATGTAAAAAACATTCTTTGGTGCATTAGGACAATCACGGACATTGTGAAACTGGCCTGGTTTTGTTTTGTGCTCCCTTGTAATTACAACAAAATGTACCAGTCTTGTCAAATCTAATGACTTTTCTTCTTTGGTGCAGGGGATTAAAAAAAAAAAGAGAAAAGACAATGATGTCTCCAAGCATATGGCTGGTTTACTCTGCAGATGGAGACAAGACTAAACGAAGATGTACGTCTGGTGAATTGTGCTCAAATAAAGCTTTTCTTTTACAGGTTTCTTACCTGTCACTGTGATTTTTCTTCTTGATCTGTGCTGTATTCCAAACCCCCAAAAGACTAAAAGTATTCTATGCCAAGATTGTTTTTCACTTATTTTCAAGCAAATGTTTTAAAGGGATACTTTCAGAAGAAAGGTTTTCTCAAACAGGGACCTGCTTAACTGTTTTCATCTGTTAAAAGTAATTGTATTATTTTAACCACTGGCAGGAAATTCCATGCTGTGTATTGCTTCATATGAAGCCATTTGTAACTTTACAGCTTTTTAATTTTGCAACAGCTGTATAGAAAAGGAAAATTACCATGTAGAATTACATCACTCATGGCTGCTTCTCCAGTAAAACAATATAACTAGAAAATGTTTGCATGTTCACAATAAATGCTGAAAAATACATTTGAGTGAACTGAGAGAAACATCTTCAGGACTTGCAAAGATACCAAGCTGATCTAGAAGGCTTTCCATTTACGATTTTAGCAAATGAGAGCTCACAAGTTAGTAATTTGAACTTTAATAAAACTTAATTCTTTTAAAGGAGGGGAAAGCTAAACTCAGGAAATTTGGCGTTCCTCTGATTATAACTGTAAAGCAATATTTTGAAGGAGCACTTGTTTTCAGGTATTAATTCATATCAACTTATGGGAGTAAACATTCACAGTGAATGCTGGATTACAAATACAACTACTATTTCTATAATCAGGTTATGGACACATTCTAAAATTTTTAAAAGCAACTACTCAGTCACATTTATTCTGCAGCCCAAAGACCTACCCTTGATACAAGCCTGATGTTCACAGAATGAAGATTATGCACTAAATAAAGACCACACTTCTTTCAAGTATCCACAGCCTGGGGTATCACTATATCATTGGTTTCTTCTGAAAATACTGAGTACTAAAGACACATCAAAGAACATTGGTGATCAACTGATAATCTGGAGAGTACTTTGCTGCTCATATACTTTCTGAATCATGACTGGTGTTATCTAGGCTGTGAAAGAAGAGTAGAAAGAAGAAAGGGACATTTGTTTCCCTAAAAACCAAGAATCTTGTATCCAGATGGACAATAGTTATAATACATTTAGAGACTTGAAATAGGCAGCAAATATAAAACCATGTTCATAAAATATTTCTATGTGAAATATGTAAAATATGCAAACATTACAATATAAACAAAAATGTAAACACACATGCACATCAGGGGTGGAAAATGACATGTTCATGTGTCCAGTCTACCAGATTTGAACTACTTTCAAGGACAATTTGAATGCAGAAATACCTATGAAATTCCACAGATAACTTTCTAAGGTCCAATAGAGAGGTACCTCATAGAACTATGTTTCTGCCCAACAAGTCCAAAATTTTCACAAAATGGGTTTTGCTGTTTATGGAATTATTTTACAACCTAACTTCCACAGCACTTCTCATTTCCATCATTTTTTTTTCTGCAAAAACTCTTTTGCCAAGTAAAGGTGTTCTTCCACTGTCATCTCTCCAGATCAAAGGCATTAGTGGGACCTGCTGAGCCACTTATTTTCATGAAATAGTCATAATATTACAGTCTTTGCTTTTCTGCCAAATGTAGTCAGCAGAGTGGCTCAAAAATTATTCACTGAAAACTTACAGACAAAAATTTATATGATTTCTTCGGGAAATCAGATTTAAAAGAAAAATCATGTACCCACTTGGATTTGTCATCTGAATTCATCTGAAAGAAAATTTTGCAGTGGCATTCGAACTCCAGTGCACAGCAAAGCCCAGCCCAGAGCATGAGTTACACTGGCTTACATTTAGGTCCCAAGCACATGCTCTGCTCCACAAAATCCACATGGGGAGTTTCCAGTACATGAGTAGTCAGTGAGTGAAGAGTTTCTTGTTTCTTCTATGTTCTGTACATGGATCAAATAACTAGGAATTATTATCCTTAAGTACAGGAATACACACAGAGAAACTGCTGAGATGCCTTTCTGTGTGTCACAAATACTTTGTTACTGATTCACCACTTTCCTACTCAGCTCTGCTTATAGGCACAAAATTAATATATAGACATGGCATTTATATGTCACAGATATCCTTCAGGATTCTGCTCTGCTCATATGGCAGGTCAAATTCAATCATCAGACATAAGAGTTGCGTTCCTACTTGATCCCTTCACCTTAATCCAAAAATATACATTTGAAATCAATTCTCTCTGTTCAACATCACAGGAAATTACATATATCCCAGAACCGATTGAGGTATCAGTTGACTCAAATTACATTTTCTAATGCACTGAAATGCTTGCTTTGGTAATGACACTGAGGAATAAGGGAAAATAAAATAAAAACAAGACTTATACTTATCCCTAATATGCAAGCAAAATAGTTTTTTCAATTTACAGTTCAGTTTTACATTGATTTTTGACATGAGAAAGCTCTGTCAAATTCTTTTTCTAAAATTTTTAACCATGTGTACTAAACTTCTGGAAGACAAAAAAATCCTTCATATTTTCAGTCTAGCATTGTGTCTCTCCTGCCTGAACACAATTGTCCATCTTGATTAGAAGCATTTTTTACTTTCCGAAGTGTAAAACTACACATACATAAAGAATTTTCAGAGAAAAGCTCCTCAACTCTGTTTCAGCACAGAAAAATGAAGACAGTATTTTGTATATGTGCTTTTTTTATATTCTACAATTTCTCATGTGACCAACAGTACTTTTAGAACAAACACACGCACAAAACCAGTGCAACAAGCCACATTTCTTATTTTCAAGATAAACCTTTTCAACCTCTGCCAATGCATGGAAGCCTCTAAACAGCGTCCTTAATTCAGACAAAGCATTTCCGCACATTCCTAAACCCATCCATATGTGGGATGCTCAGCTTCATGTAACACTTGTGCTCCATCAGCAGCACAGAACCACATGTTCAGTGATGTCCTAAACTGGGACAGCTTTCCAAGCTGGGCCAGACACAGACAATCCCTAAATACTTCCAAAATCCCAGCTGACATTTCCAGAGAATGGGGTTTTTTCCCCATTTCTTGAGAATGCTTTTCCACTTCTCTCATTCATAAGCTTTCCAGGTTTCTAGGATGTATCACATTTCTAGGCTGATATCATAGGAGATCCACCTTCCACAGGAATTTTAGCTTACTGTTTCCAGTATTCTCTGCCACAGAAAACTCGATTTTTAAGCCCAGTAGCATTCAACACGTTGCTTCATATAAATGGTTGCATTCCTAGTATTTCTATAATTTGATTAATCTTCCAGGCTGGAAAAGGAAGAAGGAATGAATATTCAGTCCCTTAAAAAAAAAAACCAAAAAACCAAAAACAACACCAAAAAACCACCCAAACCACACACAAAAATCCCCAACAATAATGTCTATTTCTAGTATAAATATTTTCATCCTGCAGTAATTCCAAGATTTCACCATCATGTTTATTATGTATGACACAAGGCTTAGTGTTTTTAATTTTTTTTTCTGTTAAAAAAAAAGGAAAATATTTTGTTAGAAGCACTCAATATTTCCCTAAGTTCTTTAAGGTTTACAGCAATGTTACTCTTCCAGCTTTTCACAGTAACTGTACAAAAAACACTCATTGTCAAAGACCCTGAATGTCACTGCTGATCTCAAATCTATTTCTGTGGATCCTCTCTACATTACCATTTCAGTTAACCATTACTAGGATATGAATCATAAAAACATTAAAGGTTTGCTTCCCTAGACAAGTTATTACAGCATCAGAAGGTGTGGATTGTGCTGGTTTGAAAGCAAAACCAGTGAAGGACTCCAAGTCAGAAACACAATTTAATAAGATGAAAAGAAAATAAAGTAAGGTAAAATAAAATAAAAGTAATAGTATAAAAAAAAACCAAACCTGACAGAGTCAGAATACAACCTCACACCCTGTTAGTTAGGGTGGTAGTGGCAGTCCAGATGAGATGGTCTTGTCAAAGCAGTGATTCCTGTAGAAACATCTGGCAGCTCTTGTCTCCTCAGGGAGTCCAGTGGATAAAAGCTGCCTGTGCTGTCCCAAACCCTGGATTTATCCAGGTGGGAATGCTTGGCTCCTCCCCCTGGGCGGAGCATCTCCCAATGGGCTGATCTCATTCTATGAGTCATGCAGTGGGTCCTTGATGGCCCATTAAACAGAGATAACTCCCGGAGGGAGTTATCTATGAGTCATGTGGCAAGGCATTGTTAGGCTCGTTAACAGAAGATAAGGAAAACACTGCCCCACCTTGGCTCCAACGGCTCATGGGGATAGAATACATACCTTGGGCACAATTTTACATTGTAACCTAGGACATGGATTTATAAGTGCTACCCTGCAGCACCTTCTTTTACATATCCTTATTCCACAGTAAACCTGAAGTGGTCTATCTCCCCACCTTCACTGCGGTGAAAGCCACTCACTTTTCCAGGGAAGGACATGGATGGAGAAATTCTTCCAAAGTGGTCATTGGTGCAAACATCCCAGGTTGCTTAAGGATAATTTGTACTTGTAGCCTTTCCAACCCTAATCTCTCTCCCTTATCAATTCCAGTTGGGCAGAAGGTTGTTTGAAAGCAGGAGGACAAACATGCAAAGCAGACGGAAACAATTTCCAAAGTGGGTTCATTTTAGCAGGGAGTTACCCTGTTTCCAAACAAAGGCATGAACTCTGCAATACCCCTTCATGATGCAGGTCTTTGAAAAAGCTGTAAATGTTTTTTATAGCTCACTTAAGGCTGCATTGTAAGAGATAAGCTTTAATTTTCAAGTTAGTTGCTGACTGCACAAACACTGAAGTGGAAGTGGCTGTGTAGCAGTCATGTCGACTAATGAGGTACTCCAAGAAGAATCTGGTTACTCACTCTCCAAACATGTGCATAAACTCAAGCTTTCAGAATGACTCAGTCAACACCTGAAGATGAGTCTTGAAAGCTTGTTTATGTTGTTGCAGGGTACTGTATGTACTATAGCTGGATGTACTTAATAATGCCAGTAGTAATGCACACATCTATAAAACAACAAGTAATAAATTTCTGGGTTCCCAGAAGCTGAAAATCTGGATGCAATGTTAAATAAGGAATTACCATCAGACCACACTGGAAAGTTCCTAATACCTACTCCTTAGACCCCGAGTGTGCTTCTGCTGCAGACCCCCAACTCCCCTGACATTCCCTGTTTCATAATAGATCTTCCTGGATGTATGTGTTAGCTCTGATGGCAATCAGACCTCCACTGCTACACACACTCCACGTGTTTAAAAACAAAGGTCATTTGGTGAAGACATTATTAGTTACTGCACACAATTTTGCCATGTAGACTACTGTATACTGTGATGTAAGTGGGAAAAAATGATGGCAGTGAAAAGATGTAATTATATGTAGAACCAGTGACACGCCACATACAATTCGCAAAGTACAACACAATCAGAGTGTCAATTATTTAAGCCATAATTAACATAGCTCTGCATGTCTTTCCAGGGCTCTCACAGAACATAGAGCATTGTTATAGTGGAAGAAAAGAGAAAATAAAATATTAATGGAGGACTGCTTTGTTCTCAGCACAGTGAGATAGAGGTGGTTGTAAAAACCGGATTCCTGCAGTTGCTGCCGCTTTAATTAGGAAGGTCGCTATCTTCCTAGACTTCCTTGGATTCCTTTAATTTCCACAGAGGAAAACGGCTTCTGAATTTTATTGAACACAGTTGAATTTTTATTTTCAAAAATCAAAACAGAAACATTTCTTGGCATCTGTTATGAGCACTGGGTGTTATTTGCTCTTTAGAGATAAAGCTGTTTTTATACAGGGATATAGCTTGTGGGGAAAAAAAAGAAGGGCCAAATATATTCGTACTGGGAAAGCTGCTCAACAGGGATATCACAGTCAGCAGAAAATATCTAGCCAACCTAATTCATCCCATGCTAGAATCCACTTAAGGCCAAGGAAATACAATAGATAATATATAGTTTCACAACACTGAACCAAATGCTGACATTAACTCGTTCATACCTGGAATCGAACAACTTTTTCCATAGAAACAGTACAACTCCAACAGGCACAAGAGCTTCAACATCTCCTCACACCAAAGTGGAGATGGCAATGGCAGGAAATCATCTGTGTTTTGTGGCTAAACGAAAGCTTGGCTGTCCTTTATCTGAACTATAGCCCAGACAGAATCACTGACAAAACACACCAAACTAACACCAAAATACAAAACACAAATGACTAAATAGCACTGTTTTATCACCATCATTCTCTTACAAAATTCAAAACACAGGTGCTAAGAGGAAAATCAACTCTATCCCAGCCAAAACTAGGACAGATACGTAGGTTAAAATTTACAGAGGAAGTTTCCAGGAAGAAGAAGAGGGGGAAAAAAAAAAAGCCTGCATAAAATCTGTACTTCAACTTTGAATTCCAGGGGTTTTTTCTTGTAATTCATTCTTGGACATCACTCCAGCCAAAGCTGTTTGCATGTAGCAAAAACAAGACAGGAAATGTGAGAAGAGTTACCCATGTGCTATAGGGGTAGCTCCAACTTGAGTGTCTCTGCCTTTGATTCAAGAAAGGGCTTCCTAAATCCAAGCCTGCAAGTGGTCGGCACTGCTCTTCTTTTGAGAGCAAGGATTGTTGGATGTTTGAATTAATTCAATGCAAATGTGATTAAGTTGCATTTACTCATATAACTGAATACAAAATTAGTCTTCATGAACCCAAGATGTCTGGATGGGATTAGAATTGCAGATGCTGTGGAAGATGGCAACCAGTGCCACTTTTCACATATCATTTTTTCAGGTATAGTTTCCATAATGTGACTTGTAATTGCATGGAACTTCATATTTTCCATAAAGATGCATGCAAATGGAGCTGAAGACCTATTTAGAAGACTTAAAAGATTCATTACCCTCGTGATAGCTCCACATTTGAGTAAATTCCATTCAAGTATCAGTGACCTTATTAATAGTCCCAAACACTTCTGCTTTACCATTTTTACTAAACATGTCTTGTTAACAGATAGGCTTTAAAAGTAAATCTTCGGAGAGATTTCATCCTTTGAACTATCACCATGAAGCAATTCCCACAGGAAGGAATGGCACTTGCAGAGAGCACTTGCAAGAGCACATCCAACCCCTCAGCAGAGCTGTATGCAGAGGGATGTCCTTACCCAGACAGGTAAGGCAGGGAGTGGAAAAAGACCAGGAAATCCTTAAGTATTGGTTTAGTCACAGTCTTGAAAAGCTTCAGAGATCTTCCAACACCTGAGTGCCCAAAGACCTGCACACCAGACAGGCATACATCACACTCTGCACCTTCCCTCTGGACTGATGTCATTTCTCTTGCCATGCTGCCCATTTGTTCCTTTTTTTTCTGCTTTCAAAGAGTAACTCTGAATCATGGCTGCTGAAAAACAGTTTCCAGGCTTTTTTGCTGATTTACATGATGCAATGATGAGTATGAGAGCTGAGCAGGTTAGTGAGGGTGCAGATAGAAGCTGTGGGATGGGAACTGCAGCTGGCTCTTGGTGTGGGCACCTGCACAGCACAGGTCTTCAGCAGGAAGAACAAAAAAGGACTCATGTGACTTTGACAGTAAGATTCATTTCAGATTTCACGGACAACAGCAGTTGTCTTTTATGCAGATCACATTTTATGACCTTTAGGCCCAATCCTGTGCCCACTATAATTACAAATGCAAAATTAATTATAATTACACAATAAATTTCAATTGATTTTAGAGAAAGCACGAACACCTCTCTTCTATTCCCAAACTGAAGTTACTCTGTATTTATTTTTGACAGCTATTTTGTAGATTGGCTATGTAGCTCTATATAACAAGAATTTTGCCAATGACAGCAATGGAAGCAGTGACTATTTGTACATGATTTCAGTAAATACAAAATAGGGGGCTTTTTAATTAAAGACCTCAGATTTCCATATCTTTCAGAGCAGAACATTAAACTGTCTTTGTCTCAACCCATGAATTTTGCTCTTTTTTTCCCCTTTGTCAACTCCAACTTGCAAGCAAGAAACTAATAGATCAGACAGTAAAATTGGAGTTAAAGTTTAGGTGTCATAAACACAAAATTACCCTGCTCCTCCCAAACTCTTAAGAATATGGATCTAACCTGGTCCTGAGCAACAGAGCAGAGCAGGCAGGTTTGCTGCTGAGCAGAGAGGAAAGAGAAATCTAAGGCTGCTCCTTTTCCACTGAAATTCAGATTACATTTTGCTCTGTACTGAGAAAGCATCCTTAAGATAAGATACATGAGATTTTCAGCTGTCAGAACCAGCTTCTCACAGAAATACACAGCAAAATGTACAGCACAGCCATTGGTTCACCTGCCTCCACGGGCAGACCTTTGGAAATGACCTCCCAGGGCCCCTCTGCACAGCCTGGTCCTGGGCAAGGGGAGCTGGGCTGTAGGGAGCAATCCCCACGGGTAGGCTGGCAAACAATTTTTAAAGAGAATTATAGAGATTTTAGGGTAAAATACTATAAAGCCATACTGCATGTGTTTTGGACATTTAGATATGTATTTTAAGAGAATAGCTACTGATAAGAAGGCCTAATTTAGACAGACACACGTGGTGATTTCACAAGTAGAGCACATGATAAATTCACAGGAACTGAGCTCTGTGTCGTGTTCAGTGCAAACATACATGGCTTTTTCATTTAAAAATTCTGCAGAGCTGGGGAGAGCTCTGCAGAATTTAGACGTGAGAAAAGGAACACATGAAGAAAACAATAAAAAGTATAACTTCAGAAAACTTAAGGTAAAAATTTTAAAGCTTACCAAAAAAAAGTTCAGGGGAAAACCAAAGTCATATGTTGCCATAAGTCATAGTGATTTGATGAAGGAAGATCCCAAGGAAATGTCAGCAGGACAGCATACAGAGAGCAGAGAATTCTCTAGTAAGGGTACATGAAAATATTAAACACAATATTCATTGCCTTATAAAAAACTCAAGACAGACAAGAAATATCAGAAATAGAAGCTGCTGTGGCAAAACTAACCCAGCCACATCATTCTGGAGATACATGGGGTGTGTTACTAATGAGGAGCAAGCCACTATTACTTACACAAAATAGAAGAGCTAGAAATACCAGAGATGAGAAACAAGGCCTGGATAAGTTAGGTAGAAAGTTTTAAACGTTGCAATGCAGAAGTTTCCAAAAGGAAAATCTTGCAAGTTAATTATGGTTATGAACATTCACTTCTTTGTTATCTAAACAAATAAAGCTACCAAAAAAACAGGGACATGCATCTATTTTTCTTTTATCAAAAGAGAGTAGTCTAGCTGCAGGAATAAAAAAGGGCCAGGATAAAAATCTGGAAAAATTATACTTCCCTGAGATAGAGAGGGGGAAATAACACAGTCTGATGGAGCAAAGGAAGAACAGCTTGTCTACCAACTTGTTTCTAGTGATACTGGAGAGAGAATGATCTTGGGCTATCTGTAACACACACTCTTTTACTTCTTTGGTTTGATTAGTGCCAAAATAGGTACTAAAGAATGTGAAAAGGGGCTTTGTGAAGATTAGTCTCCCGAAAATAGATGAAATAGTCTGAACAGGCAACATAACTCCCCCAAATTATGGACTATATTTGAAAAGAGAGTAAAGAATCTGTCTTGGCATACAGACAGATGGGTTCTGGAAGATTTATTTTATCTGATAAAGCAGCAAACCCCAGTGCTAACCAAAAGGCAGAGAGGTTGTGAAAAATGAGAGGCTTGTGGAAAGTAACTCCTGTATGGCAGCTGGTCCTTGTCCCATAGCAATTGTCAAGGAGGAGGACAAGGTTTTCAAAGCAGAATTAAAGGGGGACAAGACAGCAAAAATTTGAAGGCCTTAATAGTGATGAGAAGAGTCATGTGAAGTGCCTGTTGTTTGGGTCAGAATTGCACTGATAGAGACTCAGGAGCAGAGGTTTAGGGAAGCAGGGGCCTGTGTGGGCAGCCCACTGTGCAGGGACAGCACACAGCCATTCTGGTGAGGGAACATGTTCTGACTTCACAGAGGAGAAAAACAACATACATGGCAAGCTGCACTAAGCCCACTAGGATTTCTATCCAAACTCCAATGGCTGGTGATACAGGTACATCTCTAGAACAGGAGCATTGTCTAATCACCCCTAAAATGAATGGCATTTTGAATACAATTATGCTTCAGATTCCTTGAAGTACTTAAGCAGTACCTCAGCAAACTATTAGAAGAGTTTTGGATGAGACAAGATACTATGGGATATTTTTCCCACCCCAAGTACCTATTGCTGCATAGTCCATTTGACAAGTACTATCAATGCCTCTGTTTTTCAATCCAGTGTTTATTTATGCTGTTTTTATATCTACCAGACAATCTAATACTACCATGTTGATGTGAGGCTTTTCAATGTCTCCTAGTTAGTTTAATTTTATATATAGTTTTATTTCACAGAGTTTTTGAGTTGTGGGGGGTTTTTTTTCTACCTTGTAAGATGTCCATAACAAGAAAGTTTAGGTAAAGGCAAGGTCAACAGTCATTTACTAAGCTTTCCCCTAGGTATCTTTTTATTCCAAAGACAGGGAAAAGTGTGCCAAATTCAGATGTCACCATGTGGTCAGGGCTGACAAATGTTGACTATTTCTTAGAATAATACTCATGTTGTAGCTGTCCTATGTGGTCCTGTGGGGTTTTGCTTGCTGGTATGTTAGCAAAACAGACCTAAACATGAAACCTTTCTTTCCTCAATGTGGGTGTTCAGGAAGTTGCATGAATGTGAAATCCATAGGATATAATTGAAACAGTTTTGCAATCTAATGAGAGAGAACTCAAAATAGGGCCTTTGTGGTATTTGCACATTGAAAACAATTGGGAGTTTTCCCTGAAAAATAGCCAAGGCCTGAGTCCCCAGAGCAATATTTTCCACTGCACCGAGTCTACACCAGTGCACCATCAGTCTCACTTAGGCCTCGGAAATAAAGCTTAAAAGGACACAAATGATATATATGCCTTGGGCTGAACTTCAACCCAAGAGTAGATTTCCTCCAAAACCAATTTTATGTTGCTTTCATCATCACTGGCAAAGATACTGCTTACAAACATTATAAAGTGCTTTCTTACTCAGAGCCCGATGGCAAGCAGTCCCTCTCCTAAGTTTAACCAAACAAAAGTAACAATAAAATATGCTTTGTGCCCATCTGGGCAATTATCACTAGATGGTGGAAAGTAATAATAGTGGGTCTACATAGTAGATGGTCGCATTTCCAGAATGAAATTAAACTCAGTCCGGAACAGGAACTGATTCTAACCACACAATAAAATTTAGCTGGAAGTTGAAAAATGCAGTTCAGGCAGGGAACAGTCTCCTTGTCTTAACTCTTGCTGTTTCATCTCTCCTGCCGCTCTGTCCCTGAGCCCTGCAGATCCTTTGGTGCTCTGCAGGGAGCTAAACAGGGTCCATGCTCAGAGGCCTCGGAAAGCTCCTTATCTACAGATCTGAGCACCTTCTTTTGTTACACTGGGCTCTGTTTGTTTCTCTGTTAATCTCAGCAGAGTCTTGTATTCTTTTAGCTTTTTGCCCTTTCACGTGAGGATTAACAGTGTCGCTTGCAGGCTTTGGCTGAGACCTGCGAGTACCTCTGGGGGGGCGGCTGTCCCGCTTCCCTCTGCGGCATCCAGCGACAGCAAAGCCCTCCGAGATGATAAACACCCCAAACCCCAGAAATTCTAACCTGCACTGACATTTCAGTGGCAACGATGAGGTGAACGGTAGATGACAGAGGACAGAGAGGAATCTCTGGGTGGTGGGACAGGAGCGAGCTCTCAGAAGCATTAGGTGAGTGAAAGGTGTGGCACAGGAGCAGCGGAGGTGACAGCGGCAGAGCCACGCCGCGGGCAGGAGCAGCGAAGGGGTCGTGCTGTACACGACAGCAGGGAGCAGATGGCATTGCTGGTGACAGGGGCTCGGTGCGGAGGAGAGAGCTGTGACAGCAAGGAGGGATGTGCTGGGGAGGCAGGGACAGGCCGGGAGGAGGTGCAGGGGGCTGGGTACCAGCTCTGCCCGCACACTGCAGCTCTTGGGCACCGGAGCTGCACAGCCTGCTGGGCAACACGGGCTGCAGCACGCAGGCAGCACAGCGGAACACTAATGCTGGCTGCCAAGGGAAAATAAAAATCTTGCAAGAAACGGAAAAGAGGTGAAAAGGAAAGGAAGGGAGATGAGATTATAAGGCATTTACAAAGCCCTGGACAATTTAAATACTGTGAGTACATCAAAAATCGTTGCAGGATCTGCATCCAAACCAGAAGTAACGAGAACGTGTTACTGTGGTTTTACCATGGTAGCATATATGCCATAGCTACACTGCAAGGAACAGCACAACAAGAGAAGTGTTTGATGTAGAATTTTAAACTTCTGTTTCACACTTATTTTCTATTTAAAAGAACAGAAATCTGCTGTCAAATAAGCTTATTCTTTCTCATGGAAGTTTATTTAATCTCCAGATTTACCACAAGCCCTTCCCCTCCATCTCAAAAAACACTCTTTCAAACAAGCATAAATACTAATTTCTATTGCAAGGCATGCAGTTACCTCAAATAAGCATGTTTAAAAAGCACAGATTATTTGGCAGGGGGTAGGGAGGATTGCCAGCTTTTAAACCTTTACATTTTCATGTCTTTCCAATTAGAAAACTAGAAACAAAATGATCAGTTGAAATTTAAACCTAAATGCTTTTGAGGCAGTTCCCTTGTCCATTTTTTCTTTACTGCTTTTACAAGAGAATCTGAATCTATTTGTTATTTCAAGTGTTGGCCTATTTTCAGCAGTGATTATGATGGTACCACAATGTGCAACTTGACATCTCCTCCTCTCCTCTCATTCAAAGTCTCCCAGGGCCCAGCCATTTCACACAGGCTTGCTTTAGGCATTTATTAAATATGCACCTTCCAGTAGGGTTTAAAAACACCAACTAATCTCATCAGAGGCCAGAGACCTCCAGATATGTAAATCTACATCTGTTCCTCTTCAAAGGAAAGATTCTCCTGGATTACTCCAGGAGAAATGCATCCCACCCGGATATAGCCACTGAACCAGAGAAAAAGAACTCCCATGGCAAACGTGCCACCTCAAACTCACCAAGATCCAACGACAATGAAATTACACTTAATGTAATTCACTGTTAGCTTTAAGAAGCAATTAAGTAAAAGGCAGTACAGCACTTGCCGTAGGCTGTTGGTTCCAACAGGGGCCAGTGGAAAGAGGCATATAATGTTAAAATTGGTAACGTTAGTATTAACATAAGGATGAACTGTAGGTGGCTGCTCGACTACAGTGCTGTAAAATAGCAGAGTCCATTAACAAGCAGCAATCACCCTTCCCTTTTTTCTTTTTTAAAGTGTGCTGTAGATGTTTGCCAGTGAAAGCATGCAGCAATAATTAACTGTCTATTAGCTTGTTTTATATAAAAAACGCAGAATTCTCTCTCTTCCTCCCAGATGCCCCACCAGTATCCTCACTTTCCCATACTGAGAGGGGAGATCAAACAATTTTATGAAAAATATTTCAAAGCTATTAGAGAGACTACACATTTCACTTCAGCAGAGCAGTCTCACACTCAGCACATTCATTTCTCAAATAAGAGTGAGACCTTACGTAGATTTTTACATCCCCTTTTGTATAATACAGTTTTAAAGGTGAGCACAAAGGATTTTTGTCAGCACAAAATCACGTTCTGAACATGTATGATGAGTTTCACATTACAATTAGAGATGCCTACATATATCTAAAATGTAGCCTTAAAAGAAACAAATTTGTAAGCCAGAAATTAATGTGAAATCTAACATATTTTTCATTTACTTATATCCCCATGGTCTCATTGACTACAATTCAGATTCAGAATTTGACCACCACAAAAAATAACCTGAGTGTTCTATTGTCTCCTGTTTCTACATTTTTTGTTTGATGGATTTTTGGTAAACTGCAGAATTTTTGGCTGAATCAGACAAATAAATGCAGTCTATCTCATTCAGAAAAAAACGTATGGGATAGTACACACAAATATTTTTCTAAAAAACAGTCCTGAAATACAGTAAATAATTTTGTAATTAAATTATTTACTCAATTTTCAGATACTTAGAATACATTTATATATATTTCTGAGATTCTGAAAAACTTCTTGGCTGAACACAAGTCTGTGCACTCTGAATTTCATATAACTAGAAGAGGCTGATGCAATGATTTTACTATTCTTGAGGTTTATAAAAGCATCGCTTTATGATTAAGGGGTTTGAAGATTTTTATTTTATTTATTTACTAAACAGGCAAAATGTAGCAACTACAAAGATGTGGGGTACATATCCCTTAAGAAAGACAGAAAAGAGGTGAAAAATTGTTTTGAAAAGAAAGAAAGACATTTTAACTTACTTAAAATAAAAGTTTATGTCTAATGAAGCCATCACGTAAAAAGTGAAACTCATATGCTCAATTACAGCTTATATTTTTCTCACAGATAAGATCTGAGGAAACTCTTTAAAAGTCAACATTTTCTGTCATAACAGCAGTTCTACCTCTCACATGGCAAACAAACTACACAAAAAGGAGGGAAAGATGAAACAAGGGATATGGGCAGTGTGAATGGACCTAAATCTTTTAATTAACACCCTCTGAAAAGCACACTCTTTTTCCACCAAACTAATAAAAAGTGTGAGTGTGGGGTCTTTGTTGTTGCTCAAGCCTTGCCTGCACTCTAAGGAACTGAGGAAAGGCTAATCAGGGTTATTTAAAGCCACTTTCTACTTGCCAGGCTCCAATATCTCATTAATTCACTCTTAGTTGGCATCATTGTCTGATGGTGTTTGAAAATCACCAAAGAAACAAGGATTTCCCCTAATCCTGTCCATCAGAGGTAACTCTCTGGAAGACGATACCACACCACAGTATGTAGGACATGGAATACAAGTGTGCACATAGGGAAATAACTCTGTTTTCATGCAAATTACCATTCTCTGTAGCTAACATATACCTGACAAATCTAATGAGATTTAGATTTGCCTGTTTAGGCCCGAGCTTTATAATAAAAAGAATAGATGTTATGATGATAGTTTAAAAAAATCATCCTGAGTAACTAATCATCACTTGAAACTATTGCCTGGTTTCTTTAATCATATTTGCAAGATCTTAACACAAGAAAAATTAATAGTTAGTCATGTGCATATTTTACTTGAGAAAAGAAAGACTTTGGTTATGGTCACAGGCCCCAGAAAAGCAATTGTTTCAATGACTTTGTTATCATAAACTACAGCATTCAGTTAAAGATGAGGACTGCTGTTCTGGGATATTTGTCATGGAACAACTCTAACCCTGGGGACTAGAGGAAAACCTCCATAATACCAGCATGTATCAACTGAGCATCACCCCTGTCATGTCCAGAGACAGCTGAACTGAGCGTTAGTTACCTTTCCAACAAGTTTCTCCTATGTACAAACCAGCCTTTACTGCCCACCCATACTAAAAGCAACATTTATAAACACAACCAAATGATGCTTTAAAGCAACAGCACATCACTGGGTACTCCCTCCCCAGAGGTTGCTGTAATTCACCTTCCTATGACCAGGTCAGGCTGCTACTGGGAACCAGCTGGCTTTCAGACCTGACTCTCTTCACATAACCCCTGCTTCTCTTTAACTCCTGTAAAGGGAACGAAATAAGATTCTCTTACAAGCTGACTGCAGTAAAACAGGCCAGAAGAACCACAGCTCTCAGTTTCGTATCATAAATACTTAAATATTTTTGTCTTCTGATATTTTACCTTTTTTGTAATGCATACATTTGTAATTTGATTTCTTATTTTTTATTAGGTATAAAGCAAAGTTAAGTTTGAAAGGATGTTGTAAAATTTCCATTATAGAGTTGTAAGCCAGAATATCCAATTGTCATGGCCATACTTATCTTTTCATGAATAGTTACTATATGTGCTAAGCAGGAAAGATTCCGATGTTTCACTGTATAAAGCACCTTCAAACCCTTCTAAGGAAGTATATGTCTTCAGTCCACAAATTACCTTTGTAGTTTTCCAAAATCAGGATCTCTCTTCTCTGTTGTATTTTAGGGTGAGTCAAAAATCCAGGAAAAGCACGTGTATGATTTCTACTGTAAACACAGGTGAGCCATGATAGAGGTAACATGAATTACCGTAAGTCCCAGCACCCCAGTTCAGATGCCATTAGCGCTGGATTTATTGCTGAGCTCAGAGAACTCAACACCATTGATGGTACATATGTTCACAGGTTATGGTTCATGGAAGACACACGTGAAACAGGGGATTGTGCAGTTATCTCCCACTGACTTCAATTTTTCCTGTTTACAAGTACATTTATCCTGCACTGCTACAATAAAATTCTTCTAGAGTTAATAGTAGACAAAATAAACAATTACTTCATCAGCAATCAATTGCAGAGCAGCAGGGCAGTAGCATTGGTTAGTTCTGCTATCATCGTGCTCTGATACGTTCTGACAGTCTTCAATATTTCCTCTATATCACAGACAACTGTCCCAGGCTCAGAACTCTTCATTCAGTTTTTCACATTTCTAAGTGCAAGTTTCAGTTTTAATCTATATCTTTAGAAAAAGCTTACTTTGTCTCATGCATTTTATATGCCCTTTACTATTGGGGAAGGAAAATGTAAGTATTGATTCTGGACTAGGTAGGTTTACTGAATCACAAAGACATATGCTGAAACTGCAGCATAAAATGTATTCTATAAAACAAAGTGAAATAAGTGGAAAATGATTGCAGCACAAATTGTTTATGAATCCCTATAGAACACAGTGCTGTATAAACCAAAAGGGAGAGAAGTCCTTATATCAAGCAATATACAACCTAAATAATAGAATTTTTCCTGCAAATAGGAAGATTATGCCGCAAAATTTTTAATTAATAGCAAGCCATGCATACCACAGTGTATGGGCCTGAAAATTTTGCCAAAAAAAGGTAGTGTCTTTAAATAGTGGGAACAATTTTATAAATCTTCGTAAGGTACATGGTTTCATTAGTATTTACATAAAATCCAAGGAATGCAGACCATAGGAAGAAAGATTTCTCACTTAGTTTGAAATCTGTGTCATTTCAAAACTCCAAGTTAGCTAACCGTGGAGGTATTTCAGAAACTAAAAATTTACCTTTTTTGTGGTTTTGTGCCATAATAAACATGGATACAACAGTACCCCATATAAAATGAGAATCCAGTCAATAGACTAATGTAGATAAATGTGGGGTTTCTATTCTGCTGGACACCTCACCTTATTTTATATTACAATGCTACTTTATTGCCACTGCTGCAGTTGTGAAGTGTCACCAATACTCTGGCTAATTAAAAGATGGGCAGCAGATTGCCATTAATGAGATTTAGCTTCCACAAAATAAGGCTCTCTTGGTGTGTGGCTGCGTAAGTCAGCTAAGAGAATCAGACCTCCCCTTAGATGAAGGGAATCTGTACAGATCACATCGAAGTAAATCTAAAAGTAATCCGCTGTATAAAGGAATGAGCTTTTTGCAATTGTATTTTTGAGTGTATACAGGGGTCCCCCTTAGGGTTTTGCAGCCACAAAGATATCACACTCACTTGAGCTGGGATCTTGGAAGAAATACATAGTCAACAGAAGACAAAGATTTAGCTTTCAGGTCTGCTGTATATGTATATGATCACATAAAAAAAGCCCAAATCTAACTAAAGCTATTCTCCTCCATGCTTCAGTGGAGACAGAGGAGAAAAAAAAGAGATACTAACATAAAAAATTACCACTAAAGAACTTCTCTTAAGACTTTTATCCCCAGTAAGACCTTTATTCTTCTGACCTTTTTCAAGATCAAAAAAGATCAAGAGGCAAAAGAGCTTGATCTCTTGTGTGGTAATGACCCTATTTTAGCAAGTTACTAGCCCATTAAAAAAAATAAACAATATTCATCTCTTTTAACAACTCTTACCTAGAAAGACAAAAATGCACAGGTTTAAACCAAAGTCTGCTGACTTCAGTGAAACATCACCTAGCCCACTACAGCTTGAACAAAGGCAAAGTGACACCCTCTTCTTCTGGAAACTCATTACTGGTGAAGTCTTCTGGAGAGGAAGCCCCAACACTCTGCACCCAAAGAGCAGCCAGGACGAGCCAATCCACTGGTGCCCCTTCTGCCTGCCAGGACACGAGTTTTACACTGGGGATTCCTTACCCTCTGGCTGTTACCCAAATCTTGCTTTCACAGAGGATTCTACCCAAGAAAGAGCACCCAGAGGAGTCTCATAAGATGTGAAGATTTCATATCAAAGCTTGAAACAGCTCCAGTAGAAATTGCATGGGGGTCTGTTAGAGACCATATGCCTGTATGTCACTCTTTAATTTATAAAGGTGGTATTAATCCCTAGAAGAGATTTTTCTAGTCAGGTCACTTCTGGAATAATTCAGCCCAATATTCTTTGAGTTATTTTCCATTCTCAATGTTGTAAATAACTCTCAACAAGACAACAACTCTCAACATGCATAGGATGCCAATCCACATGCATCAGAACCTAGGCCAGCAACTGTCTCCATGGGCTGAGAAAAATTTTATGCATCATCTTGTTACTCCTTCATTTTCCATTAGGTGGGATAAACACTTGCTGGACCATCAGAGAGCAGCCACTGTTTGAAACAGATCTGCCAACACAGGCTGTTGGTCAGAGCTCAGATAACAGTTTTCCTAATCTCAGGAATATATATTTATATATATATATAATTCCTTATATATATGTATGTAATACTTATCTATGTGTGACATAAAATATACATGACCTGCACATATAAAATTCAAATACAGACCTTAGAATGATAAATACAGACTGCCATCCCAAGCCTTCCCAACAGCTTTCCAACCTGCCTTTGTGCAGTTGTGTTTGACAACAGTCTGAGCTGCAATTTGAGGGCCTGAAAGTTCAAAGTCATGTCAGAGTTTCAGTCCCCTCTTTCTTTCTCCCTCCCACTTATTTGAATTGTTTCTGCTTTTGGTCTTTTCTTAGGAAGTATGTGTTTTCAGCAGCTAGCTCAGGGGAATGAGTTATGTTCTCTTCCCAAATCTGTAGAGAACTTTGTCTTGCTTTCCTCATACATAAAATGAAATCAGAATTTAAGTCACTGGTTTTAGAAAAAATGGATCTTTTGAAGTACTTTGATGTGCATTGATTCCATAAATGACATATTTTAATAGTTTAAAAATAGACAGCAAACTATAGAAACAAAATATATTCACAGAAGTACTTTAATTAAAGGCACTTTGGTGTCCACATCCAGGATACTGAAATTCCTAGGAGACTGCTGATTTGATATACAGCATACATCTATGACAGACAGAAGGATCAATAAATACACTCTTTTTTCCTACCATATAAACCTTTTGTTACCTCTCCCCCGGTACACTCGGAGAACTTCCCTCCATCAGATTAGCTAATCTCCAAGTGATACCAACATAAAAAGCAAAGCTTTTTCTTGACTGTATTATTTCTTGACTCGTCCATCATTGGTTAATAGTTTCAATTTAAAAGGGCAAAAGGAAATACTGGCCACAAAGGATATGGTTTTAATTTGAGAAACCTTCCAGTTAATAGGATAGCTTAATTAAAAGAGCCGTTAAAGTCCATAATATTAACCTAGTGGTGAAAATCTACAGAAATGCACGACTTTTTTTTTTTTAATGTACAAAAGTAACGTTACTGATTTTCAACAAAAATCTTAAACAGTCATTATTATTCAGAGAATGGTTGCAAAAATTAAAGCTAGGCAGAATTATTACAGTTTTAGAAGTGTTGGGCAGCTCAGCCTTGTTGGACACACACCAAATATTATTCAAACTAAATTCATGTGTTTGTACCAATCTTTGATATATATAAAAAATTCCTTTATTTCCCCACAAATGTCTAACCTTTGGCCACTCTTTAGTGAAGCTGCATTTTCTACAGTGTACTCTTGGAGAACAAAGTACAACAGCAACTGGCAAAGTTTTTGAACATACTACTGGAGGGCGGCTCAAGGAGCCAAAATCATTATTTTTGTATGGAGTGTTTCATACCAAACACAAACACTGGGGGGTCTTGACTGAACTCTTTTGCCCTCCTGCCGTTTATGCCTGTGATATCGGGCAATTACACAGCTTTGGCTGAAATAGTATGTTGGATAGGAAATTTCTCACTTATTGGGGGGTTTGCACTGCACTTGTCAACAAAAATGAGACCATGTAGCATTCTTAATGAATTTAAGGGGCAAATCATCTTGCTTCTCTCCTAAGATCTAGCCACCTTCTGTTTTTTCCCTTCTTTAAATAGGATAGACTTTGCTCTATGCAGTTTGAAATTTAAAGGAAACCCACATCCCAAATTAATGTAAAACTACACCACAAATAAGAGTTCTATGGCTGAATAAGTCTGCGGGAGTTGCAATTAATGAGACTTGGCAGTGGCTTTTGCCAGCATGCTTATGCTACTGCTGAAACACAGAGGCACAACACAGAGTCTTGCACATTGCAACAGAACTATAAAGGACAGGTTCCATTAATCAAACTACTTTTCTTTTACCCAATACTTATTCCAAATGCATTTGCATATTAGAAGGATTCCCAACGATGAAAAAGCTTTGTCTAATCTTCTTTAAGACATCTTTTAGGAAAAGTTTGGGGTTAATCCTTTTTTCTCTTTTGTTTTCACTTTTAGAGAAGAGCTCTTCATGTGAAATTTTGTGATTTCTCAACAGATTTCTGTCTCATTTCTACTCTATACTAAAGTCTTTGTTCTAGTACCACATATGCCTTTAGATGTATCACACAACAGTAATATACACATAGCTATATAACTCTATATACTTAGCTCTTTTCTTGCATTCCCATTACTCCTAAGATAAGCAGAGATTTTGAAGCTATCTTGCTTTAGCACAGAAGTTTACCTATTTTAGTTTCCAAAGGAGAAGTCTGATTAAGAACTATTGAAACCCACCTGTTTAAAAAATGGATGTTGCACTTAGTCCCATGGTTTAGGTGACATGATTGTGTTCAGTCAAAGGTTGGACTCAATGATCTTGGAAATCTCTTTCAACTTCAATGAGTCAATGACTCAGTTGCTCCACTCCACCTTTTTCTTAGGACATGCCCAGCAAAAATCCACTGGGCACTCCTCAGGTGGCTTTCTCTTTTAATCCCGCTTTTCTCAAGACCAATGCTATCAATTTCACTCAGAGGAACACTGAACCCCGATATTCACATTGCCTTCCCTGACTGACCTCAGATATTACCAAAAAAGTTCCTCAAGGCCTATGATAGATCCTCATTTAATATCATTTACTTGGTAAGTGGAATGGCAAAGGGCCTTGGGTTGTAAGTGTTGGTGAAGAAGGCTTTCATAACTTTCTGCTAAGAAAAGTCACCTGAGACAAAGAGAGTTTGTGCCCTCCATGAACTGATCTCCAGGCAGGTTGAAGGGCTATTCCCAGGAAGCTGGGAGGAATTACAAACTGGTTTGTGGAAGGTTGCTGGCCCCAATTTCCCCTGCTGTTCTGCACCTGCCAGAGGCAGCGAGCCTTCCCCACCGGGGCAGACAGTCCCTGAGTGCTGGTGAGCGGGGCACGGCCACTGAGGCCATGGAGGCTGCCACCACCTTGGCCTCCCCTGGAGCTCATTAATTAGCACCACGGCGCTGCCAGGCGCGCCGTGCCAAGCCACAGTAGGGCAGCACACTGACAAATGTCCCGGAACCAAACGTGTACTTCTCAAACACACAAATTAAAATGCAGATTAGCTTCGCATATCAGCAGTGGTATAATTGCTGTTTTAGGAGAAAGGCCAGATAACTGCCCTGTTTTCTCATTGTTCTCTTTTAATAAGAGTCAACTTTGCAATTAAACAACTCCCTAAAAACACATATTGAGACCAACCTCACTTTGTTAGTAGGTCTGAGTGCTGGCTTTGTGCCCTATGGAAGGAAGTTACTAGTCTGCAAGCAAGGTGTTTCAACACTTATATACTTTAAAGGCAGTCATTGATACAATTTTAAAGTATGTTATTTTTATTTTTATATACTTTTCCAGAAAAAAAAAAAATAAAGGGTTGTCTGCAGCTAAAATATTTACTGATCATTTTTCTCCAAATGTAAGAAACAATACTTTTATTCTTCCTTATGCATTGATAAGTCAAATGAAGAGTTGTATTAGATGATATAAGAGCAACATTCCTCTAAATGTGTAACTCATTCTACCCATATAATTGCATAAGTCTTTAGGAAGCACCTCAGCAGTGAAAAGTTATCAACATCCACAGGCTCTCTTGGTTTAAAATATCATACTAGAAAAGTAAATCACCTCTTGCATGACTGTAAAGCAGCATTACTTCAGCTTTATAGAGCTAATACAAAGATAAACTGGTGATGACTGACTGTGGCAGGTTTGATTGTTTGAAGGACACTTCTTTTCTTCTTTTGCTGATGAACTGTACAGTAGATGTTCAATGCTATTTTAGAGATGGGTCAAAAAATTTTTATCCCTTTACCATCCCAAATCCCTAAACTATCTGTGATGACATCTTTATGGAGGAACTAGTAACTATAAAACAAACTGAAATACCACAGAGCACATATCTATTGCAAACTCAGCACTGGAATATACAGAGGCTAATTCAGTCTATGCATTATCCACCAGAACCAGTCCTCCCAAATTTGGTGCTGAACCAGTTGTTCAGGAAAGGACATCCACTTACTGATTCATCTTTTTTGCTATCCAAAAGAAAGCTTACATATTTATAAATGCAACAAAATATACCAAACTATTGCATTCTCCCATGTTTTATGTAGCTCCATGTGATTTTCTGCAGTGTTCAATTAGCCAATTTGCAAGCAGAGCAAATATTTGCAGTATTCAATCACCATCTGCAAAGGGTTTGTAAATATTTTACCTTTTGAAACCTATGGATTTTGTTGACACTGTTCTATTGCTTTGCCAAATTACTATTTCTTTTTTTTAATCAATGGGGGGATGCAGAATAAGATCCCTACACAGTTACAAGCTGGTCTGAAAGGCAGTGAAAGGTCTGCAGCTATAGAATATCAACCCCCCCTGCCCCAGCACTACTGCAGTGTGGCATCCCAGACCAGCAGACACAGGACAGACACTTCATGGAGTTTACAGTATGTTTAGCTTCTCTTTGCTTTTGCATAATATTTTCTATAGAAAGTAGGTAAGAAGTCAAACAAAAGCATCCACATAGGTACGTGACACTCTCCAAACCAAGGCCAGGGGAATTTATGGGGTTTTATCTGTTCAACACCAACAGATCACAGACAACAGATGGAAGAGAGTACTGAACTTGATCTGAAGTCCTAGAGCTGTATTGAAATATAAAGGAAAAAGGGTAAAAGTGGTGATTGGCTTTTAATTTACTCAGCAACAAATTTTGCTATGTTAGAGTGCTGAAAGTGATTCCAAAAGTATGAAAAACAGATCTTAGTCTGCAAAACCAAGCAGGGACAGTTTGGACATTTTACCCCCAACAAACTATAATCTGATCCTTCTAGCTGTGAGGAAACTGTTCTAATCAATGTCTTATAAGAAACTGTTGGAATAAATTTTCTTTTGCTGCACTACTTGAACTTGTGACATCCAGTTCAATTTTCTTAATGTTGCCAGTGGCAAAAACATATCTTGTATATATCATGATTTTCTGAAGTTTCAGAACACTCTAAGGTGTCCAGAATATTAATGATCTTGCTTTTAAGGACTAAATTAATTTGTCTTCTTGTGTTCCAGCAACAGTGTTCCCTCTGTTTGCAAAGGTGGAGTGCCTTACTACTAGCACTTGAGAGGAAAGAAAAAGCTCGAGTAGCTCCTGCTGGGGGTCTCCCCCTTCCCTGCCCTCACAGAACCCCTGCTCAAACACACACAGCTCCCAGGGGACAAAACACACATGCTAAACACTTTATAAAGCAGTAAGCAATGCAATGGCTTAGCGTGGACCCCAAGTAATGCTTTGTGTAACTTCACTGGTTTCAGTGGAATTAAACCTAGGTGGCTTTTGGCACGACCAGTCCAGCAGCGCAGAGGGGGCTTTTATCCCCAGCTCCTGGTTTTGCTGGCACAACGGGGCAATTCACAGAGCACAAGGAACAGCAGCTGCAGAGAGGGGGAGCTGTCAGCAAGGACAGGCCCAGGATGAAGGATCAAACAGGAGCTAAAGAATGCTTTGTTTTTACTGGTGCATTAAAAACATAAATAAATCAGGCACCGTATAGCCTACAACCATGTAGCACTGCTGCCTGCCTTAAAGTCTTAGTGGTGTGCTTTAAGAGTATTCATGTTATCACCTGATCTTTTCTACTTACCATAATAATTAATGTAGGAGCAGTACTCAGAGGGACCAGTTCCAAGGCCACAGAAGGGAAGAAGAAAGAGCACATTTCAAGAGGACTCCTTTTCTCAAATAAATAAAGAGGTATTTGAAAACCATATCAAATATCTAAAGCTGAATTTAATAACTACTTTTTACAGAGCTTTTTTGTTTTCCATTGAATTATGCAATATTATCTGAAAAAGTAGCATCTGTAATTAACTGACAACAGGATTTGAATTAAGTAGGAGGAAATGGTGATTAAAAGCATGTTCTTTATCCCCCAAATTTAGTGAATTTGTACTTAAATAGAGGCTGTGGGGAGACAGGAGCAACACAGGAGCACAGAATTCCCTATCCAACTTGTAAATGTGTACAGCACTTGTATTTTTTCTTTCCTGCTAGTCCAAAGTACTGTGTACATAGATTTCACTTGTATCCTCAAAAGCCAGCCTTTTGGGAGTAGAAATAGCAGAAAAAAGTCAGCATAATAGTTCTTTCTTTTTTTTTTTTTTTTTTTTTTTTTTGCTATGGAGTGGCATTGTCCCTACTGGATTCCAATGGTGTGACCATGGGTAGGCAGCACAGGGCTCTGTAAGAGCCCAGCTCAGCTGAGCTCTGCTTCCTCCTTACAGCAACTTCTCCCAGGCACAGCCCGACCCTCCTGCCCTGCCATCCCCAGTGGGAATGGCAGCCCCAGCTCTGCCAGACCACGGGTGCAATGGGAACCTGCCCTCCACTGACACAGCAACTGCAATGGGCAGTAACAGCAGGTAACCCATGTCCCAAGCATCATACAAGAATTCCTTGCTAGAGCACATCATCCCCAAAAAACATCCCAAAGGAGAACATCTCTTTCATAATGAGTAATCTGGCCCTGCTGAGTCCCTTCCTTCCTGAAGTTCTGTTTTTATAAGAAAGCATCCCCTTTGAAGTTCAGAGAGTCAGAATAAATTACATTCTTTAAGAGAATCAACACTTATGCAAAATTCTTTAATGTAGACTAGATTCAAGAGACTAAGGATGAGTATGTATCCTTTCATCCAGAGAAAACTGTGTGAAGTGGCTGAGACTTTACAACACATTTTTGTGAAATTGTAGTGAGGGTTTCACTCCTTCTTCTCCTACAGCTTTGCCAGTCTCTTCTTTCCCACTCCTTACCTCTGCAGAAGGGCCAGCACACAGCTGCCCCTTCAAATTACTTGGTGCAACTCTACAAGTGCAAAGACTACAGATCACTTACATAAACTTTTCTAGTGATTAGTAGTACAGGTTGCCATAAAAAGCAGACAGCTTCTGGTACAGTGAGCTAATTATGTGGTTACTACAAAATAATGGAAACAGAAAGTAATTACGTTGTTGTAGGCATTACTGCTAACATACTACCTCTTATCTTGGTAACATTGCAGATAATTACCTCATGTCACTACACTGCTATTTTTCTCTGTGCAGTTTTACACCTCAAAAAAATAGAAAAGTTCCATGATTAATAACTACTCCAGAAAGTTTATAAAAGACCCAACTGCTCAAGGGACAAAGGACCACAGAAGCTTCAACTGGCCAAGAGATCAAGTACCAGCAACAAATGCAGTCTGTGATGGAAAACCTGATTAAAATTTCTCAAAGAAATCATTATGGGTGAGAAACTAATTGAAAGACCTCCCTCCTGCCAGAGCTTTGCTAGAAAGAGAAGACTTCAAAGGCATAGAGGGAGAGCTAATGTTTTCACACTTAAAACTGAAAAAAGGCAATCCTCATGTTTGTGTTTGTTCAGTACACACTTCTCAAATGTTGCCCCCTCACGCTCTAAATCTGCTGGGTGGAAGATCTAAACCTTGAATATACAATGCTCTTTAGCTGGGGTGTATGGTGCTATTCTTCCATGCTGTGTGCCTGCCTATTCATGCGCTTTTATTCTTTATTCTTCAGACTGATATATAGTAAACAATATGGTTAGCCACTTAAAATTCTCTGGGTTATTAAAATGTGAGTAGCGGGTTTTTTTCCTCTCTCCTGGATTTCATCTGGAACCACTAGCTAATTAATATCCAGAACCCAGCAGGAATCTGAATAATAATAAAAAAAAACTTTTGTTGTTCCTTAAATAAATCTGTGTAATTTAAACCATAATCATGGGGATTTCATCAAAAGTAACTCAGTTCTTCCAAATCCCATACCATCATTACAAACAACTTTGTAGTGCAATTTCCAAGGCAAGATATCTCTTCACTTTCATATTTTAAAGGAAACATTTCTAATGATAGCAAGGATGTATTTTATATGTAAAAAGCTGGGATCTGGATGGTTAGAACACAATGTACTTCCCCGTATCTCCTACCAATGCATACACCATACTGTAAAGGATCAGTTCATACAAATCCTTCCTTCTCTCAAAGACACATTGTCTTATCAGTTGAGAGCTAAGGTGCAGTTGGAGTATAATGTAAGTCCATTTCTCACAAGCTTAGAGCTTAAGCACTTTGTTATTGGTTATTAGGGCTGGACTCCTAGAGATAAACCTACAACTACTGTACACCAGTGAAGGGCAAATAAGCAAAATCCCTGACAGAAGTCTGTTGTAAAATGATGAATAAGCCTCCTAAATTGCCATAAGGCGCTAGTCACAATGGAATTGTATTTGTCAGACATGCATTGTAACCCTAAGGTTATCATAGTGGGCCAGCAGATACAGGAGGAGTGCTTAACACTATCACCCCCTAATCATATCTCCTACAGGCTAAAAACTCTGCAGGGAGCATTACCACTTAAAGAGGTGGTAGTGTTTCTATGGACTGAATGCAGACAGCATTTGGTAGAAAGAAAAAACCTATAGAAAAGACTGACAGATATATTCACCCAGGCTGCTCACATGTACACCCTGAATTGAGATATAAAAAAAATCCTTGCAAATCATATCCCCAAGGCTAGGGTTCTAAATAATAAAATACTGTAGATTACTACTTTATTAGATTTTTAAAAGCTTATGAAAAATTATCTTTTGCCTGTGGAAAGACATTTTATCTGAAATTATAGCAACTCCAACAGTTTTAAGATATCAAATTTAGAAACTAAACAGCTGTAGGAAATAGATGATATACCCTATTCTTGCAAATTAAATTCTCTAGTTCTAGACCCCCATAAGTTATTTAATTGTATTTATCTTAAGCTTGAACTAACACTGATGTACATTGGAAACTACGACTAGGTAATATTTTAAATCCTATTTATTACCAGATATGGTCAAAAACATGACAAAACTCTTTTTCCCCACTGAAAAATAATAACTCTTGCAGAAATGTTTGCCCTCATAACCCTCTGACTGGAAATGATGCCCAGTTATCAGACACATACAAGTGAGTGAAAGCAGTTCCAAAATAGTCCTCAGCCTAGTGATTAGGGCATTCCTGCAAGCAATAGGAACATCCTCTCGTGATTCAGAGGAAGGAACTGAGCCTGGCTTTCCCTGCAGCCCAGATGACTGTTCTGGTCACTGGGCTATGCTGTTATCCTGCTCACTGGCTCTATCCCCCCCTGCCCATGGCCACTAGGACATTCAATTATTTATACCAAGTGGAACAACTCCAACAGGAGAGATTGAGGCACACTGCGTGCACCTGCTCTTCCATTCGTATTTTGCACATTAATAAAATTTTCAAAAGCTTGACTCTTTTAGGACAAAGGATCATTTTCTGGCCAGTCCTGTGCATTATGGGACAAAAGAGAAAAGAAAATGGTCACAGCATTTGTAATAGTGTATTTCAGCTTTTCCACTGTTCTTTTATAAATGTATGCACATGCAAACACATGTAAGATACGGTAAATCTTCAGATAGGAGAAAAATAAAAATTAGGCACCTCTGATCATTTTAACACACGTAAAATAAATAGAATCCTCGTTTTCATGACTGAGAACTAGGTAGTTCTCATTCTCATTTCAAAGATTATCAGTCCAATAGTATGATTTTAGTTTTTAAATATTAGGCATGATGTTAAATATAGCAGAAAGATCAAAATACAAACCCCTTCAATGAAATGTACTTTAAAGAATCCATAAAAAGAAGGTCAGGGACTGCTGCACTAGAGCAGTTTTAAAGTACAATCACACAATAATAAATAGAAAAAAGGTAGAGTTGTGCATCATAATGCTTCTGCAGTCTTCGTGATGTTTAGAAAGCTTTTTGTATTCATTCATGCTTAGGCAAACAAGAAATTTAAATATCAACATCATTGCACTGATACAGCAACACAGCACAAACGTTGGTTTTGCTGAATGTATTAAGACATAATTAAAAGCCCAGTCTCTTGGTGTTCTTTATATGATGTCTTTAACTTATGGTCATTCATATGGACCTCTAGCGCTTGATATCACTGTATGTTCCCTTTGGATTTCCTTCCTGTCAAGTAAAGCAAAATCAAGCTCCTTCACCCAAAATATTGAACAAGTAACAGAATACCTCAACATTTTTCCAAAGAGAAGACACTGAGTTTCAATATTTGTAAGATTAAAATCAAACAGAAAAATGGATATGGTCTTACTAACACAATATTGGATAGCAGATTTGGCTGCAGATATAAGAAAGTTTCCTGTGCTCAGCAAGGAGAATATTCTCCTAACTAGGCCGTGGAGGTCACGAAAGGCAGAGCTCCCTTTTCCTGATAGGTATCTCTCTTCTCTTATGCCATGCCCCACTGGCTCCATTGCAATTTAATATGATGAAGATTTACACCTCTGGAGACTGTAGCAATGCTTTTCAGGAGAACGAGCCCACCTTTTGGCTCTTCAATCCAAGAACTCAATTTCACTGATTGCTTGATTTATAGTGCAAAACCACTTATTGCAATTTACACAGGCACTGCTCTCACTCTTTCTTGGTGTAGGAAAATCATTGTTTAAGTAAGGGTAACAATGGGGTTTTGCCATGGAAATTAGGATGTTGCTTTTCCCCCTTTAGAAGAAAAGACTAAGGCTATCAAGAGGAGTAAAAGGATAAGACAAAGAATTAAAAACTATCTATCAAGGGAAAATTCCTTGATACTTGGACACTGAGTGTCCAACCAAAGGTTTTCTACATTTAATTTCTAGGCTTACACAAACTGAGACAAAGTACCTTCTCTCTATGTTGCAATTCCATATGTAGGCAGACAAGTATTTAATGTGATGTGCAGAGTGAACCCACCCATAGCAGTACTTCTATATTACTTCTGTATGAAATAGTTTTCCCTTTTAGTGAAAGAACCAATAAAACCTCTCACACAAGTGGAACATCCCACACTCCCTTTTTTTTTTTTTTTTCATTTTTAAGCTGCATTTGTCAAGCAGCCAGTTTAAGCAGTTAAAGTCATTGTTCAAGTGGCAGGCAAGTAGATAAAAGCTCCCTGTTTGAAAAAGCTGGGCAAGATTTTACAAGGTGCTGTGAACTGCTGGCATTGCAGTTCCATTCTAGAGGGACTAAGAGTGAGATTGCAAAAGGTAGACTACAGAACTATGAAGAAAGGATTAGGAAAGAATCAAACTTTCCTGTGTGATAAAGAATACAAGAATCTCTCTACAGTGGAGGCATATGCAGTCTGGGATGTACAACTTATACCAGAGTAGCTTGTTCTGCATTGCAGATACATGAATAGCAGCCATTAAAGTAACTTTTGATGCTTTAACCTCTGGGATCAGCAATGGTAGATTATATTTTCTGTTCAATCCTGAATTTACAAAAATCTTCCTCCAAGCTCTCCTGGTCGTTCCACCAGCATTTAGATCCAACACACACATAAGTTACCCAGCCTCTCTGAATACCCCCTGCAAGTCAACTTCTACAGGAAAACAGGTTGAAGAGCTCCCACCGACATCAGTGTCAGCTGCCTGTAAAATGTTCTAGTGGATGCCGGTGCTGTTTCATGCGGGGCATCAGCTGTCCCACACCTACAGAGCTGACGAGGGCTCTTCTTGGAGCCTTCCACGCCACGGGACACACCCCCTTCACCCTCAGTGGTGATGGAACACCTTCACAGCCGGGGCAGAGAGGCACGGCCGGCAGAGGCACAGTGAGTGCCAGCAGTGCCCCCGGTGCTGGCGCAGCGCCCCGGGAGCGCTCCGGGCGCGGCGGGCCGTGTTTGTTTCCAGGCGCGGAGCAGCAGATGGCACTGTCCGCTGTGCCTTGCGCCGAGCGCGCTCCCGCGGGGGCACCGCCGCACACCCAGCCCCTGCCCGAGCTCAGCCCCAGCCCGGCCTCGCACTGCCAGCAGCGGGCCTGTGATGCTCACCCACAAAGAAAATTGCTTGTCTCGACACTGTGCTCGTGTACAGTGTCACGGGCAGAGTTGTCAGTGACCTCCCGTGGGCTGGGCTCAAACCATCCTGCACAGTTTCTCCCCAGAGGAGGCTGCACCAGGGATGGGTGACCAGCTCTGCTGCTCTATCCATGGCAAGCTGTGGGTGGCCACCAATGGAAAGGGATCGTTTTTCCATATCAGAACTGGATGTTAACTACAAGAATATCAAAAGCAGAAGGAAGTGCAAGAAAAAAAAAAAAAAATAGGAAATTAGTTGGCTAGGAAGGCTGGAACAAGCATTACCTCAACAAAACTAAACAAAGACAGACTGAGCAATTTGTGGTATCTCTGTTTATTTTGTCTTGTGACATGAAAGCAGACTGTGCAAAAGGGATGCACACTTACTCATCAGATCTGCTTCCTAGCACTGATCCTTCATGTCCAGTCCCTACTGAAACTGAAGGAAGTTCTTAGCAATTTTATCCAGGGGTTGCATTCAATCATTTCTGATAACGGAAAATATTTTTCACTATAAGGTAGTATACTATACTAAAAGGATTTTAAGTGCCTTTGTGGATTCTGTGTCTATGTACACGCAAAGCCTTCTCATCAAACAGCTGCCTGGATTCACACTAAAAAACTGTAAGCCACCTGACTTACAGAGTAGTAGTCCAAAACTACAACTTCTGACCTGTTCTCCCACATTTTCCTTACTCTCTACCCAGAAAACCACTATGGTTCCAGTCCCACTCTCCCAGACCATGCCAGCTTCTCCCAGTGTTCATTCAAATGCACAGCATGCCCAGAGGCTGATGGATGTCAGCAGTCCAGGACACGGGAACAGCGTTACGGGGCAGAGATGGAGTAACCAGGGCTGAGCAGGTCAGGTGTTCCCATTCGTCTCTGCTGTGGCATAGACTCACAGGTAACCTCCTGAGTAGCCTGGTTTGAAGGCTTTATAAATCATAATGATGGCTGCTCAGAAATTTTCCTGTGAAACATGATTCTGGGAAAAAACATCAATTTATCACTACTAAAACATTCTAAGGGTACCTACATCAATTCTGAAGAAAATGGGGAAGGATTCATTGTGACCAACAGATTTCCAATGGAAATATTGCCCAGTAGCTTGCTTGCCTTGCATGCTTGCAGCCCACATTTATATGTGACTGTTTGATCCATGGAAACCCTGTTCCTGAGCCATCAAGGCTTGGACTTTGGGACTGCCAGCACCCATTGGGTGTTACTCCTGAGCTGCACTGGCCGGGGCCCATACAGCTCACAGAGTCTTACAAAGGCCCAGAGGACAAGGGCCTCACACACCCTCACTCACATAGAAATAAAAAATAGAAATAATAGACTAACACTTTAAATTTTAGCATACTGAGAAATAACACTTCAAAAACACTGCCCACCAAATAACACAAGCAAATCTTTTGCTGTGCTATTAGAAAAGAAGACCAAACCCAATCCAACACTAACTCTTTCAAATGCCAAATACAGTGCAGAAGTCAAGATCAGAAGTGACTGTCTCTGACAAGCCCACTCAGAGACAAAAGGTTTCAGATACGACTTGTTGCCACGTGCTGCCAAGTAATTGTTCTGAGAATGAAATTTACTAGTGCAATGATGGTGAAAGGAGCTCTTTACTGTACCTCACAGCGTTGGAGGAGCCCTCAGATGAGAAGAAAAAGCAGGAAGCACAAAACTGTAGAATAAAACATTCTAAAGAGACAAAAAAACTGTATGAGAACATGACTTAAAATAAAGTGAGATGTCTTTATATAAATGTTTGATTACTAAATGAGTGCATTGGAGAAACCCAGTCTTCTCCCTCCCTTATTGGTTCTCCTTTGCAAAAGGAAAATCAGTACTATTGTTACACTGTCAAGTTAGATCTATTTATATAGTGGGCAAAAGCTCTTCACTTTACTGGTGTCCTTTCACCTGCTCAAAATAAATTGACCTCCTCATGAGGAGGTAGATTAGTTACTATTATGATAGCTCTAAAAGTGAAAACTGGATATTACAAGCTAAACTCTGTTCCCACATGGACACCAAAACAAGTCCAGTGATTTACTGAAGTCACTTTGGAATTGCAAGAGAGTAAATATGGTTCCATGTCACTCAGAGTAATGTTTTCAATGTGGATAAAATAAAGTTGGAAGTCTAAGTTGGCATGAAATCAGACTGAGAAATGTGAATAGTAAATAAGAAGTGTAAGAGTAGAGAAATCTGCATTAGATTTCTCATTAGCACATATATTCTAGGTCTGTGTTTTTCCAGCTTGCAAAGGAAATAATCATAAAGATGTAATAATGAAGTACTGTACTCAAGTTTCTTCATAATGACATTTTCTAAAGTCTCAAGTCAGTCACAGTACAAAAAATTACTGCTGCTTATATCCACTTATAAGATATCTTTCTTCAAAAAACCCAAATCCTAAACAAGTACACTGAATCAAATTATATTGGAAGTACAAAAGATTGTTTGTATTGATATTCAGCTGAAGTGCTTGGGTTTGGGTTTTTGGGGGGGAGTTTTTGGGGGGTTTGGGGGTTTTTTTGTTTGTTTCAGGTGAGTTTTTTTGGAAGATGAGTTATTCCTATTCTGCACTCATTTAAGGTGTCACACAGATTGGAGCCACTGGGCACCTTTTGATCAGTTTCAAGAGATTTTGTATTAAGGTCTCAATAAAATCTATAAGTGGACATCTTTGTGACTTATATGGAAAAAAACTCCATGAGTTTAACCACTAAATACCGCAAAATCAATGTCTACCACCCATTTCCATTTTAATTTCATTTTTGGAGATGCATTGAAGAAAGAAGAGCTGGGGAAGAAGATGCCTTACCACTATGGCACCATCCCCTTCTTCCTGGAGGGGAGGCAATTTGCAAACAGCCCTTTGACCTGTGAAGGGGGAAAATGACATTTCCCTCCTAGCTCTGTATAAAATAATTGGAAAATGGGGAGAGAGAGTTTTAAAGGAGAGTCTCAGAAAATAATAAAACCAAAGAGCAGATGAGAATTTGCGAGGGGCCTCTAGAGGTAATGGAGAGATCTGAAAATCAAACACACTTAATGTATTCCTGTGTTCCCTTTTGTATATTTAAATATAGGGCTAGGAGGAACCACTGTAATAAACTAGCCTGACCTCCCTGTGCAACAGAGACCACAGGTCCTGCCTGAAATAATTCCTGTTTGAGCTAGAGCTTTTTTCCCCTAAGGGGAGAAGCAGGAGGAGGATTCCACAATAAAATCTTTGCACTATTTCAGCTCCCCTGTGAGGCACTGGATCCCACAGCCTGCTCTTCACCAGCTCTTGTTATGTCTTTCCAGTAAGTTTTAGTATAAACAGGTGACAATCTAGTCCTTTAAACAGTGTAAGAGGGGTCAGCCTTTGCCTTTACCACTGCCCAGAGTGGTATGCCATTAACTAACTCTAATATGTTAGTTTATTTTTTTAAAACAAGCTGAGCAGGGCTCAGCCCACAGTTTCCATTCTCATTGCAAGCAGACCATAGCTTTAGTACCACTGTGGTCTGAACTACTTTCAAAGCCTTTAGCCCAGTTCTAATTTTGCTGTGAGTGTATCTTTAAAAAGAAAAATTGTTATGATGACAGCTAAAGAAAGCTGGAGTCTCTGGGGCCAGTGTCATGTGTTCACATCAGGAAACTGACCACTGTTGTTAAAAATTAAATGCTTGACATGAACTAAAGACACAGAAAAATATGATTCAGTCTTTCAGCAAGCACTGTTTATGAAAGCTTGGAAGAGCTGAAAGCCCAACATGATTTACATCCTGGGAGCTGGTATGCAACTTTAAACTTGTTCTTTTTTCAAGTTCATCTTGTCATCCATAGATAAATATAGATTAGGACAAACCAAAATAATTGGGTGGGTACCAAAAGCCACAAAACAACTAACCATAATGGAAGTACTTGTCCTCCTGTTCAATAGCAAAACCAGCATATACTTGGTTTAAATAGCTGGTTGGGGTAAAATGAATATTACTGGACAGGAACACTTAGCCAGTATGATCCAAACAAGTCAAAAAATAGCCAGAGTACAACCACATAAAATAAAACACTGACCAGATTTAAGTATAATTGGTCACCCTCCCATGTTTTTGGATTCCTATTATTATAGCTTAGGAGGCTCTGTAATGTACCTTTGGAAAAAGTCTAACAATTTCACTGGGCTTCCAACCTTTGCACTTCAGTAAGATGATCCACTGAGAATGTCACTGTATGAGACTAAAAAAAAATATTGGAGCCCACTTTACACACAGAGGTGCAGCAGACACTTCTGTGACTGTTCATCACCACCAGTGTCTCCAACCCTGTTTGCTCAATGGATCCGCATTATGAAGGAAGCATCTGAGCAATCCCAACTTTGCATGTTCCACCATAACAAGGTACCCTATTTTCAGCCTAAAAGTGTCATTTAAATAAATATTTGTGCTATGTCATTGGGAAATAAAGGTCAGACAGCATCCCACTGTTTCCAGGATGAGCAAGTCCAGTGATTAGACCACAAGTCCCCAAGAACACTTGCTTGGGGCTGTGAGAAGGATTATTTAGCCATGTTACTTAACACAGCAGGCTAAATGGGTGCTTTATACATGGGAACAAATTCAGTAGTATTTTCTTCACTTGATTTTTTTTAGCTCCCCTTTTATAACCCCTTCAGCTTGTGCTGTTCTGAGCCTCTCTGATGATACACCTGAATTCCACCCACAGTATTTATTCTAATGAAAGTACCAAACCCTGGCAGCTCTGCTCATGCCAGGAAGGTGTGGCTGTCCTGCAGCCCCAGGAACACGAGGAGAACATCTGTGCAGATCTGCCATACGGCTCTGGTTTCCTCAGCCACACAGTGCCCACCTGCTTAGCTCTCACCAACACCTTCACGATTTAACAAGCAGGGCACGTAGAGCACTGTGACATTTCCTATCACAATATTTACAGAATGGTTACATGTATATATAGAGAGAAAAGCCTTGCAAAACTTTGCAAAGATCAGAATCTTTCAGAACTAGAATAAGACACGGCAGGAAGCATTTGAAGTTATCATATGCACATACTAACACGTACACATTCAGTAATTTGTTCACAAGCCCACTGCTGTTTTGAAGAGGGAAAGAAAATCATATATGACTGTCTCCATTGCTTTTCCCTGGTCCTTAACCTCTGCTTCCCTTCTTTTTCTTCTCACAGATTGTAAAATCCTCGAGGAAGGATTCTCTCTTCTTTAATGTTTGGAAAGGGCCTAAACAAATCACTGCCACTAAATAAGCATGTATTAAATGGCATCCCAATTTTGAATCACAAGGGGCTGGAAAGTGCAATTCCAACAGCTGCTTTTTTCATTTATGCATCTACAAAGGTCAACCATGAGCTTGAATGTATAATACATAATCTGCCTGTGCTCATCAAAGGGGAGTTCCAATCTTCAGTTACTTTAGGGAGGAAAGAAACCAGTCTGCCTAACACCGAGTAAGATGCCCTGTGGGAAGTAAAACTGGTGTCAGAAGCAATGTGGGTGATGGTCAGTTCTTTATCTAATCTTTGTAACAGTTGAATCAGTCAATGCTTAGGTTTTAAATGCTCAGTCAACAAGCAATATATAATCTTTGACTTCAGGAAAGCAGACTTCAAAGGAACACAGTTTCCTTAGACAAGTGACTGAAATTTTGTAATGTACAGAATCTCACCATTAAACATAAAAGCCACGATAATCCTAAGTCAATTTATAATGCCTCTTTCTTTCACATTTGCTTTTAAATAATGAGCTTGTAAATCATTAATAATAAGATGAAGGCATTTTAAACACTTGTGTGAAATATTTATAGTTAAAACAAAATTTAAAATACATTAACACTTGAGGAGGCAGGAACTGTTTACTAGTAGAGCATAAAAATATTGCTAGTGAGTTTCTGAGTTTCTGAAACCAAATTTAACACAGTATATTTGATTCTGGTTGCAAAGTTCTAATTCCTATTGAACCAGACAGGAACCGAAAATTAAAAGAATTCATGTTGCATGTGAAAGGGGAATGTAGTATATTCTCTAAAAAGAATAAGCATAGATAATTCACAGCCATTTTAATGTGGCATGAACAGTTTACAGAAAAATGTAGTCCTGGAACAATTAAAAATAGAAATGGGCAGATAAATAGTGTGGCAAAATGTACCATGTATAATGCAGTACTGACACATAGGGATATTTAAATTAAAACTATGTAACCCTTTAAAAAATAACCCTAACTGATATAAATTGTTCATTCAGAATTTACCCACAAACAGATTTGAGTGGGCAAATCCAGGCTGATAATGTGAAAGATGATACATCCTGTCAGCAAACCAACAAATCTCTGAAATCCAGTCCCAGGCAGACTTTCTGGTCACCACAGTCCTGCTATTTTTCTTTCATCAAATGATGGCTTGGGTACCACAGACATTGCCTCCCTTCCTAAACAACATTTTTATTCTATCCACGTTGTCAATCACAGAAAGGACAAGAAGAGTGACTAATCCACAGATTCCGTTCTCTCTAATAAAGCAAAGGAAGGTAGAACAGTCGAAAGTAGTTGAAGAAGATGGTCAAAGACTGTTTCCTACCACTGTAACTGTATCTGGTGAGGGATAAAGGAAGACATCTGACTTATTGGCAAGGGCTGACAAATTTCCAAGCCAGTAATGTCTAACAGGGCCATTTTTCTCCATGGTTTGATACCTCGTTTGCAGTTTCTGCTGCTTGCCAAATAGTTTAATATCCAAGAAGATTTTTTTTATACCACTTTAGCAGCTTAGTGAACAAATTGTGGCAATTAAAAAGACCAGTTTTCATCACTTCTTTAGATATTGCACTAGTCCTAGTGATAATGAGTGGAGTTTACTTGAAGGTCACAGCCTTGTTGCAGAGCTGCCATATCTACTGATCAGACCCAAACCCAAAGTCTAAGAACAGAAACTGGCTTCACTTTATTTTTAGTAAGTGGCAAATTTGATTGGTAAAATGATGCATTATTATGGTTTATTGTAGCTTTAATAAAGGAGAAAATTGTAGCATGCATTCTGGGACAGCAAAGCTAGACAAAGCTGTGATTGTCAAGGGTTAAAGAGATGCAACATAAGGAAAAAAAGAGTTTATAAATGTTATATACTATCAGATAACTCAAAAAGTGGCAAAGGAAGATTTAGAGTAAAAAAACAAACTAGGGTAATTTACCCATTGAAGACATCTCAAACATACTGGGAATAATTCCATTCTCAGTCAAAGATTCACTAATGTCAAAGTGCCCACAAAGATACCAACAAATTTTAGTTCTCTCCATGTTATGCATATTTTCTTTTCTGCAGTAAAGAGCACATTTTATCTGCTAGGGGAAGACCCTTGCATTTTGCAAAGACATCCCCAGACTAATAGCATAATGTCCTGTTGAGCCAGACTATCCTGTCACAGACTGGCCACAAGCAGTTTGCTCTGCATGTAAAAGCAGTCATATCCCAAACCAGAAACCTGCAATACAGAAGAATATGGAGAAGTCTAAGAGACTGCTTGAAGATGCCAGAGGACATTTTGGATGTATGAACTCAGCTCTTGAAGATCACCATACTGGATCCCTGAGGAAGAAATAAGATTACTTCTCCTGAACGTATCAAGCTTAAAAAGGAAACTCAGTTGATAAATCTGGTCAGTTTTGGGAAAGAAATGGTACAAATCTATGAATCTAGGGTTGCACCTTAAGTGATGATTTGAGAGACCAACTGGGGGATTTGTTGAGCACTGCACTACACACAGAAGAATCTGACTCCCAGCACACAAGCTGACATGCTAATAAATCCATAGAAAAAAAAAAACAACATGAAAGCTGACACATAAATAATTCAAACATATTGCCTGTTTTTAAACAAGGTCCTACTATTCCATAAACATGAGAGTTAAACTTTTAAAAGAAAATTGTTTTCCTAATCTTTTTCATTAAAACAAAAATGATGACATTTACTCTATTTAAAAATCACTCCTATTTAAAGCCTTTCAAGCAGCCTCATACAGAGCTTCTTTGCTAATTGAGGCATACTTCAGTGTGGACTTTCACCACTGACCCAGAAGGCAGTGTCTGTTACCTGACACTGTTGGGGATTACTAAACTCAAGAAAAAGCTACAATCAAGAATAAAAAATGGGGCTAGGTCCAGCTTGCTTGTTTAATCATCATGTCTTCATATTAATATGATGTTGACTGCTAATCACAGGACACTGATTTCTTAACTCAGCTGCTATCTTCAACTTCCTTTTAAGTTTTAAAGACTGTATTTAAACCCCACTTTTATAAAAGAAAAAAATCCAAGAGCTTGAGAATCTTCCATTAAATCAAACTTGCTTTTTATAAACAAAACATATCTCAGTGGGCTTCTTTTGATTCTCTCCATCATGCATATGACTAACTCTGCCATCAGCAAACGGTATGTCCAGAGCTAACAATGAAGCCTTGGAAAGACTTACTGGCTACTTCAACTACAAAGTGAAATTCACAAAGTGGAGTCAGGAATATCTCCTGGCAATGGGGTGTTTTAAGGTTATTGGCAGGAAATGGTTATTCACAACTCCTAGCTAAATTATTTTTTAACTTAATGTGTTGGACAGACTGGGTGATTGGTCAAATTCTTCTCTCAGGAGCATAAATGTAATTCTGAAGTGACTCCATTGACCTGAGCACTGAAGTAGAAATGTGAATCTATTTCTATCTGAAATGTATTGCAGCCTGTTGCATTAGTTCTGTGATCCCAGCAGATCCTACAAGTAAACAGGGTCAAGACATGTCAACACACAGATGGGAGATTGACAAACAACCTCTAAAAGGTTGAAGGAAGAGGTGTTGGTACCTGCATAGCCCTCACTTTCCCAGCCTATCTCCTTAGGGCCTTTCTGTGTGATGTCCACTTGGACCCAAACCTTCTCCTTCCCTTAGTTACAGCGCAAGGAACCCCAAGAGACATTTCTAGTCATGGAAGGCTAAAGCACATGAATTCTTCCACTCATCCCTTTTCATGTCCCTTAAGGCTCCCTCAGGTCACACCTCTGACAGCAGCTCTCCTACTCCCTCACATTCAGCTGGGTAAGCTGCTTCCACAAACAGGCCCTGATACTTTTCCATCAGGATGAGGTTTCTCACCAAAGATCAGTTTTCTGAATTACTTAAACCAGCAAACATCCTTGGGACTGAAATGTAAGAAATTAATTCACCAGTCAGTCTGCTGTGTGTAACAAGAGGGAGGCAGGAACTGCTGCATCCCAGATGGAATGCCTGTCCTTGCCAGGCACTTGGGTCTTTGTGGCAAGGGAGGGAAGCAGGTCTTTGCAGTGAGATGATGTAAGACTCATTTTCAGACAATTTAATCAACTTTAGAGCATGTTGGTTCCCAGAAGAATTGCATCTATCCAGAAGGTTTGCTTAGTTGTAGCCCTTGGAAAAGCAGCTCTGACCAGTGATCCCCACAAAATGTATTTACATAGTTTGGATGGACAACCTCAAATATTGGGAAAAATTCCTTACTGGATCTGTGGTGAAGATGAACTGAATTTATGCTTTGTGTGATGTTAGGTGGCAGTATGCTGCTATGTTAAAGATCTGATATGCTTTCCAGTGCTCTGGGAACATTTGGGATATTAACCCTGGAGCTTCAGGCAGATTGCAAATTTCCATTCTACTGACCTACATTATTGCTGCAGTCTTAATGCCTGCAGTAATCTTTGTTTCTTGTCCCAGACTTCCATTTCTCTCAATGGACAACCTGAGAGACTTCATTACGAGGTAGTGATTGGAAACTACATCATTAAACATATAAAGCACTGTACAATTATTTTAATTAAATAAAAATATATATGCCCAATGGTATTAGTCAATAAAAATACTTAGAAGATACAAAAGTAGAAAAAGTCAGAATATTCTCTTAAATCATTAATATATTTTCTTCAAGTAACAGTACAATTTGAAAAAAAAAGAAACCCACCCAATTTTAGTCCTTATCTATTATGTAAACCACTGCAAAACACTAAAACACAGTAATAAAGCATGCAATCCATCAATAGTGAGATCCAGTCTTTTAAAAAATTATGAAACCTTCACTTCTTCACAGAAAGTTAAAAACTCCCACATGAAGCGACTTAAATTTTGCCCATTGTCTGCCTTGTAACAGTGCTTCTGTATTTTAATTATCTGCGGCTCTGCATATACATGACAATAGGATTCAGCCTTATAAGACAAGTCCTCCTTTATTTCCACTTCTCAAAAGTCACTAAACTTTGAATGAACTAAGCCTGCAGGATGCTGTGTTCTAATTTTAACATCTGAAAATAGCAATAATCAATACAGCTGAACAATCCATGATTTTAAATTAAAAATCAAATAAAATCCACATGAATCTTCTATCATCGAAAAGGCCCTTAGATAAGACATACAAATGGATTTTCTATGCTTGGCAGATTATAAATAGATGTAGGTACTGATAAAAACTTTTTGATTCTGTCTTCAATACAAACTTTCCAATAACGAACCAACTGTGAGCAGTATACAGCAATAGTTTTATTTTTATGTCTTTAGTATATCTCCTGATAATCAGTTTTCTCTGTTTTATATTTGCATGAATGGTAATGAACCTCTTACTTGGGGTAACAAATAGCAAAATTATCAGATTTGCATAATTGTTTTGCTCATAGAGTATCTGTAAGCAGCTGCAAGTTCCTTTTATTAAAGAGATGCATTAAAAGATATTTAAAGTTTTATGGAATTTAGGTACTCTAGAAAGTTAATTTCACTGGAAAATCTAAGTATTTTTTTCCACAGATTACTTGCTGACCAAAATTATTATTTTTTTTTAACGTCTTGGGTTTTTATGTAGAAAAAACACTACCTCCTATGTTTTTGAGCAACTTTGAAATTGTGTGTAAAACAGACAGCAAATTAAGTAAAACAATGTTTCCATTAAAAAGTAACACACATAGATATAACCTCACTCTGCTTGTTCCAGTTTGATCCAAATTTTTTGAAGGGATAATTTTGTACCAGCAAAGCACATTCTGGATCAGGTATCATCTGTCTGTACCACTTAGACTTTATGCCAGACAAAGTACAGCGTGTCTTCGACAGTCACCATAAAAGCACAGAACTGGGACAGGGCCTGTGCAATTAATGTACTTGGCTAATTCACCAGAAACGTGATCATGCCAAACCCAGAGCAAATTAAACCTGCTGGGAGATGCAACAGTGCCCAGGTCTAGTGTTAATGATTGTGAAAATGGCACAGTCACAAAGCCACCAGAAATTATTTCTCTGCCCTGACTTGCAGAGTGCAGAGAAGTTACCTTTTGAAGTAACGTGTACATATTTGAAATTATGACTTTGGTTCTTAAAAAAGTTTTGGGTACAATGAAATTATCTTTCTGTGAACAAGTGCATGGTAGAACTTCACTGTGAGCATGTTCTGGATCAATCAAATGGAAAGAAGGTATTTAAGCACAAGGAAAAAAAGGAAAAAATTCAAATAATGCAAACAATTTGTGAAGCATAGTTGTTGCTTATGGGTTTTTTCATAATAAAAATTTGTAGCAATAAATCAACCACTAATAGTAACAATTGTGTAACAATCAGCATTGTTCAAGGATGCAGCAGGGTGACAGAGTGGTGGTCTGTCAGGGTTACCAAGGCTGGTGACTGGGTGTCTGAACTCCCTGCACAGCTGCAGAGCTCGCAGCCTGCAGAGTCACTGCCTCAGTCCATCAGCAAACCCCAGGCCTGGCTTTGATAAATCATGTTCTAAGTCATATGGCCAGAGAGCAAAAATTTGGATATGGGATAAAAGATATCTTTGACTCCTCTGAAACATTTCTCATGGGTGCTGTGCTCATTTTTTAGCCACTGCCTTTGCAGGCTCTGACACTGCTCTCCAGCAGCACTGCCCCAGCAGAGCTCAGTGGCTGTACCAGTGCACGCTGCCTGGTGAGAAGGGGCACACTAACCCTGAAGTGTGCCATCATTTCTGTGTCTTTTCCCCTCGTGGTGCCCGCTCTGTGGGAATGCTGAGGCTGTGAAACTGCAGCAGGCACCAAATTACACGTTAGCTATCTCCATTATAACAGGCTGTCATCGTTCAGCACAGAGCAGCCATTAATCATCCAACAATCATTCATCCATCCTCTCGGTGAAGCATTAAACTGTGGCCCTTTCTGTCTGTCTCTGGTGATCATCCAGGTGGAAATTAGAAATCCCAGAGTGCTTTTCAAAAAGAACAGGGGCTAACCTGGGTGACCCTCAATAATAAAAGGGAAAACCTGTTTCCATTGTCCACAGCTGTGTGTAAGCTATTGCCAAGTACATAATAGGCGCCACATTTCCCTACACAGTCACTGCTTCTCCAGCATTTAACTCATTCATCTGTAGAGTAGTTTGGGACACCTTGAGTATGAAATATGCTCTGTGAAATCAAATTCCATTATCCCTTACAGCATGCTGACAAGCATTTTCAACCAAAAATTTCACACTGCCCCTGTGATTCAATCTTAAAAGAGTCTCCTCCCAGTGTAGCAATTTGCAGTAGTGCTTCACCTTCATACAGGGAACTAAGTGCTCAATACACCATAAAACATATGCTAATAATGGTGGGCAAAATTCACTTAACGTGGACAAATGTTTGTTGTTGGTTTTTCCTCTCTTTATTTTTTAAATTGGGTTTCTTTGTTGTTAAATTATGATGCTTGTGCTCTCTAGATTGAATAAAATCTTGTTCTTTTGGAGCTGCTGGATGAAAGACATTTAGGGACTTAGATAATCACCTTCCTAACTAGATTTGATCTGATTTTGAGGTCATTTTCATGCATTAGCTTAAAAGAATTACAACACAATTTAATAATAAATTCTGTTAATATAACTTAGCCTTGAAAAATTGCACTTATATTGAGAAAGTAATATTTTAATATTTTATTCACTAAAGTCCAATTCTAAAGACATTTTGATCCACAATCACAATGTCCTTAAGCACATCCAATTTTTCAGTGCAATAATGAAATTTAAAACCAGAGAAAACAACAGCAGTATTAGGCAGTTAAGTGTCTCAGTCTCATTAGAAGAAGATAGAAATTAAGCTTCTGATGCCCTTAATATTTTTAGTTTCTAGCCAAGGGCATACAAAGTAAATGTTAAGTGTTGACTGAGCCCAGAAGAAGCTGCTGTGACCTCCAGAGGTCCAATCCCATCCCATACTCTTTTCCACATGTGCATGCTCTCTTACCCCCTCATTTGAGAGAATTCAAAGTACATTGATTCTTTTACAGAAGTACAATGGATTTTGCACAGTGCTCACTGCTATATTATCCAAGTGACAAATAAGAAAACAGAGAAACAGAACTACTGGATTTTGACTTAGCCTGAAAAATTAATTTTTAGCAAAGTTACATTATATAGGAAAAAAAAAAGGAGGCACAAGCATGGTTATGTGGAACAAGAATAAATATTGGCATAGGGAACATACCGTTATCCGTGCTTTGGACCATAGCTCTGAAAAATTTCATAACTACACTTATATTGAGAAGAGAAAAATGTGTTAATATTCTCTCACAACTTTGTTTCAAATGAAGAGATTACATGGACTGAATTAATTTCTAATTGTTCCCTGATGCACACTGGAAGGCAAGATGCTCATAGCAGAAGGTTCCACAGTTGTGTGAATTTGTGTACATGGATGTGCTCAACTTCACAGACCACTGACATGATTTTAGAAATCAAATATCATTAAGCTCTACCTACACTATGTGAAAAGTTAGTAAAGCTAAAACATATATTGGGGAAGTAAATGTGGTTAAACAACAACTGGAGAATAAGAGGACTATGAATGTGGAGTGCAGATATTTAATTCATTTTTTAATACAGCTTCCACGAGCACTGAACTTTCAAGTATGTTCTGCAATTAAGGATTATTTACAACATGTGTTGGGCAATTCCACATTCCTTTTTGTCACACCCTCAGCTAAAATAACTGGGACAAATGGTCCCCAAATGCAAAACTAGAGAACACAACATTTAAAACAGCACACTGGAAACAGGAATGAAAAACAAAATGCATGAAGCCATATAGAAGGCCAAGGTGAATTTAGCACACAGGCAGATGTGCATGAAACCTCAGTGAAGCAACATCCTCCTGGTGTCTGAACTGCAATTGTCCTGCCTGCAAAGAGCAAAAGAAAAAGGCCTGCAACTCCCCCACTTGATACACGGCTGGTTACTTGACCAATGATTTATATCAGGTGCCTAACATATCCAGTCTCAATTTTTCTGCAATTAAGGAGGGCAGGGCAGGCCAGTGACAAACGGTTTTCCTACAGCACTTTTGGCTTTAGCTATTACCCCTTAGATATCTTTAAACTAATTCATCCCTCTCTAGAATCCCAGGTTTAGGTTGATAAATCAAGCGAGACCTGTGTGTGCTGGGAGCTGATTACAGGGTCATTCCTCAGCAGAAATGTTTGACCATAGTTTCCCAACTTCATATTTTATCTAGCAGCTGGTGATGTATCATCACTAATCCAAATGCAAAGTATCAGGAAATAAAAGGAGGCGGCACTGTTTATAATAAATCACTGACAGGGAAAGCTTGACCTTTTCATTTCCTACAAGGTATTTCATTGTTAGACCACAGACAAACAGAATTTTTCATCTGGTGCTTAATATGCATCAGAAGAGAACAAAGGTTTATAAGACAAGAAGAGGAGGGCACTACCTCCACTAGATAACACTTATCTTTCCATAGATCAAAAAGGCAATGCTGTTAATAAGACTTTTTTTCTTAAGAATCTTTTGTTCTTCTTATTAGACCATAATTTAATCATAACATGCACTCTGTTACCTTTCATCCTGAAGGAACATTCAGAGACTCTGTTAACTTAACAAAGCCTATTTAAAATGTTATTCTTTTTAAGAAATTGTTTATCTTTAAAAGCAAATATAAACAACTAACACCATAATGATGTACAAACACAAAATGATATCATTATTATCAATGCTCAAGCTGGAAAGGTATCCCCCATATGTTTTTATTGGTATAGCAATTGTGGCTACAGGTGACATTGCTGTTCAGACTGGACACAGCACAAATAATAAAAGGCTTCCTCTGCAAGGAGCTTTCATTTCACCTTTCACAAAAAAAAAAAAAAAAAAAAAAAAGGGAAACAGAGATACGAAACAGCCATGATTAACATAACACTTTCCTTGAAAAAAAAGAAAACCTGTTAACTGAGGTATCTTGTTGGTCTATCTCCCCTAAACCTCTACCAGGCTACATTGTACCCAGCTTCAAGACTCAGCTCCTTGACAAATACAGCAGCCACAGCATTTTGTTAAGAACACAGAGGCTGTTAGAATACACATCCCCTTTCCTCCCTTTGAACAGCATGACCCAGCACCAGAAATGAGACACCAGGCATGGCTGCAAAAGCAGGGAGGATTCAGGCAATGGCTCTGTGTGCCTTAACACCAAGAGCATTCTAAACACATAGGTTTGATTACAATCACATGGAACAAACTCAGGATCACAGCAGCAGGTCACTTGTTCCATCTCTTTTCCAGTAGAAAATCACAAAGTTTTATGTTTGGGCTTCCTTCATGTTAGCTTTCCTTGAAAGTTGGTGAATTTCAGAAATCCTTTCTGAAAGCCTCAGGTGGAAGCTCAGAAAACCTGAAGCCAACTGTATGTCCTGTGTTACCAGGCAGAGCACATGAATGCAGCCTCATTGGCTATAAAGCACCTCCTACCAGAGTACCTTGAGCATGTGCACAGCTTCTGTCAGTAGCGCAGGGATTATTTGGGGTCTTTCTTCCCATTCTCCCTTCTCCCAAAGAATCGTACCAGAAATGTTTCATTTGGCTCTCTAACAGACCTTTCCTTCTTGGATTTTCAGTGGGTACTTACATGTTCACTGAGTTAGCACAAAAAAAAGCATTAAGAGATATTTTACTGTGGCCCACTTACAGTTTTTACACCAGCCTGCACACTAAGTTTGCTGACAGTTGGTGTCTTTAGTGGTACCAGGACCCTCAAAAGTGACAAGAGGAGAGCAGAGCAGTGGCCTTGCTCCTACTAGGAAGTTGGAGGTTATTGTAATCCTGAGGAAACATCAGCTCAGCTTGCTCAACAATAAAAATGATATTACAGCAATCCCTGGGGGTGTTTCTGTTGTATTGGTTGTCTCCAACCTCACCCTTACATGGAGCTGTCATATCACTACCACTAAGCTGCAAGTGGCTTTTTTAATTTGCCAGCATCTTAATGTATTTTACTATCATTAGCTGCTACTTCTCCTCTCACACAAAACAGGTTTAGAAAATCTATTTTACTAAGAGCTAGTATATCTAATTTGTATGAATTTACTAAAGCTTGTCAGTCACACTAAAGCATTTAATCATCTGTGACATTAAAATAAAACACTTTAAAACCTTTGGCACAGAGTGTTCCTGTTAAGAAAGTACTGTAATAGTATTCACTCTGCTGGCAACACAGAAGAAAGCAGCAGAAATTAACATGAACAAAATATAGTCATTCTCATAAAACTTCCATTAATACTGGTCAAAGTTGGAAATTCTTCGATGCTCCTTCAAACAGCTTATTGCCATTGTAATGATCTGAGATGTTTCATCCTTCTATATACAGCAGCCATGCAGGCAGGGGGAAGCTGTTATAAAGTCAATACTAGGGGGTTTTAGTGTAATTAGAACCCCTCATTGCCCAGAGGGAAGAAAAAAAGTAGGAAACTTTCTCTCTGCTTTATATTACTACCAAGAAAAAAAGCAGAACACTTAAATTAGAGAAGTTATCTTAAGGGGAATATCTTTTTGCCCTCCTACGTCGAGTCTTCACTGGAGTCAGGATAGTTAGAAACTGCCATTTAATTTCCCTCCTCTCCTCCTGCCCTTCTTTTAAAAAGAGAAAAATAAATTGCAATTGTCACAGTCACGTCACTCCAAGATCCAGTCTGAAGGATCATCACCAAATATAATGAGACTTGGTGTTATTTGGTGCATTTCAAACAGGCAGCTCTTGGTGCCCAACCTACAGCAGAGGGGAGAGCCCCTGCTTGGCCTCAGATGCACGGGGGTGACAAAATGATGTCAGGGCTCCAGCCTTGGGTCCCTGCAAGATGAACACCTCTGCTCAAGTGAGGCCATTCTGAGGAGTGCCAGGCTGACAGCAGCGTGGGGAGGGAGGGAAGGAGGGAGGGAAGGAAGGGAAGGAAGGGAAGGAAGGGCAGGAAAGGAAGGAAGGGAAGGGAAGGGAAGGGAGGAAGGGAGGAAGGGAGGAAGGGAGAAAGGGAGGAAGGGAGGAAGGGAGGAAGGGAGGAAGGAAAAGGAGGAGTAAGTTGCTGTAATTTCATATGCATAAAAAGACCCTACTAAACATACTCTGAGGTTTGAACAGCTGTCTGTGGAATATCTGAATCCTATGGAAATACATTGAAAACAATATTGCTATAGCTCAGTTTACCCCTCTAATTTTCTTTCTTTATACACAGATTTTCCATTGCTCTTGATGGGAATTCTGCTCATGTATTAGCAAGGGAATAAATTCCTTAATTTTCAAATCTCAGTCCTATTTTCTCTAAACTAGAATCTCCCCTCTTCCTAATTTAATTTGCCTCTCTGAGACTGTCCCCAGTAGAAGGTGAATCAATCACTTCATGAAAGGCACCTCTGCATGACTGCCAGAAGAAGGTCTCCCTACTCTTTAAACATTAAATCTGTGCAAGGTAAGAGAAAATACATTCAAGAACCATAGTAAGGAAAATGGAAGTTCCTGTAAATTTGCCAAATTAAAAGTTAGTTTAATTTGTGTGTTATTATCCACAGGCCAGTATTGTGATATTTCATGGCAAATAAAGAAAAAATAGGAATTGTTGAGGTGTCCACTGAATTCCCGTGTTGTGCAGTGGTATAACAATAACAGCTGCAGAGGGTACTATGCTGAAATTCACCCTCTTGAGAAGAACCTACACAGTCCTTTTGAGGGACCTGGATTTTCCCCTCTGATTTCCAAAGGACTTGGGACAAATGAGTTTACAGGCAGCTGAAGAAGAGTCAATCTGAAACAGAAACATCTTTTATGAGGAATATCACCCTTTTCTTAGACCTCTACATTTTCTACATTAAAAGATCTATTTTCTACCCAGAGAGATTTTAATTTTACTTCTGTAACTGGTAACTATCAGTTTTACTCTGGGGAGTGTGCTTGTCCTTGGGAGTAAATGAAGAGGCAGAGGCCAGGCGCTGTAGGGACTGAGCATCTGTGGTTCCTCCCAACCCATGAGCCAAGAACACACCTCACAGAATTTGCAGGTGTGCAGCCCCTTCCAGGTGAGAGGTGGAAACTCCCTTTGTGCAAAGCCTGGTTAAGTTACATATGCCTGTGACAGCATGGAGTGGTATGGATGCTAACAGTGTCCACTGCTTCAAATTGTAAAATATGAGTGCTTCAGAAAAAGAAAAAAGTGCATCCAGGGCTATTCAATTGGGAACTGCTTAAGAAACTCATGAAACAAACTCATCTATGACAGCGAGCATCCCGAGGAGACATTGCTGTAGGATTGCTCTGCTCTCATCCTGCCCCCCATGACATTCATGACTGACCACTCTCAGAGATAGATACAGGGGAGACAAATCTCCTGTCTGACCAGGTATGGCAATTCTTACACAGGGCTGCTCGACCTGATTGCTTTGCTTGGATGTTAGACACACGAGGGGCTGACACTAACTTCATCCATTTTTCCCATTCTCATTTTCAGCCTGGTGAAGATGAAAATCTGCTGTCCATTTCAGGTGTAAAACAGAGAGAGGCTGGACAGCTCTGCAGAGGAACCAGCTCAGCATCTCCCTGTCAGCTGCCCTGGGAAAATCTTCTCATTTTCCTCCCCTCCAGCCCAGAAGCAAAACCAACTAATATCATGGCCACCTACACAGCGCTCCCAAAACCTTGCTGGCAATTCTTTATAGTGCTTCTGATGAAAAGATTTATGATTTTTCTTATTTCCCGCCCACCCCCAGAGCCTAGTTTAATATTCCCTGGTTTTTTATGCCTCCCTCTCCCCACTAGAAAAAAGGTTTCCCTTTTGCTGCCAGGGACAACCAGAAAATGGTTCAGTACCCAGCAGTTTCTCCCCAGCCTGTTGGGATTCCCACCCTGCTACCACAGCACCCACAATAGCTGTGGCACTCCAGTCTCCCCAGGATCCTGCAGGGGAATTTCTCCACTCTGAAATGCTTTCCTGAAATGATGAATAATGAATACGTGGAGTTTTTTATCACTGCTGCTACTTCATCTGCAGTGGTTGAGGCCAAACAAAGCAAAGTGTAAGGACATATGTGAAATATTATATTGGACTAATATAGTTGGAAAAATAGACAAGTTCTCCAGTATATAAATCTCTCTTTAGGTGATCTTGTGCATCCAAAGTTTGTGCTTCTTCCTGACAGTTTTCTAGTCAACTTCTCCTTTGGGAGCTTCTTTGTTTTAATTCAACAAACAATTCAGCAGGCTTGTCAAGAATTAATTAGGTGGCTCAGGCAAAAATACTCTCAACAATCTCCTGCCTCTCTTTACAGCAGGCCTGTACCAGCCTAGCTGCACCTGTATTTCTGCTGCAATTCATAAAACCTGTATTAATTTGCAGATTGCCTTCCCTCACAAAACCCCAACAGCTCACTGTCTCCTCTGCTTCTCTGCTTGGCAAAACAAAACTCAGGGAAGAAAGAAAATGATATGGTAATTAAATTCTCTCTCTGTTTTAAAGGGACAAGCAGTCTTTCTGTACTAATCTGCTCCTTGCAAATTCAAAACAAATACAAGGGAATTAATATTGTACAGTTCCTGCTAATGTACTAACTATAAATTGCTGGCTACCAAATGAAAAGTAGGAACAATAATACATAAGATGTTATTAAAAACCATTTACAGTAACAGAAAATTAACAATTTCTATCCAGAGGATTCTGCTATAGCAGATGGGATTACACTGCAAAAAATAAAATCTCCAATATAATTTGCCAATTCATTCTTCATCAATCCTTTCAAGATTAAGGAGGGTTTAAAAAATGGTAATTTGGAAGGGGAGAGATCCAAACCTGTGGGTACTCTCAGTACTGAGTAAACCCCAGAGTTTCCCATAGGTAAACAATGAAACTTAATTAACAGGTCAAGTGAGTGATTTGAGGGATTTCTGTAGCACCTGTTTCCATATGCTCAGAGGGACTATTTTTAGCAATATTTGACAGTGCACCCATTTTGACTACAGGCCAAATGCTGTAGATCAGGTAAACTGATTTTCTGATTTTACTTAAGACATTGTTATCCTTTTTCCATATGTTCAGATTCCTGTAGGGTTTTTTAATTTGTTCCCCTGCAAAACACACCATAACTATGCAGAAAGGATAGAGGATTTTTACTTTTTTTAACTTTAATAAAATGGAATATTTTCCATCAGGTTGTGTTGTGGCTCAAAATAAAAAGGTGACTGACAGCTGATAGAGGATATACTGAAGTGTTATACCAAAAATATTTTTACCTTAGCATACACAGCATGAAATTGATTCCAAGGGAAGATTATTGGTTTCGTAGTGAGTTACATTATTTAGGTGGATGCATCTCACTCTATCTCTAGGATTCAGGTCTAGTGCCTTGAGACCCTTCAATCCCTCAAGGCTGCAAGATTTAAAGTTTCTTGGGCTGGAAGCTTGAGGGACTGGGTCTGCAGAACTGACAACACAGCAGACTAAGCCAAAGAGTCTCGAATCTGCTGACCTGGATCTCTCTCTCTCTCTGATGCTGCAAGGACTAGAAAAGCCCTTTAAAAGGTCCCCATAAGTTCTAGCACAAAGAGAAAAATTTTCATCTTATGAGAAAAGGTCATGAGTCCGATTCTCAGCTTCTTGGGGCCAAAGGTCTTATACAAATATTAAAGTGAAGAAAATGTAGAGGAGTAGAACCAGGCATGTAATGCAAGAGCCACATGAGACCAGCAAAGCCATGCCTTTGCAACAATACATTTATAGAAAAAATATGTGTGCATAAGCATAGGTGAATTTTACCTGATTGCCACTAATAGTAGGTAAAAGGATTCTCAGTAGTTGTCTGATTTTTCACCTATCTCAGTGAGAATACTCCTGCTTGTGTTGTAGAAATCCCAAATGTAAGATCAGACTCCAAGGAAAGTGCTCTGGAAGGTACTGAGACTGTCCCTGGTGCTGTGGCACTGATATATTTCATGGAAAATTTTGTGATGGATTGACTGCACTCTGTATGTTCTTTTGTTGTAAATTGTAAGTTTCTATCTGGACTACACTTCCCATGCTGCAATAGGGTCTCATCATTCAGAGAGAAAAAACAATAAAGCATCATGCAAGGCATCTGACCAAGAGATCTAGTCACTAAAGAAATATGTGGGCATGAAACCATGAAATAACCAGTGCTGTAAGGTATCACTGCAGATTTTGTAACCAGAGGCTTCTGGGTCCAGCAGCTCCTTCCTTCCCCTGCTACAGGAAAAAAACCCCAAAAACCAAACACCAAAAAACCCAAAACACCCTCCCACCCCCCCACATAGACCCTTACATGTGTAAATAATGCTACTGAAATCAAGAAAGCAGGCACATCTCTATTAGTGTGACTGCCAAATCAAGTTCTCAACCAGTCAGCACATAAAATAAAGACATATGGAATTAAATTCATTGTGTTCAATCAGTAAAAAGTAAAAGAACTCAAATTAATTATGCAAACTTTAAAAAACACATTTAGGGATATGATTTGTTCAGAGAAGTACGTTTTGCACACTACCTGAATCTAGCTGAGAGAACACATAAAACATTCATTTCATTTTCTGGTATGTGCTCGTTTAGTACAATACACTCAGCCATAATGATGTAGCTAACAATTTTATGGTCTTGTATGATTCATGCTGCAAAGGATACCATGCCACACTGAAACCTTTTTATTATCAATCATTGGGAAACAGAAGCTTGAAGACTGGCATTAATTAAGAGGGTAAGGATTTACAAATGCTTCTGCTTCATTCTCTAAATATAAATATTCATGGTAGTATCTATGGATCACTTTTTGAAGTAAAAATTGATCTTGTAAAATAAGAAGCTGTAAAGGCAATAGAAGCATAATTATGAAAGGCTGTCTTCAAATCTTACAACTGGAACACTTTATGACAATAATTCTCTAATTTTTCTAAAAACAAAAATACTGGAATAATTATGGAAATATAAAGGTGACCATGAATTTAGATTCCTTGTTAAAATCAGTTTTTTAAATAAAAAGGATTACATTTCTATTTATTTCTTCTTTCCCTTTACAGTTTTTTTTCCCTCTGGATCCTTTGTGTCTGTTTCTCAGGAGGCCTGTTAGATGTGCACCTCTCACACACACCTTTACATTACATCTCCTTGTGTTCATGCAAATATTGTTGTCACTTCTGTCTGTGCATCTTCCTGAACAAATCTCACAGGTTTTCTACATGTATTTCAAACTGGGCATTAGCCATAATTAAAGTAGCTGTTTTCCATTTCTGTTTATATTCCTAATTTTCTTTGTGTAAGTAATTATGGTAAATGCATTCCCATTAAGCACACATTAAAAAGAAGATATATAACTGAACGTACCTGCTTGATAACCCATTACTTGTTTATATTTTTTATTAGTCCAAAGAACACTAAATATTGCATATGTAATCAGAAGTATTGGTTCCACCTCACCTAAGATACAGAAAATAATTATTTTAATAGAAACAGATTGAATACTGTAAATAAAAAGACTGGCAGCAACTAGTGATGCCTGTGGTGAGAAACTCATTCCTGCAAAGAGTCTACACCTCATTAGACTGAGGTAAGACAAACACTTGGCTAACTACAGATCTGAAGAAAGTACAGAAATTCAAGGGTTTTCCTAGCTTTAAACACAAAAAGAAAATTTGGTTTCAACTGTAATATTTTCTAGGTCATCAAGATACAGATGTTTTTCATTTAACAATTCCGTAAGTAAATAAAACAGCTCCTGGTGATAAACATTCAGGCAAAATGACTGAAAACAGTGTCTCCTCAATTGTCCTGAAGGTAAGGGAACTATTTAAACTTGCCCATACTTGCTATCTCCACCTTTAAAATCTGCCAGCTAATAACTGGCAAAAAAACATTGATAAAAAACAAATCAAATTGACTTATCAATTACTTTGATTTTTTTCCCCCTCTTTTAATGTTGTTGACAAGATTAGTAGATAATGCAAAAATATATTTCTTTCTCTTCAAACCCCTTGTTGATCTATTTTGTCTTTATTATTTTGTTCTAACAAGCACACCCCAGCTTCTGGAACTCATCATCCTAAAACACCATTTAGTATCTTCTGTTTTCAGATTAGCTCTTATTAACCTAAACCATTCAGTGAATAATGTCTATGCCTGTACAGTGTATGATTAAATACAACTACATTCAGCGCTTTCATGTATGAATTCTGCTTGGGAGAAAAATTGCCATGTTGCTGGACAGCATTTTTGAATATTCTTCCCTATCACAATTATTTATTATTTCTATTAGCTAATGTTGTTTTACTCCTAATTATGGGTAATTAGATGATGAGTTGTCAGCACAATCAATTCGCTTAGAAGCTTCTACATTTAATTAACTCAAGATGGTTTTGAACATTTAAATGTCAAAACAACATTTAGAAAACAGAACATTAATATGTTGTTCATTGAGCTGTACATTATAGAATGTGACTTAAAGAACCAAAGGTTTTGATGTGATGACAGGTCTCAAATTCTGCTTGTAGAGAAACCAAATTTGCTGTACATTTTGACAGCTTTACTACAGTGGCTTTGGGCTTAGCAGGTCACCTGTTACAGAACTTCAGTGCTGATCTGACTACTGCAGGACTTGGATAATGGAAAAACAGCCTTCCAAAACCAGAATCTAGGAAAGTTGCAATGTCAACCTCCATCAATTTTAGTGGCTTCAGCGTGGGGATGGCTCCTCTCAAGAAATGGAAAGGAAAGTAGACTCAGACCCATCATCAGTGGAAGAAGGGCTCTAGACAGGAAGGTATAAGATGGCAAGGCCTTCACACCCATGTTTGTTCTGGACTATGTGATAAGAGACTATAAATGCACCCATTTATGCAGTTTTTTACCCTGTTCTGCAAAAGGATGCTGAGAGTAAATCAGGACAAGACTCATGAGAAGTTTCAGAGAAAGAATCTGCCCCACCCATAGATTTTTATTTAATGTTACTATTGCTGAAAAAGCACCCTTCAAAGCCTGACACACTGTTATAACAGCTGAAACTCCTTGATATTTACAAGGAAGTTCATTGTTCTGTTTGAACACATCTTTCCAAAATAATCATTAAGCCACCAACTGAGCATACTAACATTAAAGTTTCCTCTTTAACATATGAAATCATAACACTATCTTAAAAAGCTTAGCGGTTACTGAACACGTTAGTGGAGTTTTCTGTTCTGGAAAGAGTCTCGGTCTGTCTCTCTCCTCAAGGATGTACAATTGCAGTGGAAGAAGTGGTGAATGATGCCAGACCAGCCAGCAAGGACAACATTCTATTGTTCATGAAGAATACTTATAATCAGGGGTCTGGCTTTGAGGCCCTTATGAGCTCCTGGAGATGAACAGAGTAAGGGTAGGAGAAGAGCTCATGATCCATCATGGTTTTGAAAACATACCCAGGAATGTCCTCCTTTCCTGTGACTACACCAAGCTTGCAAGGTACTAAGCCCAGGCTGGCAAATTCTAAGAGTCAATCCTTATTCCCACAGTGACCACATGTAAGGTTTTCATATCAGAAAACCTGCCAGAAGGAAACTTAGATGTTTGAGATAATGTCTGACAAGGAGTTATGTTTTCCTCTTATCACCAGGACTTTTGGAAAGAGGCTTGGAAAGGCTTGAGAGCTTCATGCCGTGCTCAAAGCCAGCTAGATCACTGGGCAAAGGCAGATTCTTGCCCCATGAGCTTTAAGGCTACACATTAAAAAATGGTGGCTTAAAAGCTGCCTTTTTACAGTCTAAAAACTGTAATTGTAAATTTCTCTGCTGAAGATTCAGAGTTGATGGAATTCATCCTGCTCTATGAAATTTCAAATGGTTCTCCAGGGTCAGAACTTCTGGATTTAGGAAAGGGCTTTGTGACTAATCTATGGTCATCTTTCAGTCAATATATGCATTTGCTTAAATTTCTTACAAAATCCCCATGGCCATCCAGATTCAGCTTTACAATGCTGAACAAAGAAGCAAAACAATAAAAACCAAGTCACCATCTATATTTCCAGCACTAAGTCAAGTCATACATATTTCAATTCACATGGCATTTGCTCTTTCACTGAAAACATCTCTGAAAGTTACCCTGCTTTTCCCTCTGACAAGCTGTCATTGTTTCTAGTAACACATTTTTGTTCCAATGTTGGGAGACTTTTCATTACCTTCTGTATCAGAAGAACTGTTTTCCACAGTACATATCCCAAAGGCCCGAGTGAAAGAATGCTGCCTGCTTGCTTTAATACCAAAGCCAGAACCTGAGAGTCAGCACAAATGACAATAAAAAGAAATTACTGAGAATTTGGGGGTGTCTCATACCAAGTAGACAGAATAACTTTAAGGCCTATAAAATAAACACAATTTCCTTCTGTTGTACAGTAGGCATTATTCATTACCAGTATGGTTTTGTTGTGGCTGTGCTGTGTTTTGGTACTGAACATCAACAACATGACAGCAATGTTTCAGCCTTTCTATTCTCTTTCTACAGATGCAAATGTAACAGTAAAGCCAAATGACAGGTACTCCCACACTTGCTGGTATTCCATCAGTCAGGCACAGTTTGAACAGCATGGGGCCCAGATGAAGCTGCGTAAGCCAGCACCTATTAGCTGCTTCCTTTGATTCTCCTGCTACTGCTCAGACACAGGGCAGGATGTTGCAAAGGATAAGCAGCACTAAAAACAGACAAAAAAAATTATTATCCCAAACAAAGGTCAATAAGGCACTCAGAAGACCGTCTCTGTTTCACTTTCTGGTTTTTAGAGCAAACTGTCCTGTCAAGATCTCAATGGTTTCCCTGAGCCTGAAAGATAATTCAAGATCTCTGTGTAGTTTGAGAAAGTTTTTAAAAATGCAGCACACAGTGCAGCAGTTTGAAGCCTCTCCTGCAAGACTGAGAGATAAAGAAGTAATCATGATGAATGCCTTTTCCTGCTCTTGTTCTTTTTCTCTCCGTTCCTAAATTCCTTTCTCTTGACAACCAGAAGATACAATTTTCAAATTCATTTTACAAAGTTAATGTTAGGCTACAGCAGGATTGATGATGCTACTTCCTCAAACCAACAATTCTTTACATATTATTTTCAGTCCTTGAGAGTGTCCAGAATGAGATGGGGCACTGAGATCAGTTTGTGGCTATTATGTTCATGACTATGCATTTCTTTTCCTCATGATAGTTATGTGACAGATTCTTACATCCAAACCCATTATTTTCCAAATGAATGAATTCAGAAAGTTAAAATGCATGTCCTACAGGCTAGGAGTGAATCTGTACACATATACATGAACACAGATAGAGGAAGTCTTGGGCAACTCAGTGAAGTTTCTGGCTGTGTGCTCTTTGAAGTTTTATGCTGTATAGTTGGACATGCCAAAAGCTGAACTTTCGGTAAGATTGAAGTAAATTAAAAATAAATGCAGAAATTCTCAGAGGTTGATATGCAACATGGAGAGCCTTAAATGGCCAATGAATTTCAGCTTGCAGAGTCACTATGCTATAATTGCATGGTTATGAACTTTTATTAGTTGATTGTTCCCTTCCATTTTTTAAATCATCACAGGCCTTTCTCTGCTCACACTGAAGCCAAAGGCTGTGTTCCAACTGCTGCTCCTGGCACGTGGGGCAGGGTTGCAACCCACAGTGCACACTGCAAGCAGAGGAAAGGTCTGTGAACAAAGTCCTGCTGCTCCCACTGAAAAGCCCACACGTAAAATAGTCTCTTTTTTTTTTTTTTTTTTTTTTCTGTCAAGGATGTCCTGGGTGCTAATGTATTTCCTAAGTGGGTTTTCTGGAAACTGTGCATAGAGAGTTACTAGCAGATTGATCTCCCAACCACATAAAAGTCAGCCTACATTTGAGCTGGTCACAATGGTGCAGGTTTGACAGAGTCCAGCTAAAGGCAGAAAACCCCTTTCTTCAATTTTGAGGCTTGTTTGGACAGCTTTGACTGTGTTTCTCTAACCTATATATTTGACTGAAATAATCCTTCAGGCAGGCAGCAATTTCTCTTCTATAACAGAGACATAGAGTCCTGATCTCAACTGAAATATTTTCAATCTTTCAGAATATAACCACATGCATAAGTAATAACTGGGATATGTTTTATCATTTCCCTCATCTCAGTGAAGTATATATATATAAAGGGCATCAAAATACTCGATATTTCTGCTCTGCAATACTTATGTAAATCACTGCTATTTTGGACACAGTTCTCTGTTAGCACCAACATTTGTGGCTTGCAAAAGGCATTATTCTAAGCTTGGCATTCCTACTGGAATTATAATTCTGAGAAATCATCGCAGCCATCTAAAGGGGCTTGTGCATGAAGCTCCTGCTCCCTCAAACACTGCTTAAGCCAGAATGACTAATGGTCTTTTTCAAAGATGACTAGATTTATATATCTTCCCCCAGGACTCAATGCTTCCATGCAGCCAAGAAACCTTTTATTAAAATGCTAGCAATATAGTTACATTTTACTCTCAATACCTGCAGACCAAAGATTTCTAAATAGTAGAATACTTCCCAGCAGATCAAACTGTAAAAACAGCAAACCAGGAATGACTGAGAATCACACTGATCTCACAGAAAACTGGCACTGCATTTCCAAAAATAAATTCCAGTTCCAACCCTTTCATTCCCACAATCAAATACAGGTGCAGCTGTACAACAGTAATCAATGGCGGATAGAGACAGATGTGCAACTATCCAATTTGCAAACAAAGAACGCACATGTCAGTAGCATGGACGACCACATCTTCACTTCAAAGAGTTCGGGACTGGATTTTGGCAGGCAAAAACATACATGTGTTTGGGAGGCTCAACAGTGCAAGAAACGATCGTATGCTCACTAATCAAAATCCAGCAGAGGCCTTCTTTGACAATTTGGCCCTAAATATTAAGCAGTGCCTGGGGGCTGATTAAAATTGACCTCTCTGGGGCATAGATCATGCAACACTAAGAAAACAAGCTGAAGAAACAGAAGCAAAGACTGCTGTTCTCTGCATCTTTATTGGTATGAAAACTCTTAAGACGCCAAACAAGGGGGGTGTTCAGGGGGAGATGTTAATATCTGAGGAGGGAGATCAAAAGCAGCTAACGTTCCTGGCACTGCAATGTGGCATGTGTATCTTTATACTTTTAAACTTACAGTTAAAAAAAGAAAAGGGGGGGGAAAAGAAAAGAAAAAAAAAAGGGGAAAGAAACATTTCTTTGTTAAATCAAATATTGCCACATGTTACTCATTTTAAGTTTGCTGTCCTAAGATCCAACTTAATTTAGTCTGCATTGAACATTTCTGATCTGAACATTTAATGTGGCAATGTTTTGCTCTGCCAGGAACATTATCTGAATGTTAAACATGAACTCAATTTATTCATCAGAACATGGCAAGCGTGATACCAAAGGTCACTTTGTTTATATTGTCCTCCAAGTCCATACCTTACAGCTCGTTTCTTTCATCTTCAAACCTCAGAACACTCAACATTATTGGATGTTACAATGTGAGTAAGAGAACTGGATTATTTTATTGTTTTTAAAGCATTTTTACTTGGAACTGGAGGGAAGGAAACAGCCTTGTTCAGCAGCAAGGAAAAGCACAGAAACATGCAATAACACATCTGCTCCATAATGAACTGGTAACAGATATGCAAGATAAGGTTGCCCTGGTGTAGAGGATGCATAAGAAGCCGTGTGCATTACATCTTAATGCTCACAATGCAATTATAGCTTTTCAATTCTGTAAGCAGTTGCTGATCTCAGCCACATCAGAATAAAACCACAACCACCACATACGCATTTTTCATGCAAAACATGGCCACAAAGTCTTTGCAGAACCAGAGCCAAATTCTGATATTAATTACACTGGCAGAACTTTGCAGTAGTACCACAGTCAGATGCAGATCTACTGTTGAAAACTGTACCTACATCAACAAGATTAGCTTAGAAACTGGTGCCTATTCTTGAGAAAACGTCATACATTGTGCATATTACCAGTTAAGATGATTCCAATGCTGAAAATGCTTGTCCCTCCTCCCCTCAACATCTAAGGGCAGCTTGAATCTAAAAGAATACAACCATTCAAATGCATAAGCTGGTAGATGAAAGACACGTGAAACATCCATTTCAAAAATAACCCAAACCATTGTCTTTCTGAAGTGGCAGAAACATATTTCCATTCTTTCCTATTTGTCACTGCTTCTAAAGAAATATTAGTGTTCACCCTGCTTGCTGATAACCCATTATTAGTTTATCACTTAATGAATTCAGATGTTAAATTTTCTTTTACCTTATTAAAGAGTCAGTTCCCTGGCATTATATTGAACTGCTATCATTTTCACACAGTCACATATCAGAGATCAGAAAAGAAATATCCATCTGTTAATTCACTTTCAATAAAACCCAAAGAAGCAAAACTGATTATTGGTACTCAGGCTGTTCAAATCCAGGCCATAGAATCATTCAATATAGTATTGATACTTCCCATCAAAACACTCCTCTGTGCATTATAAATGTGGGGTTGAAGAAAAAGAAACAATTCAAACTTTATCAGAAGGAGCACCTTTACAGAAAATCCTAACCAAAGCACCCTCATGCCCAAGGGAGCTCCCAGAAATGCTGCACTGAGAGAAGGCTGACCAGGTAACGTGATGCAGACATGCAGATGTTCAAAAGGACTAAATCCAGTGCACGTTTCATGACCCAAAAACCTCAGCCCCCCATCTGAGCATCAGGCTGATCCAGGAAGGCATTTTCATGACAGTGCAATTCCCTAAAATTTGCAGCTCTAAAGTGTGGTGTTATTTGGAGATTGATAGCAAGCTGTCCAAAAGCATCAGGTATTGGACTAACTCTGCTTTTGTAAACTTCGCTCTGATTTTGGTGACAGCAGAATTAAACCTTAATTCCCCTCAAAGAGTACTCCACTGACGACAATTTGGAACATCAAGGCTGTATTTTAAGTGCATGTATTAGCAGATCCCATAGTTACATTTCTCCTCAATCATACTTTATGTACGTAGTTAGTGACCTCAGCAGTTAGCTCTATTCATTCAAAGGCCTCCATTTTTGAAATTTTACAGATACAGCCTTAAGACTAATAATTACAAAGATTTTTTTTCAGTGACAGACAGACATATACACAAGTGTGTTAATTGACAGAGTACCTTACCTCCATAATGCATTCTTATGTTTTATATACAGGTAAGCTTCAAGAGTGCATTTCTTAATCCAATGAAATATTTATCAGATCTGAGATCTAAAGTGTACATATTCAATTTTTTATGCACACCTTTACATGATTCATGAAATTCACTCATAATGTGAGTTCTTTTCATTAAATTTTGTTTTTATGTATCATTGTTACCTTTTTTTTTTTACAACCAGATTTATATTGAACTGACAAATATCATTCAGGTATCTTTGAACAAAGTAGCTCTTACCTTTTGATAGAAATCGTGAAGCTCTAGCTCCTGTGGTAGGTTTCTCTGTAAATAAAGAAACCAAAAAAAAGAACTAAATTCAGGATAATGTTAAATCTACGATGAAAAAAATGTGTTACATTATGTGGGTTAGTTTCTTTATTAAAGTTTATGAATGTGTTTGGAGATGACCACTGCAACATGGAATAACACTGATTAAAATGGATATTCTGAATAAATATAGAAATTCACCATCACATTTAACCCAAAATGGATTTTGGACTGAAGATAGTTTGGTTTCTCAATCAAATTTGTGTTCTCTTACATCTTAAAGGGCAGCAGGGTTTTCAATCAAAATCAAACTCCTGTAAACCAAAATTTAGTCTTGCATTACAGGTACAAGGGAGTATGACTTACTGGTGAGGAATTGATAGTCGAGATATTTGTGTTGTGGTTTGTGTGATTGCTTTGTAGCCATTTTATTGAGCACAGCACTGAGGGTGGGATTTGGGAGCTGGAGAAGATAGGAAGGTGAGCTCTGCCGCTCCAGCAGCAGTGACTGCTCCAAAGCTGTGTTTGGGGTGACCTTTGGCTCCTCTGTGTCCCTCTGTGCTGCTCAGGGCCTTCCAGCAGCCCTCGGTCAGGGTGCTGAGAAGTGCCCCTCATCATTCAACAAATACTCCTGTGGCTGCCCCAGGAAACAGCTACCCAATGCTTTGGTTTGAAAGTCCCACAGGATCACATTTTATTCCTCTAGGTAACAGGTAAATGTCACAACACATTGATACCCTCTCTGCAAGCAAGGTACAAACACATGTCACAGTTTGGCCAGCATTCTCCAGAGTGCAAAGCATTTATTTATAGAAACTACCTAATAGACAGCAGGCCTCCCACCTTACTCCTTCTGTATTGCCTTTTTTCATATTTTTGGAAACACAAGTTTGGGTCCTACACACTAACACACTTTGAGGTACTTTCAACTCCTACAGACTGCACAGGAGACACGGCCTTGACACTTTGTATAACCTCTCCTCAAAAATGGGACTAACAAAGAAAAGTTTACAATGTCATTTTTCAAACAGTTAAACAGCACAGAACTGCTGATATTACATTACAGAGTCACAAAATCACAGGGAAAATATTTTAGCTTTCTAAATAATTTGAGGTACAAAATTGCACTACTTAATGCTAACTGCACATTGTATTTATTTTTCTTAAGAGAAGGAATACTTTTAAGTACTAACCCCAACTACTGACCCTTTACGTGAACTAATTCCTCAACTAACATCACTTTTTCTTTCCCTTAGTTTCAGTGCAAGGAAAAGAAAATCCAAACACCATCCCTCTTTCCTTCATTGTTAAGATCAACATTTGCTCAAACACAAGTTGTAGGCAGAAGACAGAATGTCTCTACTGTGAAAATGGGGATAGGAAATATTTCTTAGGCTGGAAATTAATTGATGCTAAAAACCAGCAAAAGGATTCTGGCTTTTAATACTAACTCCTATATAAAAAAAATATTGTACACATGTATATACACAGTGTGCAAAGCTTTATATGTTTTATATATGTTCCACTATATATAGTAGTTAACTGTCTGAGATCAGGATTTTATTTTTCCTTGAAAAAGTTGTTGTCACAAAGAATACAAAATATTATTGCAATAATCCCAGTGACAGGGCTATCTGTGCAGTCAGCAATTCCAGCTCTGTTTACGGTTCAGAACATACAGAGTATTTTTGCAATTAAAAGGTAACAAAAAAGGAGACTAGTTTAATAGCTGAAACCACTGTAAAAACTAAGGTCAACTACTTGAAAGAACAAAAAGTGACTGCAAGATTAGTTTCCCTTGAAGTTTTTCTCTAGAGCCTCATAATCTGGCATGCCAAGCAATACACTCACTTCTAAGAAACTTCTCCAAAACACCAGAATTTTCAGCTGTAGAACATCACTAAACTTCCATAAAACACAGTCCCATACTACTTTTACTTACATTGTTAAGTTAACCATTGCTTCTAGAGATGTTAAAAAAAAATTAAAATAATGTAATTTTTCAGTAGTTTAATTTCTCCACTTGGTCCAGATTTCCCAAACTTGCACAAAAGCTTCTTGTTATCTGTAGAAAATGACCATAAGCTTACTGGCTTTCAGTGGCCAAGGGAATACTCTCCCTCTCTGGAAAATTACATAATACTTGGGCAGAAAGATTGTCCTGAACTTCTACTCAGAGACTAGCAAACTACATTAGTCTAGAAAAAAGCATTCCTCCAGCTGAGCATGCATGCCTGTGGCTGGACTAAACTCCTTGCCCAATTAAATTATATCAGTGTTGATAGCTCAATCTCCAGGAAACTCTGTCATTATGCCATCAGAGGAAACTGATGTTGACTCCCCCCTGCAGATCTCATTAGTGAGGCCAAAGGTGGGAAGAGAACCTCACTTACTCTTTCAAAAAGAGAGGATCACCACAAAGGTGTCCTTTGTGTGAAAGTACAGCCTGGTGTGTAAGTCATGTTTTAGATTCATTTAAAAAAGTGAACAAATCCAACAAGAGATGCTGCCACTCTCCTGCTAGTTCAAAGCAAAAAAAGCACTTAAACAATTCATGGTTTATAACAAGGCACATCACAAAGAATAAAAGAAAATAAATGTTACATAAATCATGTAATCTCTTTCCCAAAGCAGTTCATTAACAGCTTCAAAAATAAATCAAATAACATTGCCAAAAAAAAAAAAATCTGGGATAATTAGATTTGTACAGCGAACTTATTGTGCCAGCATTCCAAGGCATCTTGAAAAGCACACTAGCACATTTCTGGCTAAGAGCATTACTAGAATCATTTTCCTTTGAAAATGACTCAGTGTAAAAGTATCCTATCCAGAGCAGCTCCAAACACTGCTCCATGCTGCATTTTGTCTTTCCCAGTTCTAACACTAAATGTTCAAACTAAGTATCCCAAGTAAATCAGAAGAGCTGAGCATCTGAAGTGGCCAGGGCACAGAACTCGTGAGCAGGCCACGTTCCTTTCACAGCAGCCCAGCAAGACAGAGAGAACAGAGATTTTCTGCTCTCTCTTCTCCTGGAGAAGGGAACTGTGCAGCAAGTGAAAGCTGCTGGACTCGACACAGCCCTGGAGATTGTGGATCTGCTTTGGGGTTTTTGTACTTTAAAGTCATAGCAGATTCTTACAAGTTCAGTAGAGCTGCGAGGAAGAGAAGCTTAGATATGCCTCAATGAGCACCTATACACTTCAGCAAGTGGCTACATCCTGTGCATGATACAATATTTATACATCTTAGAATTTTTTAACTTCTTAGAAATTTCTACCAAAGAAATTTTTATCAATTTTTCTGTACCTTCCCAAACCTTCTTTGATATTTAGCTGCAAAAAGGAATCTTATCTTTTCTTTTCTTTTCTTTTTTTTTTTTTTTTTTTTTTTTTTTTTTTTTTTTTTTTTTTTTTTTTTTTCCCTAAATAGGTACCAGCCTAGTCTACAAAAACTAGTATTCCCAAGAGAGGAAGCAGTTTTAAAAATCATCAAATCAACTCAACTTTGATATGTTGGACAGAGCGTTAGAAGTCATGGTGCAGAATCTGGACTAATACATCAAGCCACAGGTTCAGGAACTTCTCTGGAACCACTTGAAAATCCCTCATGTTTTTGTCTACTTTGTCTGTGAGGTGAGATAACACCTCTGCTATTTCACAAATCTGAAGAAATGGTCAAATATTACAAAAATGGGATCTCTGGTGAATATATAACATACACAAGTGATATTAAATGGTAAGAAAATACAGTATGCAAAAAAATACAAAAACAAGCACTGGAACAACCAGAGCCAGGCAAGCAGAAACAGATGGATAATGCTATTCAGAGACTAGAAAAGGCATCAATAAGCTCTCCCTGGAGAGGGAGCCTATAAACCTAATCACAAGACTTCCTTGGGGAAAAAATTGCAGATAGGCAAATGAAATCAAAATGAGTTAATCAACCCCCAAAAACCACTAAAAACACTGGAGCAAGTTAAAAATGCAAAGTCCTCCATTGAAACCTATTAACAGTCCTACAGAGTCTCCAAAAATACAACCCAGATCCAGTCTCTGGAACAAGATATTTTATAGTTCAAAGTGATTAAGAAAACCTACCTCTGCCATGTACAGTTTTGGAGCATGCAAGAAAATACTGTGCTGGAAATAAAGCACCAATAGAGCCAAATGAAGCCAAGAGCCAGCAGGTGTGGCAGAGCTGACTCTCCTGTGTCCTGCTTTCCAGCACTTGGCCTCATGCTTTGTTGGTTGCCTTTGCACACTGTAAAGTTCTGAGTAACTTGAGTTGCTCAAAATAAAGTTTGTATTTTTCAGACTTTGAGCGCTACAGAATAAAACCATTGTGTAAGAATGACAAATAACACAAGAATCAATAATTTCTAAACAGCAGACTTGCAAAAGTTGCTATTGAAGGATTCTGTAATGCCTTATACTCAGCTGGCTGCATCCATCTCTGAAAGGAGTCACTAACTGGATATCACTGTGTAAGTAGTAATTTTTACTTTCTTGGATTTAAATCTAGCCTAAGAGCAGAAAAAACACCATATGATCTAAGTAACCAACCAGTTATGGGCAAGAGCTACCTATTAAATGATATTTATAGTCATTCATTAATAATCCACAGGCTGAACTTTGTTCTCTACTTACATTGGAAATATTTACAGAATCATGAATGCAACTGTATAAATCAGCATCATGCATGAAGACCAAAAAATGCTAGATTCATCATATAAATCACATGCAATGCACAAACTATCATGACTTACAACCCTATATTTAGCAGTTAAAACTATTGCTCTTAACTTGCTTTGCACTTGTTCTCATGAGAAACAATAGTCTCACAACAATTTTGTACATTCTTTAGTTTTACAGACTAAAGCTGAGACAGATGATACAATTTCCTTAAGGAAAACACAACAGTGGAGACAAGGATGAATCCAGATGTCTTAATTTTCAATGCAGGAATTATTCCAGACTTCATTCCTTCATTTAGTGTTGAAAATAGATGTTACAAAAATAATTAACACTGCTTAAGTTTATTTTTTGAATTTCAGTAGAATGATATTTTTTTAATTTGGTAAGTGAAATGAATACAATGTAATCCTTGAAATAAATCCTTCCATTAAAATTATGCTTGGAAAAAGGAACTCTAGCCTGGTATGTGCACAGGCAACGAACTCAAATTTCAAACTAGCAAATTTCAGTAAAATAAATTGGATGAGTTCAACCAGTCAAATTTTCTGCTTGTAAGATTGGCTTTGAACCTCTGACTTTCCTCAAACTATGCAAAAGGAACATGTTTTCAAGAACATTCTTTCCCATTATGGGTGTACAAATAATTAAATGTCTTTTAACAAAAGTTTAGCAGCAAAGTTATTGAAGAAACTTTGCCTCCTCATCTCCAAAAAATTCACAGTGTTGCTAAGTGAATTTTTCACAATTATTAACTTTTGGGAATGTGGGAATAAAGAGCAAGTCTCATTAGCTACTCACAAAAAAAAAAACCCAAAAAACAACAAACCCCTAAAAAACAAACAACAAAAATAATTTAAAACCCCACAAATTTTACAATATTATGAATACCTTTAAATGTTTAATTTCTGCTCAGTGCATGGGTTGTTGGTTACAAAAGCACAGGAACACGCACAGGATCACCCCAAAACAGTGCCCACTGTGACAACATCTGAGAAGGGAGGCAGGAGCAGCTGGGAGAGGCAACATTGTCCTCACCAGGAGCAGCACTACAGAATCAGCCAGGGACAGGCTCACTGCCCTTCTGCTGCCCTGCCTCTGGGCACAGCAAAGTGCCCTTCCACCTTGCTGCTAATCCAAACTAAATTCCAGGTCTACAACATGAACTTATGTCCCATTTCAAAAGGCTTTTTGTGGTTAAAAGAGATATATAACCAGGATGACAATCCACAAGACAGCACAAATTTATGAAGGCAGAATTACCGAGTCAGGGCAAGAAAACATCTTTTGGAATTGCCTCAGATTCTAATATTTTTCCTCAATAACTTTGCCCAGCAATAATAGAGAAAAAACAACCATAGTGGTTTCTGGGTGGCTAATGTGGTTATATCCCAGGCATAAAATACCAAACAAAACTATCTTTTAATAAAAAACTTTCCTTCAAATGTAAAACTGATACCTTTTTCTGGTTTATGGATAATTTAGCTTGATTACTATAATTGTCACAAAAATGCTGAAATATAATTCTCTTCTTCTTTAAACAAAGATTGTCTTACAGGCTTGGGATCAGTCCATTGACTCTTTTGCATTGGTGGAACAATTCAGAGGGTAAAGTTTTAAAGGGACACAGAAATCTGCCTGTCCTGACCCCCCAATGAGTGTAGAAGGAACAGGACATTCCCCATGAGTGCTTAGCACAGGCAAGGCAAAACGTGCAAGAAGTCAATAGCTCCCAAAGCATTTCTGAGCTGAGGGAGGGAGGCACCCAGAGCTAGACCCTGGCTGCAGGTGCAGAAGAAGCCTGTGAGATTTTCTGCAGGTGTAGGGAGTGCAGGACATGATGCTGCCCCAGCCAGGAGGCAGAAGGCTGCCCCCAGCCACACTCAAATCAAAATGCCTTGAGCCAGCTCACTTCACTTCTGACTTACTCACCACACCCAAGCATGGCTAATACACTCTAAGACAATTTTATCTGCATGGTTGCTTCCCAGAGAAAACTAATTCTCAGTATGGTTCCTTGGAAACATAAGCAAGACCCTAAGACAGAAAACATGGACACTTTTCAGTGCCACGATGCTAACTTCAATGGTTCCCACTAAAACATTGACAGCCTTAACTGCTGTAACAGAGAAATGCATTCTCTGCTGAAATTAGATTATCTAATAAGCAGACAGACCCTACATGCTCAGCCCTAATTTTCTTGATTTAGAGTCCCTTTGTAACTAAAAAACTGTCTCTTTCTCCCTGAAGTACTGGAGAAACTGGCAGAAGTTTTATCTTACTGCAACTACCTCTTTAAAAGTAATTTGCTGCTGTATCATTTTTAAATTGCTGCAGTAAGCCACTTTCTGAAGGGGATTGTCCATCTCTGGTTCTCATTTCATACACTGATGACCGAGATGACATCTTTGGGGATTTTATTGTTAGTTTTAGCCAGTGTAAAACTGACCTCCTTGAATCAAGCCAGAACATTGCTACGAGTTTATTCTTCACTGAGGATAAATCACTTGTTCACACATTTCACAGTCCCCCTGATGATGAGAGATGGCATCACCTAACAGTTTGGCAAATGGCAGCTTTTGCTAAATGAAGGCTGAAAAAAATTATTTTGACTTCTTCTTTAGCTTTTACCTGCTCAATGTACTTTATGTGGACACAAGACCAGAGCCTCAATAGCAAAACTGGAAAATGAGTCAGGAAAAAACGGAGCTGAAAGTGGGGTGTACAGTGTTTTTGGTGGGATGATATTTAAATTTCAACTAAAATTAAAGATTGCAAAAACGGGCCTGACAATATTCAGTTGAAAAACAGCTGAGAAATTAATAATTAAAATCCTGCATATCCCTGGCTTCTATTTACTTATAGACACACAAGCCATTCCTTTCTGCATCACAGTGCTCTCTACAAGCTTTCCTTTAGTGTCATACTTTGCACGGTGGCCAACTCAGAGAGGGACTACAAAAACTTGCTGCAAGCATTTAAAAACTGAGAAAATTCCTTGGCTTTAGTGATATAGGCCTTTATAACACATCAAAACTCCTTTGTAGGGGTTTCTGTTGTTTTTGTGTGTATTTGTTTTCAAAACTCAAGCTCTATTTCAACGATCAGGTCAAACATGGAATTTCACAGTGTATGTTTTGCATGCTCTCATTCATCTGTTCACTCTAGCAGCTTCTCAGTTTCCATCACTCAGAGTAAAATATTTCATCTCCCTGAAAGCTTAAATAGCAATAGAAACATCATTAAAACACCAGCAAACTCTTGCTCAGAAATACATTGTGACAGATCACATTTGGCATTTCTACTGTTGTATATTATGACTGCTTTGTTCAGAATGCTTTACACAATGGAATTTATTAGAATCTCTTCTAGTGAATAATTTGTCCTAATTTGCTTGAAATATGCAATACCCATTAGTTATAGATTACACTTTTCTTTTTCTGACTCTTCAATGTTTAATGCTTCAGTTTTATGAAACCTGAGATAAAACAAAAGGTCCAGTCCCAGAAACAAACAGAATTTACAATCTGTTAAGATTCCACACATAATAATCACATTAAACACTGAAGAGATGAATAGTAATGTAACTTTCATTAAAAATAAAACCAAAACCAGAACAAACAAAAGCAACCACAAAACACATAAATGATCAAAAGCAAAAAACTGTGATATGAATAAACTGGTGAGATTGTTTTACGTGAAATCTGATAAAGAATTTGTTACAAGGGGCTCTTTGGTTTGGAGTGTACACAGCTTAATACTGGTAGGAGTAGTTTCCACGTAATGCTTCTAAGGATAAAACAAGCTCCCTTCATAGCTTGTCTGCATGTTGGCAGACGTCTGTTGTTAACAAGGGAGTCTTGCATACTCTATTCTCTCCCGGAGTTTTAATTTTGTTCTTTTATTTCTTTGTCAGTTCTTTTATCTACAATGAAAGTCACACATCCTGAAAGCAGAGCTCTTCCCCGTGCACATGGAGTACCTATCTTTAACATTCCTCTATATATGCACACACATATGTTTTCTAATTCTAAGAAAAAAAATCAAGGGATAATCTTTGGGCATATATTATTTACCAGAATTTGGATTTGAATCTTCATTCACTGCTGCAAAATGGTTCTAAACAACCTTTGATCTACCAGTTCCACACACCCCATTTTACACACGAGACCTTCTCGTGCAAAGCAGTGCCTAACATTTTGTCAGTTCTCAGGTCTCTGCCCCATCAGTACAGACTGTGCTTGTGGTGTACAAGGGACACCACTCATCCCTGGGATGCCACCAGAGAGGCTGCCTTTTGTACATTACATAACCATTATTTAGTGGTTAAAATCAAAGTGCAGGTCAGAGAGTCTTTAAGAGTGGATTTCTATTTTATATGTACATTAGCAAATCTTCAGAGGCTACCTGGCTAATTGAATACCACCATAATTCCCCTGCACCGAGCCTGTGGAATGAGCTGCCATTCAAACATGCAATGGAAAAAGAGACTGCAATATGGCAAATTTAATACAAAGACTTTTAACAGCGATTGCCAGAGGAGCTCTCAAAATTAATCACTTTCAGACAGAACAATGTTGCTAATTCCTATTTAAGTCTGAAATATTTAACATACTGATCTTCTCAGAATGTATTTCAAAGAGCACACTCCTCCTCTTCAGAGCAACTAGGGACAAAGCTTCTTTAATAGGATTGCAAGAGCCCCAGAGTGGCTCTGCAGTAGCTTACAAAGATGGTGGGTTAGCCTGCTTACGGGAATATTTACTGCATCAGTTTAGTTCAGCTATAATTTTTAGAGAAAAAAAACCAAAACAACAACAAAATTGGGGTTCAACAATTATGTCCTTTCTGCAGATCAACAGGGACCAGCAGTGGCTGATGTTAGAAGAAGAAGAAGAAGATGAAGCCAAGAGCCATTTCATCATCCACCACTTGCAGCAGGCTGGGTGTACTCATACACCTGACCCATAAGTCAGATCTCTCTGGGTTTCCAGGATGTGCTGATCAGCTTCCATGTCAAACAGATGCACCTGTAAACTGCTTATTGTCCAGCTCCTCTCATGCTTTAAGAGAAATAAAACATGCTCAGGTTGTATGATCATTGCACACCTGCTGCCACCACCTCCTGCAAGGAAAAAGGCTCATATGCCAAAATCCAGGTGAACCCTCCAGCTGAGTGCTGCCAGCACATCAAGTACTGCTCTGAGGCCTGGCCTGTCATGGAAACATTCCCCACAAACTGGCAGTGGCCTTATATATGCAAATTAAAAGGTGCATCAAGAAAGGAACAGGTGAATAACTAATCCTTTAACCTCAGCAGCTGTTACCAACATCCATAAAGCTGAAATCTGAGGAAAGAGTAGGTTTGGTTAAGAGTTTTATTAACAGAGCTACCAATCCTATTGGTTTTCAAGTTTCATGGAAATATTCTGCTCCTCCCTTTTACAAGAAAAACTCTCACAGAGCGTGAATGTGAGACCCAAGGATTGTCATTTACCTCACCTGTCTTGAGACTGAGCCACATGTAGTTAATTTTATTCTACATAAGACGCATGAAAGGACATTAAAAGTAATTTAATTTAATTAAACCTTGACTTAATTATATCTATTGGAGCTGAACTGTCAGATACAGTGTAAGTTTCCACAACATTTTCAAGTCTTAAAGTATTATTTTTAAACTCTAATGTTTGTGCATTGACAGAGCTTTTCTAATATTTTTTAATAGCAGATATGGGGTTGAAATAGTTTCATTTACTTTTGTCTCATCCTGAAGCTGAACAGGATTAAAATGACATCTAAACTCAACTGGATCACAGCTATGCCACAAATATCACTCATCTTCCTCTTGTGGAAGAGATTTATGGACTTTTAGTCGACTAATAAATGCCTTGAGAGTGTAATGGCAACTTATACTGTGCACACTGTCACACATAGGGTGAGGTACCCTGAGATGTGCACTGTGGCCACAGTGCAGTGGGGCACATATTGCACAATTCCTAGGGCCCTTGGAAGGAAGAAATCTGGGAGACAGCTGTCTGCCATTTCAGGGAACTAAATCAGGAACATATGTTTCTCAGTTTTCATATTTTCTTTCAAATCACACCCTCAAATATTTACACACAAACATACATAAGCACATGCACACAACAAAGCCTCCAAATACACCGGCGAATGATTCACTCACTCCTCAGTACTGTACGTCTTCTGGCATACAAAGTTCCAGCTGCACAAAACAGTTTAGCAGAAGAATATACTGAAAATCAGCTTCAAAGAACACAGAAGTTAGTGTGAGTTCAGGGAACTAAACTACACAGATTCATCTTGTTGCTGTACTGTAGATTAGTTTTCATTATATGAATCCTGCAGGCTATTGAGTGTAAGGCAATTGTAGGTGGCTCTTGTGGAATAAGACATCGTTTGCCTCACCTTCTCCATCTATATTTGATGCCCATTTTTCAAGTAGCTACAAACAGAAATGGTATAATAAAAACCAGCATTTTTTATTTTGCTAAGATGATGATGAAGGTATACAGTAATTTTTTCCCTTCAGTCATACGACTGGCCTATCAGAAGAAAATGCAAATAGGATTAATCCTCGTTGTACCCAGAGATCAATTTCCCAAAACATTATCTCCTGCTTCAGACATCCATAGGCTGTAGCCACCAGGAAATGTGAGGACCACTGCAGCCTTGTCTCCTCTCTGAGTAAGTGTGACAAAACAGCTGGGGACTCTGCTAGTTCTGCTTCCAGTTTATTGGCTGATCGTGTGCAAGTCACCTTCTCTGCACCCCACCTACTTCATCTGCAAGAACTGTCTTAATGAAATCCACCTCTCTACGGTACTTGAACTGAAACCCAAAGCTGAACTCCCAATTGTAAACTACAAACCACTTCTGTTCATGAAGAATTCTCCCCACTGCCAGCAAAAAGTTAATGCCAAGATTATTGTTGCATTCATTTCTCCTGGAAAGTTTCAGTAAAGCATACATATCTTTCAATCTTCAAAATACCTGCTGGCCAGCTTCAGGATGGCCATTTTAAACAAGACTAGAATACTTCCTTCTTATTACTTTATGCTAATGCTTTTATCATCATGTGCTAATCAACAGGAAAATATAGTTCCTGTTCTGGAGGATGTTAATAAAAAAAGTACTGATTTTCTAAAACTATTCTTTTAATTATGTACTTGAAAAACTGCTTAGATACATGAAAATTAAATAGATCTAATGAAGTGGAATGGAGTGCTAAGTTTAATTAAACAAATTAAAAAATTTGCAGAAATGATATTAAGTGATCTTTGAAATGGAAATGGTGTACCGAGTTCTACACTTCATGTTAAGATTACAGCTGAGTGAGCAAAATACTCCCAAATGCACCCTGGCAAATTCTGCAGGGCAAACCAAGTACACCTCTACATATAAAATTCCCTACAAATATTTGCTCAGATGAAAAAATTGTCTGCACTTCTAACAAACATTGTAGCAAAGAGGCTTTTTCAACACCCTTTTTTCTACAAACGGTGAATTTTTACTGAATCTTTGAGAGAATAAAAATAATCAGCCTCAGCACCCACATATCTCCTGAAGACCTGGGTACTCGTGCTCTGCTTGCCCACATAGCTCCCTGCAAAGTACCATGCAGGTGCTCTCCAGCACTGCCCCAATGCCTTCACTCACTGTTTTTCCCCTGAACCATCTGCAACCAGGAATATTTGCAGAACTTGTCTGGAAATTCTGACATGCATACTCCAAAAATTCAACAATTACTGCAAAACTGGTGTGAGGCTAGAAATTAGTACATTTATGAAGCTATTGTTTTACAGCATTTCTGCTTATTTCTCCCAGTCCTATCTCAGCAAGCTGAGGGTTTCCACAGACAGCTGCCCTGAAGGTTGTTAGGCACCACATAGGTACAAATAAGCCTTCTGCAGTGTAGACTTGTTAGGTTACAGCAACTTTCAGAGCTTTTGGCTTTTCTTCTCAAACCTTCAGTTAAACACAAGAAATCTATACCTCATAAAAAATAGTTCTCTACCCACCACGTTTGCTGCTGGTACAGATGATGAGCGCTTACATGTGAAGAAATGCCCTTACCACACCACCAGCGCTTCGGGAAGGCTCATCCCCGACCCTCCTGGCTCTCAGAGAAGGTTGTTCCCCACGTCCCCGAGCCCTGTGGGGTGGCACTGCTGAGCCCCAGCCAGCAGGGTGCTCTCACGGAGCTGCACACCCCAACCCGGCTGCTCCTCGGTCCCGGCCGACCATCAGCCACCAGCGGGGCACAGGCTGCCGGAAAGGCCTCAGCTCTCTGCTGCAACAGCCACATTTGGGTTCTTTTAAAGCCGTAGTTTGAGGATGTGAAACACATGCTGGACTGTCGGCCAAGCTCTATGCTGCATTTAAATCCACAGGAGTCACAAGTGCCCCGTCACCGCCGGGGGTGGTGAGGGCCCAGGACGGAGTGGCCGCTTTGGCACCTTCCCGCACTCGTGGCTGAAAGCCATTTTCTGTTCCAAGGGCTTGTCTGGAAACACCGGCTGCTCCCAACACACACAGCCCTGCTGGAGCCCCCAGGCTGAAACAGTGACCACTACACCGAGGAGTGGCCTGAGGTGAGCTGAAATTTGGCCCTATACATTGACAGTCCTAATGCAATATCACATGTGAACGGGTGCCTTTTGCTCACTGCAATGAGGCCAGCAATGAGCACAGGATAAAATGCAAGGATGTCTCATGGAATTGGAGCACGTGGTGCCTCCAGCCCTGGGGTGGGACAAACAGGTCTGATTTTAGGCTAAAGCAGAACTAGAGTGACCATGTGCTACCCACACTGCTCTGGAACTCTGAAATTCCAGTGTAGACAACCTCATTCTAGATGTAAAAAACACCCACTCACTCACCTCAAATTAAAACAATGTACAAAAATCTCTTTAAGGGGTCTGATTGTGACTTTTAGTTTTGAGAAGAGTCATCACTCTCTACAACTACCTGAAACGAGGCTGTAGACATGTGGGGGGGTCTGTATCTTCTCTCAGGTAAGAAGCAACAGGATGAGAGGGAGTAGCCTCAAGTTGCACCACGAGAGGTTTAGATTGGATATTACAAAGAATTTATTCACCAAAAGGATTGCCAAGCATTGGAATAGGCTGCCCAGGGAAGTGGTGGAGTGACCAACCCTGGAGGGATTTAAAAGACGTGGTCCTTAGGGACAGTGCTGAGTTAATTGCCATGTTTGATGATCTTAGAGGTCTTTCCTAACCAATTCTACTATTATTTCTTCTCCCTCACACTCTCAATTGCAACTAGTTTAGAAAATGAGGGAAAAAAAAAAAAAAGCACCTTACCACTAATCATAATGCCCAGAAAGCTTTCAAGAAGACTTAAAATACACATTTGTCTGTCTTCATAATGAGTTGAGCTCAGAAGTCACAGAAAGGTCATATCACAAAGGGAGTGGCTCCTGAGGCGCAGGGAAGCCTTTATTACTTTAACTAACCTCCTTGAGGGCAATTCCACATCCATAATACAAACTATTCAAACAATGTGCAATGAAAGTAGGTAAATGATCACCTTGTATGTGCTCAGATTTTATTTTGCTCTATTTAAAAACTGGCAGGGCTAATTCTTTAATCTAATATTTTTAATGTGCTCAGTTATATCTGAAAGAATTTTTTTTGTCAGCACAGCTGACTGGCACAGTAGTTAATAATAATCTTAATGATCAGAGCTTTTGAAATAATTTTTTATTGAATAAGCAGAATTAAATGTATATATAGTCCTCTTGCATCTGAAAGAAATGCTTGCATGTCTCTTTAAAGTCTTATATTTAGTAGATGGTTTGAGTGGAGTGTGGCTGCATTTTAGATATATTGGAGAGAAATGGGAATAATTTTGTAGTATATGGTATGTATTATAAATGTACAGAATTTCTAAAAAGATGTACCACCTCCTTCCTGTTACCAGGAAATCATATCAAGTTTTTGCATGCGATAAAATCACCTATAATGCACTTTTTTCCCCTATAGATGTAGAGGAGAAGAAAGAAAACTCCACTTTTTATTGCCTTTGCAGAGTGCTATGTGCCCCCTCCCTTCTCACCTTTTGGTTTACAAGAGTAGTATCACCTGCTTTGTGTGCAACCTTCCCCCAGTCATGAAATAACATAGCCAAGATTAGGAAATAATCATATTCAAAGCTTTTGTCCCAGGTGTTGCCAGATTTAACCCAAGCAGAGACCAAGTAGGAAAATATTTCCTGTGTATACAATCCATCCCATCGAGGAACTATAAACCCTTTGAAAAGACAGTTTAGTAATTTTACATCTAATTGGGTGAGAGCAAAGCAGAGGAAGAAAATCAGTTACCATCAGTATTTAAAAATATTTAGACTAATATAAATAGCTAATCCAGCTCCCCTCCCGTGTCCAACAGAAGAAAAGGCCCTCTGAATTTCAATTTTAGCATGGGGCAAGAGCCCACTTGTCCAGGTACCTCTGAGCTTCAGCACTCTGTGTGTGTTTTTGTGCTACATGAGACCATTCCAGGTGTAATGCAGATGCTCTTTGTAGGTTGTGTTAAAAGAAACACCAGCAATTTTTTCCTACTTTGCACTCTGTGAACCCCTAAAAAGCCAGCACTTAGTGAAAGAAGCTGCCTGTCAAACAAAACAGAGTGAGAGAGAGATTCTGGGGGAAAAAAGCCCAGCAAAACAACCAGCACACCAAAACATCACGTGGAGAGAAGGGAAGAAAATAGTCTCAATTATCAGAGGTTAGTATCATTAATCAAGGCAAAGATGCTTGAGCCTATAACATTGTGTTATTAGAGAACAGAAAATAGTGAAGAAAAAAATTATTTTTTAGGAATTACTAAGGGAAAAGAAAATTCTGGAACAAAACCTGATAGCACTGGCTTTTTTACCATCACAGAACAATTCTCCAAAAACACACAGCTCATCTGACACCAGGACAGAAGAAATCTCCACTTAGTTAAACACAACGAAAAGCAAATTCTGAGACTCCATCAGACACTTTTATCATTATGTTTCAAATTTTGACCATTTCCTAGGCCTAGGGTTCAAGCCTAGGGTTTCTATTTCACTTTTTTTTAGAGCAACACCAACTACGTGTTTACTTCACCAACACAAAATGAATGAGATTCTGACAGGGTTCCAAAAGGCAGGGCTTTAAGCACAAAACCCCTAATACAGGAATATCACTAGGCCTGCAATAAAATTAAAAGGCTTGACATCACTGCTGTGCCACCTTTACAGTTTTGAATGACTCTGAAGAGATTTTCTTCTCAGAAAGATCAAATAGAAACTAAGGTCTAAAGAGTTGGTCAGTATTCTTTACTGCCTGCCAAAGCCTTATTGCAGCTCTACTTTTGAAGTCACTAACCTGAGTGCTTACCACACTCAAGTGCAGCACAGATTTATAATATGTTTTTATTTAAAGAGAAGAAATAGCCTACAGTACCAGGCGTGAGATGATATATATCCTGTCTGTTCTGAATGAACTGCTGTAGCAGACATTAAAAAGGAAGGGTGAGTTTTAAGAATACAGCTTTAGAAAAAAGATTTCACCAGCTAAACCTATTTCATCCTCACTTATATCTTATTTTTAAGAAGGGAAGACAGAATGAATTAAATTGAAAGCCATGTATTAAGTCTTTAGAATTTTCACAGAAGTTTATTGAACAAAACTCCTAAGAAGCTGCTTGCTTTTTTATCCTCAGAAATGTATTTATAGGAGCTGAATTCTAATAAACACAGATTGCAGTGCAAAGAAAAAAAGGTCAGCAGTGTGTGCTCAAAGCTTTATTGATGTCTTGTCAATCAATCTTTTATTTTGTTGTTTAATTCTTTTTTTAAAGAAAAAAATGCATGTAAGCACTTTTTCTCCTAATAGTGGATTTATTGAGCATTTCAACAAATCAGATGATAGATACAATAAGCAATGATGGCCGATTATCAACTTTGTGTTTTCAGGTCAGGTTGTAAATTGACCTTGTGTTCGCTTCTCCTCTTTCTAGGGAATAGCTAATGCCCTTTTCAAATACAATAATTTCCAATAAACTTTTTTTCTGTGCATTCAACATTCCAGAAGAGCAAGTTTATGGGGGAAAAAGCAACCCAGCTAGACAAACCCATGCAGTCACATATATTGTCACCTCGTAAATTAATTAAAATAATAAAGCTGACTCTTAAATCTAAGAGTGGTGAGTCTAAGGGATGTAAAACTTTAGAGCATGACCTTTAAAACCATTGTTGGTGTGAGCTCTTTAGAGCCCACAGACTTCAGCCCTGATCCTGCACACAAATGGAAGAGCTGCAGCTCTTCTGACTCTGGTTAAGTGGTCATCCCTTCTTACCAAGGCAAAGCAGCTAACCTTTCCCATCTGGCCACAGTCCTTCCTCAATATTTGCTTTCCCACACTTTTCCAACATCCCTTTCAGTCGTGTAATTCAAGAGCCAGCGATCAGCAACTGCATTTAGTGATTCAGACAGGCCTGCCCATGGCAGTAGCATGTTATTTGTCACCTGTTCATCTTGCAACTTCACCATGCTCTTCAATTTTTTATCTGCAGGTTCATATTGAGAAGTTGACACTGAGGTGTCCATTGTGACAGAGGATTCCTTTGCCTCAGTTGACACAGTTAATTTAGCAGAGTGCAAAGGACATGAACATAATATTTTTTTCCTTTCCAGTACAGATTACTTTGCGTTCACTTGCCATCACATTTTCCATGCACTTCCTTAATTAGGTCTGTTGTTCTTCTAAGTGGTTCCTTTCCAATGTAAAAGACAAGAACATGTAAACAAAAGAAAGCATGGGCATCTGCAAAGACCCTTGCAAGCTCAGAGAGGATGGAAACCACATTTTCCTCTATGGGAAACACCCACCCCATGAAATCCTTCACAAATTATGTAACACTTACACCTGCAACTCCATTGATCTCTCTACCCATCTTTTTCATAATTCAGTGTACTGGCACAGTCTGAGAAGCAACCTTGATATTTTAGCTGCTAACTTTCTGTTGTATGGCAGCTGCATGAGAAGGCATGAAAAGGGGATTCATGTTCTGTATTTTGATCTTTTTGGTGAAAATGTTATCATTTTTACTCCTGCAAGTTTAGAATGCACTGGAGGTGCCACTGGAAATATGTTTCAGACTGGTCAACTATGGCAGTTAAATCAGTGCTGAAGGCATGAATACAAAGGAAGTCACAGAAATGCTCTTTGATTGTTGTCACAGAAGTTATGAAGTTATATTCTAAAGAGAGAAGTGCCTTCACACTTAGCAGTGTGCATTCATAGACCAAATGACACAGCATTTTGGAGCTACTGTCCAGTTTGACACCACATACAACCAAATATTACATTACAAACATTTGTCTTTTCTTAGTGCCTGACTGCACCATTACATTTTATAAGGGCCAGGAAGTGAAAGTGAAATCCTCTTGCAGCTGGCACTACACTCCGACAAGGACAGTGCATATAACTTTTTCTTTCCCTTTATTTTGTGAGACCTGTAACTCACTAATGCAGGCTAACAAGAGTTAGCTACATAATACTTTCTGAGGGGTCAAAACCAAACTGATTGCCATCTCTTGCAAGCATCTCAAAATCAGATTTTAATTTCTATAAATGTGTTCAGAATTTACAGTTATTATCTGACCAACTAAAATTAGACTAAAAGTATTCCTGGAAAGAATTGTTTTATATATTCCATTTTCACATTCTGCCTTTAATGGCATTTGATTAGCTACTGAATACATTCAGCTGACTAGATTGCACATTATTGTTACATTTTAAATAGAAGTCAAATAGAACAATAAATAATGTAAATGCACTTCACATTCAAACTTCTATTAAACTTTCACAATATATTGATGTATACCAGTGGCCACATGAAAATTCACAACAAGAGATAAACAGACCCTACAATGAGCAATAAATCAAATTTGAGTCTCCCTCCAAAAACCCCACTTCAGGAATCTGTTTTTTATTATTTGGACAGCTCTGACTCTGTCTCTCATCATGGAACAAAAATCTCTGTCCAAGAGTCCCTTTGGGACAGATCTTGGAGTTTTTTAGATAGTTCAGCTGATTTAAAAAGAAAGGAAAAATAAAAAGAAGTATATCTTACCTTAACAGGATGTACAAGAAAACATCTTTGGAATCATAAACTGGGACTAGAATTATTCCAGCATATCTCAGTCTGATTCACCTCTCAGATGCAGGGGAATATTTCCTTTACAAGCCAGGATAAAAGTCTTCATCAAGGAACCACTCTCCTTCTGCTTTCTTTGTTTCTACTACTTTAGGAAGAATTACATTACTAGAATAAAAGGATATATTTACAGTAATCCTTTAGAATGGTAAGGCTTTCGTTTTGGGAAGCAACTTAATCAGGAATTTCTCTAGACTGGGAAAGAGTCTGCAGCTTTGGCGTTCTGGGTTGTCACTTGAAACTCAGACACAAACTTCAACCCTCCACTGTTCACAGAGTGGGATTACACTTATTTTAACATTGATGGGAAGGCTGAAAGTTGTTCTCTTCATGCCAGATCCCTGTTACGGAATTTACCTTTTTGTTTTACAAAGCATAAAACTAAATTTCATTAAATACTTATATAGTAAACAAATTTAAGCCCTTCTTTTAAATAAGTAAACTGACACTGACCCAGAATGAAAACAGCAGCTTTGACATCAACAGTGGTTCTCCACTTTGCACCAAAATCCTGACTGCACAGAAGTCAATGGCAAAAGTCCAAGTTTTCCATCCTGCTGCATTTACTTTAACAGTATAAATGAAATGTACAAAGACTCACTTGCTCTGGAAATTTTACAAAAGGAAGTTTTTCTTTTCTTCCATTCATTTTCAGAAAAAGGATCGGAGAGAAGAGGTGAGATGGGAACAGATCTCTGGAGAACATCTGGTCCCAACCCTGTTCAGGCAGAGATAGCTGGAACAGGGATCCCAGGACCAGGTCCAGTTGAGCTTTCAGTGTCTCCAAGGATGGAGACTGCACAAACCTCCCTAGGAAATCTGTTCCTACGTACAACCAGCCTTAGGGTGTAAAAGTGTTTTGGTTTGGGTTTAGTTTAAATAGAATTTCTATTACTTAAATTTGTGCCTACAGCCTCTTGTTCTGTCACCGAGCAGCACTGACAAGATCCCATCTCCATCTTCTTTACCACCCCTTAGACATTTGAATGCATTCCCCTGAGCTTTCTCTTCTCCAGGCTGAAGCACCTCTGCCACCCTTCCTAAAAAAACAGTATTATACCTCTGTGGCACCTTGCTGAACTCAGACCACTATGCCCATGTCAGTCTTAAACTGGGGATCCCAGAAAAAGCTCTGAATAATTTTACATTCTATATAAAAAAACCCTGGGAAATGCAGATATGCAAATAACTTTAAGGGAACTAACCAAACATTTCATCATTATTCTTGTGTGTTTTATATAGACTTTCCAACAGAAATGATACCACGTAACAGAGAAATTGTATGAAGGCAAAGATTCCTTGCCTATGAGAAAATATTTACTTGCCTCTGCCAATACAGTCATTACTATATTTATCCTTCTATCATCCCTTTGAGGTAAGGAATACTAATATACAGATTGTTCACATGGAAAACAGAAGGACAAAGTGACCAACCTAATATCACACAGGAAGTATGTGGAAGGCAAGGAATGTCTGAGCAGGAGGCTAAATGTTTTACAGCAGATGTGTGACATATAAAGTAAATTACTTAAACTATTAATGGAGAAAAATTAGAATGCTGCAGGATTTTAGGAAAGGATGTCCTAGGGTGCATGGTTCTGTTTTCCCAGCATTTCACATAGCTTCCATGAAAGCATACAGAACTTTTCTTCCCCTGGTTTTTCATTAGGGCCCTGGCTGGACTCAAAATGGAAAAAAAAATTAAATCTATTCAAGAACTATTGTTTTCTTCTATGTTGTCAGTTAGTTTAGGTACTTTCCTGTCTGTCTCCAACCATTATATCCTGGACAGAAAATATAAGCCCTCAGCTTTTATTTTGCTATGTTAGAACACATAAAATCTTTTTGCTTCTTCTCATAAAACAGGCTTTTCCATTGCCTTAATGATCCTTATGACCCCTCTCTACATCTGTTCCAGTTTTACTGAACATTCTTGTCCATGGGTGACCAACACCACACGATATTTCTGAGGCTGTACCACAGCCTCTATAATAGCACCAGCACTTCCTCTCGAAATTCCACTCCTAGTGCATCTTAAGGTTGCACTGCCTTTTTCACTGCTGCATCACTGCTTAAAACAATTCTCTGTACAACTCCTGGTATACAGCAATAGAAGTATGGAACCACTATAATTGAAATATGGTTGGGTTTTGAGGAATTTCTTTGAAGGAGAGAGCAGTGGACACATTTCATAGATTACTCAAGAAGCCTTTTTAACTGAGAAGCATATGGAGATGTGAGAGAAAAGAAGAGATGGAAAGAGAGAATTGGTGGGTGTTAGATACAAATGGAGCAGGAAGATGAGAGCATAGGAGTAATGATTTCTTATGTGCAATAGCAGCAGGATATAGGCACTCTTTCCTGTTTGGAAGTTATCTGCACAGCTCTACACAGAGACTAATTTCTAAATGAAAGGGGATGGTTTGGAGAGTCCTTTTTTAGAGAGACTACTCTGGGAAAACAATAGATATTGAAAAAGTTGAAACTTGAAGTCTTCCTCTTTGAATAAGCTTTATACAGCAACAAGGGTCTGAACAAACCTGCTTCTTCACACCTTTGGCTCAGTACTCAGAAAGAACTATACAGCTCATAAAACCAGGGCTTCACATTGCCACCAGGACTATATTAGTGTTGATGTTAGCATGGCAAAATAAATAGGAAAAAAAAATCACACAGTTCTGCTACTTTCATTTCTCATAAAAATCAAGATAGTACCCTCTAATGTATTTATTTAGTACAAAAGGAAGCTTTTCATACAGCTGTCACAGTCACAGAACTTATAAAAATCTAGAATCTGAATTCTTTTGGAAATTCAGCATTTTCCCTCCTTTTATTGTCTCTAAATTAACACAAAGAATTTCCTGCGTCAAAAAACCCAAAGACTTACCATAATTGTGCACTTTCCTCTGAATGTGAAGTTAATGAAAAAACTTGCACAATATTAAAATACAAAGTATATTTTATATTGTATATGCCTTAAATATACAACAGCAAATACAGAATGATGTATTCAATATTCTTGAAGTAAAATTAAAAAGCTGACAATTCATTTTGACTTTTTTATTTAAATAAAGATTTCAGCAGCATCGGCATGTTTCTATGAAACATCTTTCAACTTAACTTTTTGGTTTTCAAGTAAAAAATGTTCTATTGAATTTTTTTAAAGCTCTAATGAATGTCAACTGGCTTTTTCATAGGAAAAACCTTGAAATCCTTAGTCAGTCAAAAGCCTCATTGATTGCATCCTCTGATGTTAAAAATTATTCGTTGCTAGTATATTCCCAGAAAGGCAGAGAATGTTGAGACATGAACAAATATGTACTGATTAATCACACATCTTTTTATGCAGTGTGTCTTTTCCTTACACAGACTACTTTCTGAAGAGTCACCACTGGATGAAGGGTACAAGTCATCTTGCAAGGACTTCAATCATCTTGCTCTATAGAGCTTCCAGGTCAAGGAGAGACAAGGCCATGTAAATGTAAGTGATACTTAATGAGTTCTTTACCCATAGCTTTATTAGGGCACAAATAACCATAAAATGACTAATTCTATTGATTTTGAATCCAGCATAAGACTTGAGTTATTTCTAAACCCTGAAGAACAGTGGTGGGGAGAAAGAACGTCTTCAACAGGGCAGTAATTATTACCAGAGTAAGTTGTCTTCAAGAGTCATTGTCAAGTAATCAATAAACACGTAGGAACAATTGCTTGTGACCTGAGAATGCTCCTGCCACTGCCTGAACCATGACAGGAGGCAGGACAGCCACACTACCCTTCCTTCTGCCCAAAAACTCCAACTGCATTTCACCTGAACCATGGGAGTGCAATTCTCCCAGTGCCGGTAGATCACACCCCAGCAAATCTGAAGCCACCAGATCAGAACTTGCTCCCCTAGTCAGGTAAGTGGCTGCCTGTCTAGTCCCTACGTGGGGCTACTGCTGGCTGTTTGAGAAAGGTGGAAAAGCCCATGCATTATGCATCTGTGGAGAGACTTGCATATGAGGAAAATATTTTTACACACCTCACCAGTTAGAAACTGCCCTTTTTTAGACAGATAGAGTCTTACTTGACTTCTAAACTCCAGGTAATATTTTACAACCTTATCTCTTTTTACATACACCTGTTTCTGGCTGGATGGATATTTCATAAATTGCTGTGAAGTCAGTCCTCCTTTAAGAATCCCTAAGCCAAGATCATGGACACCTTTTTCATCAAGTAAAAATCCACAACTGTAATACAGCATTGGTTGGGTTCTGGCAGTAATACACTGTCTTTTGAATAAATATACACATACAACCTCAGTATGGTCACTATTTCTGAGTTCTTTTTGCTGACTTAATATCTGATTCTGTTTCTATTCTAAGTCTCTTGCTTTATGAAAAATCTTGTGAGGAGTTTTATAGGCTATGTGATTTCTGAGCATTTCCTAAAAACATAAATCTATTTACTTTTCCGTCACTTCTGATTCCACACTGCATCACCTAAGTTTCCTAACATAGTTTTGTCCTTTGATTCTTCTTCCATTTAAAAATACCTATAGTGCAATTAAAGAAACTTAGAGAAATAATGCAAAAAATATATACATAATGGTAATGGGCCTACTTACATCTATGATCTCTGCTTTGCAATACATGCAAATATCAAAAGTTGCTATTCATGCTGCTGCATTTTTCTCCCCTCTAAATGTATTCTAATTATTACAGCAAAATTGAATTTGCCTGTGCATACATTAAGGTTAACCATGCAGTCAGTAAGGAATAAAGCACTAAGAATCAGTTGTGCAACCAAGAAGGAAATACATATTAAAAATCATGAACACTATTATAACTTAGTTAATTTCTGCTTTAAGATTGAATAACTTTAAAAATACTAAGCTGCTTTCCATGCTTAATTAGGAGCTCAAATTCACTGAAAAACTCCTGAAATGCTACAACGTCAGTAAAGTATCTATTTAAATTCTTTTCTGCAATGTCATAGTGTCTGAGAAAAAGTGTTATTACTTGAAAACTTTATGGCATGGAGCAGAAAGTTATCGTATTCCAGTATTACAATTTTGCTAATAGACAAATTGTCTAAATCACCACAAAAAAAAAGCTTGGAAGCAATTTACATGGTAGCATAAAAATTGATGAATGTTGCAGAAACACCATTTAGATTTAAAAAAAAAGGGCATTAGAAGCGAAAGAAAAAAAAAATTAAATTAAGAAAGTCCTGAAATTGGAAAGTAACTACATCATTTTTGACTAAATAATTCATATGTTCCCTCATCAATGTAACTAATTTGAGTTTTAATTCTCATGAAGACCTGTTACAAAAAGGAAACAGCAGAGAAATTTCTTGTCAATGCGTGAACAGTAGATGGTAAAAAAATAACCATAAAAAAAAAAGCCAGTTGCAGCTGGGGAAGAGAGAAAATAAATGAGAAGTCAGAGTAAATGTATGGGAGGAATTGTTGCTAAAATTGCTATAGAAAGATAGAATGGTTTGGTTTGGAGCACCTTAAAGACCATGAAGTTGCATCTCCTCTTCCATGGGTCAAGATACCTTCAACTAGGCCAGGTTGCAGAGCCCCATTCAACCTTGAACACTTCCAGGATGGAGCATCCACAGCTCCTCTGGGCAACCCTTCCCAAGGCCTCACCTCCCTCACAGCAACAAATTTGTTCCTAACATCCAGCCTAGACCTGCCCTCTGTCAGTGTGGAGCTGTTCTGCCTTGCCCATCGCTCCATGGCCCCGGGAAATTCCCTCTCCAGCTTTCTTGGAGCCCTTTAGGGACTGGAAGGCTACTCCAGGGTCACCCAGGAGCCTTCTCTTCTCCAGTCTGAACAACCCCAGCTCTCTCAGCCTGTCTCCACAGCAGAGCTCCAGTGCTCTGACCATCTTTGTGGCCTCCTCTGGACTGGTTCCAGCAAATCCGTGTCTTTCTTATGCTGGGAGCCCCAGAGCTGGAGGCAGCACTGCAGGTGGGGTCTCACAAGAGTGGAGCAGAGGGACAGAATCCACTCCCTCCACCTGCTGGGAACACAACCCAGGATACCAATGAGCTCTCTGGGTTGCCAGCTCACGCTGTCAGGTCATGTTGGGTTTCTTGTCAATCAAGTGGCTAAGATTGTTATCAGTATTTCCCTTCAAACCTCCATTTTTAAAGAATTCATATTACTTGACTCTTAAAATATGTTTCTGGGCAGAAACAAGGGCGCACTGTGCACAGGAAAATTTTTAAATTAAAAACGGCCTCCAAAATTACTCCAGCAATTTTCTGCACACAATTGTTTCCATGTGAAAAGATCCACATTTAGGCATGAAAACAGCACACTCAAAAAAAAAAAAAAAAAAAAAAAAGGAAGAAGAACTTATCAACTCCGCATTCAATCTTAAAAAGTACTGTAATTCTCAGGTATTACTACCATGAAAACACACACTGACACTCAAACTCCAAATAAGAACAATGCCAGAAAGTAAGACTTGGTAGATTTGTCTCTGTATTTGCATATAATTACATAACGAGTTTGAAACTGTAGGTGTTGGAGTAAATTTGAAATCAACCAAGAGATTATTTAATAGAATCTCAAATCTGTTATCATTTTCTTTCCTAACGTACAGTTCTGTCCCTTGGCAAACATGCCAAAAGAAGCAGCAAAGTAATGAGGCTTAAGGTTTTTAATATTTTTTTTCAAATATTCATTTTTATTCCCTAAGTTAATAATGCGATCTAAATTTTATCAGTGACACTGTATCTCTAAATTCATTGTTTTGCCTTTACATTTCCAACTATTCTACTTTTTTAACCAGGTTTTTTTTTTTTGAGATAAAATTGATATTACAAACCATTTTCTGTGTATTAATAAAGACAATATAATTGCCAAAAATGTCAGCACTTTTAAGCAAGATAAACATTTCTCTTAATCTGAAATGTCAAAGCATTTTTGTTAAACCAAAAAGTCTTTTTAAAGAACAGCGTGACGGTAGGAACCCATGTCAATAAATTACAAAGCAAAGCACAGTCAAGTTGCTAAACTGTTTCTAGCTTCAATGGAGAACACACGCACGCCAAGCAGCCAGCATTTCTCATTCCCTCAAATCCTCAGTCTCTGAGCAACACAGGTAAACAGATGACTTGGAAGTGCCAGATCAGTTACTGATCTTGCTCAGCAATACGTGTCTAACACTGACAGAAACAGACTCTCAGGAATAAAACGCAAGAAATCTAAATATAAGAAATTATACCTTCCTCCAGAAGTAGTTTCCCACAATCCAATATATGTGTGTATATAAAAATATGTGTCTGTATATACACACTTGAATAATTTTTTTTAAATTATTTATTGGCTGTTTGTTCTAGCATGTGCATTCTTTTCCAGTACTCGTATAAAAGTTTCTGCAGCACCATTCCCTCCCCATCCTTCGGGTGAAAAGAACACGATTTTCATTTTTTTGAGTTTGGACACCAGTTAAGCTGCTCTGCATGCACGTGGCTTGAGCACAATCCACAGATGCAGAACCTTTGCGCTCCCAATAAAGAATTGGGTTTAGTTTAGAGAGACAGAGGCCTCCTGTATTATTACCCACCATGTGGTGCACAAAACGCCTCTCAGCCAGGCCTGAAGGCTGGGAGCACCGAGGGCTGCAGGCACACAGATGAAAAGACAATGCTGGCCAAACACTGATTACAAAGCAAAGCTATTTGCTATTTGGAATTGAAATAGGGCTCATCATGACAAGCCTGGAAGCAATACTTGTTCACTGATGCCTGAGTCATTTATAAGGGTTGAAATTCACATTTTTGGAGGTGTTTTCTCTCTTTGTTTTAAATTGTGTGTAAACTAGTCCTCATTTCTCACAACAGCAGAGTTGGCTATGCCACTGCAATCATCATCCATTCCTATAGGTACATATTTTCTAATATAGCCAATTAAATTATACTACTGTGTGCCACTATTACAAATCTGGAGAATCAGCTGCATATGTTTAAAAAACCCAAAAAAACCCAAGAGCCTTTTCATCACCTAAACAGCTTAGGAGGGCAGCCTAGTATTCCAAATTAAAATCTGAGATTTTTAGTCATCATACCTTTTCTTTCTCACTAATTGTTATTGTATGATCAGTGTTATTTTTGACTGGTTTTGCCTTTTAACTTTAAGTTCACAAACTTGAAGACAAGGCTTGTACTCAAGGGACTTCTGCTCAAGACCTTATAGTTCTAGTACTAAATCTTTACAACATCGAATGAAACACAACATATACAGCAACACGAGAGCTCTTCTGAACTCCATCACCAAAGACCTTTTTTTCTAATGCAAACCCCTCCAGGCAGTGGCAAAGTAGAGCTCATTCCATTCCCTGTCCCCAGGCTGGAAGGGCTTCACCACTGCTCTGCCAAGCTCTAGTGCTGTGGAGACTTCCAAGGAAGAAGAAGAGATGCTGCAAACTAAATTTATGTCTCTGATGGTCCCAACTTTTTTCTGGAGAAGTCTGGCAATTCACAGAGCCCTAAGCAGTCCTCAGATAATCTGTCCTCTGTGGCCCTTTGGCAGCCCAGTGCTTGTGGTTTAAGCCTGATTCAGACAGATTCAGAGAGATGGGGTGAGTGGGACAGGATTTTGCTCTTCAAACCTGAAAAGGAAATGAATTCCCCCAAATCTAAGACTCAGAGTCCTTCACCAGCATCTGTGTTTTCTCTTGAAGGGACCACTCTGTTTCTCTGATGAAAACCCAGTACAATGATAGACTTTCAGAGAAGAAAAAAGTAAAACTATTGTGGGGAAACTAAAAAAATAGAAAAATAAGTCACCTGGGCCACAAACTGTATTGGCTCTGGGCTCCCATCTCTCCAACAGAACTTACTATTAATATGGCTCATTGCTCAGTCAGATTCTGGATTAACAGAGAACTCCTTACTAGATAGAACACCCTCTTTCAAAGAACTCACACTGATCATGCACTTTTGCTCATCTTTACACAGATTTAAATACTTAAATTATTTGCTGAAAGGAGATTGTAGTTGCTTATATGAGTCAGTCGCTGATTAGCTACCTAATTTTAACATCTGCAATAAAAACAACATACAGGTCAGACAGAAGGCTTCTTCCCAAACAGTACTCAGATGGAACAGCAACAGTGAAATAGTTTTTTAAACATTTTCTTATTGCTTCTCTGTGACAAATGCTCAGAAAAGCCTTTTTCTAACCTAGTCATCCAGGGCTTGATGCAAATGCTAAAAAAACTGGGCTGCTTTCAGTTCTTTTCATATGATAAAACATTTTAGCACTTGGAACCAAATTTTCACAACTGTACTTTCCAAGCTGATGGCAATGGACATATGTACAAGTAATTTAAGACTAATACAAAGAACAATATAATTTTATAACCATAGAGTAACGATCCACTGGAGGCTGGTTTGGCCAGCCCTGTAGCATGTTCCCTACTTTACACATAGAGTTATTTCTTCTCTCTAAGGATACATTGTGGCTGGAAAGGGAATTTTAGTTCACTGTCTTAAAACTGGTTTTCTTCTCTTGATTTGGAGATGCCAATAAGGTGTAAATATTTTTGAGGAGACTTTTATTATTCAATAATGGCATTGTTTTATTTCTGGTGGGGTGCACATTGGGGTTTTTTTCTCATGTTCTTTTATACTCAGCCCACACGACTCTTTTTTTATTATTAACGAAGTTATTGTGTTTAACAAGCCAAATACTGAATCTTTGGCTATACCAAGGTAATTATTTCAGCATAGAGGCAATGCTGTGATTCAGCAAACAACTGAATTTGGCTCAGGAATTATAGGATTCACCTCCTGAGACATTTTTTTTAGTGTCAACTCACAGAGTGGGTTAATAACAGAGGCCTTCTCCCTCAAGCTTCATAGATATTCCCATTACTTGATTGGACTATTCCTACATATAAACATTTTGCAGAATAAACAGGAAATTTTGTGTTTAGATGCCAGATAGTAAGACCCAGCATATCCACAAACAACATGAGCTCAACATACAAAAAAGACCAGCTAATCAGTGCACTAACCTAGAAGAACACTGATGCCTTAAGTTTTAGCTTTCATATTTTCCAGATTCTGTGCTGCATTAGTATATAACTCTGAACTTCATATAAAGTGTTAGCAAGATCTCCCCACAGTTTAGTTAGACAAAACAACCCTTTTCCAGCCTGAGAACCAAGGACACCGTTACAGCTTCAGGCTGATGAAGTATAAACAACAGCAAATTGAGGAGAGCAATCTGGGAGGATGGGACTTCATAATCTGAAGCTGTAATTGGAAAATTAAGCCCAATATGTAAATAAACCAAAAGTTATAAAAGTGTGAAAACTCATGACCCGTTGTCTATCTTGGGTGTCACCTTGGCCAGGCTCTTTTACTGCCCAAAGTGTATCCTTTGAAGGCCCTTTGATAAATACCTACTTTATTCCTTTAACACTGCTAGCCTCTCTTCTAGGTATGCCTCTGAAGGCATCAACACAGGGGCAGTGTATAGTAGACATACACAAGGCAAGTTCTCTCTTCTCAAAATTCCATCTTTTGGATTGAAAGAAGCAAACCACACCAAATTCCGTGCTCTCCATCAAAGCCACAATTATCTGAGTCCCTCCATCCCCTGTTGGAGCAGTAGAACAGGGGTACAGGATGATGTGTACTTCTTAATCCCAAATCATCACTGTCCCATCCAGTCCTCAACCCAATAATACAAAGTGATGAAGGTACTGAGGAGATTTTGGTTCTCTTGTAAAATTTTGTGAGGTCACATGGTGACATGATTTTGGTATGAAACATCACTCCCTCCTTAGTACAAATTCAGCCTGTGAGGCTACCATACCTTTAGTGCAAAGTCTACAAGAATTTCCAATTTATAGTGAAGAATAAGAATTGGAATGTAGTAATGAAAATTTTACTATTTAAACTGCACATGGGTATTGCATTATCTAACCTACTTCTGTTACTAAAAAATGTTGTGAAAAATTCTTACGGTACATAAATTTACATTGGTCCATTACTTTACTATGAAAAATTAGATTTCCTCTGTAAGAGGAAACAGAACACTCAGAATTTAAAGACAATTACTCAGCCTATAGACCTCTTGCCTTAATTACTGTTGTATTTTTACACACTTTTTTCATCAACTAATTTTTCTTTCAAATGATGTCACTGCAATTATTTCTATTCATCCTGAATGTTTTACATTCTTAGGTAGCTAGATGTTTGCCTTAGACTTGAATTGCTCAGCCATTTTTGGAACTCAGTCCCCTGTAAGATTTTGCTTCCCTACTTTTCAGGGTGGTTTCCAGCCAGCCATCATGGTATTGCTCAGAGGGTAGGTCACAGTCATTTAGCATTTCTATATCCCAGCATCTTGGCTCTATTGTAACACGGGAGCAATGGTTTCACTGAGCACACGGGCTCATGTCACCTTTTCCTTGGCAGGTCAGGTAGCAATCACGAGTTCAGCAGAGGCGCCGTGATTGAAATCTCCGCATCATTCGTGCATTGGACTGTCTCTGCTAAGACTCATAGATTTATTCATTGATCAAGCAAGTTCCCTAACCAAAGTTCCAGAAAGCACTTTTACTTGTTCTTAATTTTAACTCTGCGGGCAGTTTCATATGTTCAAAACTTCTGTGTTTTCCTGGACCGGAGTCCTTGCCAGCCATTACAAAGTTTGCAAGACTTGCTCTAATGTGGAAGCCCCGGAAAGCCTGCCCATTTTCCTATACATTTCAGGGAATAAGTATCAGTGAACTAACTAAGGAATCAAAATGAATAGTTTGGAAATTTTCTTCAGCATCTAGCAAATAATTTATTATCAACAATTACCAATAATTCAGCAGCAGTCTCTCCTTTGTTGCCTCTATTGTTTGCCAAAAATTCCTCCTTATTTTAGTAAGTCTGGCTGAACAGGGTAGAACATGTTTGTAACATTTTGAAAACTTTTTCATCTAAAGTGACAGAGACCTTTCCTCCAGGGCACCAGTAGAACAGCAAAACCCTGTACCTGAGTTAATAAGTAAGAGCAAAACAAGTAAAACCTTGGGATTTAGCACTTTTTCCAATTGTGATTTTCCAGAGTCCCTGTTCATCAGCATTTATTATTTACCTTTTAGCTTCACAGCATTTCCTTTTCACTTGGGACTTGGGTTATTGCTTTGCAAATTGTATATTAATATTGCTTACCTACAATAATACTTTAGGTATGATCCCAAGGGCAGAGCTGTATGCAATTTGATGAACATTTGAACTTTTAAAATTCAGTAGCATTTATTTTAACCAGACTAGAAGACAAAGTTGAATTCCAAGTTTGGTGATTAATTTACATCTACTTAAAGACAGACTGAAGCAGGGCAAAATTCACTCCTTTGCAGAAGACTTGCAATTAGGTTTTTGTTTTGTTTAAAAGTTCCCAACAACAGACCTTATATGCCCAAAAAAGCCAGTCCTGAAACATGCCACGAAGAGAAAATACTAGTTTTAACTAGGAAGGAGAAAAACAAAATGTATTTAAGATACATATGCCTGCTTAGAAAATTTGGGACCGTAACAACTTTTGAAGAAACCTGGCAGAGTAGCTTATAAAACAAACAGTTGTTCCCTCTTTGGATATTAGTAAGACATCATGAGAAAATTAGAAGAGCTAAAGTACTCTCAGATGTTTGCAGTGAACACTCCCTAGTTCAGTGTTTGGAAAATGCAATGTGTAAAATTTCCCATAAACAAAAGGTTTTTTAAAATGTCAGTTCGGAGATGTTCTTGGCTGAGATTGCTGGAACAAATAGAAATAGGTTTGTGAACATAAATAGCTGATGTGGAGTGTCCTTGGCAATATCTGTGCTAATAAGCAAAAGATAAAAATAAAGAAAAGAGTAAAATTACAACTCAAAAAGTGACAGAGCTGGGAAATTGGGAGCTCAGATTGCCTGTCCATTTTATCTCCTCTTGCTACAACTTGCTATGTTAGAACACCTGGTATAAAACTTGTCACCAGACACTACTCCCAGAACCAAACTACATTCTGAATGCTCCCAAAAAAGCTGTATAAGGGTATGTCAGAGCCTCCCATCTTGCAGCAACACTCTTGCAGCCTGAGGTTTTTCATGCAGTAACTGACTATACAGGTGATATGTGCCTTTCAATAAAGAACATTCTTTAGTTTCTGCTAAGCACAAAAGCTGGTTGACTCTTTGTTATTTCACAAAAAGCCCTCATGGATAAATAATCAAATTCCAGGAAAGCATGACTAGCAGATAAAACACAAAACTTTGGAAATACAACTGTGAGCAGGAGTGAGAAGCAGAAGGGATAACAGCCCAAACTCTAGGAATAAAATGAGCCTCTTACCTTTCTGTCATGATTTGATTAGCAGCAACAGTTGCCAGGTTTGATTTCTGGATCTTTTTTCAGAAACCTAAGAAAATAAAACCAAACTGCTTAAGTGTTCAGTGAATGATACTTTCATCTTTGCAGTGAATGAAAACACATAACTTCATGGGAGGGACAGAGGTGAAAACAGTAAAAAATTAAATTCACTGAACAGCTGGTTTTCCCCTAAATATAGTAATAATTAGTCAAATCATTACTCATTCACAATCACAATGAAGAATTTGATCCTTCTTGACCAAACTCTCTATTGCCATCTGTTTTAATAGAAAACATTTTGAACTACCAATCTGCAATTTGAATTACCAATTAGATTTTAGATGAGATTAGATCAATTACACCACAGTGACCACAGACAGGTACTGAATTACTAAGATTTTCCTGCTTCATTACAAGCATACAATGTCATCAGATTTTTAGGAGAAGTTGGTTTTGGGTATGGGTTGGCATGGTAGGGGTTTTCTCAGTATTTGTTTTGTTTGGGGGACATTTTTTTGGTTGTGGCAGTTTTTTGGGTTTGTTTTTTTTTTTTGTTTTTTTTTTTTAAATAGCCCCAAAAAGGCAAAACAAAATACAAAGTGAAGTTCTTTTAGACATCTCTTACTACCACTGCCAAAAACATTCCTTCTGACCATCCATTTTCTGGAAAGGGCTCTTCACATCTTTTGGGCCTTAGCTGTCAGGATTTTCTCCATTTGAGAAAGGATATGTGCCTGTGCCTGCACATGAGGCCTTTAATTTGGAAACCAGCACAAAAATTCTGGTTTATAAAAAGGATTTTTTCTATAGTTGCACAGAAAGCACTTCAGATCAGTTGCAATCACAGCTAAAGCCTCAGAAGGCCAGTGCAAAGCAGCAGAGGAAGCTCCTCAGATAGGATTAATTACTGGCCATTGGTCTGCTTGAAACCAAAATCTTTCTTGGGGGTTCTCCTTTACACCTCTCTGGGTTCACACATCAGAGCACTATGCAGCTGTCTCTAAATCACTCTTTCAGTGTGCTCAGCACATGAACACCTATATACAAAACATGCTAATGTAGGTCCTGTCAGTAGCTCAGTGTATTTTCTCTGTTTTCTCTCTCTGGATGACCCAGTGCTGAGGATCACTCCTGCCAGGAATGGCCTGAGCTCACAAACAAGCATGCCACAAGGCAGTGTAGCAAGACCTGCATTATTATTATGCCTGCCTGATGTGCCAGCACACGCATCAAGCTGCTTCAAAGCATTTACTCATCTGTTTTACTGTGCCAGCTACTCAACCACAGCAGCAATGAGTACCTACCCAGAAGAGTAATCGTCTGCATCATGGCAAAACCCCACACCAGATGCAGAAACAGCTATAAAAGCAGGCAAAACGGGAACCAGAGGTTGGGCCCCTCCTGCCAAGAAGTAACTTGGGTGGATCAGCATGCCCCAAGGCCATTGTGCTTTTATGGACAAACCAGGCTGCTTTTACGAGCCCTTGCTAGCTGTACACAAGGAAACCAAACACGGGATCACAGAATCCTAAAATAACTTGGGACAAAAGAGACCCCTGGAGCTATCTTGTCCCATCTATGCTCCAAACTGGGCTGACTTGGATCAGGTTAGGGCCACCTAGCACGTTACTCTCTGCTGGTTAGAGACTCAGACACCAGGTACCACATGCATACATATCCATGATGATATTTTGGATCACAGCAACTACAACACCCACTAACAGAGGGGCAAAAAGAAGAAACTGAAAAGAGGATAGAATGTTCAAACCAAATTCAGACCCTATGCTTCCTTCTAACCTCAGCAGAAATACTTAACATAGGTTCAATGCATACAATGCTATGAAAAACCAAACACACCCAAGGAACCCAGTGAGGCCTGTATTGTACATTTTGGCCTTGCTGATATGTGTTTAGTCCACCAGAGTTGAGCAGATATGAAAGGAGAAGAGAAAGCATCTGTAAATGCCACACACTTAAAAGCAGCCAGCTGGATCCTATTGACAGTGCTCAAAAACATCAGAGTATTTATCATGTCACACTCCCAGGATGAGGCCAAAGCACAGAGCTGGGTTAGCAGTTGCTGTTTTCATTTACTTGGCTTTAGCTGAGAGTTAGGAAACATCACTTCAAATGAGGAGCTTCTCCTTTGGTGAACTCTACCTGTTACTTGGAAATGTAGGAAAGGTAAAAAAACAAAAAGAACTTCCCCAGCCTCAGCTGCAGAGAGTGCATAAGACAGAAGTAGAATTTACTTGCTTCCATAACCATGGCAAATTGAGCATTCTGCTCAGTTTAGTGATTCAGTAACACTGTTTTCACATAGTTTAGCCAAAAAGTTTTATCTGCAAGTTTTTCTTCCCCCTAAGAAGCACTGTTGCTAATTTACCAAAGGTAGGAGAAGGCAAAGATGCTGAACATGTGGATATTAAAGTAAACTTTTTCTCTGGGAATGACCACATGAAAACTCATAGAATTTCCTTCTGCAGTTCATGACTTTTTAGTGGTATGGAGAACCTTGAGAGAAAAAGAAAATACTAAGAATCTGATCTGAGTTTTCCATGACATAAACAGTAAATGACAGACAATCCCTTCCATTTATTGTAGTGTCAATGGCACACTTCAGAAATTACTCATTTATTCAGGAGATGCTGTCTCTTTATGTATAAGCACATAGAGGTGATGTAAGATGTTTAGACAATTTACTTCAGTGTGCAAAAACATTGTCATAATCACAGTGAAAAATAAAAAATAACTATTAATCTTAAAAGATAAACCTGTCTTGGGGCCTTGTATGACTCCTTCATAAAAATTCAACAAGGCTTAACAGATTTGAAAGTAATTTTGCCCTATGAGGTGAAGAAATATAAAATGTAGATGTAGTAAGGGGCAGATCCAAACATTTTTGTGATGCCCACTGTCAAGAAGCCTTCACACTGATAGCAGTTTTAAGCTTTTTGCCACAACAAAAGCAACAGCAAAGTTCTCACAGTGCAGACACACCTTGTGCTAAGGGTTTCTGAAGCCCAAAAGAAAGCAAAGTGATAAAAACTACGTAGGAAGCTTTCTATTGGAAACAGAGACACAAATATTCTGAAATGACATCCCATTCAGGAGGGCTCACATATTTCTACCACACTTGTAGAACTCATTGAATCTTGACATTACCCTCAAACATCAGGCCGTTTGTCCTGCATTAGTTTTTATGGACGAACATTGTCACACCTCTGACTGGAGCACTCCAGAAATGAAACTGAAGTTCTCCAGCTGAAAATTTGTCTCTTTTCTCTCATCCACAAGCGTCAGGTCCTGTCCATGTTTCACCTGCCAGGGCTGTGAAGTCCTGCAGATCACAAAGGGTCTGCCTACACTCCTATTTGTTCCCACTTAAATGAGTTCAAACACTCTAAGTATTGGTTTCTTACCCTTTCATGCTTTTCCAGAAAATCCATTTAAGCCCAGTTACCACTGTAAACCCACCCTTCCCTGAGCAGTGTGGCAGAGGTACAAGGCAAATATTCAGATACGCTCACCTCACCCAGGATACCTCAGTCTCAACAGATGCACCAAAAAACCCAAACAACACACCCACCCTAAACCCCCTCCTCCAGAAAAACCCCTAAAAATGTATTCCTGACCATAAAAAGACTGGAACTTTTGTCTTGCTAAATTTACATATAACTTTCACTTGTTTCTCTCAGTGTGTTTGCTTTTTAAACAAAAATATCCAACACTACATGCTCCAAGGAAACACAATTAAAGGAAATTGTACAGCTCTGATTTCTTGTAACCACTTCAATTTAATTTTGCTTCCCTGACCTTTTTCTTTATGTAAGCTGATTAAAATGTTTTTAATAACAATGATAATGTGGTCAAGGATAAGAATGAAAGGGTTTTCTGAAGGAGGTTCTTCCTTGCATAAATGTGCACATATTTGGTGTGCATTCTGTGAACCTTTTCTCCCTATGTAATAGAGAGCCAGAAAATCATCTGTCAGGGGATGATGGATGATGAACTCTGCCACTTAGGCCTCAGGGCGCAGCCCTGCTGCTATACTTGACTTAGCCTTCAGTAGGCACTAAGTGCTCTGTCAGATTCATGCCAAGGGAAAAGCATATGCCTGCAACTCCCAAAAGTGTGGGAACCAGAATAAACAGAGACATTTTTAACGTTACCACACGTTTTAAATCTGCTGTGTCACCTTCCTGTAAGCATTGTCCGTATTTTTGTAATATATACAGTCATTGTGGGTTTGTTGCTCTGCCCATCAACTCTGTTCTTTGTTGTACACTAACCAAGAAAACAAACGAAAAATAAAAGGAATGCACAGCATACATGACCATTTGGCTGGCTACTGCACTCTTTTAGAAAAGTAGAGATGAGTTCTTGGGGTTTTATTTTCTCCCTTCCCCTTGACAGTGTTTTTGTTGGTTTGTTGCAACAAGGCTTTCCTCACCTCCCGCAGCTTTATTAATTCAAGGGTTCTTTTAAAGTACTCTCGGGTGTTGTATCACCACACACAGATAGGTACGCCAGGGCTATAGTTAAACGCTATCTTCCCCTCTTCCTTACTTCCCAAAAATTCCATCAGTCATTGAATTATGCTGCTTGGCTTGGATGGACCACATCAAAATCTCCAGCATTTCCATTATGAGCTGAAGGTCCCCCAGGTCCAAGGTAAAATGATGGTTTCAAACTCATGCCAATCATAAGCATGGTATTCTAATGCATATTTTTATTTCATATTGCCTAACCACTGATTATAACCAGGCTTTTAAAACAATTTTCTTAAAAGAGAATTGGTCAAATGCAGCTATGATGGAATTTCCATCCTTCAGAAATTCCTCAGCAATGAATATCTGTGTCTCCTTTTCTTTCATCACAGCCCTCTTTAGATAAAATATTTATATTGTGGCAAGTATAGGAGAGGCTGACAGAAAATGCCATAAAAATTAATAGCTGTTCAAATTACACAAAATAATATTGAGGGTTTTTTTCCTCCCCACCACTACAGGTATCTTTACCCATAGAGATCAGTATAGAAGCTCTGTGAAAAACTTCTCCGTTAGATGTCCCTTCGGTTCAAAAGGGACATCTGCTGCCCTGATTTATCACCAGATAAATTCTAAGGAAGGAGCTTACCAGCATTTTATTCCTTTCTTATACCTTCTCAGAACTAACAGAATTCATTGAGGCCTAACACTCCTGAAAAAATACCTGCATTTACCTTCTTACATCAGTCACGTTAACCCTTACAGGCATCAGCAGGACTCCTGCAGCATCAAAAAGGGACAGAGCAAGGCAAGGACAGGGAGTCATTGAAAAGAAGACATATTTTTAGGAGTCATGGTCACAACTCCAGCAAATTGCAAATTTCTTTGATTTTTACATGAATATTTATCAGAGAATGATGCCTGTTTCTGAAAACTAGCATTCCCTAGCCATGTAAGGACTGTCATTTGCAACTCCAATGCTGAAACTGAAATCAGATCATTTGATGAGGATCCACTCCTCCACAGTCTTATTAGACATTTCTTTCCTATAAAACACATTAACACAAGAAGCTATCCAAAGGTCCATTCATCTTACTCTACAGATGGGTTTGGCTGACAGATATGAGCCTGACTTGCCTTTTATTTCACTGCATCCATGCCAGCACCACTTCAGGCTTCCCTACAAAACATACCCGTCATTCAACAGCGGCAGAACAGTTTAAATGCTTCTATCTGCTCACTTGAAACCCCACCCCCCCAGGCAAACTGTTCCCTGAGATGATCTTTACCCTTCATTTGAGTCTAATGCACCAAGACATAAAAAGACATTATGTCCAGAGACTGGTGTGGCTACAGTAACAATTACCAGTTCAGCAAATCAGCTTCTCATTGCAAGCACTTCTCAGGCTATATATAAGCCAAGAGGAACCTAGAATCATTGTGTCAGCAATTCTCAAAGACTATTTTAAATGGTATCAAGTTTAATAAAACTTTTACAACACAGTACAGAGTGTACTTTGTGTTCCTTTGAAATTGATGGAACAAGCCAATCTTTCCAGGTTTGTAGGCATAACATTTATTAAATTATAATAAGAAAATAGCTATTTAAAACCATGAAATGAAAGACTATAATATACATTTAAAGGTCAACAACTGCATGAGTTTCCTTATTATATATTTTATCTGAGAAGCACTGGGAGACAAAGGAGCTCTGACTCTATCCATGTGCAAGCTGCCCACCGTTGCTATTCCCTGCCCTGATTTGGACAAGGAACTACATACTCTTATGGATGGCCCTCCTTCACCCAAGCCTCTTACAGAACTGCCTTCACCCATTAAGATGGTGACTTACATTCTTTAAATAATTTCCAGCACATGTATCACATATAGCTGGAGCTTTTGCAGCTGCAATAGCAAGGTCAGACTGAAATAGAGTGATTTTATTCCATCTCTGCTCTATAGTTCCTTTAGGATGTTCTTGAAATCAGTTTTACCGCCTCCACCCCAATTTCCTCTCTGCAGCTATGGAAGCTTAATATGTTCTTTAGAAGAGAAGAGTGGCTGTGCTAACTAATATTGCCAAACAGAAACAACAAAGATTGGCAAAGAAAAGCCAATGAGAAAATACCCAGATGAAGTGGAAACTTCAGCACCAAGAGTCTGGAAAGAAATGTGATCTAGGTTTTGGTATTTAAAAGCATTTTAATGTTTCAGCATTAAAACATTTTTATTTCTTCCTAAATATGTTTAACATCAAACTTGAACTACAAGGAAAACAATAAATATTGCTGGGGTTTTTCAAATGCTATTTCAGTGGGCCTCATTCCACACTCCTCACTTAAGCTGAGTTGGTATTTAGAAGGATTTAAACAGGACTTCTTTTTAGCAGCCCTTAGAACGATACATCTTCCTGGATGCTTAAACAGAATACATGGACAAGAGCACAGCATAAACCTTTTGTTTATTAATAATTGCAACTATTTTTCCAAATTCATAACATAAACCCCAGCATTGTAGCACACTGAAATATAGTCTTTGTGATATAGAACTGCCTAAGTTTGATAGACCTCAGCAATCTTCATTAATGTTTCTTTCTCCTCTGTGGATGTATACATATATTACATATGGAGCCTGATATAAATCCATTGACATCTATGGAACACTTCAATAGAAAGTAATTTGGATGAGTACGGGCAACCCTATGCCTTTAGGCTGCTAATCAGCTTTTGAGCATTAAATTCAGCTGGCATAAATGATATATAAAAAACCAGAGAGACCCACTTACAGCATTCATCAAATGTGTAAAATACAACACAGAAACACTATCATAACGCACAGGTCCAGGTGTTAAAAGATGAATGTTGTAAAATTGGCACAACTTTGAAAAAAACAGCTGTGATTAGGATATAATTATCTTATGCAAGAAATCCATTTCAGAGCTATAGTTCTTTGCTGCTTGAAACAGGAACAGATTTATATTATTTTCCACTCACCTTAATTCTGCAAAGACTGTGCAGCTATAAAGGAGTGATTTGGATTCTAGTCTAGCTCAGAGTTCTAAACAATTTTTTTTTTCTAACTGATTAAATAAAAGCACATTCTTGTGAGAAACCTAGCTTGTATTTTGGATCTCAGATTGATGGAACAGGGCTGTCAGCAAATACACCTATTATTTATTACTGGATACAAATTATATGAAAGTAATTGGAAGAAACAGGGACACCACTGATATTTGTAAGTTACAAAGCTTATCTGCATTAAGATTTTATATCTGAAGCATTTCCTCACATCTGAAAGACACCACAGTATCAGAAAATAATTCCACTGGTGTATGAATAGAGCAAAGCGTGGATGCACAGGTCACCAGCTGAACTTGCTTGTACATTATATTCTGCATAGGCATCCACAAAAAATACACATGTATACCATATGTATACTTATAGTTTTCAGATCACAGCCTGTTACCATTTGAATACAATTGCAAAATTGCACAAGAGCCATATTGTTATAATTTGCTCAAGGTAGGCAGAGATGTAGCTATGGATATATAAATCTCCTTCCACCAGACGGAGAATTTTCTTCAGATGCAGAATAAATACAAAAGGGGGAAAAGCCTCATGCTAAAAATCAGCTCTATCCTTCCTGAGCCAAATGCACTAAATACAGCAAAACCACCAAAATTTAAAAAGATTAATTTTTACAGTGACTTAAAACATTAAAGAAAACAATCTATCTAGCTGGTATTTTCCCCTTCCAAATTTGCAATGCAAAAGGGGAAAAAAGATATTTCAGATTTGAAAATCACAAGGTATACGTGGGCTGTATCATTTGCAAAGCCTGGATATTAATATTAGAATCTACTTCTGATAAAATTAATGTCTATTTTAAACCCTTTTTTTTATGTTTGATATGTTTAATTTAAAGAATGTAAAACTGCAGATGAGATGAATTTTCCAGTATCTTAGTCATAAAATTATATCACTGCTACATATTCACAATATGGTTAAATAGCAGTCATAAATTAAAAGAAGAGTCTAATAATTTAGATAGTTCTGAAACAATACTAAAGGCAAGTAAAAATAAAACACTCCATCTGGATGTTTCAATTAAAATATCTTACATCTTACTGAGAAAATATTTGGAATTAATATAGTCAAATATACTAAAAAACAAATCCTTTTGTTCTGATGAACTAAAAGTAATTCAACTGTGCCAGGAGCTCTGGCCACGAGAGAGAAGCTGCACTGGATTACACAGCACTATTGAGCCATCTTCTTTAAACAGGTATTTTAAAAAGTCATGATCCCCTTTTCCATAGCTGTTCTCTGTAAACATTTGGGAAATGAATTGCTCAGCAGTCATAGAATGTAAGAAGCAGAAAGCACTGAACTTGGAAAAAAATAGCTGTATTTCTTGAAAGAGATGGCTTCCCATAATATGAAAGCAAAGGTTAAAAGATATCTTAGATCCAAGGAAATCTATTGTATAAAGGATGAAAATCACCCTCTCTAAAGTATCAAGATTTTCCCAGTGATTAGCCATTAATTAAGCAGCGAAAAACCAGTGATTAAGTGGTATTTTACAGATTTAGGTAGGACATAAGAGAATAATAGATACTATGCTGGCCATCTTCTATTAGCATTAATTCACCACACAGAGCTACCAAAGATATCAACACTTGAGTTACACCTCACTTTGAATTAGTGAAAGTTAAAATAACTATGCTGCAAAATAATTTCTAGACCCACTTTATCACCTTGCCCTCTCATTACAGGCATTTAGACTTCCCAAACTATTTCACAATTCTTTTGATGAGCTAGAATGTCTGTAACTGTTTTTTTCTGTTATGTGTGGAAACCAAGTGTGCAGATAAAATGGATTAAAAGACTCCAGGAGTATTGGCACTGAGCTAGGCTACTTTCTTTCTTTCTTTCTGTAAGTCACTCATGGTTTGGAGTGTAACACCAACAGAACATGCAACCTACATATTGGGACAGGACTCCTACAGAGCAGGTTGGTGCTCTAAGTCTATCCATGTTTAAGGGGCGTTTGGAAAAATATCCTTAGCAACATGCCTTAACTTTTGGTCAGCCCTGAATTGCTCAGGCAGTTGGACTATATGATCCTTATAGGTTCCTTCCAACTGAAATATTCTATTTTCTTCTACTCTAAACTTAAACCTTTCATACTTCAACAAACTGTAGCCGAAAGTACCAATATCCTAGAGTCAAGTATGGACACTGGGAGAAGGCTTGGTAAGATACTTGAATTATAACCCATAGAAACAAGTTGTAAGTGGAGGAGGCTAAGATAGATTTTGGAGAGTAAGAATGTTTGCAAGTAACTCAGAAATCACAAAAAGTCCTGAGTGTTCCAGTGGTGAGGCTGTTCTGCCTATAGTGGGGAAAGTGTAAAGGCATCATTCAAGGACTACAACTCTACATGAACCAGAGCATGTCTTGGGCTCTGCTCCTTTCCCCAAACTCTCTTTCTTTGGAAGAACGTTGCCATGTTCAGGTAAGCACTACAAGAATGAAAATTCTCACTTTCTGAACTCCATAGCTAAAGTGAAGTTCAGCTGAGGAAACCATATTTCCACACAGAAGTAAGTTGGACTGGTTTATTAATTCAGGAAACCCTTGTTCTCAAAAGGTGACTAGAAATCTCAAAGCAAATAAATCTCCAGTCAAATTTTACTGTTTCTCTACTTTCCACAAATTCTCAACAAGAGAACTAGAGGAAAATGTGCACTTTATTTCAAACTGTTCCTTGTCTTCTCTCATTTTCTTTCCTGCTAGCAGGATAGAGAGGAAGAGACAGAGACTGCAAAATAATCACGGTAAAGACTATTTGTCTGAGATTTTTCAAGCCTCATTTAAAAAACTCAATTCTCAATTTTATAATCCAGAAACATTTGTTTTGAGGATTTGTCTCTTTCCCAAAACAGTGTGCCAGCAAATCAAGTCCAAACGCTGTATTTATCAAAACGACTTTGAGTTCAGCAATTTTTAAACCCTGTTAATAAATGTGGAATCTGTGACATGTCCAAAAAAATTATGTTATTTGTTTGACATGCCTATCAGTCCAGTGCTTTAATTAGGGGCCTGACAAGTTTATGGGAAGTGTCATCTAAACATAGAAAAGCTCAAATTGGGAAACACTTAAAAAGACAATATACTCACAGTGTGAAATAGGAAGAGATATTGTTGCATGAATGGCTTAGAGCATGACTCAGTAGCCATAAACTTATCTAGGAATATTTAAGTCAAGATCCATGATTTGTATCTATAGAAAATACAAGAGTTGGTGGTAGATTTCCAGATTTGCTTTGTAAATTGGTCAGGAAATGACTTCCTGTGTGTTATTTTTGCAGATGCTAATCATGTTTTTGGATTTGGATGTGAAGACATGCAGGTCAATTTTAGTAGATGCCTCCTCTCTCCTCTTTCCCTCTCTTCTCCTCTGTGGGTGGGGCAGCCTTAAAGCACAATTGAGAATTTGAAACTAAAACCTAAAGCCATCTTCAAAAGGGAGTTTAAAAAAAAAAGAGAAGAAAAGCATGAATTATGATGAGCAATTAACTGACTACAGCAAAGTTTTCCCCATAGCAGGAGACTGGTAAATGTTGGGAAAACAAATCTTCATAATTATTGACACTTGTGCTGGAGTAAATCTAAGCCAAACCATTAAGTTGCTCAACCACAAAGGGATGATTAAAATTATTCTGAAAATCTGGCTGTGTTTTTCTTTTGGAAATAAAAGGTGAGGTGGAAAATGGAGTTTATGTCTGCATGTTCCACAAAACAAATCAAACTAACTTTTATTTTTAATTTTTGAGTTTAGGAGGAGAAAAGGGAAGCTAAAAAAAGGCCACTGGAGTATTTCTGTGGTGATAAAATGCTAAACTGAATATACTATATTTCAAATAAAACATCTAAGGCATTTCTTCATTTTCCTTATAATGACAACGTTGAGAAAATGTTCAAGAGTGGGATTGCCAGAAATAGAGATTTCCAAAAAGTCTTATGTACATAATCAGAGTGCCAACTTAGAAAAGGAATGGCAGCATTGAAGCTGCAGGATCTTAAAGGCAACTCCTTCTTTAAAGGCTGCAAAATAAAACAAATAACCTCCAAACCAAAAGAGACAAGCTTTCTAGTCACCAAAAGTGAAATTAGTCATCTCTGAGGAAGAAAAACCAACCAAACATTTCCCAATATCACCCTTCATAACTGGGATAAAACCAGTTTATTTTAAATGTTCTGAGCTAATAGTCTTTTATCATGTCATGTACTGCCTTTATGGCTACGTCTTGTTCCAATTTTGGTTTCATCCATTCCCATTTCCAAATGACCATAACATTCATACAGGCCTGCCATACACCAGATTCCATCTGTCTGTGACCCTGAATAAACAAGGGGCCTTTGATGTTCTTATGCACTTCAAACCACTTTGTCATTCCCAGTGATATATGATCCACACTGTAGTGAAATGCAGTCATCACTGGTTTGTGGAAGTGCCTTCCTGCCTCTTCTCTTGATGTAAGTTTACCATAGAACAAATTTACTGTAATCTTTGTGTTAACTTGTGCTTCCCTACGGAGTGAGAAAGAGGTCAGCAAAACAGCAGCGGGAGGCTAGAAATAGAAATCCTGCATGTACAGCATCATGACAGCCAAAAACAAGGGTCTGTCTCTAGAAGCAGAAAAACCAAATCACACAAACCCCATCCAACAAACCAATTGATGATCAGAACAACAATTTCTTGAAAACAAGTATTACGAGGAGTTTGTTAACTGATGGACAGATTTACACACCAACACAGCAGCTTTGTTGTGGCATTGTGTGTTCATCCTATTACATTTCAAGGCTGCTGTACGAGGCTGTTGGGTTTTGGCACTTTCAAAACGAAACAGGGATTATGTGGTACCATATGTCAGGCAGCTGAAGCAAAGGATTCCTGCTCTAACATGTTTGCCTTTCCAGCCCACAGGGAGTGTTAAACCAATGCAGCAGGAGAGGTGGGTGGGCCAGGGAGGGAGGGACAGGGTGTTTTTGCTTTTGCCCCAACATCTCAGCAGTCCTGCTGCACTTCTGAAGACTCATGTCTGGATGTTTCTGCACCAGCTAAATGCAGAAAGAGTTCATCTTTTCCTCCAAGACAAAAACAAAAACACAAAGTAAAACCCTTCAGCAATTATTTTTTAATGCAAATGCATGTTTATTTCATGCCCTCAAGCCTTTTAGTCCTGGTTGTTTGTGACAAACATTCCACAATAGACTCTTTAAAGTCTGGCATATGTGCCAGTCCTAAAAAAAATACAGTAGAAGACATAAGACAATTAAAATGAAAGCCGACAACAACATGCTGCTAATGGTTTTAAATTATTACATTGTAGAATAGTTACTGGTACATCCTGGAAGAGCTATCCCCACAGCTCTGCACAAGCCTGAGCTCCATCAATAAACTAATCTTTATCATGTAATACATTGGTTTTCTGTTACAACAATGTTTGTGCCATACAGTCCAGCACCCTGCAACTACGGATAAAGGAATGACACAACTACACTCCAATTAGCTCAGGACTCTGCTGCAGGATATGACAGGCTTTCATGGTCCACCTCCTCAATCAATATCTGCTGAGGAGACACCACTGATGACTTCCAAGGTGGAGTTGTACTCAATAAATACAAGATGACCTGCAAGCCCCAAGGTGCCCAGACTGCAGGAGTTTGAAGTAACTTACAGAATAATCCATTTTTAGGAGAAATCTGACCTAAATAGCATCCAAGATGCACCATGAATTAGCTCCCAGAGGACCCAGAGCAGACACAGGTGTGGAAGTTGGCTTCCAGTGCTGGCTTATCTTTTACCACAACATTTTAATTTTTTGTGTAGTTCAACCAGGAGTCCCGAAAGATAGTATTTTGAAAACAGGATTTAGGCACCTGAACAATTGCAGTATTTTTTTTTTTTTTATGTTACCCATATACAAATAAATTCACAAATATAACCAAAAGCATTTTTCTAACTTGGCAAGAAATAACAGTGAGTTGTGTTTTTTCAGCATGAAATACAGAGGTGCTTCAATGTCTGTCCTTTCTTCTTTTTGAGTTTTTTGGGGAGGTTTAGATAAAAAAGGAGAAAGAAACACGGGAATACTTCATAACAACATATTACCAAGTAACTAAGGGCTCTTCTGGGATGTAAGGAGCTGGCATTTGAGTTCCATGCTTCCCCCATTCCAGACAAATGCCCTCGTCCCTTATGTTCTTACCTGTTACTGGGCCCTCATACAAATGGCAAAGCTAAAACCTTCAAATAAAGATTTTTAAAAGTCAGATTTCAGCAATGGAAGCTCTAGTTAGATTTAATAGATATCACCTCTGAAAAGCTTAATTTTTGAAAGATAAATGGAGAATTACATCCTCTACTTTAAGAACTGACTACCAGGAACTCCTTTTTTTAGTTCTTCTCTTATGCAATATCTGTGCTTTATAAATATTTCAGACAGAGTTTTCAATGCCATTTTAAAAATAAAGATATCGCATTCAAGAAAGACCAAGCAGAAAAAAAAATAATCTCAATGTTGTCCCTTTATGTTACTGTCACAGCAAGTAGCAGTAGCACACTTTTCTCCATCCAGCTTATATTTACGTAATGATAACTGAGCATGTTAGCTGCAACAACACTCCAAGCACATAAGTTACTATAGAGTAAGAATTTTAGACCTTCATGGAAAGATTTTCGCACAAAGCAAAAATTTTTAACATAGCTTCCCCTCCTCCGTGACTTAATTATATTTTAACAAAAATGAAAATAGACACACTTGGATTCAGGTTAACACCACAAAAGGACAAAATTTTTAATCCCATGAAAGAGACAAAACTCTTCAAAGCTTAACTGCTCTATATTTTTGAAGTATTAGAGAGACTTGCAATTCTTAAGCAGTTCTGAAACACATTTGTAAGGAATATTAGCTCACTTTTAATGAAGAAGAAACATTACTTCCAGTGTGATGTTGGTAGCTGTGGTCATGGCAGAGATGTTTGCCTAAGAGCACCAAGGAAATCTCCAGAGAAACCATGGGTGTCCACACACAGCACGTGCCACTGGCCCATCCTTTCTAGAGCTGAAGAAGTAAGTAAGAGTAAGAAGTTCTAGAGTAAGAAGTTAAAACCCATTCCTGTGCTGACAACTGACAAATTTTTATCTGCCAGAGCTCACCACAGGCAGACTGAAACCCTGACACTAACAGCCACCAGCTCTGCAGTGGAATTATACATAAAGACAAATTCATGGACACAAAGACCCTTCATGGAAAGTTAAGGATGAAATTTAAAGGCCTCTTTCTCAAAGCTCAAGAGATCTGGCTGAAAAAATTGTGCAAATAAGTCTCAGTACACATTGTCTAAACCATCTGAAGCCGCCAAGCAGAGAAGGGCAGAAGATTCTCTGATACAAAAGACCATGCACAAGTCAAGAAAAATTATCAAGAAAGGTTCCATTAGCTTGGAATGAAATTTCCAAATTCAGCAAGACACCTAAGTAAGCACTCTGTGGAGTCAATTAATGGCCCAAAACCACCAAATATCTATGAAAACTAATTTGGATGAAACTTATTAAAAATTAAAATTTATTATTTTTTTAATGAGGATACATTTAAAGTATTGCAGGTGAAATGTTTATGTAACAAGCAAAGACCAAACTACTGTAATGTATGTTTCAGACAAACCAGAAACCCAGTGCTCAGAAGAATAAACATTCATAAACTCTGCAATCTAATTTTATACAGCAACAAAAACGTACAATAAATTTCACAATCTTATTGATCCTAATACCATTGGCATTGCCCCAGCAATTGATTTAGTCATTTGATCATCAGGAGAAAAGGAAAGAGAATATACTATTTTAGTGGACTTCATAAATTCTAAGCCTCAGCTTTCAAGTCCAACCAATAATACAATAAACCATGGAGATTATAAATGGAACAACTAAAGTTTTGTAATTACAACATGCTTTATAATGTAATAATTTAGCAAACGGCAGGCATGTTTGATTTATGCAAGATGCAGAATAGTAGGTTGTTTCTCATAAGAGCTGTAACAATACATTTTCTAATAAATATTCAGAGCAATCAAGTTTTGCATCTCCACCTCTCCAAATGGTGACTGCTTGCCTGGCATTGTCTAAATTCAAGGGGTTGTTTGAAAAGTGAAACAGATCTATTTCCCATCTTTCTTCTACAGACTTTTGAACCCAGCACTTATGGTTTTTTATCTATAGAAAATGAAATGGTTTTGGTTTTTACCATGATAGTAGGGCCATTAAGTTCTTAAAACAGGCACAATATCTAGTATTGCCCAGTCAATTTAAAAGGCTAAGAAACTGCAGGAGCATCATTCAGTTACTGGGTTGCTTTGCCAGCCTTTCCACTGGCATGTGTGTGCAGGAGGTAACAGGAGAATAACATTTCCCCACTATGCCCATGTATCACCTGCCCCTCACAGGAGCTTTCTGGTCTGGGTTTTTGTTCCTCTGCACCTCTGAAATACACTTCAAGGGGTTTTTTGGTCTTTTTTTTCTTTCAGCAATACCAGCAGGTTTAAAAAATATATATATATAAAACAACCTCAGAGCAAATCAGGAACTGGATGTGTGATTCAATTTTAAACCCACCCCTTCAGCTACACCCAGAAACACCTTCTGCTGCAAGCAGACCTGATGAGCCCAAGAAGGTCCATCTCAGCCACTGGTACAGAGTGGCCACAGCACTTTACAGGTAATAAGAATTCTGTAGACACAGAACCTTCTGAAAGTGGCTTCCAGTTTGTTAAAGGTCAGACTTTTAAAATAGTACACTGAGAACAAGGAGTGTGCATGGCACTCGGCGAGCTGTAAAGTCAGCTGGCCAGAAAACACCGCAGCTTTCGGGAGGCTGCCTCAGTCTGTTCAGGCAACACTGCACAGCTCTGTGAGCCAAGAAAGCACATTCAGCTTGCTGTGAGCTGGGGATATTATGTCTGGCCACTGATGTCAAGTTCACCTCAGAAAACGCCTCTGTACTGAGAGAAAAGAAACCTTTATTCTCCTGACAACAATACATCCATTTTCATAAGTTCATTTTAAACTTAAGAAAAAAAAAAATAAACCCAACAGCAACAAACCAAGGCATCAGCCCTGCAAAGTCAGTTTCACTGTGTTGAAACCCCCAGAGCTGTCTCCCCAGGCACCCTGACAGTCAGTAGAAGCTCAAATTCTCCTGCTGCAGCCCAAAATATAAATCCATCTAAAAGTCAAACCCAGATAGTGTTGCAGTGCTCCTAGGAAGCCTGTTTTGCACAGCAGAAACCCAGCTACTTAAACAGTGCAGAGCAAGGGAATGAGTCAGGACCCTGCCCTTGTCCACGGGAAGGTTTCCATTTACAGGAACCAACACTGGTGCAACAACAAGAATTCTGCTTGAGCTGCCTCTCCTGTTCAATATGTCTGTTGTGCTCTAAGAAAACTTTTCTGCTAATTGCCCTGTAGTACATTCTTATATTTTGGCCAAATGATCAAACTTCAGACAGATTTTCAGAGACAGTAAATTAAGGAAGTGTCTAATCCCCTGACACTCCCTCAGTGCATCGTTCTGCAGCAGCACAGAAGCTGATAACTCATAAATGGGAGATACAACACTGTCCTGTGCCTCTCCACAGGGGAAGGGCTGGCCAGACAGTAGTGAGCTGGGACAGCATTCAAGAAGCTTTCTAGTCCCAAGGCTTCACAGGCCTCATAAAATTTATTAGCTCCAAATTTATAGCAGCTCTTGAACAGCGAGTCTAATTCTCAGTGGAAAATTCACAGTAAAAATTCCCACATGAGAGAAGTAGCCAGTGATGTGGGATTCCCTAGCAGCGTGGGAAATTCTGGGAGAGACACCCAAAATCTGGCCTGCTGTATGTTCACAGTTCAGGACAGTGTCACATGAAATACCTGCCCATGACAGCAAGGTCTTGTCCCTTTGAAGGAAAGGCATCTGCTGCTGAACAGCTCATCACAATAAAAGAGGCTGATGTCACCATGGGCCTACATGAAATACTATCAAATATGTGACTTATTTTCACTAGTTGTTGCTTCTAAAGTGGTATTCCCCTCCTTTTTTAATCTTATTTTCTATGCATCTCTTGGACAAAAAAAAGCTCCACTTGAGTTTCATCAGAAATGACTTGGATGATCTTCTGTTAAAAGAATGACTTTTATCCTCATTCAAATACATATTGTATTGGCTTAGAAACATCAAAGAGGCAATGTCTTTACATATTCTATTTCTAAGAAAAGAAAAAGAGTTCTCTCTTTATTAACATTGGTAATGTTGAATCTTATAATGAAAAATGCACAAAAGCAATATTTTTGATGAATAGGTAATAGAACAGTGCTGAATAAGGGAGCATTAATATATTTTTACCCAAAAACTCAGTCAGATAATGCATCAGGAAGGTTTTGAACTGAGACAAAGCCACAAGCAAAAATGAGGCCGGTGGTCTCCTGCTCCCCCTCCTACAGCCCAATATTTTTATTGACCTTGAAAATCCACCCCACAGTCCAAGCACAGCTCCCAACATGCGACTGTCACAGCCCACAACAAGCACAGCAGGAGCACTTTCTCTCAAGCACTTTGCAGGACACAGACAATGCTGTCTGACCACACCAATATACAAACATTACCTAGGACAATTATTTGAATTATGAGTGGAAAAAGAATCCAGTAGCATCTTACAAGTAAGGGGCTTGTACCCATAGATATTTTCAGAGTTTTTATTGCACCAGCAAGTGACCTGCAGAAAGTCTGCAGCATTTTCTGGTAGGGGGTGGGCACTTACCCTGTCTCTGCTATGTGTAGCACAAGAGACCCTTTGTGATGTTCCCAGGAAAATCTATTTATGGACTTGGATTTTGAACATTCCTTTCACTCTTTGTCATCTTTTACCATTGTCTTTGAAGCACTGTGATAATGAAATGACAAAGGGCCATGTAACGAGTTAGATTGGAAAACAAAAAAGGAGAAAAAAAGATGAAATTTTAAAATAAACCAGGCATGACACTCCCCTGCATTTTTCATTACTTAATTATAGTCAATAGAAATCACAAAAATCTAATATTAATTTGAGGAAAAAAAACCCTATCTCTGTTGAATTCTAAAATTTTTGTTGAGTTCTGCAAAAGGGATGTCATAGGAAAATACACTGTACTAGAATAGGAGCCACATATTTTGGTATTTGTGCCACATTGAGAAAATACCTTCATATGTATGTATAGAAAAGATGGTACTTCATTCTTCAAAACATTTTAATTAGGCTTTTGAATTTCAAAAATCCTAACGAATCAGTATTGGAAAAATCTAGATTCCTACAGTGACCCCTTCATATGATTTTGTTTGTTCCTCTGGTTTCACATAAAATGGAAATTTGCATTTGGGAGTGTTGTACATTGCAGTAATAAACATATTCCCTCTTAATTCTTCCTGTTTCCCTTTACTTATTTTACAATAAAAGAATTGTTTCATAGCAACATCACCTTGAAAAATGAAAATGTGTTGGGATCAGAGTTTGTATGAAAGAAAAGCAGTGGTAGGTGCAGCAGTGGATGAAGAGTAAGGATACATTAAAAAAACCAGAGAAGTAAAAGCAGAGAGGCATTAGCGTATCTATGAGGGAGACTGATGAGAGACAGCACCCTCATCCTCATGAATCTCTTCTCTACCACACAAATGTATTTTCCACAGAGGATTTAATCCACCTCTCTATTCAAGACTCACTTGTCTACTCATTTATCACTTTCTTCCCTCATCACTTCTGTGCCTGAAATCACATCCTACAACCACAGAACCAGAGCTATGGCCAGGGATGTGACTCAGCTGAATGCACTGGGCAAGTTCTCATTCCAACCATATTTCAAATCCTTTGCAAAAGCAATGTTACCATGCTCATTATATTAACTTGCCTATTTCTCTCCTTGTTTTCCTGTTCTCCTGTATCTCTCTACTTGTCTGTCTTTACTATGTACAACACTCACAGCAAGGACTTTTTCTTGTCCATGCTTGGAACTTGGCTCATACAAAGATCTGCCACAGAAAAATAAGACAACAATTAATTCTGCACTCAATTTTTGTGATCTATGGAATAGCAATGTCTTGTTTGAAGTGTGGTATTACATTTGGAAACAGCAAACAAGAAGTTAATTATTTTTGGTGTTTGTATCTGTCACTCTTTTTCTTACGTTCTGAGCCTCTATCTCAGCCCGCTGACTCTGAGCTTCAAAGAAACAAGAGACCAACAGGGCTGAACTGCATTAGGGGTAAAAAAAAGTTTAGAAAAAGAGAAAGAGTAAACCTAGATGTCTATAACATCTGAGATAGTGGCTCAGGACACAGACATAATGCTAGGTTACATAGGGAAGCCCTGGCATTTTGACAATTATGGAATTCAGAAGATGCCCACAGTCAATCAAATTGGAATTAACAAATGGAATACAAACTGCACAGGGAGATGTGAGATGAGAGAAGAGAAAAAGAGTGCTGGGATTAGGAGCTAACTCAGAGCTGCAGTAGACTCACAGGGTTTGTAACAGCTACCATAATTTCTGCATGAGAATAAACACTTCAGAGATAGGAAGGGGAAACCAGAGGAAAGAAAAACAAAAAAAGAGAGGAGGCAGTCATTCCCTCTGCTTTTAAAATATAAACCATTAGTAGTAAAAAGTTTCTAAAGTCACTTTCAAAACCAAGAGATGTAACAGCTCCCTGTGCTGTCATTATCAACCAAAGGTTTTGCCTTAAAAGGGACTGGGATAAAATTTTCTTAACAATTATTCAAAACTCTACTTTTAAGATACAATAAAAGTTATGAAAACAGAATTTGCACGGGAAATTTTACAGAGCTGTGAAAAATTAAACCACATGGGAAACAGCCAAATGAAATGTTTTATATATTTGTGAGTACATTCATGCATATGCTCCAAAACACAGCTCACTCAGTGCCAGCCAAGAAGCTTGCGTGCTACAACGAAGGATTTATGAAAGTAAAGTCAAGCCTCTCTTGAGGCTGTAAAAGAATGTATTGTTCCAATGTGCACCCTTTCTGTTTCATCAGCTTTTGGATTCCATGCTGACATTAATATATACACCCCAAGATGCACATTGACACCGTAACATGTGGTCTAAGAATCATCACCACATCAGAGACTGACATAGAGGACAATATTTGTCTGACAGAAGAACATGGAGCAAACAAAGCATTGACATACACAGACTTGAAGCCATACAAGGAAACAGACTTGAGTCTGCAATCACTATCCTCTGCATCTCACTGTTGTCACTCCCAAAAAATGAGCAGAGACACTCCATGTTCATACTGCTACAGCTCCCTGGATACAGGCATTTCAACAGTGCCCATGTGATTTGAGCCAACCTAATCACAAATCAACTTGTCACTTTGCTAAATCCCTACCCATTTGTCTAGTGTTTAAGAATGAAACTCTTGGAAATATAATTACATCCAATATCCTCTCTTCCTGCTTCGTTCCTGCTGCAAACAGGCATTGCAGTTTTAAAAGCACCTGCCTTCACAACCTTGCTTTCTAAGGATATACAAGCAGATCTTCCCTCGCTGTGCACAAAGTGGAAGAGAATCATGGAATGGCTGGGGTTGAAAGAGACCCTGAAGGTCATTCCAACCTCCTGCCATGGACCTCACACTAAACCAGGTTGCTCAGAGCCCCATCCAGCCTGGCCTTGAACAATTCCAGGGAAGGGGCATCCAGAGCTTTTCTGATCAACCTGTGCCAGGGCCTCACCACCCTCACAGTGAAGAATTTCAAAGCCATGCAAGCCTGCAGCAAAACCAGGAAGGGCAGCCAGGTTTGTTGGCTGGCAGGTGAGCTGGGAACAGCCTGTTTGCTGCACTTCTGTTCTGTACTGGGCCACAGCAGAGGTCCTGTTCTAGGCTAGAACAGGGCAAAGCACTGCAAATTTTCATTACAGACATTTTTCCAAAGCATGTCTCCAATTAATATATAATTATGCTTTCATTTTAAAAGCATAGGACAGAAAATGAACAGTCCATAATTCCTACAACATTCAAAGATACAGCCCTGTTTAATTACTGTACGACCACAAAGGAAAGATTCCCAAAATTTTCTGCCTGAAAGGGTTATTGCTACAGTTTCAAGGGAAACAACTTAATGTGAACTCTCAGGTGAAGATGCCAACCATATTAAAAACTAGAAATAGAAACAACTTGTATCCTTCGCTTGCCTTGTTCTTCATTGCTATAACTACACAGTGAAGAGCAAGGAAACAGAGAAGAGATAATTCACAAAATCCTACAGGACACAAGGTAGACTTTTCAGTGGTCTAAACAGAAAACAGCATTTCAGCTGTGATTTCAGGACATGAATTAGTAGGATACCAATATAACTAGTAAGCAGCAAAGTGGTTGAAGCAGGCATTGCTAGGCTTACCACCATCACCCTGTCCATCAGCAATGAAAATGTCAAAGGTAAGTTCTTGGCTCTTCCCCACTTTCTCAGCAGTAACTGCCTTCACATTATTATCATGAATATCTTCCTCTTTGTGAACAGGAGGCTGGAAGTGGTGTTTTCTGTTTTGGCTGTACTTGTTGGAGACAAAGCTCTGGGTTTCTGTTATGTATGGATTTAGGTAAGGGATGTTTCCAATTTTTGTCTTCAAACTTTCAATTCTTTCTCCTAGACAGAGCTCCTTCTCCTAAGAAAGATGACTTTACAGCAGCATTGCTGTAAGTTAATGGTCAGTTCTGCCAAAAGAGGACAGAAATGTTTAGGATTCTCACCCTTGTTTACATTTTATAGACAAAACATTTGACATGGAGATGGAAAAGATGATGACTGCACTGAGTGTAGGTTATAGTAAACTCTCCTGCTTATCCAGACAGCTGCATGTTGCACAGCTTGAATGCAGGATCTCAGCCATGATTTCTGTCACTCAGTCACTGCTGATGGAAGCGCTGTGCTAAAATTTTCCTATATTTCAGCAGCATCTAAAAACACCAGATGTGGTTAAAGTCCTGTGAGATTACACAGAACACAGCCCTTTTGTAAAAGACCAGTTGCCTTCACTCAGCTGCCCAGGGTTGGGTGACATGTAGTGTGAAAGTTTCTCTTACCCTCGGGGACTCACTGCCCAAAAAACATTCCTTGGTATCATTCTTTGCTTTTAATAGAAGGAAAACCAAGTCATTGCACACAATTTTCTAAGATTCAGCAGAACTAACCCCCTGATTTTCTGAGGCTGAGGCCACTGCTTGTAGATCACCTGCCCTCCTTCCTTCAGTTCAGGCGTTCCCTCAGCTGCAAACCCCTGCCAGAACAGGTCAGGAGTGCCCACCTCCCCAGGTCACCCAGAGCCCAGGTCACTCTTTCCTTGGAATGATTCAGCATCCTGAGCTCAGTACTGAGGACAGACCACCCTGACCCTTTTTAGTCCCACTTCTGAAGGTCTCCTCTTTGATACTATCACTGCAATATTTGGAAGCTATGAGTTAGGCTGGGCTCTGCTAGCCAATACACAGCACAGCTAGCATAAAGGCCAGTTAATAAATATATGGGACTTCTTAGCTAGTTTTGGAAGCTGAGAGTGCCAGAAATTTGTCTATTAATGAATGAAAATTAAAAATCTTTTCCTTTCCTTGACTCCTAAATTTGGGACCTTAAAAAAATTTCATCCCCATAAGAACTGCACAAGACCATCCTAATTTCACACCAAGGATGTTCCTGTCTCTGCAAGATCTTTATCTTATTTCCTTCCTATCTGATGTTCTGTTGTCTACCTTCATTACAAAAGCAAAAAGGCTGTTACTAAATTGCTGAGAGCAGAATGATTATTTGTACTTCTGTAATTTGTCATGTACAAGGGAAAACCTTGCCATCATATTAGTTATGGCATTTTCATAACTACTTGCCACAGCCAGCAAAAGATTACTTGAAATAACTTCAGGATACCAAACCAAAAATGACTTGCTTTTGCTCTGATAATTTTTCAGCTTGCCTTTTTTGTAGAGAGAAGTAGGAGAGCTGTCTTGGTATGCAAACATGGAGCCCAAATTCATCTGTTTATATATATCCTGTTTCCCAAATGTGCAGGGTGCAAACATACATAATATATATGGGTCAAGTTTGATTGCTTGGGAAGGAGGCAATAATGCAGGACTAATTATTTTCCTGACCTGATGGGTAATATTTTATTTAACTCCACTCTAGGGAAGCTAAACTAGATGGTGGGAAAGAGAAATGTATTCTCAAAGGAGTAATGCCAGTTTATGCAGCACCTTTGATTTTTGCACACACTCGATGATTGAGATAATTTTAAAATATTATTTATTCATTATGTTTTTATTTGGACCCCCAATATAAAGGTTACATTTTCCTATTTTCCACCCTACGCCTAATATTTGTTACAGTTGCATTTTTCAAACCATTTACTGTCTGAAGGGTAAGTAGAATGACACTGCTCATAATGTGCAAATAAATGTGAAATAAGCTAGTCAGCTCAAGTGGAATGAATTACTGTCACTGGTAAAATAAGGCAAGAGGGAACAGCTGCCTTGGGAGCTAAAAAAGACTCCAGCAGGTACTGCTATTGAGTGACTGGAATAACACTTACTATGATTTATCAAAGACCACTTGAAAGCACTTCTGAGGCATTAAATAGGCATGAAAAGAGGCTTTAGTGGCAACAGGACTATGCCAGAACTGAGTGATTAGGAGGCTCAAAAGCTTGACCCGAACTTGCAGCCTATGAACAAGGGATGCCAAAAATCTTCAAAGATGTATGGAAGAAAATGGAGAGTACAGTCAATTTTGAAGAAATGACCACAGAGTTACTGGGTCCTATTACAAAAACCTGATTGCACGACTATGGAGAAAGGAAAAAACCTCAGTCCATGATTAGTACCACAGCACTGCACCACTCCACCAGAAAATAGCTTTGTGTAGGAATAATCTCATAAATTAAAGAAAATACTTAAAATATTTTCAGCTGCAACATCCCTGTGGTCAAAGACAACTTTGTGCCTTCCCAGTTTTCACTGCTAGCCTGCAATTCCAGAAATGCTTTTCTGGCAGGGGCTGGCACAGTGGTACCACAGGCACCAATGCCAGACCCCTGCAGTGATAAAATTCACCTGGCACAGACCAGGGTTGTGCTCCCAGCTCTCACCTGTCCAGCCAGTGCTTTTTCTGCTGGTGAGAATAAACTGCTTTGATGTTGGGCAAGCTTTAAGGATGGTCCTGCTGCCCAGTGCACATCCCATGTTGTAAGGACTGGAGGATGCAGTAGCTCAGTGACACCGTTGGGCTCCACTCCAGCTGACCTCACAGCAAAGGTGTTTCCCAGGAAGGGAACATTCCAGCCTGCCCAGAGCATGGCAAGGACTTCTCTGCTCAACATGAGGCAGAGCTTTGCAAGCCCCACAATACTCCTGCAGCCTTGTAGCAGCTGGTGTTTCAGCCCTCACCTTCTCAAGAGAGAGGCATTTGCACCCATTTAACATTGCATTTTCTTTATAGGAGAAAATAAGTCATTAAGCAAGTTACTACAGTGAAGTTTTTTAGAAAAGAAAACCTAAGTTTGTGGCAGAGTTCCCAGCTCCCTGTCTCATTTTCAGAAGAATAGCCACCTAGAGATGGCTGTAGGAGGAGAAAAGCCTTAATGGAGAGCTCTGAGGTAGATGGGGGAGGACAGTTTTTCTTACATTGCCTAATAAACTACATTTCACCATCCAAATTTATGATTTTCTGCAAAAAATAGACCTCTCCCTACTTCTCTGCAAAGATTTAATAGCAGCAAGTAGTAAAATGGTCTCACATTACTAAGACTTCATTATTTTCACAAAATATACTACTGTCATCTACTTGCACATTATGAAGTGTTATCATAAAACAAATCTCTTACAGTCATTAGTATGAATTAGTGAATTTCTACTGTCTGTTCAAGACAATTGTTGATATTCTGAATCTTAAAGACATAAACCCCATCACCATTGTGCCTGAAACCAAACAATGCTTGAAAAATACATCAAACAAATGCTGATACTGCAGTGCACAAGGCCCATAGCATTTCCTTATATTCCCAGGAAGCTCCCAGAGAGAGACATCAGGTACAATACAGCAGTAATAGCACTGAAGATTTATCATATTTTTATCCATAAATAGTCCTTAATGGCACAAAATCAAAATAACCATGAGAGCATCTTTCCATGGCTGGCACAACAAAGACAAAGCAAAACAACCACTCTCCTGTTGTTTTAACCGCAGGGAAGGCACCAAGATGGGGCAGGAGACTCTCCATGAGGTTGTCCTACCCAGGAACTTGCTGTTGGAATACAAGGCAGTCAACAGGATATGCTGAGAGTGTTCTGAAGCTGCAGATGTGCTGCCAGATCCCATTGGCACAGAGAGGCAATAGACGTGGGAGATTTGTACAGTCATGAGGCAAGAGATGTGACAGAACTTGGTTCTCTGCTCTGAAAAATCTGTTCTAAGAATTTATTTCCCATAAGTGTCCAACTTGAGAAATATGAGACAGCACTTTTGCAGTGTAGGCAAGTTTTATTTCCTCAGATGCGACATGTCTGTACAATTGCACATGCACAGACAGGACACAGTAAAGTCAGGACCTAACACTCCTTAAAAAGCAGCTGAACCTCCAAGCCCTTTATATAATTTTAATATACCTCAGAGTGTTTCCCCTATAGCATTATCAGGGCTCCCAGAGCTTTGATAGAAAGAATTAGATCCAAAATCATGATAAAATAATACCAATACAGGTTGCCAGCAGACCACAACTTCTGGGAGCATTCTAGGAATCCCCAACTCTTTGTGCTGCTGTGAGGGTGCAGAGGGGTTTCTCTGGAGGAGGAATAAAACCACTGAGCTGTCCTGTGGGATCATTGTCTCCAAGTACTCTGGAGAACAGATTAAAGAGAGGAAACTTTTTTCAACACTTCTTTTTTTCTGGCATCTGCTTTCTAAACACAATATAGTTCAAAGGCCGTGCCAGTGCTGCTGGAACCAGGAGCTGCTTTAAACCACTGTGTGCATGCCTGACAGAAATAACCAAAACCATCAAATTATTTCCCCAATGACAACCATGATTTTTAAAAGGTAATCACATTGCTCCTTGAGAGGTTAACTAAAATAGGTAAATTAGCTGTATTTGCAGCTGATTGTGACAGGTAGGAAGAGCTTCACAACATGCACAGCTTTAGTTACAACATCTCTGGAAAAGTCCTCAGGGATTTAGAACAATGAAACTGTAATTTAGCCAGTCAGTCACAAAGAGCCATAAACAGATTCATAGAGACACTTCTGTACGCACAGCTCCTTGTATATTTTATGAGGGAAGCACTATCTGCCTTCCCTCTCCTTCCCTGATCTCTCTCTTCCTATATATCAAGCTCACAAACAAAACAATGCAAGTGCTAAGAGGAAAAAAAATAAATAAAATAGAGAGACTTTATCTACATGGCATTGCTCAGATCTTATAATAAATATAATTCTCCATGCAATTATTTATTTTCAAAGAAAATCCTTGTTTTCAAAAATATGAAAGACACCATCAGTTGTTTTACTTCAAGGTTTGCAAGGTTCAACTAACAAAACTGAACAGTTGATACAAAGTCTTTGATGACAGCACTTTGGTTTCCCTGCTGTAATTGCATTTCATAGCACGGGAGCTAATTCATATAACAGAAGGCATTGTTTATATGCAACTGCATTTTGCTTGTTATGGCAAATACTTCTGTCCTTCCTTCATCTTTCAAAAGTCAGAGCTTCCGAGAATCTGCATAGATTTTCTAGGACTGGCTGGATATGGATTAGCCAGGAGACCTGCATGTGGAAATCACTCACAGACCCCTGCAAAGGTTTACTTCAATAGCTTTGTTGAGTAGCAATAGCAATTAGAATGGGTCTGAACTGGTGAGGCAAACTTGAAATGATTCTCTGCAAGCCCCTGTAATTGGATCACCAACAGCTGTTTAGCCTCGCTGACCCTTAGCCCAAATAATAATGATTTCAACTGGAAAGGCTTCAGTCCCAGAAGAAATATGACAAAAAGTACACCATCAAGTATCCACATCAGGGAATTAAGCACTATTTGACTATTATTCTGAGTCCTCTCTTGAAAAGGCTGAATGATAGGGAAAAAAATTTAGTGCCAATTATCGAAAATTTTGGTTGGGAAAAAAAAAAATGCCCTGTGCAATTAAAAAGGGGATTCTCCCTGAGCATACAGCTCATCCCTAACCAACACTGGCACACATCTGAACCAAAGCCCCTCATGGCTGACAAAGTTAATGTGCTATAAAATCCACAACTGAGGAACATGGTTCGAATCTAAGTAAATATCACATTTTTCCTCTCCTTCTCAGAAATTACAAGTTTAGTGCGGCTTGAAAACAAACACATGTCTGGAATGAGCACTTGAAAGGAAAACAAAAAGGAAAGCAAACTCATAAACCTGATGCAAACAGTGGTGTTGCTGGTACACCTCTTTTCTAAGGCTACAAATGTGCATGTAAAGCTCATTTGCAAATGTGGTTGAACCAAACTCAACCTGAGCCAGCCCTGTAACAATTACCAGCAAAACTGATGTTAGATCTGACTACGCTGTAATACTATAAAATCTTAAGCCCAGCTCCTGGATCCCCTTGAAAAGGAAAAGCTCTGACAAATCAGCACAATGTGGAAACAGTATGGAGGAAGAAAACCGTGATTCAAAACCATTGCAGAATACAAACAGAATTAATTTAAATAGAACAGCATGGGCATAGAGCTAATATTTAGAGTTAACATCACAATACAATATAATTACATCAAAATAGAGGAAGCCACAGGGCTCCAAGCTTAGCAGTAAATCATCTCACTCCACCTAGGAGCTGCTGGAGTAGACTGCTGCTCCAAAAAGAGGTACCTCAGCTGCACATCAGCAGTGATGTGAAGAAGATGCCCTCCTCAGGGCTCTTTGCTGGTGCCTGCCAGTGGAACAGAAGGCAGCTGTCAGAATACCAAGTCCTAGGAAAATAGGAGTTCAAGGTGTTACCCCCCTTCTCAGCCCACTGAGCCAGACCCAGGAAGCTCATCTATTTATTGCATGACTCTCTCCTCGCAGGAGATTCTCACAGCATTTGGTGTGGCGCCCACTGTTGGTTTTCCGCCCTTTCTCTTTCTGATAAAGTTTTCTGGGGTTGCTCTCAACCCAAATTCCTGAACAGTTTTGGAATTATTCAAATATTTTGCTTGTTGGTTTGCTCAGTATTTTTGCCAGTGTCTCATTCATTAGAAATTCTGCCTTCCACTTATGGAGCAACACATACCATTTGAATTTTCTCCCAAAGGAAAAGAAAATTATTTTTGCTAAGCTGATAAACCAGCTATGCTCAAATATGAAAGACAGATTTGATTGTGGCTGTCAAAAGTATCTCTTCTGGGACTTATTAAAGACCAAATGCAAGTTCTTCCTTCACAACTAGAGCTAAAATACTATTTTTCTGTTTCTTACACAGTTCACATCAAGCAATTGAAATACTTCTCCCTAATCACAGTTTACAGAAACTTTTGTAATACAATTTAAATAAGGTGTGTGGAGAAGACAATGCCCAAGAGTGGCTAAGACAGGCTACTGTCCATCACAGCTTTAGCAGCACAGTCCACACAATTTGCTTTCCACCAGCACTCAGGGACTGCCAAATGACCTGGGGGCTTCCAAACATGAGGCAAAGCCAACCTAGCCCAGGTCTCCTTTCTCAAGACTGCCCAGATGCAACATTTGAATGGGGACGTCACCATTAAGAAGATTTTAATGGGCTTTGGAGACATGTGATACTATTTATAATCAACCCTCCTAGACAGTTGTTTGCATACTCCTCCCTGATGCAGCTTCCCTTGAAGAGAGTTGCTACACAATCATTACAAATTGATTGCAAAAGAGCTAACAATCATGATTAAATCATTAAATTCTTGTCTACGCTTCAGAGAGTGGAGAGAAAATTAACTTCCCACCAACCTAATTTTTTCCTGAACATGAAATAATGATTTTCTGCCCGTCTAATTACAAAGCCAACATCTGATCAAGCCGGCATCCAGAGGGGATTATCACATGCACAAGTATTAGACCTCATTACCAGCTTGAGTGCAAAATTATTACATCTTGTAATTGGATGGTGAGATTTATATACAGATCGGCCCGGTTTCTGTAAGATTGTAATTACAAGCTTCGTTGGTTAGCTACTTATCACTCAGCACAGAAGAGAGGAAAATAAGCAACAGAAAAAGCATTTCATTAACCCATAACCCTATCAAGGGAGAACCACTGTAACATCCATGTCTGCATTAGGGAGAACAGCTAAATTCACAGATGAAACAATTTATTATACTCTTTGCAAATGGGATTTCATTTTGTTTAACCCCTAATGAACTATTTTGGTAAACTGTATGAGCAAACCATCCATTTTATAGACAAGTAGGTTCAATATAGTAATTATAAGGGGTAACTGACTGAAATAAATACTCATCTGCTTAGGGGCAAGGTTATTTGATATACAATTGCACATAGATCTGAGCATTCACAATAGGCAGAGTAAATAAGGAGCTTGCCTTGGCTTGTTACAGAGACAGGAAAGCCCCTTGCATACAATCAGAACTGGGAGAGAATAAGAAATCCTGCTGTGAGAGTGAGACATACACACATACAAATTGCCAAAACATAAGATTATCAGGGTCTGCCAGGCCATGTTCAGAGCACAATTAAAAATACTGAACACCCTGCCCTGGTGCTTTGGGGATGTCAAGGTGCAGGTGTGTACAAGCAACTGAGTGGGACAGATATACAACACCCATTCAAAAAGTAATTTCTAAATCACATTTCCAGGCTGTTTAAGCAGAAACTTCTAGGTCTCCTAAGCAAACTGAAGAGAGTAAGAACCAATATTACAGACAAATTTGTGTTCACTTTCTGTTTCCCCTTCATTTTCTGATTCTGATGGCAGAATGTGAATGGATGTTTCTCACTGACACAGTTCCTACTTTGAATAAGCCCAGAGCTTTTTGAGTGATTATTAAGGAAGCCTGCCCTTAAAATAAGATTATTTCAGAACCATCACATTCTTTTTTTCCTATTTTCCCCCGAAATACTCATTCTTTCACAACCTAGAACAGAAAAAAATCACAGCACAGAAGTCATTATAGCAAACTTTGGGGATTTCCATTTTCTCTTGTATCCAATAACAAGTTTCAGAAGGGTAAAAACTTTCCCATTCTCTTGAACTATCAGCTATTTATATCATTAGTAGCAAGTGAAGAAACCAAACCTGGGTTAGAATTAAAAAAAAAAAAAAAGGCAAACTAAAATGCCAAAAAAACCAAACTTATCACCCAAAAAAAGAATGCTTAGGTGGTCTAACTAATCTAACTAAACACTAAGAAGTGTTCTCCATAACCCATTGCACTTTCTACCCAACATCCAAACCCAACACAGGAAAGTTCTGTTGTAGATTGAAGGTAACAGTTGTGTAACAATGTGGAAATGCAGAGTGTTTCAAAAAGACAAGGGTTTTTAAATGTTTCACAAAATATTTCCCAAATCAGTTCAGTTTTGGAAAACAATCTTAATTTCAAAGATAATTTTCATCACAAACCTAATTAGAGTGGATCTTTATCTCATGTCAGCTGTTGAACTCTGATCGATTCCAGCAGTGCAGGATAAACCCACAAGCAGCATATCAAGATTATCTGCAGGGAGGGATGATTCTCTACTCTTATTCCAGGTTGTAGCACCCAAAGATTCCAGCTGGGCTCCACATAATTCTGGCCACTGAAGACACGCAGATAACAGAAAAGATCTACTCCAGAGGTCTGGCAGTCAAAGGCAACTGATACAAAAAGTGCTAAATGAACTGCTACCTTGAGAGGTTTCAGCACAATAATTCTTTTAAACACAAGCTCTTTGCCTGGCAGATACTTTCTTTGTTATTACTCTCAATCTGTATATTAAATATTTCTAAATCCTTTTAAACTGCCTTTTCTCTATCCTTATTGGTTTCTGTCAGCCCCAAAAGTCAAAACAGATATCTTCACACAAAAACAGGAGACTCCAAGTACACTTTTAAAAGCAAAAAAAATGAGGCTATACTTGTGCTTCAAAAAAGAAATGGTGTTTTACAGGGAACAAAGATATTCAGGAATAAATAATATTCTAACTAGGTGGTCAGTATCATTATTAAGCTCTGTGGAAGAAAAAAATAACTGACTGAAGAAAAGAGTTAAAATTCAAAATACTTGAGTAAAAACTATAAAAACTAAGCCTATCAAATGCAGCAATTTAGGTGTCATGACTCGAGACAGCAGCAGCTTGGAGCACAAGTACAGAATCCAACTTCTCAGGGAAGAAAAGCACTCTAAATTATACCAGAGAAAATAATTCAATTCATTTTACAGTAACAACTTTTCCTCAGAGAAACCTGAAAATAGTCTAGCCTCCTTTTTGGGCCAAAACAACTATTCAGTAATAGGAACTTCCACCTTGCATGGGCAGCTCCCATGAGAGGAAGAAAAGCAGGCAAAAATTATCTTCTTTGGGCTGAAAAAACCCATTGCACTGGCTCTGTTTCCTCCTGCATTAACCTTTTGAAGGCTCACCAGATCGAATGTGCTCATGGTACAAAACCATGAATGTAGGATATCAAGGCTGAACGTGTCCCTGCAGCTCTCCTGCCTCCACCTGAGCAATCCAGAGCTCCTGTGCTTAAGGACCTTTCCTCAGGGCCACAGCCCAAAACACATCTGGCAGCACCAACACAAGAAGGCATTATAAGGCAGGAGAATTCAAAAATCTTCTTGCAGACTGAGCATATAGAGAAACTTTATCTTTACCAATTTTTATAAACAGAATCGTCAGCATGGTAAAATTATCATGGAATACAATAAAATAGACTAGCTTCAGGAACAGGGAAAATAAAGATAATATATTACCCTAGGGCAATATGAAACAAATTATTTGGTATTTTGCATATTACCATCTTACTTCAGGTCTTTTCTGTACACACAGCAATAGCCATTTATATACATTTGCACTTCACAGTAATACTGAAGAATGAAAAAATCTCAATTTGTAAACCTGCCTCCCACCATCACTCTGGTGCAAAGGCTGAGATGGGAATTCAGGAAGCAGAGGTGCACATGTGTAAAAAGAGTAGATGCAAGGACAGCAGACCCAGTATTTAGTCTGCAGCCCAAATAATTACTTGCAATACTATGTTGGGTTTTTTCTTTTTGATTGGCATATTTTATATGCATTATTTATTAAGCTGCTCTAAGGTCATGTCATAGCCTCAATTTTTTGCTCCTCACATTTATTGCTATATATGATTTGCAGGTTAGTAGCACCAAGTAGTTGCAGCCATCACCTGAACCCCATTCTGTTAAGCTCTGTGCCAGCCAGACCAAAGGAGAGGGATGCACACTATCCAGGCAGGAGGCAACAACCTTTAACACTTGACAAGCATGGACTTGCTGAGCTTCTTGCATGTCTCTAATAGATTCATTTCCCCCAAGGAGGGCATATGGAAGAGAATGGGAAGATAGAGTAGTAGCGAGTCCAAGAAACCTCAGGTTTCAACAAATAAGCTGAAAAGAACTTGGATATTTGCATATTCACACAGCTTAGATACAGTTATGTTTTACCACACAGTGTGCCAGCAGACCTTGTCATGCAAACATCCAGGACCCTGAAAAGATACACCTGTTTCTCCAGAATGAAATATTTCACAGCCACATCAGAACAGTCATGAACCTTGAACATACCTGGGACTTTGACTTTAAATACACCAGACCAATATTCCCCACAACTCACTAATTTTCTCCAAAGAAATTAAAACAGACAAATAGAAAAACAAAAGTACTTTCTATGGGAAGAGATATTAAGTCTAAAAAGTGTCAAGGCAATTATCAAAGTGATCATTAGCACTTCTCACTCTCCACAGCAGCAGGCTGAATATGGAAGCAGGAAGAGGCTGTCATAGCTTTGGGGAATCTTTGGTACCATTTGATTGATTCTCTCCTAAATTCTAGGAATGGGAAAGAATGAAAACTGCCCTTGCTGCAATCACTTGGGAGCAGCAGCCTATTTGAAATTTCTTGTCAATCTTATTTTTCAACCAGACCTCAAGTTAACAGCTGCAGTAGAAACCTGCCTTCTGCTTCACAGCACACAAGGCTGACACACAGCAGAGACCAGAAACTCCCTGCATTTGCCTCCTCCTACACTCCAGCTCAAAGCTTTCATAAAACCCTGAGTGAATACAGAGCTTCTGTTTGGTGAAGCAGTTTGCTTTCAGTTGTGCAGAGTGGAAGAGTAACACACTTTACTTTCTGTTCTTCCTTCTCCCTCACCCTCCTGATTTAATTTCCATTCCCTCAAATGCCACACAGCCTGTTACAGCCATGTTATAGGTAGCCAGCTATAGGTTGGCAATAGTTTCCATACTAATCTCCTTCAGTGTGGGTGGTTCCATGGATACAAAAAAAACCAGGGAGTCATTTGCTTTTTACTCCCAGTGGATCACAGAGCTACAGGAAGGCTCCATCTCCAGTGGCAGTTGCTACCACACCCATGTAGACTGTGTGTGGTTGGACTATGCTCTACATTCCGTGGTTTAATTTCAAGGCAAATACACTAATATGGCATTCAAAGATGAATACAAAAGCCTTCTAAAGGAGTATACATTCTTTTCCTTTAATATATTTTAAAACATAAATGCATAAATTTTCTTAAAATGTTTTGATGTACAAATTTTGAGTAAAATCACTAAAATCTGCAGGCAAGATTCAGGGTTGATATGCATTAGGGTTCACATATGCTGCTGAACCCTAATCCAGGCAAAAATTTAGTCTTTTTCCTTTACTTTCTACACTCTGGTGGTATTCTTTGCTTTCTGAAGAAATGGCATGGATTGCCCACTGTGCTAGTTTTTTCTGTTTCTAACCTCTGGTTTTTTACTGGATTCTTTTCCTCAAGGCTCTGTGGGGAGTCCCTGCAAGTGATCAATATCAATGCATCCCATCCCATGATTCACACTCAAATTCTGTGATTTGGAGCAACTCCTCCTTCACCCTGAAGTTTGCATCCCTTGTTCTTTGATTTTGCTCCTTTCCTCTTCTGCTTTGATTTAGGATCTGTCAGTAGCTTTGCACAGCTCTTCCTGAAAAGAGAATCATCTCATTTTATACCCTTTACTGCAAAACTGAAATACAATAAATCCTAGCAAATCTGATGCCTTTATTCACACATTTGTATCCCTATTAAACACTGCCTAATAAATTCTGCAATGGAGGGAAGAGGAACTTACGTGGCACTTCTGAAAAATCTAACCAATCTAGCTGATGGGAAAGCATGATGGAATGGAAAGCATGATGGAATAGAAAGCAAGTGAAGACAAACTGCTGCTTCCCTTGAGTTTATTGGAAAAGTAACAGCTAGGTCAATTCCAGCAATGCTTAGGGGTCCACAAGAGGAGTGGAAAGAAAAAAGATGTAAAATTTACTAGGTTAATGAAGGCAAGAATAAATACAATATCACAGTAAAAAAAGCTAGCATAATGTCTTTAGGTGTGGTATTTATCTCTTGTTCTGTCTCTGGTGAAAGAAAAAACCAACAACTTAGAACACAAGGGAATGGAAAGTGCAAGAAAAAAATAGAGAGGAGCTGAAAGATGTCGCTATGTGGAGAGGTGAGTTTGAACAGGAAACTAAAGTGCTAAAGACAGACAAAAGCAAACAATGGCACAGCAAAATCTTGCAGTGAAAGAGCTTGTCATTCCCTACCAACAAGGAGTTTTCTCCAAGCCTTTGCCCATCTCTGAAACTCTGTGGCCAGAGCCTCCATGTAGTTAGCAAACCACAGCCAATACCATAGGAAAGAGCCACTGGAGCATCCACCCTTCCTCCCTGCACTCAGAGCTTCCATCATTTGTTCCCAAACTGCTCTTGAAGTGGCATTGCCTGTTAATGTAACATACACTTGCTGGACTCGGTGTAATTTGTTCATTTTAAAATGTCACTGCACACAGGGAGCTGCTGCTACAAACGCAGACACCAAGCAGAGCCAGACAGTCCAGAGCAGCACACATCCAACAGGAGATGCCCACCAGAGCTGTGCCATCCCCAGCTGGCCTGATGGGCCAACTCAGACCCTCCATGCTCATAAAACATTTACAACTCCATTTTCAATTTATTTCTCAATGCCCAGAAAGAGGGCATTCCTAAAACTAAATAAGATCTCAAGACACCACAGCTTAGAGAAGCCAACACACGTCCAAGTGTGTCCTGCCGTTTATTCACAAAGAACCTAAAATAAAAATTACTGCATATAGCAGTGGCAGAAGCACTACGAGCCAGGCTACAGCAGCAATGAGCTCTATTCACTGCAGCCCTTCATTATGTATCACTCAGAGAAATCCTGCTGTTTTCTCTGTTTGCAAGCAAGCCTCAAGCCTTTTCTCAGCAGCTGTCACTTGGTTCACAAAAAAAAGGCCTCTCAGCACCATGGCGATTAAATACCATTATAACTTTCCTCCTTCTGCATACTACAGTAGGCAATCAATATGGGCTTACATTTTATGAGACAAGGAGTTAACTTGTTCAATTACGGTGCAGACAGCTCTATTCTTTTGTAACAAGTAATCTGGGTAGGGAAATCGATACTGACAGGCCCGATGCACGCCAGCTAATTTCATATTATCCTCAGCCAATCGGGTACCTGCGAATAATAGAGTTGTTGTTACAGTTCATTATGGGGAGGTGGGATCAATATCGGTACAATAAGAGGATTGGCAATGCATCTGCTGCATAAGTAACCCTGAAGGGAAAGAAGGTCCCACCAGTGCGGCCGGCACGCTCGCATTTACATAGCCGGGGAAAACAAAAGTGCCACGGAGGTCCCTGCTCCCTGACCTACAATTAAAGATGAAAACACCCCAGAATTGGAGCAGGATAAACAAACCTCCCTCGCCTACTGCCAGGATAAAACAGAGAGGGGGGCAAAGTTGAAGAAAATGTTAATAGCAGATTAAAAGACGTGCATATGCTTCATAAAATGAGATAACACATGCGCGGCTAAATGAACCAGAAACAATTTATTATTTTTGGAAGCGTTACATTAATATACAATGTATGTTTGACAAAATGCAAGGCAGGAAGGGAGAAAACATGCAGTCCTATCCTGGTGAAGATTATATATATTTTATATGCATGATATTTCATGGAACATGTTTTCTTTGATTATGTAAAGTCCTACCAATGTTAACATTTATTATGCAGAGTGTGCAAATGGGGCACAAGAAAAATGAGAGATTCTGGTATTCAAATTAGGGGTTACAGAGACAATTCTGTGCTGTGTGTTTAAAACAGCTTGAGAAGTAACAGTGTGCTTGCTATTTAGTTGGTTAAGAAATACAAGTGGAATAACAATATTTTTTAAATATAAACATGGGGGGGAAAAAACCTGGTTTTTTTGAAAGAGCTGTGTATGTTTAGATAATTTTTTTTTCCTGTGCCCAGTCACAGAACAGGTACCAGAAATATCATGGAAAGGAAGACTTGCATCTAACATTTCATACAATTTTTTCCCCTTAATAAGTACCTTATTTGAGACAACACAGATTTTGATTTCCGAGGCAGCAAAAGATTGTAAACTTAATTGACTTAGAGTTGGAGCTGTCCATTAAACCCTACCTTTAAATTAGTGGCAGAAATTTGGTTGGCTTTCCAAGGACAGAGATCTGCCCAAGCCGCCTAAAACCACATCCCAACCTGGGAAACATTTTTCAAAACACAAGTTTTATCACAGTGAAAAATAGAACATACCAGGATGAGGAGATACTGGCTCCAATTTCAGAAGTGTGCTACAAGGATCAAAATACACGGGCTTAAAGTGTCAAATGGAATGTAAAAACAGAGGACATCTAGAAGACAAACTTTTAGAAAAAGGAATTTCTCCTGTGTACTAATTACACATTTGTTCCTAATCATCTCCATTTCTCTATTTACACTTCCCAACTTTTACCTTCTAGAAGAAGTGTAAATAAATTCAGTGATTTCAACAATCTCTACTGGACATTTATCCATCTAAAACCCAAACAAACCACCACATAATCTGATACGTTTCAACCAGACCATCATCTTTACTCTTGAAAGGCTCATAGACAGTGATATTTGCACACCAAAATTAGGCTATGTTAGCAAGGCTGGGCAGAACAGCTATTCCAGCTCTCATTTGGTGCTCTAATACTCCTCATCAATTTTGGAAAACCGAAATATCCATCAGCTCAATTCCTCCTCTCTGCTTCTACTCCCTCCAAAGTGCTGGATGGGATACGAAACTGTCATTAATACTAATGACCCTTTCAAGCCAGCCTTGAAAGAACAAGTATTTTGTTAACTCTGCAGTTCCTGTTAACACATTATAGCCTTTGGAATAGATTACTGGTAGCCTAATTTCATTCATTATTTATCCTGGCCATTTTTGAAGTCCATTAATTAATTTTCATCAAAATGCAAAACCAGTCATAGGGGCAAGGGGGAGGGTGAGCACTCATGTACATGCTGGATTCACACTCCACACTCTTGCCTCTTGCCAGCAACTGATGTAATAAACACGGACAATGGGGAAGATTTCATGCATCCATCAGTAACCTGTGTCAAAGCCATCAAAAAGGAGTAGGAGAAGCCTCACTCCTAACTGAATTTATATTACTTATGTTAGAGAAACCAGTTCCTTTGTGCCATGGGGATAAAACAGCTACCATCAAACTTCATGGCATCAAAATAACATGGTCTGGAAGCCACCTTAGAAGGATGCTACATTTAAATATCTGAGAAAAGAGTCCTCAGCTGTGTGACGCCTCCGTCCGCTGCTGATATCAAGCCATCATCATTTTATTTGCCTCACACGTCAAAATACTGCACAGAATTCAAAGTAATATGCATGGAAATATACCCAAATGTTTTCAAATTACATCCTGTTAACATGGAAAAATAGCACAGAGGTCACAGAAGAAAGGAATTACATACTCTCTAAATGCTCAGCTATCTTAACCGTTAAGGTAGCAGAGCAGAGAACATGGAAGACTGATCAGCAGATTCTTATCTATCCTCATGCACTCTAGAGTAAAAGTAAATCAATGTATATTAGCTGGGAGCTACCAGCAGCAGCCAGACTCAGTCTCTCCAGGTGCTCTGGTAGTTGTAAGAAAGAAATATGTGCATTTCTCAGTAAGGGATAAACGGTTCTAACTTATCCTCAGAGAGCCCTCCTAAGTATCAGTGTTACTATTCTCCTGATAGATGCTCATTTCTTACAGTAGAGTGTCATAAATATGGACTAAGTTTTATATCACAGCTCCCAGGTGACCATCCTTTCAAATTCCAAGTCATTAGAGCCCTTCAAAACCGAGTAAAATTAATAGAAGAGTGAAACAAGGTTTTGTTTCAAATCTTTAAAACCTGTGTATCTGGAACCCTAGAAATGCTTCTCCCATCCTTTCAACTCTCTGGGTGTCTGCAGTAGCAAAATATGTTTGGTTGGTTTTTTTTTAAACACACTGAATCCTCAAATCATTTATCCTTCAGAAACTGAGCAGCAAACAGCCAGAGAGAGTTAATTTTTCTGAGACAGCAAAACAGGGCAGTATTGCAGAAGATTCATCTCCCATAACATCACTGTGCAGTCACCCCAAATCCTTCATGGTGGAGAACGCAGGGGCTCAGCACATTTCAGACCTGCTCATTTGGCAACCACAGCTCCAGACAAGCTTTTGTGGATTCTGCTTATCCCTTGGTAAAATAAAGATAATTACCCTCCTTTCATTTGATTCTCATAAAATTCAGCTTTACAATTGCTCCTGACAAAGGCACCTGCTGTGATTCTTGCAACCAAAGCAACAATTGATGCATTTGTATAATGATGTGCCATATAAAACATTGCAGTGAAGTGATAGTTTCACATCTCCAGCTATGGGTACTGTGCATAACTATTTCTAACAAGCAGCTATTCCATTTAACAGCTACTAAATCCTTGGATATATTTATTAAAAGGCACTGAGCAATTCATGTTTAATTACTTCATAGAAGAAACAAAAGTAGTAGTGGAGGAAGAGTTAAATATGGTACTAAAAGGAAGAAGCTACAACTAATCACAATTAAGAGGAAGTCCCAGGCTATTTAAATGCTACAATCCAATTATATCAGGTAAAATGAATTACTCCTTTAATGCTGACTTTATATGAAGATACCTTCTTATTGCTCTCATTAATAATCATCAGACATCATTTTAGCCCATATTGGCTGCAATAACATTTCTATTAGCATCATGGTGTAGCAGTGCCGACAATTAAAATAAAAAATAAATCAAACCCAGAACTGAATAAATGTAATTATAGTTCAGAAAAGAGCTTTTATGACTATTTGATTAGTCAACTGAACAGTACTTATCTTTTAAATCTTAAATTTCAGTTAAATGAAATTTCAGACTTCTTATTACAGTAGTCCCTGAAAAACTCAGATACAGGCAGCAGATGCTTCCAAAGAGTTCTTTGGCTGCCTTAGTACCAGTATGCAATATGTTACTTGAGAAACATCAAGTAAAATAGACTTAATAGGGCTGTAAAGCACCAGAACAGAAGAAATTACAGGGGGCATAAAAATACCCCAACCAACCCCACACAATGCCACACATACACAACGAAAACCAAAAAAACTTACTAAAGACATAAGCAATTAGGCTACTTCAGTTGCTCTCTACTGAGCTCCACACACCTTTTTATGCTTGAAAACCTTTCCATGAAAAGCCAACGAGGTATGAACAAGACAAAATCACATTCTTAGTAATATTGCCATAGTCCAGCCCATAAACTACAGGAGCAGGGCACTTCTGGCTCAGCAGATTTTTGTGGGATATAAACAGTGGGCACAGAACTGGGGCCAGTAATTTGACTTGTTCATAACAGATACCAACACATTCTACATAAAAACCAGCAGCACCTAAAAGGGCCAGGACTGGCTGCTCCAGAGAGGTGAGAATTTATTTATGGGCAAAGAGCAAAGAATTGTGGTGGCTTACCTAGAGCAGCATATGGAACAGTGCCAGCCTCAGGCAGCTCAAAGGGATGTGCAAATGTTTGGAAACTTATAAAACAAATATTTGATCCAATAGGCATCACTATCAAATTTTCTCCAGGAATGTGTAGAATTTTTACTCCCAGTCTTGAATGTTTGATGCTGAGAATTTGTAACTCATTTACACAACAAAACATGCAGAACTATTCTTTCCTTTTCCTTTTTTCTAAAGGGAGCAGGGGAAGGTATTTTGATAAGAATTTCTATATATTCAAGTTTTTCATCCTACTCTGAAAACTCCTATTTTGAACTTCTAAACTTCAAGAGTTTAATCTAGGGCTGTAGTCCCCATAGCTGCAGACCACTGCAACTGTTATATTCTCATATTTTCATCTTTTATACCAAGACACCTTTACTAAAAACACATTTGAAAGCAAATTTCCACTCTCCCCCAGGGACAAAAATAACTTCAGTTGTAGAAGCAATTACAGTTTTGTTTTCTGAAAAGTTACCAGGCAACAAAAAAAATCCAGAACTAGAACACAAAAGTTTTTTCTGCATTTTCAGGAAACTAAACTCAATTCAATATAAATAGATGTTACAATATTAACATAAATAAGTACCATCTATAAAAAAGAAATTTTTGAGATAAATCACTGATAAGCCATATTATCCCCCAATTCCCACAGATCTTTCAATGAAAATTGGGTGTTATAACTCCCCTTTCAGCAGCTCTCATAGCCCTCCTTCATCATAAGAGCCAGCAACAAGAGATACTCATTTATCATACAAGTTATTCATCTCATTAAAACAAATCCATTTTATAATGAAAACTCAGGTAGAAGCAACTGAATTTCAAAAGGATGACAGGTGTAACCAATCTGAAAACAGTGGATCCACATCTGCCTCTGGGTATGATGTCCTTTAAATTCAGGTGTTCTCAGATTAAAACATCAAAGCCACATTTCTACCTTGCATACACCACCGCAGGTGAGTGACTGATCCTGGGGACTTTAAACACCACTCATGGGACAGATGTCCACTAAAAGAGTTACACAACCCAGCCTTGGCAGACCTGCTGTTTGGGGAAAGCAACCAAAAACGTGTATCCAACTACTAAGTACAATGCAATCCACTTCTTACAGGAACTCTGCTCCAGAATTGCAAAGGCAGAGCTTCAAAACTCTGTTCAAGCATCAAAATATAACTTTGGACTTGATCTCATTTAACCAGCCTGGCTCTTTTTCCCTGCCTTTGGGATTCAATTGCTTACCAGTCCTGGAAACACCAGATTATTCCTTCAGTAGATGAGCTGTCACCAGGCATCCGTTACTGTTAAAAAGTAAGTTAGCATCTCTAAGAAGAGGTAGAGGAAGCCTGGACCATGCAGGAAGAGTCTTCTGTGTCTGTTCTACAACCAGCCAACAGCAAATGCTGGGCTCCTGCTTTGAAGGAGTTTTATATCAAGTCAAAAATTAACATAACTTGCACATTTTTAAAAGCAAGATAGCACTTCTAGAGCAGCCTGCCTCCTTAAAAAAAAAAAAAAAAAAAACCAAAAAAAACCCCAAAAAACCAAAACTTTATTACCCAGTCAAAATACACTTCAAACCCCTGCAATACCCAGCCAGGCCACCCACTCTCCCCCACATCACAGGTCAGGCCAGAAAAATCTCTGATTGCCAGTTCACAACAGTCATCTCCTCAGGACTGAAGAACCTGCTGGAAGTTTCAGTTTACAGTAGCTCGAGTTTTACTGAAGCCTCAGTGCTTTTGCCAGCAGGGCTGCTATGGAATCACAGTGCTGTCCCCTAAACTCCTTTAGGTCCCTTTGAAATTCCAGGGCAGATCTATTTCTCTTGGTCCTTAACACATTACTGCTTTTGTTTTCAGAGCTCCACTACCTTGGTTGCTAAAAAACTTTCCAATTTCTTTTGGATATGTTCAAATTGCCACTAAAGTCCTGATCCCTCTGTAATAAAAATATGAGTTAGAAATATCCAATACAGTAATTTCTGGACTACTCATGCATGGATTTGAAACATCTCTAGATAATTTGTTTTGTATTCTACTGTTCTCCAGTGTCTTTTAGAGAGAAAAAAAAAAAGGTTATTTTCAATATAGAGAATTCTTTAAATTCTTGTGGCTTTGACTGTTGATCATTTTATAAAGCCACAGAGAACAGTTTACAAGGAGCCAAATGGGTAATCATTATTCCCCATCAGCAATGAGCTGTGACTTGTGTAAATTGCATAATAAATTAGGTATTTTGAGATAAATGAATTTACAATAAACAATCACAGACTGAAAAGCTCTACTTCTTGTCTCCAAAGGCACAAGCTCTGGTTAAAATCAGCCACAGGTAGTTAAGTGATTATAAACTGTAAAAATAAATCAACCTGATATAATTGCTCCAAGGAAAAAATTACCAACATATTTAAAATTTCAGCAGTGCACCTTTTCCCATATCCATTTGGCATTATCTAATTACCTTCACATTTCATTTCCATCAGTGATATGACCTGTATTTTCCTTTTATAACTGTCAGGGAGGGGGTTGGAGAGTGGAGTGGAGGACCACAGTGATAAATCAGCCTCACCATTAGGACCGAAATGGCTCATCGCTGCAGCTCTAAATCCAGGATTTATAAAGATGTCTAGGCCATATAGCACACTTGTGGACACCATAATAAATTCATGAGCACATTGCCAAGGCAAACCACTTCATTATGTGGCAGGCTGCTAGCCATTAATCTAGCAGAGAGAGATTCCTGGGAAACTGAGACTGCTTGGAAATTTATGCAGGCCTAAAGTTACCCATTTCATTATGGATTTAATCTGCTCTTTCTGCCAGAGTGCATGAAAGGTTTTTACAGTTTAGATCAAGTGCTTGTAACTCCCTATTTTATATTATTTCTTCAACAATAATGTCCTAATTTTCCTCTCAAAAACTATTCAAACTGAATGCCTTCACGCTTGCCTTCCTCTAATATTACACTAAATAAAATATTTATACAATCAATTGACAAAGAGCATTTTTTTTCCCTTAAATGTTCCATTAACATGTAAATTTTCATATGATCTTTATCTCATAGACAAAATGTGCTTAGCAATGCCCACCTTCTTCCAGGCAGTTAACCCTTTTGTTGACTGTAAAAAATCCAGATCAAAACAGATTCAGTGGCCTCATTTCTAAAGCCCCTAAAAAGGTCTTGTATTTAAATTATTATTCATTGAAAGGAGATGTAGCTCCTAAAGTAATTTGCATGCTTCTTTTGATGTCTCATTCTCTTCTTCTCACACACAGCACACAGACATGCATTTTAAGTCCAGTTGCAATAAGTATTTAAAATTACTATTGCCAACTTTATTAGAGAGTTTAATATAATGTCCCTAACAATGCAGAATATTCCAGGTGATGCAGAGACTCTGTCATAAAAAATGAGATTAACAAGACAAACTACAAAAATAAAACTTATTTATGATGAACTGAATAACTGCAGATTAACACCTGTAAACAAAGACTTCTTCACATTCCAGGTGACCCTGTCCATTTATGCCTACCATGCTTACATTACAAAGTGAAAAATTTCGGCAGAAAATTATTTCAGTGTTTTGATTCTCATAGTGACACATTATTTTGGAAGACCAAAACCAGAAACTGGAATAAATAATATTTGGGGAGGAAAAACAACAAACAAACAAAGAAACAAACCACCACAACCTTAACTATTCCATTTCATTTTATGTCCAATATTCTTTGCTGCTGTTATCTCACTACAGCTCCCAGCCATGTATTTGTTAAAACATTCCAATGCCTGGAGATGGGTCTAAAAGGTTATATTTCTATGTTAGGGTAGCTCTTACTAAATGGCTGAAGTTAATTTTGATGGACAAGTACTTCATGTGTCAGCCTTCAGAACTGTGATGGCAAACACTCTCTGCACCCTCATCCTCACTAGTCCTGGTGACCTCCAGTGTGAGCAGGCACACGAGGTTAATAAACCCATCACCAGCTGAGGGCAAACCTACAGCTGTGACTTTAACAACACAAATTTAGCTTTAATATCCATCTTAAAGATTATCATGGACCAAGAAAACACACTAGAACATGTCATGTATGTAACATCTTTTTATTAAAACTTCATTTTTCCCTTGTCTTAAATGAGCAAAGTGGCAGCTTGTCTTGCCCACTACAGTTTGTCTCCTATCAGGAGTATCTGGATTGTAGGAAATTACATGTCCAATACTCATCAGGTGTATTTTGGTGATAATTTGTTGTCTCATTTCTCAGATAAGCAAACTTAATAATAAAGCTTCTACCTGTGCTAAAGTATCTCTGAGATCTTTGGAGTAAAACTCCAAAGCCACTATCCAAAAAAATCCCAGAAACCCAAAACAAAACCAAAGGCCACCCTCTTCCTTAGCAGATAAAATCTATACTGCAGAATGCAGTTTGGATCCCATTTTATTTTTTTTCTATTTTACACATAAAGGGAAACAACCTTTTATATAATTAATTATTCTTCTACCAAAGAAAACACTCAACTTGAAGTGTACAGTTTCCCTAACACAGTGTGAAAAAGATTCATGGAACAGATGTTCAGGTTCAATAGCACTTTACATCTCTCTGGCTAGCTAAGAAATCACAGCCCACCTGAGCTTTGTCTCATGCTAATCTGTATTTTCCTTTTTCCATCATTTCCCCCCAAAAATTACCTACCTGGCTCTAGCAATGGAGGAGACAACTTCAACATGGGGCCCAACACTGTTAAACTCTGATATGAAACACTTACGTGGAATTAAAAAATTAAATATGCTTATAAAAATACTACAAATCAGCAATTATTACACTGAGAATTGCCTAACAGAGACACATTGTAGAAAAGTGATCAGACCACAGAAAACAGGAACATGCAAGGGACTAAACAATGAATTTGAACAAATTAGGAGAATTCTATCTTTTTCCCAGCAGAAAGGGAAATTCTGCATCAATCGAGGAGTTGGGCATAAAGCTACTTTTAATAACATTTTTACTTCACTAAAACTGAAGAAAGTAAAACATCTTACATATATAGTTAGCCTCAATCTAAAGCAAAAAAGCTTTGGAACTGACTGCACAGGCCTTACCTGTGGCCTATTACATTCATAATCCCCAAATCACCCCACTGGTGTTTTACAAACTGTTTCAGTTTGGACACATCAGACCTCCGAGAACAGCTGTGACCATCTCCAAACATTCCTAAAGGTACCTTTGATACTGCTGACATACTTTAGGAATGAACAGTAATGACACTTTCTAAGATAAGAAAATTACTTTTTGCTCTGCGGTCAGATCTTTCTCCAACTAATCAATCTGCCTTGTACCTTGGGAAACAGTTCATATAAGCAACTAGGATGCATCAAACCTGAAGGAAATGACTCCTCAGAACTTCACTGCCAGTGAAAACAAAGCTACAATAAACACATATCTCAGCCACACACAGGAGAATTCCCTCCTGGACACAACTGCTTGGAAAACAAGAAGTTTGAAAACGTCACATTTAGTTCATCTAGTGAGTAGTGCACAACTGGATGAAGCAACCCTTCACATTGAAGACAAAGGTTCTTAAAGTAAGAAGACATTTTACCTCCTCAAGAAAAGAAATTACTTAAAAAAAAAAAAAGGCAAAATAATCACAATTTTCTTAGAAGTCACTTAAGATTATTTCTGGCATCACTAGGTATCCACATCTTTCTCTACATTTTTTTTTTCTAAATAGCATTTCCTTTATCAAAACTGGCACTAAGACCCAGACTCTAAAACACTTTGAGGGCCTTGACCCCAGATCCAACCCAAACCCAGGAGTCTCATCTCAGAATCAATTTCAGAAAAGGTTGAATGCTTCTCTGAAACACACAGCAAGTCCATCCATTGAACCCCTGAAACATCCTCAGGAGGCAACAAGTCCTCACTCCTTTCTGTGCTCATTTGCAGTCACAGATGCCCAGACCCCACCAATGTGCCTTTACAGCCATGACCCACTGAATCCACCCTGCTCTGGGACTTGTCACATGAAGTAGCAAACATTTCAGATATTCTCAGAAACTTAAAACCCAAGTTAAGCAGAAAGTCTTCATTTCAACCCTTGTAATTGTCTTCAGCACTGCTATGGCTTTGGGAATAATCTACTACAAAGTCCTGTAACACTGTGTTCTTCCTGGGATACACTAAGCAAACAAGCAGCTGATTTTCCACACCCAGTTTTTCAAGACTTTTCATGTATCTGGGTATAAAATAAAAATGAATTTCCACCAGCAAGCTGAACAAAATCCAGGGGTTTAGCTAAATTCAAATGATTTAGGCCAATGCAAATACAGGAAACATAATACAGTTTAACAGTGCAAAAGCATATAAAACTTACAAAATGTTTCTGGAGGCAATGATCCATGCTGAAATGCCAAAAATAATATATCCAATAATATGCTCACAATTTTTTAATGTAAACACAACCCACATTTGTGTGTCTTAACTGGTATCACCAGCACTGCCTATTTCAGGTACAGAGGACCTCAGTAAGATTCCCTAACGTTTGACATATCAACTGTGAATTCCATCTGACTAAACTGAAGTGCTTGGCAAAAAGTTATGCTTTAATACAGCCAACTCAATAAAATTCATGGTCCCAGATAGCCAGGATCGTCAGTAATTCCTCAGTCTTACAACCTGAGAACATGCCTGTCACAACCAGCCTGCTGCCAGAGCATGGAGACCAATTAAACAGAGGGCCAGGACTCAAGCACCCTTTCAAGTCCCTGGCAGCTCAATGGGCTCAAGTGAAGGGGTGGTTATGATTATTTTAACGTGCTGGCTTGTGCCCACCCCGTTCCTGGCTTGCCTGTTGGCTGTTACCCTCTGCCTAGAGCGTGCTGGGCACTGAGCAGCCCTGGTGGGCACGGCAGCACTCGGTGCTGCTGCACACACTGGGAGTGCTCGTGGAGAACAGTTCAGAGCAGGGCTGTGTCCCTCCAACCAGTGCTTTACAGAGGGAGGCTGGAAAATCTCTGACAGCCTGAGGTGGCCTGAATCACGAGCCCAGTGGTTTTGAGGGTTGTGGGTTTTGGCTGAGGCCTCAGCAGTGCTGCGTGCTCAAACCCATGTAGGACCTGCACGCAAAACATGAGCTCAGTTGATACTGATTGGTACCATTAGCTCCTTTGTTAAATATTGAATTCCAGTAAGAACTGCGGCCAAAAGAATTGTAAAAAACCACAGACTTTTTAAAGAAATAAGCAAAGTCAACTTAAAGTAGTTTTCTGACAGCAGCATCTTAATTTCAGTTATCCCATCTAAACTGCTCCAGACAAAAATAAAAGTTATTTATAGAGATTTAATACACAAAAAAATACCAACCAAGAAGTGATGAAGTTCCCCTTTACAGAAGCCCTATCATCTGGCAAGAAGCAACTGATCAGCTCCACAAAGAAGGTACTTCAGGCATTGCTTGCTTAGCTTGCACAAACTTTGGTGGAAAGAAAGAAGGAAAAAAAAAAAAAAAAAAAAAAGATGATCAGAGCTCCAAGGTGAAAGCTGCCAAGTCTTTCTCACCAGGGGGTAGAAAACCTTCCGAGTTTAAATACTTCATGTTCACTGAGAGCTATGCCTTTAAACTGTTGGCAGCACTGGTCCTTGAGGTTGCTGAAGTTAAACTGCCCTGGCACTGCCAGGATGCAGCAGCAGCGCGTGCCAGCCTCCTGTCCCTGGTGGGGCACAGGGACAGCACCGACGCCAGGAGCAACCCTGAACCAATGTGTGACCACAGAGAGGGGCAACAAACCTACCAAGGAGGATTTCCCCCATAATTTTAGGTAAATCCTGGAACAGAAGAAACTACTGCATATATGAAATAGACGTACATAATGTGAATGGTTAGCTTTACTGAGTTACAAAGTTTGCATGCCAAAGGGATTTGAAATTTGCACCAGGTTCTGGGCTGCTGCAAAACAGCTTGATGCCACAATGACTGCTTATGTTGCAATAAGGGCAGAACCCTGGAATCAACAAATTATCCCTGGGGTAACGCTCCATGAACTTTGCAGGGGGGGAAGATAAAGTCATAAAATAATTACTGCCTCCATCACCGTAAAAATACGTGTAGAGACAAAGTTCTATGGACTGAGGAACTAAAACTTTAACATATTTATAGTATTAATTATACAAAATATACTTCTCCATTTTTCTCCAACCCAAGGTTTAAAGAAGTCTTCTGTCCTGCCATAGTCAGACTTATTTTACATCTTATCTATGAGGCAGTAAGGCTACCAAAAGTATTCGTGTACTATGTTACATCACAGACCCTGCTCACAAGGGTAATCCTTTAACTTACTGAAACACCAGTGGGAATCTTTTATTAGCCACAGCATAAAATTATTAGCTTTATCCTTGAAGTAACCTGGAAAAATTTTCAAGAGAACATAGGAGTTTGAGCCTTCATAATGAACAATTTTTGGTGCAGAAAGGGCTTTTGAATTCATCCTGGTGCTGGTTTTCTGACAAAGGCCCTGAAAGAGCCTGTCCTAAATTATACAGGAAAAACTGCCAGGATCCACCAGGCCACAAACAGTCACAACTCTTTCAATCAAACAAATCAAAGCATCATGATAAGCACGATCTGTGGATTTTATTTTTTCTTCCTAAATCTCATTTTCCTTGACTAGAAAGAGCCTGACCCCCCCTCAAAGGCCTTCCCCAGTCCTCTCCCACCCTCCCTGGGTTTTTCCAGGGTTCCCCACTCTGTGCTCCAAGGCCAAGGATGCTGGAATGGCTGCGTTTGCTTTTCCGAGGCCGCGGTGCCAGGAACTAACGATATGTGAAATGTTCCATCCCTGCAGGTTTTCCTGCTCAAACATTTTCTAAATAAATAAATAATTAAAAACAACAACGTGTGCCACATTCGAGCCCTGAATTCCCGGAGCAGCTCAGGTCCTTAAACTGAATAATTTGCCTCAGCTTGCGTATTGCAAAACCCATTCAGCAAAAGATTATGGGCCTTTAAGTGCCATCCAGGCCTGAAATATGACTCTAGGGCTTTAGGATGTCAGAATTGAGAATTGCTGGTGAATATTCTGTTCTGGCAACACTAAAACTACAGTTATTTAGCAATATGGGAGCAGGTGAATGGGGGCAGGGGAGAGAAGGAATTTGACAGAAAGGAAAAACTATAACTTAGCAGAAACAGAGGTGCAGTTTTCATATGTGGCCACATTAATTCTTTATGGAATAAAATGCATTTGTGAATCAAAAAGCGGATGCAGATTTATATTCCCACTTAAATCTGCCAAAAGCAAGTAAATGAATACTGAGAGCTCATTTTAGCTCAGGAAACAATTTATGAGGACACGTAGGTGGGTGCAGGTACTCTACATGAGCAGTCTCAAGGGGAATTAGCAGCTGCTTCTGCTCTTCATAAGAAAGAATAAATAGACTAAACTGAAAATTAGCAACACCTCATTAAATGTAAAACTATCCACATATAAAGCAGCTAAGACTCAATCCTTAAAAAATTCAAAAGGTGCAGTGTAACATGAAAGCCAAAGGAGCTTTTGTCATCCCATCAGAAATTATTCAGGCTTAGATTGTGGCATCTAGACAAAGCTCAGAGATGGAGCAGTTGTGAGCCACTTTCCCTGGCAAAAGTTGCCTTCTGACCTCAGATTTTTAAGCCCTCTTCAGCACTTCAAAACCTTCATCTCACATCCCTAAGTCCCCACCTCCCTCCCTGGTGCAAGTTTACACCAGTACTGAGGAGAATCTCTCCTATGCACTGTGTCCAACCAGTACTTAGGGATTATTAGTGACTCCAGCTATTTCCAAGAAAGCCTGCATGCTCCCAGGGAAGTCTGGCAATGCCTTTGGGGCTCCTCCTGTAACTGCTCCTCACTGGAGCTCAACTCAGGCCCCATAAATGCATCTATTTCCTAGTACAAACCAATTTCCATGAGTGTTGCATGTAAAAATTAAAATTTGGTACCAAGAAGTCTGTGAGCAGCTGCAGCTTCTGGTCTTCTATCACTACTTCATCTTCTCTCCTCTTTCCCACAAAGTTGGGCATAATCACAGACAAGCTCTGTGGACTCATGACTGCTCAAGAGCCACGCAGTAACAGCATTAGCACACATGCAGTGGGAATGGCACGGAGCCTGAGATTCTGCTGGGGCTCCCTTCCCTCAACTTTCAGATCATACAAAGGTTTGGTTTGGAAGTGGGATAGTCCGGTCCCCTTGCTATGAGCATCTTCAGCTGGACCAGCTTGCTCAGAGCCTGTGGCTGTCGAGATGGACACTGCACTCAAAGTGCTTCAGTAAAAGCACCAGAAGGCTTCGAGCATCAGCTCCTCATTATTTAAGTCTCCTGTAGCGTTTCTCGTTAGCAGTCCCACAGGGCAGCTCCACACAGTCCCAGCTCTTTCTCTTCTTCCCTTCTGCAGTTCCAGTTCACTCCTTTCGTTCCCTATCACGGCTGCCTAACCCTGTTTGTCCTACGTACAGTGTCTTGCTCTTTCTGGCCCTTGCATGACCTCCCGTCCCTGCCTCCTCACAGCACAGCCAGCAGGTTCCAACTGACTTCAGCTGAGCTCCCTCCCAGCTAACTCACTCTTTATCACACCCATAGCTGGGAGGGCACGGCTGTTCCCACTCTTGGATAATTAACACAGCTGCAATATATCAAGGGTAAGATTGCCTTTAGTACTATCTCTCTTTGTGTCCCCACAGAACCTTGTCCAACCTTGCCTTGAATGTTTCCAGGGATGAGGAATACACCATCTGGGCAAGCTAGACAGTGTTTTCGTTATTCTCATTGTAAAAATTTTCTTCCTCATACCCAATCTTAAAAAAGCCTCTTTTAGTTTAAAACTTTTGTCCCTTGTCCTGTCACAACCAGCCCTGCTAATAAGTTTGTCCCCTTCTCTCTCCTAACTCTCCTGTATGGAAGTTTCTCCCTTGTTAACTTTGAACTATTTCAGGCACCAGATGAAAGTTTCCATAGAAGAGTTGGAAGACTTCATTATTCCCATTGTGGAGTCTCCAACCTAATGGATAATTGTGTGGGGGACTTCCAGTAACCTTTAAACACACACTTCTACTATCAGACCTTTCAGAGATGTTTCAGTTTGGGCTTGCATACTGAAACACTTGGATTAGTGTCAGGTTTGAAACTCCAAGTGCCCTAAAGCTGTGTTGGGGTTTGTTTGTTTGTTAATTCAAATCAGTGTTTTCATCACACAGGAGATTAAGTGCTGATCACCCATTTCAGAGTTACATATGACCACCAGGACCATTTATTTGTCTTACAAAACACCAACCCTTCTTAAACCCTTGCCAGAACAGAGTTTGCCCTCTGGTCTGATAGAGCTCTTCCAGTATATTGTTTTCTAAGGACAAGCTCTGATCTCTGGTGAGTGCCAGAGGAAAGGTGATGCCAGGTAAATCATCTCTGGCACTGTGCCACCTAGGTTTTCCTTGGAGAACCAATATTCAATCTCTCTGCTTACTTTTGGATTGAAACTATAATACTAAGTGGCTCTTGATCTACTCACAATTAATGCACTTAGAAAAGACTGAAATACAACAATCAAGAAAAACTGTGACAAAGAATACGCCAGGGTTTGCATCTGATATTAAATTAATCTTCATAAGTAAGAGAGCCAGTAACTCTTAATTTTATAAGCTTATAAACAAGAAAATCACTACACTGGCTAAGTTCTGACTGCATATTAAACTGAATGAGTAAAGAAAAATCTTTTACTCAGCTTTCCTGCTTTACTGTTATTTTGAGTTTGCTTTCAACTCCCTCCAACAGGCTTTTGAGGAGGTTGGGATTCTGACATAATTTCCTGGCACTCATGCATCAAAGAAGTTAATAACCTGTAAGAGGCATCAAGGAGAAGGTGCATCTTACAACCTGTGAGTCATTAGCAGCATTAGCAGCACCCTGAGGTGGCACAGAAGGCTAAAACAGTGTCAGCTCTCTCGTGGAGCAGTTTCAAGATACTTGAGTGAAACATCCTCAAGTGTGACAAGAGCAGGAATTTGCCTGCAAACCTCCCATGAGGAGAGCTGGAGACTCACATTGGGGCAGAAGCCTCTCTAGCCCAAATGCATCTCCACTACATAAATTCATGCTGCATTAACAGCAGGCATCTAAACAGATGTGATAAGAAGTAATGTAAAACCATCCCTTACATAAAACGTGTAAAAATTTTTGTACCTTTCTAATTTTGCAGCATATATTTCAGTTTAAGGAAATAGTAATAGATATTCAGAGTTTGAGTTTCCAAATATTTAGAGCTATAACTTTACTGAGCCCTGTGGTTAATGTTCCTGAAGTCATCTATTGTATGCTAATACAACCAGCTGCCCAAGTGTTTGCAGGATGGGATGTTTTACTCATTACATGCATAAATACGAAGGCCAGCAGGGACCATTACTGTCTGGGCTGACCTTCTGCATAAAACAGACCATCAAATTCCAAATGTAATATAATTAGGCTTCTCAAGTCTAACTGATAACAGCAGCAAATGCCCCACGGAGACTTTAAAAATGTGTCAGGCAAATTTACACATTGAAGGTATGCTTTGATGTATGTCACTGAAACATCACCAGAGCTAAGCTCATTCATGCCCAGAAGATCCTGGATTTTTTATTATTATTTTTTAAAAGCTATTTCTGACAGTATTTCTGCTTCAGGGAAAGCTACAAGGACGGTTTATTGCTCTTGTCTTTTTTTAATATTTTTTAAGCCCCTCTCCAGGCAATGGCCTAAGATATTTTTTCTGGTTTTGTTATTTACTTGCCTGAAATGACTGTGAATATGGTGCCTGAGGCTTCCTTGGGCTCTCCAAGGACAGAAACTGACACAGCATTTTTTAATTTTTTAACCCTCACAATATCAATAGCCCCAATGATGTTGGTTTTTCTCTCCTTTTTTAATTACTTTTAGCTAAGTGGGCTTGGAAAAAAGCTCTTCAATTAACCCTTACTTACTAAGATATTTCAATTTTTATTAGTATTTAAACCATTGAATCACTTATGTCATCATCTAAATTGGCTGTGGTATATTTTCCTTCCCAGTGGAAAAATTATTCCTGGATAATCATTAGTGTCATCAAATTACAATTCCATGGAGAGCCAGATCATGTGACTATGCCAATGAACATATAATAGTAAAAGAGGAATGGCAAGTTGCCCTGGACTTCCTGGGGCTTGAATTTATCTGTTTCGGTATATTTGCCTGTTTTGAGGCGTTTTGGTAATATTTTATGGTTAGTTACAGGAAGGTTGAACTTCCAGGAATCAACAACAGAGAAAAAAGGTCCAACCCTTTCGGTACCAGTTTATTCTTCCACAGTGATACTACTGAGGTGGAACTGTGAGTAACACAAATCTTCAGCCATTTTCTAGCAGGGGCCAAACCACAGCCTGAGCTCAGCCTAAGCCCATATCCTGCTTTCACTGAAAACCATTTCTTAGGGTAATCCTAAATTTGTCTATTACTGAGTGCTAAGTGTGATATTTTAGTAAGTAATGTATGCAATAGCATCATGAGACACGACACACATGATATTTCCCCTGTGGAGGCACTGATGCTTTGGGCAAGAATGTGGAAACTGGTACAGAGTTGAAAGCAGCAAAGCCATGTGAATTATATTAGTTCTCATCCATTAAATATTCATGAACATGGGCTGATATTCATTAATTTGGCACAGATCAAGCTACCCTGAATGACTAGCTCTGGACTTCTAGCCAAACAATTCCTACAGTTAAACACTTTCCTAAATGTGACGTGATTTATTTAAAGAGATGTTTTCAAAATGATCAAGTTACTGAGACTTTATGTATCACATTGCAGCTTTAAAAACTTGGTGCCCTCCCTTTTCCCCTCCAAATCTGCCCTGGTTATGAACTCTCAGTGCTGTGGTTTATAGTGGCACTGCTGGGACACGGCTTCAATCAGGCTACAGTGGTACTGTCAGGTGCTGCAGCCAATTACCTAAAATGTAAATGTTTTAAGAAAGGCAGCAGCTTTTGTCAGGACCAAAATGATTTCCAGCCTCTGGTTCATTGTTTCAGTACCAGAAGCACATAACTCAAGAACATTAAACATACAGTAAAACCATCACGTGTTGATTTACACAGAGATATTGACTAATGCTATCAGTGCAGTATTTACCTTAATCAATATTAAAAGATGCTACCAGTGATTTAAGTCTTGAGTTGGCTCGAAGTAGTCAATAAATGTTTGCATTCATAATCATAAGCTTATATATTAGTTGCTCATTTTCCCCACCCTGATAAACAAATCTGGTAGGAACACTTTGCTACCAAAATATCATCTCCACTTATATTTGAGAGCCCATTTCTCAAACTAATGCCAAAAATATATTATAATCCACATGTACAGTCACCTGCACCAGTTCCACATACAAAATCCTTTTTGGGGAATTACCACTAAGGGCTAGAACTAGGTGCTGTGCATAGAAGATGCAACAAGTTGTTTCTAAGCAAAGTTCCTTTCCTGACATTCAGTGAGAGGGGATTCTGTATTACCCACTAACTCATCCCATCTCCAAAGCCACTGCAATAAGCTGCAACTCCAAAGTTACAGTAATTAATTTCAAGCTCACCTTTTACCTTCCTTCATGACAAACTCCTTTTAATTCATGTCTTCATTCTATTCAACGTCAATTCACTAAAATTACATTATATTCCTATTTCTGTAATGCTGTTTTTCCCTTCATCATAAGTGTTATCTGAGCCACCAGTCATGATATTATTTAATACACTTTGCAAGAGAAGGAACAGATTTATTTTTACGTGGGCTGTACCATCTAGTCAGCAAAAGTAACTCTTAATTCCAAATCCAAACACCACTTGCACTTTGCAGTCTCATTTGCTGCACTGGACTGTTACAAACAGCTTAGACACGTATTGAAAACTAATTTTGCCTTCACACAAGCTTACTCAAGTCAGACTTGAATAAAACAGGTCACTTTCCTTAAAGAAACTATGTAGTTTCTTTCACTGATAACAAGCATGGAGATTAACAACGTATCTACCTTACACCTAATTTTCAAGCATCTTGAATCTTGCTACACGTACTGATTTTCCCATGAAAAGTTATTTTGGTCTTGTAGCAACAAAATATTCCCAAATTGTCTGCAGCCCTATGCTTCCCAGAGTCTCCCAGCAGTTCCAGGCCCCCAGCAGGCAACAGCCACACACTCCAGCCTCCCTTCACAGGCCAACACTGACCCTTGACTTGTGCCATGAGGGCTCCTCATGCCTTGAGCCTGAGGCTTCTCACTGCAGTTTCATGGCCTTGGCAACTGCCCTACCTTAGAGGAGCTGTGAAAAATAAATCTCTTCTGTGTCTTCTCACCACCTCAGCCATGTTGGTGATAATTCTCGATGCCTCACTTTTACCAAATTTCAGGCTCTCAACCTGAGATCATCCCACGTGCTACCAGTGCCCTGTCAGTATTCAAGGAAAACCCCAAAGAATACTTAATGTTCCAGTGTTATGTCCAGGATGCCCTCTTGAAATCATGGTCCCTCCTGGAGCTTTAACTAGCCACTGCCTCTGAAAACATTCACTCCATGGACATGACCGGGGAGCTTTGTGACAGGACTCAGCCAGGAAACTGAAGCAAAATTATCTGGGATCATAAAACTATCATAAAACTTTTTTTTTTTTTTTTCAGATGTTGTGTGCATCAAAGTGACACAATATCACATTTCTTATAATGCATGCCACACCATGATCCATCTATAAGCTCACTTTGAAGCCTTGGGAAACAACAATTTGAATGCCCATTTTGTTTGTGGGGTTTTTTGCTTTGCTTTTTGCTGCTGTTGTTTCGGATGGGCCACCGACAGTTTTCATATTCTATCAGTCTTGCAGAGGTGTCTTCCTCAAACTTTTTCTCCTGGCCCTACCTTTTCATCCAAAAGATGCAGATTTTTGTGACCTCAAAAATGGCTCATTTCCTCAGCCTCCTGCCCCGGATCACAGAATTGCCTCAACTGCAGCAGAAACAGGCTGAGAACCAGGGCAAGTGCACAAAGCTCCTCTGTAGCTGCAGCTCTTGGAAGCAGCGAGGACACAGGCATGAGTAGTGGTTTGGGGAATTGCCCCTTCAACTTCTTAATCTACTTTAACAAACCTCCTTATTTCCCCTTGATTTAAGGGACTGTTATACACAGTAGCTCTCAGATACATTAGCCTGCAAGCGAGGGTATAGAGGATTGATAAATCACAAAAAATGGATTTCACAAGGGATAATTCACACAGGCAGGGAAAGCATGTCCCTGGTGTGTCCTGAGGAGAGCACAAAGGGAACGCTTCATAAATCTTCAGAACGTTTATGAATTAGGTTCTAACTTCAACTGATTTTACAACTGTAAAATGGAATATTTATACATAATAGAATTAACTCTTGTAAAAGCAATATTTACCTATTTATAAATTAGAGTATCCTTTCACTTCACATCACATTACTTGCAAACAAAAACAATTTCCTGCTCATGTACTGTGCAGCGGCAGTTCCTGAAAATATTGTGCATTTTTTACAGACACAAGTTGTGTATATCATATAGCATAGGCAGCAACAAAAATATTCTAGCCTAAACCTCAGAAAGACCCTCAGCTTAGCCTTGGTAGAGAAAATTGTATTGTTACAGTCTTTAATAAGTAAACTTCAGCCAGATTTCATTGCCAGAGACTTGTCACTTAAATATCTTTGGATCTTTCCTCATTTTTGAGCTAAAAGCAGAAAAAATCATCCAGATCTAGCAAAGCAAAACCCATGAAAAACTAAATTGCAGTTTAATTGGATGCCTGTGCTAGATACTTGGCAACACATCAACAAATCTGAGGTCTGAATCTTCAACATCTATACACATCATGAAATCATTCTGCCAGTGGTACAGAGTGAAAAGTGGCCATAAAATGCTCCCATATCACAAAGGTAATAGCTCACAGCACAGCAGGTACTAAATCCAGTATTAACTACTTATTGCACAGAGGGGAATGGGCTAAAAATACTTTTTAAAGAGGAACAGCAAGTTCCAATCCCCTTACTGGGGCTTGCCTAGAATTAAGATTGGAAAGACAACCAGGAAGGAATGGGCCAAGGAACTGAGCTCACTCTGATCAGGCTCAAGCCACATGCTTGTGATTAGACATTGGAAATAATTCTTTTTGACCCCAGTAAAGCTACACCATGTGTGAATCTTTGGGGCTAGGCTGTAATCTGCTCACTGGCTTGCTTATTGTCAGTCCTGGAGATGTGGGAGTGGGAACTAGAAGACTTGGAAAGGACAATCACGATTCCCAACAGCCAAGAGGTCTGCTCTGTTGTTTCCAGTTGCCATAATTTCTGTGGAAACATCCTGGGTAAATAAGAGTCAGATCCACAGCAACTGGCTCTTGCATGCCATGAGGTTATGAAGCCCCTGGCATGCTCTGGAGCACCAAGCACAGCTTTACTGGTGCACTGCTGAGCCAGGGGATGTGACTGCACTTGCACATACTCTCTTCTGTTTCTGCCTTAAGACAAATTAAGGCAGCATTTGGCCCAGATATCAGGTAGGGCGTCAAATTAGGAGAGATAGATTTGTTCTCTAGACAGAAGACCCCTTAATACAAAATAATATAAGTGCACCCATTTATAACAGGTGTTTAATCTGCGACAGCTTATCTGGCCCGTGGAAATTCTACAGCATTCTTTCTTCCTTGTCACCGTTATAATATTTTTAAATGCTGTTTTTCTTTCCCCCATTAAAAGGAAAACATTTCTCAGAAGCAGTAGTGGGCTGTTAGGGCTATAAAACAAGTTTGCACAGACCTGTAACACGTTGAGCCACAAGACATGACACAGTGTGTTTTATGGGGCAATTAATACTTGCCTTGGGAGCACCATGAGGTATGAAGCCCTGTCAAACTCACCCTGCTATATCTGAATGCAAGTTGTAAAGCTGCATTTTGCTTCTTGAAAAATAAATATGGAATTAGCTCACTGTTTTTTAACTTGCCCCAGCTGAAGAATGGAGCCTTTCCTCCAGGAGCCAAGCTCAGAGCAGAGGAACATCAGGAAGGAACACTTACAGCAGAAGACACCAATTTCTAACCTACATTTACATTCTGTTGTCTTGAATTCTGGGTTAACATTGTTGCATTTCCCAACACACCCTCACTTCACAAACATTTTCTGCTATTTAACTTTCTGCATTTAACTGCTCCCCAGTTTGTTCTGTAGTCTCAGAGCATTTCCTATATGCACCCCAGTGCCAGCATTTATTATACAAGTGCAGGGCACAGGGTTGTCACATTATCTGCAGTAGTTACAGCCCTGTTAAAGTAGCTGGCCTTGGTGCACATTCATATTTTATAGTCTGTGTTTGAACATTGGCTCGAGCTGTTGCAGGGTTTGGGGGATGCAGTTGCAGTTTGGCAGGGGGCAACCCCGGAGAGCCTCCCCTCGCCCTGTGAGAGGCAGCCAGGCTGTCAGATTTATGAAGCACTTCCAGTCACAGTGTGCACAGGCACAGCAGACTTTGCACAACTGCTCCAAGTCTCCAGCAACAGCCTGACTCCTGCTGTGCTGCACAGCACCAGCCCTTACCCCTCCTGTGGTGTTCTGGGACAGCCCAGCAGGGCTAAAGAGACCTGGAACAACTGCAGCAAGCATCACCCCCCACCCCACTGCTGAAATTCATGAAATACAAGGGAATGTAAGAAGTTTTGCTATACACAGATGCACTCTTGAAACCACTGCAATGCAGGGCAACATTCACAAGTTGAAAGCTCACTGAAACAAAAAGTAAATATCACAATGCAAAACTCACTGAAGTTGTTGCAGAGCACTCCGAGGCAAAGCACAAGTAATTTATTCCTCAGGGGGGTATCACACCGGGAGTGAGAAGCAAGAATGGAGTTCTAAACCTCCCAAGACTCACAAGGGATCAACTCTCCTCTGGGCCAGACCCTCAACTGCTGTAAATCAGCACTGCCTTATGAAATCCATTATTGCATCAAAACCAAGGCCTTGGGCTTTCACACTGACCATCTGAAGCCAGGTCTGTAACACAAGTTTACCTTCTTGAGCCCCAAATCCCTCTGTCCTGAGATTAAGAGCAGCACTTCTCACCAAAGAGGCCCCAGATCTGCTCCAGTGACAGGCACATGGCCACTGCTCTGGGCTGTAACAAGTGAGATACTACTGGTAATAGCAAGGTTACAAAGACAGTGCAAGTTTCCAGATAGAGATATTTGTCTCCATTAACCTGCCACCACTGGTCACTAATCACAGTCACATTAAATAGATATCTAGGAATATCAATTTCTTTGATTTCTGAGGGCAAATTAAACCAAAATGTAGGCATAAAAATTCCAGCACTTTTCCATAACAGGCTAGCATCTACATTCCTCCTGCATCCCATTAGACATTTTCACACATACTAGAGATGACACACTATGTGCTAAGGAGGTCAAAAACCTAAAGAAAACTGTCCAAGAATATTGAAAACACTAGAGGCATTTGACATAATTTATTGCACTAAAGAACTGGGGAACAGGAAAAGGTTGATGTAATAATAACATTAGCAGGAACTATAGTCCATGCAAGCCAGTGCTAAATAAAGTGCCAATCAATAGCTCTTTTATTAGTAGGTACAATCAATGTACAGCAGACAAGCCTGGCCAATTAAGCTTATCGACTGACCAAAGAGTAGCAGGAAGCATTCTTTCCTCAGTTTTGTTTTCCTTTCTGTAAGTGAGAAATGAGCTCCAGTTTTATCACTGGATTCCCACCAAGGCATCTCCAGGAGTTCCTGTAGAGTGGAAACGCTGACAAAAAGCAGGCTTGAGCTATCTTGGTATCCTTTAACCCAGGGTCAGCCACAAGAACCAAAATATTCAAGGGTCACTTACAAAGTAACTTTTTTTCCTAGCGACTGTATGAAGTTAAGATGTTGTTCTTCTAGATGAAGGGGAGAGAACTGGTAAGGGAAGAAAGCACAGTCCCTTAGAAATGCTTAACCATTAACAGTCCTTTAAGACCTTAGGAAATTAAGCTTATTTGTTTCTAATTCCCACATGCACAGCCTGAACTTCATAAACCTCCCAGTGTGAAGCAATGCCTGTATCTTTCTTCGAAAAAAAAAAAAAAAAGCCCAAACTACAGCTCCACTAAAAATTATACAGAATTTAAATTCTCACTTTTTAATGGCTGCTGAAAATAACAGGAGCTTTAATATTCAACTGTGACTAACTGTGCAGATGCAAATAGGATATTTATTCCCAATACCCCACTCTCCTGTGCTGCTCTGATCCCCCTTCCTTCGTTATCTCTTTCAAAAGGAAAAAGTTAGAAGACCAGATAAGATGTGGGTTCTCAGCATGATCAAATAAACACTGTGTGGTGGTCACAGGGAAAGAAAACACGTTGTAGGAACGAATGGTGAAGATTACATTTTACAAAGAATCACACACAAAATTAGCAGCCCAGATGCCGATTTCCCATTGATGTCGGACAGATGGGATTTCTGCAGCCTGCCTGCTCAGCAGGAGGAGAGCTGCATCCATCCCTGCAGTCAGGCAGGCCATCTCTATCTGCCCTCTTTAGCTTATTACTGGAATTCAGTGAATACAGCAGAGTTCACCAGGTTTATATCCCTTCAGGTCTGGTGCTCTTAGAGCTTTACAGGTATTTGACACCTCAAAAAAGTCAGGGGAAGAGGGGAGAGATTCTCAGCATGTTTGACTACAGGCACTACAGGACAGACCAGTTTTCAGCTTCCTATCAGACAGTTCCCCAGCTGCATCTAATTCAGAAAATATTTCAGTAATCAGCAGAAGACACCTTTAGCATCAGTCAGACAATAAATTCCTACAGCTACAGGCAAGCATCTCACTTCTTGTATTTATATTGTTTGACATTTTCTTCTACTTGCATATGAAAACTTAACCTAGAAGATTAAAAAGAGCAAATCAAACTATTATAACTTTGCATCATATCTAAATGTCACATGCTTCAGTCTTTCCTGCTGCAACTCAAAACTCCAACTCCACTGTGTCTTGCCCGGTCCTTCTTTTAGCACCATGGCCTCAGCTGAAATTCACCATCAGTCACACACGTACAAGTTGCTTTTATTCACTAGTCAAAAATCAACTTAACACAGTAACTCATTTACTTGCAGTTTTCCTTGCCTATATTTGTGAGACATTAAATACTGTAACTCTTGGCCCACTATATTATGACAGCTTAGGCTGGAAAGCAAGGCAGTGAACAAAGGGAAGGATAAAAATGCAAAGCAGACATTTCCATTTGGCTTTTTATATGACAGTTTGTAAGAGTTTACAGAAGACAAGAAGCTTAACAAGGAGCAAGACAAGGAGCTTAACTTGGACAACACTAACAACCTTGAGGAACAGTATAAAGTAACCCAATTTTTAAAAAGTGTTCCAGTCAACCCCTCTGGCATAGCTTTCCAGGAGCTCAAGAGGTTGCAGAGCTTCTAAAAACATCAGTCCTTCAACCAGCTGCAAGAGGAAAATGCTTCCCAGTCTGGTTTATTCACCTCCTACTGGTGAATTCCTATTTTGTCCAAAAGAAACTTTTGCCCACGTTTTTCCAATTTTGTCCACAATCCCTTTTTTTAAATCAGATCTGGTTACCAGTCTCAGAGAGACATGAAGGTGCCCTTTGGATAAAGGTGGTTTGTTCTCTCACGTCCCTAAACAGTTTGCACATCGGACACATATATTCTGTCACAAAATGGAAAGAGAATTAATGGCCTAGGGTCACTGTTTTACATCAAGCATAGGCCACTTCCAGAGGAAGTGGCAATCCCTATCCATCACATTTCTCGAAAAGAGCTTTCCCTCAACATTGTGCTGTGCATAACTGTCACAGTAAGAAACTACTCCAGGTGTAGACAAACACCTCTGGAACATCCTAGGCATGTGGGGCAGTCAATCCCAAGCTTTACTCACCTTTTAGAGCTGTTCTAAATGCCTCTTTCTGCACACCCATCACCTCTCTCATGGGAAACATGCAGCAAGGTCAGTTCATGGCTTGGTTTGTCACTTCTGGTCACTCCTGTCCCCAGGGAACAGGCTCATTCCTTCACAAGTGGCTCTGTAATGAAAAAGAGCACATTCTTAGCTTGGGTTGACTGAATTAACAGGGCTAAGTGTCAGCCCAGAAGTATTTCTGAAAGTAAAGCTTGCCATGAGTTGCATGGGGGGACTCCTGTCTTCAAGTTTTGTAAAGCCAAACCTTGATCCTGGAGTACTGCTATTCTGAGACTTAAAGGCCAAGAGATCTCAACTCAAAGCACCAGAACTTTCACCATGATGCTCCCCTGTAATTCTTAGGTCAGCCAAGGCTCTCACACATTTGCATCTTCTTTTTTTGTAATTTAAATACTCCAGCCTAAACCTTGTGCCTGACTAAAGGAGCTAACCTTGTGACAGACTGGGTAAAGTTAGATTTGCTAACAAATACAAGTTTGTTAGCAAATCTAACTGGTTAATATTGCTGAGAAAACTCATTATGAAAGAGCACTTCAGATTTGGGCTGGTTTTTTCTGAATTCATGAGAGGGCCCTCAAATGTATCCCACATCATGGCCAGAACTCTCTTCTGGACTTCCATTCAGAAATCTGACCTTGTGTCAGAAACAGCTTGTTCCATGTAAGATGCAGGACTACACACTCAACACACCATCAATGAGTCTGTAAAGATACAGCTGGACACATCCTACAAAATCCACTCAGTTGTTCAGCAAAATCCTTGTTCAAATTCCCATTGTGAATCCATTTTAGTGAATTAAAGAAAAAAACCACCACAAAAACAACCAGAGATCTTCAAGAAATAAGATCTTGACAGGAACTTCTGTGAGTGTGGAAGGTGGAGCCTCAAAGCTCCCCATTCTTCCTCCTCCTGTTTTATGTGCTCTTCCACTGTTACGTTCCCTTCTGAACTGCACAACAGATGGGAGCAGTTGGTTTTTAAAAGGTTTTTATTTTCTGATTTCAATTTTTCATGTGTCTTTTGAATTTGGCACAATACCATTCTCTAGTGAAGAGGAGACATTGTGTTAAGCTTAATTATCAAAGGCTGAAACCCAGCAAGCAATCAATCATTTAGTGACGTGCTCATGCTTTCACTGATCTGAAAAAATATTTTTTTGTAGCTATTGAAAAAAGAAAAACTGTCAGAGGCAAAAACAGAATCACTCACTTTGCTGGATATCAAAATATCAAAACTGTAGGGAGATGAGTGAAGAATGTTCATTTGTTTTTTCTGAAACTAAATCCAACTCTTTTTGGCATGTGAGCCCGGAAGTTGTGTAAGATGTGTTTTAGTGTAAACATGATCTTTCTGTCGAGGTTTGCCTTATAATTCAGGCTGAACAGTCACAAAACTTGTTCCTAAATGACTTTTCTAAAGAGTCAAGGTTGCTTTGTTCTTTAATTTTCTTTAGTCTTTCTATCACCCCCCTCCCCCCTTTTTTTTTAACTGCCAGATAAGTGCTCTGGCAGCTGCATTCCTGGGGAACACTGACATCCAGTGGAGAGCTGGGGTCATCCCCAGAGCCCACGCAATGGTCCCCAAGTCAGCAGCTCCCCCCAGAACTCTGACAGCTGTAGGAGATGCCTTGAACTACAAACTCGGAGCCCCAGCCACAGATAGCAGCTCAGCAACAGCCTGAGCCACCTCCAGCTGCAGTTGCTGTTTTGTCTCCAGAATTCTCATGAAGGTGATCACATTCCTGCCACTGTTAGTTCTAGTGGTTTACATATAAAGCTTAAATGTGGGGTTTGGAGTGGCTTCTTTTTTTTCAGTTGAGGAAATGTTGAAAGAAAGAAAAACTGCTTTTATCCACTGACCAGCAACTCCACCATGCTTGCTTCTGTTTTTTCAGTGATACAGGATGACAAGTCCCATGTGTTTAAACAGCACTGTATTTCAAATGATAGTGTATAGTCAACAGTTAACATTGTTTTTCTTTGGAGGAACAGAGTCTCTATAAGGTCATTCTGGTGTTATCACCTAGAATAAAGGCATCTGATAGCATTAGCCTGGCCCCAGTGTAGATGCATTTGCAAGTTTACTTGACAAAAACCTGGCCAAATAAAAACATCAGACCAAACTTAGTCTGACAAACAGGTCCACGAGACCTATATAAAAGCAGAATTGTCTTGTTGTTGCTTTGCAACAGCACCATGGATCCATTTATTTGCCTTCTCCTTTTGATACCCTGCATTGTTGAGGAGCATGACAGGTACTGCTACTGCACAGGACAACAAAAATTATGGCACTGGTGCCATTGCCTCCAAGCCAGGGTAGACTCAAGTTTGAAGAAAGAACAGCTGCACTGCAAGCTACAACAAAGAATAGTGTTTCACATAGAAATGGTTGATGTTTCTAAGCTAGTTTTCTTTCTGCACTGCATTCCAGCACAAAGCTCCAACACACTGCATCCTACCATCCCAAAATGGGACATACTCACCCCATTATAACTGCAAGGCTAACCACAAGCTTGAGCTGTGAGGGAACTTGAACTTGGGGTTACCATATCCCCAGGATATCCTTGCAGCTATTTTGGGTGAACAGCCCCATTTTTCCCCCTCCCATATTTCAGACCCAAGAAACTCTCAGACAGATCCATTGTCACAAAAGCTTTCTTTCATTCCATCAATATTTCTAAAGAATTTTTTTTATCAGGAGTTCCCAACCAGCTCCAACTGACTGTCCATTCTGACCAAGAAACAAGCCACACTGCTCTTACCTATTACAATAGGTAATCTTAAACCAACTCCAAAACCAACTTGTTTTAAAAATCCCCCAGTTTTACATGGGTAAAAATGAGATCAAGTTGTGTCACAAGTTTCTTGGCTTGCTATGGTACAAATAACAGAGCACTTATATCCTCTGCAACCCACACTGAGAGAGCATATGCTCCTAATGGTATCCGTCAGTGCTTTCCTATCAAGAACAATACCTCAGGACAGCCTAACCACTATCACATTTTCTCCAGAAGGATTTGTGTGTGTACTTAAAAATAGCAGCAGGGAGTGGAGACACTTTAGAAGGATGTACCAAAACCCATGTTAAGCCAAGTCTCTGCTCAAGCACTTGCCACAGCTGGGACCAGGGAACATGCCAAACAACCAACCTTTGTCGTCCAAAAGGAAGAGTCCCTGCTCCAAAGGTGAATAGGAAGCATCTGTTTACTCACAAAGGTATGACAATAAAATCATAAGTCTCCACCAAAGCTTGTACTATTTTAACCTATTTTTCAAAAGAATATATAAAGATTTTGAGTGCTGTGACCTGTTTTTCTTCCTGTAGCAAGCCTGGATATTCCTGCCTGATCAAGACTATCTCTTTACTGTTAGATTTTTGATACACAGGCTAAATAGTAAAAAAAATTACCTTTTTATTAAAAAAATCAGTTTCTCGGTGCATCCTTCCAAAGGAAATAATACTGGATGGCTCTCATTTCTACAGCTAGAAAACTATGTGGTTTCTTTTATGAGCTAAATGAAAGGAACATACAAAATAATCATTATGGATTTGTATGAAATTACTGGGTATGGAATGCAGTAAATCCCCAAACAAGATTTAACTATAGCTTGTAAGATATAATCATCAGGTAAAACTGCAGACTCTCCTTTTGTAAGATGCAGCAGAAACCTAATATTTTATCGGAAACCTTGATTTATGTTTAATAGCTCTGCTACCTACTAAAAAAGATCTTGTATTAGCAAATGGGTACAGATCCAGTCCATTAGCTTAGGACAACTGAAAAACTCAAGGGTTTTGTGAACTAATGCAATAAAATATCATTAAATACTGTAGCATGACAAGACAGACAGAAGGTTTGAGTTGAAAGTCAGGAGAAGTGTTTGAAATGAAGTAAAATGTACAATAGATATGTTTAGGTACATCTGGCTTACATTTGCAGTAGGTCGTCAGAGGACCTTAGTGTCTGTGATGTAAATGAATAACAGAGCCCTCAACAATTTAACTGTCATCAGTATAAATGCTTTAACTGGCACAGTAAAGCAAAGCTCTGGGCCTCTTTCTAAATCTCCATAAGCTCCTGGTCTGAATTATAAACTGGGGCTGCATTACCTGAAGATGAAAGCAGCCAGGTCAATTCACTTAAAACCAGAGAACAACCGCTGCAAAGCTGTGATGAGCAGCTAAGGAGCATGTGTGTGTGTGGATGTGTGGTTGTGTTTTTAATGTACAGTTCCACAGAGACAAGAGGAACATCTGACTGGACAGTGATTCCAAACTCAGACCCAACAGTTTGGTGAGAAGGGAGGTAGCCACTTGATTTTCAACCACTTGATGCTCCTAGAGAGTAAGACTAAAGATAAGCCACCAGATATTAGATATCTGTTAAGAGGGAAACTGCAAGGGAAAGAGTTGCTTCTGTATCAGCTGCTCCAAGCATTTTTGCTATCTGCAAACATTTCCCTATCAGGCAGCATGCTCCTGTTGAAGAAGTCTGAGTACACAAGCTCTGTCACTGACTTAAAGGGCTTTACTCAAATCCTCTCTGCCTCCTTAGGTGCCCTTCCTCCATCTTCTTTCAGCCTTCGGATCACCAGTTTTGGGAAGCAGGAATTATCTCCCCACATGCCATAGCACACAGGACAGCCCCACCACAGATCCCCCAGCACTCCATTTCACCAACAGCAGCCAGGTGTGCCTCCCCTCCACCTCTCTCTCTCACCTTTGACACTCATTTCAAAGCCACTGCTCACACACAAATGTCCAATATCAAAGAGGGAGACAAAACCGAGTGTGAGATTCCCAAGGCACACAAAATCCAAGCAGGCTTCACTCCTTTGAAATTTTGTGAGTTAGATATACCAAATAGTTTATTTGGGCAAGTGAAGGCAACTATACTTAGATGTGAAGGCAGATTGATCACATTTACTGCGATGTGGCCAAATTAGCATATTGTCACCGTAACCTTCTGGGCTCAAGATGAAATTGTTTCTCTCCCCTCCAACAAACACATAGAATGTTCACTTTTATTATAAATTCCAAACAAATTAATGGATTCCAACATCAACCATCAAATTTATATTTCCTCCTCCACAGAGTCCTACCCCTGTAAGTAATCCTTAAAATTCGTCATGAAGCTTTCAAAACAATTTATGCAAACAAACATCAAGCAGAGCTATTTGTATTGGCAGCACATTTCACTTAACAACCTACAACAAGGAACAGATGGTCTGAGCTCTGGAAACAGCTACAAAGAAAACAGTAGGAGCAAGTCCATCAGAAGCACTTTTTTCCCCCAATTTTGTGAAGATTACAGACTTGTTCTTGTTTATTTCTTTGATTAGGCTGTTATTTTATGTACTCGTGAATCCTGCCCTTGCATTTCATGGAACAAATCCACCAGAAGCACATTCCCCAACTGTGTGTAGTTACAGAAGCACTTCTTTAAGAACTGAACTATCTGTTCCTCACTGATTCAGGGCTCTCTAAAGTGGCAGGGAAGAAAGCAAAACAACATGCAGATGTTGTACAAGGGATTGACAAATTTAAGGCAAATCCTCTCAGCAATTCATAGTTCTTTCTCCTTTTGCCCACCCCTTGGTCTCGAATATTAAAACAAAAAAAAGCAGATGATTCACAGAGTCACCTCAACTGGAGATCTCTCAGTGCTATTACTAGTTGTGTATGATATGATGGTCTCCCTCTTTTCTAAGCACACCTTCATCTTGTGAAGATGAGTGACAAGAGGCCCAGCCTGAGCAGGGTGCTATGGCACAAGCAGAGAAGCAGCAGGATGAGTGACACCTGCAACACAAGGAGGGGCTGCAAAGCTGCCCAGAGGCTTTGTTCATGCCCGTGTCAGGATCACAACACTCCTCAAGAAACAAGAGGGCCACAACTGCTTGGTTTGTTGTGGGAAGCAATCTAACAAACAAATACCAGTAATGGTTATTCTGAAGTAAATCAGCAAGGGATAAAATGGAAATGAAGCAAAAATTACTCCAAAGACATTCTTTAATGGAAATACATTTTCCCAGTATCAACACAAGTTAGAAAAAGTTCTTACAGGAAATAAATACAATACCCAAACGTACCTATTGGGAAAGAAAAAAGTCTATCCCTGATCACAGTAAACATAATTTCTTATTAATACCACCATCATTAAAGTCACTGTCAGGTCTACCCATGCTTTCTGCACAAGGATTCATATGAATTAATCTGCAAATACTCTCACCCAGTCCTGGATTTAATTTGAATAACATCAGGGACAGCCAACATGCTTGCATAGCTATCAGCCCACTAGCCAAAATACCCTCCTGGAGGCAAATTAGTACCCTAGAGCTACACAGGGATGAATATGGACCATGATGTTAAAAAGAAAAATAAACAAGGAATGAAGGACTTCTGACCAGAGACAATCATGGCATCTTGAAGTAACAAAAAAAAAAAAAAAAAAAAAATCTTTCTGAAGGGCATTAACCAGGGTGGAGACCGAGGTCAATATGGAAAGGTTTGGCTTTGAGAAGTGAAACCATGTTAAATTTCAGTGGAGAAAAATCAAGGACAAAGGAGACCAAGCTGACAGCTTAATAGGACCTTTGAGCATGACAGTTGAATAAACTTAGTTCCACACAACGTTATAATTTCATGTTTCATACTCTTGTTAGTGAAGCAATTTCATAACATGATGACTACAAAGCTGTTTTCACTGGCCCCCGTGGCCATCTGTGATGGCCAATTCTTACATACCAGACACATCTTCTGCTGGACCACCGAAGGCAAGCAACTAGAACACTCCTGAAGAACAAAATCAAAAACATCAGCACCACTTTCTTCCTTGTACAGCATCACAGATCCAAGCTTTTTTTGGGGGGAGAGTGAAATACAGCTACTTGCAAAGGCAAAAGCCCAGGCAGACAATATATATCCTTTCAGAGCAGCTTTTCCCATTACCCATCTGGCAGCAGGAAGAGGAATGCAAGCAGATGATAAACTAACAGTGCTGCTGAGCAAAAGGTGTCTCAGGGAAAACAGCTGGAGAAGAGTATCTGGACAAGCTTTTCCATACAGACATTACTCCTAGGTTTTACTTGTAAAGAAAAAAGTAAAGAAAACGTACAAGCTGATTTTTCAGGACTTGAACTGTCTGACTGCAGTTTAAGCCAATTTGAGAGTAGGTACAACTCTGAGTTCACCATCTGACCCTGCAACATGATACCCAAACTGAGCAAACAGTTTGAAGTTCACTTCAGATTTCTTCATTTTGAGGATTACGATGAAGCATTTCCTGAGATGTCATGCTTTAAACAGCTAATGGCATGTGACAACCAAGTGCTTTTACGTCTTACATCTAAAGTTGCAAACACTTGGCCTGTCCCCCATCAGAGAAATATGTAGCAGCCCCAAGAGCTTGAAACCTGGGGCCTCACCAGAGTCTCCTTTTACTTTAGCAAGCACTGGATGCAACCAGGAGTTCTCCCACTGCAAGTGGAAAAATCTTCTTTACAAATGTCTCTCAACTGAGGGCCACAAGGGTGGCAGTGGGACCGTGGCACTGGAGGGGGCAGAGAGACACTGACTGCCCAAGCACAGTCACACATCGACCTGGGCCACCCCAGCCTCCCAAAACAGCTGCTTCATGCCTTTGCTCACTTCATCCATAAGATGCACATGGAATGACAGAAAAAGCACCCACCAAATCACAGGACAAAGCAGAATTTCAAAGGCACAAGTGGAAGGAGATGCTCAGACCCTCTGGTGACCTCCACCACGTGTGTCTTAAAGGATTTTGAAGTCAATGAAATAAAATGGCACCATCAGGCAAAAAGCTGTCATTTCACACAGGTTTCCCCAGCAATTCCACAGACTGGAGGTCAGAAGGGCCACTGTGTTTTATGGAGCACAAGCCTTTATGGATCAGAGCACTTTCTGGGGAATGCTGCAAGTTCTGCATTGAAAACCATATGTACATCCTATTTATACACAGAAAAATAAAAAACGTCATTGACACCCAGTGAAACTCTTGGTTTGGCTTAATCTCTATTTCAGTTTGCAAACTTCCCTGTTTGCACTGACTCTTACTTTGAAGTCAGCAATATAATTCCTGAACTACCATAACCCCAAGAATCACACAATTACTCCACCATGCTAAGAGGCATCACCACACACACAAAGCACCAGGACGCAGCTGCTGACTAACCCATGTCCTGCCACTGCTCCTGGGTTTTGCTGAGAACACCGGAGCCAAACTATTTTCAAGCAAAGTTTAAAAACTGGGATGCTTGCTATTAAGCTTCAAGTTTCCTTCTACCATAGAAATGCTGCTTCAGCTGAATTTGGTGGAATTACAGGAGCTGATTAGGTTAACCACTGACTGTGTTTCCTGGAGGGCATCTGAGAACATGCCCTGACCCAAATTATTTAATCTTGATCCAAATTTGAACCATTTAATTCTAAGCTCCACGTATCTCCAAGAAACGAAAAAGGTAATACAAACTTCAGAGCAGCTTTTAAATTTGAGAGGTAGCGAGGCTCAGGCCGCAAACACAATTGCTCCCAGCCATCCAGGGCAGCAAGAAACAAAGCCTTGCTGCTCCTGCTCCCAGTGGAAAACTTTGCCAGAGGAGGTAGTGAGGGAGCTGGGCACAAGCTGGCTGTGCTGCAGAATGCTTTGGTGTCAGCCAAGCCTTGAGCTTCAGGACCCAAGGGAAATTTCTGGCCAAAGGAGAGAAGAAGGGTGAAGGAGCTGAGGCAGACTCAGGAATCACTCCCCAGCCAGGAACTCACAACCTGGCTCCTCTGTGCCCAGGAGAGAGGCCAGACTGAGGGTCCCTGCCCTGTCCCATATTATTTATACCCAGTCAAATATAAAAATTGACTCTCCAGATTCAACCATAAGCTCCAGCCTGGCCCCAAGACATTTCCCAATAAAAGCATCATTAAAAGAACTCCAATTACTTTGGTTTGGGATGTTATTTGTCAGACTGAAGGCAGCCAGCCACACTATGTCAATAATAATGAACTTATTAGCCTAGAAAGGATAAAATATTGATTGACTTGCTACTTGCTTACACCTTTCAACAGCTTGCTCAGTAACAGCATCGGATGGAAATACTTCAACCTTTGCACGAAGGGATTTTTAAATAACACAGGAAGCGTGCAAGAGCTTTCCCAAACTGCACAAAGCAGCAGCAGGCAAAACCATGTCCTCATCTCCTCAGGCATTCAGCGAGATACAGAAGTTGCAAAGCTGTGCTAGCAGACACCTCACACACCTAATCAGCCCGGGGGGGAAGGAACATTCATGAATTCAGGCCAAACAGCCCTGTACCTTAGCTGTAACCACAGGGATGCATTCACAGAGGTTTCAGATGTTTTTTCAACTTCTCAACATCGTGCCATATACCTTAAAAACTGAATTGCTTAATTTATCTCAGGACTCAGTTCAGCCTCAGAGAGCTTAGCCCATATATTTTACTACCAACAACACAGAAGAAAACCCCAGTTAAAGTGTAACAGTGGGGACAGTACAAGCTCACCAGCACTGCAGAAAAAGGCTGAATGGGATGCCACAGCACGTCCCCAGCAAGCTTTGGACACCTCGTCCACCCCCAGAGAGAGGGATAACATTTACAACCTCCAGCTGAAGTCAGTGAACAGGAGAGGGTTCACCTGGGCAGCAGAGTCCCACCCCAGCTCCCCCTTCCTGACAGGATGCCAGAGTATCCCAAACTGAGAACCTGTACCTAGGCCCCCTCTGCTCCAGTGCCATTACAGGCTGCTTTTAATTATACCCAGGGCAACACAGCATAAATCCTGAATACACTGAACCTATTTCAGTTAGGGACAGTAATTTTCAGTCTTCACAGCCCCCAGCCTCAGCTGAGCAATTCTGAAAGAGCCATGTCCTGGTGAAGCAGCCAAGCCCTCTCCCATACACTCGTGACCTACAGATATGCTTAATATGTTAATTTTTGTTTTGCTTTCAGAACAAAACCTGCCTTTTAAATAAAATTTTAACAGATTCTAAACCAGAAACACTGCACTCCCCTGAGGCATTAAAAAATGCAAACTGAAGACTTCCCATGTGTCTGGGTTATTACTTATTTCCTTCTAAAAACAGAAGAAGTGTTGCAACAGTTGTAATGCTCCAGCTCACTAGGCCAAGAAGATGTTTTCTTTCTGCACACTCATTAACCATAGTGTGGAACTCAATAACTGTTCTAATTTCCTACCTTAAATGTTTTTCTTCCCCCCAGTTTTCATTTTATGCTTCACATTTACATAGAACTGCACTCCACCACTTACCTTGAGAGTCTAGTTGCTGTCAAACACAATAAAAGGAAAGGAAAGTGTCTGGAATCACAGAAGGTTTAGTGTTGAAAATTTTAATTTAATTTCTAGAAATGAATTTAAGCACTCAAAGCTTTCTTTGTCAGCCGCAGATGAGAAATTGATAGGCTTTGAAGGCAAGCAAATGTTTTTTTAGTCAAATCTCTCAAGTAAATATTTATGTTAGATATAATAACAGATGCTATTTCACACCACAAATTAAATACCAGCTAGTTATTAAATCTGGTGCAATGCCATGAAACTCTTGGGCACAGTTGCCCACAGTAGGTGCACTGTAATGAGGCTGAGCTCCAGGATGGCTCCTGAGCCTCAGCTCCAAACCCAGAGCCTCAGTCAAGCTGCTGCCATAGCCTCAAGAGTCCTTGGCTGAGCCCAGCCCAAAGACAGATTTGCTCTGTGGCACAGGGAGGAGTTACCTAACCATGCCACATTGCTGCTGCTTTTGCAAAATGCTCTTGCCTTCAGGGCCAAAACACTGGTTTGTGTCTGGAGTGCAAGGACACAGAGCCTGTGAGAGAGAAGAGGGCCCAGCATGGGGAAGGGACAGGACCCTCCAAGCTCTGGTAGCCCAGCAGCTTCCCCAGCTCAAAGACATTGGATTTCACATGCCCCTCCTGGGCTGACGTGACCTGTGTGTGAGCACACTGGCCTGTGCTCTTTGAAGCCTTAAAGGTGTAAAACACATAGCATGTTGAATTTAATTTCTAAGAGCATACCAACAATTTACACACCTGAGGCACAACAGAGACAGATCCTGCATTGTGCAAAACCATCCTGAATGCAGCCTGACAGGTGATACCAATAGTGCAGATACACCAACAAAGGCTCCCAAGAGCCCTCACTCTGCTCTGAGGGGCTCCAGCAGAGATACCCCAGAGCAGCCCCAGCACAGTGCCAGGCAGGCTGGAGCTGCTCTGGAGCTGCTCTGGAGCACAGGCACAGCCCCAGCTCCAGCAGCACACTGACAGCCTGCGGGAGGTGATAGGGCAAGGGCAGATGTCAATGCTACCTCTTTTCTCTAACTATCTTATTTGGCTAATTGCACAATCACAAGAAGGCTTCAAAGCATGCCAAGGAGTGGGATAATGACACTTCATGGGTGAAAAGGCCTTTCATTTCTTTTTCCTCTAATAACCACTGATGACGAACCATTATCTTACTATCTTGCTCTGCCTTGTTGTGTCTTAATGCACGTATTTAACAAGACTACTTAAGAGTGTAGCACAAGGGATGCCTAATAAGGCAAGAACATTAATTTTGAAAGTCCCACTTTATCTCTTATTACTGCAATAGTTTTGCCTGCTGCCTTGGCAGAGCACGAGGGCTGTAAACCAGCAGGGCTGGGTAGTGGGACTCCTTTACTCCACTCAGAGCTGCTTCACTGCAAATAATTACAATACTCTGTTTATACCAGGGCTCTTTTGGATAAGGCACTTGTAAGTCATTCCAAAATGGCAGAAAGGAAAGGGAAAGTTTGGCTGCAATAGCCAAAGCAGCAGAAGGAAGGGATAAAGGAAACATTCTTGGAAATCATTTGTGCCCATAGCACAATGCAAATACCCAGGCTGGTGAATGGAGCTGGGGCACATTTCCTAACTGGTGCAGTGATACCCAGGTGGCCAGCAAGCCTGGAAACACACAGAAGCTGACAGCAATCACTCAGCACACAGCAACTCTTTGGCCCAGGTTTGTAGTTGCCCATGAACAATCCCACTGAACTTAAAAGTAACACCACATGCTCAAAATCAGGGCAGGTTTCAAACACATTAAGAGAGAATTACAATATCCATCTGTCCTGTCCAAACTGGAGGGTGAGCAGCAGCCTTGCTGCAGGTCCTGCTGGAAAGGATCACGAAACCCCACCAGCAGAAACACTGCAGTGTACAGTCAATCAGACAAGTTACTTAAGCAAGCAATGCTCACAATCCGCTCTCATTCCTGAAGTGCCATCAAGTTGGGAGAATTTTTCAGCAAAATGATGCAATTCCAAAAGTACATTAGATCACAGATTCCTATGGAGCAAAATAAGGCACGTTCATACTATTGGCAGACCATCATAATATTTTCCTCTGTTCATCAGGATAATGAAACAAAGTAAAGCTTCTCAAACACAAAATTAGGCCAAAATTCTAGCAAAAAGGGAATAAGGATAGTGCTGCATCTCACTAACTATCAATGAAGAATACAAGCATATATTTTCAAAAGAAAGACACATCCATAGTATGCTAAATACAATAAGTATTAATTAAATCATTATTAACAATCAAAATCTAATTTCTTTCTGTCACTTTCTGATATCTTAACTAAAGGCATATTTGCAGTACTATTATAACGAGTTACAGTTCAAGCAATAGAGCTGCTTGCAATAATTCAGAAACATGTACACTTTCATATGAATATATCATGCCTAACTAATGAGATTGCTCATTTCATAACTTCAGTTCCATTTTTATTATTTCATAAAACTGGAAGTCCTTATCCATTTTATGAAAAACACCTTTGTGAAATTCATTAAATAAGCATAAAAAATTCATTAAACAAGTGAATTGCATTCATGGCTGCTTTGATGCAAATGCCCTTTAAGCAATGTAAAACTCCATATTGATTTAACCTTTCATGTTCTGATATTTCCATGTGGAGATATATATATAAATATATATATAAAAATCTTTATTCAAGGAATGAAATTAAGTGCTGATCCCTTGATCTCCAGCCAGGGTGAGGTAGCTTGGTCAATTTAAATAGTCATTGCTGATCAGCAAACAGCTGAGTTTGTATTAAAACATAGCACTAGTATTTCTGTATGTCTTTGCTGGCAAATAAATACACATATAATATACTGGGCCAAATCAATATGATGCCTGAAATTTCCTCTGTAGCAGAAAGTCAACCCAATATTGGCTAAGTCCTGTGGGACTAGTTATAACCAGCTCATACTGGTGAGGCAAAAGGTGGATGAGCTGAGTACCTGGTGAGAAGCTCCTTCTCATTGCCACTGAAAGCTGCAGCAAACAGTGCAGCCAACAAGCCAAGGTGTGTCTGAACCCAGCCTGGGGCAGGTGCTACATGGGGGAACTGCCAAACTGAGGCAGCAGCTCCATTTTCTTGAGGTCACTCTGTGTCCCTTCAGTGGTTTCAACAGCCACTTGTCTCACTAACTTCAAACTCCACTAAAACCACAATCTTCTCCCAGTACTTAAGGCAGGGTGAAGAGTGAAAGAAATCACCAATCCCTTACCCAAAGAGCCGTTCTCTTCTCAGTGTTCCCAATGCATGGACAACAGAAAGGATAACATGAGAAAAATACACCTGCAACAATAACATCTGCTACTGAAGATGTGCATCTGATTAGACTCTGAATTGTCGTGGAATAATGTACTTTTACTCCTCCAGTCATCAAAGAATTCCTGTTGATGAGAAGCAATCATTTCTTTAAAAGACTTATGGCAATCTAACTCCAGCAACCTACAAGATATCCAGAGCATTCCAAAATAACCACCCAGAGCTGAGGCTCATGCTGGATCTCAGCAGTGTGAGGCACAGACATCTCACCCTGCCACAAACTCATTCTGGCATGTACTGAGTTGGAGGGCACCACACAAACCTGTCCCCCAGGCTTTCAGCAGGGCCAGGAGGGCACTGACTGCAGCAGGATTCCAAAATCCCTCCCCACTGAGCCAGGCCTGGGAGATGAGCAGGCCAACTCACTGCTGGGCTGTTCCTTTCTGCTGTGCTTCATATCCACGAGTTTCAATGAAGAGAATTTAATCAAACAATGCCCACATGAAGGGGAGGGTAACACACCACCCTTACAGCTTCCCAGGGTCCACATTTCAACGATGCCACTCCTGCATCACCTTCCACAGCGCTTCCATGCCTCATTTTCCTTCCCAGGAGCCTCTCTTCCACACTTCCTTTTCCCTCAGCTCATTTTTCTCCAGCAAACTGAGCCAGAAACAACCCCTATTTCCATTTCTAACCATTTAAATTATAAACAATAATTTTTACACACCAAAACAGGTCTTTAATTCTCATATTTCCCTCCAAAGTACACCCAGACATCCTTATTCTCAGTAAGCTGAGCCAAACAAAACAAATCAAGTCTCTAGGCCAAGCTTTCCAGGAGTTAAAAATAAGCCCCAGTGTATTAAAATAAACTTCAAAAAGAACAAAAAAAATCAGAAAATATTTTTAAAGTATCATCATTTTTAAAACTCCCCAATTCTTAAGCAATGTCCCAGAAGCTGCTGTTTCAAAAAGAAAAAAAAAAAAGTTATGGCTTTTTTTTTCCCCAAAGAAAAAAGAAATCACATTGAAAATGAGCTTTGTAATAAAGGAGTTTCAGCCTTAAATCACAGAATTGCATAAGCCAGCACAGCATAAAGTTCCTTCCACCTCTATCATCACAACAGTGCACAAAAGAGATGAAAATATCCTCACTTCCCACTTTTGTACTTCCTGACCCTCCAACACTCACTGCTCCTCAGCTGGCTTCCTCTGCCCCAAAGGGCATCTCCCACTGAACAAGCCCAAAACAGTATTTGAAGCCATTTAATGTAATCATTATTAGGTTTTAGTTCAGACCTCCCTTGACACCATTGGCCAACAATAAGGCCTCCAGGTACCCTGCAGATTTTTAAGCCTCGACAAGACTTACAAGGGCACATTTCCACCTGCAGCAAGATTTAAAACTGGCTTTGTAATAATTAAAAGAGGAAAAAAAGAAGGGGGGGGGGGGGCGGGATAAAAACCTTGGGAGCTTTTTTCACAATTACTAATTTAACAGACAAACTATGTTTTATTGATAGTTCCAATAATAAATTTGCCTTCCGTACATACTGCTGCTGATGCCTAAAATAAGATGTGCAAGAAGAGAACCTTGTGCCTAAGGCTTTTTTAGGCTAATACACAACAATTCAAGCAAGAGCTGTTCAGCAGAGCCCCACTCTGCAAGGGCTGCCCCTTGCATTTCTGGCTCAGAAAAGGAGCTCAGCATTTCTGCTCATGTGCTGCCATCAGCCTCCCCACTCAGGCAAGCACAAACTCACACAAGTGTTAGTCCTGCAGGCTCAGTCAGAAACTAGATTTTAATTGAAGAAAATAACTGGTCTAACAGCACCCTGACTTGTAAAATTTGACTGTCTGCATGCCATTGGAAATAGAGGTATAGACTAGAGAGAGCCTATAGCACAAACAACTCATTCATCTGGAGCAAGATGAATTGACAGGGATATAAAGTTACTTCTGTATATTTTGGGAAAAAATATAATCTTTAAATTTTGCAGGTGAATGAGTAGTTCTAAAGTGCCCCAAGGTCAGCCTGACAATTCCAGCTGAAAGTCTGCCCAGGAGCTTCCAAGATCTCTGACTTGTGCAATCACCATGCTGAAATATCACACCTTGCTCCAAAGGAAGTTGCCAGAGATGCCAGCAGCCCTCCCTCCTCACACACACAACTGCAACCCAAGTGCACAGTCCCAGCTCAGCTGTCCTTCGAGGAGTTATTGCAGCTGCAAATGCCCAGGGTGCTGTTAATCTGCAAACAGGGCTTTCTGCAGCCTTTCCCTTGCATTTAAATCAGTTTCACTCGAGAAAAAAAAAATCTGTTTGTTTTAGCTAGGCTAACTAATCAGTGATGTGTTTGGCTGGAAACCTGTTATGTTTTGCTACTTTATCATGTTGCTATTTCCATGTTCAAAAGCTAGTTAAATTATTTACGCTACACTTCATATATTGTGTACAACACTTGCCTTGACACGAACAGCAGCAACTGCAAAGCCAGTTTCCTTGAGCCAGTGCTCCAGGATAACAGAGTGCTGTGCTTTGCAGGGAATATCAGAGCCTCAACTCTCATCCTTCCTCCCTCCCTAAAAAAAAAAAAAAAAAAAAAAAAAAAAAAAAAAAAAGCCCCAGATAGACATGAATTGGCTTCAAAGACTCAAACAGCAATGTTAATTTCATTCTGGAGAATATTACAAAACATGGAGTATAAAAGGAATAAGCTGAGCATTAGCTCAGTGTAAGAGCCTACCTACATCTAAAATTCACTGTGAATGATAAATTGCTTTCAGCCAATAACACCCAACATTATTTTAAAATGTATATTATAGAACATGTACTTCAAGAGGCTCTGTGAATATTTTATTATACCATCCCAATCATTTAGACTGTGTGATATACATCTCATTGTAGTTGCACTTTCTTTTAAGGTACAGTTTGATTTCCTCCTTGTCTTTTTATTTATTTAAATCACAACTGAGTTGAATTACCATTCCTTTGCTCATCAGCAACCAAATTGGGCAGAGTTAAGAAACCTGAAAACTTGGGAAGTACTTCTGTGGTCAGGAAAACAAACCTCCTCAGGTATCTCACAGGCCTGAAATCACACTCTAGTGACCGTGGCAGCACGCCCTCCCCAGCACTGCTGTCTTGAAGTATCACCCAGCAGCATTTAAGGAAAATACACAATTTTTTAAAATGTGAGTGTTGCAGCAGGATGGGGTTCCAACCGCTCTGCTGCTGCAAAAGCTAACAGCTGTTTTTCTGAGATCCACTATGGGCACTGTGGTACAGAGCAAGCCACTTCTGATGCTTTCACCTGGCAGAAAACCACAGCCACCTCTGCAAACTGGAGTGTGAATTTTCAGTGCCACCTCACTGGCCACTACATTCCAGCCGGCTCTGGCATTCCCGCACTAAAGCAAGGGCTGCACACAGTGACACGGGCAAGAAACACCACACACACTCCAAGGCAATTCCAAGCAATGGCCATCTCCAGCAGATCCAATGGTGCCTTCCTGGGATGCCAGCAGAAAATACCATGGTGCTATACAGACACTGCAACACAGCTTGTGCCTAGGGAAGTCACAGCTCCATTTCCCTCCTCTGTACTTTGGTATATGGAAAACAATAACTTGTACATAAAGCAGAACAGGCATCACAGGCTGGGGAAGGAGATTATAAACAAAGTCCTTTGGTATAATATTACTACACTTTCCATATTGATCAGTAAGCTCACAAGCTGCTAAGTGCCTTACTGTACATTATTATTAAAATTCAGTTAAGAGGCATTTTACTGAATCAGGTCAGGGCTGAATGATCCCCCCAGTTCAAGCCTTGATATTGCACAGGTCTTGTGAATTGAGTCATAGATATCATGAAACATTACAAGGCAAATCAATATTTTATAGCCTTTGCACAGACCATGAGTCTGAAACTCTATCAGCATGGTGTTCTGAACAGAAGGATCTGCAGGAGCTAAAACAATTTACTCTAATAAGGCACTGACCCATGCAGTCCTTAATGATCATTTAGCTTTGGCAATACGTCTAACCACTATTGAGCTGCTTGGGACTTGTGGGGTTTTTTTCAGCAGAAAACTCCTACATCAGATTAAGGACATAAGCAGTAACCCAACCACAAGGCTCAGTTTTGTTTCATGTAAATTCATTCCTATTATATAAACTGCTAAATTAAGAAATGAGGTATTTAAAACAAAGAGGTTAAAACACAGCCACAAAGACACAAACAAACATCACAGAAATCCTTAATTCCATTTCTTGCCTTGTTTGCTTATTGAAGTGCCATATGTTTCTGCAAGTGCTATGAAAATATCATAAGATCATAATTATAAGGTTTGTTGAATTATAGAGTAAAGAAGCCACTTATTTACATTTAAATATGAACAGTGGTAATTGAAATGTCACATGCTTCTCTGTTCTTGACTCCAGAAAAATATTTATCTACCAACAGCTTGATGTGCTTTCAACAATGGCCTGGATTCATGAAAGGGTTTGTTACTCACATCACTCTGCTTTTATTTATTTCTCCCTTACAATTTACAAAGTCAGATGGGGGCTCCTGAAGTCTGCAGGCACTGATGTAGCCGTGAAGACATTGTGATGTAAACAGGTACTACAGATTGTTACTAAGTTGGTGTTCAATAATTCTTTGACTTGTCAACATGTGAATCCCTGCAATGGCTTTAGGAATTCAGTTTGAAATTGACCTCATTGAACTGATGCAGAAAACAACTGCAGATGTATTTAAACTGATTAGCTCTTGTTAAAGTCCAATAGCGAGCACCCCCAAGTCAAGCCCATGTTGAGTACACACAGAGAGGGTTACAAGATTAAGATTAAAATTGCAATACTTGAACTCAGAGAGGGCACTGCAGCCCTGGACACATTCTACTGTGCCAAACTCACCTATGAGACCTAAAGCTTGACCCTTCTTACAACACTACTAGTGTCAGCAGAAATAGGTTCAGTTCTTCCAAGCAAGCTGAAAAGAAGAGCAAAGGCCCAAACCAGAGGAAAGCAATTCACTATGAAAAGCACAACACTCAGACCCATTCAGCAGAGAGCAGCCACCCCTGGGGAAGGCAGAATCCAATACCATTTTGATTTTTGTTACATATATGAATAATAACTCTCATCATGCAAGGACTGAAGTTTGGGTCATTGTTTTGCTGGTCTTTCCCCAAGAGGGCTCTTTCACTGCACTGCCTGAGAAGCCCAGAGGTTTTACCAGCTCTGTTTAATAGCCACACACTCTACACACACTACTAAGTTAATGGTAAACCTTTCCATTAACAGAAGCAGTTTTAGACTAATGCTAAACCAGTGAATCCAAATCACCTGCTCTGGTCCCCTCTACCTGTCTCAAAACACTCCTTGTTTTCTAGTTTAATAATTAAATGTAACAACATCTTTCTTGAAGACTCTGAAAACAAACTAGGCTGACTGGAGCTTAGTGAGGGCAGGCAACATTTGCAGGGAAGCACTCAGGAGATGAGAAAAAAGAGACCTGGGGGCAGTCACAACTTGTATCAAACACTAACAGAACTCTTCAACATCATCAAAAACCAGTAGAGCCACCTCTGCTGGGGCTCCAGGAACTGTAACACTGAGCATTAGTGTCCAAGTCTGGTTTATGAAGGATACTGGGGTTTAAGTTTTCTGTATTTCCTTGTTGTCAAAGATCTGGCAGATGTCTCTCACTGTTACCCCTCATTCTCTAAGCCCCAATAAAACAGCTGCACTTCATCACTTTGCCACACAAGGTAGGCTCGAAGGACAAATATGAGGCAAATTAATGGCAAAAGGAGAACAAGTGCAGACTATACTACTTTTATCTTAAAAAAAAAAACCAAAACAAAACAACCATCCTTGGGCAGAGCAAGAACATTCTTCCCACACCAGTTTGAACCATTCCCTGTGAAGTGCACTCACAATGTCTACATTGTGAAACATGGGTTTTTACTAGCTTTGAACACTGCTTCTACACATGCATCTATTAATACTAGAGATTGAGTGTGTACAGTCTATATGTGGCATTTAGCCAGTCATAAAGGAATTTATCTGACACTAAACATAACATTATTCATATTATGTTCTTTCTATTAGGTTTTTTTTCAAAGGTTTAACTTCACTTGCCACTGTCCAGGGCTTATTTGGCACACAGGAACAAATCAAAGGCACAGAGGTGACAAAAGGCAGCCACTGCAGTCGTGGTGCTACCCAGCCCCAAACTGGAATCTGGGAGAGCAACACACACAACTCTGCACACCAATTGTCTGCAAGCAGGAGCCAGCTGGCCAGAGGGGTGGGGGCAGGTGGAATGAGGCTGTTTCCCACACGTGCCCACAGCTGTGATGCCCAGGGCCCTTTGCAGGCCACTCTGCAGCCCTGCCTGCTCCATCCCTGCCCAGCACTGCACACAAGGGAGGCAATCAGCCATTCCACAGCCAAACCCCGTAACAGGCTACCACCAGTGGAAGGAGGATGGAGAAATATTTAGGCTCAACAGAAGAGTACAGGTAAAACAATCTATGGGGCAATACTTTTACTGACTGATAAAAGAGACACAGAAAGCAATGAGGACAAGCAAGCCAGGCAAGGACCTCATAATAAGGCAATTCCAACACTGCTGACTGCCCACTGCACATTTGCTCAAGCTTTTCCTAGCTCTGCATAATCAAAGAGGCACTGAGAGCTGATGCATGAGGAACAAGCCAAGCAGAGGAACAAGCCTTTGTCCATCTTGTAGGGTTCAGCCTTTGGGAGCCTGCATTGTGACATGCAATTGAAACTTTGGGGAAGCAGCACCTCCCATGGTCACCCCACTGCCCCCAGGTGGGTGCCCAGGCAGAGCCACCACTCACTGCATCAGTATTTGGTACAACTAATTCACCTTTCACTCCCAAAAGCAGCTAGAGAAAGATATACAAATATCTCCTCTACCACAAGTACAGATCTCTGGTGATAAACCAAGCCACTCAAAGACCAGCACAAATTTTACAAAGACAAAACAAAATGCAAAATAGCCATGGAAGCTGTAGTATTGCCTGGGTAGACATTCAAACATTGCACATCATCATAACAAACTCTTCCTTGGAAATAATAAACACTGCAGATTCATATTCCATCTTTGTTACATGTTAGTATTCTTTGCTTCATTGCCCATTTACAAATCATGAAGAATTCATAGATGAATAATGGACTGAGAATAATATCTATGTATGTATATATATAAAAATATAAAACCCAGCACAGGCCAAGAACAAGATAAGCTCTTCCTAGGCACGGTAAATTAAAGACCAAAGTAATAAAATCAAAATTAAAAAATCAAACCAATGTTGCTAAGTGTCTAAAATCCTTTCCAGCAGCTCTGATGGGCAGTCATTATTCTGTTCCACAATAAAACATGTCATTTCATTGTCCACAGAGCCTTCCCACAATATATAAATGAATTATTTTCTGGAGGTTTCCCCATTGTCTCTAGAGAATTTACAACACATTAAATTTAGCTGTGTGTCTCCTCCAGGATGATATGCTACTCCAGCTACAAGCTGCTGTGTGCCTTGAGCAAGGACAGAGGTACCTCTCAGGAAACCCCCTCCCCTCTTTTTTAGTTTTTACCCAACTAGGAGACTGGTCACTGCCCCTCTTCCTTCAGTCTTTTCCTTTTCTTCCATTAACAGGACATGTGAAGTGACAATGTCTACCTGAAAGATGGGTACAACCACGGAACTCATTCCACTTTCAGAAGTAAAGCAGACCTCTGGCATACAAGCTGGATGGACTTCCAGCAAATCTCATGCCTTTAAATCACTCATGAAATGAAGTCAGGCCCACAACTGGCTTCCTGAAAAATGTTATCCACAGCTTGGTTTTAACTTTAAAAAAAAAGTTTGTTATCTTTATTTTAAAAAATTCATTGCTGATTATTACTTCCTAGTAGAAATAATGGCCCCTTCTCATTGTGAAAGTCTATCAGTGAAAACTTATACCTTTTTATGAGTTAAACTGTTTGGAATAACTTTTAAACAATTACTCAACTCCTCTAAAATTTCTTTCAAGGGATTGAAGGTTTTTCCTGTATCAAATTATCTGGATTTCTCATGGATTATGCATTTCTCAAAAACTCACTCATTACAGATTAAAGCGAGAAAGGGAAGTTAGAAAGGACACAATAGAAAAAAAAGATCAGTAAAGAAAAATATTTTAAATATTAATGACCAAGGGGGAAATGGAAACACATTAAAGGCAAATGTGAGAGCTTTTAAATATGTTATTAAAATTGATTTATAAATGAGACTCTTCTTTAACCACGTGCTTTAGCCTTCACTACTTATTTCCTTCTGCTATCTCTCCAAGCATTGGTGTCACCACTCAAAACTTATGGCATTAAGGAAATATATCCAGAAAATAGTTAGGCTGGCAACAACTATGGGCTGCTCAAACTGGAAGATGTCATTCTGTTAAGAATCTCAGAATGAGACGAGAAATTGGGTACTTGCAGAACATCTGTTCCAGGTGAGTCTGGGATGCAGCAGGGGCTGCCCTGCTCACCCCACTGCCCAGAGCCACCCCACGGGCAGTGGGCAGGCAGGCAGGAGCAAGGAGGGGCTGCTCAGTGCACAAAGCAGCACTAATTCTTTACAAAGACAGAAAAGGCATTTGCCTTTTCTGATCCCCTTCTCCCTCTGCACAGACATCCACTGCCCGTGTGGCTGCACACCGGCCCTGGACAGGCTCCGAGGGCTGATCCACACACAGGGCAAACCAAATCAGCATTTCCATGGAAAAGTGTCTGCAGGGTGATGCTGAAGGGCTGGAGAAGCCTGTCCTGTGCAGCCTGGGTGTGAACCCACAGGCAGCATCCAGCATGCTGCAAGCCCTTCCTTCTGCACCAGATCCCAAGTTACCCCAGGAGCCTACACTTTTGGGGAGTATCTTCTGGAGTTTTTCAGCTTTGAAAAGAATTCCAGTAATGCCCCTGGAACAGCCCTGCTGACTGCAGATCACTGCTGCTGGCACGTCAGAGCCCAAGCCACTGCAACTTTCAGAGCTGCACAGGGTGCATGACACCACCAGCAATGAACAGCATCTGAAGCCATGTGACTCCCGGGTCACGTTTTTCTTCAAGGACAAAGCAGCAGAATATGTACTGCACAAACAGCCCAATTAACCTAACTAAAATTGTGGAAATTATCCTTGAACAAATTTTCTGCATGAATTTGTGTAAATGGACAGTATAAAAGTGCATATAACACTGTATGTTTAATGCATTTGATATTATTCATTTAATTTAACTTAAATATGAGAAATGTTTTATCTTAAAGCTGCTGTCTATTGTAAACCACCAAAATATAGGCAAAGACTCCAAACAGAAATATAAAACATCACTGAGAACTACAGATCTTGTATGTTAGATTTTGTGGTGAGAATGGTCCACAAAACTCATTCTGAATGTCCTCATAAGATCCTTTTTTATAGCAGGTTATGAATCATCACATGATATCTTTAAATGGATGATCAATACTATATTTTCCCATAAAACGTTTGGTTTGAAATCCGATTTTAAGTGCATTAGAGTTTTTGTGCACTGAATGAGTGAGTGTCATAATAAATTGTCATCAAACATGAAAGAAATATAGCTTAGATTACTTGCCATATTTATTTATGAGTCTATAAAATACATTGTGAAAGTCCTGGCACATTTTTGGGATACCAGTTTGAACTTTCAGGCAAGTTAAAAGCATTAAACGAGACTGGAAGTAGATTTATTATTGGAATGTTTTTAATTGCAGTTTCAACCAGACACAGGTATTAGAATGGCTGTGCCCTTAATGGCCATCTCATGTGTTTTTTCTTTAAAAATGATATACTTTCCATATTTTTATTGATTTAATAAGATTTATTGTAGATTAGTGCTGCTTGTGTGTAAAATTGCAAGTGGTCCCAGCTTCCCCAGAGTAGAGGGCTGCAGATGGCCCACTGCTGGAGCCACTCCTCCCCAGTGCCCACAGCCCCCAGCACAGCCTGAAATACTGCTGAAAGACCAGAGAAAAACCTGCATTACCTGAAGGAGACTGGCAGAAGAGCTCTCAGTGAACGACCCAGAGGGTCCTGTTCTGCACTCATTTCTACAAATGCAAAATGGAGTTAATTCAGACAGGATTAGGAGGGGGAGTCCAGCTGAGCCCTTTCTTTACTCGGATGTTAACCAATGAAGAGACTCAAGGCCAGCAGATTTGATGGGGTGGGACTCTCTTGGGTTAAGTACTTTCTGGGTCTGGAACAAGTTTTAAGCTCTCTATGTTTCTAATGTACAACAAATACAACTGGGGTTTTGTAAATTGCAAATGAAAGTAAATAAGGAAGCAGTTCTGATATTCACATTTCATAATGCACAGGAGTTGGTGAAAGACACCAACTTCTTCGAAGAGATGGCACAGTTGCATGTAGCCAGCATACTAATTTTAAAATAAACCCTGAAAATTACAGCAAGGCAGAATAGGTAATGCAATAAAACTGCCACTCACTGCCACAGAACAAAAATGACAAGCTATACCTAAGGTGATGTTAAATTAAACCCCTTCACTTTAGCAGCCACATGACTCTTTCACACCAGCTGCACATGAGCTGATGCAAAGGCCACGAAAGCACAGACACATCTGGGTGGTTAATGGTGAACCCTGCTCATGATGTGTCAGGCCAGCAATCGCTTCATCACCAAAAAAGTATGGATTTTACTGGAAACTGAATCCACAGAGGGGTCAGACTGATTGAGACCTGCCCTAAGTCTCCTGGCATAAATTAACCCACATCTCAGCAAAGCACAAACAAGTTCTCAGAGATGAAGTTCTCACAGGTTTTGTGTGGATCTTCACCAGATGAATCTTTGTAGAATAATCTACAGATAACCTGAAGAAAGCCAGTACAGAGGTGCTTGACAACCCTGATGCAGAGCATTCTTACAAAAGAAGTGTTTTCTCATCAGCAAAGTATGTTTTCACAAGTGGGGGTGATCACGAGTTGGTGGTGGCCCCAGATATAAGGAAAACACCACCCCAGAGCCTGGAAAGATTCCTGTCCAGCTTCCACCCACTCGGCTGCTGCTGGGCACAGTATGGAACAGAGAAAAGCCCTGGGTCCAACCATCGTCAAACACCAGTCACATGCAAGCCACACTGTGGGAGAGATGTGAGTAGACAGGGACAGGCGCTCGGAAGATATCAGTTGTTATGAGAAAGTTACAGAACATTCTAACTTCTGAGATAAGCTTTACTCTAAAGATACAAGCCCCCCTCTAACAATGTACCAGTACTTTTCCATTCTCCCTACTAACACAAGAAATGTAGCAAAACCCCTCTGACGTAGTAAAGAACAATCCAAGAGTATATAATCTGCATGTTTAAAATAATAAACGCTTTTAACCGTCCACCATACTAGTGTAAGCGTGTGTTACTAGCCCAAGCGCCACACAAGCCTGTAGTAGCCGTGCCGTCTATCCTAAAACCAAGCCACCGCAGTTGCAGCTGCAAAAGCAGCAACACCACACTGTCAATTTTACAGCCACATCCCAAAACTTAGTCACAGCAAACACGGTGATGATCTGAGATTCAGAAAACCCATTGATCATGATGTCAGTGATGCTGGGAGCCAAATGCAGCTGCCAGTCCTTGGGGAAGAGGCAGGAGGGTGAGGTGGCAGGGGGAGGCACTGCAGAGGACTGTCAGGAAGACGCAGCTCACTGGCACACAAAGGAGCCCACGCAGAAGTGCTGCTTAGGGATCCCTGTGAATATTATCACTTTTGTCTGTCTCTTACTTAATTTCCAAATGATACCTTAAATTGTTCTCATTTAACCATCCATCTCAGTGAGAGGGTTTGGAGAAGCAAAGCAAAGGCCCAGTGCTGTATTTCTTTCACTTTGCACATATCAAAACCAAAGCAAAAGTGTGTAGCTTCTTAGATGAACAGGCCTACATATGTAACTCTCCACAAATCCACTGACAACTTTTTGGATGTCCCCTTTAAGAAGACAAACATTCAAAGGCAAATTTATTCCCAATGTATTTCAAATGTGACAAAAACAAAATGCTACTTTCAGGTTTAACCTTCAGCTGACGAGGTACCACCCATTACCTGGGCAATATCTTACCCCCTAAATCAGCTCTTGTCCCACACTTCACTGGGCCAGTTCTCCCCCCAGTCCTCAAGACAGTTCTTTCTATTTTCTGCTTATATGTTAAGCAACTAAAACGCTTTATCTTGAACAAGATATCAATCTTTATATTGTCCTAATATGTTTCTTCCTTTCAAGCAGAAATCAGTCCTGAAAACAGTCACTGAGATAAGGACAGTAAGCTTCACAATAAACCATCATATACACTATTTTAGTTTGTCAAAACAATTAGTGTTCATTTTGGCTTTATTCAGTTAAATCTGCAGTGACTGATCAGTATAAATTATGTATTAGGCTGCCCAGCTGTACTTGTTTATTCATGCATGGACTTGAAGAATTTTCATTTTCTCAGTACAAAAAAGCAACAGCCAAAAAATCCCCCTGTATTCTAAAATATAAAGACACTTTCTTCTCAACCACATTTCTGCTGCATGTTTTTGAAGCTGCTTTCTTCTTCCCCTGCTTTTTTCAATTAACCTATTATTTCATTTGCAGTTATCGGCAGCTGCATTTGCATCGGTAGGAAGCACATACTGTTACTTTCACCCCTTGCAATTACCTCCCGAGCAAAGCAATATCAGAGCTAAACCAAATGATGTTGATTTTAAAAGCATCAAAAATCGCATTGTTGGCTGCATTTGAACTCCTGCCTTGCTTCAAGAAGAACTGCTTGCAGAAATGTTTACAGTTTACAGTCCTCTCTTTCAAGAACAAAAGTTTGTGAATCAAGAGAGATCATTTTCTGGTTTTGCTCATGTTTGTAGTCACACACTCCTTGCTAGGAGGACTGGGTGAAGGGAATGCACGTTGTGGGGGTGGGTGGGATCATATGCTTGTATGCAGGGAGAGAGATGACACAGATTTAAAGAAAGAAAGATCTGCAGTGACCATGTACAGCATCACTTGTGCTTCTCCGAGACATGGTGTATGTGCATGATGGAAATTGGACTGTTGAAGCTGATTTCCTGCAATGAGAAAAAGGGCAAATTGCACACTCCACCCCAAAGCTACCCTCCACCAAGCCGGGTTCAAGAGCTGGTTAACAGAAAGTTTATGCCAATATTTACAACTCACAGAAAGATGTTTTGGCAGCTTTGACATGCAGAATACAGTTGCTCAGTGATGGACAGGCAGAGTGAATGGTGGCAGCGCTCAGAGCACAGGGTTTGTGTCCTCCTAAAGAGCTGGGGAGCACAGCAGAACTTGTATTTGTTAACAGGAATGCCATTCACTCCCAGGCTATAAGGGCAATTAAAGGGGTCATCTGGATGGCTCTTGAGCATGTCTAGAAAAAATTATGCTGCTGAAACATTTCCGTAGGGCAGAGTGTTGTAAGTGGAGAAAGCTGGGTTGGGAACGGCCACCTCCCAAAGCTTAGCTCAGCTACAACGTACCTGACAGGTAACAGAATTGCTTTCACATTGTTTGTGCATGATAAAGATTGGGAAATGCAATGTTTGTATCGATCTGCATGATCTGTTATAAAAATGCTTTTTCGCACAGTGAATTCTGCCCCACTTTTGGTGGCCGCTGTGCTCATCACTTCGGCAAGGAGGACAAGAGCCCTGTATGCAATCTGCCAGCACAAACACACCGCCAGGGACAGCTCCTTTGGGCTCCGAGCCGCGGGCAGGAGGAGCACACGGCTACTCTTGTTGTTTCTTCCATCAAATAACATACGAAGTGTTCTGGTGAAAAGACTAAATTTTGCTGAATTAAGTGCTTTAGAACAAGTGGTTTATTACTTTATAATTAGCATAATTTTCCCCATAGGGATTCTTGCAATTAAATAATTAGCACTAACGTTACCCAAAGGTGTTCTTTAATGAATTTTAAGTTATTGCCCCTGTTAACGACAATTGACACGGCTCGGGTTTACAGAGCTTCGTCTCGCCAGGCTGCGGGCGACACAGAGAGCTGTGACAGCGGGCCTGAGCTCCGGGCCCCTCCGCTCACCCCGGCGGGGCGGACGCGGCTCGGGCGCTCCGCTCCTCTCTGGTGGCTCCGGCCCCGCGGGCAGCGGCCGCGCTCGCTGCGGCCCCGACGGCGCGGGCAGAGCGCTCCGAGCCCGTGCTCCCGCGGAGCGCCCCGGCAAGGGCCGCCAGGGCCGCGCACCGCCCGGGCTGCGGCGGGCCCGTCGCGGCTGCGCTCGGTGCCTGCCGGCGGAGCGCCGCCCGCACGGGCAGGACACGACAGGGCAGGGCAGGGTCCGCCCGGCTTGGGGCGCGCAGGGGAGCGGCCCCGGGCCGGGCCGGGCCGAGCCGGCGCGCATCGCTCGCGGATCGGCAGCGCCACCCGTCGGGGAGCGGAGCGGCGGCGGAGCGGCTCCGGCGGGGCGGGCACGGCTGCCAGGGCTGCCCACCGCCTCCGCGGGACACGGCCCCGGCGTGTTCGGGACAAGTGCCGCCCTGAGCCGCGTTTTCACTTGGTTTTCTTTCTCTTCATGAATTGCCACTGGCGGGACATCGCGCCCTGTCCGGCCCGGGAGAGCCGCGGCTGCACCAGGCTCGGGGCGGGGGAGGGGGCGAGGGTGGAAATCCCGGTTTACCTCCCGGTGATCTCGCCTCAAAGGCAAAATCGCAATATGTATGTCTCTGGTTAAACAAGGGCATTTCCATTTGTTAATTGATGCAATTACGCCGTGGCGGTAGCGGGCCGGCCGGGCTGCAGGCAGCCATCCATACATCACCGCCCCGCTGACCTGCCACCGCCCCGGCCCCCCCGCTCCCGGAGGGACCAGCACGGGGCTAAAGGGGAGCAAAGGACGCCCCGCTCAGCACTCCTTAGAGAATGGGCTGCGGGCTGCTCTGCGGCCCGTGTTCTGTCCCGGCCCGTGTTCTGTCTGGCACGCTGACCCCGCTCCCGCGGCTCCGGGCCGCCGCGACGGGCAGCGCCGCCGAGGCGGGGAGCACGGCTCAGCGGCTCCGGTGCAGAACCGGGGCCGGGTTGTACAGCAGCGCCCGGCCCTGGGGATGGACGCGAAGTCAGCGAGATGGGCCGGGGGGGCAGCGTCGGCCGGGCCGAGCTCGAGAGCTGCTTCCCTGCGTGCGCCCGGCACCGCCGCTGCCACCGCGACCCCCGCCCGGCGCTCGTCCTCCCCGCGGCGGGCCCGTGGCAGGGGCACGCTGAAGCTGGCGGGTGCCGCGATGTCCCCACTTGGTATTTATTCTCCTAAGACAAATGTTGATGGTGTTTAAAAATAAAGGGAAAAGAGACCAACCGCAAGGCACCCCCAGTCCCGCCTTTGACGTGCATCACGGCACAACATTAAACCAACATGAAACAAGTGCTGAGAGCGGGCGCGGGGCGCTGCCTGCTCCTGCCCGCCGCTGCCTGCTGCTGCCGGCAGGGCCGTGACGTCACCCCGCTCCTCGCCCACCGATGAACGCTAAAGACCTATAGAGCAGAAAATAATACAAGCAAGCTCCGTATCTTGCAAGCCCTACGTGATTTTCCCCCCCTCTTTGAAAAAGCCCCTTTGCACTTAAACTCTCTATACATGTGGGGTGGCTTTTTAAACTCCCTCTATACAAACATATTTATTAACAGCGATGGGAAGTGGGGGGTAGCCTTTTTTTTTAATCCAGGCACCAACCTTCCCCCCCCCCGCCTCAGATGTCTGGCTGCTTTTCTTAAGTGCAATCATCTATAATTGAGAAAAAAAAAAAAGCCATACGTGGAAATGTGTGTGTGAGAAGGTGCATCTTGAAGCAGGGTTTAGTTACAATCGATCTTGGGGGGAAAATATTGCCTATGGTCCAAAAATAAGGAGCAACTATGTCCTTCTCTCAGTTCGGATACCCCTACAGCACCACTTCACAGGTAAGGCGAGTGAGCAGCACTCACTTTTGTTTAGATTCTGCTGCTGCTGTCCAGATGTCTTGTCCCCCCTCCTTTTTTTTCTTCCCTTTCCCTTACTTAGAATATTTTTTTAAAAGGGCACATCTGGAGCCTTTTTTTAAAAAAATGTGCGTGTGTGTTTATGTCTCGTTTGTGTTGTGCTAGGCTTAAACAAATAACTCGCAGTGTGCACAGCAAAGGCGTGTAGGAAACGGTTAATTCCCCCTCCTCCGCACCCTTCACCGTTCAGTTTTAAGTGCAACAAACAAATAAAAACATAAATCCCAGCTACGACCGCTTTCCGAGCCCGCGGAGCGGCCGCGCTGCGCCGGGCGCAGCCCCCGCCGCACCGCTGCCGCCCGGGCACGGCGGAGGGTGTGCGGGCAGCGGGAACCGGCGCTCGGCGGGCTCGGGGTTGCACTCGCGTTTCTGCGGAACCGGGCTGTGCCGTTTCCTCCCTCCTTCCTCCACGGGTCGGTCCTTTTCCTGTGTTTTATTAGGATCTGTCGAGAGTTTTTTTCCCCCCATGCGATTTCCGAACGACATCCCCCACTCATACCAAGGCGCCCTGTATTAACTAAGTCGTAGCTATATCGTACTTCGAGTCACGATTTATTTGGGTAGAATTATTTATACACGGTAATCACTGCAAGATGTGCCTCTCTCGCTTGGGAAGTTAGCTGTCCCCTTGAAGTTATTGAAATCAAATGCCTTCGATTGCGTTGGCTGACATATTTACTGCTGTGTCTATTGTCAAATTAACTGTAATCGCAACTTTTTGCCTTTAAATCAATGCAGATGGACCGAACGGGGGCGGGAAGGATGGAGCCTTACGGATCTTATACCTTTTTCGAGAGCAATTATTTCCTTAAAGTTTTGCCTGCTTGATTAATCGTGCCCCCTTCCCGAGAGCTCCCGCTTCCCATCCGGTTTATTTCCCGGTTTCTATAATTAGTTGCTTCAGCCCGCGTTTCCTATCCCCCTCCTCACCGCCGCCCCCCCCCCTCCGCACACACACAGGCGCGCACACGCTCCTAAATTCCCCCCGATGGGGCTGCCTCGACAGTCACTCGGCGCCGTCCCGCTCTCTCCTCTTCGCAGTTCTTCGTGCCCGCCAGCCCCAGCACGACCTGCTGCGAGGCCGCCCCCCGCTCCGGGCCGGATGCCTCCTCGGCGCCGGCCGCCGCCTCCCTGTGCTGCGCCCCGTACGAGAGCCGGCTGCTGGCGCCCGGCCGCGCCGAGCTCAATGCGGCGCTGGGCATGTACAGCGCCCCGTACGCCGCCGGCCAGGGCTACGGAAACTACCTGCCCTACGGCGCCGAGCCCGCCGCGCTCTACACCGCGCTGGTGAGTGCCCGCCCGGCCGGCAGCGCTCCGGAGGGGAGGGGGTGCAACAGGCGGGGGAAACTTCGCGTTCCGCAGTCGGTGTCGGGGCGGGGGCATCACCGAGGGACGCGGGACCGGGAGCGGCGCCGGCCCGTCGGGGGTGCGGGGCGCGAAGGGACTCGGCTGCCGCGGGGAGCCGGGGCTGCGGGGCGCGCTGGGGTTCCCGTCCCGCTCGACGCCAAACGGGGCCGCTTCCCTTGCAGAACCCCCAGTATGAAATCAAAGACGGCGCCGGCACGTTGCACTCGGGAATCGCGCAGCCCGCTACCTACTACTCCTACGATCATTCCTTGGGGCAGTACCAGTACGACAGGTAAAACCCCTTTGATCAGCGCCCGGCAGCATTAGCATCCCCTGGCGAGGCGGCGGCCGACATCAAACGAGGGGGACGGGGGGGGCTCCGACCTGACAAACGTTGTACAAAAGAAACGAGGCGCCCGGGAGCAGCAGACAGCGGAAACCAAAGTTGGGCGGCGATGTCAGGAGGGCAGGGGCAGGAAGGCAGATGGGCAGGGACCACACCGGCCTGCGGCGCGGCTGGTCCGGGCCGGGGGCTCTTGCCGGGCTCCCGCCGGCCCTCCCTCTCTAATCATCTCCCAGCAGGTACGGGACGGTGGATTTCGGTGGTTCGGCCAGACGCAAAAATGCAACGCGAGAGACGACGAGTACCCTCAAGACCTGGCTGTACGAGCACCGCAAAAACCCTTACCCCACCAAAGGAGAGAAAATCATGCTGGCTATCATCACTAAAATGACCCTGACGCAAGTGTCTACTTGGTTTGCTAACGCCAGACGGAGGCTCAAAAAAGAAAACAAAATGACCTGGTCTCCCAAGAACAAAGCGGGGGAAGAGAGGAAAGAAGAAACCCCGAGGGAAGAGGATGAATACAGTGCGGAGGGTGAAGGCAGAGGTAGGCGGGAGAGGCAGACGGGCGCCTCTAAGTAGGCTCGAAGGAAGTCTCTAAGTAGTCGATTTCGAGGCCCCCCAACTTCCCCGCACTAACGCCCTGCCGCCCCTTTCTTCCCCGTGTGTGTCCAAGCAGAGCAGAAGAGCTACAAAGAGGACAAGGACCTGCGGTTCAGCGACCTGGAGGAGGAGGAAGAGGAGGAGGAGGCGGGGAAGCCGGAGAAGGGCCGGACCAGCTCCCTGCAGGAAGCCCCCAGCCTGGGCGCGGCACTGCCCGAGGCTCCGCGGAGCGACTGCAGCCTGCCCGGCCCCTTCCACGCCTTTCCTTGTGCCAAGGCCCCCGCCGCGGACTTCGCCCCCGCCTCCTTGGCCGGCCCGCCGCCGCCCTACGCGCCCGCGGAGAAGCCGCGCATCTGGTCGCTGGCGCGCACCGCCGGGGCCAGCGCGGCGCACCGGGGCAGCCCCGAGGGCCGCGGCGCGGAGGGAGGCGGCGGCGCGGCGGGGGAGCAGCCCCTGCCCGCCAAGGCCTTCCGGAGCTCCGCTTTCAACCTGCAGCCGCTCCCGCGAAGCTGCGCGTCCCACCGCGGCCTGGGGGAGCCGTGCCAGTTCGCGGCGGCGGGCGAAGGTACCCGCGGCGGCGGGGCCGCGGGGACGGGCGGGACCGCGGGCCGGGCCGGGACACAGGGCGCGGCGTGAGCCCGCCCGCGCAGCGACACCCCCGGTGTTCGGCCGTGCCCAGGTGTCAGGTGCAGACGCCGAGGCTTCCCCGCTCCAGGCGAGCGGGCAGGGGAGGGCGGCGGGAGCGGGGCCGTGCCCACCGCGAGCCGCTTGTGTCTGTGCAGGCTTCGGGCGGGGCGCCAAGGGCGGCCCGGGAGGCACCGAGCTGGGCGGCACCTGCCTGGACAGGCTGCGGACGGCGTTCCGGCCCGTGCTGCGGAGGTGAGGTAGGTGACGGGCCGGCTGCCGGGGCCCCGCCTCGCACCAAGCGCACGCCAGCCCTCCTGGCCCTGGACACCGGAGCGGCCCGGGCTTGAGAGCGCTGCGCCAAGGCCGCCGCTTTGCCCCGCTCCCGGAGCTCCCGTCCGGGCGGGGCAGCCACCCGCGGCCACTTAGCACCAAGCTTATCCCCGCTCCTCCGTCCCGCAGGGCCGCCCGCCCCATCCTGGGCCCTGGCGAGGGGGCTCCGGCTGTAACGAAGCACTCGGCTTGACGCAAGGAAAGAAAGCTCTCCCCGGGCCGGCCATGGCCTCGCGGCTCCGCCTGCCCTGCCCTCGCCGGGGAAGGGCCGCCGCGGCACAACGTGCTGCGCACATGGGCCCGAGGGGCACGGCGGGCGGAGCGGCCGCAGGACCGGCACCTCCCGCCGCTCGCCTGCCATGTGTTCAGTATTGCCCATTGACGTCTTCGCAAAAAGGAAGAAATCCCCCCACCCTAATCTTTTCTCATTTCCCCCCACGTCGTGGTTTGTTTCTCCTTCTCCTCCCAAACCTGCGCTCTCAGCTCAGCGCCCTGCTCTGCCAAGGGGCACCGGTTTGCAATTGCTCCGCGCCATCCCGGGAGGAGAAGGAGGAGAAGCGGCGCAGGTCACGCCGGACTGTTTCTTTCCCGTCTCTGTACATAGATACTGCTGAAAGTATTTTTCAGAGTCTCTAATTAACACGGATGAGCTGAACGCCACGAAGCCGTCAGTGACCTCGGAGCTCTCCAGCCAGGAGCCGGCACAGCCCGGGAGGAGCGGCCCCGGGCACCCGCCACCCGCCCTGGGGCACGGCCGGGGCAGCCCCGGGCAGAGGGTGGCGACCGGGCGGCGAAGTAGGACGTTGTTAGTGGGTCACCGCCGTCAGTCAGTCAAAAGAGCAGTGCTGCACTTTACAGGACAGACGAGAAAGGGAAACCGTATCTCTGCATTATTTCTGTTTAATTAAAAGTGTCATCAAACACTTTGTGTTCAGACTAATAAACCAAGCAGGGATGAGGAAAGAATGTTTCTTTGTTCCTGTCTCTAGAAGCAGTGGCAATAATTTAAATTAATAACTGTGGTAATTAAGAGGTCATCTATAGATCAACCCGATACCTGCTATTTCCAAGTTCACCGGGGTCAGCATTTACATTAAGTCATTTGTGGTCAATAGAGTCCAATGAATTCTGCCTTAATAAATCAGGGAAATCAATCTTGAATATCGAGTAGACTTCTATATGTTTACTAAAGGCTACTCAAGACGAGTGGGGCTGCATAACTGGGGAGCCCTCTGGGTTTGCGACCGAAGAAGCAATTCGTAGGGGAAAGGAGGAGCTGCAGGTCAACGCAGGGAGATGTGACGGGGCTGCCCCCGGCTTGTCACCCCGCGGTGACAGCCGCGGCCCTTCCCGGGAGCTGCGGGGGCACCGGGAAAGGAGGCAAACTTTGCCGGGCTTTGGAGGATCCGAGGGGGAAAGGGAGGGGGAGATAAGTGCACACGAGGGCAGCAGGTGACGGCGCGGCCGGGAGCGGGGCTGGGCCCGTCGGGAGCCCCGCCGCAGATGCCCGGCCACGGGGCTTTCCCGCACTCCGGAGCAGCCCTGGACAAGAGGCGGCGCAGCAGCAGCAGTCTGTTGCGGTGACCCGAAGCTTAGAGAAGGGGAAATTAAGCTGCGAAAAGATAAACATTATTTCAAGTCGGATTTGAAGGATTAGGGCTTGTAATAAAGAGCATTAGGCCCTTTCGAAGGGTTCTTGCAAGGCGACTTTTCCGCCCCTCCTCTCCCACCGGAGAGGACAGGTATTATCTCCCTAAGGAACACATGTGCGGGTTTCCCACGCGTGTCCGCACGGCAGAGCCAGGCCGGGCCTCCCTCCCGGCTGTTCCCGGCCGCCTTCGCCCGTCCTGCAGGGGAGCGACCCGGCTTCCTCCGGTTCCGTTTCCCGGCGGCTTTGGAAGAGGCTCCCCGGGGAGGCAGCTCTGCATGGCCCTCCTGAGCGGCTCACGGGCGACGAAACCTGCACGGTCCCCGGGGCCGGCCAGGAGCTCCCCTGAGCTGCCGGCTCTGCCCCCGGCCCTGGAATCCCCCGGCCTCCAAAGAGCCGCGACGCCCGCGGGAGGAGGAGTTAATTAGGCGGGTGCAGGCCTCGGGCTCTCTTTAAGGCAGACACGAAAGTAACCTGCAGGAGTCTTAAGACTTTTATTTTTTATATATTACTTTTACTCCCCTTTTATTAAAGGTCAAGGGAGCGAGATGCAGATTATCCCGCCGGCCCAGGACTCCCCTGCAATCTGTCACGCCGGCAAGATATGTATCGCAAATCTCTCAAAATATAATCTCCGGGAATCATATTCCGAATACTGTTTTGATTAAAAACCAGAGCAGGGATTGATGGAGAACTAATACCGGGAGCGGAGCCTGCGTGCGCCCAGGCACAAAACTAAAATACCGGGCTCGCACGAACAGATTCAGCGCCTCCAATGCCATAACAAACGTACTTAAAGCGTCTGTCCGAGCTTTGCTACGAGATGGGCTTTTTAATGCCGCTTCTCTGGGAAGTGAACTCGGGTTGTCCGGCGGAGCGGGGGCACTCGGAGCCTGCTGCTCGGGGGGACGGGGCCGGTGCGGGGTGCGGGGTGCCCGGCCCGCCTGGGCCGGCCCGGGCGAGATACAAGGCGGGCGCGCAAGGTGAAGCCCCGGAGAGCCGGGGGACCGCCGTAGCGCATCGCTCGCACACACACACACACACCCACCCACACCCCCATCCCCTCCCGGCACCCCACTTGGCTCCAGAGGGCCGGGTCTCCCCCTTTCCGCAGCCCGCGGGGACGCGCTGGCACCGCTGCCGCAGCCCCGCATCGCCCCCCAATTAGCGGCCGCGGGGGCGGGCGGGGGCGGCTCGTTGACGCGTCCCCCGCTGGGGTGGGAAGTTTCTAAAACAAAGTCGCCGGGCTAATGGTCCCGGGCGGGAGCGGCGGGGCCGCGCACACTCCACTGCGCCCGCTCAAAGCCAGCGCGACCGCGGGGCCGCCGCCGCCTCCACCGCGCTCGCTAATGAAGTTTTGTCAAAGACAATTACGGGCCCGGCGGGGGCAGGAGGCCGCGATGAAAAGGCGGCTTTGTGCGGCCGAGACGGCGCGGCTCCCCGGCCACCCCCGGCCCTTCCTGCGCCCCCGCGGTGACCCCCGCGCCCGGCCCCGCTCCCCGCGGGGGCAGCGGCCCTGGTGCCCGGCCCCCAGGTAAGCGCAGGGACGGCTTGGTGCCGGCGCTGAGTCTCCCAGAGCCGCGGTTTGTCAGCCCGATCCGCCCCGGCAAGTGAGGGCTGAGGCAGCGGGCAGCCCCTGCCTCCTCACACAGCCCTGGCTCAGGGTTTCTGTCCCCTCTCCCCGCGCACAGAGGGGCTGCAGCGGATTCCTTCTTCAGCGTTGTTGCATTCAGCGACTGGGAGAAGTCGTCTAAAAACTACCAAACGAGCTGGCTAAATCTGTTTAAATATACACTGGAGAGACATGAAATTGGGGTCTTGGACTGCAGCTGCCTTCAGCTGCATCTGAGCCAGAGGATGTGCGGAAGAGTGAAACAATAACCATCTTTCACCATCTTCCTCAAACTCCCAGCACTGGCTGCTGTCCTCCATCTCAGATCCTTGGTCACCTCACCTCCCTGCCATGCCCAGCCAACATGGTCAGCACAAAACACACTGGCACTCTCCTAGAGAGGACAGGGAACCATTTCTGAGTCATGAGAAAGTCTGGACAACACAAGTAACCAGCCAGATTATTGCTTCCCAACCTTTGAAGCACAGTCCTCTTTTTAGAACATAACAGAATAAACCTTTTTTAGCTGCTGTACGACCCCATGAGGAGAATGGCCCTGGCACTGAAATGGTCTGGACCTCTCACCACTAGCTCGCTGGTATTTTCCTGTTGTCCTGTTCCCCTACAGGTTTCCCATCCCACAATAAAGGGACGAATTTTATTGGCTTGCAGCAACAAACCCCTTGAAGGTCCCTTTTCAAAGGTGGCTACCGCAGAAGTTTTAGCTTGATGTGGCTGTTGAGGTTTTGGAGCAGTGGGTTGGAGCAATTAGCTCAAAATGATCTCAAAAACTGCACAAGCAGCTCCCCAGGCCAGGTGTCATTCCAGGATCAAAGCATCTGTTAGAGGAAAATTATTTTTGCCATTGTATTGCCTTTTTTTTTTTTTTTTTTTTTTTTTTTTTTTTTTTTTTTTTTTTTACCTACTGTTCATCTGAAAATAAATTACAGCCCAGAACAGGTGGATAACATTCTGGAATGATTTAATGATTTATTTAATCTGGATTCCCTTTCAATCTACTTAGCAGGATGAATACTTTTTTTTTTTTAGCCTGAATCCAAAAGCCTGTCTTTTCATCTAAAGAAGAGAAAATACCCTAAAACACTGCTCTGCTGCTGTCAAGGTGTACTCCCCTGCACTGTTACTAAACCAGTGGTAATGTCTGCTGTGCTAAAGGGCCTGAGGGGAAACCTCTGAGAAACCTCCAGAAAACCGAGCAGATTTAATTTTTTTTTTTGTTCCTTGCCATCTTCCTAGTGCTTTAGGTATTATTTCCCTTCCTGGGCTGTGTTTAGGTAATAAAAGAACTGATTGTAGGTTCAATCACTACCCCTTAAATCTTGAAATGAGTGGGTTTAAGCACTAAGATGACAGCTCTCTGACTTTGCCCTCGTTGGGACAGCTTTGTGTAGCACTGACTGGGAGTGGAGCTGGAATGGGCACACAGGAATCTTCTGCTGCAAACACCTATGGATCCACTGCTACCAAATAAGGCCAGGAGCTACTCCTTCAGGCACATTCACACAAGCCTTGTATCCTGTTCCTCGGCAAGCAGATCTTAGGTGAAACATTCCTTCTTGAGAAGCCAAGATTTTGCTAAGAGAGGATTAGCAAAACCATTGCCCACTTACTCAGATGTGAATTTCTGATGTTTGGTTTGAGCTGGAAGAAGATGTTTTATGGGGCAGATACTCTCAGGACCTATAAAATTCATGGATTAACTCCCTGGACGGCTCAGTTTGGTACTCTAGTGCCACTGGATGGTCATGCAGAGGTGACAGGAGCTGTCAAATAAATGCTTCTAGACATGGGAAAGGTTGCAGGATATTGAAGAAGTTGTAGGTACCACTGCCAGAATGTCTCCACCTCATGTTCCTGTCCACTTTAGTTAAATGGATTACATTAAGGTCTTAAACTTGCTTTAGCCCATCAGATTCAGTATGTGCACCAGTAAAGCCATTCATTTTTTGTTGTTTTGCTCCATATTTTTATCTTATTTTATTTTCTTTAATTTTGCACAGCTCAAAGTCTGAGTTTGCTACTAGTCAAGTCATGAGTTTGTGTTGTGGCACCAGCTCACTCATAGTGAGGTGTGTTTGGAAGAATTTCTGTTACCAGACAGACAGCCAGGTTGGTGAACCTGCAGCCCACCCCCAGACTGGCAGGGGTGGAAGAGAAGGGACTTGGAATGATTGTCAGCCCTCCCAGTGAGGGTAATCTGAGCCACACTCTGAGCCCTCCAGAAAACCTGGCCCATGTGAACTGGCCTCCAGGGTAAACATGGCACATACAAAAGCTAACTGCAGTTTTTAAACAAAAATATCACCTCCATTTGACCAGGATGATTCATTCAAGTGGGTTCACTTTTTAATTTCAAATACACAACCTTATCAATATTCAACATCTAAAAGATGGCCTCCACAGCCATCTGCTAAGTGGAACATCTTAACTTTATTGAACAGCTAAGAAACAAAAGTGATGGGAGTTCACAACCAATCCCACTGTTGGTCACTAACAGAAAAATCAAGCATCCATATTGCCATGCTCAGGTTTTCTCTACACAAACCACACGAGGCACGGAGAAAGTAATGGATTAGGTGCACAAGGAAATGAACAAAAAGGAGCTCTGAGTCAGCAGCCTGCCAGGGATTCATGCTACACAGTTAAATCTTGTTTATCTGACCATGTGCTTTGCAGCTCTGCAACCACCATCTGCAATTTACTCTGGGGAGCTCTGACAGCCTGGTCACCAGGCCCAGCTGGTACAAGTGCTGCATGTCCTGCAGGTGGGTAACTCACTGCTGGCAGCACTCAGACCTGCCTGCCAATGCTCTCTTGCAGTGATCAGAGAGCCAACCTTTCCTGGAGCTCAGTACTGCATGTGGAGCACGAGTGTCCCTGACAGAGCAGCTCCCCAGAGTGAGAAGTGGGTCATTTATTAGATTTGCAGGACCACAGGAGAAACAAAGCTCTTCTCAGAAGTATTACTGGCATGAGAGCTGGGATCATATTAAGAGTGGACCATTTACTGCAGCATTTTATCAGCAACAAGCCAGTTTCTAGCCTGCAATCCTAACCCAGCAGTGATAAGGCAGGACAGCTGATTTTGCTTTGAATAACAAGCAAGAGGAACAGAAGCAGAAACAACTGCTCCTGTGAGACATGTGGTACCGGTCCTGGCTGGGGTACTGAGCCTGACCATTGTGTAACCAACACCTGAGGCACCACTGTTCCAGGGGACTGTTTTAAATTTACGAGATCTTTCCTTTGCATGTACAGAGAGATAATTCTAAAATGGCCCACAGCCATCTGGGGAGTGAGGAGATGAATGAAGGAGTCTCTGTGAAACCCCAAAACCTGGACAGCCCACAGTGGTAGAAATTGAAGTGTCAGAACTCTCCTCAGGCAGCAGCAGTTGTGCTGTCTGGTCATCCGCTGGGCATTTATTTGCCTGTTCCCTCACAAAGAAGACCACAACCACTGTACAGCAGCCTTGCTGTCAGAGGAGAAGGTGGTTCCACCAACTCATATATTCTCTCTTACCCTGCCATTACTACTTTGACTTCAGGAGCTTCAGGATAAGCAAGTGTTTCCGTGATGTTCCAATATAAAAGCAGAAAAGGGATACAGTGACCAGGTTGTGTCAGGCACACCAGCAGGTTCCTGTTAAGCAGGGGGTTTTGTACCCAACCCCAACACATGCACCCTGCAACACACATCCTCAGCAGCATGAAAAACTAAGTTTTTCAAATACACATCAAATTACTCACTTCTTGAACAGATAAATGTATGTGAAATGCTTCTGTGAACCTTCAAGATTCAGAGAAATCTAGATAATGGAGATAATGCAATGATAGCTGCCTTAGCTGAGGGAAAAGGAGCTTCTACAGGCTGGAATTCTGATTTCCAACATCTCACCATCTGTCAGAGCAGAGCTGATACACCTTCTGCTTCTATTTCATCATACCCTTAGTGAGTGCATCTTACTATATTCAGGGGCACATCTGCCTATCAAGAATTACAATTTACCTGTAGAAAAATCAATTGCCAGTAAAACTCTTCAAGTATCATCCAGAATTCAGAAATGTAACACATTACTCGTCTTCCTGAACTTTCCCATAAAATATCAGCTTACTCAGTATTCTGTGGCAGGAAATTAATAAAACTTGTCCTAGTTTCTCTCAATTACAGCAATAATATAACCTCATTTGCTCTTCATGCACATTTAAAAATCAGGCTACAAATACAATTCAAGGTATTTCGTAAATGGAGCAGATGTAATTACAGTGTGGGAGTGTAGTCTCAGGGACAATTGTACAGTTCCAAAAGTTAATAACAAAGATGTCACCTTTCACTCTAAGTCACCTTTCACCCCAAATCCTAATGTTCATTGTGGGCTGCATCACCTCTAGCTCCATTCAGCATGTCACTGAGATCAGTTTAAGTTGCAAAGGCTCAAAAGTGACATTTTAAGGGCTGAGGAGAACCAGGAGGCATCAATGACCTTGTGATCCCCACTCCTCTGCAGAAGTGCAGGCTCTCCTTGTACAAAGATGCCCAAATCTGAATCCAGGGGCTCTCAGGAGCATGATGCAGTGCTTGCCTCTCACTGCTCCCTTCACTACTGGCCCTCAGGTCAAACCTCTTCCCTCCTGTAAGACTGATTACAAATTAGCACACCCTAATGATTAGTCATGAAATTCAATGCACTATGTTTCACACATTACAGTTTTTTAAGCTTCATGCTTTTTAAGCCATGCTTTTCCTTGCTAAGAGAACCCCGATGATGTCTGGTGGGCTTTTCCTTGAGTGCTATAGGGATGTCACTTCAGTTACACTGCAGAGACCTAAATTTCAGATCTGTCTTTTTTCTTATGGCAGCCCCAACAGCCTGGTCATGAGTGCAGCAGTCTGTGAAGGGATCCTGAACATCATCTGTCGCATGGTTAGTTCCCTCAGCCACTCCCCAGAGAAAACTCTGTGCACGCTATTTGTTTGCAGAACGCGTTGGGTTTTATTCTTCAGAATAAAACTTTTGGCCTGATTTCTTATGGAAACAAAACTCCTATAATCACTGTGGGAGAACACAAGCATCTGCCTGCCATTGCATAATGTCTTAAATTAACCAGCATATCCCAGCAATCCCTGGCATGAGGATGTGTGCACTCTGGCCTCCATCTCAAATAAATGGAGAAAAAAGTTTCTCCCATTGGTAACCAGAACAGTTTCAGAGCTGTCTTCCTCTGCAGAGAAACCCAGAGCACCTGTGCTCCCAAGCCAGGCCATATGCTCAAGTGCCTGAGGCCCAGAGGAATTAATTCCAGCCTTGAGGTTGTACTTGTTCTCTGTGGTCACCCAAGCTGGTTAGAAATCAATGTTTGTTTCTTTTTCCCCCTAGAAACAATTGCTATGGGTAATCACACAAATCTGCAGTGAAAACAATTGAAAACCCAACCGAAAATATATTTTTATACAAACTTGTGGTGGGTTAATACCAGTATATTTCAAAGGACTAAAATAATTTTTCAACAAGAATTATTTGAATTAGAAAGTAGGGGAAAGACAGAGGAGAACAAGAAATGGAGTCCCCCCAAAACCAGAAGGCACAATGAAATCTCTGCTAGAGCTCCCTCATGTTCTTTCAGCCTTCCAGCCAGCTATGCCAACATGTCCATAAAGCTCTGCTAGTGATGGCAATGAGTCCAGAGCCTGGGTCACAATTTTATTCATATAAAGCTGAGAGAAAACTTAGATATTTTCCTCCATAAGATGTGAAGAGAAGTTAGCCCAACGTGCCAGCTCCCACCGTGGCTCACAGCAGGTTAATTGCACCCTGGCAGCTAAAGAAAGAAGCACTACAGCGAGGTCCTGCTTAGGGCATTGCAAACAATATGGGTTGTTTGCTCTGAGGTATGGCTTCAAGAGAGCTGCTTGGGTTTAGGAGTCATATACCTGTTTATTATATTGATAAATGACACATTTTTCCTACTTGATTTGTTGGGGGCTGAGTGACCTGGCAGTGAAACTGACTTGATATTGCCACTTAACTCTTATTGATGTCTTTTCTGGTTTGCCTTTTATTTGCATAAATGAGAAACAGAAAGAGACCGTTATTCTTTAACAGAATCACACGGGATTCCCTGAGGAAGGCTGATGGATGTTGCAGACACACATCTCCCCAGGTATCCAACCAGTAACAACTTTTGTCCTCACACTCCCACAGCCCCCTCTCAGTGACCCCTCGCCCCATGTCAGCCAAGGCAGAGCTGACAGGCCAGCAGTGTTTGCTCAGCCACAGGTTTGACACTTTAACACCTGAAGTGTGTGGGCAGGAGCAAGTGAGAGAACGTTAAATTATAATTTTTGTAATTAACCATAAAAAAAAAATGGGACCTATAAATATATAACTGCGAACCTAAATATATATCTATGCTTATAAATGGGCATTTTTAGAAATTAAAATGTGATGCTTTCTTATGACAGAAGAGGCAAGAAAATGTTTTTCTGGAAGAAAAACAGAAAGACTGCAAGCTCTCAAATATCACAGGGTTGCAGCTTGGGATTTTGCCTCACTCTTGCAAAGATTAAAATAATATTCTACAGCTGCATTTCACTTTACCATATCTTAAAATAAAATAATAGTTAAAACCAAACCAAAACTAAGGAGCAATTTTTCTTGCTTAATTCCACAAGGAAAAATACCAGTGAATATATTAACACCACCTTCATGTAAGTGAGACTTACACCAGGAGGGGTCTTTGACAGGGTCAAAACAAAACTTCAGTCTGTCTCAGAAACCCAGTCACCCCCATAAAATTCTGGTAAATGACCCTTAATACTCCAGAATTTAAACCACTTTGGATTCAGATCCCTAGTACCCACTCACACCTCTGCAAAAAGTCTTATGGAATTAAATGGAGGGTGAAGATAACAAATTAATTCTCTTAACCATTAAGATCTATATTTTCCTATTATTTGCACTGCACAATAGTGGTAATACACTTCTGTTTAATTTTATCAGACAGCTCCAAAGTCTTAAAAGAAATTACAAGTGTCTTTATAATTAAAAAGATTTTTTTTCCCATAAGAAATTTCTTTTCCTTTTATTTATGTCTTGGAAGGAAACATCAGTAGTACAAAGAAATGGTGCTGCACAGAAAAACCTACCCCAAAAGAGATCCTGAAAAATAACAAAAGAAATTAACACAACCAGGAGGAGAAAACTCTGCAACGGGGGTCCCTGGTGGAAAGAAGTAAATGGGGTTTTACACAGAAAAACTCTTATATTTTTTAATAACCAGAAATCCTCTCTTTTGCTGTTTCTTTCAATTTGAGTTCTCTCATCTAGGAATCCTCTTTTTGTTTTATGCCAGCAATTGAAACAAGCTTATTGTTTCTCTTTGCCAGCTGCTGGAGTAGGATTCAGGGACAAAGTCCTGCACTGCTAGTCCTGCACTCCTTGTGTTCCAGAGGTCATCTGGTTTCAAAATCAGAAGATTTTGATCCAAGATCTGAGAAGAAAAAAAAAAAAAAAGAAAATGAACCCCAAACTTTGTGCATGTCTTCCAAGGAAATTAACTTTTTTCCTGACCCATTTTTCTGTGTATGTGCGTCATGTACTGATGGAACAGATGAGTAATGAGCATTATGACCTATAAAAATAGCAGAAGACAGGAAGAAAAAAACTCTGCATTTATTTTTCACATTTATAAAATATTAGTATTTTTGGATAAACCAGAATGGAAGGGACTGGGCCAATATGGAAGTTTTGGCTGTTTCTAACTCCCATCTTTGAAAAGTTCGCAATGAGGTTAAAAATGTTTAGAAGACCTGAGCATCCTCCCCCAGCCAGTTCACTGCACAAGCAGAAGCTGTCTCACAGATGGTGCAGGATAACAAGATGACCAGATTATTTTAATATTCTCCACCAATTTGCTTGCTTCTTTTTGGAGACACCAAACCCCATCAGACACTGATTTACCAAGGAGAATGGAAAGGGTGGACTCCTGCTCGCCCCCACTTTTTTTTTTTTTTTTTTTTTAAAAAAAAAGCCAAACCCCCCAGAAACCATTGGCTGCCATGGAATATGTTTCCCCCTCACCAGGCAACTGACACACAGCTGAACCCTCACTAACTGCATTTTCCTGGTGGGCTCAGAGGTATCTCAGAACCTGCCAGTCAGACAATCTGTCTTCCATGGCAGCAGATTGTCCCGGTGACTAAACTATGGACAGCCCATCAGCTGTCAGTCTTTCTGGCCTAAAATCCCTCCTAATTAATCTTCAACTGAGAAAGAGCAGCCACCCAACAGCAGAGCACCATGACTAAGAAAGCAGCAGAATCCCTGGCTCCCTTTTTGGAATAAATTTTGAAAGATTAAAGAGCACCACCCTCTCCAAAGAACCTGAGCAAAAAAGAGCAGGAGGCTGTGGCTCCCTTCAGACTGCTCTGCAGCAGGCAGACAGGATTCTGTCTAGTTTGGCTTGGTAACACCAAGAGATGTCATAAGCCTGCCCACCACGTGCAGGGCTCATCCTGTAGTTGTCCTTTTGCAGTCTCCATTGCCTTTGTTGCTATGTGAACTGGATTAAAGCCAGCACAGATGCACTGCACTCCACTCAGGGCCACACTCACGGCTCCTTGAGAGCTTGATCAGTTCAGCTAAACCCAAAGGAGACAGAGGAAGCACAGTGCAGCCCAGCCAGGTACCAGAGAAAATCTGGACAGGTAAGGAAAGGAAAGGTAAGGAAAATAGGAATATGAGGACAAATAATATTGAAACAGAAAAGTAAATAAGCACTAGATCAGATGATCAAGAGACAGTAAATTCTCCATTTCTCGACACCTCTAAAACAAAACTGTGTGTCTTTCTAGAGGACATATTCCAGCAGTTCTATCCAGCTACCAGAGCATCATCTAGTCCACAGTGTATACAGGGAGAAAAAGCAGAGAATCTGACTGTCCTTCCTTGCCTTGAAATGTCCATAAACCACTCTTTAGGAAATCAACTTTCCTTCATTCCAGAGTATAAGTTTTTTTGGACTTCTTTTGTTTCTTTGGTCTTGGTGGGGTTCATGAATCAGTCAGGGACCTGCATGTATCTTACAAAAAAACCAGCACCCCACACTCATTTGAGTTCAGTAAAGGCTACTCTAGGGGCAATTTTTACAGAGTATTTTCCACTGTAATAACCTGTGCATGCAGTTTGATGGATAGTTTTGCAAGTACTGTTGCACAAGCAAATAAATGGCAGGAATATCCGTGGAAACAGCGGTGCTCAAGCACAAAATGAAAAAACTGAAGGAAAGCAAGTTCCAACTGCATAGTTTTGCCTATTTGCCCTGGAGTTATATTTAGCCATGCAGAGGAAAAAAAAAAAAAAGAAGATCTAAACCAATTGTTTACTGCTCAGACGACAGCCTATTAAAATCGCCCTTGTTACTACAGCAATAGTACATATTTACAGGGATTGTGGCTGATTTTGATCAGCCATACCAAGCCATGCCTCAACCCATTTCATACTGATTAGAGTCTGGTCATATTTTAAGTGTCTATGAAATTATGCAAATGGAATCTGTACCAGAAAATCAGATTGCCAGATAATTGACCATTAATCTTTGATAAAAGTTTAAAAAAATTAAAGCAATCAGAAATCAGCTTAGCGTACTGTCTCTTGGGCCTTATTTTGGTCTAGTAAGTCTGTACACTAAGCTGATTTCTGATTGCTTTAAGTTGTAAAAATTGCTTTTTAACCCACGGATATCAATGAGATTGCACCTGGTGTAAGTCGGGGCTGAATTTGATCCGCTGTGTGCCTTAATCACAGTATATTTTTGTTAAAACCCAGTATTTGTGTGGATCTGTAGATACTGATTTGTTCAAGCGCACGATAATCTCCCCCTAAGCCCGTCAGAATACAGCAGGTTAATAATGCTGTAAGTAGAATCCAATTTATTCATAAAACACCGGAACGCTTTAACCAAACTGTTCTTTTGTGGCGAGCCCCCTCCCGCCCGGCTGCGGCAGACAAAGGCTCCTGGGAACAGGGCAGGACAACAATGGCACGGCGTCTGTCACACCAGCGTCCGTCTGTCCGTCCATTGCACCGGCTCCCTCTCCATCCTCTGACAGCACAGCCAAAGGCACCTCCTCCCCAATCCCGCGCTCCCTGGTACCTGCTTTGGGAGCGAGCTATCGTTCCACATCCCTAACTGTTATTTTGATAAGTGCCCCGACACTTTTGGTGGCAGCAGGAGCGCCTAATCCTGTGACAACATTCCAGCCCATTAACATTATCTCTTAATTAGCATATATAAGCACTTGCTGGGTGTTTATCGGAATTCAATGAGCACATGCTGTAAAACTTCCTTTCCTCTGTGACCAGCAAAGTAAATAAAAATCCCACATGCTTCAGTAGAAAGTTAGATTTGCTTTGTATGGACTTGAGGAAAGCAAAGTCTTTTCTATTTAAAGACTCCCTGTGCAAACTGTTCCCATGAACTTTGGAAAGCTCCACTTATTTGATCCTCCCTTTGTCAGCATTAGGAGCCCTTGCCAGGAATCACAGTTGTATCACATTCTGTGTCACCTCAGCACAGGGCAGGGATGATCTTACAGCCAAGGACACTCCAGCCCAAGTATGAAAAAGGAAGAGAGAGTGACAGAGGGACAGACATCAGCCCTAATAAGGAAGGAATAAAACCACACTGGCCAAAATGACAGAACCACCCAAACCACTGCAAAGGGATTCAAGCAGAAGGGGACACCCAGGTTATCTCTGATTAAATCAGAACGAGGGTGGTTTATTATGGAACTTTGATTTTTCATTAAGCTGGATTTTAGGATATTAACTAAATGTGCATGTACAATTCTGTGCTGCTCATCTGTATGCAGAGCCAGAGGGCTGTTCACAATCCGGGGGCACATCCCACCCTTCCTCCCTTTCTTACAAGGACTGGAGGCAGCTGGAAACAGCCACACAACAGGGTGGTCCACTGCTTACTTCTTCAGAACATTTACTTTTACTTACCAGCCCCATGATAACTCCTCTTTCTAGAGCTCCCCTCTGCACTCCTGTTCATAAACACGATTTCAAAGCTGGCAGGTTCCACAGCTGTCTGTGCCTCCACCCTCACAGGGCAGGTACCTGATCTGCATAAGTTACCCTTGCACAAACACATGCCACTGCTGTGGAGGGCCCTTCCATGATCCCTGGGGAGAGAAAAAACAGCCAGCCTGCAACACAGGGTCCAGATTCATCCAAAATTAAAAGCTTTTGATAAAATTACTGGTTAAGATAATTAATAAACTGAACAGATGACTGGGAAGGAGGTCCATCATTCAATTTACTCTGGGATTCCTAGGAAATAAACCACCCAGCCTGCTTTAATTCAACTGAGAGCTTGTGGGTACCACAGTGAAAACATAAACCCAAAATCTATGCCCTGCATTACACAGGGGGCTAATCTAGATGCCAGGATAATAAAGTTTCCCCAGGAAACTCCCAGGATAATAAAGTTTGCTGATGTGATGAAATTTTTGTAAGAAACAGAAATCCAATGACCTTCAGCTCCTAGGGATGTTGCAGTAAGAAGATTGCAACAAGCTGATAGGGATCCAAATGTTATACTGTTGTTACAAATCTTATACTGCTGCAAGAGCTGTATCCAAGAACTCCATCAACACCTAATCAGCACTGGTAAACTGTGGTGGTGCATCCATATCCCTTTCCTAGCCTCTTTTTAAAATAATTGGGCCATTACAGGCATTTTCTGAAGCACTTTTTCTCATGTGCACAATGAAAACTATTAGGAAAACCTCTGTCAAATACTCCTGCAACTCAACACCTGAGGGAGGCAACTGATTTCCAACCACTTTCTCCATTCCCAATATGACATTCATATCCCACTTCTGCTGGATTTCTCCTTTCACCTTCTTTCATGGAACTGTCTGCTCAACTTTATAGCACTTGGTCTATGGACATAATAGGAAGTGACTGTCTTGCTAATGATTTTCCAGTACTTAGGTGACTAAAAGACAATATAAACTAGTGCAAAATGAGATGATTCAGTGAGAAAAAAGGCAATTGAAACTGAGGTTGCCTTCATCCCTTCATCCTCTGGAATGCAGCAAGGATCTACTGGATAGCTTCTGCTGACCACTTGAAAACTGAAGTTATGAGCATGCATGAGTGTCCACGCAGACAGCATAAAAATCCATCTGCAAATGCTCAGACATGGCAAAAATAACTCTCTAGATATGGATGGAAATGTTACCACAGCCACAGAGTCAATGCTGTTTCTCCTCAGGCATCTCTTATCCCATTCCAGGGCCTGGCCTCATCTGGCTTGACACAGCAACTTGCACAAGCTGCCCTCTGTGATCAGCCATTGTCCTCCAAGTCCTTTAACTGAGCAATTCATGATTCTGCTCTTCCAGGTGTTTTATCAAGGGAAAAAAAACCCTCATCTAAAACTACTCCCTACTGGCAAAGCACTGCAGGACCACTATGGTGCAGATTAAGACATTGCAATATGTGTTCAAAATTGTCAGGGAAGCATCCCTGGATTAGAAATGTGCTTTGATCTGAATGCTTCAAACTTTTAAAAATTTTCACAAGACAGCTACTTCTTGCTTGGTTGTTTGTAGGAATATGCTTGCTCATCCCTGACCTTTGCCAGTGACCCAGAGGGGATCTGGCCTGGAATGTCCCCCCACCTGCTACAGCAAGACCATGGAAGTAGCAGTGCTGTTGGAAGAAAGCCTTGCCAAAGAGGGGGAAAACACCAGACTATAAAGTGAAATTTGACAGTCATAGGAAAAGGTTCTCTGGATTTAGATAAATCTCCTTGGCAGTGAATATGTTAACAGTTGACCGTAACTGCTTGGAGAGAAACAAGCTGCTTGGATGCTGGCAGCAAAAATCCTGCTTTATCCAATTCCTACTGTGCCAAGCTCCTCCACCCTCTCTCAGAGCAGCACTTAGACAAATGCCAACATTTTAAAATTAAATGGCCCCATCATTATTAATTCATTTGGTATTCATTGTAATGACATTAATCATAGTAAACTGCAGCAGCTTTATTACACATGTAATGTGTACTTTCCTAGAATTTCCCTGTAAAATCTCTAACATTGCTAACAATGTAAAGACAATGAGACATTACAACCAAGCAAAACAATAATAAACACACAACTCAATAAATCATTATTCTGCCCACAAGTATGTTAAAAAAATAAACTCATTTCAAGACTAGAGGAAAAAACAACATGCAATAAGTGACATCAGTGAATTTGAGGCTTTTGGTTGCAACAAAGAAACAAAACAGCATGCTAATATGACATTTACAAATAATACCTAACCGCAGCCTAATTAACTTATTGTGTGCTTACTAAACTAGCATACATATTATATTAGAAGAAAAACACTTATTTGTTCTGTTGCTAAGAAACTTCAGACATTTGCATATTTAACAAATTGTTAGAGTGTTTTTAACCAGAACCCATCACTATTTATAAAAGACAAATTTAAAACATGAGATCAAAGACACAACATTAATTTTTCTTTTGTCGACTGTCTTTGTTCAATAGCTCAAAGAAGCAGTTTTATTGCTGGCTGATACATAATGAAACATCTGGTATTTTTCTGAATTACAGCAGAACCCGCTAATAGTCAAGGGCTTTTCTTTATTTCTCAGGCACCAGACAATGTCCTATAGGGACCAATCCAGCAGCCCTGGTGGAACACGCTTTTGAAATCCTTGCAAAGTTTTTCTGAATACAGAGTTCAGGAATACCACTAATTTTTTTTCTTTTAAAGGCTCCAGATGTCAGCCAATTTTAATTGATCTTGTAAGCCACGCAAGAGCAGGAAATGAAAGCACAATATCAGGGAGCCAAGGCAGTGAGTGAAGCCAAGGGTTCCCCACTCACTGGGAGATGACAGTGGACACCGTGCCCATGGGCATTCATCTGGAGCAGCTCTGGGTCACTGTTTCACACCCTGAGCAGGGGCTTTTGCCAGCTTACCAGGGCTCAGTGCAGTGATCAGCGGAGCTTGAGCCCCCTGTGCTGTCCAGTGAGCACAGGAACCAGTGGGAGCCTGGCCCAGCACTCTCTGCCTGTGCGGCCCCATGGGCACTCCACACGCCCTGAGCCAACACAGCCACATCCAGAAACACTCCTGGCGGGTCTCTACCCTGCTCTGCCACCTCCAGCATGTTCCAGGAGGAGCAAGATGAAAGAGGAAAGCAAAGAGACACTGGAAGGAAATATGAAAACTCAGGGAGCTGTAAAAAAACCAAGGTAATCTTAAATTTGCTGTCTCTAGGCAACTTAAAGTGGAAAAGATGCCATGTTGAGCTAAAGCTCTCCTCAAAAAGCTACCACAGGGACTGTCATCCCAGAGCTCTTTTTCCACCTACCAGAGGTAGGGGATAGTCAGGTGTCTCCTTCCTGCCCTACTCTCCCTTCTCTTCCTGTCTTGCTAAAAATTCTGGACCATGGAATTCCTGTGACAGGACAATATTCTGCTACGCTCTTGGGAGCAAGCTAATAAAACTTTTACTTCCTCCTCAGTCAACTAAATACATACATTTATTATTTGAAACAAAAAATCTCCCAAAGAAAACATGGGACGATTAAAATCATTATTTATGAGAGCAAACACTGAAAAAATAGTAATTCTGCTATATAGTAAAATTAACCAAACAAAAGCAATAGTTTAGTTCAGTCATTCACAGAGGTTTTTGAAATATTTTAAAGAATTCCAAGACAAAAGTCTCTTTGAAAGGGAAAACAGTTTGCAATAGCTTCAGTAACGTGCAATAAATAGCTTTATGTACAAACTTTAGAAGTAGCAGCTGAGCAGAGCAGTTTAAGCTGTGCAAGGCAGAAGATAAATCTGTCCAGAGGAGCTGGGCGTGACCAAAGCTGGGTCTGGGCGTGACCAAAGCTGGGTCTGGGCGTGACCAAATCTGGGTCTGGATGTTACCAAATCTGAGTCTGGATGTGACCAAATCTGGGTCTGGATGTGACCAAATCTGGGTCTGGATGTGACCAAATCTGGGTCTGGATGTGACCGCTGCAGCTCTTCCCTGTGCCCAGAGCTCTCACCTACGACACACAGAGGGAAGCTGCTGAAGAAAACTTTTTTGGGAGGGCTCAGCAGGTCCTGCCAGCTCTGTCCCCTGGGGAGGAGCAGCTCGTGCCAGCAGCTCTCTCCAGCTCCCAGCAGCATCACACAAACTCCCCTGCAGCAGGGAGGGCATTTCTCACTGGGCTCCACCACAGGGTCATGTTGAATCACACTAAGGAGTAGAGATGGAAGAACATTTACTAGATGAATATGCACATTTTTAAAACCTCTCTGGGTTCAAAACACACACAAGTCTATGGCCAACAGTGACACGTTAAAACTTCAGACAGAGGCTGTGCATGACATGACCTCATCTGTGACTCTGATAGCTAAAAGCTTGGATTTGTCTCACAGACATATTTTGAACAGGAAAAGATTGCAATTGCCAGCAAGGCAGGAGAGTGCTGCCCACAGCCTTCTAATTACAAGTAAACAATTACTGTTCATCTATATTATCAACAGCTGAATTTTGGGCATGAAATAGGAATTCCTGAATAGAAAGCAGTGCCAGCACTCTCTGTATACACACAATTACAAAGCTCTCACTAATAGCACCAAGTGTTGCAGTTTCTATTTGAGGCAGAGGATTCCAGTTGTAGCCAAACCCATTTCTTAAATTCTTCTGGGATGCAAAAGATCATGTAGGGGAAGTTCTTCTGAATGTAATAACAACAACAACAACAACAACAATAATAACAGTAAAGTTAATAAAGTGTTAGTGTGTAAAGCCATTCCCAGAACACAGTCCATAACCACCAAAACTCTTCTGGGTGAGAGCACCACAGCTCTGTAGTCAGTTCTTTCAGGACAGACTGGCAGACAAGCACAGTCTGATCAAACACCAAAAAGAAAAGCATTTGCCACTTCCCTGAGCTCTGCCTGGTGGCAGGTAAGGAGCTGCCTGCTCTGCAGGTCTCAATTGCTCTCTCTGGCAGCGCAGCCCAAGAGGCACACAGGGAGTTTCAGGCAACAGCCAAATTCCAGCGTGCGCTGGACACACAGCCAAGTTCTACCAAGCATCCTTAATGGGAATGCTACCCCCTCAAAATGACTTAATCCAAGTTTTGTGTTACAAACATGCAATACCTCCCTGCTGGAGCACTACAGCTTTTCTAACCTGGGTTAGAAGAATAAAGAGATCAAAGGCACATTTTGGGCTCGATGGACAGCTGTAGGTGGTAGTGGCAACACCACCAGCATCACAGTGACCAGGAGGGAACAGAGCACCATGAGAATAAATTCAAGAAGTTCCAATAATTTAATTTTGCATTGTCAGGACACAGCATTAAACATGCAGACAGGTTTTGAAAAAAGTAAAATAGAACAGGTCTATTACACTAATTTAGGTACAGAAGTAATCATCATCTCCCAGTCATTTGGAAGGGAAAGTGAGGTTTCATTTTTCAAAGAGCTCTAATTCCTACTAACTTCTGAGGATTGTGGTCTCAGGTACAGTTCTCCACCCATTGGTACCTCACATGAGAGGATAAATTTTCCTGTATAAAAACTTACTGGATGCTTATTAGTACAAGAAAAACAATTACTTACTTGGAAGCAGACTATAACTTTACCTGTGAGCAATTAACTTTATCAGAACCTAAGTACAGAATATACATTTCAGAGAACTCAAAAATATGCATTCCCTAAAATGACCATAATGGTATCTTTATGATAGTCCATTATGGATTGCGTTACTTATTTTGTCAGGACTCCAAACTTTCACCGAGGTTGGTTTTTTTAAAGAAAACCCTTTTCTAAAGCTCCCATCCAGTCACAGAAATAAAGGTATAAAGGAGCTTCATGATATTTTCATTTGTTCTCCCTCCCTGAAATAATATTTCTATGATCCAACTCCATCTGCATAATGGATTTACAGCTCTTTATTGCTAACATGGTAAAAGAACTTCTTCATATGAACTTCTTCATATAAACTTCTTTGTATAACCAGTGTGAGTGAATGGCCTGGTGAGGGACACGACTGTAAGGGATGGGCAAATGGTCAGACAAAGGTCTTGTCTGCTAATTATGTTCCCCAATTCCTTATATTCCCTCTCCCATCCAGCACTGATTAACCCAGATCTCTTTTGCAAGCTTCTAATTATTATCAATTAATTATTATCATAATATATGTATACATATTATCAAGAATATTATTCTATAGGCTTCTTACTTATATTAGACTTTTTTTCCCCCGCTGGTTCTTGCATGCCTTAGGTAGAATACAAGTTTGAGTATGCCAGAGCAGTGGAAGAAGGTCTGAGATATGTTGTCCTAGTGAGAACAGTGGAGTTTATTGCTTCTTGAAAAAGGAGTGGGATAACAAGCTGCATTCAATCAACTCAAAAAAAGCCAAAAATCAAATTTCTTTAAGATTAGTATCAAATACTTGGATCCTTTCCTCCTAGGGTAAGAAAGTGTCCATTGGAGAAAATCTCCCAGAGAAAAACAGAAAATTTGGAGGCAAAATCAGATGATGAATTTAAATGTATTCTGTCAATTTAGTGCTTAAGCAAGGAGTGGGCTGGCTCTGTAGAGGGTTTGTGTGCAGGTCAGACAGGGGTTCCTGCCAGACCCCTTCAGAGGGAGCTAGTTCCTTCACTGGCCTTTGCAGGAAACAGCACAGAGAACTCTTGCTGAGACAGAAATCCATCACTGCATCCACTGATGGGTAAAGAGGCAAAGTCCACATTAAAGCACAGGATCTACTTCAGATAGGTAGAACTGAGACTCCATTAAAGAGAAAAAGGAAAAATTATTAGTGACTGTGGCTGAGGGCACTAGGACAGTATTACAGGGATCTCAGCACACACTCAGGAGCATGCCCAGCCCCAGTAACAGCCCAGCTCTCCACCAGCTGTATTTGACACTCAAATGTGGAACCTAAAGCTGTCTGGGTGGTTTTAATATATCTTTTCAGTGTTAGTGCATAATGCATTTTTAATGGGGGGCAGTGCTGCAGGGGCAGAGGAAAGTGGTGCCACCAGGTTTTTCCTAGAACTCTCCCTCTTTCCTAGAACTCCTCCAGCTCCAGGGTAAGGGCACTGTGCATGGTATTACCAGAAAAATCACAAAATGCTATTTGAACTTTCACATTTTGATGCCATGCAAAACTGGGTCACCAAAGTCCTTCTTGAATTCAGAGGGCAATATTTATAGTGACAGAGAGAGAGGTTTAAGGAGATGTGGACATTTCAATACTGCACACACATGTACAAAGTGAAGTACAAAAGAATCCCTTGGGAAAGTGTTGAGAGAAGGAAAGGTGAAAAGCAGTTAACATGCAATCAAGTTGGTAATTGCAGGAAAATCACTGGATGATTTTAGGGAGGCTCCATTTTCACACATTTATAGCTGTGTCAGTGCCCCTGGCCTGGATGACACCTAACACTGCACTGCCCCCTCAGCATCCCCTCACAGCCAGGAATCACTCGGGGGCAATAGCCCACCTTTTACACTGCAGGTATTTCCACAGTGCCTTGCTTCCCTCAAACAAAGATTGACCTTTTCCACACATGACCAGTTCTACAGACAGTCCAGGTCTCATGGCTGAACATTTTTGCTTAAGACCCATAAGGACAAACTTTCTGTGACTCCCCACCAACTCAAACATGTCCTAGATTTGGCCAACATTAAAAATGGAGATTACATAACTGGAAGTGTGTGTGTGTGTGTGTGTGTGTGTGTGTGTGTGTGTGTGTGTGTATCTATATATATATGTTTGGCACACCAAGTGTTGCTGCTCATCAACCCTCATCATTTGGATACACTACACAGTATTTTTATTGCAACTGGGAAACTCACTGTTATGCAGGGCATAATGACCTCGAGGTGTTTTGTTTGTAGGTGTGTTTTGGTTTCTTTGTTTGCTTAATTATGAGTGGCTTCTAAACATTCTTTACTCAAACTTTCTGTAAGTGCTCAAGTTGGGACAGTTTGATCACCTGGATGTTTGCAGGTAGTGGACAATGAGGCACAAACAAGAGGGAGACAAGCCAGTTATATTTTCTTGAATAATTGTAACCAAAGGATCCTACCGATCATTTATCTCTAATCACCCTACCTCTACTCCTACCTATTTTTATTTATGCAGTTTAGTATTTCATTCTAGTTTTCTGAACCTTTGCAGTAAAAATGAAGCAAATCTAACTTTATATTAAATCAATATATTCAGTGGTTATTTGATCATTTCCTTTGGCAATATCACATATACTCGATCGAACAGCTACAAGAAAGGGGATGGCACTTCTTGTTTGGAAATAAAGAGCCATGTTGCACATTTGAAAAAATTCATAATGAAACCTTCATTATAGAGACATATATCTCACCATCCATCATCTCCAAATGCGCAGGCTTGGAAATGAAAACCTGCCTGTGTTTAATTTGATGGGCCGAGCGTTCAGCATTCCCATTATGCCTGGGGGAGGGGAGTGGCATTTATTTATTCACATCTGAAAACAGATAGGTAAATTTTGGAGCTTCATCTCACCTCAAAATCCTGGAACCACTTATTTGGAAACAACCCCAGATCACGCATCCTCATTCCCCATCTCACCAAGGGCTCCATTGTTTGCTCCCAATCATGGCAGGGGATTTGCCCTGTACTCCCCTCCCAAGCTGTGCAACATCTGCTGGGGGGGGGTATTTCCTTATTTATTTATTTATTTCCCCGATTTTGTTTCTAATCTCTGTTTCTTTGTGGTTTCCTGGAGTCATCCTGACAAAGCCACATATTCTGTTCCTGTCCTTTATAGCACTGGAGGGCACTGCAGAACACATGAAATTTGTTTCTAATTTTACATCTGCCAAAAAAACATTCCTGGGTTACAAATACACGCCAGCAGAACTTGGTAGGGCCCATCCCGCTAACACCACAAGACAAACAAGCCAAAAGGAAATAAAAAAGACTCAAATACAGCACAAATATTTTTGCACTTCTTTCAGCTCGTGAAGCCTTTTCCCTCACCTTCTCCCACATTTCACCCAAGTTAAGAGTTTTGGTATTCTATATTAATGTTTACATTTAGAAAAATCTACAATACAAGATGATGAGAAGCAACAATTCATTTTTTCCTCTTCTACAAGTCCCATACATAAGGAGATGGCTAGAAACACTTTCAGGCAGAAGCATGTGGAGGATGGCTCCCTCCCCAACATGTGACTGAAACACTGACTATTTCAAGCAACTGGCCAAAATCTTGGTGCTCCAAAACCAGTTTAAACTCAAGGACTGATCACAGCTGCATTGCTGCCATTTTCTTCTCATCATCACAGTTTTCTAAATAATATTCTAGCTAAATTGTCTTCAGCTTTGCAATCATGGCATGTCAAGTCCTGAGGTAGCCTCCAAGGAAGGAAGGGCAGCATCCCAGCACAGATGCAGCTGCCAGGTCAGCAAGGGGCTTTGGCAGGGCCCGTCAGGGATGGGCAGCACCACAGGCACTGCCCCACTGATTGCTGCCCCAGGCTGCAGGCTCGGGCTGTGCTCTGGTGTCTCACTGTGCTCTGGTTGTGATGCACTGCAGTTTCACTTACACGCAAGCAGCAGCTCCCAGTCTGGCTCAGACTTGACGGCTGCAAATGTCAACAGACCAAGGAACACAAGTCCAGGTTTATTTTCATTAGCAGCAGCATTGTCATGGTATTTCAGTGCTCTGCAAGCACTAATTAAAGACCTTGCCATAAGGAACCTGAGAGAAGGTTTCAGAGCTGGGTCCAGCTCTGCAGCCTGCCTCTATCAGATTAAATGTAACCACACAGATGTCCCAGCACTTGCTACAAACCACAGAGGAGACTCTTGCACTGCCCCACTTGCAGAACTTTTCACCTGACAAAAAGATTCAGCTGTTTCTCTTGATAGAGAATCCCAGACCTGCTCTGGCAGTGCTCACAGGCACTGGCTGTGCAGTGGTGCTTTAGGGAGTCAGGGCAGCCCCCAGAGAGGTGTTTCCTCCAACAGGGTAAACAGGTCAGGTGCTTATGGATTACAGACTCAGCAGTTCTCTCCTCTTGATCAACAAAACCCACATCACAAAGTTAGGCTCAGTTCCTTCCACTAAAACATGCTGGGCAAAACCTAGTCTGAACTACAGAAAATTCATCAACTTGTGCACTATTCTCATTGAAAACTTCCACCATTCCCACAGAATTTCCCTGGACAGCACTAAATGTAATCCAACATCTCCATTAAGGAGCAGGTCTGAAGAGCGTGCTGCTTTGCAGATTGCATTACAGAAATTTTACAGGGCTGAACTGAAAAACCCAATTTTTTCAGTTGTGTTTGGCCCTTCATGGTCTAACTTCCCCAGTGATCACTCTTGATGAGAGATTTCAGCCCTGCAGGCTTGCTAGAGACTAATCTGCCTGTGTCCACACAGGCACAGCCTATCCTCACTGTACTAACGTCTGTTCCAATATGGATTATGGACTAATAAACGGAATGGTTCTGCAAATCTTCCTGGCCTCTACTTTTTAGCTGTTATAAGAGTCATATTTCCTAAAAGGAGAAACATATGGCTTGTATCTATCCAGCACAAGATGATCACAGAGTGTGCTGCTGAAATGTACTTGGAGAAAAATAAAGCCATCTATAGAACTGTGAGAAGATTCAATTTTTGTATGGGGTGGGGGTGGGGAGGGCTCTCCTGTCTGGAGTAAAAATATTGAAAGGGAAAAAAATTGAAAGTTTATGTTCAGATCAGCCAACCCTACACATTCCCTCTTTCTGGCTTTATAGCCCTTTTAAAACATTTTCATTGAACTTGTAAGATTCAGAAGTGAATATGTTATTTCAAAATTCCTTGTTTTGCAAAGACTTCAGACTTTTCAGAAAAGGAAATTTTTTGCTTGAAACAGTTCAATACATTTCACAAAAAGCATTTCTCTCTTTTCCTTCAGCCACCTTCAGCATTTTCATTTTTTTTACATAGTGTTTACTATAAAACCATAAAAAACCCACAACCAAGACTAGCTCTAGTCTCCACAAGACAATTTTTAAAAAGATGCAAATAACAAGACTTAATTTTTAATAGTAACTACCCACTATATTCAAAGGTTCACTGGTTTAAACTTTTTATCCTAACTTTGATATAAATATATGCCCTTGTACTAACTATTCATCTCAATTTCTCATTCGTAACACAGGGATAATAATGCTGGCTGTACTTGCCTCAGTGGAGGGGATTAGTTGGTATCTACATGAATCCTGCCCATATAAAGCACAATCATTATTGCCTGAATGGCAGTATCTGCTCCACTAGCCTTGAGAAGTATCATGTGCCTTCTGGCCCCAAAATTAAAAAATGCATTCAGCATTTAAAATATTTCAATTCTTGCTACATCAGAACGGAAACCTACAGACAACTGGGAAGTTTGCAGAGCAGGCAGTGCAGAGGAGGCAGCATCCTAAGGACACCATCACACACTATGAGGTACACAAGTTACTTCCTGTCTCAAGTGATCACTGCCAGGCCACCAGCACACAAAGCAGACTGGTCACCATATTTCAGTTGCATTTGTCACAATGTCCAGTCCTGTCTGTTCAGGGAAAAAACAAGAACCCCAAATGAAGTCACACATTTCCCCCATACTTGTCTATTCATCCTACTTTTGCTATTGCTTCCCTACCAATTTTCTTACAAATTATATATATATATATTTAATGGCATGTAAGTTATCCCAGTATGTACTTTTACATTTGCAGCTGGAGTTCCAGCCTGAATTCTGGATGCCCAGCTTTTTGTCAGTTAATTGCAGGAGTGAGATGGGAAATATATATATTTTTTATTGATAAAGATAAACATGATTTGTAAGATGAGTCAAATTAACAATCGATTACACACTAATGGGCTCTAATCAATACATTAATTTAACTAAAAGGAGGGGAACAAGAGGAAAGGTGGAAGAGTAATTTAGAATAGCAGGACTGTTCTGCTGGTTTAAAAAAAAAAAAAAAACAGCGTATAAAATAAAACTGAGCCACCCTTTATGGAAGAATGCAATATCCTCTCTCTCATTCTCTCACCTTGTTTCTCTGTATGATGTGGCGTGTGTTTATTAAAGAATAAAAGAGCAATTATTACATTTCCAGCAGATTGCAGGGCTGAGCCAGCAGTAGAGCAGTGTCAGCCTGCTCTCTAGTGTTGCTGGAGGTGTGCAGCATCCGGCCACACTCCCAGCTGCACCCGCTTAGAGCACAGCCCAAAGCCCGAGGAGTTTCCTTGCTATCTTCTGGGTGGTAAGGAAATCTCAATTATGCACACAAGGGATGTGGTTAGGGGAAAAAAAAAAGGAGAAAGAATGTTTAAATTGTATACGTAAACTGTTTTGTTTTACAAGCTGGAGTAAATCAGCACATTTGTAGGCCATATTTATCTGATCCACTCAATAATAACCTCTCTCAATGAACACTATTGATGTGGCATTTATGCCATTGCAGAACATAACCAATCCCTTAAATTCAAATAAAGCATTAGTGAAAAAATAAGAATTTTTGCTTCTGGGCAAGTCACTAGCGCACAAATTTCTTCCATGTTGCTGTCAGGAACGGAGGTGGGAAAATATGCCAGGAACGGAAGTAAAGGCAGAATTCCTCCTGCTCCCTCTGCCTGACAAATTCAGTCCTCATTTGCAGCCCCATACCATTAATAGAGGTGTCATGGTCTAAAAACAAACCAACCAACTTCCCTCCCAAAGGGATGAAGAAAGGAAAGCAGTGCTTTTAGAGCAGTTTCTAACGGGAGGCCCAGCCCTGCAGGCAGGTCTGGGGGAGCCTCACACGGCCCCAGTGAGGCTGTGAGGCTCAGCAGGGCACAGGCACACAGGCAGCCGGGTCTGCTCTGGGTGACAGAGCTCAGGGCTGTGTGCTCAACCCTCCTCAGCCCATGGCACACAGCGCCTTGGTGCTCTCGAGCCTTGTTACACACACAGAATGGAAAGGGAGATGATCACTGTTCGTGCCAGGTAATTCCAAGAAAAGCCAAACACAAGCAATGGAGCTGTTAGCACAGCACAGAAAGTGCCATCTCCTACAGGAACTTAGAGGGAAAAGACAGCATGTTACACACTATGCTTCGGTAGAGAAAGCACCTTCAAGGCACATCTCTGAAAAAGCTCAGTTGCACAATGTAAATCAGGAGAAATGCCAGTGGAGCTACTCCTGTTTACTGACACTGAAACCTCTTGTCCAAGACTTCAGTACAATCTCAGTAACCCACTGTACTCTCAGCAGGCTTGCAGATCAGGAAACAAGACTGGATCAGAAGTGCCCTTCAGTCTCTTTGAAATTTATTTCACTGATTCACTCTGAAATGTCTTCTTTTGAATACAGTCAATGGCAGCCTTAATAAAAAGATCATCATGCCTCTAGAAAAAGCATTTTGTCAGCTTGAGACAAAGAAATGGGTTTGGGTTTCAGGCCAGCAAAGCCCACTGAGAGAGCAGAGAGTTCAGCTCCTGCCTAGGATGCCCTCCAGAACATCCACAACCTGTGGTGCTTCTGTGAGCAGCATTTCTCAGACCCTTCTTAAATATAAAGTTTCTGGCCAATTGATTACCAGTGCAGAGGTGCTCAAACACCAGTCTCCTCTTGGAGAATGGGACTATCAAGTACATTTCAGCTGGTATTACAGAGGAAACAGCTACAACTACATGGGTTTCATTAGGTGTAATTCAGCTAATATCCAGTGTATACCTAAATCAACTCAGTCTTAGGAAGCTTTCCACAATATATATGCAGCTGCTGAAAATGGATGACTTCTTTCATTAATATTTGCTTCAGAAAATATCTAATTCACTTTGGTGGTGTTTATGTGCTTTCTACAACTACAGCAATAAATCAGTGTGCTGGGAAGAACATTTCACAGAAAAGGGAAATCTTAGGCTGGTATTAAAAAGCACTCATTCAGAATGAACTCTGAACTTGTGAAATGAAAATTTGAAGATTTTATGAAAAAATCTACCAATCTAGATGATGAGAACAATATGATGATATTAGAACTACAGATATTGAAGATACTAGTTCTGATTAAGTGCAGCCACTAACTGTACACAGGGAAATATTCACAGCCAGTTTGCTAACCAGAATAACTTAAAATTATTTTGCTCTGCAGTAACAACTGTCCAATATGCATATATACCATTTTTATTAATCCCATCAATTTTTTGTTGACAATGAGTGATCAAATACACAAATTAAAATTATCTGGTGGTTTAGCTTAAATTAATTTCTCTTGTTAGTAAGTTTAAGTTATTATAAAGAGTGGTGAAACCCACATGGACTTTAAACCATGCAGGCAAAACAGCCTCTGCTGTCATCATGTTTACAGAAGCTCAGCCTCTGGCTGTGCTGGGTAATACCCTGCCTCACTCCAGCTCTGCTCTCTGGGCACATTTTACATACTTTTCATAACTAAAAATACGAGTTTTATAAGCAGAAGCCTCTTGTTTTGTTTGTTTTACTGCTAGACTTCTGGAGCGTTATTTTGATTTCTCTGGCACTGGATAAACCTTATTGATGTCAGTGAACTCTGAACCTGTAGTTCTGAGTATTTTCAAAATAATCTCTCTGTGTGGAAAGTGAGACCAGGCTAGGATCAAGCAGAACACTGCAGCAAAAACCTAATGTGTTTATTGAAACCATCTCCAATTAGCAGGAGAAAACATTTACAATCTGTTGCTTGAAAACTATTTACCGGTGTAAATTAAAGAGAATTAACTCCTTCTTGAATACTATTTTATTTATTATCGTACATTTAGACTAATAGTGAATGAATTAAGCTTTTTATGAATTTACCCAAAAGGCTTGTCTTCACAACAGCTCTGCACTAACAAGCAGTCCAAACTCTGGCAGCAGCCATGGTTTTAAGAAAGCCCCACACACAGTGCCTGAAACCCCCCGGGGTGTTTTCAGGTAGGGAAGGCCAAAACCAGCCTTATGTATATACACCACTTTGATGGCAGTATTGGAAAGTTAAATAACCAAGAGCAATTGCTGCCTACACATCTTGCTGGGTACCTGGCATATGCTGATTATTTTTCTCAAATCAATTAGCTCTGTGCAGCTTTTACCCTTAATCCACTTTTATCATTAATTCCTATTGCCATGTGTCTTCTGACTTGTATACACTGACCAGCTCTGTGCCCTACAAGCCTTGCTCAAGCCTGCTCAGCCTCTACAGTCTCAGGAGTATCTTTGCCTGCTGTTTATAGTGAAGATTTCTCCAGTTTTATTTATTAAGCAGAGCAGGGCTAAGCTTGGGGCCAGCAGCAAAGGAGGAGTGCAGACCTCCGAGGAGTAACAGAGCCCATGAAGGAGGCTTGAGCTAAAGCAGAGCAGCTGCTTTATTCTGCAGCTCCCTCTACTTGCTGCATCCCATCATGGCAGTGGGACGATTTGCCTCTGTAACCTCCCAATCACTCTTGCACAGGTCAGATCGTAAGATCAATATAAACAAGAAAAAAAGAGACATGTACTCATGTAAGAAAAGCCAGGAAGTTCAAAGCTATAGCTGACAGTCTGAATTTAACTCTGACTGATCTGGGAAACAAAAGTAGAGCAGTGACATGAATGAAGGATGAAGTGTCAGGCTGTAAAGTACTTGGTTTTTATCAATTTAAGTCAAGCCCTTACAATGACTACCTCCAAATTTCTCATATTGCACAGAAAACAAAAGTGAAGAAACATTGTTTTCTAAATGTTTACACATGAGAGAGGCCCACAGCTCTCAAATCAATATCTTGGTAATTTAGCCATTTAAAAAAATTAGTCCACTGCATTCTGTACACGAGGCATTTCCCAATCCCCAAACTGTGCTGCTCACAGGGACAGATCAGTGCTTCCGCTTCTGCGTTACCTGCCTGCAAGTACAGCAAAGCCAACAAATCACAACAGCACACAGTGCACTTCACAAGTATAACCAAACACTAAGGAACAGCTGTCAAAAAAAGAAGACCAAAACCCACTCTGTACAAGCAGCATGGCAGAGAAAGGCTGGCTCTTGAAACACTGAAATTAGCAGCAGTGACAAATGGTCTCAGCAGGCACCCATGGCTCTCCCTGCTCTGCCACCAAGCCTGATGAACCTGCCAGCAGAAAACACTTCCCTTACTGTTGCACTGAGAAGGGGGCAGTTGATCAGTTGTTTAGGACTGAAGTACTGCACTGGGATCAGGTGGAAAGCCTGGCTGAGATTCCCCAGTTTAGAGTCAGATCCCGTTAATTGCCTGCACAAGAGCAGCTCCCAGCACAGTTCTGGCTCTCTGTGCTCCAACTATGCCATCAGAGGTGAGGTCTCACTGTTTCCAACTCACTGTGTTCAGGTAGCAATGCCACCCAAACCCACATCCTCAAAGTTCTCTGAAAAGGCAGCATAGATCCCTACAGCTGAATTTGTTATTACATTTTCCAGAGGCAGATTCTGGGCATTTTAAAAATATTTGGATCATATATTCATTACTTAGCACATAAATTCCTTTACTATATTGCTGGGAAGAGACAAAATAATGTAAGTTTTTATTACAGCTGCCTCCATTGCACATGGTTAAAGCAATCTCCTGAAAGAGACCATTGAGTTTCATAATTCAATGAATATTTATATTGTTTCAGAGAAAAAGAAAACTTGAGAGCCTTGTTTTGCAAGATTAAGCAACAAATGTCTTATATTTCAAATGAATTGCTAAGACTTAATCCTGCAATTCTTTTCTAATCCAGGCAGTCCTAAGGACTACCATGAGATCAAGGACTCCTGACAGGAGTGAGTTTGCAGGGTCAGTGCTTTCATCTGTGTAGAATGCATGCAGCCAGTCACCAGGTGAACTCATTTCACTGAATTTCTAATCCACTTGAGTATTGTGGGTTTGAAAGTTCAGATAAAAATAAAATCTAAGGAAAAAAAATAATCAAACCTTATTGAATTTCCTTTCCACTTAGACAATGAAATAGCAACGCAGAAGATGAAAAATGTGTTCAGTGAGAATGTGATGAAATATGTAATAGGACCCAGAAATGGAGGTGCTGCTCCTGAAAATGAAAAAGTACAAATTGACCCTCTTCTACATTTCCCCCTTAAGCAGAACATGTGTCTCCATGTCCAGTCACACACACGTGTGTGAAATGCCTTTGACCTACACGGAACTGTCAGTAAGGTCCTTCCCTGCCATCTCACCTGCCATGATACCAATAATTCTCCTCTGCTGTAACAGCAGCCCTTCCAGAAAAGGAGCAATGCAGTGGTGATGGACAGGGCTGCTCTGCCCCTACACTTGGGGTTCCCAAGGCACAGGCATCACAGGGTGCAGGGAAACTAAGTAGCTGTACCTATTTCTACCTTAATTTTTACAACAAACAGCAATCATGCAGCATTGATTAGAGGCTCTGACCAGAGCCCACACCTAAGAGCCCTCCAAGGAGGGCCAGAGCATCGCATAAGAAACTGGGAGCACTTTATTTATGCACTAAACCCCAATGGAAACAGGCACACGATCACCTCTAGCACGTCAATGAGGTTCCCCCAGTCAACAAAAGGCTCTGCCACGCCAGCCCTGAAAGGGGCTGTCCCCACTTTCCCCCTGCCAGTGGTCCCAGGTGGCTTTATCCCCACCATGATGACAGAAGCACAAGAGAGCACAAGCATCTCTGAGAATGGACTTGTGTAGAAATGAAGATATTTAACAGGTCTGCAAAGCCTTACCTGGGGCAGGTGAAGGCAGGAAGAGCACGCAGGGGCACCTGGGGATGGCTGATGGGGATGGTCCCTTGCAGCTCTGAGTTGCCCCTGTTCCAGGTATGAAAATTTATTGCAAATCATCAGGATAATTTTTTTGCCCATTTCATATGAAACTTGTTGCCCAGCTGCAATATTTTATTTTAAACACAACATTTTAATATTCCTATCAGTTCACCTGCTTGTTCCTTGACTGAAATAAAAAGTATGTAGTAGTCAAATATGACAAAGATGCTTTTACAGGTTTTAATAATTTTTAGAAAACTCGATTATTTGAAAGGTTTTGCTCCAAATTTAAATATTTGCAACTCCTATGAAATCAACCAAATTGTTGTAATTTCTAAGGTTTTTGTGTTTCTTGGTCTTTTGAAATACAAGAACTCATAGGCTGCTTAGTCTGAACACAACATGAATCTGAGTACTATTCCTCAGTCTGCAGGCTTACATGAACACTGTTGTGATTGCAGCTGGGTCACAGGCTAAATTCATTAATTAGAGTACCTAATAAATTGTTATTGATATTGTCCAGTTGTTTGTCACCACCCAAAATGGTCAATAATGTCAACAACTGAAAATAGAATGTAGCAAAAGCCAAGCTAAGCTTACATAAATTAACTGAGGGGAAAAGCACAGATGAAGATAGAGGTAACAGGGGAGTGAGTGAGGGGGATGCAAAGAGGTGGCCAGAGATTTGTGTGTCCTGAAATGCTGCATTCAGTTAAACTCTTGAATGGCACCTCACAGGCTCCTGCTCTGCATTAGCAGGAGGGAACAAACACTGGTTTTTCTCCTTAACCTCCTGCCATACCCTCGGTAGGCTACACTCTTCTTTGCTTGAGTAAAATGAAGAAGTTGGTGTAGCTGGAAGATATTTTTCCATTTGATTTTGCAGATGTGGCTGGAGGGAGTGCTCCTTTGGAACATCAAAGCTTTTCATGAATATATGTTATTTTGGTAATGATCCTTCTGTAGTCTAACAAGTCTAAAACAACCATTTTGTGAAGACTTCATTTTTCTTTTACTTTTCTTGACAAGTGTTTTCTATAAAAGAATCCAGATCTTGACACTGAAATTAAATATTTGTTTTAATGTGATATATTAACAGGTCAAAAATAATTTCCCCCCATAAGCCACTTCACCTTTTTTAAACCCAGGGGTCTTTCACTGTGAACCAGAACTGCACAATTCTTTAGACTGTGCTGAGCCAGACAAACCCTGTTTTCAGCCAGCAGCAGCAGCGAGTCACAGTTCAAACTGTGCTGCCCTTTTCCAGCATAGGCTGTGACACCTGTCTGCTTTTCTTGAATATTTGTATCATCTTCCTCCATTTCCACTTGAGGTGGGGTCCTGATGCTGAGATTGTGCCAGGCAACTCATGGTGCAAGGAAAAGCTTGACGCTGCCTTCCCTCCTCAGCCTGTGGGGCTGAAACATGGGCTGGCCAGAGACCTGACACCCTGGGACAGGTTCAGACTGAGCACTTGAAGGTTTGTCTCTGACTGCAACATTTGGGTGTTTCCCACTGGCAATTAAAAATGATGAGAAGTGGAGAAGGGAATCACTGCAGTGAGCTGAGGCAGCCGAGCTGCAAGGAAAGCTGGGGCCTGAGCAGAGCTGCTGCTGTAGGATTTTCAAAATCTGTAGGAACAGACAATATCACTGCCTAATCCCCAGTGATTTAAAATTACAACAACCAACATTAGGATCAAAAATTTGATTTATGCATTTTAAGTTTACCAAAAGGAGGTTTTTTCCCCTCATCAGTTGAATTCCTTATGGCTCCCAGAAAGAAACAATCTTTCACAGGCAGTGCTGGAACAGCCTGGCATAATCACTCAAACCTAATGTTGGATATTTATTGCTGTCATCAGAGACTTAAGGTCTAAAAATCCCATCTTATAAAAATAATTTTTAAAAATGAATGTAATGACTCCACTGATCCATTGCTGCTAAATCTGAAGTACATGGAGAATTTGGATTAATTCACACATTACAATTGATAAAATATGTTGGACTGACCTCAGTGGCTGCAGTGTGGAATATCTGGAATATTGGATATATACACAAGCATTCACTTGTTAACTTTTCTAACTTGCTGCAACTCTGCTTCAGTCTCCACTAAACTGATGGAAGGTTCCTAACTGTGTTAAATAGGAAATCCTTAGGCCAATCATTATCCTGTGAATGTCTATATTTTCTTAAAAACTTTAATCCAGATATACATATAGACATGCAAATAAAGACTAAGATTTTTTTTATTCTCTAAAATTTCAGGATATTCTGTAAAAGTTTCACACTCTTACCCTTGTCTAGGGTTAGCCACTGCTTTGGGGAGTTATGATTCATGGAAATCAAAGGACTTTGGATCAGGACAATAATTTACTGTACAACTCAGTGACTTTGGTAGACTTGCACTCAATTTTTTGTTGGTCCAGTGATTTTAGGCCCTGAAATACAGACATAGCTCTCAACTCCATTTCTATTCTTTAGGAGCAGAGCAATGCATGAACACTTTTTATGCTTTTACCACACATGTCATTCCCTTTTCTTTCTAGGAAAATAGTTTCCTGTTATTTTTAGCTCAAATCACAGCTTCATTTTTTTAAAAAATATATAATCTACAGTTTCTTAGTAGTCCCCCAAACTTAATTTCCTGGGCTGCAAAAGAAAGCTGGAAAAGGTGAAAACACCATTGACTTTTGATCTGTTTTGTTAAGAGCATGACAGGCTTCTCAGATCCAGCTCATAGTCCTCTTTTAAGTACCTTAAGGTAAAAGATGCAAGTCACAGCTATGTCAGAACATGCTCTGCTCACCTCCTCTCCCCCCCTCAAACCATTTCTGACCCTGCTTTGGGGGACAATATTGAAAACAGTGAAAATATAACCCTGTTAAAAACATGAATCAAAAAGTCACTGCTTGTGGACATGTTTTTAAAATTGCTTAGTTGCATGGAAGTCCCTTTAGTGCTTGAAGGACTTTAATAAAATTGATTTTCTGAGTATAGCCTTTTAGCAGCTACTGTATAAGCTTGAAATATGAACCCTTCATTGTTGGAAGTGTTTCATTTTTGCCCTGTAACTAATGATCAAGGGAAAGAATGTGTTCAGAATTCTCCATGGTTGCCATTTTCATAATTAAATTGTGCTAATAATAAAGCTTTGCAGACTTTAAACAAACTGGCACTGGAGTGGAATGTGGTTTGCAGTGTTTCATTTAGAGACCTCTGCAATTAGCCCTTAATGAATAAGCATACCACAGTGATAAGTAAGACATCTCTGTGAAGAGGTTATTTACCAAAGCACAAAACTGTGACATTTTCATTCCAATAAATGAAATCTATTCTCCAGATTTCTTCTGAAGGCTCTTAAGTAATTTGGGAAGTTAAAGCCCATTAATTGTCTTTAATGCCTGATGTGTAATACCAGTAATACGGCACCACTGTTCATCCTAAGTACAATGGCTCAAAAATAAGCAGCTGAGTCTGCAAGACAATTACCGAATATGAGCTGCACAAATAGTGCAGATCTACTGGCTTCAGTAAACTGCACAGAACTTTAGAATACTAGAATCACATTCACTGCAGAGCCATAGATCCAGGTTATACTTTTCCCTCCCATACTGCCTACCTACTTACGCTAAAACTCATGTTACAAGATTCTTTCCTGTATTTGGTCATTAATAAAAGATTTAAAAAAAAAAAAATAACCCACACCCTACACATCTCAGGACATTTTGTGGTAGGGTAAATCTTGCAATAGTGCTGATGTATATCAGCAAGGAATCCAGCCCTTAGTGACTGAACGCACAGAATTAGGAGGTTGGGGTTAGTTCACTGACTGTGCCTCTCGTACAACTGCACTGCACTGCCCATAGGAGGGAGTCATTATTTTCTGGCAAAACTCATTCCAGCATCTAATGAACCAGGTGGAGTGGACTCTCAAAGTCATGCTTTGGCTCATATAGCACAGCAGGGCATAGGATCCTGATATTTTTCCCACGGACTTTAGTGGGTGTTGGATCTGGGCCTAGGAAGAGAAACCTGGTGACAGCTGGTAACAGGGACTATTGAGAAAAACACAGACTCGACAGACAGCCAGCAAACTGATACATACAGCTACCCATACAGCTACCACAGAGCAAGAGGGAGATACCACAGTATCTCCAAAAGTAACTGTGCTTCAGCCTAGGTTATCAAACCCAACTTTTTCCAAGTTGCCTTTTCCTGACAGGATCACAGGGACTACCAATCATCCAAGTGTGTTTCCTGTCTCACAAATATCTGGGTAGACAACTTCATACGAACACATTTCAATTCTACTCAAGAACTTGTTTTCTCCTTTGCACACAGCCATCTTTCTTTTCTTTTGTAAAAAACAGACAGGGACAGAGGAAAAAATAGTTGGTACACACAAAAACACCAGAACCTCTGATATATTTTAGGCTCCCTTCCATAATGATCTGATATAAATCTTTTCCAAAAAATAATTACAAGATAAAGAGATGGGAGAATAAGAAATAAGGAAAATATCTAGACATGCAATCTCAAGAACCACAAATAACAGACAAGTTTTGTGTAGCTTGCAGCACTTCTTGTGGCAAGACTGGGTACAGAAACCCTGCACACACCAACCTGGACCCTCACAGAAGGCTGCCACAGACCCAGTGCTCCTTGCAGCAGTGCTCAGCTCCAGCTGGTCAGCCTGCACAGGTACAGCACTCACTGACAAGCACAGGAATGGAATCATCTGTCCAGAGACTTTCTATTTAGAAAATATGCCACTACAGGGTCTTTAGAGCTGCCTTTATAAAATACTTAGGACCTGCTTTCAAAATCTGATCAGGCTCCATTATCCATGCCAACAAGGGATACATCATACAGTGAGGAAAACTGGAAAAAAATGTATTGAAGAACACATAGCAGCTGATGGTGCAGAGCCACCCCACACCAGTGCCTCAGTATAACTGAGCTGAGGTCCAGCAGGGCTTAATTAGCTCCAGCTCAGCACTGGCAGCAGGTCAGTTATGATGAATGTCCAGCTCAGCTGGACATGACCTGGCTCTTTAGAGAGCCTGCTCAGATGTCTCTGTGTCTGTAGCACCATTGAGCTGAAAGTCAGACAGTTAACTCATGGATTACTATATTTGGGCTGTAGCTGAACTTTTTGTTTCACCTACTGCTCTTGAAGTTCCTATACTTCATCCCTCAGATAGGCAAAAGGAGGCTTTATGCCTAAATCTACACCTGGTCATCCATCCTTATAACCATGTATCATCCTGCTAGAGTTGCCCCTTAAATAACTGTCACTCTTTTCTCTTGTGTTTATATTCCCAATATGTCTGAATACAGAAAATTTAAACCACATTTTTTAAATGCAGATCCATGCTCTGAAGCACACATTCATGTTATCCATGGCATAAAAAAAAAAAATATATCCTTAAAATTCTGGCTGTATTTATTTTTAAAAATGTCTTACTCTCAAAGTTGGGGCAACAAGCCCCACAGGCTTTTCTTGGGAAAGTATGAAAAATTATTTGCTGTTGTCTTTTTAGTTCTCAAAAGCATTCAGTGTTAAATTCTCTACCTAGCAACACATGGAAATGATGTGCTATAGCCCACACCAAGCAATGGATTATCTTTGTAAAACTGGCAACATTACAATGGATGAACTTTATGCCAAGGGGTGACAGGGACAGTGTCCCAGCACCCAACATGATTTCCCAGGCACAAGAAGTTGCTATGTGGCTGTGATGACACCTGATGTGAGGCCAGGTGAGAAGCATCATGCCAAAGTCACACCCAACGTCCATGGGGAGCAGCCTTCTTGGATGAGAGGCAGCAGATGGATCAGAACAACTCTTTCATGGGCATCTTAATCCTACATCTTGTTGATTCAGTGGAGACTGGGTTTTGACATAGACTGTCTTGGGACTGGCACTTCCAGTCACAGTGCAGCTATTTCCCAGACTATTTTCACAAAATTGATTGAGTCATTATGCCTCGGTACTGCCGTTTTTAAAATTTATGTAAAAATAGATCTTGGAAGGTAATGAAAATTTAGAACTTCAAAATAGCATCTCCATCATATAACTAGTAGAGCACAGACAGAAACTTTTACACACACCTCCTCCAGGCTTGCCAAAACCCAGCCCCTGTAGCCAGACTGAGTGTGCATCCTGCATGGGACAGCCCATCGAGGCTGCACTGGTGGGAGCTCTCAGGTGTCACCTGGGCAAAACTGACAGCCCTAAACTAGAACCTCAAAAGTGAGTGAAGTGGTTATGTGTTTTATTTACACCAACTGTACCTAGGTACCAGGATTGCTATTCTACTTATTTTTATTCCTAGAGGAGCCCTGTGAATTCCTAGAAGTATTCCTGCAAACAGCAGTTCCGTGACTCACTGTGCAAAGCAACAAGAGGCAGTAACTTCTGAAGTAACTTCTTCATCTCTGTTATAATGTTCAGTCTCTTTTCCATTTAGACTTTATACATCGGACTAAAATATTTAGCACATAGAAATGGGACAAGCAGAAGTGCTTTTCTTAAACAGAAATCTCATACAGTTATTCATAAAGCAAATCAATTGAGGCAGGGAAAGAGAATACACCTCAGATGGGCCTGGGTGAAAAAGGAGAAGTAATACATTGTGTTCATTAAAGCAATATCAAAATTAAATTTAATACAAAGTACCTGAGACTAAAACCCAAAACTATTAACCCCAAAGCCACTAACTATTCATTAGCCAAGTCAATTTTGCATCCCATTATGATTCACAATGTGTAAATTCCCATTGAAATTGATTTAGTAAACCAGCTCTTTGATGGGCCTGAAATTAAAAGGATAGAAGAAAAGATACAACTAATTGAAGAACATAATTTGATGCTTGTAAAGGGTGCGAAATTTACTGAGAGCAGACTGGAGCTTTAATTAAAGACAACGGGCCAAATTCACACCTGGGATAATGACTGAGGAATTTTGCTGAGGTCAGAAGAACTGCAGCCACTCGTGGCAAGGCTGAATTAAGCTTCTGGTAGTGTCCATTTTTAAAAAGAACTAAGGAAAACAGCCTTGAGGGTGGGGGAAAGAGAAATAAAGTGAGAAATACATATTTCCCTGTCTGGAGGTTACCCTGACAGGCCTTTGTCTGCATTGAACAACACTGGGAATTTCTTTCTGTTTGCAGCAGATCATGGGGACAAATTCTAAGATGATGATAATTCTGTTCCTAGATTAGGAGTGATGAGAAGAGCTGAAGTTTCACAGAATTGCCAGGAAAGAGCAGAGAAATAAGCCCACATGGTAAACCACAGCCTTTTGAGTAAGGTCTTATTATTCTCCTCTCAGGGATGTTCAGGCGGTTTGAAACAATTTCATAACTTCTCTTTTTGTCTTGTTTCACAATTGCTTTGTGATGAACCATTATTAGAATATTTGTACTTGGGAATCTGATACTTCATCAATTTTACATCATTTGGTTTGTTCTATGAAAAGTCTCACCTTTATGAAAGAAATAACAGCTGAACAAATGATGATATTCCAGGTCATGAAGAAATTTTACATTATTTTCCAAGGAATTTTAGCTAACAATTTGAGAATGTGAAGGCCAAGATTAAAAAAAATTATTTTGTCTGCTTCCTTTGTAAGATATAGAGGCTTAAGCCATGTAATAATTTCAGTGTATAGCTGCTTAACCTATTAATTGTTAATCTAGATGATGAAGTGCACTTATTTTTGTACTGCAGACAGACTGTAAATAAGGTAACATTATTTCTTAACTTGTGTATGATTTATAATTTATTTATATATTATTATAATTTATAAGGGAGAGTCTACAGCTGACAAAGTGTTTAATACAGTAATGCAAAATAATGGCAAGTTTAAACTTCAGCAGAAAAGTTTAACACTTGCTATTCCTTATGTACCTCAGTGTGAAGCTGAGGAGTGTCTAAAATAGCACAAGGAGAGCCAGGAGAGAAGCTTTAAATTCTGTTTTACCAGCAGCAATATTTTGTGTTGGTTCTTCTGCTCCCTTTTTGGTGCTTCAACTGATTTAACACTGAGTTTTCTCTTGCTACAAAGTTGATTACACATTTCCAATCTGGGTCTGTCTTGCTCAACAGACTGGAATGCTCCAGTATAGACCTGTGGAATAATCTGCCCAAGAAGAATGTTCTTTTTTTGAATAATGATAAGTAAGTAGAGGACTACAATGCATAGCCTTGATATTTCAGGAATATTCCATGTCTGATATACTATCCACAGCCATACCTTGGAGATTGATGTAAAGGGGCTGATGTATCCAAAACAATGTGAGGAGCAAACACTCATAGTTAAAAAGTCTTTACCTACCATGAAATTTATGTGAAATTTAGATTATTTGTGTCTGACATTTAGACAGACAGACTGGGATGAGCCAGCAAGGTGCTCTAAGCCCACCACTGCACACATTTCCTATGCAGGAATGGTATGAGTTGATTTGGATTGCTTTGCCCATGTTATCTGTGGACTGCCAACAGAGTTTGTGACAGGCCTTAATCAGGTGGATGACAAAAGCAATCTGTGACCATACAAACATGCTCTTTAAATGTTCTGGACAGCTTTAAAATACACAGCAAAGTCTACAGAGACAAGAGTTTAAAAGTTGGGGTATTTGAGGAGAGCTCACTGGCCCACTGCCTTTGTGGCATAAATGTGTGCTGACATGGATGTGTTTCTCCCTCTAGCTGCTGGTGAGAAATCTCATCTCCACCATGAAAGGAGGTATTCTTATCCAGAAAGTATTACCAAACTTGGGAAGGGGCTGAAAAGCAGTAAGATTTCAGTACTGAGCAGTATCTGAGCTCCATCAACAACACCCACATAAAAGCTGTTGTGCAGGAGCAAATAAGAAAACTTGAGTTCTTTGCCTGGTGTAATTCACTTCATTTATTGACTTTTTTTCCCTTTCGTTTGTCAGTGGTTCTGAGATGCCTGGCATTCAGGATGATTTGTAATGTAAATTATATAATTGTACTTTCACATATTTTAACATCAAATAGAATGATTGACTACAGAATTTGAGCTGTCTACAGGTGGGGGTCAATTATCATCTGAATAATCACACTACCACACAAGAATAGCATGGCCATGGAGTGTGACATATTTTTATCTCTATGCATTTCAATGAAGTCAGGCTGGTACATAAAAGGTTATCACCTAGGAAACATATTTTCCTAAGCACAAGTTAAACATGCAAGCAAGATCAGCATAGATATTCAATTTAGCCAGTCAACCCTAACCTATTAATATTTTAACAAAATCCAGTGAGGATAATTTTTTTCTTTGATCCCATCTCATTTGAGCAGCCTGGAAAGGGAAGAAAAATTAAAAACAAAATAGTCAAGCATACAGAATGAGGTTATGTATTAAGTGGGCTATTTAATGTTTTTGGCATATTATAGCCCTAGGGAAAGTATGGATGGATTTAACAATCAAGATCTGTGTTCCCTGGGCCCACAAAGTTCGAGAAACATAAAATAATCTATACTTCCGAGCTGACAAATCTTACCTGACACTCTGCTTCATCTCACTGGGACTCTCTAGCTCAGCATTAATCATATGTTACAGGGAGTAAAAAGAAAAGTAAATCACACTAAGCTGGAAAGTGAGATGGAAGGTCTTTGGGCAAAGCTTTTAATCAATAATATGTGGGATAATAACCAGGAGCTATTGTTTGAATCTTCAGCTATGAAAAGGCAGCAATGCAAAACACAAAGCAACTACAAACTGCTGCCACTTCAAAGGGGTCTGAGGCAAGCCAAATCAGGTTGGTTTGCCCTAAATCCCACCTTCTCCCCTTCCCAGTCCATTAGCAACATTCTATATGCACGGTTCACCAGCATTTTGATCTAACTCCAAAACTGCAATTAAAAGTGTATATCTGATCCTATAGATCAGGGGACACAGTAGTATCATGTGCATTAATTTTGGGGTGTCTAATCTGAGATCCTTTGCTTTTCATTGACATTCAGAGAATGTTCAAAAAAAGGTCTTATTTCTCATGTTAGACAATTCCCCTCTTTCCCTATTAGCTTCTCTTTGCACAATTACTGCTAAAACACAAGACTGGTGTTATTTTGCTCTGAATTCTGCCTCATTTCCAACTACACCAACCTTCATGTCCATGTCTTCCCTTCTTTCCACTCCTCCCCGTGCACTAATAAAAGGAAAAAAGTAATCTGTTAAGCTATTTGTGTTCTAAACACTGAAGAATCCTTTAGTTTACATATGTTTTAGCTGTTTAATTTGTGGTTTAAGTTAGAATTTGTGATCAGTGAGTAGAAGGCAGTTTAACTAACTCAGTCTCTACGGGCTGAAGCCTCAGCCATGAAATGCAGGGCTGTGATTGATCTGACCTCCAGCTATTCATCCAGCTCAGTTCGTGACCTCTAACTTTCCTCACCCCTTCAATAATGTGTGTAATAATATTTGGTTTGCTTGGTTATGAACAGGAGGTGGAGACGCTGGTCCTGTCTCATACTTTTGTAATTATTATTATTATTTTAGGGGGTGGAGAGAGAGATCTACAGCTCAGAGTGAAACCTAACCCAAATCCAGTTCAGGCTGTCCATTAATGCAAAACAGTTTTGAAACTGTGAATGGAGCTCCAGTAATTCCTCCACTGTTGCTCAGCAGGAGCTTGGCAACACACAGCTTGCATGACTATAGTAAAAAAAAAGTCTCACAACCATGAAAACATTCATGGACCATTTTCACAAGCAAGCCTATCACTGAGGCAATATTTTTTTACCGCTGAGTGTGTGGCCACATTCTCTTCCTTTTACTTTGTTGCTTTTTTGGAATACAAATACATTTTTTTTTCTCCCTTTACTTTTTTGGTTGGTGTTTTTTGCCTATAACTTAAATTCAGGATAATTAATAATGGTCCTACCCTGCAATCACAAAAAAGATATTTTTCTGCTTTAGACATAATGATACTTGTAGAGTTTATTTTTTAAACAACTCTTTCGTTGAAGTCCAAAAAAATCTTTCAGTGTTATCATTTCAATACATGTTAAACTTTTCAATATTCTGAGAACATCTCCCTCAAAATAAATACAACAATAACCAGAATTTTTATAAATTTTAAATTAATAAAAATATTTTTGAAAGGTTAAGACGGACTACTGGAAAAAACCTATCTCAGCTTTTAAGGACATTTGGCTGGCTCATCAGTGACACCTTCTATCTTTATTTCAAAACTCCCCTATCAGTTTCCTCTCAGCAAATCCAGGGAAAACAGAGACAGTCCCAGTGAATTCACACATTCTTAAAATGAAAACATTTTATTGGCCTAATAAACCCACAATTTTTTTTATTAGTAGTTAAAAATAACTTATAGCAAATTGTTTCTCTGATGGCTCTGGACTTTTTCTCTGCTCATCATAAATTTATAAAAAAAAAATTCACCTTAGCTACGGCAGTGTCTGTTTTATCATACCAGCACCTGCTGACTCACTGCAAATACTCCTCCAGAGTGTCTGTCACTCCCAGTGTGCATCTCCTTGACAAACTGTGTGGTGACAGTCACAAGCTCTGCACTACCCTGGGGCCAGAGCGGATCGCGCTCACCGGGCAGGGGCACACACCTCGCACAGGGAAAGGACCTCCCTCTCCACCCCTGGGAATTCCTGACGTGCTGCCATCTCTGCTCTTTTTGGCCAGGTAGGTGAACCACTGCTCTACATTCACAAATGCAGACACACACTTTCCTGGAGTGGATTTCCCAGGTAAGACAAAAGCAAAACGAGCAGCGATTCTCTGCAAGGAGCCATGGCTGGGCTTGGCTGCGGTCAGGCTTTCTCTGGGTGGCCTCACCACCACATGGCACTGACTCCACTGTGTCTTCAGCTCCTGCAGCACTGGACCAAACTTCCAATTCCCTTGCAGGCAGCTGACACAGCTCTTCCTAACACCCAAATTCAGGATGTATTTGGTTGCTATACCTTTTACTGTCCTCCCAATACAGGAGAACAATCCCCCATAAATGTTTTCTTACACATTTCAAGAGAATTGGTATGTACCCTGAAATTACCACACAAAACATGGCTTTTATTAATTTTGGTAAAATATAACAAGATATGATGATGTAAAAGATGTTGTGGCAAATGAGAAGCCTCCATTTTTTCAACAGAACTTGCATAGGATCACCCACAGTCATTACTCATGCATCTGTTCTTACCCCAAATGGTGACCGACCTTTTTAGTTTCCTGGAGCTTTAACTGCAGAATAGATGACAGGCAGGAGATGATGTGGGGATGCTGGGGATGACATCAGAGCAGGCACTGTCCTGCACATGGCTCTTGCAGCATCTGCCCAGACTTTGCTGGGCTGCACTCAGCCTCTCTGAACATCGCTGAAGCATCACTGTTGCTAATAGGTTTTTTAAAGACTGTGCAAAAAGGATACAGTTTTGAAAACAAATAGGAAGTTCTTGGCTGCTTCTGCCTCTCTTGTATTTGTACATGTTCTACAGTAGTTCCTGCTACAGAGTCAGCATTTGTTAACAGCACTTACAGAAATCTACTTTAAAAAAGGAGCCATCGTTCTTTGATGCTACATTATAGTAAGAGTTGGTATTTTCACGATGGCTATTATATATTCAAAGCCACCATTTCTTAATTTGCTAATAGAAATCACTCCCCTGCAGCCTTGGTCTCGTTTGTAAGAACTCTGGTCTGCAATGAACCAGCCAGGAAAGCAAATACGGGCTGTGCATGCAGTCAGAAAACTCATCAAGATTTTCTGCTGGTTTTTATTCTACATAAAGGAATATATAAACCCACTAATGTCTCTGAAACCAGAATGAACTGCTTATAATGACTTGATATGAAAAAAAAAATCAGTTTCTTTATCATACAATAGGCTTTTGTACATCCTTTGAGGAAAGTGGTAGTGCTGTCTGAATTTAGACTGTGAAATGCTGAAACGTTAAATTTAATGGTGCTTCCTGTTCTAAGCTCTTCTGAACTGGACTTAGCAAAGACCAATGACCAACCCTTTGAACCCCCAAGTCTCCTATGATTTAATTTGTTATTTCTGAGAAAAAAAAAAGGCATGAATAAATAATGAGAATAAGGGACATAGTGACCAGAGACAATTCACCAGTGTCATTTACATATTACAACAGGGTTCCCAATTCCTAGAATTACTCCTAGAAAAAAATTAACCCAAATTCAGGATGACAGCCAGAAGCAAGAGCTGCTCTATTCCAAAGCTATCTTGAAAGGTTCACAATATTTTCTGATTGTATTTAAACTCTGTACCTTTTGGAACATGGAGAGTTAACATGGGCTGGAGAAAACAACACAAGCATTTAAGCCTCTGGTGTGTTATGAGTCAAAATTCACTTGGTCAAAGGAAAGGAAAATAAATAGCTCAACAAAATAACCTACAATATTTTTTCAGAAGATATCTGTTTGCAGGAAATATAACTTTTACAAGAACTTATCAGTTCTGACAATCCCCTTCACAGGAGAATTTTCTTAGGTATTCAGCTGAATTGCTTTTGTCAAACCTAGAAAGCACATGAAATTGGTAGCGATTAGAACAGTTGTTCAAAGTGTGACAAATCTGGGTTTAAATCCTTGATTCAGACCAGGGACTTCAACCTGGATCTTTCCCATCTTACCCAACTGCACCAGTAATTAAGTTTTTGCTTATTCTTGGCTGGACCTATGCATCTATTTCACATTTTTATTTTGTTTTTATTATCTCCGTTTGTTTCATCCTTATAAGAAAATTTTGCTTGAACAAAATTGCTTGGAAATGGAAAAATATTTTGCAGAAAGAGGGAACAATACAGTAAATGCAGTGCTAGAGCTCATTTTGCTATTATTTAAATGCATTGTGAAGCAGTGAAAAACCAGAAAATTACAGTTGTGTTTTAGGAAAAAGGCTTTGCTCACAAACCAAATTTTCTTCCTGAAAAGCAGTTTATTGCAATGTAGAAAGCTCACTAATTGGATTTATGACAGGCAAGCAGTAATGGTAAAAAGGAATAATGTGAACAGAGGAAAAATAAATGCATATTAAATTTTACAGACACCTACACATTTTCTCTGCTTTCCTGAACCAAGTACTCAGTGTTTCCAGATTTCTGTCGATTCTTACTTTACTTGGCAGGGAAGAAGTGTGGTTACTTGTGAGGTGAATAACCACACAGAATTAACTGCAATCAGCAGGGAGGCTCAGTGCAGCTGATGGGGAGATCAGCTGTGTGAAGTTCTGGAATACCCGGCCGATGAGAAATGCATTGTGCTAAGGTGCTCTCTTCCCACAGTATTCAGCAAGTCTGGTGTTTATTTGTCTCACATGCTAAGTCACCTATACATTTACACTCCTTTTATACACTCTGGCAGAACTGCATCACCTTCTAAAATTTAGCTTTTCATTTTGAGGGTTGCTGTATTTTTCCTGCTCAGGATAGTTCTGTGTTATCCTGAATTGCAGTGTAACCTATCTAATCTTGGCAGGCATAAATGTTTTAAAACACAGCTGAAATTGTGCAAAGAGTGCTACTCAAAGAGTGTGACTGCAAAAGTCACCTCGAAATATTGCACTTATTTCTCACTTTCATTTGGTGCCATAAAAGACCACAGCATCAATCATTAACAAGCTATTAACACATGCAGCTGATAAAAGTGTTCAAAGTCTGGTCAATACCAACGACAGAAATTCCTGGTTTACAGCTGGTTTAAGCTAAGTCTACGGAGCCCACACCAGTTATTTCCTTGGTAAGAAGGTGCCTCTGGGTTGTTTTGCTTTCATCTCTGCCTGTGTAATACACAGAGGCTTCCTTTTCTCGTTCCTGCTCTGCAAAACTTGTCCCTTCCCTCCACTGCCTCTCCCACTCATTCTTAAAAGCAGTTTGTAAGCACACAGAGACAGGAAAATTTTTCCATCAAATGCCATTTGATTTTAATATTATTATTACCTGGTAGTGAAGGTGCTATCAAAGGAATGAGAAATCTCAGCTCAATTTGCAATTTGTAAACACAATAAAATAGTGCTTATTAACAATAACGAACAAACAGGCTGTAATTTAGGCAACACCCTTCAAAGATATCTCCTTCCAGTTTTCTAAATTGTACCAAAACTCAGCCCTGCTCCTACAATTAATAAAGACAAAACCAGCTTTGGCTACCTGAATAAATAAATTTTAGCATTTTGTAATTCACTTGTTTTGATCGTTCATTTTGTTAAATAAAATCTCTGATGTCATGAAGCCTGAACAGCTGCTCAATTAGCTCATTACTTGTGTGTTACAAATGTCACTCGGGCTTTGGAGGGGGGTGCAGAGTGTTACTGATGATTTTCTCATTGTCCCTGTTCCTAGTAACACTTGTCAATAATTGCATTTACATGGTGAGAGTTTCTTGCCCCTATGCAAAGGAATTTAAGGTTAGCTTATAGGGAAAATGGCATCACAAACAAAACAGGCTCAGAAAAACATGAAAACACCTAGCCTCCATCTGCTCAAGTGTGATACACTTCAGAGCTCCCATTTCACATGTAAAACAGTACATGATTTATAATTTATATCTAGTTGGTGCAATCCTTCTCCAAGAAAAAAAAAATATTTGATGAAACATTGGCTTTATGTTATCATAAAACTATTGAGGAAATCAGAGAACATTTGGCAATTTACGTCTACTACAGCATCTTTGAAGTTTGGATATTTATATTTTATGCACTTTTCAAATGAATTGTACTGCAGAACACAAACACAAAAAAAGAGCAAGTGTGAGTCAGCATGAAATGCAATTACAGCATTAGCAGCAGTAAATCACTGCAGGTATTTACAGACCTCCAGGTACTACTTAAGGCTCAGTTCTAAAAAGATTTTAAATATTCTGTGTAGCACAGAATTTATACAGTATTCTTGATTTATTTAAAATCTATTAAAAATTTAAAAAATCAAAGGACAAAGGCAGAAGCACTGCAGCTCCTGGGTTTTGCAGAACCACCAGTCTTGAGTGTAGCTGTGGGGCTTTTTACTAACAAAATTACAGGGTTTTGAGAGCATACTTGGGAGATGATTCTGCTCCCCTCATGCCTGTGAATCACCTCAATGATTAGCACTGGTTATGAGTAATAGGGTGAAACTCACTTCTGAATAAAATAACCTTTAAAAGGTTTAAATTGGACTTCTGCTTGGTTGCAGGCACAGAAATTAATTACTTATGTGAAAAGCCATTTCAAATCTAGGATTATTTATTGACACTAAAGACACAGAATCAAGGAGCAAATAGGGATGTTGAGTGTTGAAATCTGCAAGGATCAACCTCTTGATCAGATAGGAAAGCCACATGATCCTTTCTTCAAATTTTGTAATTTTCAAAGCACCTGTCCTGTGATGTCTCAGTTACAGTCCGGCTGCTGTGCTCCAACAGGCAGAGAAGTCAGAGGGGTTTGTCTTTGCTCTGACAGCTTCATCAACATATTACAGCTGAAACACTGCACTCCCACTTTATTTTCAGTCCATTTACTAAAGGAATGCATCGTTCTGGTGTGATACATTTCTCACCACTGGTAATTTCTAAGGCTGTGCTGAGCAGTAAGGAGGACTTTAAGAAGGACCAGACTAGAGGGATTTTCAAATATCTCTCCTTTTGCTTGTGACAAAACTAGGCAGAAAAGATGTTTGAAAAGTGTCGATATACCGTGGGTTGGTTGGCTTGACAAAAACTGTTATTTTCATATAAATGGCATTTTTAAAAAGCATCAATTAAGTCTCCTTTAGTAGATTTGTGACATCACCTCTTAATATATTTATAGAAGGAAGAGATTTGAATTTTTTTCCTGTCCTAACTGCCCAAAATAAATAACATATTTGCAGTATAAAAAAATAGAAAATTAAAAAGGTCAAAAGTAAAATTAAAAAGGTAAAAAACACAATTCAAAAGTTTTAAAATATGATTTTGCAGTATTTTTTTAAATAGCCTCTTCAGGCCAGGTGGGAAATATTTAAAAAGCGTATCTTACGCAACTTAGCTCGATTGGGCAGAGTTGCAGTGCCCTCCTTGTTTATCAAGAGGCACAATTCAGTCTAAAGGGGGGGTGAGGACAAGGGGCACTCCCTACCCCAGCTACAGGCTGTGCTCCCAAGGCGTCACCTCCGTGGCTGCTCGAGGCTCTGGGCTCTGTGCCATCAGCACAATCGAGCTGAAAATTACTACATTCCAGTGAAATTGTAGTTTGTTCATACTTTACATAAACATCTCTTTATTGATACAAGGAGGCAGGGTAGTAGCATTCAAATTCCTGATACATCTGGCCGGTCTTTGATTTTACCATATGGATCCCAACTCTCCTGCAGGGAATTAGACTTTCAAAGGGTCCTGAGGACTCCAACACTCAAATACTGTTGATGCTCAGTGGTGTCTGTGAACCAGGTCATGGCAAGCAATCAAATTAGGGTGTCCTCAAGAAATTTTTACCCTTCATTTGAAAGCTGCCACCTGCTCATCTGGGAGACTGCTTTTCAGGCTCTCCTACTCCATTGCTACATGAAATAAAACAGATTCACAAGTGCTTTCATTATGCTTTGAAACCTCATCCATAGTGCAAACTACTACAGTCCCTGCAAAATCAGTGGAACTCTGAGGAGTTGCAATAACCTGGCAGTACTGTCAATGTGGAAAACAGGGAGATAAGTATCTCTCATAACCAAGGATTTTATATAAAACCTCTGTAAGGGTTTCAGCTTTTGCTTTGTGAGCCAGCACACTCACTTACATAAAGATTGAAGGCCACAACAGGAGCCTTGCTCTCCAGATGAGAAGTCTTTGCAGCAAGGTACAGATGCAATTGATTGCCTGATAAAATTGTGATGTTCATCAAAATAAGCAAAAGCAGTGGCAAATTTGTTAATTTAGTGGGCAGCATTACAAAAAGAAAGAGGCTGCTTATGAAAATGCTGTAGCTTCTCCTCCTTTTTTAAGTTTTTAAATATTAAACCCATCATGCAGGCACTTGCAGCTGTTCCACCGAGTGTTTCAGCCTTAGAGAGCAGCAGCTCCTGGAGCCCACAGGGATGGCCGTGGTCACAGCACCTGTACCTGGGCAGGCCAGCCCCCCCTGCGGGGCAATGACAGCCAGCGTGGCTGGTGTCTTCCTGAGACATCAAAGGAATTCTTCAGGGGTCAGGAGAGGAGCATGTGAGGCTTGGACAGTCATACTGCTTGAGAGCCTTTCAGGCAGGTGATCCACTTACACTATCATTTTTGGTCTATGTCAAGCAAGTATTTCTTTTCTTTATAAAGTGTTTCTGGCTCAAAAAATGCCTCCACGTTACACCAGCCCCTTCTAGCTGAGTTCTGGGTGGCTGGATTTTTATGGAAATGGGATCTGCAAGAAGTATGAAAGGAGCCAATGTGCTGCCATTGGCAGGAGATGGTTTCTGAAGGTTTGCAAGGGAGAATATTTGTTTCCATGTGATTATTCCTCTATAAAGAAAGATTTTATTGGTTGATTTAAAGGACCTGAGTGCTGGATGACTTCTCTGAAATTACTCATTTCAGCAGAAACGGCAAGGATTTTCTCAGACTCCTTATGCATTTCATACTGAAGATTTAATTTCAGTAGCCAATCTCCAAGGCCTTTTTTTCTTACCCCTCTATAAAAAGTCAGTCTTGGTTGAGTATGACATCTCCACCAAAAAAAATGTTGCCAATGCACTACCTTCTAATTCAAGTAAACCTTAGCCAAGTCAAGATGATGGAAGCTTGTCATAAAACGTGAGAGATCACTGAATGTAAAATCTGGGCCTTCTGCTTCACTTCTGGTGAAAGGAGTTTACTAATCGCTCTTAAATTAAACTTTTAAATACACCTGCAATCATATTTGAGATCTAGGGGGTTTTAGTAAGTTGTTGAAAAGCCAAACAAAAACATAAATAATTTTAAAACACTAAGGCAGCAGGAACAAATAAGACAATGTTTATAGAGAAATGGTCATTATTTCATGAAGAATTTAGCCTTCAATATTGGAAAAAATATAGGGTGGGAGGTGGGAGTCAGGAGTGGGCATTAAAATCCTCCTCAGAGCTTTCATCGTTTAAGCTTTCTGAGAACTTGCAAATGCTATTCAGAGATGTACAAAACTTTCATAAGGAAACTCTAAACCAGGAAAAGCTCATTTACTTCAATTTAGATGCAATTTTAATTGAACCTGGGCTGATTTATGCTTTTAAGTAGAAGTCATAAAGAACTCATCGGTTGCAACACAATTTCTTTTTGAAAATTACCATCTCCATCTTTCATCTCTCTTCCTGCTCTGTCAGCTGGTTTGTGTGGTCTTTTGAGACCTTAAAAGAGAACCAAAGGCATGGGGAAATAAAAGTAGCAGTTACTTTAGTTGAGGTTGCCAGCCCTGCTCTGAGACCCTGCCATGAATTTTAAAAAAAGCAAGGTAGCCCACTGAGCATCAGGAAGAGCAAGCTTAGAGTTATGTATCTGAACACTTTGAACTTAAAAGAGGGTTTATGCAGGAGAGGAAGAGAGCTGCAGTTCTGCCATTTACTTAATTTCAAAATAAATCTACTATTCAAGGCAAAAATGTAACTTTTCTTATACTGCTAAAAGCAAAGCAACATCTGAAAAATACTACTAGCCAAAGGCCAGATCCTTTAAATATTTTGTAAGAACTAGTAGATTATGGCTACTTATGTGAGTATTCCTGTCACAAGGGTGACAGGTTTAACTCACCCAGTTGTGTTTCAGGGGAACTCTCTGCTAACAGTCACACAAGACAAAAGCTAAAGCACAAACCCTGCTCTCTCACATCTCCAGCTTTCATTGATTTTAAATGGGTGCATGTGTCACTGGAGACAGAATTTGCCCCTAGCTGGGGACAACTATAACCCCTGCATCAGGGTGCTTAAATCATTTAGGTCTTGAGTTTAAGCAGCCTCTTCCACCCAGACAGGTCCATGCTGCTTTAGCAGCTCGTTGCTGCTCATTTCAGGACTGTAATCTCAATGAACACGGGCTCTCCTTTGTACCCATTCCAATGTCTAATTTTTTACTTTGCCTTCTTTGCTTTCATTTTATCCTCCACCTGTACACTCCACCTGGCAAGTCCTCTAACACAAACACCCAGCTAGAGCTGATCCAGTATGCCTGGATGGGGAAACTAAATATCACCACACACACCCCCCATCCCCCCAAAACCTTCCAAAAATCTGAGAAACATAGGGTGTGCATAAGCAAAGACAACTGATCTAAGTCAGTTCTTCTGATGCTAATCTTACTGCAAATAATATGCAGGGTACATGAGAAAATGTCAAATCCACACTACCTCACAATTGCTGGCTTTCACTCCAGCTTGAAACTAATCCAAAGAAAAAATACAAAGGAAAGGCTGAAAGTTCGATCATTATTTCAAAAGTTTAAAAGAAATAAAACTGTAGCTCCCATGAAACTACATTGCTACATACATTATATATGTAATCTCACAAACTCCCAAAACAATATCAGTGTCTACAGCTAATAAAGTTTATAGGTGCAAAAAGAATGCAATTAAAATGGTTTATATTTAAATAAAATAATTCTTTCTAACTAAAATGTAAATAAACACCTTATACAACATGAGATGTTCTGTATAATTATTCTTCAAAACTAGAACTTTGCAATTAATAAAATAAACCTGAACTTTCACTGAAAAAGAAACATTCCTGAAATGCATCAGACTTGCATCCAAACATCTTGTCAGGGCAAAGTATTGGTGTTTTAACACAATCTTATTCCATTGAAGTTAAAGTCAGGTGAGTGTCTCTGTTCAGAAAAATGAGCACATAAAACACTTCCAGTTTTAGCATCAAAGACGCGTTTACTGCAAACACAGAAATGTAAGGGAAATGAAATGGTGAAAAGGGTTGCAACAGTTATAAGGACTTATTTTTAGAAGTTTTACATCGGAGACCTACTAACCATAAAGTCTAGTTTTCATACACAGCCCACATCAGCATTCCATCTCCCTTGCCAACTGGATGTCGCTGCGTGTTTCCAATCCCCGGAAAGTTCTATCAAGGCAGAATGAACTCTGAGTGACTGCTCTCCCCTGGTTGCCGTCCCTTGCCGGGTGCCGCGCTGCCGAGCCCCGGGGCTCAGCGCGCTCCCAGCGCAGCGCCCGCCCGCGGGAGCTCCCAGCGCCCGGTGCCGCGCACGGGCAGCGAGCGCCGCTCCCGACACGCACAGGATGCGGCCCCTAATCACTAACAGCTCCTCTGGAAACCCTAGCAGAGATAAAAACTACAAAGACACTGTTGGTTCCAGTCCCCTTATTGAATTTTCATTGCTGCTTTTATTGTAACTATGAATTCAGTCCATAATGTCACGTGTTCTTTGTTCTCCAGCCTGACATACATTTTAATACCCAGCGCAATATCTATGCAAAGACTAAGTGTGTTCATGTGTAGGAGGGTTAACACTTCACTACAAACATGGTTATAGTTATAGATTAAAAGCAACACTTTCAATGATTCTACAGCTTAGTATTTCCAACTCCCATCTCCTTCTGAAGGTTCTCCTCCCCTCCTCCCCCCCACAAAAAAATCTTTGCACAAGAAATGCTGAGCATACAAATTATGTCACTGACATCTGGAAAGAGACATGACTACCCAAGTAAAAAATAAACCCAACTGAGGTCATGGCTTTAACAGACTGTCGCTCTATATTTAAACTGATTGATACATACAAAGACTAATTATAAAGAACATTGGAATCAGCAGCTCCCAGCACTCCGGATTGCAGGCGCAATTGTGTTTACAGGAATTATATTTTAAAGACTACGTCTGGCATAAGCTAATTGATACACTCAGTATTATGATACACAATAATTTAAACTTAAATTGTGAATAATGTCTACTTATTTTCCTACCTAGATAATAACAACTTTCTTTCAACTATACATGATCATGTATGATTTTTCAGGATATTCTTTGCATAAAATCTATTGGTTATGCAAATAAAAGGCTTTGGAGAATAATGTACAGTAACTAATTTGTATAATCAGTTTCCCTCAATTCAGCGTGATAATGATATGTAAAGCACATCACTACAGACTGTCTGTGAAATGAATTCTGTCTTAATATGCTAGTCAACTAGCCACTCGACCTTTGCACAGGCTCACTGTAAGAGGAGCAGAAAAACCCACACACATTCTTTCAATTTCTAAAGGGAAATTCGACTCTAGCCATAGAACAAAGAAAGAAGAAATAGAAGTAAAAGAAAATCAAAGAAAAAGTGATTTGGATTCAAGGGGATCAGATGTTTCATTTATTGCAGGTTGGAGACCTTCAATCAGTCAAATGAAAGACACATTTGTATTAAAATACCTACAAGGCAGAGAGAAAGCCTTGATCAGGTGTATTAGATTTAAGTTACAGCTCTCTTGCTGAGAGATGTGAACCTACCTTCCAGTCTATCTGTTCTCAATATTGAAGGTTTTCTGTGTTACAAACATGAGATGAAAGGTAGCTCACTTGCCTTCCCACGTATCTGCTGGATATTAACTGTACATTTGAAGCGTGCGCTACAAGGAGACGTGAACTCGGTGTGCTCTGCAAACATCACTGCTAGCAAGGAATGCTGAACCCACGGCAGGGATGTGACACCCAGCGTGGGGGGAGCTCGTCCGCAGAGCGGCCGCAGCTCCGGCGGCCACCCAAGGCAGAAGGTATGGCTCCTCTTTGCTTTAGTGGAAACCATGTAATTTGTCCTGTGGCAGGGCTGTGAGCCCTGTGACACAGGTAAATAAAGCAACACCATGGCAAGAGCCCCTGCCCTGGTTCCTGCTGTGTGAGGACAGCAGCATTTTGTCTGACTTCTCATTACATATTGTGCAGGTGGTAACAAAAGCCAAGCCCTAACCTTATTCCTCATTTTTCACACCATCCCTTCCTCACAAAAACCCTTGAATCCACTGTTCTTGCCCAGATACACAGAAGAGGATCAAGCCTGATGGCAGAGATCAGCTCTTCTTCACTTGCAGTCCTAGCATAACAGATTTGTTTAGATTGCCTGGAGGAGGATCCCAAAGTGTTTTATAAATTGGTTACTGTTGCTTGTAAAATACTGAACCAACATTATTCACAAATATTTTCTCTTATTAATGGGATCTGTTCAGAATAGTTTTTTGTTTTGATTAAACTTCATCAAAGATCAGTCCAGAGCAAAATTTCTGTAAAGAGACAGAGGCTCCATTACTGCTGGTTACATCTCTCATCTCAGTTTGTGAAACCCATGTCCAACCATTGCTCTGAGCTACCCAGGGCAAGGATCAGAACCTGGATCTCCCCTAGCAGAGTCAATCATTCCAGTCACTGAGGCATTTCCAGTAGGGGAGCATCGTCTCTCCCTTACTTTGTCCCAATAAAAGGAACTTGCAAAGGCCACATACAACAGAAAAATTGTCCTTTTGCCTCTTGTGAGTTGGCACAGACACCACCTGCCAGCACAATAGCAACTACTGCCAAAGTGGATTTGCACATAAGCCTCAGACCCAAATACTGACCATCTCAACCCAAAGACAACTTCTTTCTGCCATTGTAAAGAAAATGTCAGTAATTTAACAACGAAATTAATCCCATAGGTGCCTACATTAGGTCCTTTGGCAGGCGTAACACACTACACAAATAAAACTGTAGGTTTTAGAGAGACTATTCACTGGGAAGCCAGCTTCCCCACTTGGGCTTCACCTCGAATGTACAACTATTGCATTCCACAAAGTAAAACACAAAAAACACAGTCATAACTCAGACCCCAATTTTAAATGTTACCTTCTGTTATCCAATTGGCTTTTTAAACAAGCCACTATAACTCTGATTTCTGCTTTCATGTATGCATAGTTGCAGATATTGTGTAGTAATATGAAAATTTTAAAGCTGTCTTGCTTGTTAAATAACATCACAGAATAGTTTGAGTTGGAAGAGCCCCAGAAGGATCATCAAGTCCAACTCTTAAGTGAATGGCCCATATGGGGATCGAACCCACGACCCTGGCATTATTAGCACCATGCTTTAACCAACCAAGCTCTCTGTCATTGTAAAGTTTAGCTGATCTTTTCATTTATATTCCCATAAATTCTCCATCAGTCCAGCAGAGGGGTTTTCTTTTGTTTCCTGATCTTTAATACTTACTTTTGAAATAAAAGTAAATACTCCTCCAATAAAATTTGAATAAGGCCATATATTAGTGCTATATAGTCATTGTTTTAGAGCTGGTCAAAGGGTGAAAAGGCATAAATAGAGGACTTTATTTAAGTTTACTTTCCTTTCAGTACATATACATTTTTGTTTGTTTTATTAAACAGAGGACCTATAATTGTACAACTTCCAGGCTGAATGGGGAAAATCTACACAAATACTTGTATCCTCTTCACAAATCATTGTAACACATCATCCTAACTTCACAAGTGGGTTATCCAGCAGCAGCATGTACACAGCAGTACAGCTGATAGACTAAGATAAATCCTGCACCTCAGATGTGGTATTTCATGCACAGTTAAAATCTGCTCAGAAGGAAAGGAGTTATAACACAAGCCTCCATCTCTAACAAAGTGAACAAGAGGACACAATATTGTGCAATGAATTCCACAGGGGCTTCATTCTATTTAAAGTGAAATCTCTTTCAGTGCATGAACATTTAATGGTTTAGCTTGATATGTCTATTTTCCATATACAGAAGATCAAAACACTAATTTCTCCATCTAAAGAAGTTTGTATTTGAGGTGAGGGGAAGTGGGCAAAGAAGAAGAATGTACAAATTCTCCACGGAGTGCACAGGGGCAGAACAACCCTCTGTGACAATCTGTTGTGCTTGAATCAAAATACAGGATTGTAGTGATGGCATGACATGACAAAACCCTGGTTTGGAAAGAAATGGTAAAAAAAAAAAAACACCTTTGTTATGAAATGAGGCAGGTTTCTCTACCAACCCATTGACCTCAGTGGTGCATGTCTGAGCACCAATATTGTTATTACTACACAATCACCATTCTTAGAAATCTTTTGTGGCAGCACACACTGTCATTATTTTTAGCTCTTGCCATTTGCCTTCAGAGCTATTCTGATCCAAGCAACAACAAAAGCAGCAAGGCTGAAGCTTCATAAAACATCCAGAAGTAGTCTTAATACTTCTTGAGCAGACATTATTTTCACAAAATTTTTGGAATATCTTGGTTAGCACATTCAAAAAATATGTGAATGCCCTACAAAGCTTTGTCCAGAAAACATGAGACTATCTGCCTGTCAAACAAGCAGTGAGGGTTTGCTGTAGGCCCAGAAAAAAACACGCCCTGAGAAACTCCAACAGTCATCCTGCCTCCTTTCACACTGGATGGCTCTGTCTCAAATCTTAACCTTCAACTACACCTCAGCAAAACACACAGAATTATAATGATGTAGGACCAATTTAATGTGGGAAATGTCATGTGCTATTTAAAGTACTTCAGAGTCATCACAATAAACAAATCTGGCTTCTGTGGGGAAATCACCTAAAGATTGGTAAGTGATTAGTTAACTTGACAAGTGAAAGGTCTCCTGTGGCAGTGCCTGTGAAGAGAAAAACACTGTCAGAAAATATTGAAATTTGTCAGGAGGGCTCATGAAAGCCTTACTTCTGAATTACCTGCAAGCAGCTCCCAAAACAGGAACTCAGCCAACTCTAGCTATTGAAGGCTGCAGGAACTGTGAACTTCCCCTAAAGCAGGAGGGAAGCAGGTATGAAGTTTTCTAATGACCTTCTGTGTTTGAGCAAGGCCATTCAAAACTATGTTAAGAGATCACAGCTTTACATGGCTCCAAAGTTTTTTAGCAGAGTACAAGACCATGACTCAAGCTCCATTTAAAATGAGAAAAAAAAAATCAAATCAGAAAAGTTTGGCCTAAGAGGGAACCTCAGGGTTTTGCTCTACATTTGGACTTCTTTCAATTCGCATTCAGCACAGTGAAAATAAGACTGTTCTCTGAGATTTAGTGGCACAACCTACATTTTGCAGCTGCTCATTTCACACATGAGAACATCTTGCAATGAAGTGACAGGAGTGTGTGGGCACTGGCAGTCATGGAGGGGACAGCATTGCTGTGCTGGCACTGCCAGGGAGGGACAGCCCTGTGCCCAGGCTGAGGTTCAGGGGTCACTGCCATCGCCTCCTCCCTCCCTGGACAAGAAAAGTGTCTCCTGGCCTCAGAAGCAGCAGAATGTTTGAAGGGGAATGCAATGTTTGCATTTGGCAAAGTTGCTGGATTCTTGCCCCAAGGGAGAAATCTGCTTTTACCCCACGTAGACACTGATTGCTAGAAGGATGCTGTCATCAAATGCTGGAGGCCAGGGAATCTTCAGCCTCTCCTTTCTACCCAACTTCCAAATGTAATGCATGAAACAGCAGAGAGGTACCCTGGCAGAACATCCTCGAGTGCAAAGGAGATGTGTGAGAACCTATCAGGAACAGCAACAGCAGTTCTTGCTAATCTGCCCACACTGTTTCAGGTATGCAGCTAAACTTTAAGGATGGAATAATCATTTTCTAATCACAGCTTGCTAAAATAGGGCAGAATGACAGCTCAAACAAACAGAATCTACCATCTAATCTAAGATGAATCCAATTTCTTTTTTTATTGAATGTTAGTCTTTCAGGAGACTGTAACCTGACATATGTGTCCAATTTTTGGTAAATAATCATAGTCATTTTTGCTTTGATGTAGAATATGTGAAAAGTAAGAAATATTTTCCAATTCCAGTTTGTTAAAGTGGAAGCCAGACTTTCATCCATAGCAAATCACTGTATCAGATCATTTCAGAAATGTCTGGAACTTCTTATAACCTAAATATTTTAGCTAGAAAATGTTATTGTCTCACTTGTGGCCATTTCAAACACAGAATAAATTGAAAATTAAATAACAGTATTGGAACCTATGACATAAGGGGTTTGAGGCCAAAGCAAATTAATCTATATCTTAAAATAAATAAAGGCCTTACAATTGCAGAAGAATGCTGCCACCGCACTGCAGAGCTGAGCTATCAGCCACTACTGCCACTTCCTCATACAATGTCACATCTCCTGTATGTAACAGATACATTGCATAATGTTACAGATGGCACAGGTCATAACAGCCAGGATTACATTTATTAAAATCAGATGAAATGCTTATCACTAGATTCAATGCTTTTCCATGCAAGGTGACCTGAGTCTCTTTTTTCTGAGCACTACCATCAGATTTTCCCGCTGTAGAAAACAGCTACAGCTAATCATTACTGTGCATTGATGCCAATTATTATAGACACTTATAAATTGACTTTCATAAATCTTTGAGTTTACAAACAAATTGGATCCTCAGTGTCACTATTTTTATTTGCATTCACCACAATTATTCCTGCAACTATTTTTGCTCAAATGGGGGCTGATATCCTCACAAATCATTACTCACATAGGAACTGTTGTATGTGAGTGTCAGCTGTGCTCTTCACTTTTGCACAATCTCCAGATAAAATGGTTGTGGACAAGGCAATGGAACTGAAAAAAAAAAAAAAACTTCATTGCAACATTAGCCCGGACCTTCATCCTCAGATAGAAAAAGCACCTGAACATCCCCACAGCCCCCAGGAGGTGCAGCACGCACCAGTGACTTCCCAGCAGTCACCCCCAGCTGCTCCTGAGCCCTGGGAAAGGGCTTTGTCCGGGGGGGCACAGGTTCCATCCAGCCCAGCCTCCTCACTGCCCAGCCTGAATATTTAATATTTATTTCTCTCTCCCCTCCTTTGCGGTGGCAGTTGTAAATCTACCTTTCTCAACATTCAATAAAACATTAATTGAAAAGAAAAGAAAGGGGAAAAAAAAGTCATTTCAAGCCCAACAATAAAAGGCCAATTGACTTCTCAATTTTCTAGTGGGCAGGAGAAGAAATCAGGCATACGCAGGGAGAAACTCAATTCTCCAAAGCTCTCCCCTTGAGGAGTTCCAGCCCTGCCGTCTCAAGGGTGCTGTGTCCCCTACCACTCGCTCAATTCCAGCTGGGTATTATTTTCTCAGCTCCGAGGGAAGCAAGAATTCATTCTGCATTATTGATGACTCCGGCTCAGCCGCTGCGAGGGTTCAGCGCTTCCCGCCGGCTGCCCCTCACCCGCTCCCGGTCTGCCGGGGCAGCCCGCTCCTTCCCCTCTCCTGTCACACACAGCCAAAGAAAAACAGCTGAAACAAAACCTGGGGGCTGTGGCACAATGACAGACCTCCCCTCGTTAAAGCATCAGCCACGTGAACTCATGCTTTAAAGACAGCAGGACAGGAACAGCTGCGAGGGAAGGGAAAGGGGTTTGGCGCTGTGGGGCACTCGATCCATATTTCAACTGATCCATCTTGCCAGGAAGTTAAGTGGAACACTGACCCCCAGACCATGACTCAGAAGCCGACTGAGCTTTCTGAAACCTTCTGAAAGAACAGGTCTGATCCCAGAAACACCAAACCCTGGCTGAGCACCTGTCAGAGCAGAGGTAGGACACACGTCCCTCAAGTGATGGATTCATCCTTTCCTCTTTCTGCTCTTTGCCTCTTGCCCTTCTTTCTCCTTGGTTCTTTTGTGGGTTTTACCTTCCTTCTTCTATACCCTAAACGATTATTTCATTTTCTTTTAGAAATCTTGGTGCTGAATACCTACAGATATGGAGGCTGTACAGCAGCAAAGAAGCCTCAATGTTTCAGGTAGGAATGCTGGAGGAACATTTAATTAATGAAAAAGCAGCACAAATCTGGTAATTTCCAACTAGAATTGACAGGCATTCATAGCCAGTGAAATTAAAAATATATGTGTATTTTTGTAGAAATCAGTTCAGTCCATCAATGTAGAGCTGAGTTGCAAGTCCTAGGGTAGCTCAAGTCCAGTCCTTAAAAGCCTCATGGGCCCTTAATCCACTGACTTCTCCACACTGACATGCTGGATCAGTAGTTTGATCCTGAGATGCAACTGTTTACAAAGAACTATGCCACTTTCCTTGGTTCTGAGGAAAACAGAACTCATAGTCACAGGTTCACAACTAAAAAGCAACTGTAATAACACACTTGGTTTATTCTAAATCCATTGAGCAAACCATCAAGTTGATTTTTGTGATACAGGTCTAGAATGACAACTGTGCTTTTATGTAGTTCTAGGAAATTATGGGAAGAAAACCTTTTTAGAAACTATAGACACTTAGTATTCAGGCAAAGTGTTGAATCTGAAGTTTCAAAGTATCAAAGGAAGGAAGTAAAAAATTTGTATTCAGGTTCAAACTTTTCTTTCCTAGAGCTAGAGGGCTTGAATCAGCAGCTCTCCTCTGCTTGTAATAGTGCAAGAAAAACCTTTCAAGAGTTCTATAGTTATGCCTTTATTTCTGTGCGTATCTGTATCAACTAAAACTGTCTCTGTATTATTTACAATCATGCATGCAGAATGGGAACAACAATAGAAGCGCTCCCCTACTTGCCCAAATTGTGGATGCTTCACATAATTGATTTCTAAATAATTGGCAATGTCTGTTCACTAAGGTTTGTATCTTCTGGCTTCCCCACCCCCAATACCCTCCTTGCATCGCCTGTGCAATACCTGAACAGCTTGTGACCTTTGAACACCTCTGTCCAAACTTCTTACACTATCAGTTTTAACCATGCCCTCCAACTTGCCCAAAACAGGGAGAGGCAGGAGTTATTTGAACTGTCCACTGAAAGACAGCAATTTAAAGAACCTTTACAATGAAATTCTATCTTACTCCAACAGTTTCAATGATTGTGAAAAAAACACCTAAAAAAAAAAAAGTTCAGCAATTTCACACAGTGGAAAACAGCCCAGGGCACAAGAAAACTAAAACCAAACAGTTTGCCGTCAGTGCTGTAGACTGTGTTCAGTAAAAACAAAAGATCAAACAAGTTCTGTAATCATTATATAAAGCACATTTGCTATGGCATGTGAAGAAAACATACTTCCTTCCTAATACTAATTAACATTAGAGAGTTGTGGGCTGAAATGCAGGATAAAAATAGCTGTTTAAACTAATCACTCAGCAAGATGTAAATGTTACATATAAAGTATACCTAACGGCTTGGAATATTTATCCCAGAAGTAAAGAAAGCTTTCACTACTCATGAATTATAAATGTTTCTCTTCCTGCCTCACTGCAACAATGTATGGACTCTTTGCAAGTATTTGATGGCTCTTCATAGAATGTCTACAGTTTTCCTTTTTTGTAAGTGTTAAAAAAATTTTGGAGCAGCCACCATTGTGGGGAGCAAAGGAAAGTGTGAGCAGAAAACATCATGCTGAACTGTCTCATAACCAGCACACAGATATTCTAACTGCCCAAGCCAGGTGTGACTGTGAGCCAGTGTCCAGGCTGGAGGGCTGCAAACACTGCAGAAAAACCCACTGCTGACTGCAGAACTTCACCTGAGCAACACTTCTACACCTCCTCAAAGAGCTTTCCCAACACACACAAACCAGGCACCTCTGCAGGACTGAGGGTGGCATCCCTAGATCTACCTTTGTTTCTCTGAAATTATTTCTCCTTTCACATGTGCTCCATCCCTCCATAAATAAATCCAGGAAAGTGTTCTCTTTCTTGTCACCTTTAGCTATTCCTTTGCCTTTCCCCACCCTATGGCTGCCCCACTGCCACCAGCACCGCTGTTCAATGGCTCCTCATGGGTGAGAGGGGAAGGTGTTCAGTGACTGACATGACACTGAGCAGACCACCAAAGTAAAAATATTCCTGAGCATAAACTACATTATAAAGTTCAGGAAGCCAAACGTTATTGAAATATTATTTCAATAGTTTCCTAGCAACAATGTTTCAGATGTTCCCTAGTAATTTTCCCCAGCAAGAATTCCAGACATTGTAACAACTGGATAAAAGGTGTTGAAAGGTGCAGTGCTGAGGAGTTGCACAGTTGGAAAGTCAACACATTTCTGTCTGTTTAGAGAGGTACAGTATTTCTGTCCTCCAGGATTTCTAAGCACCTGTGGAGCTCTGTGTCTAATGCAGACAGCAATGAAATATGTTCTTGAGTCACAACAGTGTTCTGCAGGACTGAGCTGAAATGTATCAGCAAAGCACATGAAAACATCTCTGGGATGCCTGGCGCCCTCATCCCACATTTGGCTGCTTTGAGCTGGATTCAGGAGTGTTTGTATACCCAGCAGAAACTCGTCACAAGAAGGTACACTTGACATCAGTTCCACCAGGGCTATATGAAGACAAGGCTGTGCATTGGGTGCTAGGCTAACGAAAAAGAAAACAGTGGGGTTTTCCTGCATCAGCCCAGGAAATAAAACACCCCTCTGAGCAACTTCTGTAATCCCAGTCAGATCCCAAACTCAAGCTACCTGGAGCTCCAGTCTCCTGCTGTAAGCATCACAGCATTACCATTTCAGTCCATAAAGACTAAATAAATGAAAGAGGTCTGTAGGAGACAGTGCAACCCATGACAGCATGTTCTCTGTGTCCTCTTCCAGGATTTTGTCAGCAGATGCTTTAGACCAAGTAAGCAGCTGAGCAAGAGCTCTGATGGAAAATCCTCAGGAACAGAGGATTAACCTGATAGAAGGGACAGATTGTTCAAAAGCACTGTTTTAAGATTAGTCCAAACTGACAAGGTAATTCAAATAATCTGGCCAGGTAAAGACAGTCACAAGCCTCCTAGGCCAGCCAAACTATCCTCCTTCCCCCAAAGCCAAGCCAAAATCACTGAAATTTAAAAAGCAATTAGGCATAATGTGTCCCAAAGCTTTTCTAAGACAAATTCATTCCACTGAAGAAGGAACTGTTTGGGGCAACAAGAACACCACCTCTGCTCCATCTTAAAACATGATTCATACCACTAAGTGCTTTGTTTCCCTCTTGCAGCATGTAATGTTTGGACTTCTTAAAAGGGTCATATTGAATTAACGGGTTCACCTTGAAACCACAGAGTGGAACAAAAAGCTGTGTGCCAAACAGCATTCCAGAGGGGACCAGCTTGCAAGAAGGCAATTCCCCCCTGTTCAGTAAGAGGAACAAGTGTTGTGACAACCTTTAAATGCTCAGGTCCAAACCACAGATCTTCCCCCACCGCTTGCAGCAGAGTGTCCAAAATGAGCAGGCTGCATTCTGAGCACCAGGCAGAAGAGCCCGCAGGGAAGCACTGGGGGAGCTGCATATCTAACCACAGACATATTGCAAGGATCAGCTATCAGAGACTGGTTTTATGGCTGTCACAGCTCATTGGATTTCTTTGTCTTTATCCACTCTAAGCATTTAAAAGACAGCCCTGTGTTCCCGTGTCTAAAAGTATTTGGTAAAGCTCATATATCTTCTAAAGGGGAGGGAGCAAGAAATAAACTCAAAATCCTGACTTAAAATAACCTGAAATAATAGTAGTTTTCTTCAGAGGAGTTGAGAACAACTTGTGGAGAAGTAACAGTGATGGTAACATCTTATAAGGATTTAGTTTACACATGTGTGACCTATTTGGTGCATTGTCTTAGTCATGTAGTGCACAGGGAGCTGGAAGTGTAACAACAGATAAAAGATACGGCTTACACTGCTGAAAAAATGTGAGCCACTTCAGCCTCTCTTGTACAGCTATGAATAGCTCATTCACAGAGGGAAGATCTTTCCAGAAAAAGGAACACAATCCAGAAAATTCCTCTGAGAAGAATTTTTTTCCAAATTATAATGCAGAGCATAACTTATGCAGAGTTCCTCAATAAATATTTTGGGGGAAAAAAACCACTTGGCTATCTTCTAGTGAGCCTCAACACTGATTTCTGAGACCACAACCAGGTAGGTCCTCTGCAGGTTCACACCTCACAGCAAGGATCATTCAAGATTTCATAGAATTTGCTATATTTCACAGAATAAAGAATAAACAAGAAGCAGCAGTTCAGTATGGAAGCAGTATGACTCGTAGTAGGCCTGGCCATATAACTGTGGTGCAAGCAGATATACAGGATGATTATTTCTAGGTCTGTGTGTGTGGACTTGTGTAAAACATGTAGGTGCTTCAATGAGCATCTTCCTTCTGCAGGGTTCATCATGGTGATGATAAATTTCATGGAGACTTCAAAAGTTACACCACGGTCCATGATTAAAAGAACAAGTGGTACAGTAAGGTTCTCATCAACAGAGTCTGCTTCAAATGTCATCTTTCCATGTGCTCCAGCACTACACATCCCACGTGCTCCTTGGATCATTCGAGACAAGGCTGCATCACCTCCCTGCAGGGGGAAGGAGGCTGCTCTGCATCGAGAGCCCTGCACTCCCCAAGGAGCTCTTCCAGAGCTGTCTGCTCAGAGCACAGCAAAGCACTGGCACAGTGTGAACAAACGAGTTCTCACTTGAGAATCTTGAGGGCAGGTCTCAGGTGCTGCCTCTGCTTCAGAACAAAAATAAGGTGGGTGGTATTTGCTTTATCCCATCAGCTGTGCAAGCAGCAGCTGCAGAGCAGAGCCCTCGTCCCTAAGAGTTTATGATCTAGGAAAAAGACAAGGAAGAGCAGCAGGAAAAGCAGGACACAGCAGCAAATACAAGTAAAGCTGATCAGCCCTCCTGGCACTGCTCACAGAGCAGCCCCAGCCTGACCACTCACAGCTATGAGAGAGAGAAAGAGCAGGTTTTGAGGCAGTAAGATGGGAAGAGAAGGCAGATTTGGAGCTTTTCAGGAAAATCTTCCTTACTCCAGCTAGTCCTCACTGCACAACTATTTCTCTCTTTCCATCCTTCCACCTTATTTTGCCCTTAATCTCACTGTGCATTTTTCCTCCCAGCTCAAAGAGCAAACTCACAAGGGAGCCAGATGTGCTGAACGTATGGGTATAAAGAGGCAATCTGCATAACAACAAGAACCATGTGAAATAATCTCATTTTTCCCATCTTGCTTCTATTTTTTTCCCAGTGGAAAGAAATAAAATATAGACCTAGTTCATGGTTTGTTCTTTTCAAAGCAGTTCCATTTTCTTTCATTCCTTCCTCCACCTTTCAGGGTTTGGATATAATATATAGCTGTACAAATAGTTCCCATCCACGTACATGTATGCATTACTGTTTTGCAGCTGCATTGCAAAGAACCTTTCTCTCCAAATGATATCATCTAAAGTGAAAGACAAGTGCCCCCTATGGTCAAGCAAATAATCTATTGTTCAAATTGCAATGATACTGTAAAAATAGAGTCCCATTAGTTTCCCTCTGAGCACAGTGTAAGCCCAAAGAACTCAGTAAGCAGCAATTTTAAGGAGAGAATCATGAAGGGAAAAAAAAAGGAAATTATTGGTCTGTTAACTGTAAAAAAGGATGATTCTCTTTTGATCTATACTGTTAGAAGCCCATAGGGGATGCTGAATACAGAGATAAGGCTCTTGGTCAGGGTATTTGGATACAGAAATTTGAATAGTATCTTAACCTAGACCACACATTCCTCTAAAGAACTGATATTTTCTCTCATTATATAACAAATGTCTTTCATCAGCTTCCTACACTCAAAGATTCAAAACTGGAAGCAAGGGGAATCTCCACAGAGAGGAGTTTCACAACAAGGGATGCCATCTTCTAAGCTGTATTGAAGGAAAGAAAGTGAAGAAAGTGGCTCAAGAAGCAGAACAAATATTAAAGCTTAAGTCCAGGTGTCTGAGTGGTCTCTGGAAAACCTTCTCTCTTCACCTATCAAGGAGACTGGATTTTGCAAGTACCTTGAACCATCAACCATGGAATGTTAAGCACTGCTCACCTATAAAAATCTGGCCTCAGCTGTGGGTGCTGAAGACCTACAAATGCAGCCAAAGAAAATCTGGTCTGCTGGATCTTACCCAAATCTAGTTGAATCAAGTTTTGGACCGGCTTTAAGAATTTTTGCTAAAAGGCGTAAGAAACTGGATCTTCCCCCTTGTGCTGGTGCTCCGTGCAAATGAGGGAGAGCCAGCAGCACTCCCAGCCAGAGCAGGGATGGAGAGGGAGCTGTGGTCACGGCATGTTGGTTGCTGGACCACGATCAGGAGGCAGTGTTTATTTTAAAAGTGATTAAACACTAGAATTTAGTGCCTCTGACAGTTTTGCTGTTACCAATGTGCTGCTTCTATGTCCAGCCTACTTTATTCTGTTCATTGTTCAGAACAGACCACCACTGAAGTTCCCATTTTAAAATACTCTCCACTGTGATTAAATGGCTGCTGCAGTCAAGTAGTTCTATCTTCTATCAAAGTTTGTAAATCACAGTATTTTAAAAAGATGTGAGAAGAAAATAATCTGGTATATAATAGTTATTTGATTTTTTACATATGTGTAGAAAAAATAAGCACATTAGATCTCTAGCCTTTAATTAAAAAATAGTTGGGGGGGAGGGAATAATATCTTAATAAGTAACATCTGACCAAAAAGTATTTAGTAAATCATGCCCTAAGTGTGGCCAAAAACTGTAAGATTTACTGCAAGTAAATCATCATTGCTATCTGAGTCTGAATAGCTTCCATCTGATTTCTGTATGGAAATACACTCCATGGAAGCACAGCCTTGAACTTCAAAGGACATACAGGATGCTACTAATTTCTGTATCTGACAGTGTGATGCAATGTTTGGATTTGCATCTCTGCACTTCAAAGTGTGGCACTCTCTAGATAAGGTCTCAGTTTATTTTGACATGGATTCACAGAGGTGAACAAGAAAGCAGCACCAGAAACAGATAGTAACTCCCCCAAAAAGCAGGGGAAAAAACCCCAGGCCAACACAACAAAACCCCCAATCCTGCTCTGTTTGCTTCTCTCTGAATTCAGTAATGCCCTGGAGACCAAGGATTACAGAGGAAGAGTACAAGTCATGGTTGCAGTACTTCAAGTAATCTCCAGTGTCCAAAACACAGTGTCAACATATGGTACTCAAATGCAGATTTGGAACATCTTTGAAGTAATATTGAATCTGACTAATGGGTAAAACGCAGACCTAGCTGCCTTTTTTTCTTTATTATTTCATAGTGAGGTTGTCAGAATTTCAAGTAGGGCAGCTAGATGCCAGTGCATCTTTATTCTGTGAATTATACAGAATTTTATGTAAAAAATATCACCAAAATGAATTTTGATAGTCCACTTTACTTTTTGGCAGCCTGGCAAGACCAGGATCCTACAGCATAAAGGCATAAAGGCCTTTTGTCATTTTATAATGACACTTAAAAATTCACACTCTACATGTGTACAACGTCTCTCACATTGTAGTCCTAAAGAAAACTCTAAATGCTGGGATATGTTCACAACTGCAGTACAAATCTTACTCATACCATCAAAATATGTAAACAAGTCTCCTGCAACTACAGCTCCTAGAACTGTTCTCACCTCCCTTGTATTAAACATCAAAGTGTTTTTCAATACCAACAGATGCTGACCAAGAGCATATATACAACTGCTATAATTATTTATAATTAATTAATTAAGCACTGATCATATTCAGCAAAAACATTCAGGAGAAAAAAAAAAAAATCTGACAGAACAGAGAGAGGTGTTGGGGGCCAAAAGTGGAAAAATCTTTAAGCTGAAAATCCAGAAGGAAATTGCTGACGTTTTGAAGCCTTGTGTAATGCAGGTTCAAACAGCTGCACATAAAGTCACATTATGTAAGATACCACTGGCACTAAGGTTCCTAATTGTGGAGTAATTACCAGGTATCACATACCCTAGCTATACACTGTCCTTATAATTTAGTTCACATAATATGCCACTACATGAAAAGGATTGTCTTTGTATTTAATCATCTTTGATTTTTTTTAGGGTTTTTTTAAGAAAAAAAAAAGAAAAAATATCAAAGCTAACAGGACTCAGAAGATTTGTGTAATAAACATCATATGCAGATTTTTATTTCCCAATTCAGCTGGAGATCAATGAAGTATTTTGAAGTTTGATTAAGGCAGTTAAGCCTCTCCAAAGTTCCTGTTTCAACATTAAAAATAAGTTGTGTGGTACTGTTGTATTAATTTTTTGAAAAAAAGGAATAGCAAGTTTCATTTGCTCAGTTAAAAGACCAAAAATCAAATTGTGTTCAAGGAAAGAATTCAAAATTAGAATGCTACTTCTTACTCATTACAATTAGTTATCATTCACTCGGTGCAATATTTACGCATATTCCCAAATCCCTCGGTCCTTCCTGAGGCAAAAAAGGTCAGCAGGAGTTTTGACTGCATCCTTCAGGATTTGGCCCATATGGAATTAGAAACCTATATAATTCCAAGCATTTTCTCTATTAAATAGAATTCTCGCATACTTAAGCAACTTTGTATTTAGAACGAATCTCAGAGCTTAAATGCACCTCGCATCTGGATCATAGATTGTGCTCCATATTATACAATCTGCAGTTACTGGAAATGTTTGTATCCTTTACTGAGAAAGAATGATTCATTTCATAGAAATTTTCATCTGCTATTAATCTTCCAGGATATAGTTAGTGTTCTGATATTTTCAGATATTGTTTTATGGAGGGATTTAAAGTAGCTCTCCCTTGGCAGCCTGCAAGATTACTCAGTGATTATAAGCAACTCAATACTGTATGACAGCATTTCCATGCAAGGGACTTACAATCATGTTTCATTAATTCGGCTTGAATGAAGCCTCATTTCAGGCCTTGAGGAGCTTAAGATTTATGTGAAATTAATAACATAACAGATGTCTTCACAATTTGGTTCCTCTGAAAAAAACTGATTACTTTGAAAACTTCAATGCTTTAAAATGCAGACTGAGGGAGTTTTTACTCTAGGGTAAAGAGTTACTCGTTTATATCAACTGAATCTCGGAACTAAGTGGAATTTAAATGTCAGATTTATATTAAATAGTCATATTCACCATTATTACATGTAATAAACAAAAGCCTACTACTTTCATTAATAAGCAGGGTTGGACATTTAAACTAAAGCTTAGAGAGATAAAGTCAGCACCTTTGCTAAGCAGTAGGAGTAAGTGAGACACAAGGGAGGTAAAAGAAGAATATCCAGGAAGCCCTGGGTTTTTTATCTTTGTTTCTGATAATTTAATCATCTTTTCCTCATAGGAAAACAAAATGCATCTGCGCTCACACAAAACTCCCCACTTTATAAGAGTTGAAGCTGTCTCCTGTGGATGCACATGCCTAAGGCCAAATGCCTTCTTTCTTTCACAGGACACTTTAAACGCTGGCTTCTCTTCTTTTTTTTTTTTTCATTTTTTCAAAAATTCAATTCTTTTATCTAGGCTTCAGCCACACTAGGTGCCTTGCAAGCTGAATTTTAACGCATGTATGAGCAAGGGGTTTATCTTTAAGGAAACTGTCTATGCGATTACTTCTCCAAGTCCCAAAAAAAAAAAAATAATTGAAATAAAAATTATCTCTTAGCTTTGCTTTTTGATCCGATATGCTGAAGGGCACGGGGAACAATGCATTTTTGATTCACACACTCAAGTACAGCTGATAGGATAGTCACTGTGATGGTTCGATATGCAAATATGTTACATTAAGGGTTGAAAAATTGACACAGTGCAGGATATTACAGCTAAGACACTATCAGCAAAATCATAACAATTAGCTGTTTGATTGCTGCAGACACGGTTCATGCACCAGGCTCACATTTATAATGAGGTGTCCCCGATCCCTTTCTTGTCTCGCCCCACCCTCAGCACCATGTCCACATTGATACGATGCCTCGCCAAGAGGTAAGGGCTCCGAGATAAAGACGAAATATCAAAAGCATTAGTATAAATTACAATTGTACATTATTAGCTATTTAATTACAAGAGATATCAGAGTGGAGCTTGCTGATTTCATGCTTATGTTAAAAGTTACCGTGGCAGTATTTCTCCCTTGCGAGACGGCATCAGGAATTATTGCTAGCACATGCTAAAACAGACAAAGCAATGTATTCTCACCACATTCTCTCCCTGTCTCTCTCTAAGTTTAATACCAAGGAATTCCTTAGGCATCTGAAAAAAAAAAAAAAAAAAGCACATGTCTGGCATGGGGCTGTGAACCAGATCTGAATTTGGAGATAAAGTCGGCATGCTAGGCCTAAGGCGGGCGGCTGCTGTGCTGACTGCGGAGGTGACTTGTTCTGCTCTCCATGAGGGACACCCGGTTTCCCGTGCACCAGCACCCCCCTCCTCGCCCACACCCCCCCGAGGGATGGCATTAGCTGTGCCTCCAAAAACAGCTGCTTATCAGCTCCTCTGGAGGGAGGAAGAAGCAGTGGGTGGCAGAAGGTTGTTGCAAGGAACGGGGGATGGAGCGAGGAAGGGGGGTGGGGGGAAGGAAGAGGACCAAAAAACAGGAGACATTAATAAGGATGAAGGAAAAGGGGGGGACTGTGCTCTACCCAAACATGAATGCAGACAAAGGCCTGATCAAGCAGCACACTTATTCACATGCCACTGATTTCTCCTTATTTACAAACATGCAAGATAATGCCTAAATACACCCATCAGTGCACCAAAGAGAGAGAGGGGGAATCAACACAGGCAGATGTTTTTTGGTGTCTTGCAATTTTTAAAGGGAGGGAGTTTTTACAATAAACACCTAAAAAAAATCCTCTATGATGAGATGTAACAAATGCTGGAGTTACTCATGGAGTTTTTTCTTACAAATTCCCCAGCTGGCACCATCCCCAGTGCCTGTGTGCCACAGCCATGCAAAGCCATCTTCAAAGGTGCTGGGATCCCCCTAATCAGGCAAGAGGGAACCATGTTGGCATGACTGGATGTGAAAGGCTTGAATTTAATGTCAGGCTTTTACTTCTTTTTGGTCCTCTGCACGAGATCTCAGTGGACTGTGTGGTTAACAAGGACAGGCACTGACAGATGTTGTCATGCACCATGGCAGAAACCTTCCTGCTCAGAGAAGATACACTTAAAGCCAAATGAGCAATATCATTTGAATCGATTAATGAATCGCAGAGAGCCGTGATGGCAAAGGCTCTCTTTAGCCCCGTGCCAATGAAGTGTTCTCACTCGTGACATACAGGCCCTTCTCTGGCAGAAGTGTGCTGAAGCACACCAAAAATCAGAAAGGAATCACTCACCACTAAGCTGCAGACAAATGGACCTGAAGGTCCAGGTCTCATCCTACCTCATCTGTTTTTCAAAGGTTCATAGAGCATTAGTTTGGAAAGAGAAAGTAACATAGAATTTATCACTTATTATGTTTAACATAGGGGTGGTATGACCTCAGGTACTAACTCTTTTATCAGTGACAAGGAAGAATTGAAGGGTTTGAAGCTGTTGCTGGGATCAGTCTGGCCCCAAAGAGGTTTGGATGATCTTTACTTAAAAATCTTACCCTTGCAGTGTGGCTTTAACATGTAGAAGTACAGAACATTCTGAATAAAATCTTCAAAAGGGATGAGAAAGCCTGAATGCAGCACTTTTCCCTTTTTTTGTCCCACTATAATGTATTAATAGAAAATATATAAAAGAAAATCCAATGCACTTTCCTTAAAATAACTTAATTTGAAGGTATTTTTTGACATTTTCCCATCTTTGAGCATATCCATCAATAGCCTCAGTGACCGAGTGCTGTTCCTCTGCTCCTTTCTCCTTTCCTTCATCTGCAGATTTCAAGTCAGCTTTATCTGGTGATGTTAGTACCAAATATACAAATTCCTCATTTCTCTGAATAATTTCACCTCTTTATCAATCTTCTCTAAATGAAAACATCATTTATCACAATAGAACAAAAGTGTTTTAGAAAAGACAGCTTCCAAGGAAAAAAAAAGAGCAGCAGATTAGGGTAATGCAGAAGCAAGTAAAAGTTTTCTGAAAGTGGCAAAAGCATCTAATGTGAAAATCTGAACTAAAAGATAATCTCAGGCTCCATATACAATTACAACACTTCTTTTATGCCATGAGAAATATGTTGAACAAAGACATAATATCTTCTAATATTTTTTTCTCAAAATAAAATTTCAGCATTAAAACTTTGCTAGTATAAAAGAAATGGAATACCAAAGGGTTTTTTCTCCAAAGCCTTCATCAGTACTAGAATCCTCTTCCCAAAGTTTAGGCCTTGCTGAATCAGCATTTTGACCAGCTGGAATGTTCCCCCTCCATTCTTCCCAGCTGCTCTCATTTGTTTGGAGATGGCTTCTGAGATATGGGGGACGACTGCTTACACTGACTTTCTCATAAGAAAAAGATTTTGGACTCAGCCTATCAAGCAGAAACAGTCTCTCATGAGAAAAAAAAAAAGTCCAGAAGGAATAATAATAAAAGTGGGTATCAACATTTAACCTGACTTTGTAACACATCTGTGCTTCTCACCCCAGCTGCTTCACGTGACAGCGGTGACAGGACTTTCCCCCTTCCAGCTCTGGGGCTCATCTGAGTGCTATTCTAAGTTACACCTTATTTGAGCACCTTAATTTCATTCTGGAGAAGTATTCACACTCTCATGGTGCTCATGAGTGGGGTTACAACTCAGTGTTACTCAAAATCTTCAAAACTCCAGAGTTAGTAAGCATTACTAACAGTTATTACTACATTACCATTGTTAAACTGCATTTGTCAGCCCTTGAACAGACAGTCCTGTTTCCTGAGTCCAAAATGGGACAAATAATCTCATCTCTCTTGGCTTGCTGGAGTCCCCAGATAATACTGCTAGATGCCAACTCATCTATTTTAAAAGAAAAATATTCACAGGCATATTAGTGGCATAGTTAAAAAGATAAGAATTCATTTAAATCAATATTATCAGGGGAACAATATCCTTTCAGCTCCAACAACTTTTATTAACAAAAAAAAAATCCAGCAAACAACCACCTCAGATCACGGTAAATGGAGCCAAGCAATTTTTTCATATAATGCTTGTTATATTCACTTTAAGGGGAAAAGTAAATGAAGACTATAATAGGAAAAACAAAAACAGGCAGATCTAACTGTACAATAAATACAGAACGTGCCCTATTTAATCTGCTTACAGTAAAATCCACTGAGCAAAATTATAATTTGATATGGCTCAGCTTAGCCAATAGAAACTCATAAAATGTCTTAACATCATAATACATTGTACAAAAGAATCACTAAGTACCATAAAACATATGGGAATATGGGTCTGTATTCATCCATTACTCTTTGCCAGTGTAGCATATTAAAATGGTTTCTATTTAAGTGCAGAGATCCCTGAAGTATACTACAGTCTTAATTAAAATGTCAATAAAATGCAAAAGTGCATTGGGGACCTTATCTGATTTTTTAATTTTTTTTTGTTAACTCTTTCAGAGAGTTATTTCTTAATAGCTCCATTACACTACTGAGGTTTGAAGCAATTAAAAATAAACATAACTAAGCCATTTTTAATAATTAGCTGCAATCTGAGCATGATCTGTATCCTTTCTCTTTAGTACTATTCCCTGCAGGACCAACTGGCAGGTTAAGTCAAGACTGGAAAAGTAGGTCCTTATTGGAGGCCAGGAAACAATGCCTTGGGTATTCTCACTCCAATAGTTGATTTTCTTTCAGTAGGTTTTAAAAAAGGGAGCAAGATTGTTTTATTACTCTTCTTCTGAGATCAGAGACCTTGGCCAGGTAAGAATCTGTCTGGTTTTCAGTGGCTCAGAGGGGACAGCTTTTCCCAGGCATGGGGGACACCACCCTGTGGGGCAGGTTGTCTCTCTGAAGCTCTTGTTCTGCCTTTCCATGGGACATCAGACCCACCATAAATGGGAATAAAAACCAGAACTGGCCAATAAATCATTATCTACCTACTTCTTCTTCTCTTTTAATGAATTTAAAATTGTTTAGAAAAATTCCTTTTTACAAAACAAAAGAGATATCATAATATTTTTCCAAAACTTGACATAAAGTTCAGTTTTAAGAGTAAGATCCCATCCTTGCTTTCTGTGATATTGGAAGGATAACAATGGAACAAGTAAGCAAGCTTTTCTCTTTCTTCCTCTTCCATTCTTCCATTCTCTTGTACCAAAAGAAGTATTATTAAAAATAAACTCATCTTTCCCCACACAATATTTCTTTAAAATTTGCATCCCCTTGAGGAAAGAAAGAGTATCTTTGGAATGAAATTTGTCTATTCCAAGCAAGATCAAAATCTTGCTGAAAATTGTGATACTGGGAGCAATCCTGGCCTGTGGGAGGCACTGGTGTGGGGTCCTTGGTGGATGAGCCAGAGCAGGAGGGCTCTCCTGAGAGAGGTGAGCTTGGGCCAAGGCTGATGCTGCTTTGAGACAGGGTGGAGAGTACTCCAAAGTCTGTGTCAATGTCCAGTCCAGCCTAAAAACCTGACGGGTCAGAGCCTCTCTCTCCATCCTTGTGGTACACACAGGCAGTGGTTCTACCTGGCCACAGCTGCTGACTTGTAACACAGGATTGGGAATTACCTCCAGGAAAACAAAAGGCAGTGCTGGTTTTGAAATCTGCACTTAGTGGCTGAATAAATACCATGGCTCTATTTTTAATAGGCTGGATAAGCAGAGAAAGGAAAAAAACAGAAGTAAATAAGAGAAGAAAAGTTTACCAGATCAACATGCCTTCAGATTGCAGCAGGATCTGTTTCTCTTTCTACTTCACCCCTCTCCGCATCCACTTTATGTTAAGTGACAAGCACTTGGCAGGTTTTGCAGATATATTGACAATAGAGGACATATGATACAGCTGTGAAGATTTGTCTTACCAGGATTTCAGCTGGTTTCTACTAACCAACAGCCAACAGCCAGATTTTGGGGGTTATGACCTCTAGTTATTTGAAAGAACTAGGGGGAGGAGGCAGGCAACACATTTTATGCACTAGTCTGCTATTCCTAGAATATTTTTAGAACTTACTGTCATAAAACTGACTCTGTTTAATGATTCTCTAAAAAAATATTTTTAAAAAAAGTGATTGGAAAAAACAGATCTTGTGAACAGAACTGGAAATTTAAACAGTCATGGGGCCCTATCTTGTACAGTGCTGAGCAAGAGCTTCCTGCAAAGTGCCAAATATTCTTACCTCTGAGGAGTAATACAGAAAGTGAAGGGTTTTAGCCCAGTATGCTACATTCCCTTCAGTGAGGATAGCCCACATTATGTTTCTCAGTTCCTCCAATACTTTTTCTTTTAAAGCTAAAATAATAAAGGATTTGGACTTCTAACAGCAGAGTAACTCTCCTGTCAACATCATATGCACTACGTGGATCTCTTACAGACATACTATTTTCCATAATCCTAAAAGTCTCATGTAACATTACTAAATGCATCATTTCCATGTGATGTCACTGTAATAGTTTGGGGAGGAAAAGGTAGGACTGCAGTTCTAGAATGGACGGGTGGCATCAGTCAAACTTGGACCCCACTTGAGCTTAAATGAAAAATAAATCAAATTTGGATTGTCAAACACATGTACAAGTTCCTACAAAGCATGTGGATATTGCATCATGATTTGACTATGTTACTCCTGTCAAGTGTAAAAGTAATGGAAAACTTGAAAAATAGTTACTGTCCAACAAAAAACCTTAAGATATCAACCACTGGATTAGGCTCAATAGAGCTCACTAACCTATTTAGTTCTCCTGGTGAAATGAGCAGACTGACAGAAAATCCTTTCCACTGGGTACTCTAAACATAAAGGCAGAGGAAATCCTTCTACCAGATAGCAACTCCTGGAGATGGGACTTTGAAGGCCTTGCTGGAGGGTGCTTTGGAGACGGGAGTTGGCCACGGTGTTGTGAACAACAACACACCCTTAAATTCAATAGAAAGAACTCCCCAGGGACCCTCTGGTTTTCAGAAGACAAGGGAGGAACCAAAGGAGAAATCTCCACGACATTCTCCAAACCAGCCAACTCCTCCTTGGTCCTTGTTACCGCCAAGAATTCCATTATTGCTAGAGAACACACCACAACAATTACAAATTTTAAATTGAATTAAAGAAAAGACGGGTCTATAGTAACATTTATAAGATTGGTTTCTAATGTTGTAATTAATTATAAAAATAACTTGCCTGCACCTATCACATGCATATCTATATTTAAATAAGTCTGTTTTGTCTTATCAAGAAGTGGGTTAGCAAAGACAAAATCACTGTTAGTGAATGTTTATTAATGAATCACTAAACTAAAACCAGTGTGCAAATCCTTTCTTACATCTCTACATACATGGCAGTCAGAAACATTACAGCTGGTAAGTACAAAACATTTTCAGGAATGGCTTATGTGCAGTAAGTTTATGTCTTATTCACATCTGAATTAACATTCACCTGTAGGCAAGTGAATTAGAGACCTGTGTTGAAGTCTCTTAATCATAAATGTCTTGTTGTCAAATCACAAAATAAATGGGAACAGTCAAGACGCAGAGGAACCTGCCATTAACATCACACTCTTTGATGCTAATTCTGTCTTTGAAGAACTCTGTAACATATACCCTGCAGTATTTCTCTGCTGTATGAAATGCTGAACAAAATTCAGGTATTTCCAAAGCTATCATACTGCAGGGGAGACTGCAGGAAGTACTGAAGAAAACACCAGGAATTAGTCTTCATTTCCCCTGTTGTTCCCCCTTACCCCAACTCAAATTGCAAAGTTTTGAACTTAAGGTCACTGATTCCTCCTACTCTTTTCAGCCTTACTAAAAGAGAGGGATAGGGATATTTTCATCACCTAGCAATAATATTCCATCCTCTCTATGCAGCATAACCAGTGCTTCCCTCCAGCAGGACACACACATTTCAGAATATGGTTTCAGTTCCTACCCTCAAGGAGAAACCTACCCCACCCAACACCATCACTGGGCTCCTGACCTACTCTTCCTACACTTGGGGTAATGCTCCAGCTTGGGAAAATAGAAATTACAATGTGTGGAGTGGTGAAAGCTGTTCTGTTCTCCAACATTTTTTTTTCTTCTGAAGTGTTGCAAATGCTTCCTTTCTATCTCAACAGCAGTTTAGAAATTTTTCACTGATAAATCTGGGGGAGGGATATTTGCACAGACAAACACTTGCCAAGACACACAGTACAGCTGCTGAAAAAGTTCTCACCCACTAACTGAAAAATATGTGACGTTCTCTGGCCATATCATATTTTTTAGTAGGCTTTGATTTGAAAGGCAGCATCTGTAAGTCAAACACTTCTATTTGTTAAGAAAACAGATATATTTGTTTCCCAGCAAAAATAGGGAAAACATTGTCAAGCTCAGAGGCAGAAAAAAAACACCAGGAGAATTTTAACATTTTAGATTGCATCAAAAGGTATGAAGTGCCTTGATGTGCCCTTGATTTTTCTCCAATAATCAAATAAATAATTGACAATTTCCCCAGCAGAGTACAGGATGCTCAGGAAAAATGTATGTGAATTTCAGATTAAAAATACAAATATTTCTTTATCTACCAAACCCATTTCAGGGAGATAAGTATATTTTTTCTTAGGCAGAACCTTTATGGTGCCCCCAAGGATGATTCATAGCCTGGTCTCTGATCCATGGACGTTGAAGCCTCAGAGTCCTACTGAAGTCACTGGGACTCAGCTCTGGCATGAACTGTATCCACCTACGTAGTCATGAGAGAAACTGTGACACGTTTTCCTGACTTGAAATAGTTCATGCGTGCTGTGATCTACTGTAGAGCAGTAAAACTCTTTGTTTTCAACAGAATATTTAGCAAAAGATTTTTCAAGAGGTTTAGATTGCTTTGACAATTTCAGCCTTTCAAAGATGAGTTTATGTTGCAAAATTGTATCTTCATAAGCCCAAAACTGTAATAAAAGATGAAGTTGTGATGTGGACAGAGAGGGAATGGGAAATGGTGTACCAGCAGCAAAAACACAGAAGAGTGCCTGTTCTCAGAAACAGAATCCTGCAAGATGCTGAACGAAGATATTGGGAATATTCACATCCTGTGAAGTCAGAGAGTGCTCGGCTGCTTTCAGAATGAAAACAAATGACTGGCAATTGCTCAGAGTGGTAAAAGTGGGAATTGCATTTCATTTCATGTCCCTTACTTGCAGCCCTTCAGTGTTAAAATGATGATCTTCTGGTTTTTTTAAAGCAAATCACAAGGGCATCAGGAAAGAGAAAAACAAACAAACAAGGGCTGGGTAAAAAAATCCCTGAGCAACAGGAGCAAGTCCCAGTTAATGCTGTTTACCTTATTAGTGCAAAAAGAAAGATACTGTAAAAGTATTTTCTTCTTCCCATCCTAGAGAAAAGTTTGTGCTGTTCACAGAGCAGCCACAGCCCCTGGTCCATGGGGCCACTTGGGTACAGTCACTCTCAAAGATCCAAAGCCTTTCCTTTACTCAGGCAAGTTTCCCAGCCATGTGAACATGCACACAGAACATTTTCCAATATATATGTAAAACTGATGACATATCTTTAAATAATCTTTGTCATAGTATTCTGTACACATCAGCAGGGGGGCTCTCCAGTTTTGCAAGTGTCATTTGAAATAAATATTTGTATTTAAATTCTATTATGTTACCATATATCCTTAAGCAGATTGGAAAATTTCAAAATATTTACATATATTTGAGACATCACCAAATGTGTTTGGGGTGGTGGGTGGGGAAGGCACATCTGCTATCCATTTTCTGCAGTATGAATGCTTACATTTTTGCTGTTGAGAAAAAAAAATAAAGGAGGGCTTCAACAGATAAAGACAGCTCCTCATCCTCAGGCATTGGTAACGTATATCAATTGCCCACCTCCTGGGATGTGCATGAGGTAGTTGTTCTGTACTTTCTGAAAAATGCAGCTCTTTGTGCATTTTTTCCTTTGTAAGCACAGATTAGCAGCACTAAGCAGGTTATTAAGAAAATATTTCCAACTCATTTCTCATGTGAGAAAGGTCTTCTCTATATCTTTTCAAAAGCCAAAGTAAGCTTTCAGAATTTGGAAGGGAAAAAAACCACACAGGTCCTAAAACAAATTTAGCATTATTCTGTATTTTATATGTTTAGAGGAAAACAAATCAAGAGGAATGTGATCCAAAGAAGAGTAAATGGACGTGGCAGTACCACAGAAAAAACATCAGTAAGGACAGATTTGATCCCTTTATAATATTCATATGGTACTTAACAAGTCAAAGCTCCGTGTTTGTAAGGCCAGAGCCAAGTGCTGGTTCACCAATTAACATCCCCTGTTTGCACAGACTGGAATAAACAAGCACAGATATTCAGATAAAATACAGAGTTGAATCCTCCCTAAGCCCTGCTGATGCACTCTAATTCCCAATTGTTCACACCTTCATGCATTTTTTTAAGGTTTTTAAACACCTGATTCTGCAACTGTCACTTACACCTTACTTATTCTCTAATCTCATCCTCCCTGATAGGAACAACTACTCAGGGAGTTCATGACTCTGCCCAGAAGTCAGCAGCTCACAAGCCCTGGATGCACATGGGACACGTAGTGCCTACATTGAGCACACTGTGGCATCTTGGAGATACTGTCAATTTACCTGATGCTGTCTACTCTAGAAATAAAGCCTGACCTATTTACACCTCTTATCAAGAACCATATTTCTCTGCCATGTATCTTTAGCTGTAAAAATTAAGAACAATCTGGTCAGCTGCATAATACTTCACATTCAAATATAAAACACGGGACATGGATCGCTAGCCATTCATCACACTAGATTCTCTTGAATCTTGACAATAGGATATCAATAAAATACAAAAAATTGTGATTCTCTTATCAAAAGCCACACCAACAGCTTCCCCATTTGCTACACCTGTGCCATGTGTAAGGTGGACAGGCAGAGTTTTTGCATGCTTCCCCCACATCTAAAGACTAGGTGGGTTCAATAGGCATGAGGTTGTACATCTTAATAACTGCTTTTCAGCTAATTGTAAAAGTGGCATATTAACAACTATTTTCAGTAATGGCAACACTATATTTTAATGACACTATTTCAGCTTGCTAATTAAGTAGACAGATTAGTGATAGATAAATATCCATTCTTTGACAGAGCTAATAAAGATCTTTACTCATATGAGATGTGCACATACTTCCAGCTAGAAGTTCCCTGAAGAAATGCAGCCACAGATGGGCCAGCTAATCCAGGGAAAACTCACACCCAGGTACATTTACTGTCACCTGCCTCACAGATATTCAGCAGAAATGGCAGCCCTTCACATCCCTCGGCCAACTGACAGAGGGCTTCTGAATTTCTGTCTCCAGCTACACAGCTGGCAAAGAACGTTTTGACTGACAGGAGGTATTTCTCTTCCACACAACTCAAGAATATCTCCTGCAATTGTTTCTTAAGTTGGTAAAAAGTACTCTTTAGCAGTTGGCCAATTATGAATAAATACTCCACCATTTTCAAGTAACTGATTTTGCTTTTACTTTTGCTGCACTATGAAGGTTTATCAATGCATGTCTAAGATACAAACTAAAGACTATGTAGGGAACACATGAGCAAGCTGTCCCTAAATGACCTGGATTTTCAGCCATGTAATTTTGCTTGCAGGTCATCATGCATTAATTTGGGATGCTCCATGGATCATTACATATTGCCCTTGAATTATTTATTTACTGCACTTGACTGCTGTCTATTCTCTCTCAGACTTTGAGGGAAGAGTAGCATGTGAGAAGGGTGTGGGTGGTTCAAGGCTGGATGATAGGAGACCATGGTTAGAAATTCAGTGTGCAGCTAATTTGCCCTGTCACTTCTCTGGGCCTTCTTTCCCACTTTTGCCCAAATTAGCTGTGGAGATTATAAATTCTCTAAGGCAAAGACTGTCCTTCAGCTGCTGGGGGATTCTATTCCTGTGTCAATATTTTAAAAACGTGCTGATATTTGCTGTAGATAGGGAAATTGTTTAACATCATAGGCTATCTTTAAGAAAGCTCTCTTCTTAAAATGGGTCACTGGAGCACCAGGTTCTCACTGATACTCACCGTTAACCATCCTGTTTCAGCCTTCTCACTCATTTTAAGTACAAAGCCACCATCAAGCTCTCAGCCCTAACAAGGCAGCCACCTCCTACTCCATTCAAATCCAGGTGCCTCTGCACCAGAACATACCTACACTATCATGTTTATTTCCAAGAACCTATTTACCTTCTCTTGGACTGTTAAATACTTTCTTAAATTATTTCTCCTAAATTTACAGTTTCCAGGTTGATTTGGCACTTATTCAATCCTCTCTTGCCCAGTTACTCCTCTAGTACCCTCATTTAGGGAGGATCAATTGAACTGAAGTATGGAACCTTCACAGAACTGTAAAACAGAGCTACTTCCATCTTTCAGCCCAACACCAATTTTTCCCACATGCATGAGAAAACACCAATTTTTCCCTATTTTCCACTGCACATTTCATCTCTAAGTCTTCAGTTTTCTATTGAATTTGGCTCATCCCACAAGCTTCCCCAAGGGTAAGATGATCTGCACAGTAACGTTCAGCTGCAGAGCTTCATGTCTTCTGATGTAATTTGATAACTATGTCTGCTGATGTAAAATGCTGGCCACATCATGCCCATCAAAATGAGTCCTGTAAATTCCAGTCTGCTTCTCTCCCACAGTATGGGAGTGCAATATGGGGCCAGGAGGTGTCCCAGCAGTTTATCCCACCTTGTCATCCTCGTGGGAGAGGCTGGTATATGATGGCCATTTAAAGTCTCATGCTGGTGGCATTCTGGGGCAAATGGGAAGGGAAGGACTTGCCGGTCTCAGGAAACAGCAGCGCTCAGCTCCTGGGCAGGTCATAGGGACTGGAGCTCCCCTCAGCTGCTTTCTGCTCGTGAGCAATCAAATATCACTTGCACAGGTGCTCACAGGGAGTAGAGCAGCCTGCTTAGGCCAGAAGAGAGACACAACTGCTCCAAGTCCTCAGCAGAAAGGAGTTCAGATGCTTTTTCAGGAACAACAAACCCTCTGGGGACAAGAGACCACTCCCAAACCCACTGGTGATTTGATCCTCTAATGGTCCCAGTTGCCTCAGTTAGGCTACAGAAAAAGATTTTTACCTTCTCTATATGATGCCTTAAGTTTTAGCTTTCATATTTTCCAGATTCTGTACTACATTTGTATATAATTCTGAACTTCATATAAAGTGTTAGCAAGTTCTCTTCACAGTTTAGTTAGACAAAACAACCCTTTTCCAGCCCGAGAACCAAGGACACCGTTACAGCTTCAGGCCTAAAAACTATAAACAATGGTGAATTGAGGAGAGAAACTGGGGGGATGGGACTTTATAACCTGAAGCTGTAATTGGACAATTAACCCCAATATGTAAATAAACCCAAACTTATAAATGTGTGAAAACTCATGACTGGGAGTTTATCTTAGGTGCATCTTGGCCAGAGCCATGGCCGGGCTCTGTACTGCCCAAGGTGTATCCTTTAAAGGCCCTTGGATAAATACCTACTTTATTCCTTTAACACTGTCTAGCCTCTGTTCTAGGAAGCCTCTTAAGGCACCATATACTTCTTACTTAAGGATTTGACAGAAGAAATCATTCCCATTATTCATCACACACAAATCCAAAGGATTGGCTGTGCTGGTCACCTACAGCTGCACTCATGGGGGAGTGGCAGAAGAAGCAGCACACACTGTGAGGGCAAAAAAAAACATCTGATGAGCATCCATGCATGCAGCTCCTGCTCTAGGGCAGCAGGGATCTCACCTATTGACTTTAAAACTGAGATTTTTAAAGCCTGAGCTTCTGCTTTAGTAAAATAATAGTGGCGTTCTGACAGTAATGGCAAGAAATTCATCAGGTTCTTGGGTATCTTATTAATGAGGAACATTTAGCTGAATAAGTGATACACTTTGGCTTTTATTGAACCAACACCCACAAATAAATATACTTGTTCCCATGAATAGGGATTCATTCTTCACGTGAATGAGTCTATAATTTAATCCATTCTTACGCCCTAACCAGAGCCAATATTTAACATCTTTTCTAATCAAGCTCTAATTTAATATTTTTAAATTTCTTTTGAATTAGTTGAAATCCTTTCATTTTTTTCTTTTATGAGGGAAAGTTCCTTTTTTTTGCCTATGATTGAGTTTGACGTGGCTTTGTTAGACTCTCTTAAGATATACAGTACACACTTTTATTCTTCTTATCCAAGATTCCGGGACTTGATCAATAGTAGAGCATATATTTCTATCCAAGAACTAACCAAATTTATTCAACAGATTATACATTAATTTTACCATTAGAACATAATATGAGCAGATAATCCACAAAAATGCTTCAGATTTTTTGAAAGTGAATTTAATTATAACTAGTAATGTGCATTTGAGAATTATAATTATGAAAAGTCATGTTCTATAAATCTGAAATGACAGATTATATGTCAAAGCCTTATTGCAGAGGAATTAGAGTACCGATTTATTAGTTGTAAATGTCTGATTATTGCAGCTTTGCTAAAAAACATGATCACAGCATATTCTAGCTGGATTTAACGTGTTTAATCCTTCCAACAAGAATCATATTTTGAACAGAAAGCAGGACTGTGTTAATTTGTTTATGAGACAGATTTAGACAACTAATCTTTGTCTTATGATCCCTGAACAGTAATAATTTCAAAATACTTTACAATACTTGTATTTTTCCAGCTGCAGACTACAGCTGATTATGAAATTTACATTCATCTATAAGCACCATGATCATCACTTGGCTTTAGGAATGGTGCTTCCCATTATTTCTCAGCTACTGAGGGACACCCTGCACGCACAAAGCCTGAATCACCTTTGCCAAGGATTTACCCAGTCATGTGGAGAAAGTTATGGAGGGCAACCATGATGTTGGGCATTTCTCTTCTGCCTCTCCCCACACAAGCACTGCAACTTCCCAGCAAATCCCCCAGTGCCAAACAAACTTACCTTGTTTGCATTGACTGAAAACAGAGCCCTCTTTTTTACTGACCAAACACCATGGGGTATGGAACAGGGTGGGTTTCCCTCAAATCCATTAGTGTCACAGCTTCTCACGAGATTCCTTCACGGGAAAGATGGGCTACAGTTTATAAAGAGTAATGATACAGTTCTGTATCTGTCAAGTCTTCAATGAGGATATTTACAGATCTTGAATGACTCACTACTAATCTATTAGATAGATATTTGAAAAACCTTCCTACTGGACCTAATTTTTATCTGCACCATTGCAAGAACATATTTCTTCATCATACAGCTGAGCAGGAGGAATCAACTGTTTCTCCAGATACCTGTTATCTGGATTTTTATTAGGAATTAGAATTAATCTCAAGATAAACTTGTTTCTATTTCTTTAAACAAAGAACCCCTCTGGTGGTTATTTCCTGGCAGTGATGCTGTGTCAGTTTGGGCACAACCTCTCACGTGTGGGGAGCTCCATCCCTCAGGTGATGCAGCAGAAGTCCCTTGGACTGGCTGAGCTGGGGAAGGGTTCATGTTCTGCAGGGCAGAAACTGCTCTAGAAAGGGCACAGTCCTCCCTGGGCCCCCCAACACTCCCATCACCCTTACACCCTCATCCCTGTGGTCTGACGAGGTGAGCAACAGATCTTGGGACCACATTTTGCACGGATTTACACATTTTATTTCCTTTCACAGGAAGAAATTTCTTCCAAATGGCCGCTCAAAAACAAAGGCAACATAAGCATTGCACGAGCCTACAAATAATCTGAATTCCTCTCTTTTTTGTAAAGAGAAAACACATTTCTGCTGTGATGATAGCAGGTTCCTAGAGGCTTTAAACATGCCTTGTTGGTATATAGGTATAATCAGAGCAGTAAAAAGGAAACAGACTTTATTCAGTAAGAACTGAAAGATCCCATTACAGCCTTGCCATTCAGTTGTCTATCAACCTGCAGTACATGGCACATATTTGCTGCTACATAGTTTCTAAAAATAGATGAATAAATAAAAAAAAAAAAATCTGATGACAGCCTGAACTTCAAAAAACCCTGTCTCACTTTACATCAAGTATAGTCAGGCAGCACTTGGCAATCATTAATTTCACTCATTTATCACAGGTGCTGCAAACTGAACTGCCAGTGGAGTAAGCTGATAGCAGGCTACAAGCAATCTAGCATTGGTTTTATGAAACAATATTACAATATTTTACCAGTCAGCTGTTTCCAGTGAAAAATCAGAAGTAACAGACTACTTGCTCAAGACCAAAACATGTGAATATTCCTGGAAATCTTTTCTACAGCAGATTTCACAGCTTGTATTACTTATCTGCAGCAGGGAACTTATTTGTTACTGTGCTACAGTTACTCGAGGTGGACTGTGATGTTTAGATCTTGCCATTAAGTACAAACCACACAACAACAAATTATTTTCCTAAAAAACTCTATAGCTCATTATAGCTAATGAGGAAAATCCTGTTTAAAGAAAAGAATAAAATCTCCACCTCTACAAAGGATAAATCTTGGCAACTTGACTTCTTTAATATGTATGTTCACCACGCACACAGGGTACTCCATTTGTGCTGCTCCTTCCCTGGGAGGGATCCCAAATGTGCTTTCAGCAGACCTGTTTGTCACCCATTGTGACTGACTGTGAAGAGAAGCAGCTTGAAGAAACTTAGGCTGCAACAGTTTGACTGAGCCCAGCAGGGCCACTCGAGGAGAAAGATGCTCGCCAGGGAGGATTTCAGACTTACACATTTGATGTGCAATGAGCTGGATTTCTTTGAAAAATGCTAACTATAACCTTCATTGAAAGATTAAGATACATAATAAAAATGAGAGAAATATTTGCTGGTCTTTGATCTATTTCCTTTTTATCTTTCTATGTATATATTCAGCCAGAGAGTGGAATAAAAAAAATTGCACTTTTCTCTTAAAGACAGCGTAGATCACTCTTCACACTTAGCACAGAACCTTTTCAGCTTTTCCAATGCAGAATGAATCTGAGAGCCAGATTTTTTATTTTTATCCGTATGATAAAAGTCTTCTGAGGCCCTTTAACAAAGACAGAGGATATATACACACACTTCAGCCAGTATAAGGCAGCAAAACCTACCTGAGAAACCAGGCAAGTATGTTGTCCCATGCTGAGCTCCATGACGTTATAGTTACATTCCTAATTTAAAGCTGGCTCAGATGTTCTATATGAACTACAGTTCTGTATGACTGTGCAATCACATCAAAAGAAACATCGAATTTTTTTGAAGTTGCCAACCCAATTCCTGCAAAGTCAAGAGGCTTGCTTGCAAAAAAAAAAAAAAAAAAAAAAAAAAAAAAAAAAAAAAAAAAAAAAATTAAGAAGTTTAGAAAATCTTTTCTGGCAGGTTTAAGGCAACTGCTCACCTATCTTCATTCAGAATCTGACCTTCTCTCTTTATGAGTTTTTAAATAATTGGTACATTGTGAAACTAGTAAAAATGTATCAGGTTGATTTTAACAAGAACTCTATATGATCCATATATTATATTCAGCATCTCTTGGAGCAAAGGATGGGATATAAAAGCTGCTACAGTTTTTCCCAGTCCATGCAATTGGGTTATTCTGCTTCTCTTCAGAGAATCCAAACGCATGCATGGTAGGCCAAATTGCTCCCTGGGGTTGTTTTATTTGCTTGAAGGGACAAACTTAGCCAGGAATATCTTAGGACAGACTCCAAGTACTCTAATTCTGCTTGCATTATGCTCCATTTTCTCATTTCTGTGTTTTCAGTATTCATTTCATCCTTCTCCAGCTTCTTTTTCCAACTCAGCAGTTCTTACACTGAGCTGCTCAGCATTTTGCTGTGGTACAAATATCCATCCCCTGATATCTTTACACAAGTCAATGACTGAAAGAAGCAGCATGATCCAGTTCATCTCTTCCCCAAGGGAATGCAAACTAAAGTCAGTTTTGTATGGGGAGAGATAGAGGCTAAGGTGGAAGTAGTCTTAGAGGTGCCTTTTCCAGCCTCCTCTTTTTATTAAATAAGCACCAACTTAATACAAATTCTGGGTGCTTTTTTTTTTTATTTTTCCCTTACCAGGCACACACACATCCCCACCACCAGGCTGCAGAGTTGTTTGTTGGCAGCATTTTTACAGCTGTACCATCCTCAATTTGTCAGCATATTCCAACACTGAGTTGGAATATATTTGTTATATTATGGCTTACTCCAGATAAGACAGAGAACAGTCCCTTGGGACAGCTTTGCACTTGTGCAAGTCATCATGATTCAACTGAAGTTAGTGGAATATCTCACATTTTACGTGTGGTATGGGTCAGACACCCAGCAAGTTACTGGGAGGTACTTCCTGAGAAACAGATGAGTGCAGCATTCACACAGGTCTTAGAGTTTGGAGGTTCTTTTTAGGGGATTGAAAGAACAGACTACAATTCAAATACATTTGAAGATACATTTGAGTCTAACCCAGGCTGGTGTAAGAAAGACAGTTGCTGATCTGGTACTGGCATGAACATACCCAGTTATCATACACTTGGTTTTAAGCGTTTAGGGGAAACCATCTATGTCCCCTCTCTCACTGTAACTACCAAAGGCAACTGAGGATCAGAGAACTGAAGAGACAAAGAGGCAAAGACAGTCTTTTCTTGGAATTGCTTAATAATAAAATACATTACTGGCAATCTAGTATATATACCAGGGAATGCCTCCCTTGTCTTCCCAATACTTTTGAACAAAACCAGGCTTGTCAGTACAGCTAAATCCAAGGAATGCCTATCAACATCTTGAGCATCCTAGTTCAAGAGTGGGTTTGATTACTTGCTACATAATAAATTATCCAAAAGCAACCTTTGAAGACATACAACCCCTAACACTTTAAAATTAAGACTAAATTCAATTTAGAAAAATTGTAAAACAGTTTCCCTGAAATTAATCTTAAATGAAGTTTCTTGCTTGGCCTCTCGCTCGCTGCAGATAATCAATCTCGACGCGGCTGTGTGAGAAATGGAGGCTACTGAAAGGAAAGTGAAATTAAAGAGAGGAGCTAGGCCAGGAAGATGAAAAAGCTATCTAATTATCAGCATTTTATTAGAAACAATTAACTAATATTCAATTAGTTGCTATCACTGAAGCAAAGTGACAGTTAGGAAAACAGAAAACGAACCTTGACAAGGTGTTCGCTTTCTAATAAATGGGAGATGAGGGGAATCATTTATTGGTGGTTTACCCCTGGTCAGAGCCTTGGGGCAACTCACCCAGTGTGAGGCAATGGGACTGGCTGGTTGCCAACATTAACTGTACTTATTACATTCATCCCATGCAGAACACATCCATCTCCTGCTCTGCCTTGACATCCCATTTATTCCGAGATTCATTTGTCATGTCCCCAATCACCAAAATGAATAGAAACTTTCCAGCATGATGGATTGTGGTTCTAATTAGGACTAAAGAAAAGATCCACACTCAAGTAGAGCCCTTTTTCTTTTACTTCTTCTCCTAATAAAATAGTATTCCTAGCCAACTTTGTGACTAATGTCCTTTCATGGTGGTTGTCCACTGTAGGTCACCCAGTCAAAAAGAAACAGTAGTCCTTCCAGAATGTATTTTTCCTCCCCTAACAACTACAAAAGTTATTATAGAAAAAAGTCCAGACACACTGAAAACCATGCACACACAGTTTGTTGATGTGCAGCAGATGTCTAGAATACAAAATTTTTGACAGTGTTTGTCCCTTTTGTGTCCCAGAATTTCCTTTAACAAAATGCAGATAAATAGAAACAGAATGAGGAAAAAGCTGCAATAGGCCTGGCAACTATTAAAATTTATGATAAATCTATTTTTTGTTAAGTTAAATTTGATGTCAGAATTTGAAAGTAATGGCACTAAACAAAGTGCCACTATTTCAAACTAAGCCTAACATATAATTTGGTTGTGTTACCTCTCATTTCAATATGTTTATCAGAAATAAACATATGCCCTGTTACAGACTTATAAAAAAGTACCCTCCAAGATCTCCTATTTCTCACATAGAAGTACTTTCAATAATTGTGTCTTTAATATTATAAAAATGCAATCTTTTATAGCAATCTTCACATTTTTCTGTACATTGGTAGGTCTCTGTTGTAGAAGAATACCAGACCAGAAGAGGACAAAGGAAAAAATACTGTATAGTGAGAGCAGCACTATTTTGTTTGGAAAACTTTCAAAGTTAGGGATAACATATTAGGTAGTGATAAGTGAATAAAAAATGGTAGTGCTAAAGTGGAGTACCTTTACAAATAAAGAGATTTGCAAGAATGGAAAAATAACCTATTTTAAATTGCATTTAAAAGTCAGAAGAAAGAAGACTGCAGTTATAAAATAATTCAGGAATTCATGGATACATGAAGAATACTCCAAGTCATTAAAATAGCCTGCTGAATATTTTAAAACACCAAGAGTGTAGGCTTATTTAATACTAAACAGACTGCAAGTACCAACAGTCTGCTACAAAATTTCTCATATTTCGAAAGATGATGATGTCCAACCTATTATCTGTATCACCTTCACACAGCAGAATATGAAACTTCCACTAGACACAACAGAAACAATTAACAAGGAGTCTGTTTTAGTAGGTACTATTTAATGTACAAGTATTTCTGGACAAGGAAAAGGAAGATTTCCTAACTCTCCTAAAATAAAATATTTGGGATTATCCTGAGATTTGACTTTAGCATTCTCTGTAAAGTCTAAATAAACTAGATGTCAAAAGAAATTTCAGGGCAATAAAGCATATGAACTTCAAGGCTTGATGGCAGAACCCAAATTTACTGTGCAGCACACACCAGGGAAGTATTTTAACCTGTATTAGGTCCAGTTTCTCATGGCCTTGTCCATCAAGGTGATGCCCATGCAAAGATACCCAGTCAAACAAACAAAAAGCATACAGCAACCCCCACAGCACCACTGCAGGAAGAGCTGGGCACCTGCTAGTTGTAACTGTGGTCTTTATTTTATTCTGCAGACCAAGGCTCTCATCCCTTGCCATTTACTGCAATCAAAACATAGATCATTTTCCTCTTGAATATTTTTCCCTTTAAGTATGACTAACTCAATGTGTAGGAAATACAGTTTTTTAGACCACAAAAGCCAAAAGAGACATTTCCTTTCCCCAGTGCCAGAAGATACACACCAAGTGAGTATATGTGGAAGAACAGTTATGGAGTTTGCTATAGAAACCTTCACCTGGTGGCAAGGGAAATAGGTAACTACATTTTTTGCTCTTATTTGATAGCAAAGCTACTAACAAACTTGGTTAGGTGCTTTTTAAAACACCTGCTCTAAAGGCACATGCTGTATAAACACACAGAAAAGCAGGTTGTTAGGTTTTGCCAAAAGCCCACAAATTTGAGTGATGCTTTCAACAGCATTTGGATTTTTTTCCGTGCTTCCTTGAGCCCCTGCTGATACTGAACTGTTTCCCACTGAAGCACCTTCCCAAACCAGGATTTGATCCTTTCTATTTTTTCTCATGAATACACAATGGATTTAAGACAATAATCCTATATTCTGATCCAGCTTCTGAATCATTCCATACAACACTGAAATACTCCCAGAGACAACAAAGAAATCTAACTTTGAACAGTTGTCAAATACCAAACATAGCCATAGAATCGTTTAGGTTGCAAAAGACCTTTAAGACCATCGAGTCCAACTGTGAACATAACACTGCCAAAGCCCTACACTAGCCCATGGCCCCAGGTGCCCCAATTCATAGAGGAATTTTATCCAGATAGAATGGGGAAATATCTTCATAGGCTATTGGTCTGATTCATCCTGTGTCAGGTTCTCCCATATCACTGTATCCAGACATGTCACTCTCACTCACTGTACAAGATAAAACAGAAATAAAGTAAGACCACATGCAGCATGCCTGCCTTCATACTCCCCCACCCCCTCCCCACAAAGATCAGGTGGTTCTGGAAATGACATAAGAGTGCCTATTAGTTGCTAAAGGCACTGGGGCCTTGATGGCTCCTGTTACTGGCTCTAGCAAGTTTCCAGTGATGTACCCTTCAGTACATTCTGAGAATAACACTCCTGCATAATTTAAATGAGCACTATAAATTGTCATTTAAATTGCATGAGAATCTGAGATAAGGTTGGCAGAAGATCCAGAAAGAGCCCTTGACTGTCAGATTAACACAGCAGGCAAGAGACAAAACCAGGCGTTTTCTTTTCTTTTTGACTAAAATCTTTCAGAGAGAAAATCAAAGCTTCTCCAATTCCTGACCTTTCATTTCAATGAAGAACATGCAATCTGCAATCTTCTGCTGTAATTGATCAGTGTTTAAAATGAACAAACTGTAGATTAATATAATATAGTCAGGCCAGAAAAGCAAGATCTTGCAGAGCACTCTTCGCAGCAGATCCCTCGCTTCCACAAAAATGGATAATTTAATCTTTGTCATTGGCCTGTCTCTGTCAAAGAGAACAATGGATAGTCTATTCGCAATTGATGACTCTATAGAAATTAATATTAGTAAAAGGTGTCCATTTAGTGTCTCACCTTCTGTGCTAAAGGTGACATCCATGATGGATGCATCCTAAGACAATGGATTTATCTTTAAAATGGAGTAATTACACAGTGGATGCATGGATGACATAATGACATTGTGGTTTTATATTAATAAAAGAAAGAAATATTCCTTCTGAAGAAAGAAAAAATATGACTAACATGGTCATTTATGAGATTTTGGCAGCTACTTTGTAACTGCAAAAAGCACTGTTGAATTGTTAGGCTATAAATTAGAGTCCTACACACTTTAAGCAGTTCATGATCAGCTTTCATGTGACAAACCCTGGTTAACAAAATTAAAGGTTCTCATGGGCTCCTAAATCTCCCACCTTTACAAGGACGACTTCAAATTGGGACAGAAGTAAGAGGCAAAGAAGATGAGATGGAGGGTGGGAATAAAGGGATGTAACAACTTCTGGGTGCACCACAGGCCCTTCAGGGCCACCATCTTTTCTGTTTGGCAAGCAAACCCCAGGGTGCTCCCTGAGCTGCCGGGTGAAATCCAGCCTTCCCCAAAGAAGGATTTGCAAATTGCTGGGGACTGCAGGACCTGCAAGGACCAAGTTTGGCACAGAGGCTACAAAACCAGGCCTCAGGAAGTCAATTTGCTGCCCCACTGGTATCAAAGAGGATCTCCTCTCAGTGTTACTTATAATTCATAAATAATGCTAATGCCTGGCAGAATGACACCCTTAGAGCAGATGTGAGGCTTTTTCCTCCCCTCTCAAAAATGCACAAGTTCACCCACTACTAAGACATTCTTTATGTCCTGTACCTGGTGGTTTTTGTGGCCCACACTGCTTATTTCTGAAAATTCACCACAGAATTCAAAACACAATATCTCATACAGAAAATTTGAAATTATCTTGTTTTGAAGCTTTTTGTAAAATTGAATCTTCAACAAAAACAAGTCTCTATATTGGTCCTATAAAATGTATAGGTTGACCTAAATTAGACTTTTTAATTTCCCCAACTTTATAATCAAAAATAACCAGCAAACTGAAACTAAAACCCCATTATTTGCTTAGTCCCCAATAATCTCTGGGACTTCAAGAAGTTTAAAAAACAATCTTTGACAGATGCTTTCACCACTGCTTTCACCACATCATCTACATGTTGGATTTGGTGGGGAGGTTTTATCTTACATACAGATATAAAAACATTCTCAATTTTAGTATTTTAAAACTTTAAATAACTAAAAGCAAACAGAAATGAGTGCTCTTGTTAGGACCGATTATAAATTTGCTCAAATGTATTATTTATTGAAAAGATGGCAAATGTTGACACTATATGAAGCAAGAAGCTAAAATTCACCCTCTGTAATCTTTCAGAGGTTTCAGTAAGAATTAACAGCAAAATTTAGATGCCAAACTCATACAATTCTGAAAGATAAGGATCAATAAGGAATCATATAAGGTTTTGTTTTAATGATATATCATACTCGGGTCAGTCCAAACTGTAAGAGTTCAAGAATGAATAGTAGTACACAAAAAAAAAATTTAAATCAAGTTTTCATTGTGAGGTACATCAGAAAGAAAACATCCTGTCCCTTTTCTCATGAAACCCTTATATTTTGTGCCTGCCAATTGAACTGATTCCTACTCTTTATTAAACAATTTTAGTAAAAAAATTTCCCTACGTAGTCAGTATTTACAGCAAACTTCTGAAAGTGTTGTCTCTGGAGAGCTCCCATTCCCAGTTCCTAAATTCTATTAAAAAGGCAGCTAAAAACATTAAATACCTTCCAACTTCTACTTTTATATTAATCCACAGCTACAGCTGTCACAGGGATTTTATGGGTTAGGCAGAGAGATGGGAGTGGACCATGAAAAAACACATTATGATGTAGTCCACAGCTTGAAGGCATGTGGAGTCTAAATTTAGGAGAACAAATACTAGCTTTGAGTTTGAATATTCAACACCATTTCTCTTTTTAATTTGAATTAATTTGCTGATCCATGCTTCATATATTTTCCTTTCAAGGCTGACTGTTAATTTAGTAAAGGACACATCTACTGCTCAAAGAGGAAACATTTCCAGCACCAGTTCGACATTCAGCCACCTCTTCCCAGGTCATCATGCTGGAAGCTAATAACTAAACCCATCAATTTCAAGTTTTCTGACTTCATAGGCAGAGGGTTTCTCTTGAAATGTATTTCAGGAGAAAAATTATGGAACAAGGCCAAAAATAGAAATTTGATGTTTCTCCAAACAAATTTTCCCTTCCTTTACATGAATAAACTTCAGTAAAATTTGAAATATTATCTTGAGACTTTCAATTAATTATCTTATTGATGCTACAAATTTCAAAGCAAAGAAGTGGTTCCGCTCTTTAAAGGAGACAATCAGCAGTAAAAACTAGGAAGAAATTTGCAAATACAGTTCCATGAAGATTATGAACTACAAAATACACCCAAATAAAATGCTTTGCACAGCTGTAAGCAGTAACTTAAAAGACCATACCAAAGATAAACAAGACACATTGAGTTATTCAAAGGAATTTCTGAACAGGTTATAAATTTATATGTGTGTTAAAATTATGCTTCTGTTATTATGAAAATGGTGCATCATGAGCTTATGATGCAGGAAAAACTGTGCCATTAAGTGAGAAGAACAAAGCTTTACTGTGGGGAGAAATCAATTTTTCTGAAGGATCAGCCAAGGTTGAACTAGTCCAACTGCAGGAAAGCTGAGAGATGAAATCCAGCACTGGATTATTAGCATCTTTTTCCTCACTCTTCAAGTCTCTCCTTGCCCAGAAAATGAAGAATTTTGCTCCCAAACCATGATCAGATGGTGATATGATCATCATGTGTTTTCAGAAGCAGCCTCCTCCTCAAAGTGATCCCAGCACTGGAGGAACCAGTGAATACACACAACTGTTTCTTATCTATGAGGTTTTATATACTCAGTGTCAAAGGCAAGATTTTAAGATTTAGGAAGTGGAACCAAGGTTAAGTCTGGGATTTTGAAACCTAAAGAACTTAAGCTTTAAAGTTCTATTGAAGCAAATTGATTCAGTTTAATGCAATTCAATGATAATGTTAAAAGGATCCCTTTTAAATTGTTTTAATAAACAAAACAAAATTTTGTTTTATTTGAAACCTGTTTCATCCCCTTAAAGCTCTCTGACCAGAAGGCACCATTTCAATATCAGTCTTTCAGATATTCCTTATTTTTGCACCACACCTTGATCTGGTAACTTGACTTTACAGCCTTACACCATGATTTCATGTTTATCTATATTGTTTGTTTTTCCCTCTTACAATCACCTATCATAAATGTGGAAATCACTAGGAGAAAACTGATTATTCAAAAGTCTAGGGGCTGCATCCACCTTGGCTTCGTGTCACACTCAATCCTTTACAAAACACTGGACCGACAGATTTACACTCACTTTGCCTTAACATAATCAATAAAACAAGGTTTAATGCTATGAAAAAAGAAGGCTGACTCTTTTTAAAGTTACATTTTCAGCCAAAAAGACAGCCACTGGGAAAAATTCAGTCACTGATGAAGTTCTGGAGTCTCATTTTATTCACTGCCTTCAAAAGTTTTAATAAAGTTGTAGTTATCACAAGCATTTGCCCCCACAGAGACTTTTCTGCTTTGAAAATCACCAAAGTGCTCCCAGGCTGACTCTTATCCTGGTATTTCATATAAACATACAAAGTGCAATCTGTGACACAGAACCAAGGGTCATTTAGAGGTCTTGTGCCATGTTGAACTAATTACAAAAAAATTGGCAAGAAAGTAACACATGACGGTTTTATATAGTTCAGAGATACCTTCTGCAGAACACTCAAAGAGAGTCCAAATGAACAACATCAACAAAAAAAAAAGACTACACAAGTCTATAAAAAAATGTTGACCTTTTAAATTTTTCAAGTTTTCATAATGATTAATTTTTCCACCATTATGAACAGAAACTTTTGGGTTGCTTCTGGTCTAAGCAACATCACCTCCTTAGCATGAGTAGGTTGGTATTCCCACTGTACCACCAATAACAATTTTCCTAATGTTTCAGGCACACCAGATATAACTGGACATAATTTGCACTGACCTCCTCTCAGCAAAGGCAAAGACAGAAAGAAAAAGCATCCTCCTTTCTCATTTCCAAGTGAGGCCGGCGCCAGACACTGGGCTGCTGCTGGAGATTCAGTTTGTCGCTGGAGAAGAACTGAGTATCCAGGTAATAGCCACAGACACATGGTTTTTCTAGGCAATTGCAAACAGATTCCTTTAATGGTCTCCAACCTTCTGATTTGCAAACATCAATATACTTTTTAGCTGAAATCCCAATCCCAGCAAAATTATGCTTTGGTTTTGTTATTTTAGTTATTCTTTATAAGCCCTAGTGGTGACCCATACAGACTGAAAAGCAACAATTATCTGTTTGACATATTTATGTGTGTAGACCTCTGTGTATAATTTTGTGAGAAAATATTTTCAGATACTGGAAGCTTCAAATGTAAACAAATCACCAAGTCTGTCTCAAAAACAGAAGAAGGACTAATTAGTATGGCTGAAACATCAGCAATTAATTACTCAGAATAAAAATATCCCTGTTTCTCAGTGAAAAATAAATTAACATTTCATACTGGTTTAGGTATAAAGAAAAAAAATTGAAAGTTAAAGCACTAGTTAGCTGGGAATATAGGACCCTTAAAATAGGTTTGAGCTTTTAAATACAGATATTCATGAAACTAAATTCCCTACCAGCTTTACAGTTGTACAGGATGAAACCAGAAAGTGAACATTGTATGACAGAAGGAAAAATAAGGTATTTTATATGGGACAGATGTTAAGATGTTGCTTTTCTGGCAGTCTTTCCTCCTGTGATCATGTTTGCTTTTATACCGAGCACCAGGCAAGCCAGCCTTTCTGAATATTGCCAAAGCCCTTCCCTAGTCCTACTGCTACATCTGCCATCCAGAACAGTCAGCACCTCGGCAACTATCCATCCGAATCATAAAAATTCACATATTTCACATTTTCAATCCCATCAGAATGTACAAGTTACATACAGATGGTTAGAGGAACCCAACAAATGAGACACCCAGGTCAATAAACCAGAAAACAAACAAACCCCCAGAGAGAAATGTCTTTTTTCACCACTTTCACAGCAATTTCTCAATCCTTGAATCTGTGTTTTAATGGACATGATTATGTGCACAATGTGAAGCCATATATCGATAAGAGAACCAATTTAGAAGACAATATTGGGCTCGCTGACAGAGATGAAAGAAGTCAACAGTTTGGTGGTTGCCCATTTATCTCCTGATGTTTTACACCTTTGAACTGAGTTACAACACTACTGATACACAGGTAGAGAGTGTATTGAACTCAGGGTGAAATGATTATGGCAGGAACTCACTGCTGATCACAGCAGTGACAACCTGTACCTTCCCTTCCCAGTCTTCTATATTTAGACCCAGATCAGTGCTTGGATACAGAGCATGAAAACAATTTATGTACCACTGAAATATAGATGTGATTTGCAGAAAGATCAGTGACACCACATGAATACTAATTTCTCTGACAAATAATACCAGCAGGAGCAATCCAAAAGGCATGATTGTACATACATTACGACCGAATTTGAACATTTGATGACTGAGCAATGTTTTGGCATCACATGACCAAAAGCTGTGGATGACAAAGACAGGGAGATCACCTTCCTGCCCTAAAAAGGCTGAAAGGCTGCACATTATTTTTGGCTACTTGTTCAGACTACATTTTGCTGTATTTTTTTAATAATAAAGCCTGTGCAGGCTTTAGTCTTTACAGCTTCATGACAATGCTAACTATGAAAGATGCTGTAATGATTCAAATGATCCCCATGATGCTTATTCACGTCCATTTTGTTACCAGCTGTAAAGGGGTTTGGTTTACTGCACAGAGATCACTCAGTATAATGTTTACACTGCTCTAAAAGGGTACATCATCCGTACATTTATGAAACCAGTGAAAATCCTCCTAACACAGAAAGCTGAAGCAGTCTGTTGCTTTCTCAAGACATGCAACTCACCATGCAATTTTACTTTTTTCTAGCTGACTATCTTAGCTTGAAAAACAAGGATAGGGCAGTCAGAGAAAAAATAAGCCATGATCGTGTGTGGGAATGCACAAGTACAACTAGACTAAAGGAAACATTCAGATTTGTACCATTAGTAGAAAGCAGTTTCATTTTACCCAGTCCTTTGGACTAGACTGCCTGTACAGAATCCAAACTTCAAACAAGATAAAGACCCAAGCAGTTTGCATTTAATGGTAGCTCAGGTACAAAGGAATGATTTTCAAATTTTCATTCTAAAGTCACAATGGGGAAATTACATTTCTCTTCCCAATGATCTCATAAAAATCAAGAGTTTCTCCTTTGAGCAGCAGGTGCCCATCCTTAAGACTTACTTGCTCATAAAAATACTAAAGGCTTCATATAACTATCAGTTGCAAGCAAACTGGTGCACTTAACTTTTCAAATGTGTTTGCAACATGGCCTGAATGATATCACAGTCATCCCTTACACTTCCATTTTCATTTAACTTTGATACAGAATAAAAGACGTGCGCATACAAATACAGAAGTGTACTATTAAATTCATAAAATATTTCACTTGCTTTTGACTGAGTAACATCGTGTGCAAAGCAATAAAAATTGAATTAAGGCAAATTTGAAATGCTCTTTGTTTTTCTGTTGTTTTAATTTCCATTTTTCATGTTTTTTTCCAGAGGTTGGTTTTTGCCTATTACACACAATACCTGTCTGTTTCTTGTCCTGTCAATCATCTGGCCATGTATTTTACTGTTCATTGATGCTTGTAGATCTTAAGGTTTTGTAATCTACAGCAAGCAATATGAAATATATTTGTTGATTTTAAAAATAAGTCTTTCATAGACATGTGCACTAGTTTAATCAGAGATATAAGTATTAAAATTTTTGCTAGCTTTGTGCAGCAGGGTTTAGCATGGGAGTTTTTCATACACTAATGGGAAGCTGGTGGCAAACCCTGCAACCATTACCCACAGCAGATCAAGATTTTTAAACACATCACTTCTTTTTCAGTCATTAGCGTCTTCTTAAAACAACATCATGCTTTGTTTCCTTGATCAAAGCCACAGACTCAGGAGTGTGAAAATAAATTTCACTTTGGTGTGTTCCTTTCAAAACACGTCAGTCTCATAAGCAGGCAAATCTTTGGTGATGTATTGTGATGGATTGTGCTTATCCATGCAAATTGTCTAGATAGATGGTTTGCCACTCATTAAATGGGATTATTCTCCCCTGCACACACCAGCACCACATGTGCTCGCACAGGGTGAGAGAGACATGGGCCTAAATGTTCACATATGAGCCTTGAGGAAACTCTGCTTTCCCTGGTTCAGTCTCAGGGCTTGGAGCAGTGGTTTGGTGAGGCTTTGGAGACACCTACCATTTCACAGGCATCTTACACTGAGATACCTCCAATGCCTGCACAGCTACACAGACCTGCTGAACTACTCTGGAATGACAAATTACTGCTCTCAGGACCATTCTTCATCACATCTGTATGGCCATCTCATCCACTTCTATGGCTGTATTTATAGCACCTTTACACACAGATTAGTATTCAACAGTTGACTAAAGCACTTCTTCCCATTTTTATGTCATAAATATCTCATTACTTGACTTCAGCAGATGCTTGGTTTGAATAAAGACATAGTACTATCATTTAAGTGGTTCAAAAGCTCAGGTGTTTCCCTTCAAACATAGTACAGCTCTGACTTAGTTAAAAAAAAAAAAAATTTGAACTACCCCTATGTTTGCCTAGTTTAAAAATTCTTGATTTCCTGTTTGTGTCCTCTATTCTACGTTATACAGGAGAAACACCCAACATTATGTAAATTAGGGCATAGCTTGATACTCCCGAAAAAGGTAGAATCCTTCATCTATGGAACGAAGAACCTATCAGTGAAATTACTAAACACAGCTGATCTCCTGTTAAATCCCTCCATGGTCATATTAGAACAAATACCCGATTAATTATATTCTTGCGTGCTGGGATCCAGAATACTTTATTTATCGCCTTAAACTGCATCTACAGCAAGACATCTAATGAGCAGTAGCTTTTCCCAGTAATACAGATAATCTCTTTGCAGAGAATTAGTTCTTGGAAAGTAGAAATGCACCTTTTTGCAAATTCCATTTTATACTCTCAACTCCCAGGAGAATGGGGAGTGTGGATCATAAGGAAGGAAGGGAAGAGGGAAGGACAGATTAAGGATGTTACAGTAATATTCTTTTGTTCAACATCTGCATGCTAGAGAGATTACACAATCTTCAGCAGATCAGCAAAAGAAGATTTGAAGCGACTACAGTTAAACCTTCTGAGCGACTGGCACACTCTGCTGCCTTCTTACCCTCCACCCCAACCTTTCCAGGTCCACAGCTAAGAAACATCCCACAGCCCACCTCACTGCTAGGCTATTCTTTCCATCTTTTAAAACGCCCTGAATACCATGCACCCATGACCTTGGAGTAAACATGGTGTTAGCAGCACACACTCTCAAACAGATCCAACATCTGCAGGCAATACACAAAGGCCCCTCTTCTTCCTCCAACAAGATCAAGCAAAATTCTAGGAAGAATTACAAAATTCCATAAAGCTTAGCTAGCATCCCTGTTTTTGCATCATAAAATCAGAACACTTAACAGAGAAACACAAGTCTCCATAACTCCCCTCTTCAAAAGTCCATCCGAAAAACGCAAAAATGGTGGAGATTGTGAAATCAATGGAGGAGCCCCAAAGCTTCTTTTTTTTCCCTTCCACGTAGTAGACATGGAGACAACAAATATTTCATAGCACCTAAAATAGGAAAGGTACAGCTGACATAGCAGAAGCATTGTGGAATAACACTGCCCAGTAAGTATTTCTCATGTCAAACCCATTTTCCTATCACACCAATGATGAATCAGATCAGCTGCTGCTGAAACACAAAGAACCACTACCGCTCCCATTTTCCCAACACTGCAGACCACAACAGCACAAGCTCCCAACTCATAATCCTCTAGTGACTCCACATCCAGCAAGGAAATATCAAAGGTAGCTGGGCTCAGGCTGGTACAATTCCCTTTATTCCCTGGAGTGTCCCTCAAAGCCCTGCCAGGGCCTACAGCCCTACAGAGACCAATCCATCCCACAGACAAACACCCAAACATTTCAACAGGAGGATATTTCTACTTATGTTATGTAAACAGAGCATAGATTCTTAAAATACCAGACAATTGCTGGGATACAAAAGTACAGCACAAGTGCTGTTGCTGACTACATGGTTCATAAGGTACTGCTCAGCCTGTGCAAGCTGAGCTGCAGGAACACAATGCTGCTGGGAAATAAAAAGATTATCCATTTCTCCTCTTTAGTAAAGCAGAGATAAAAAAATCCATTCCAAATGTTAAAAAAAACCACAGTATCATCAGGATAAACTCCTTTTTGCTTTCACAGGTGTGGACAGCCTCTGACAAAACCGATTGTGGCAGAGCTGGGTACACAGAGGACTTGAGTTTGCACAGGGCACACCTGTATGAAAAGGCCAGAAGGGCTTCAGCAAAGGAAGGAGGATTGGGGCTTTTTAGGAGCAAAATGAAGGTTTCAGGGATGAGCCCGTTACTGCAGACAACAGGTAATGAAGTAATACGGTGTCAGGCTGCTCTGAACCTCCAGGGATTAATTCTCCCCCCTTCACAGTCAGGGAGTTGCAGCCCCAGCAGCAGGGTTGAGAATTTTGTGCAGAAATCTCAGGGGATTCAGTTGCAGTGGGATGAATCCCCCATTTATGTATCACCACAGAAGATAAGGCTATATTACACCAACAGTAATGACCCCACTTTCCATAAAGTAGACAAAACCTTGAGCCTCCTAAAATGCACCCCAGGCATGCCCTAAAGAGAGTAAAGATTGATTCTACTACTTGCCTCAGAATCCATTGATGATATTCTTGGAACATATTAATAAAATATAATTCTACTGAGAGCAAATTCCCAAAGATCCACCTCGCAAATAGCTCTTTTGCAAAAATTCTTTGTGACTTTAATATTTACCACGTAACATTTCACACCCGATAAGAAAAAAGTGCTACTTTGACCTGCTGCATAGTAATGTGGTGTGAAGCAATGAGAGCCAATTTACTGGGCATCACCGAGACATAATGTGGAGGAACACTGTGTCGATTTGCAGAGTGAATCAAAATGCCGAAGCTTTCTCTTCCGTGATATCTGCAAATCGCCGAATAATGTGGTTCACTGACCAAGTGAATTATTTTCAAGGAGTTTGGCACATCTTTAATTACAAGATATGTAAAGATGAAATGGAAACACGCTGTGCATATTTCTTCATGGCTGCTGAACTTTTCTTATGGAAAAGCACCTGTTTTTATTAAACTGTCTCTAGAAGGCATAAAATGTACGAGGTATAGGTTGACAATATATTTCTCAACATGTGTAAGTTAATATTTGGGCAACCTTAAGAGGTATGGATCAGCCATGTATAGATATTGTACCTACACACACAAAGCTACACATACATAATTATACAAATACATAGAAAATAGATTTCTTCCTATCACAAATATCTTTAAATTTAGGCAGTGTACCAACAGTACTATAATGTTTCTCTTGCAACTAAGGAAGGCTCAAAAAAAAAAAAAAAAAAAAAACCACATCAAGCCTTTTAACTAAACATTTATGTGCCCTTTATGCTTCAAAAATTCAGGAATTTGCATGCTGACAATGATTATGTAAATGAACTGTTTTGACAATCAGGTCCCAGAGGATTCCTCAGCTGAAAGCAATTCTCCTTTAAAGGTTTCATCATGGTCCAAATCAGTGGTTCTTGAGACACCATTTTCAGTAATGCAATAAATACCCTGTCAGATTCTTTCTTGCTGGTTGCTTTCCTCTCAAGCAATGAGCCCTTCTTGCTTTGAAACAGCAGCCCTCAAAAGGTCTCTGCTGATTTTGAAGGGCTGTGGCACATGACATAGTTTAAAACCTCAATTCTGAGTAAAATATTTCAGACTTAACTGACCAAAATTCATAGGTAACTCTGTGTGAAGCAGGAGGTGAGTCTAGATGACTTCCTGAGACCCTTTTTAACTTGATTTGTTCCATGATCCTGCAATCCTCAAATTGCTGAGCCCTCTAGGCTGGGGCAGGCACACTGCAGAAACACATATCCAGTGATATTCTGGCCTCATCCTGAGCTGCTGGACTATTGCAATCATTCAAGTCAGGGCTGCAAGGTTTTACCTGAAGTGAAGATTCCAAACATGCATAACATCAGAAGTATTAAAGTGTGCCTTAAATTTTGCAATAAATATTGTGAAGGAAGGGTGCCTTCTCAGCACCAGTGCTGTTAGAGGTGCTGTGCATGAAAATGTCAAAAACCCACTATAAAGGTTTTCATCCTAACCTAAATGCCTAAAGTTGAAATAGATAAAGATTCAAGGAACTTCTGCAACATGCTCAAATGTGCATTCCAAGAAGCTAGATTTTTAGGAAAAAATAGTTGATGTGGTTTGGGTTTTTTTGGTTGTATATAGCTGCAATCCCTGTTCATGGGAATGCACAATTTAAGGGGTATGTTTCAACTATTAAAAGCATTTCCCTCCTATTCTCTTCACTTAAAACTAAGCATATAAGTAACTTTTCTTAAAAAAACCCAAACAAGCAAACCATTATTCCCCACTACTGAAACACCAAACTCCAGTTTTAAAGTGGAATAGAAAGCATAAACCAACAAATCATGGTCAATCAGTTTCTGCAACAGTTTTCTCTCCCTTCCCAAATGCCCAGTGCCACAGAGGAGAACATACAGACCCCAAGCAGGAACCTTCACAGACAAGTCCTCACACATGGCACAGCCAGGAGAATGTGCACATCCAGCTCCTGTCAGTGCCAGAGGGGCTGGAACAGACTGTGAGGAAACAGCTCAGCACTGCCCTGTACCTCCCCAGCCAGGGGTGCCTTCACTACACAGCTCACTTCAAATCACCTAAAGACTCTTTCTATCAAGCACAAAACAAGTCCAGGGTGGACAGGGACCAGCAGGTTCACAGCCATCAAGACACACAGCAGCTGGCTTTGGTATCACTTGGGTGCAGTCACACATGCAGCCATGCCCATAAGGAGCTCTGCATAGTTTCATTGCATGGATATATTCTAAATACATACATATTATAAATTACATTGTAGTGATTGCAAAATGCAATTAGATTAACTGCAGTTTGAACATGGCTGGAGCTGGCAAGTGATAATGTCATTCACAGTGAAGGCATCATGCTTTCCAGGACACCTCAGCAGCCAAAGATGGACACCCTACCTGGAGCACTCCTCTTGTCCCATTGAGAAAGCTTTGGGCTTGAAAACACAAACTGATCTACACAGCGAGGGTGTTAAGCAGTAGAAGATAAATCATAGGTTTTATTTCTCAAGTATATTACACCATCTCTGAGTAAAGATCACCACCATTTGCCACTGACCCCAGAAGTCAGAGGGCAGCAGAGCAAGAGTGTAGTCCAAGGCCCCTGGTTTCAGAGCAGACCTGCTTGGTGTGCAGCTCAGCCCCATCCTGGGACACAAACCAGAGTGCACCATCTCCTTGTGTGCTTTGATTTATTTTGGAAAGAAACCAAGGTGTAGAGAGGCAGGAAACCACAACATGTACCCAGAGGTGCTGCAGTCTGAACGGGCAGAGGCCCAAGATCGCAGGGCTTACCCCAAAGCCAGAGCTTCCCTCTGCACAGGCACAACCACATGGGCCTGGTGCTATTTCAGGGAATCCTTTTATTCCACCAGCTGCCACTACTGAGGTCTGAAACTGAAACCCAGTGTGTGATCTCATGGATGAGTGCAAAGCTCACAAGCTCTCACGTCTTAACAGAGGAGAAGAAAGGCTCTGTTTAGTTGTGCCAGAATAAATGAAGTGCAAAGGTAGCCGGGATGCCTCTTGAAGCTGTTTAGTGCTGGCACTCAATTTGAATCACTCTGAAGAAAAGCTTAAGGTTTCCTAGGGAAAGTACTACGCCTCAATGCCTCTAAACTATTTTTGTGCTTCTGTGATCCTGGGCTGCTGTGCACCGCAAGGACATGGACGGGCTGCCTGCTTCCCTGGGCTGTTTTCTGCACACAGCCGCAAGAGCATCTTTCTCCAAATGGATGTGGGGCTTTTCAGATGCTCTTTTTGCTTTTCCTGCAGCATGGGCACAATCTGTGAGGGGCAGAAGTAAGGGCTGAGGGGCTTGTCTGTGCTATTTTATGCAGGTTTTCAAAAGAGTCATCTGGAAATGTCACTCCAGCTGTGCTACTGCTGTGTTCAGACAGAGAAAAAAGGGAAGAAAAAACCAGCAGCAGCATGGGACAGAGACCAAGTGTTCAGACAAATTTATGTTTTAGAACTCAAGGACAGTTTTTCAAAACTTGTTGCAACATCAATCCACCGGGAAAATAAAATATTTTGGACAAGACTGATGGTCCATATTTTAAAACTCAGATTTATGAGAAATAACCAAGTCCCAGTGGAAAGCAAGCTTGTACCTCTTCATCTAGAAATTAGACAATGTGTATATCTTTTAACTCATCTTCATAAAACCTCTGGGTTTGGGTCCTACCAGCTACACACTGGATTCACTGAGACAGCAACATCACTGCTTTGAAAAAAAAAACCCTATCACTAAGCACTAAAATAACAAAAAATCAGGCCCTCTCCATGATTCACTCCCCACACACTTCACGAATTTGTGTAGGAGATGACAGAAGCAATTTCACACAGGAGAACAATACAGATCCCTCTGTCTCAGCCTCCAGGGTGAGCACCAGTAACAATAAAAACACATCCTCTCCTCACAAACAAACGGTGAATGATCCCAGACAAAATAAATTCTTTCATCAATAATGATCCATCAGAGGTGCTTCCTTCTTTCTTTCTTTCTGTAATTCATTTGTAAAATTAACAGCCCCACATGCCTAGCCTCCCAGAAAAATAATTGATCCCACTGCCCTGGATAGGAGCCTATTTAGTGGATGCTGGCAACGATTACCATTTCATGCACATTATTTCCGTTTGCAGAAGGCTGACGCCAATGCACACATGCAGGCTCATGTGAGACGTTCCACGGAAAAAAAGAATTAAAGAAAACAAACCAGAAAAGCTATCGCACAATGTCAGACTTGTTGATTTCTTTGCCACCTTTTGTGCTACAGAAAATAAAGCATCTACTTGGTCAACATGTGCTACCAATAAGTTGGTCTAATTAATGGCAGACTGCTGAGAAACCGAGCAGCTTTCCTTATCTGCAAAGGAAAGAAGCCTGAGTTAGCTTCTGATGTTGAAAGTTAGTTGCAGGAAACTACCTCGCCAGACAGAGCTGCAATCCCTGCTTGTCTTTCAGAATGAGGAGGGAAAATAAAAAAGGTAACACTAGTTTTACTTCAAAGTAATTCCAGGACCCTTAAGAAGATACATTGAGAGCATTTGTGTGAAAGCAGCATGGCACCTCCACTTCTCTGAAGTGGATTTTCCTCACAATGTTGATGGCTAACCAGAAGTGCAAATAAATTTAAAAAAACACCCCACAAAATTTAAAAAAAAAATTAAAAATCAAAACACAAAAATCTTTAAAAAAAGAAAAACAGAAACCTCACAACATAAATCTGGAGTATTTTAGGAGGTTGAAAATACACACATATAATATTGTAATTAGTTTTTAGTCAGCGCAAGGGCCCATCAGCTTCAAAGTTGCTTAAATCGTGTACATTTGTAGATGATGCCCAGTGATCCAGAGCATCTGGTAGAATAACCTGGAAGCTACACAGATCAGGTACGTACAGGTAGGGTAATCCTGTCCTTATTAACTATGCAAAGCTCCTGCCAAAAAAAAGGAAAAAAAAAGAAAAAAAGTAGTACAAGCCATTTAATTAAAATGGTTGTGTTCTATCATCCAGAATCTCAGGTTTATAAAGTAAAGATTAAAATCAAATTAATGGAGCCTTATGGCTGATTTACCTTCCCATGGTTTGTCAGCACAGCTAATAGAGATCTTCTCTCCCTACTAGAAAATGCATTTTTCCTAATTCCCTCATCCAAATCTTTGGTTCAGAAAACTGTGTCATCAGCACTTTAAATTTGTGGTGAAGATGCTCACTGTGGTACCAAGATGTTGCAGGACTGTTTGTTTAAAGAGAGAGAAACAAGAATTTCACAAGAGAGGTCTACTAACATAGATCAGTCACCATCAAACCACCAGCCATCAAAAATTCGTATTTCCTCTGGCTTTCAATGGAAAGAAATCATTAACTCTCCAGATTTGCCTTTCTCTATCTCCTAAAATAGTAGTGCTAACAAAACTGGAACTATCATCCTGGAGTACAAGGAAGTAAAATAATATTAAAACCAGCTTTCTCTTCACAAGGTAATGCATACAACTTCTTTCAGGAGTGGATTAACTTCTTCATGTTCAAAGAAAGCTAGGGCAAGCAGAAATGCAAGCATGGAAATCTAAAAACATTCCCTTAGTCCACAGAAAAGCAATTCTATATGAAATTTTTGAGATGACCAGAACATCTCCGAAAGAAATTTGTATGCATTGAAGACATGGGAAGAAATATTTAAAGTCGAAGTGTGGCTTGAAACCCACAGCTACATTACATTAAAAAATAAAAATATTTATGACAAAGTCAAATAATATTTTGAAGTATCCTAGTTAGCTTTCCATACTCTCCACATAAGCAGACACTGTCAACCAAGGAATGCATCCAACGTCCTCCTGAAGCCTTGTACACATTTCAAGCCCACAGTGGAACAAAGTGCCAGTGAACACATTTTTCCCAGGATTGAAGGAAAAGAGGGGATACAAAATGACAGGAGACCATCTTAAAATTGAATTTTAGGTGGAGATGTAAAGACAAAGTTCTGAGCACTCAAAGAACTCACATTTGTACCATGGTAGATAGTGACTGGAAAAGCAACAGACAGACAATGGATCTCTACATTTCAGCTGGCAAACAGCCTCTTGGAAAAATCAAAGATTTCAAGAACAAATAATGCCAGACACTGTCTCATTAGAACTAATATCTCACCCCATTAAAAACTTGCTTCACCCAGCATGTACTGTCCTGGGGGTGGACAGAGCAATGCTGCATGAAGTGTGCTGGAAATGACAGCCCTTGCCACAGACAGAGAAGCTGTGATTAATCTGGAGTTTTATGCAACTCCAGGCTGAGTTTTGTTACAAAGGCAAACAGCTCTGTGGTTTTAATATCTGTCTAATTTCTAGTTCAGTAGTTTTCCCCTTGAAATAACTTTTCAGTAGATTCCTGGAGCAGGTGTTACCTTTCCTTCATAAACCCTGAGATAATGTAACTATAATGATTTTCCAAATAAAAAGTGAAAGGCCATCAGGACAAATATCTCCACTTTGATTTCACTGAGATATTATTATGGTGATGGTAATAATTCCACGGAGGAATTACTTAGAATACACACTCAGCTCTGACCTGACCCAGATACCTTTCCCAAGTTGGAAGAATTTATTTTCATTTTCAACTGAGTTCATCTAATCAAGATACTTCATTGTGACAAAGAGTTCATCCTTCCTGTGCAAATTGCAGCTACCACTGTTAAGAACCAGACACTGCTACAGCAAATTCTGCCAATGCACAGCCCAGCTTGGGAAAACAATTTTCAGATGAGCAAAATAAATAGAATCTTATATTTTGTTACAAACAAAGTATACATTTAACACCCCCTGTTGGTAATTGCCTGTATTAATTCAACACTTATACAAGCTGTGGATGTAGAATTTGAGAGTGAAACACTTCCTAAGTTCTGCCTGTTGCTGGCTCCTGTAACCCAGATGGTGAAGGGACCCAAAGCAAGGTAGGTGAAGAGCAGTAATGGGATTTATTAGGCCAGGATTTGGGAACATAGGGTTTTTTCAAGGTCAGAACTTCACAAGTTTTTATATGTCCAAAGATTTGTCTGTACCCTGCAACTACATTGAATGATTTAACAAAAGTCATTGCCCTTCCCCTTAAGCACTGTCTTATTTAGGATGTTACCATACAGGTACTTGGGAAATGAGGAATCAGTTCTGATCCCCCACCTTGCTCTCTCATTTGAGCCAAGACATTTAATACTACCTGGGCATCAATGGCCTATCAGTACGGGAAAAGACATTTTCCCCCTGGAAATACTGTTTAAGTCAGCATCCACATTAGTCTTAAGGCAAAAATCCATTAGATTCTGGCAATGGCAAGAACTGACGTTAAGAGAAGAATGGTTGTTCAGGGAAAGAGGAAGATTAGAGACTTTATTTCTTTTGCTGCCATTGATTAGTGCTCAGATATACTGATAGACAACACAGAGCAACCTGTGCTGATAAAGACTGTCCTATTTGCATCCAAGTGAACACAATGGGAGCTGGCTCTGCAATATGGCACATACACAGCTGCTTCTGGACAACCACAGCAGGATGCAGGCACACAGCAAGAAACAAAACTAACAGCTAAAGTATGCTTTTTCCCCTGCTCAAACGTTATATCTGAGTCACATTTTCATATGACAAAAAAACTTTTCAGCCTCTAAGTTACGATTTGAACAAGATATTTCATTCAACAATACAAGCATAGCTTGTTTTTAACAGCAAAACAAAGAAATAAAACCCCACTGGCAAGCAATTGTGGATTTTGAACTTGACTTCTTTGTCTTTAGAAAATCAGGATATTTACAATTGTACCAGGATATGTACAACTTAAAATAATAATCACTAATAGCATGAAGGAAAAAGGTGGTCAACCCAAATCTACAAAACAAGTTTACAGCAGAGAATGTGCTTTGCATTCTCTGCCGATTCAATTACTGGACTATAATTACTAGTTGGGTAGGTCAGAGCTGCCTTGTCCTCATCCCAGAGGAGACAGGAATGTTACTGAGCTGAGATCACTCTGATGAGGTGATTCACTCCTCTTTCAGATCAGATCAGTCCAAGTGGACTCCTTTAGACAGGCAGAACAAAATTTAGTTCTGATATAAATCCATGCCCTCTCCAAACAGTCCTCTGCCAAGCAAGGCATGGAAATAGGTTTCAACTTCCTTTTCAAGGTTTTCACAGGTCATTTTATGACAAAATAATGGGGGAAACAGAGTTTTAGTTCTTCCTGGGTATAAGAACATTAGTAAGAAATGTTCACTCTCTCAAGCTGGCCTGAAGGAGGGCTAGTGCTGACCACTGGTATTATGGCATCTTCTGGCTTCAGCTCTCAGGAGCTGCAGATTTCATCTCCCTCTGCTACTGCTCAGCCGCCCCCCACCACAGGCTGCACAAAGAACTCTGAGACAAACTACATCAGGTCCCTGAGCAGTGGTGGTCATTCACCAGGATTTATGTCCTTTTAATTGCTACCTATTATATGGATACTCTGATGAACCTGCTGGAGTCCAAAGCTCTGGGTACCACCTCCTCAGTTCCTGCCAGATGGGATTTTTCACTCATCTGCCACCTGCTGCTTTGCAGCTCTACCACCGTGCCAGGATCAGCAAGTGGTTCCAGCTTTTGGGTGGTGATCCCAGGAGTATAAAATATTCTCCAGACCAAAATCATGCTCATTTTCTACCCTGTGCTCCAGCAGATACATTTTTAAATGAATACTGCTGTGTTTGCTGATTGTTTTATGGTTTGTTTACTTCTTGAGCATGTAATATTGTTAGGGTAATGTTATTTATATTTAGTTGGAAGAACTATTGTTTCAGAAGGCTAAATGCATTTGCTAGCAAGGGGTCTTTATAAATACAGTGAATGTTACTGGTTATGCCTTCACAGATGGGTACTGACAGCTGCCAGCCAGCTCTGCCCCTGCTCAGAGTTGGGCTGGACCCAAGCCAGTGCCCGTTCAGAAGCCACATTAGTTGTGTTAGCACAGTGTTGAGTCCAAAAGCCTCTTGAAAAAAGCAAATCTGAAAAATGGGAATGTTTCAATTCTTCAAGGAAGTCTCATTTATTACAAGTTACTCAACAAATGTGCAATAAGTTTTCACCATTTCAATTATACAAAATTACAAAACCCAGAAAATAACCAGGAAACAAATAAAGAAGTAATTATCAAAAATTGACCACTAGCTACAGATAAAGATATGCTGTAAGTAGAGACAGGAAGGGTGATCACATGTAAAAAGAACATTATATGTTCACATCCACATGTGTCAGAGATAAGCACATACAAGTTACATGTGTACATTGAGCGCCATCATTTTTCAGCTGTCCTTCTCTACACCCTCCCTGTGGAATGGCATTAGAGGGACAAGGGGAGTGGGACAGCTGGGCTTTGTCTGTGTCAGCAGAGGAGACAGGGAGCTTCTCGAGCTTGTCACTGCACAGGGGAGCCCTCGGTGACTAAACACCCTCACCATTTAGAGGGGTGAGATAGAGCTGATAGGGTGCATTACGTCAGCCCAAGAGCAATGCTGGCTGCCCAGGTTCTCTGATAGCACCAGATCACCCCCATTGTCTCTGAAGTGGAACAAGAAATTATGATACAATTCAAATTTCCTTCCTCTCAGGCCCATGTTGCAGGTTCTGCTATGGACAGTTCTTTAACCTCGTTCTCAGAGCAGTTGATTTGATTCTCAGTGCCTGGTGTAGTTTGCAATGAGAAACCAAGCAGCTGGAGACTGATGCACGTGTTTTCTCCAGCTCTGAGTGTTGTAACCTCTGCTTGTTTTGCTCTGGAGTATCTCTACAGCAGTGTACATCATTATGAATAAACTATCCCATGCACGTGGCTACTCCATTCTCTCAGTAAGGAAATAACCCACTGCTGGAGTCCAGATCTTCCTGGCAGCTTGGAAGCCATGATAATGTGAGTCCTGTCTAAAGGCAAACATCTGCTATCCTCTTTATACAGAGCTTACACTTTTCTACAAAGAAAAGAGAGCCAGAAATGTGTCTCCTCATGGGAGAGGAACTATGACTGAACTCCAGCCCTCTCTGTGCAGGTCACAGTGTGGATACTCCATACCAGGACTATTTCTACCACAACATGTGCTCACTCACTAAAGGAGAGAGAAGGATCAACAGAAGACACCCCTGACTTAGGGAAAATTAGTAATGCAAGTGGAACTCCATCCTTGGAAGTGCTATTACACAGAATAAAATATGCATCAGGAGGATTTATGTGGTAGGCTCAAGGTCTCCTCCTTCATTTCATTTTCTGTGCAACTATAAATTACCTTGTATTTCTGAAGAAGTCAGTGTTATAAACATATGGTTCACAATGTTTAAGTCACTTTTTCTACCCAGGAAACTACACTATCGTAGACTGTTGTCTGGAACAGGTTTTTCCCCTTTGTCTCTGCTAGAATTCTTGTATTGTTAAATTCTTGGTGGAATATTTCCCCAAATCAGAGAGCTGAGAGGAGATAACACAAAGAAGAGTTTCACAAACACATTCTTTAAGAAAAGCAGTATCTTACAAATCCCGCAACAAGCCCTTATTGGCACTTCCACTAATGTAAATAAAATCTATTTGGTTCTGGGAAAAACAATCGCTTCATTCTTGTTATCAGGGGACAGAATCTGGGTCAACAGATGCGTTTTGGATATGCACCAATTCTTAAATGATTTACTATTCTGATCTGTGGATACAAAAAGCAATTTCCTACATCAGCAGTACCTTAGCACAATGTGCATTTTCATCCTACCACCTACATTGCTATAATCATTAAATGTTACAAAACATCTCCCTTAAAAGAAAAAAATTCTGATATATGACTATAATGTAAATCAGTGCTTTGGATTACAGTGTGATACTAGTTCAGTTATTTATATGTGTTTCAACTAAAAACATCCAACTGGATTTTAACTATCACAAGATTAATCTCACTAATACTTTATATATACAGATGGTCAGACAAGAAAAATTAGAAAAATATGAAAAATTAATATATTCTCCTTGTATAATATAAAATATGATTTGTCTCCTAGAAGATTATAACTGGAGCTTCTAGTACCAAGAATAACTAGACTAACCAATATTGGTCCTCTGCTTTCTGGGAAGTTTTTCATTCTGTCCCAGCTCGAAAGTTATTGTCAGACACAGCAGATCCACAAAGCACGCAAATACAATATAAAACACAGGCTTGCTTTTGCCTGGGTATAGCTTAGTAACTAATCAGAATTATGTGTAGCTGGAGTCTTATTCACTTTCATCCAACAAGCTCCAAAGATGACAACAAGATAGTTCCATGAATTACATATTCCAGCACTGTATCTTGCTATTGAAAAGATGCTCCATGTCAACCTACCCTGGTCACCACATTTAATTAATATTATACATCCAATAACATTTGTAGTGCTGAAAAGAATTTCATCATTCAGCAAAGGCAGAGAGCCTGAATTCAGGCTCTACATATGCCACTTATTGCCATGCTCTACAAATTAATATACACGTTTAAAAACACAGAGTGTTTCTGTTCTGGACAGAAACAGGTGTCTGAGACGCACACTCTGAAGTCCATCAAATTAAAAACCTTCATTCTCACAACCTGTAGCAAAATAGTTGATCTGCTAGAAAGAAGGAGCACAGCCAGAGCAAACATTTCTGGCAGCATGAGGATCAAAGAGGTCTCAGATAGCCAGAAAAAACAAAGGATGCTGACATCAAAATATTGGCAGCTTGCATTGTTTCTTTTCTTTCCAAATAAAATGGGCAAAGAAAAGGACTAGCTTTCCCATCCAAGTTCAATTCTCCAGTGAGCAGCATTCTGTAGCTGTAATTATAATCTTGTATTTGTGTGCACACTAACTAATTTCCTGGGCAAGTTATATTTCAGCTTGAACATGTTGGCATGTAGAGCCCAGCCTCAATAACAAAAATAGCTGCTGAGTTCAGCAACCTGCAGCTTTTTATAGTTGACCTTGCAGCTCTGCAAGATAGTGGCTCTGGGCCACGTCATTATTTCAAAGAAGGAAATGTGGTTCTGGGAGTTTCATGGGGACTATCAAGACTCAAAAGATAAGTGGTTTCCTGGCTAAGTTCTTTTTGCTTGTTTTAACTTGGTCATTCTCATTTCAAAAGTACTCTGGTCCTCTTAATATTCTCCATTCTGGCTGTGACTGGTGGGGCTAATCTTGCTGACGTAGTTTCATTTGCTCCATGGACTTTTCCTTAGTTTAAGCAGTTTATAATGCAGCTGGAACTCTTTCCCATCTTGTACTCTGGCCACAGCAAGTAACCATCAGTGTATTAATCATATTTCAGTTGGACTTCACTTCCAAAATGACTATAGCAATAAAATTACATAAATGGACTAAGAACAACGAATAAATGTAAACAGTTGCATGACAGTCTGATTCTGTTAGTCTGCTTCCCTGCCTGACTGAGTGATTCTGTCTATTAGAATCTGCTGGCTGCAGATGTGTAATGAGAAAGGAATGTATACACTTTGGTACAGCTCCCTCTCATCTGCACTGAGGTAAGAAAGTCAGAGACAACTGTTCTAACTTTCTACAAAAACTCTGACTACAGCAGGAGCTGGAGCTGCTACCAGCTGTTGGCTGGTCCACTGCAGCTGTGAGTGACAGACAACCTACTGCTGTCCTCTGCCTGCCCACACCTGCAGAAGCTGTAGGAAAACAGCAGATTTCCAACAGGAACAGAACCTGTTCCACACTCCTGCACTCAGTAACTTACTCATTCCCAAACACCTTTTCCTGCATCATTAAAAAACCCTTGAAGACAACATTAAAAAAGTTCCCAGTCCCACTGATGGCAAATAAAACCACATCCTCAGCCACATAAGCAGAGATATTAGTTATTCATATAATATACGTGCTACAAAATTCTTGGTTAGTCTGGACAAACCAGAAACTGAAAAATTAAAGGAGCACCACCTTCACTGCTTTTTTACAGTGTTATTATGCACCACTGCTGATACCAACACCAGGCTAATTACAGACACACCACATAAAACACAGAGAGAGCTAACTTAGTTGGAAAATAATAAATCTCCATGTTCTCTTTGAGGATTACCATTATGAGAGTCCCAGATAGAAGAGATGTTTATCTAGTGTGGTCTCTGCCTACAGAAGAGGGGCTTCCCAGCTAGCAGGCAAGTGCAAAGGCACATTTCCATTGTCCAAGCTCACAATGTTTCATTTGTGTAACACTGAATCCCAACTTAATTAAATAGCTCCAGAGACCAGGGAAATCTCAATATACACGGGCAAGTGGTCGAGCAGCCCCATTTACATGTGTGTCACAGCTCGCCGGGTATCGCTCCAAAAAGCATCTGTCTCAACAGTCTCATCTGATTCTTGCAAACAAGGTACACTTTGCATTTTTGAATTTAACAAAGATCACACAGCTGCCAACATACTATCAAAGCCTAAAGACCAAATAAACGTTTGGCTTCCCTCCAACCGTCCTTGCTGTGGTATTATTACTGACAATAGAGCCAGAGCAGCAAAAGCAATGAGATGGCAAATTTACACATGTGCCATGTTTTTATACATTGTCTACATTTGCTGCTACAAGACTGTAAGCAGAACACTGGTGAGCATCTTCTGGTTGCAAAATCTGACCTATTTTAGGGCTTTATAAAAGCTGTACAGCATTATTAGCGAATAAAAAAACTGCAGATGGGCAAAATTATCTAAGAGAAACAATTCAAAGGTGTTTTATTTTCCCATGTGGATAGTAGAAATAGATCAGAATTCTATATTCTCGAGGTTACATTTTTGCACTTTTTGAAGAAATTGTGCAATATCCATAAAACCTGGAGATCCAACAGTTGATGTTTCCTTCAGTATCTACTCATTTCACTTTAATCTGCATATTCCTTAGTCCTTGCAACAGGAGCATATATCAGAGGGTAGCATTTGTATTTGACCTGTGTAGAGGAGCTCTGCTACATTTTTCAGTTCAGTTAATAGCCCAACTACCCTCTCATCAAAAGCCAATTGCATCTGTAGATAAGAGGCCCTTCCTACAGACAGTAATATAACTTTTTGATCTGTATCAGATGATTAGGGCAGTGGACAAAGACAACTTCTCCTTTAGTACCTCTCCTGTTTGGTGAATTTCCACTGTGTATGAACATCTGCAGGATGCAAGCAGTTAAGATAACAGAGCCAGAGGCTGGAGCCAACTCATGGCATTCCCTGCAGCAGAGCCTAGGCCAGGTTTTGAAAAACGCTTTGTGTGAAAGCCTGAGCACTCACAGGACCCTTGGAATGGATGAATGTCAAGCTTACTGCACCTTCCTGCTCTGCCCACGTTCTCATGGGCAGCTGTGCTTTGGCCACCTCCCCTTCCCCTCAATTCAATCTGTATGTAGACAGAAGAGGAGGACAAGGCACAGCCTAGAAGGAGCAGTACATTGGCATTCCCACACGCAGCAGGGCAGTGAACTGCATGTGCAGTGGTCAGGAGCAGGTGACAGAGGGCGAGTGCCATGGCACTGACCCTCCACCTCTCCTCACTGCACTGCCCCAGGGCTGACACAGCTGCCCTTTGATAGATCCCATCCCCTCCACCGAGCCAGACCTGGCACCTTTCCCCTCTGCCCTTGGATGAAGGGGGCTGCTGTTGCTCACCACTGCTCTGATTTCCAGCCCTTTTCATCCCCAGCTCTCCTCACTTTCAGGTCTCCCATTGATTCAAACACAGCCTGCCCTTGGCTAACAAGCTGTGATTACACACCCTCTCAAGAGAAAATGGAAGGGCAGGAGCAGCAGTTTTGCCCACAAGGTTGCATTACTTCACACTTTAGGGTCAATTCATTGCATTTTGGGAGGAATGGCTCTTGGAAGGAAGGTCAAATGAAGCAAAACCGATGTGGGTGTTGCTGGAAACATTTGCTGAAGACATCCCATTGCCGATGTACATTTTCAAGCTTGGGATTTATTTTTTCCCCCTCCAAGGCTTCTTTTAATGTATTCTTTCTTCAAAGTTTGTGCTATCTGTGTAATTTTTCAATCAGGGATTAGAGAGGATTAAGTCCTTGCTAGCCTGTGTCTCTTAGGGAGTGTTAGATGTACATGCATACTTTACACACAATTCCAGTGCAACTGCTCACATTCATCTCAATAGAGATGAGTAGTGGCTTATTTTATACACTACAGAATAAAGTCAAGACCTGCCCAATTGTAGATTTACTCCACTCTGGTCTGTCCTCATGCTCTTTACATTCTGTGTGTTTTTTCACATAAAAAACCCCAACCTTGTGAAGTAATTGCCTGTGTATAGTGCTGGTTGCCCCTGATGCAGGGGTGGTTTACAAGCAACACTAAGGTTCAGCTACATGATACAATAAGGTCTCCCAGGGTTCATCATATACCTATGCCAAAAGGAAATTCCCTATATTTCCTAGATTTGGGGATCCAAAAACTCCACTTACTCCTGTTTGACTTGGATCGTTCCCCCCAACATCTAAATTTTTTAATAATAATGAAAATCCAATAACAATGTGTTTTACCTCTGTTTTTTTCCTCTATTAAATTGGATTAAATTTTGTCTTGATTCTGTTGCTAAGTAATGCAGAAATAGACAGCAAAGAATATCTACATGGACAAATTCAGTCTTACTTCTATTCTGTGTCACACTTCCAGACCAACACGCAGCTCTGCTAGATACATTCACACCAGCAGTTAGCTGGTGTGAATGTATCTATCACGCCAGCCAAAATAAGTAACAGTACTAGTGACAAGGCAGTCAAAATAATCTCATTCAAGCCCACCAGAACTGCTGGAGATATCCTCTAGTCACCAGCTTACATGCAAGCCTGTCCTGCTATTCTTGCATTGCTCTGGTTAGCCATGATGTCTAGATTAAACCTAATGTACCCTTATCTCCAGACTGACTCACATTCTCCATTTCCCTAAGGATATTTCATATTTTACCTCCACCTTAATCACACTCAGCAGGAGCTTATTACTTAGGTGCAATTGGTCAAATAAAATTACATTTGTGTAATATTGCCTGTCCTGACCAAATAAGTGTGTACCAAATAAGTGTGTACTTTGTTTGACATGGAAACTCCCAACAGCTAATTGAAAAAAAAAATTGCTGAAAATGACCATAGATAGTATTTAAATGGCTGACATTAATTTTTTAAAGCAATCATGAAAAGATTTGCATTTATCTATAGTGCAATAGAAAAGACTATCATGAAAAATAAGAACTTAAGGAGAGTAACAGCAGTAGCAAGAACTAATGATTGTGTATCTCTTCCAAGTTAACCTAAATATTAATTCAAGAACATGATGTTTTTAAAAGTACAGGAAAAAAATAGTAGTTTAGTCCATAAGTTGGGGGGAAGGGGGGGAAGTTGCTGTGGTTATGTTGCCCAGACTTGAATTCCTTTATCATTTGAGATCCTTATTAAGTCACTTGCATGGTATAGATTACAGTTCAATCCTAAAATTCCTCTACATTTATGTTTCTTATGTTTTTTACTTTGATATCCTGCCTGTTTTAATGAAGAACAGGATGTGCAATAGCTTGTTACTTACGGCAGTACTTTGACAAGGAACCTGGATCTTAATAAAAACAGGAAATAAAATCCTTCATATTAAATCAATTCTTTAAAAAATAAGCATGTGAATGTCATATTTAAGATTAAAGGTATTTCTCTTTCCAGGAAAGGATCATAATAAGGTGGGCATGTGGCTATTTCAAAAACTGCACACATTTGGTAAAGAGCTTATAGAAAACAGTGTTAAATCCCATATTGAACCCAGCTGCTGGTACTTACTTTTTGATGTAAGGCTTACTTCCTGCAGATATACATCAAATTAAATTCTTCACTAAGCTCACAATGGTGTTTTCCCTTTAAGCAGAAAGGCAATACTTACCTGAATGAAATATTATATCTCTTTAATGGGTTTCTACAGTGGAGCCACATTCTACATTTAAAAATGTATGGTGACAGTAGGAACAGAGAGAAACTTGCCATCTATTAAACCAGTTTATTTTCTCTAAAATAGCTTTAATGAAGTCAGTTGGGATTTGTTACACCCATGATATATCTGGTGTCCTGAGAGCAATTTCGATAGGACTGTTCCTCTATGGGCCAATTTCCCATAGTTCATACCACTGGTGATTTTAGGAGTGCTCCTCTGAAGAGAAGCATGGGGTATTGTAATGACAGATGCACCTCAAAAATAAGGGTAAGGGACATGAATAATGAGGCAAAGGAAATGGACAGATTAATACAGGTTACATGGTTTTCCAGGCTTTGTTTGGAGGGCTTAAAACATGCAGTGGTTTTGAATGCAGGAAAGAATTCCCACTAGATACAAACCAGAAAAATTTTGCTTCTAATTTTAATTCAGTAACATCTGCAAATATCTGTCTGAAGTGATAATACACTGTCTCCTATCAAGAAAACAAAGGATTGAGGAATAATGGAGCAGTCAACAAAGAGGAGCAACATGTTATATATTAAACTTCCTACATTCTGTCAGCCTCCTTTGCCTTTTGGGTATATTTATCAGTAGATACAGAATTGTTAGTAGATGCCAAGAAAAAGCCATAAGATTATTGAAGCGAAAGTTAAAATACAGAGCAGAACTCACCAATCGTTGCATTTGTTACTACACACTCTGTGGCCCTTAATCTAGACAAGAGCTTATTTCAGGGTCCAGATTCTAAATCTAAATTCTAATGATGTGGGAATAAACATGAAAGCTCAACCACTCTAAGCTTATTTTCCAAGATTCCAAGCAGATCACTACAGGCTAAGGGTGCAGAAGGCACTGGACAGAGATCCCTATAACACCATTTTAAACCTGCTCTGATTTGCAGAAAAGCAGCTTTGCCAGACAAAATGGAGAGGCAAAACTGAAAGCATCACATAACAAACACATCACTGAGAATTTCCCAATTTCACACTCAAAGCGTCTCCACAGTATTTGAGTCCCAAAGCTTAACTTTAAATCTCCAAATCTCACCAAACCATCTCAGCCTTCCCACTTGAGGATAAACTCAAAAACCTCTTTCATTTGGAGACTGCCCCAGCTGTGCTGAAAACCTTTGCTGGACTAAAACTCATGGAAGCATAAAATCCAGCCAGGTCTTTTACATGTTAGTTAACTTCACCATTTCTAGAACTTCTCCAGTAGTGCTGGCTCCCAGTGGCAGTGAAGAAAAATGCCAGCTGGGCACAGGTCTGTATATGGAGCCAGGCAGATTTACAAGGGCCTGGGGGCTTTTTGTGGATGAGTGGTTCTTAGTATAACCCAGCATCTCTCCCTCCCTTCCCTGCACGAATTGCTTTGCTCAGACTGCTGTATGCAGTTGTGTTTCTATACAATACACAGCCAGAGAGGAGGCTGAAATCTGGCAAAACTGAACATTGGCTCCACTGCACAATTTTCTTGGGTTGGTTTGATTGATAGAGACTTCTCCCAGCCCTATGGGTGTTTGGCTGCTTTTCCTAGAGGATTTCTGATAAGACTTCTCCAGCCACTACTTATCTGCTACAGCCAGCCATTTTCCATCCTCACAGCTACTTTTTCTTGTATATTTACTTTCAGAAGACTGTCATGACTCCTATAATGCCAAAATTCCTATATATTTTTTTAATCTCTCTCTCTCTGTATACATGGATGGACTAATGCTAAAGCACCAGCTAGTGCCTTCTCAAGGTGGTTCACAGCCAGTTCTCCATCTTCAGCTGAACCCACAGTGCTTTCTTCCTACCAAGACCCACTTGCTTGAGCTAATCCCATTTCATGTTTTCCAGATAGGCTGCTTGCCATGCACATGCAATGTGCCTGGACAAAGGCAAAACTTAAGGCTTCTTCTTGCTCACAGGGGTGTAGGCAAAACTGAAGCCAGAGCCCCACAGGGCAGTATTAGGCAGAAGCACGATTAACGCAACAGTGCCAAGGAAAGCAAGCCCTGCGGAGGAGCTGTGGTGATATTCACCCAGAAATAAGAAAAGGAAAAGGCATCATTTAGAAAAGGATTGGGAAAAAATTGAGCACAAAACAAAGTGGGAGTCCTTGCTAAGCCACAGATGCAATTCAAAACAGTGGAGGAGATTTAAAAATTTTTTAAAGCCTGACTATACCAGAGTAGTACTGAGCAGCTCTGGCAAGCCTTACTCCTTGTTGCCTTTTAGAGTCACTCATTTCTGCCCTGCACTTGCAGTTTTTGTGCCTATGACTATTTTCTGAGCAAGAGAAGCTTTAAAAGCTTTATGAAGGTCCTCAGTACAACTAGACACTCACACCAATAGACCACACAGAAACCAGTGGCAAACACCCCTTCTGGTATAAGTCATAGCACAGCACTGGGATTGAGGAATCCTTGCACAAGAGGTTTCTCGACAGGGACAGGACAGTTACAAGTTGCTCAGATTGTTTCTCCACCACCACATTTTAGGGGGTAGACAGAAAAACTACATAACCAATCAAAAGATCAAAAATTCCTTATAGCCTACTCTTCAGCATGTATGGGTAAGTCAGTTACTTATTTCAACAGATTTCAGACAACACAAATGCAAGGGGAGCATTTTATCCAGAGCCATGGCTTCCAAGGCAGAAGATAAAAGCAGGATTGTGTGCTACCAACACTACCTGGTGCAGCTCCATGAGCTCCTGCAGAGCCACATCCACTCACACACCAGGATTTCCTTGTGGGGCACCACATGTGAAGCTGCTCGGCTCTGGAGTAGAGCCGTGTGTGGAGCTCTGCTTGTGCATCACAGGGCTTTGCAGAAATGTTTTCCTTTGGTTCCAATGTATTCAATATAGGCTTGACATCCTGACATTTCATGCTGATATGAATCTAGACATCGAGAGTACAGCCTTTGACAGAGGAGCTCAGCCCAGAGTCATGCAAAGCTGGGACAGTCACGTAATTTACAGACGTAAAACGCAGTGTTGGTTCTACACAACAAAGTACACAGGTATTGTTCTTTCATTGCTCACCACACAGAACTCTGTATGTGGTGATGCTTAGGCAATTTCAAAAGACTTGGAACCACAGGAGAAATGAAGAACCAAACACACCTTTTTGGCCAAACAGGCTCACCAATGCTACCACTGAACTGGTAAGAAAGCTAAAAAGATGTGGCCCTTTTGGGATATAACAACTTTACAAATGGTTTACCTGATCTTTATAAATTTGAGACAAAGTCCACTGCTAGCAAGGCAAACCAAAAGAAAAAAAAAAATTCTTCAACAGAACACAGCTAGGCCAAGCCAAGGGAATTGCTATTGGTCACCTCGTGCAGCTTCTCCAGTACCTCCATGGCCTGGGAAAACTCCTCCTCAGGCACAGCAGGAACAGCAATAACTCAGGTTTGGCCATAACTGTCTCACTCTTCTTTCCCTCGAGCCCATATAAAAATAAAACAACAACAAAAAGACAAACACTCTTCCACATCCTTACTGATGATCTGAAAGTGAGGACATAATGATCTTCATAAAACAGTGACCAACAAAACAAAATGTAGGTCAGATGAACTGAACATTCTTTTTTTAAATATTTCAATATTTTATTAATAATTTGAATTGTTAACCCAAGTTATTGCAACGCTATACAAGAGTTTTCAAGCATCAGCTGTTTTGAAGCAAAGGTAAACTCCTGCAAAACTTTACCTCCTTTAAAAAAAGGGGAAGTTCATTAAGCAACACACTAAAGACTTCTGTTTTGGGGTAGATTATCTTTTTGGGGAGAACATTCCATGAATGAAACGGTTTCAAGCCAATATTATTTTAAACCACAAAATCACTATTCCCTTATTAACCCGAGAAACCTGCTGTTATATGGGAAAGAATAGACAATATGGAGAATTTTCATCTCTATTAGAAAAGATCCCCCCACTTAACTGACCAGAAAATTGGATGGAACAGTACTCTAAAAAAACAGTAATCACACCTGTATTAATGCTTCAACTCACAGCTCTCAGTGTGCTTTGCAAATGCAGCAAAAGCAAACTCTAAGCCATGAATAATTTTTCTTCTTTCACCCATCCCCAAAAAACTAATAGGGGGAAAGAGCACTGTTTTAAGGCCCAAGACTCTTCCTATTCCCAGGATATTTTACTAAAAGAAAACATGCTAAGCCAAATTTCCCTGAAACTTGTTCTCAAAATAAAGACCATCTTCTTGGAATCTATATTTTCTCTCTTTTTGCAAGACACCAGCTATACTAGGCATAGCTATTACTGATTGAAAGAGCTTTTAACCTGAGGGAGGACAGGAAATGATCCTGACTGATTTCTCAGATGTCACAAAGAGCCAAATGGTCTACTTTATCTGGAGAAACCTTTGAAATATATACATTTCCTTAAAAATCATCCTTCAACAGAAAGTGCTGAAAAGAATAGTGCAGAGCATGTGAAAGAAGGACAGAAGAATTAGCACACTGACTTAAACATGGCCTTTGGTTTTCTCTAAGAGGAAAAAATCCTTTTATACAATCCAGTTTTCACCGTAACCATAGAATTGTAACCCAGACTGGCCCTGAGATACTCTACACTGTGGTACTAAAAATACCTTGCTTGCTATCATAGCAAGATACAGAGTACTTGGGCTTGCTGCAAACTGAATTCAAGGTAGTAATTTACTCAGACAATCCCATACCAGTGACTTCTGTTGTGTATTTCTTAATTAAAAGCTAGATTGAATTTTCAATACTTTCTTTTACAGAAAAAAAAAAGATAGAAAGATTACAGATAAGAGAATGCAGCATAATTACAAAGAGTGTGGTAACTGCATTTGTAAAGCATTTCAGGACCACTAGATGGAAAGCACTTAATTTTTTATAGCAAGTCATAGCATGAAACAATGGACCTTCATTAAATGTAGAAAATATGTTTCCCTAATCCCATTATCTCTATTTCCACAACTAATTTAGGTGAACGCTATTAACTGACCTATTTTCATCAGGATTTTACATCTTTCAGCAGGTGAGCAAACAAGAAACATCTTTTTCTTACAAAAACCACAGGTGATTCCCAACTTCTTCTTTATGTGTCTACACTTCAGCAACAGTTCTACTTAAGGACGTCTATGATTTATCTTGTTGCATCAGGAATCCCAGCTATCCTCATGGATAGCCAGATAATGAAAATATTTTCCTACTGTTACAGCTCCTGCAGAATCCCATTCAGAGGGACACTGGTGAGCACACTGCAGGATGGAGCCGCTTGCTACCTCAGACCGCATCCTTCTGACAGTCAATATTTCGTGGAAAAGTTAATATTTAAACTTCTGCTTGCCTCTCTAAATGTCTGCAGGCACTGGCACCCGAGAGGAGCTCTGCTGGGCACACACTAGCGGAGGGAGGTGGTTTTCACAGCCCGATTCCAGCATCTGGGTGTTTGTGCCCACTAGATGGTGCAATGGAATAAAAATAAGGGCTGGGGACTCCACTGCTTTAGGTATGCTATCTCAGAAAAATCTGTTCCAAGGATTCTTGATTGTCATTCTAGCTGATAAACATGAACAAAATTATATAATCATGCAGTTTTATACTTCCAATACTGAGTTATTTTGAAAATTCTATCATTAAAATACATTAAATACTAATATTCCTTCAATATCGTTCACAATAATATGAATATTAAAATAATAAAAGTGAAATGTGTATTTGCTTTGCAAAGTATTTCAGTAAGCATTTTATTGCACTGACAGTTACTACAAGAGGAAAAGGCAACCTTCAGCATCCCTGTAATGACAGGTGAGGATACATTTCATTTTACTGTTTTCTGACACTGCAATATATGTTTTCCCTATGCATGCATTGGCTGGAAGCACAGGAGTTCCATGAGTAATCACCTTAAAGCTGCACCCCTGAAGAAGTAAAAGGAGTAGAAATTAGAAGATAAACCTCGAGCTCAGATATGGCACTATCCTCCACAGTGAACTTGTCTCTCCCCACTCCAGTCTATTTAATTCACTGGTGTCATTTCTCGGACAAAGTACTCTCATTAAACAGTCTTGAAATTACACTTTTCTTAATTCTATACAGGTGGTGAAGTCCACCCTGTGGCAGTTCAGCGCTGACTTTCTAGACATGGCACCAGAGGGAAACACGTTCTGTCCTCACCAGGTGAGTTTGGCAGCTGCTCCATGCACACTGTAGTGCCACACCACTTTACCTTCCCTGGGCTGATGTCAAATTTCACATGCAAATCAAAGCAATATCTTTCTGAACTGCAGCAGAAAGTTCAGAAAACACAAATTTCTGAAGTTGACAGCTGTAGCATTTACTTAAAAACATCTTCCTCAAGAACAGTCAGAGCATGGCTATGAGAAACCTTTGCACCTGTGCTGCTCAGAGTTTACACTGATTGGTTGTAGTTGCACAAATTTCTTTAGGAGTTTCTTTTCAGGTTATTTCCTCATATCCATAAACTTTGCTGGAATAATGCCTGGCAAGTATTATCACATCCTGATTTACTTCTGCTCACTGTGCTGCCAGAGCAGGAATTAATAAACTAGGGCAATAATGATCAGTCTCAAAAGGTGACCTGGCTTTGAAGCCTGCTTTTCTTCCAGCTGGCTTTATCTCGGCTGCCTCATCCAGAATCCCATTTGTCACTAGAGGGCACTTCAAACCAAGCTGTCATTTCATATTAGCACAGTGTACAGACGTGAAGGGTTATACCCAGCCTACAAAAAAGTTGCTCTGGCTCCCTGCAAGCATGCACACTGTATCTAATATAACTTTTCTTATGTTAAACAAACATGAATTTTAACAAAAAAAATTTCCTACGTTTGGAGAGCAAAACTGAATCCAGACCATGTCTTTCTGGCAAGCCTAAACCAAAGCTGTAGGGAGGATAAAACGTCTTGTTTTGTTTAACATAATTTGCACAAAAAAAGCCCCTCCAAACCTTTACAGTCATTGCTGCTTAAAAGATTCTGTCTTACCACATTAAGCAGTGCTCTTCTTTTACTTTTAACTTCTGGATTTCAGAGATTAAAAAATATGAAACAGATATGAAAACAGTTTGAAATATATCTTACTGAAAGCCTAGAACCAGTCAAGTGCTACTAATCTATCCATATTAGGTAATTGATACCCTGATTTAACACAAGCTACTCACCAAGAAGCTGCCTTACATCTTGACACCTCCAGGTCAACCAGTTTGGCCCCATGTATTCGATGTCATATTTGCCAAACCCTTTAAAAGCTTGGAGTACAAGTGCATGAATGCCCCACCCAAGGTGTGTCCCAGACAAAAGCTAAGAGTCAAGGAAAGCAAAGATAACTTTCAAGGTCAGAATAACATTTGACCTCTTGTCACTACATAAACAAGCAGTTAATTAATAAATTTGATTGGCACTATGGGAATATTTGTTTCCTAAGACCACCTATATTCTACAGCTATGTGATTACATGAGTCTCTGGTTTAGCAGTTGTTTTCAAGGCAATTAAAACTTCAGTATTTGCAAAAATTTTAAAACGTGCATTGCAATAGATGAAGACATGGAAACAAGTTACAAAAAATATACCCTTAAGTACCTTTAGGATATTCTAAATGACTGTTCAGTATCTACAGGATCTATGCTTCCTAATACCATTAGTTTACATCAGGAGTAGATCTATATTAAAATTAGCTTATACAAAACCTGCTGCTGCCTACACACGTTTCACCAAATTCAAAACCAGTTTTATTCTATCCTGTCTGAAAGTGTCCCTTTAAGAGCTTCCACAAGTAGGAAACAATGAGGAATTCCAGGCAAGGAGACAGCAGTCTGCTGCTCTGATGAGGTTTCATTACAATAGGTAGCTGCATTTTGCAGTAGAAAACTTAATTCCAGTTCCAAATTAAGTAATTTTAACCAAAAGCAGGTTAAAAAAAAAAAAAAAAAACCACACCCACAATGACCAAACCAAAAACAGCGCTCAGGGGAAGATGTGAAATATTTTCAGTATAATATCGAAGAAATAAAATGTGATTTTGTGCAAGTTTGCAAACTGAAGGCTGCTGGAAAGGACCAGAGCTGCAGCTGGGGGTGAGTGCTCTCACATCAGTGATGAAGTTCAGCACTGGAAGTGAGCTAAGAGGGGCTGCAGTGCCTGCCAGGACTAATATGTGCACAAAGGGTGTGGCTTCAGCTCCATCACACGCAACTTGCACTGAAGATACTGAAACAGCTCTGCACAGTCCTGCAGAGACTGGGCCAGCCTAGCAGAAATCCTCACAACAGTAAAGATACTTCAAGCCAACAAAAACATCACTGTACACACTTAAAACTCCAGAACACATTGGCTTCTTGGCCAAGGGCCATGAGCCAATTGTTAAGAATGGAGGAAACTGTAGTTTAAGAAGATACACAATTCAAATCTACAAAATCAGTTGCAAATAGCTAATATATTAGTTCCAAGAGCTAGTAACATATACATACACACTTACTTAAAATACGTATTAGCTACCTCCCAAGCTGCAAATCTGCTTCTGAGAGTGAGAAGGGAGAGCCAATGCAGCTCACTTAACTGATTTGTGCTTTAGGCTACACCTAAAGGCACAGGCACAGGCTTGTCTAAATAGACACTAAAGAGAGCCTCATTCCTAGGAGATCTGCAGCACTGGACATGTTTCCATATAACAGCAAGAGTTTTGATAAAGACTTATAGAGAAGTTCTGAAATCAACCTGAAAAAACCGCTAAGATTATTATCATCTCATGCTTATCTTCATCCTGCCATGAACTGGTTTTAAAACAACCAAGCTTCTTCATTCTTCATAAATTCAGGAAAATATTGCATTGAACACCACATAAAGAAATACTCAGACTAAGTGTGCATCAAAGATGGCCAGGTATCACTAATCTGGTGGTCACTGAGCTACCTAAGTGCATAGAAAAAAAATCCTGTTATTGATCTGATTGATCTCTAAATACAACACCTTGCACTTCCTACTAATAAAGTCTTATCCTTTTCTGATATTTCAGGGTTTCTGGTTATCCACAAAGTGAGGAATTTTCCTGTCCCACCACAAGAGGAGATTCACTGCAGTTTTTCTGGGCACCACGTTACATTCAAATCTTTCAGGTTTTACATTTCTATTAATACTTAAAAAAACCCCCAAACAAACAAACCTAGGCAGATACTCGAGGAACCCTAACTGTGATTCTACCACACACATCAATCACAGATCACTGTGATTTTCCTGCAAAAGCTTTAGATCACACCCTAATCTCTGTTCAGTTCAAAGCAAGTGGTCTTTGAAGCTAACAATTTCTTATCTCAACAAAAAGAGAACAGAGATCAAAAATCAAAAATTTCGATTCAAATTTGAACCGGACCTCACTTGCAGTTCAAAACTGTCTAGCAAACTACTGTCTTCAATTTCTGTTCCTGGTTGTGACTAATTCTGTGAGAAAGAATATTAGGACAGACTACAGAAAATTACCAAGTTAATCTGGAAGATGAAATTGATGTATTTCAAAAAGGAATCCAAATGTTTGTTCCCATATCTTTATATCAGATATTCACTTGTCAGTAGAGAAAAGGTATCCCAGTAGATGAATACCTTGCAAAAGATAAATCCTTTAAGCAAAGCCAAAACCCTAAACCACTCCATGAGTGGCTTTTCAGATACATTTATGATCTCATCATGGCTATTTAAGCTGAACCTGTAAATTACCAAGACCTTAAATTTCGGAAGGAAATCAAGGAACAATAAAAATTGATTTAGTCATATAAATACTGGAAGTAATAAAGGCTTCATGAGATGTTTGACCTTCTGATAAACTATGCTGCTAAATGATTCCTGGTTTCAGAGCAGTGATAGCATGGTTTGGTAACTAAGAGTTTGCTTCTATAATGTTTCCATGGGTAAAATATTTCACTCACTGCTGTCCAAAGTCAAACTTTTGGGAGAGGAGTCAATAGACTTAAAGGGATCGGTCCCACACATGCTCTTTCAAGCCTGCATCTATCCAAAGGATGCAGTGATTCCTCTGATGTGACTCAAGTATACAAACTGATAAATCCAGTTGACTTTACTCCTTTAAAATTTAACTTAAAATCCCTATGGCTACTAGATTTTTTACAGCATTCCTCTCTTATGCACAGTGGTTGAGTACAGAGGTGCTTCACAGTCTCTTGCAAGATTGGTTCTATTATCTGTCTATTATAAGCCTTGCATTATCATCTTGACATCAGAAAGAAAAATGTTGGAATTTTCTTCAGAGGGAGAAGAGAACACTATAGGAACACCACCACCACCACCACCACCACCACCAACAACAACAACAAAAAACCCCAACCAGAAAGGAGAAAAAACACTATCAAATACAAGTAAAGAAGGAACAGGACAGGAGAAATTGGGAATTCTATAATACCGGCCCAGAAGAAATAGAGAATAGGACATGAGGGTTTCTTTTTTACTTCATATCTATGGGAGCACTAGTTTGTATTTCACAGGAGGTCCAAAGCATTCCTTTCAACAGCCCTTCAAAAAGGGAATAGTTTCAGAACAAAATGCAGTCCTACTATTGAGTGGAACACAGTGTGTGACCTCTTAAACAAGCTGAACCCAAACTAGCTCTCCCATACCCACAAATCCTTTCATAATCCTGCTGTGGAACACAACTGCTATAAATGTACATACTCCAACCTGCAGTCAGGATAAATTTCTGGACAGAAAAAGTCCCACTAGCCAGAACAAGCAACATTGAAGCCAAACTTCTTCCTTGTTCCCAAATTATTTTGTAATCTATTTCAAGATTTTCTGTACATAGCTCCTATGTCACCACTTTCTCCAGCTGTGTTTGAGAGCCAAGCTCTAGCGGATTTCAACAGGAACTTAGAAAAGAAAATGCATTTATCCCTGATAGAGGCAGCAGAAGCATCCTTAAAATTTTCAAAATATTTTATTCTCTTGTGTAGGTCAATAAAATAAAACTAGGGGCAATAGGGTTTTCAGCCTCTTCAAACTTCTAGAACTTGACCAGATCTGCCAGTTTGATACTTTATTTATTTGAGGGTTTGTTAAATATTTTGAAACATGTCATTAGTAAAAGCCCTAGAGGATGTGCAAAGAAGAAAATGAGTTAATAGAGGGAAAAAATGAAACCTGTACAGTTAACCTTCAATCAAACACTGAAAAAGCTCAGCTTCATGATGTCGATTGAGGGATTACGGCATTGACATGTGCACACATCAAATTTTATTCCCCAAGCTGAATGACTAATATTGAATTTTACAAATGTTGTGAAGACAAAGTTGTGCTATGCTTTGATGTCTCTCTTTGTTATAATAAATTCCCTGAATTCATTTAGGTGACCTTGATTTCTTTAATCATAAAAAAGGGGCAAAGTTGCAGCCGTCCCTTGTCTTTTAGCCCTGGCACATCACAGTTTAACATGATGTCATTTCAGTTGAGAATTCTCAGAATACCAAAAAAATGTCATTTACTAATTCAAGGGTGCCCTGACCAGTCATTTTTTTATGGTAGGATTCAATTAGGCAATACTCCACAGGAAGACCAACTGAAGAAATATTTTACAGCAGAGTTTTCTTCCCTCTTCAAGATGTCTCTCGCATATGGGCCCACAATTCTAAGAACTGGCAGGAAGCCATGTCCTTTTCCTTTCCCTTCAGGATAAAGCTGACTTGTCAAACTCTAATGAAGCCTTCTGCACAGTTCAGGTAATTAAGGATAAAGCAACAGCCTGAAAAAGAGAGGAGAGGAGAGGAAAGGAAAGGAAGCTCAGCATTGACATCCTCACTGTGGGAGGATGTGAGCAGAGATGTTTGCCACAGTAGGAGAAACACACCAAGAGCTCCACTAGATCTGTTAAGGATTATGAACTTGGCCATGTGGAGCCAGCTCAATGTGAAGGAACATCCCCTCGTGGCACTTCTGCCCAAATGCATGTGTTGCAATGCGCCTTGACTGTCACTGAGCTTTAAATGCCACTCCCTCTCTTCCCCTTGCTCACAGATGGATCCTCCAGAGCCACATGTCCACACAGAACCTCACAGTGAGTTCACGGTGCCATTGATGTGGCACATGGGGGGGTTTGGTTTTTTGCTAGGAGGTCGGGCATCCCACGTGGAGACAATTTGAAGAATGAGATGTTCACAGTGCAAATCCTGGTAAGAAGTGAAATCCCACAAATTTCTTTAGAACAAGTCTAAGTACTCTTTTACACCATACCATGATGCCTGACCACCCTCATACTTGAGATCAAAAACCTTCCCAAAACTCTGCTGGTTTTCCTAGTCAGGCTGTTTACAGTTACTGGTGAAGCCTGAAGATGAGAGTAGGAGAGTGAGAGCAGGATACTCATAGAAGGGTTTCCCTTGCCATATTTGGGGCTGGGATTGTGCCCACAAGCAGGGCCTGTTCCATCCTGCTGCCCTCCGGGCTGTAGATGCAGCAGTGCCACTGTCCCAGCGAGTCCAAGTCTCACAGCCACTTACTAATTACAGAAATGATCAACCACCACTTGAAATGCAACATCTAAACTAGCACTTAGTTCAGGATCCATGAACTGTCTGTACCCAGATGGGAACCTGAAAACTAGGAGAGCTGCTCCTACCAGAGTTAACCCAGGCCCCAAAGACCTGGGTTAACCCCAAAGACCCAGACTGCACCACAGCCACAACAAACTGGATCTACTGAGGAACTTTAAAAATGAGCCTTTGGTTTTTCACACTCATTCTTTCATGTTTGTGAATCACTCTGGAGTTGACTGCAGATATCTGCAGATATCTGACCTTAGGAAGGGCACTTTAGAGCATTTATGATGTGTTAAATAACACTGTACAGACCTGCCAAGCCAAAGACTTTCTGTGCTGTGCTTAGCAGGAAACTCCACAGCAAACAGCAAAGCCCTATTTCTTCTTCTCATTCAGCACTTACCTGCCTGCCTGCATTTGGTATCAAGAGGCTTTTGGAACAGAAACCAACCACCATGACAAGAGCAAAGCAGAAACTGCTGCCTTGCAGCATTTTAAGCACATTTTACTTACGTTTTATTTTTCCATTTTAAAACAAGTTCACACAAAAGCTTTTTGCTTTTAAAGAGAAAATAAATACACAAAAAGGCTGTTTGAAGGTCACAGGAAAATAACCCACAGAAAACAACTGTGGACTGTACATATTTACTGAAACAAGGCTGTAGTTATATTAGGCCTTTCAGCCTGGGATTTCAAAGCACTGGCCCCATGGCAAACATTGCACTCTGCAGTGTTTCTTCAGCAGCATCCCCATTTCAACTGCCCAGTTTATATCATGAAATACCTTAAATTTAAAGTGCCTTCATATCTGCTTTAATAGTTTTTTGAAACAGAGGCACACAAGCTTCATCTACCGCTGGAAGTAATAACATAACATTCCAGCCCAGAGCCCTCTAAATTTTGAATTCCATTACAATCATTATGACAAATATTTTCCTCTGTGTTGTAGTAAAGTATTTAAAGATGGCCTGTCTTTAAAATCAGGAATACATATAAAATAATTCTGCAGATAAATTCAATCCCTCTATCCCACATTAGTTTTACACCAGAAAAAATCTCATCTGACTTGAATTGTCTGTTGCTCAGAAATAAACTCCAGAAGCCCAAGAACAGGTCTAAATCACAGGATTTGGACTGGACATTAAACAGAGCCAAAATTTAGGGTGTTCATTTCAGGACACCAAGCTATCATACACTGACCTAAATTTCAAGGAAAAAAGAAAAAAAAGAATTGTAGTTGTACTGGCCAATTACTGAAAATTCAAAGGGATTATAAGACATCTCAATTCCTCCATCCCCTTCACACATCAACAGCCATGGCAGTGTGTCATTTAATTTCCCTCTCTCTTTTTTTTTTTTTTTTTGCTGCTGTCAATAAAACAGTCTTTTAACACTTGTCCACTTTGCAAGGTACCCTACATGGCTCTGCACCTTTGGCAAGTGCGGGCGGTTTATTTCACTAGACATTTGTCACACATTGCCCAAAGGCTGCTTCCCACCAGGACATTCCTTCCCAATGAAATACTGTCTTATGCCTCCCATCACAAACTGCAGAGCACAGCTGCAGGGCAGCAATGCTGACACCTCCAGTGCAGCTGGTGCAAGGCCAGGAACCACCCCACAGGCTGTGGCACAGGGCTGGCCTGCATTAGCCAGAGCCTGGAGGACACCTCCACCTCATCAACCCAGAAGGGTTTAAATTTCCCATGGACTGTTAGGGTCAAATTTAATTATGGCTTTCCCTTCCTCTCATTGTGTATGTGGGCAGCTATATCTAGAGCTTAGTTTCACTTGCTAAGAAATATTCAGACTTCCTTAATGGATATGGCCATTTGAGAAATTAACCTTTCTTTTTTTTTAATTTTTTTTTTCCTCCCACTCCCTGTTTTTCCTTTTTGCCTTTAAAAAAAACCAAAAACCACTACAAAACATGTCAGGGCATGTCATGACCACTCAAACTCCTCTGACATGCAGACCACAAATAAAACAGCAGTATAATGCTCAATACCAGAGTGATTTATGTGCTAATCTAAACAGATTCACATGGAAAAAGCAAAAACTGCTAAGGTACCATAGAGATAATAGAAATTGCACAGACTATTATGTAAAAGATGAATAAACAACTATTAGTGGCTCAGCAACAGCAATAAAAAGATGCAAAAAAAATCCCAGAGGTCGTGTCATGTGCTCTGATATACACAAAGTGGGTTAACTTTCCCAAACTGGGAAAAGGCCACAATTAACCTTCTAAAACACATTTTTAGAAGTCTAAATATAGAAAAGCATCATAGGAGAGTTGGTTGCAGATTCTTCTTGCCTTTTTTTTAAATGAAGAATGATTTGAAGTGTTATTTCTCATGTGATTTCAGTGGACCTTTGATTAATACAGTCAGAAAAATAATGAAGGAATACAGTACAGCTACGTTTCCAAGGTTGACAATTTTGTTTGAAGAATTGTACTCCAAGGTATTTTTGATAGGCAAAAGGACCAATATGTGCCAGAGAACTTGCACTATTTGTTAACTGAAAATAAATGCCCATGTAACGAAACTGTAAATTAAACACAGAATAAAAAAAATCCCCAGCAGTTACTGAGTTTCAGATAAAGCTATCTGTATCCTCTGTGCTGGGGCATACCAGGTGTGCTCAGGTTTAAAATAGAGGTGAATCCAGGTTTGATTGTAGTTCCAGGTACACTTCCAGCCCTGAATGACCTTGTAGCATGGCGTGGAGGATGGCATGACAACAGTAACATACGAGTGAAAAAGTCACCAAACCATCAAATCTACTGACTGACTCCACAGCTACAAGATTGGATCTTTTATTGCCTCAAGAATTTTATTTAGACTCAGAAAACAGTTTGCAACTGTTTGTCAACTTTCAGACCCTGGAAAACTCCCACTCCTGAATTCTGTCCCTCTCCACCAACTGAGTTTCATAACTTCTGGATTCAGGTAAAACAATTTGAAATGAACCAGCAGCACAACACATTCTAATCCTCTTATTGTGAATTGCATCTACTACCAAACCACACAGAGAACACCCCTGAAGTCACTGACAGTTAAACTAATCAAGCTTAGCAGACATAAATACTCATTCACTGCAAATGGCAAGTGTAGTAGTAACACAGTAATTTTCAATGCTATTTTTAAGACACTGCCAGAAGTACTCTCAAGACCTTCTGGTTTTCCAACTGAGGTGGCACAAAATACCAATTTCAGCTCCACAACTATAGATATACAGTTACTGACAGTGGTTTAGGCAAAGTTGGCTTCATAAGTGAGCATGTCTTCCCTTACGTGTACACAGTAAAACTGAAAATAGAGGCAGAAATTCTTTGTTTAGCTTATCCAGCAATGGCCAGTTAGTTTTGGATGTTAGTCCCTTACAGTTATGGACAAATACACATTACATTTATACTTTCCAAAATCCTGAAGTAATTTATTACTTTCTCTCAACAGAAACCTGAGTCTGGAAAGCCAAACTGGCTCATAAAGACACAACAGGCTGAAGGCAGAGGAGTCTATGTTAAGCCCTGAAGAATTTATTTAGAAAAATAAATTTTAAAAGCCCTTTATCATAGTGTCTTTTATATTGTCCACATAAGCAGCCTAGCACAGATACTCTTCATAATTCAGCAACCCAAATAAACCACTTAGAGAAAATGAGGAATTGCTGCTAATCAAAACACATGGGCTGCTTTGACTAAAGTCTGAACTTCCTTATGTTGAGATTACATCAATCCCCACTACAAGATACTTTTCTTAAACAGGAACAAAATACTCGAGACATGATATTTTATTAGGAAACATTCCATCCCACACATTTGTTTTCTTTTCTTCTCAAATGTTGAGAAGGCCAGATACACTGTCTGCAGTACCTCCAGGGTCTCCTGGCAGAACTACAACACCTAAGAATAATAATAATCAGCCCAGGCTCAATTATAAGTGCATTAAAAAAAATGCCACAATCATGATTTATCCTTACCCAGACATACACCCCTCAAAAGACTCAATTAACCTAATGAAAAAGCCCTGCACATTTTCAAGTTGCCATGTCAGAAGTTTGGTTTATTTTCTGAAGTTTGTTTAAGGTCACCCAATGGTCAGATCAGTTTATCACCAAGACATCCCAAAAGTACATAGGCCCAGAATTGCGTAGTTAATCCTCTCTTCTCACGTATTTCAGCTTTATCTACGCCATATAAGGTAAAAAAAAATGGTATAAAACACACACAAACCTGACCCATAAAATACTTGCTGCTTTTTGAGAGAGACAGAAAATTGCTATCAAGTTCCTTTGAGTTTGTTATTCAATAGCCTGAAAGTATTAACTGTATTATTGACCTATAAAACTTATCACATCCCATTTAATGAGAGATCTCTAGTTACTTAATTTCTGTGCTTCCTACACATGCTTAAAACTTTTAACTAATATAAACTAGTACAGGGCTTCTGATTTCATTGAAGATATGTTAGGGAGCTTCATTTTCATATCAGTATTCATTAAGTGATATTGACAAGAATTATTCCAAACAAACATTTATTCAATAAGCAACTGAACAGGCCTAACTATATATTTAGAGAAGAAAATGAGAATATTTCGATTTTAAATTAAATTTTATACTAAGAGATTTGTAAGAGTGTTTTGTTCTCTAGTGGAAGAAAGTAAAGTGAGTATAGCCCCTCCGAAATATTCTACATTACTCACACACCCTTTGAAACACACAGGAAAACATCCATTATTGAGTAGAACTTACTTTGTAGCAGATAATGCCTTAAACAAAGATGCAGATGCACTCAAGCACTCAGAAATACTAACTTCTCCTAAGTGAAAACAACCTTCAGGGACTGAGGGAAAAGAAACCTTTGATCCCTTTGAAATACAGATTATCACTTAGATTTTTAGCTGCTGCAAATCTAGATGGCACAAGTGCTTTCAATTCCCACTGACTTTAAAGAGTTCATTTGAATTACACCAGCTGAAGACATTCCTGTAGATATATTTACTTATGGAGACCTCATGCAGCAATTCATTCAGGGAAGGATGGGCCTGCCTGAGAGGACTGCACAGCTGAAAGTCAGAAGCCTCTCAGCCACCCAAGGGAAGGCCAGGAACTGGAGTCATTTGTGCAGTTCAGGTCCTGGTCACGTTTGCTTTGCACATGCCTTGCTTGCTTAAAATCAATGCCTTGCTGTACTGTAAAAGAATTGTTCCATTTCTCCAGAGAACTACATAACAAAAGAAGGCATGGAAATTTTAAATACATCTCAACCCTCACACTGAAGTCCAAGGATGCATTGCAGACACCACAACAGAATGTTCTAGGAGATAGAAAGCCTCTGTATTGCCTCTGGGAAGTCGCCTGGTCCGGTTTCATGCACCTTGCCAAAATTCATTGCTAGGAATGCAGCTGCCCTGGGCTTTCTGTGATAGAAGTGACTCCAAAAGTGTTTGGTTTGCTCCATCAGATAGCCCTGCTATCCCTTACTCTGAAAATAATTTTCTTGTTTTCTTAAGTGACTTCAGTGAAGCTCAAAACACCTAGATGGTTTTAATGTTTATATGAAACCGTACAAATCAAACTAACACAAAAGATGCTTTGTTACATTTTAATAAACAAGACATCTGAGGCTGAGTGATCCATTCTGCCTGCAATTATCCTGATGTAAATGAAGGAGTTGGGGTATTTGTATGACATGACTATATGTTAGCCTTGATCTAATCAGATGTAACTGGAAACAGAATTTGGCCTACAGCTACAAAGTGTTCAAATTTAAAACCCTAGCTTTATCCTCCCAGGCAGTCTGCACTGCACAAATGCAGTACATGTAGATTTGGCAAACAATGTACTGCTGGAGAGGGAAATGTCCCAGAGCAGCCCGCAATAACAAATTGTCACTGTTCAGGCTAATAAGAACGAGCACTTAACAAAGTTGACATGGAGAACTAAAGTGATCTTTACATGGTAGCAGGTGACAGCAGCGACAGAGACATTTATGGAATTTGGAACAGTACATGGAACAAGGGGACCGCTGTTCCTCCCTCTGTGAGAGTGCCTTAGGCTGTACACAGAAGCATCAGGCTTTAATCTCCTCCATATTGCTCAGAACTGAGACCATAATCAGTGTTAGATGAAGAGGTATTTTCATATTTATTTATATTCTGGATGGCAGAGAAACACATGCCATCATTTGAAGCCTTAGAAATCAGCTGTACTGGGGTTTTGTGCGTGTGTCACCAAGCATTGAAGAAAAGTATCTCTCACTAATTTGTTAAAAGCTATGCTAGGCAGTTATAAAACAACTTTATAATCATCTGTTTGTGGTGACTGCTCCTTTTCTCTTTGATGCTGCATCCCAGATAGTACCCGACAGCGCAATACCTTGTGGGATCATCGTTCTCCTGCATACCTAGAGTACATCTGTTTGTTTTTCTGTCACAAGCAGCAAGCCAAGCCTTTTTTTCACTCATTTCTTACCCATGTTATCCATTAATTGCACTGTCTTTATACAGCAGAAGAGCCAGAACCTTTATTACCACAGAAGACCTGAAAAGACCATCACTCCTTAATGTCTGAATGAGAAGTTGAAAAAGGACAAGGATGAAAATGAGGGATGGGGGAGGAATGTTCATGGTTAAACAAGCACAAATGGAACAGCTAGAGCTTATAAATGTTTGCATTTTTTAACAGGGTGCTTAAAGGCATTTTGAAGATAAATGCAGACATAAAATGCATGTTTGAGGAGCTCAAAATCCAAACATTCAGTTTTGGACAACTGTTCAGGACAATGTTGTCTTTTTTCCCTAGAAAAAATAGATCCTTCTTAATAACTGTTAGTATGTCCAAAAATTAGGAGTTGATCTCTTGTGTTGCCCCTCTGACCTGAGGCAGTGAATGCAGCAGAGCTGGATACAGATGTTGTACAAAGCTCTCCCTCAGTGTGTCTGAGGAAGGCACACGGACTGGAAATCTCAGAGTGCCCTGTAAGCCAGCCTGAAGGGGGCCTGGTAAGTGCAGAATGCTTCTCTTGCACCAGTGCAGTATGGCATACCTGTCTTTTCAGGTCTGCTTCCAATTTACTGATCTGTACAACTGCAAATGATCTTGATCTAAAAAGACTAGTGTGGTGGGCTTCTGCTAAGTCTGAGAAACTGAATCTCTCTCCAGGGTGGTGTCACTCCCAATTACATTCTCTGGGACACACATTAAAAAGTTCCTAAATTTATGCCAACAGGCATTTCCTGATTCTCAGCCCTGGTATTCACATTTCTTCTTGGACCAAAAGTTAAGTGTAGAGGGAGCCTTTAGCTTAAGAACATAAGAAAAGTCATAATAATTCAAAGAAAATGCCTCTGTTGGGGCTGTCCCTGCAGGTCAGGAATGCATGTCTAGAGAAGAACATAAGGCAATAAGCCCATATCATGATTTTTCTATGTGTAAATTTTACAAGCTTCTAAAAGTCAGTGGTTCAGGGGCCACCAGAGCAGGAGGATGCCTTTAGACCACCTTGGCAGCAATGGATTGATCTCTGAACACAGTGAATTTAGTACAAACTCAACAGGCTTAGTACTAGAGTTAGGAACAGATCTGGCATTATTCACCATGACTGTATGCATAGTAATTGACATTAACATTTTCTACCTAATCTGTGGGCTGCAAACATCAGCTGCAAAGGTTGTATTTCACTGCTTAATGCAAGTGAACAACAGATAGTTACACAGCCCACCCTGACATTGTTATTTTGAAGTTGTTCATAATCTTTCTTGCTCAAGAGTTCACAGATCTGTAGCAGAAGTTTTCATCACCACATGCACTTGACCAGCTACTCAGGCATCTGAGGAAACAGAGCCTGCTTGGTAGTTCTAAAGAGCCATGACTCAGATCTTCTCATGGCTCAGTGACATGGTATTGAGCACACTCAGAGGAAGCAGGGTACCAACATAGCCCTTGGATCACAAGAGAGCTTGCAAAACTGAGGGATAGCACTAGCTGCCCTCCAGATGTGTTTCCTTCGCAGTGTACAGCATCAGTACGGATTCCCATAAGTACTTCTGCTGTCAGTTTAGGGGGTGTAAAGGTCATGTTTGCCTTGGATTAATTTTAAGTTTGGAACAAAGAGAACAAACTGCAGTCTCCTACTTTCACTCTATTTCCCTGTGTCACAATCCCATGCACACTTACCAAGTCTGACAACACTTAGCATGGTTCCTTTTTCCCAACACTTCAGCAAGGGAACTTTTCAGAAGAAAGCCTGACACAGGTACCTCCAGAGAGGAAGCATTAATGCTGTTTGCTTACACACTGTCCAGGTGATGTGTTCTGCACGAGTGCCTGAAAGTCACTCACAGCTGGCTGTAGCAAACTTTGATAGATCTTAGTGTCCCTTCAGACATTTCTGATGCCTTCATTAGCACTTACTGCCTGTAGAGAGAAAACTGCCTGGCACTGGTAGATAGAGAAGACCAAAACAGATGACAATGTCAAATCTTTAGAATGTCTCTATTTCTGTCGTTAGTTTAGATGATCTCTGAGTAAATACAAGCCTGGAAAAATATATATTAACTGTAACTTCAGCAAATTCTGTTGTAAGATAACAGAGATAACCTTTTTTACTTGCCAACTTCAGACATGTGTTGAAAGTATTTAGATGAATTTAACATTCTTGAATTATTTGGGCTCCTTCTTCTAATAAATATTTATACTTGCCTTGAATCCAAGAGAATGTCTCCATCTAAAAATAGCATTTTGATTTGTGGCTTTGCAAATATGAGATGGGAAGTCAGAGCATTACAAACTAAATACAGCAAGTGTGTGTAACTATCCTCATTAAAACACTTTGAGTGGAAAATTTTCATTACCCTGGGATATAAGAGAAAGCAGGGCAGACATCCCCTGGATCCTGGTTGCAAGACTCTTTTATGAAGCCCATGTAATCCTGTATTTCTAGTAATTTGCTCAGACTTTCAGGGACTTGCCTCTAGCCCTGAAGCTACAACTTGTCCATGCAGAGCTGAGGCAGATGCATGGCCACTTCCTGAGTAAATCCCTGGAAAATTACTCCATAGGTTTCCAGGAGGCTAGTGGGGAAACTCTGGTCTGGACTTCCAAGTGTCAGAGTTGGAATTTGAAAAATCCTACGCTAAAGCTCTAAGCGGGACATTTAAAGCTCTGGTGTTCCCCTCCTTCATTGTTTTAAAAGCAATTTGCTTGACTGCAAACTGAGTATTTGTTGTTTCCACTCAATGGGTTCTGCCTACAAGTGGGATCTGGAAGCAGAAGTATAAATGAAAACATCCCTATCCCAAAATTGCAATCTGTCTGATATTTGTAGGTGCCTTCATTTTACTCTCATTCTCCTACCATCCAGTTCAGTTTTAAAGCCCAAATCCTCAGCACACATTTTCCCTCCTACCCATTTAGGCTTTTTCCTTTTCCCCTCCAAACACCTTCCTGATGTTTCCCAGTGAACCCAGGATGTTTCTGCCCTACTGAATGAGGGACCACAATCCTTTTCACTCCTGCTCTGAATGAAAGCACAGCAGGAAGAACTCCTCTGGTAATGTTTATGCAGCTGTGAAAGCCTTCTAGAAGGGAGTAGCGGAATTGCTAACACCTCAGTCACTTTATCACCATACCCAAAAAATCTATGACCTCCACTACCAGAGCAGAGCTGATCCTGCAATATAAAAAACTCCAAACACATGCTCCCTTGTTTGAAGAATGTAAAATAAAATAAATATTAAAAAAGAATAGAAGATGAGCATCAATTCTTCTTACTAGACAATAAATGCTTTGTTAAGCTTCTGATTCTTGTCCTTTTCCAATCCATTTTGTATGTACTCGGTTTGTCTTTCCTCTTGATAAGGTGACTGCAGTAGATGGACACTCTGGAGTAAAGATACTTAAGGAATGACTCAGGATAATTAAGTAACTGTAATTTAACAGCTTTAGTCCTCCAATACACTTCCCCTCTAAGTACTTAGTTATAAACCTAATCTTCTTGGTAAACTACTCTCTCTTCCATTTTCAGGATGTCAGACCAGTGTTCAACACTTTTACTCATTTCATTGGCACATACATGTATCCTCAGGAAACAAGGCACACACAGTGGGAGCAATCATAGTCCTAGTACCCATTTACTGTAGTGCTTCTGCTGTACCACAGCTCTTTGGCCTGGAGCAGAAGTAGAGATAAAAAATGGCAGATAAGGAATCCAATTCACATGGCTCCACAATGCCCCTTGCCTAACATTTTCTCATGTTCTCATCCATTGTCCACACATGCATGACAGCAATCCAAAGAAGGGTGCTCTTACTGACTGCTCAACCTTTGAAAGTGTTAGTGCTCCTATTACTGGATTGCTAACACTGCAGTGGAACACATTTTAACAGCCTATACATTAAATCGTTTTGGTTAATTTCATGTTGGTGTGAATGCATAAAGTTTAGATTATCTTTTTTTTTTTTTAGTTCGAATCTTCAGAGTAAGAAACATCACCCCATTCTGCACTTGCTGAACCAGTTCAGGCTCTAAATGGTTAAAATCTTACAGAAAAAAAAAAAAATTCCTTCCGGGCTTCCTCACTATAGTTGAAACTGAAAACAGAAGGGCCAGAATACCACAATAAAGGGTGCTCTGACTGTACTTTTGAACTGACTGGAAGAGACAGGAAGATGAAGAAATCCTGTGAGAGATAATAAAAGACAAGCACTTGAAAACTGAATTGTGATGTGGCCACCAGAAATACCACTCTGAGAAACAAAAATACTTGCAAGTGTGTCCCTAGAGGATGGGGTGCCAAGCCCTGGCTCAGCAGCTCTGCTGGATTTTTTAAGACAGATTATGCAAGGATCTTCTGTGAGAACATGGAAGGGAAAAGCAGCAGTGGATTTTGTCAAGCATCGAGCTATCATGAAAATCTAGGAATTACCATATCAGATTAGCCTATGCCTCCTATCAAATTCCTCTTAGTAGTCATTAGCCCCAGATGCTCCAGAGGAAACTGAGACAGTTCTAGTATATCATATTCCCCAGGAGACCTTCCAGCCCTGTTTCTCATAGTCAGTGTTTGGATAAAGCACTGAAGCATCAGAGAAGGACTGCCTCTGTGTGCTCCGAAGAGCTCTGAGGAAATGCATGTAATTTGGCCCCTAACTGGAGTAGGCCTCTGGATCTTTTCAGAGTAATTCAGGGTAAGCTCTAGTCCAAAGAACATTTCATTCATAAATGTTTTCAATAAAGCAGTGGAAGCCACCCACATCCTGCTGGGACAGTATGGGTTTGTGTTTCTGAGCTCTTGAACTATTTCAGAAAAAAATTATGCACACCAGAGTCCTTTTAAATGTCTTATCAGGCAGTAAGTGATATTTGGCACAGTGAACTAATTAATTTTTTAATGAAAAGGAGTTATCCAACTTTTTCTACAAACACACAACAGTAGCCGCAACTCAAATGTTTATGCAAGATGAGTACACAGCCCAATTTTTTCCCCATTACCTTTTGAGAGGCAGTAAGGCAGCCTCAGGCAGGCCTCTGTCTCCTTGGGAACATCACTAGGGAGCTGTACCACTTCAGACTCCTTCAATAGGAAAGCATTTCAAAACCAACCACACTTTAATTACTGGCAATTAAAAATTCCTGGGTTTGTGTGTTTACAGATGAAAAATGTTAATGTGTGCCAGTTGTGTCAGAAAGTTTGATTAAGCTCTTTAAACTGAATTTGAAAAACTTAAAACACTCCAAAGACTCTGATCAGAGTATCTTGGGGGGCTTTCCAAAGTGACATGTAGAAGTCAGAACTTCTTTAATAGTCTCCTCACTGCTCCCAGTGGACCAGAGCTTGACTTGCAAAGACACACACCCAACATAGCTGGCAAGAGAGATTTCTATCTGGCAGTTTCACAAAGACTAAACAGGATCTTAATCTTATCTAGGATCACTATCTGAATGGCAAACTGGAGTTACAACTGAGGTCCCAATGACTATCCCTGATGCGAGTGGGGTGCATAGGAGCAGCTATGAAAGGAGATAAAGGTGAATAAAATCCTTGCATTCCACTGTACAGGTTATCTGCTTTTTCAGCATACAGCAGAGCTGTGTCAGTAGTTTTCTCAGAAACTTGAAGACTACAAGAAACACCAACAATAAGAGAGTGATGTTAGACCAAGTTCATAGGCGAAACACGAAGAGAACAAAAGGTACTTTTTCCTGGCCTAACAGAGATGGTATTTCCACAGACATGGAAAGCTGATGATGAATGCTTGCTGCAGAGCTCTTCATGTGTCATAAAATATGAGCAATAAAATAAAGTCAAAGAATTGAAAAGACAAATGACAAGCCTCTGTGCATCATCAATGAATGATGAGGGTAGAAAGGCAGAAGATAACCCTCCATGCATATAATAATGATGTCTTTGACTGGTGGTGCTTCTCTATGCCTGCACGTTTAATAAGATGTGTTAGAATTAAAAATTTAAAAATCAAGTCCATGTGCTCCATAAAATATGAGGAAAGATGCAACTCTAGCCTAAGTTAAGATCTTAGTATTGTACATCCTATTAAAGAAGGAGATGTGTTGATTTATGCAAATACTCATAAATGAAGCATGACAGTATTCTAATTCTGATAACAAACCAAGTCATACAGTCAGTAATCTCATGTCTCATCAAAGGAAGAATTTTGATACTTAGCAAAGGGTTGGAAGTCCACAGGAAACCATCTGTTATTGTATCAAATGACCTTTCTTCAGCTGCTTTATACCCAAAGCCACTACAGACCCCAGGCTGACCAATGGAGTTCTGTATTTTTCCCTGGATAACATGAATGAGTTCCCTGATAACATTAGCATTTGTGAGAAGACACCAAGTTCACGTTTTGCTCGTAACACTGTCCATTGTAAAGGAAATGAACACACTATTTAATGAGAGCAAGCCTACACTATCCAGACCTGTCAGTAGGACAAGTACTTCCTAGTGGAGAAATGAAAGTTCTACATGACAACTTTTTTTTTCTCCACATGTTTAGGAGGTGCCTTTATGTTGTGCTCTCTATTAACCGCAATATAACCTAATGCTATCCAATCCAACATTCCTTTACCTGGAGTCAAAGCTGTATATCAAACTTTTTCCAAGATTATTGACATAACAGGACTAATAACTGTTGAACTCAACAACCTTAAAGGCCTTTTCTGACACAAGTGATTCCATGCCTCTGTGATCCGTTATGTTCCCAAAGGCATCCCCAGCCAAACATACAGCTGAGCTACATGGCTAAATGGGGCTGACAATTGTTTTGCATTACCAGGCACCAAAAAAAGCAATCAAACAAACAAAACAAAAAATCCACAAAACCCCCACATCTTCCAGCTCTAACTCTGTATATTAAAGCTGTACTGAACAACAAAGAGACAGCAGATATTTCCTCCATGGTCAGAATATGGGAATGGCTCACCTCCCTCAAAGTTAATTTGCTTATGTATTTTTAGGCAGGTATTTTGCCAAGCCTGCAGCAGTGTCTGCTTCCCACAGGTTGGAGCCTCCAAGGAACATGTGTATTTGAGAAAGATGAGAATAACTTTGGAAATGTCACATCTGAACGAAACAGTGACACGTTCTTTAGAAGCCTGGGATGTGGCTGGAGGTGCAGAAAGAGGAGTGGGTGTGTGCATCCACTTGATGGGGGGGAGCTGAAGTCCTGGAGAAGAGGCACATCATAAAACAGGCAACAGAGGAAGATCATGTAACAGCTTTTAAAAAGAAGGACCCACAAGCCATTGTGATATCTCCATACCTTGATGCATTTTTTCTACAAATACCATTAACAGCTCTCTTTGCTCTCCACCAACTTTGTTTGAAGTTAAAAATAAGGAAAATGTGCTTTAATGAACCATTAGTGTCTCTCAAAATCTTCCAGGGCAAGTCTACTCAATTTATGAGGCAAGGGATTTTCTGTTCTCCCTTTTTTTTTCCCTTTCTTTTCCCATGCTGCCAGCTGTGCAAATGCAATCTGGAATCAGAAATCTAATGCTCAGGGCTCAAATATCATCACCAGTAATAAAAATCAGTAACTGAGATTTACCTGAGAGTGATGCTCTTAGTGTCCCAGAGAGAGTAGCAAACCAGCTCACTTTCCCACAACTATGCTGTCTCTTAATTCCTAGCTCAATTCTGTTAAGTAAGCAGATATGTCAGACATATGGGTAGCAGGTCTAGGGGGCAAGTGCCATTGTTTTATAGTCATTTCCCTCACTGCAATGGCATTTAAGAAGTTATTTGCAGCATGTAAACTAGAAGACATGCATGTGGGCACTGTGTGAGAGACAAATGGACTAAGAAAAGCATCTGGCTTGTATGCAATAGAAATATTAAACCTTAAACAATCGAAGACCTTTAAAGTAAGGAACCCTGTCTTGTTCCCCAGCAAAGTGAATGACCAACATTCCAAGGTCTACAAGAGGAAGAATTCACCATCAAAACTTCCAAGAGTTAAAGACCATATATTTGGGTTTTACTGAACTTGAAAAATTCCTGGTCAAAACACATATGGTTGCAAAGAACTCATAATTTTAAGGGTTTTAGACAATTTCCTTAGGATCTAGAAATTAGTTTGCAACACAATGAGAAGAACATTACTTTTAGTGTTACATTCTATGCAAAAAGACTGTAAATGATTCATTCTCATGATTCACAACTGGTAGAGGAGACCCCCAGGGGCTGGGAGAGAGAGAAGTACACTGCATTGTGTGATATAAAGGTTCTGCCCATGCTGCAGGAGAGTACATTACACATCTTCTAAATATACATTGCTGCACAGCTCTCACAATGAGAAGCAAGTAACAGACTTCACATCTGTGATATGTCTGTAGGTGAGAAACAACTTTTCCACACAGCCCTGCCTGTTCTCACTTTTATTATAGCAGTGTCCTAACACCGGACAAGGTGACTTGGCCAGCTCAAACTTTTTGTTTGGTGGAAGTGAAAAGCAGAATGAATGCAGTAAACTTTAAATCCAAGGCTTGGTGTCATGGGAGAAAAAAGGCAAACTTTTAATAAAAGGATCTTGGAGAATGGCAAGCAAGAGCTGTACTGAAATCGTATTTTAAAATTATTTTTATCCAGTTGAATGACAAAGCTTGTCACTTCTGTGTAGTATAAATGACTGAATAGTTCATATGAGCAATAATACTATGGCAGATTGAGGCAAGCCAAGATTTGACTCTTAGCTCTGCTACCAATTCATGCAGATAAATCATTCAAAGTCTTTGTGCTTTGACTTTCCCATCTGAGAAAGGAGATATTCAGCTTAGTTCACAGAAGTGTTGAAATGTTGATCATTTTTATGCACACTGCAATGTGAACTCATTGGGTGAAAGGTACTTTGGAAGTATTAAATATTCTCCTTGTTAATATGCCTGCTTTCCTCTTCCTACTGTTTATGAGTAGTGCTATTCTTTTGAATGAACTTCAGCCCATTAGAATTTGACAGTATAGAATTTACATTCTTTGCAATGATAAATGCACTTAATTTTCTTCAACCAAATGCATTCCAACTCAGCATTTAAGCATAAGACTAATCTCTTTAGTTTCACACGAGTATTGAGTAAAAACAAGAGCTCAAGTGTTCTGTCAAATTCCAAATGCCATAAAAGTTTTTGCAAGAATAAGCAGCATTTGGCAGTTGAACTCCATGATTTGAAAAAAAGTTCTCTTCCAAGTCTTGGAGAAACTATCAATGGTTTGGCTGTTATCCCCACCAAAATCAATGTGGTATCTATACACACAGGTTAAAAAAACTCAAACGGACAAGAAAAAATATATTCATTTCCCATCATAGACTCAATTCTTCCTCTAGAACTTAAATATTCCCGGTTACACCTTGCTCTGACTTTGGAGGGGAAAGCAACACTAAATGCAAGTCTGAGGGAAGAGGAATATTCTCCCCTTCACCTTCATCACAGGGACCAGGTTTTCTTCTGCAGTTTTATCAGTTGTGGTGCATTTCCTACATCTGCAAGAATCTAATTCACCAACAATGTCTCTAACCATTTCTGCTGCTCCTGTTTACTCATCAGTAGTAGTTATATTTCTTATATAATCAGGAGATTGATCTGGGACTTAAAGAGGTTTGTGCTGCCTGTGAGCTACAACTCCTGAATTCCTCTGGAGTGCACTGCATATTTCATCGATTCTGATCTGAATGTTCATCTTAATAACAAACACCTGCTGTAAATCAGTTTTCATGCTATCTGTAATTAACCAGAATGCAACACAAACTGAGCTCACTCAGACTGGTTTTCCTGAGATGCTGCATGAGGTCAGAGACTCATTGTGAGTGGGCTGCAGTTTGTAACCTGCAGCGTTACAGATTATTAGGATTTCATCTGACTTCAAAGACAGAAGATTATCTCCCCTTCTGCAGATGCTATCAGGGAGGTTCCTAGAAAGATCTTGCCAGCTTTATTGTAAAGACAGATCTGATGAACTTCAATGAAACAAATGAAAATGGAAGTTTCTATGCAAAGGAGTTAATGTACCTATGAAACAGCCTGACACATAGTAGGGCTGAATTCATGACCAATATACTTGTAAATATTTCTGGAAAAGGTGAATTCTGAGAGGCAAATCTAGGGCTTTTCTGTCTGGAGCAGAAAATCGGAAGAACTAATGTATAAAAATCTCCAGTGGACGTGCAATGCAAAACCTAATAAAGCTGAGACACCTGAAGAGCCCTCCTTCCCTGAAACTTAGGTATTATTACGGTAAGCAAAAATTAATTTCTGCCAAGATGAAAGGTATTGGATCTGTTCGTGTTGGAATTTAGTTCAGATTAAGCTGCAGTTGGCAGCAGCAAATGCTGGGTGTTACTATGCTTAGAAAGGGGTGCTGGAGAAGTGAGACTGCATCTCGGACCAAGAATGTGCAAAGACTTCTTAATTTATGAGATCTCTGAATTAAATAAATGATAAATCACATATTCAATTCCCCAAAGAAGGATAAACGTCCTACCTCCCCCTTGGGAACTCAGAGAGTTGGGGGTTTTAAGGTTACAGATTTCTGCTCTGTGAATTATCTGAGAAAGATTTGTAGACTGCAGGTAGAAGCATCAGAGAAATGGACAAAAGCTCAGTAAAAGCAGCATCCAGAATGAAACCACTGTTCTGGGTAAAACATCATCTCAGGTAACGTGTGGACTGACATTCCCAAAGCTACTAAGGAGATCAAGCAGGAAAAAATAATTAGCTCAACAACTGTTGAGGCTGTTTAAGGTTCCAAAAGCTCTCAATGTGATGTGCTGAAAGCAAGACAACTCGATGCATTTTAAAATCTATCTCTTCCTAGAACAGAAAGACAACTCCACCATAGATGGTAATGTTAAAAAAAAAATATAACCTTAGTAATACTGTACAGGTGCTGCAGCTCCACAGAAGATGCCATGTTTTGAGTAGTGCCTGTTAATCCATCATTTTACACGGAAGATCCCCCTGCTTATCTTACTATCATCAGAAAAACATGTATTGATCTGCTTATGATCATAATTCCCAAATCAAATTTTTGTCTATTACATCACAGTCAGTTGGGGAGGGAGGGAGCCTAGGAAGTACAGGGATAAAACCAAAATAAATATTCATTTAAATTTCAGAGTAAAACCTTAAGAACTTTTTTCTTTGAAACAGAGAAAAAAAATGCATGATCCAGATTTTGTGTGCAGCAGCACTCATATTTTTTAATATCATCTTGAAATCAGGAATAAAACCCAGTATAAACTTGCGCAAATGTCCCTAGAATCAGTCTTCCTGACAGGAAAATATGGACCATCAAGCTGCCTCTGGAAGTAGTTTAGCCATTTATTTGCCCTGAATTAATAATGGTCAAGTATGAAAGAAATTAACGGCTCATAAAAAGCATAGGAAGAGTAATAAAAACGTTGAAAGACAAAAAGTTGGAATTTAATCCCTTTAGAGAAACATTCTCCCTGCCCATTAAAATGCTGCCTTTATTCAGTCATTCCCATTAACAAGAAACTCAGCCTGCTGGAGGACAGGCGGGTGGTGCCACTCCTTCACCTTTCCAGCTAATGGAAGTTTCCCTTTGAACTCGACACCACCACAGAAGCTCTGTGGGCCTGCAGGATTTCCTCACTTCTCCCCTGTGGGATTCCCATGGAGCCCTTAGATTTTTCTCCTCTTTGGCATCATTGAGGTTGTGATTCTGATCCTGCGATCTCCCTGATGAAATGATGACCTGATATGACTTGCTAAAGGAAAAGAAGCTGACCTCGATACCTAATTATACCAGCAGGGAAGTCACAATTCCCCAAAAAGCCTTGCTCCAGCAGCTCCTGCCCCATGAGCAGCACCAGGAACAGGCTGATCAGACTTGGTATAGACCCTGAGCATCTCTCTGCATACTGCAGATGGAAAATCAGCCACAGTGTTTCCAGTGTGACGCCACAAAATACTGCTCAGGCAGAGAGGAGCCTGCAATTCTGTGACATTCACTTAGGTTTAGCATTCTGAAAGCTGAGCCTCCACTGCCCTAATGATGGTTAGATCTGCAGAAACAGCCCAGTGCTATTAAGACTCATATAAATATATCTGCCAGACAAACAGCCTTAAATAATCCAATATGAGTAACAATTTACTGTAGCAAATTGACAATAAAAACAAAAGAAAAAAACTTCAAATAAAAATCCCCCATGATTGTGCCCAGGAATTCCATTTTAACAGTTCACAAATTGTAGTTTTAGCAGTTGGTCAAAGTACTACATGAAAAGTTAGTAATATAAAACAAATGAACTTTTTGCAACATTACCAAGAGCAACCACTGAGGAAATCCTTTTCTCCCTTCCAGGAAAGTTATTTTCTATTTCTAAGATAGATTCCTATTTTTATGTTTGTAGATAAGAAATTATTGCTGCTGTAAAGATGGTAACTACAGATGGCTGAATGGTGTTCAACATTTAGCAAAGACATTTTTGAATTATATTTTCCTACTGTTAAACCCTTTATATAGCTACTAAATAAGACATTTCTAATATTTACCAGCTCGCAGTGACTAATTTATTCAAATGCCATTTTTTCCACTATTCATCTCCCTCTCATGGCAATTTTTTTGAAATACCTTGACATGACTTATTGACTAGTTTCCCTTAGCTCTATTAAATTGTACATTTTGTTTAATTTATTAGCTTTTGTATATGTAGCAGATAGTTACTCTTGTTGGTTGGTTTTGTTTGTTTGTTGTTTCTGATTGTAAGATCATAGATTGACCTCCATACATGCAGGATGGGGAAACTTCGAAACCTCAGACAATCAACTAATCCCACAGAAAAGAAGACTCATCCCTTAGTAGACCAAATGAGATGATAAAATTTAAAATATAACTCATAGTTGTAAAATCAAAGCCACAAATATCTTCTAAATATTTACTCTCAGTAGGCAGAGTAACCAGCAAGACCATGAAATCCATTCAAAGAACTCCACTGAACTCACGACCATAGTGGGACAGCAGTATAAGTCTCCTAGATAAAAACTCTGCTTTGTAAGAAATTTAGGTGAATCCAGTTAGACAGTAAGGCCAAATAAAGTGAAATAAATTCAACTGTCATAAGAAAATCATACTCCCTGGTACAACAGATTTAATCTACAGCAATAATTCTGCTACATATTTGCTTAAGTCCAGTTATCCCAACAAAGGCCAGAAAGACATGTACTCCACCTGTGAACCAGGCTGAAATCTTCAAAGTTCCATTAGTTTCTCCTGCATTGTCCAAGAGGAAGCAGTGCCTCAGTTTCCCTTTATGTGAAATAAGAATTCTCCTACTGCTTTGACAAGAGTCCTGAACCATGCATAGCACTGTTACACGCCATCTCTACAAATAATAAGTGAGTATATAAGCATCACACAGAATTGTGTCCTTTCTTTTCCTTACCAATAAAGATATTTAAAATACATGAGGATTCCAGAGGAGGATATGGGGGCAGGAAAGGGGAATCAAATGACTGCAGCTCTCTTGACCTTACTATTTTTCCAGTCTATAACAACAGGGACCTCTCTGTTTCAAAAAAAAAAAAAAAAAAAAAAAAAAAAAAAAAGCCCATTCTGTTCTGAATCTGCTGTGATGAAATGGAATTTGCATTCAGCATCCATCATCAGTGGTCAGAGGGAATCTCTGTCTCCATCAAAGACTGTGCACTTTAAATCCTCTGCTAATTCAACTGCTATATATTTGATTTTAATTAAAGTTCTGTCATGAATTATAAAAGACCATATCTTCAAAGTCATTAATTAAGGCCCCTCGGTGTCTGAATACCAAGACTCTAATGACAAGTTAGGTGTACAGTGACTAGAAACAAGCAGCTGCCCAGCAGCAGCAGCAAAGCAAGCAGAACTATTATTCTGACATGTTCAGGATTGCACTTGCCCACTGTTACAGCAAAGAGATCTCCCATGAATACAAACAGAACAGCAGTGGGGAATAGCCAGGCTTTGGTGTGGCATGTTTGTGTGTAAAGTGCCTCTTCACAGGATTTGAGAAATGTGTCACTCAGTGTAGCATTCCTTAGGGTCTGTCTCTGAAATCTGCACAGCAGAAATGCCATGGCTCTGCACTACGGCCTTAGGAGCTGATCATGCAATCACATCCATTTAGCTCTTGCTCTTACTATGAGGGTAGAGGTGGCTACCTGGCTAGCAAAGGGCTTGGTGCCATCATGTTTACTCACATTTTACACTGCAAGGTGCCTCATGGAGCTCCATGGGCCCACTCACCACACATGGCACAAGGCAACAACAGTGTGGACGGCAGGATCTGTTCCCAGTGCTACTGAGGATCATGCTGAGTTTGCCAAGTTTAACCAAATACAGCATCATCAGGACTTCTTCTGAACCACAAGTATGTGGAAGCACCAGTAGGGAACCACCTGCATGTTTGAAGACAAATTAGTTCTGCATATTGTATCTAAAAAGTCCACTTCATTATCAAATTTTTAAAAATCATTCTTAATTTAGTAGCAAGCTAACAAATTATATCTACGTGTCAGCAGAACTTCACATCCTTAGAACCTGACTTACTAAAACAGAAAGGATGACAGAAACAAAACGAAAAATATAATTGCTACCTTAAATGCTGAAAATCACATCTGGTACCAATGGTTGACCCTTTGTACATTGTTCCACTCTCACCCCTCCATGCACACACACTGATTTCCAACAGTTTAAAGACTCCCTCATGTGGTGGTCAGATATGGTGAATTAGGAAGCCTGAGCCAGCTGCTGAGCAGACAGAGAGCACATCCAGATAATAAATGATGTGGATGTTTAAAGCTTACGTTCTGCTAGGATCAACCCTTCAACATACAGGGCTTAGATGAGCTCACTTGTCTGCAATATAAATGAGTTCTTTCTGAAGTTATTAATCCTTTTAAACTCAGTGGGGACTGCTGTGACTAACCATTGCTTCCTAGAGAAAACCTTGCTAAAACAGATAAACTACTAATATCACACCAGGGGCACACATCTCTTTCAGCAGGCACCCACTATTTCTGTTCCAGACACTGAAAGGCAGGTGCTTGGAGCTTAGTGCCAGTGTCAAACCCCAGAAAGAATGTAGCCCCTTAGTGTGTCACAACTGTTACTTGTATAGAAGTTCAGGACAGGTACCACTAAGAGCAGTGAGTAGTTACATGATTCCTACACCCATCAGGGGAGCCTCAGCCTGGCACCACATTCATGGCCTTGCTACTTCTACCACAGTGTCCTACAAGTCAGACATGTGGTAAAAAGGCATCAAAATCTCTTTTTTAGCACAGTCCAGTCCCATGCTTTCTTCTGTAAGCTCTTTGTTTTCTCAGTACTTACAAACTTTACTTCCCCAGACAAGAAGAAAGAAGGCTCTGGGATGCTGATCCAGGAGAAATTGCAAAATGGGATCTCTGAAAAGAGAATGAGTCACAAGGCAACCCTGGAAAACCAAAAAGTAGCCAAAGGTCTGGCTAAACTGGACCTTGGGATATTTTCATTGGCATATTTCCTGAAGTTCAGGCAAACTTTTCCATCATCTGAGCTTTGGGTTTTCCAGGTCCTTAGAAGTCCTGATTGAAACACTCAGAGAACACTACAGTAGCTCTGACAATTTTAATGAGTTATTTTTTTCACAAATCCTGTTAAAATCAATGCAAGTCTATCTACATTAATAAATTGTTTTGCTTCCTAAACTAGAAGCTATAAGTTGGCAGTACATGACCTGGAAAACACATGAGAAGGGGTTATATACACATACTGCAATAATTTACTTGCAGACACACATCCCACTGCACCCAGTTAGAACCAGCTGAGCTGGTAATCAGAGGATCAGCTGTTTTCTGAAGACCTTAATTGTCCTGATGATTATTTATTTCTTCAGCCTAGCAACAGGTTTCAATGTAAAACATGAAACCCCACCAGGAATAAATCCATCATCCTCCCATAGCCTCTGCTCATGACACTCTGCCTAACATACTCTTCTGGAACCACAAGGAAATCATTAGCTTTTGATAAAATTTTGGAATAAGTGACAGTAGGAATTGCTACAGTGTGTTTCTGGAGGGATGACTACTCTGTGAGCAAATTATCTAGGACACCATCTGAAGTCTAATCTTTAGACTGCTGAGTGCTTCTGAACCATTTCAAAAATCATTTTCTGAAACAGAAAAATCCTTTGATAAAAACAGTATGTTAAGGCATGCTCATGTTTCTCCTATCACAGTCAGATCTACCTATATATGTGGCTTACAGCTCAAAAGACATCATGATTCCCTTTTTACTGTTATTATTGAAATATGTCCTCAAAAAGAGGTATTTGCCTTCTCAGACTGTGTGGTGTCTGCCATACAGTGACTATTAAGGTACTAAAGTAGACATTTAAAAAGTAAATTTGGCATCTTACTCACAAAGTAGATGGTTTAAAATTTTCAGTATGGAGTGGTTCTAACTTGAAAAAAACTCAGTAACTATAGAGGAGCCTTTTACGACTCAGGAGAGATACATCATGTGTATATCAGATAAATGCCTAATACAGAAATTATATGCAACAGAGAAATTATTTTTTTCCACAAATATATAAAGGCAGTAGTAGGAGATACAACTCTGTTCATTTTCTGCAGCTAATCCAGAGGTAGGATATGTTTACATAGACAAAATATTTTGTAGAGGATTAAGGTAAGAGAAAAGAGATCTAGACTATTGCTTCAGCTCTTCCAAAAAAGTTAGTAGATGGCCATAGGTTCTCTTCTCAGCACAGCTTTTTCTTCTTGCCCTGTGTTTTGTATTGCCTCTTTCCTTAATGTTTAACTTTTAGGAAGTTGACCCAGAAGTCACTAATTACTGTCAGATATAATCTCTTCAGAGTAGGGCGGGCTGAGGAATGTCTGTGCACCAAAAACTAAGAGCAGTTAACCCATCAATCTGTCAATGTGAGAATACATCACTCCAGATCCTTCAGAGTCTGTCTCCCTGATCTGGAGCTTATCTAGTCTGAGATAAGAAAACACATCATACTGTGTCTTCAAACTCAGCAAGAGTGGTAGGGTGATGGGGTAAGTTGGGCTGTAACAGACCTCACCAGTCATTTAGCCCAACCTCTGATGCAAAGCAGAGGCCAGACAGCAACAGTGTCCCTACTGCCAGGACTGAGCACCACTGCATTCCCAGCTTCTAAAAGCAGCACCTCTGTAGCACACTAAGAACAGACTATGGCACAGAGCTTAAAGACAAATCCAAGGAGACAAGATGCATTTTATCCCAAATATAGTCTCAATACAATAGGACTTCTACTCTAACAAAGTGTCACCAGAATTTATTTTGCTTTGCCAATCTGAAAGAGGGCAGCTCAGCCAGTATCTCTGGTGTCTTGTGCTAATGAAAGAGAACATTTTCATTGACTGCTCAGAAACTCAATCTGTTGGTTCACCCAACACCCATAAATCCAATATTCCATTATGTATTATGTGTCCTAATTGAACATAACTTGCTTAACTGCTCACACACTGAATGGAAACACACAGCTGAATCACACACTGAGCAAAGCAAAGCAAACAAAGGTGAGAAATAATGCTTCACTGCAGGTCTGCATGGTTTCTGTTGCTTCACTAATTTCTTTTACAAAGTATATTTAAAAGGTGACCTCAGCCTACTCTCCTGCCAGCAAAGATAAGAAACAGAATACAGTGAGATTTTCAAACTGCACAGACCTCACAGTCTATTCAAAAGTTTCCTCATCCATTTCTGATCCGATATTCATTAGGACAGACAGAGAACAGAGCATTCATTAGTTTTCAATGAGGCTTATGAGTGCAACTGGAATGTGCTAGGGCACATTTGGCTTTAAACAGCTTCACCACAGTTCCCTTCTAAATGAAAGCTGCTAAGCTGTCATAAATTACATTAAAATTCTTATGAAAATGACGTGGTTCTCATGCCTTAAGATTTACATCAGCCCTTGACCTAACACAGAGCACAGAGATAACTGCAGAATCTGCAACATGATACATAATAGTTTTACTTGCTTAATTAAGGAGACCTAAGAGTAACTTGGCACACGTAGTGAAGGCTTCCTTGGCCTTTGTTCTCTTACAGGGTCACATGGCCAGATACAAATACGAGCTGTCATCACAAAGCAGAAGAGTCATTCCCTACAACCAAGTACCAGGCTCTGGAAAAACTGGATCATATTTTCAGAACTGCTGTTTATTAAGGCAACACTTTAAATGACCATGGATTTTTGCTGATGGGGAAAAGCTAAAAAATAATGTGTCATTTCAAAGCTGACCATTAGGGGGGAAAGTTGTTCACTGTGACTCAAGTCACGTTTGATTTGTCCCCGAAAGGATGAGTGGGGATAAATAAAAAGCCACTTGCTGACAAAAACAGCTCCATTCATGCACACAGTTCCCGTAACTCCTCTTTCTCTCCTGAGCTTCAAGTGCCATTTCCCATGGCTGATTCACCCAGCAGCCCTGCATACAGCTGCTGTGTTGGGCTCTCAGTGGAAGTGTATGGGCAGCAAAAGCCCCTGCAAATGCTTTTTCCCTGAGCCCCTCAGTCTCCCCTTCGAAATCCTTGTCCCTTTGTGTAAGACTATTCACTTCATGGAAAGTGGGGTGCAGTTAGGGAAATAGTTTGATGTTAGCATAAATCAAACAACTGTCAATATTAGCAATTTACAATCAATTATCAAATATCATCAGTAAACACCAAACACGTGCAAAGTATTTTCATTGACAGCCCGATTTGTTAAGAGGGGTCATACTAGAAAACTTTCATTTAGCACTCATTGGAAAGCTGTGGCAATCTTTAGGTGACATACAGGTCAGAGGAACTTTTGTAGCTGGATTTGTGTTCAGTAGAAACTGTAGACCCTTGGCTGGCCAGAACAGTTTGCAATCATGCAGAATTGCCAACCTCCCACCTTGAAAAATCATGAGCCAAACCCCTAGATTAGGGATATTCAACTAAAATAATATTCCACTTGTAATAGTACCTCAAAGCCAGCAATATTATGCAAGACACAAATGGACTGTCCATGACAATGGTCATATTTACACCAAAATTTCAGATTAAGGCAGCTGCACCAGGTGATCAAACCCCCATTACAAGCAAACACTGACTTTTGTACAGTTTCCTTGACATCCTTTATTGAAGTTTATTTATATTGCTGAATCTGCCTAATGATCTTTTACCCTGTAGGGGTAAGGTGATACCCTGTGTCTGTTGGTGGCAATGCCTCAAGCAGGTTCTGAACCCAACAAGCCACAATGATCTTACTGAGAGCCCTGCACGTTGTGCAGAGGGCAGAGAACAAGGGAGGGAGTGAGGCTCACACGGAGCACAGTGAGCCCTGACTACAGACCCACACTCTGTGTAGCCTCAGCAGGACTGGGACAAGAAGCCTTGTTCAGCTGCACTGCCCTGTGCAGGGTCTGTCTCAAAATCCATAATCAAAATATTTGCTGCAAGGCACTGTGTGGGAGCATAATCACACATGACCAAAGCATATCATTGTATCTGTGACATAAAAGTAGGCTGAAAAATAGTAAAAATGCTTAGCCATTAGTAATTTCTTTCTCTCTTTTTTTTTTTTTTTTTAAATTTAAAATATATGTGAGACATTTTGTCTTCAAGATTCAGTCAGGTTTTGTTTTTTCCTGTTCTCTGGCATAAATAAATGCTATTATATATGCAGATGAGGAGAAAATGTGGCCCCTTTCAGCAATAGTAACTATCTGCCTGTTGCTACCTTAAAATCACAGCAATCACATCTGGTAACTGCCCTTTTCTCATGTTTCCACTAGTTTTCAGACTTCCTCTTGTGGTAGCTTGAGACTGCGCATCTGGATGTTTTAAACATACAAAGGAATTGCTAGAGCAAGCAAAAGGGAAAACGGTGCTCAGAGTTAAGATGTGCAGATAAACAACTGGTGCACTTTGCAGCTAAAGTAACGGAGAGACAGTGGGGAAAAGCTTTTTCCAAAGAGGAGAGCACCAGTTTAGGCAGAATGAAGACTCACATTGGCTGTGGCTTCGTTTTTAAAGTACTATTCATCCAAGTATATCTTTTTAACAAAACTTTAGCCGCACCATCACCAATCATTAAGTTTCCTGGAGACAGCACTCCCAAAACAGACAAAGAACTAGCAGTGGTAAGTGTTGGTTTCATCTTTGCTTCAGATTTATATTGTTGTTTCATAAGCAGATGTTTCTTTCTTGTTTCAGCTGAGGCTAAGGAATGACTGTAGCATTCTTTCCCTGGAGTCTCTGGAAGTGCTAGCTAGCTAGCAAAGGTATCAGCTTTCAAAAGTTAAAACTGGAGCCAAGTAATGTTTCCTCTCTTAAATTTTTTTAAGCCAGCAAAGAAAGTCAACTTTTTGGGGATTTTTTTCCCTGAATATTTTAATGAAAATATTTTCATTAAATTTTCATTAAATCATGATGACTATAATCAAAAAATTGCAATGGTAAGAGGAGAGAAGGGCAAATAAGAGACATCTAATTTTTTTTACTTAAATCAAGTAGAAGTGAGGGCAGTCGAGACTCCCTTAATGCATGTATCACAGCTTTCAGAAGTGTGTTTTCCAGATTGTTTACCATGCATTGCATAAACACAACTTTAAGGGAAACTACAACTGAAAGCTGGCTCGAATTTCAGAAGCCATTGTGACTAGTTTTGACTTTGGAAAACAGTCTCATAGATGTTTAAAGAATTTCTTTTCCCAAATCCAATCTGGAACAAAAAAAGGAGTTTGGATTTCTGTGAAATTAGCAAAATATAGCTACAACTCTATAGCATTTCATTCTAACCATTTTTTTAGCTCTGTGGACGTTCATAAAGTGACATTATGGGGAAGTCCATTTAAAGGGAGATTGAGATGGATTATCCCTATTTTAGCATGTAAATTATAGACTAAATTATAGACTAAATTATTTCTCTTCTTCAGCAGTAAATCCATTTTAAGGAGGATTGAGATAAATTGTTCTTATTTTAGGACATAGAGATTTGAAAGTTGGTCACTTTTCTTTAGTAATTTGTGTGCATCTTGGGAAAGCTTGCCAGGTTAAAGAAGGTCTGGGGGAGGGTAGAGAGAGAATTCCAGTTGGGAGCTGTGTCGGAAAGTTTAGGAAAAACAGATAAACTGACCCAAATAAGGCATTCCTCAGTCGTTAACAAAACAAATTCACCCAAGGTTTTGCCTTAGCAGCACAGTAGCCAAGAGCTGGGGGCAGGGGCAGTGCATTTGGGAGAGGAGAGTGGGTCCCATGTGTCTAAGAGCAATTTAACCACTCTAGGAGTATCTATTTTCTTAGACAGAGCCAGGCTTTTATTCAATAACTGCAATCCACATCTCCCCTCATCTCTGTTTCTTTCAAACAACCTATTTATTATGTGTACTCAGAGGAAAATTACAAGCTGGTTTAACACTGCAGCTCTTCTTTGTCTTTCCTGGGGTATTCTTGGGCAATGCTAACTGGCTGCCTTTCCTCACCCCCTCCATCAGAACAGCCCCAACACTCAGCATCAGAACACAAATTGCTATGTTGCAGCTGGACCCTGTTTCATTAATGGGCTGGATCAAAATTCCAGATCACCACAGCTCCCTGCTGACTCTGGAGAAACTGCATTTCACAGCCTAGGCCAAGATGTGGTTTGCATAGACATTACATTTTCTTCAAGACTCTCTCCTCATAGAACAGCTGATCATGGTCATTTCTCATCTTCAGCAAAATCTCCATTTTAGGAAAAACTGAAAGGGGTTAGCTTTTTATTTCGAATCCTAGCAAGTAAAATTCTTTACCACACCTCAATTTATATTTTTGATTGTATAGCTTGCTCCCAAACCTAAAGTGGCAAGAGCAGCAGCCTGGTTCTTCAGTAAACATCAGTCCTGATGTACAGTCTGTATTACCCCATGGTTTGTCATTGGGGGATGCAAGCAGAAGCATAGGAAAATCCATCAAACTACATGAAATGAAAATTAGGTTAAGAACCACACTGGCTTGTTTGATTCGGCTCTTAATGTATTTCACATGATTTCCAGGCTCCATTAACTATGTGTGAAGAGCAGCTCAATGGAAGCAAAGATGAAACCGCTCTGTGTCCTTTATTTGCTAATGCCACAGTCCCCACTGGAGAAATACCACATTAGAAGTTACAAAAATCACAAAAACTAGCCATAGTCCTTGCTTAATCATGATGGATGGAGGACCTTCTGAAGGAAATGGTGTAACATCTTGATTAAATCCTTTTCTGAGTAATCCCTGAACCATTTCCTATGCTGGCCAGATGAGGTTAGCCTGGCCTTTGTGAGGAAGGTGGTGAAAGCGAGGCTTGACCAACTGCAGTTATCAAATATCCTCTGCTTTATTTTGCTGGTGTTATGGTTTTATGCCCATTCTCCTGGGTGAACTTGAGCAACTAATTAGACACACGGAACAAGGTTTCTCTTGGGAATACTTGCTGGCACAAGAACTTAAATGTGCAGTAATTTTGTCAGGTTTCTTGTAATCCTCAGTTTGAAATAGTTCTCCCTGATATTCCTCATCTATTTTTGGCAAATATACCTTTATCTTATTTAGGTGTTTTCCTCCCTTGGATTTGTATCTGGGATACAATACCTGAAGAGTGTTTCTTCCTCAGCTGCAGACTCTTTTTACCAGAAAGATCAGTAACTTTCAACCTGTCTCACAGCACCATTGGCAAGGACATGTCTCAGCTCTGGGCAGGGCCAAGCACCCATTTGGGTGCAGTTTGGGAACACCTGCCATTTCACATGGCTGTAGCTTCTCTTTCACAGAGGGACATAAAACACTGTAAACCCATCCTTAAGAGAAGGGGAGGAGACTTTTGTGGGTATTATTTTAGGAGATGAAAATAATGTGATTTGTGCCATCTTTTGAGTCCCTTATCACCACTCTTTTTTAATGATAAGGAACTTTGTGAACTGCTACCATGGCTGTATCAGAAACATTAGTGTGGCCATAATATGCTGGAGCATTCAATGGAGTTTTAAGTATGCAAATATTGATTGGCTGCAGTGTCCAAGCAACTGAGATGTTACCGAATACTTTCTTCCTCAGGTCTTTGCACAGGTTTGACACAAAAACAAACACATCCAACATTCAAACAACTCTCTCTGGTTTGGATAAAGTATGGGGTTTTTCTTTGCAATCAATGTGGTCTGATTTGTGGGGTTGTTTTGATTTCTTGAAAGTTTCTCAATAATACAGATTCTTCCAAAAAATCATTGCACAAAATCTAAAACTGTAAGTAGATTTATACATCATAAAGAAACAAAAAAATAAAAGATAAACCCATTTTTATTTTGTAGTTCTACATTAAAGCTCTATGCTGTTATAACTAAAAGCAATTCATTAAGTAAAAGTCATTGCTAATAGTGGAAATGATTGTTTAATTAGCAATATCATGTAACCAAGGATGCTTTGTTTCAGTTACTGAGATTCTACTGGTCCCTTAGTTGTAACTGTAATTTTGAAAACAAAACTTGCAAATTACAGGTGGAAAGCTAACATGGAATTATCGTATTTATTTATATATTTATAATGATTAACTATTTATTTTATGAATTTTAAGGTCTTTGTTCTGTGCTTTTTTTCCCAAGCAATACCTGAATAAATACTATGGCTGCCCAAAAGACAGTTGCAATTTATTTGTCCTGAAGGATACTCTGAAGAAAATGCAAAAATTTTTTGGGCTGCCTGAAACAGGAGATCTGGATCAAAATACTATTGAGACAATGAAGAAACCCCGCTGTGGTAACCCTGACGTAGCCAATTACAACTTCTTTGCAAGAAAGCCAAAATGGGAAAAGAATCATATAACATACAGGTACAGACTGGTAATGGTGCGTTCTGTTCACATATACCCATAGCATTTCCAAGAACTAAAGAAGGCACTTAGAAATGCAGTAGTTATTTAGAGGGCTAGACAAGATTGCTTGAATTAGAACCCCCCAGTGTTTGGTTAACTATCAAATGCTTTAACAAATACCTCTGTCATTTCAAATCTTAATACATCAAGAAGAATCATATCAACTTCCTGGTTCTGGTTGAAACTAAAGAGATTTTGGGCTTACTCTTTGCTCTGCAGCAAGCATCCTAAGGGAGCTGGAGCAAGAGTATCTCACCTGCCCATCTGCTCCAGGGGGACCAAACTACTTATTGATTGCAGAGGCCAAACTCCTCTTCATTCTGCAGCCCTAAAAAGGAGATGAATTAATAAATTTTAAAATCAAACAAGATACATACAAACATGAGTTACAACAAGCCTATTGCAATAAGCTTGGCTTGTTCTAATTTCATCTTCTTCTGAAGAGTTAGGAACCAATACAGCTCTCATTGTGGTAAAAAACTCATTACCTTAGGAACAAATATTTACCACAATATTTGGTAAAAATAACAGACAAAACCAGCTAAAACAGCAGATTTTTCTTAGCTGCTCGACTTAGTCTGCTGTTCCCTCAAAAGTTTGGATTCAAATCATCCCTTGGGCTGCAACTAACCTAATAAAGACTGGAAAAACCTGATACAGATCTCACAACCCCCACTTGCTGATGTAATTCCTCTGAATCTTCCTCATCCTCCTTAGGCACAAAGTAGTTTCCCTCACTATGCACAGCCCCAGCAGCAAAGAATTGGAAAGTTGTCTTTAAATGGATTATAGCAGGCTATAATAAAAGGCACTAAGAAGTCAAATTAAAATATGTGAAGAAAAAGAAAGCAACACACTTCACAGTTTGTCCCCTTCTCTAGTCAGGCCTACAGCTTTATCTTACATGCTTTTCCCTATTTCCTCATGTATTTTATTGCCAATGTATCCCATACACAGCTAAAGGATGAGCATTCCACAGGCATTAAACATTATACAGATAGCAACACAGGTGAAGGAGAAGGGCTGCTTTTCTTTTCTTATTAAAGAGCACAATAATCCATACTCAAAACTTTCAGAATGTTACTGAGCTTCTTTCCTGGTGTCAGTGCTGATGCAAAACCCAGAATGTTTGGTGCAAGGTCCACTGCCATCCAGGCTTTACAGCCTCTGGATTTATAATTATAAATATAATTATAAATATATATAAATAATAATTTATAATTATAATTTTCTTCTTGCTGCTGAGTCAATTCCAAAAGAAAATAAGCAGTAAGTGCCACATCTAAGCACTTCTCTCAATCAAAGGGAGGTGAGTAGATCTCAGGTGCAGCAGTGTTATCTCTTAGCTGATATCTCTGCTGAGCCTACTCAGTGTGTTGAGCAGTAAACAACTGACACAGGGAGGATGTTTGTGTGTTATTTAACTGTTGCTTTTACCCCTCAGGATTATAGGCTATACCCCGGATTTGGATCCTGAGACAGTAGATGATGCCTTTGCTCGAGCCTTTCAAGTTTGGAGTGATGTCACACCACTGAGATTTAACCGAATACATGATGGAGAAGCAGACATCATGATTAATTTTGGCCGCTGGGGTATATTTTTCTATTTTTACTTATGGTTTTGAGTTTTGTTCCTTTCATTAATCCTCAGTTTAGAATGATCCACCCTCAATAAGCAGCATCCATGAGCCTTTCTGGCAAACCTTGTCCTAGTTCACACTTGGCTCATACAAGCAAAGATCTAATTTCACTAAGACTTTTTCTTACAATAAGAGAAAGAGACAAGTATTTATACAATATCCTTATACTATATTTATCTTTCCAAAAGAGAATTGCTAGGGGCAACCTTTTATTTTTAAATTTACAAATCAGAAATAGAACTGAGACATATTGGTACAGATCTTCAGAGCTCTGTGGCTTTCTGCCACAGAAGTGAATGAAGTGCCATCAAACCATTTATTTACAGCTCTGTATGCTGTTTTCCAGTGATAGTGGTGAAGGTTCTAATATATTAGAGCTTAAAAACGAATTTTTGACTTCTAATTTTGACTCCGTAGCTGGTTTCCATTCTTTTAGAATGGCAGAATACAAGCTTTCAATGCATTTTTTGGTCTTGAAGAATTTAGAAATATGGATCATAAGTTGAACTATGGCTTCAGTACAGCTGATGATGGGTGACTTGATTCATTTTTATTGTGCATATCTTCTCAATTAATTTTGGTTTCCCCTGAAAGAATGTTTATGGCTTTTCAGTGTAAACATGGGGCATTTAACTTCTTCTGGACAGTCACAGAATTTTTAATACTAATGAAGATACTTGTGCAGCCAATTACTTGGGAGGTAGACTTTGGAAGTTAAGTGAACAGTTCAAAGAATAACTGAACTCTTTGTAAAAGCCTTCATTTCAAGCTGGTTTTCCTTGCTTTAGCTACTGATGAGTTGACCTCAAAAGCTACAGAGATTCTGTACACTCAGGACTTCAGATCCTCATCCAGACTGGCTCGGTTTCCAAAAAAAAAAAAAAAAAATTCTTACAAAAGCAGAAGTGTTTCTGCTGGTTTTTAGTACTTGCTGGCTATAGCCAGCTAAGAAACTGTCGGCAAAGAGCTCCTTCCACATTCAGTCATTCCTATCACTTTTACTGCATGTCAGATTCACAGGGGCTGAGACACCCATGAGGTTTCTTCATTTTTAACCTTTCTCTTCAGTAAAGGGTCAGTCTACTTTGAAATAAATGGGAGTACAGCCCCTAATATATATCGAAATCTTGTCCTTCACAACTGACACTCCAGTCTCCTGAAGGGAATTAACTGAACTAGTATTAGGAGTGACACCAGCCTGAAATCAGTGTAACAGAGGACAGAATCAGGCCTGTGTATTTAGGGCTTCTGTTCCATGCCAAGACATCAGACCAAAAGACCAGAAATGATGCAACTGGAGATGCTGGCAGCCAGCTTTGATGCACAGGTCAGTGTGGTGGGAGAGCTATGAATACCAGGGCTATGCCCGTGCCAGCCTGCCTTACCCACAAGTGGTGTACTTCCAAGAAAAGCCTACAGTGTAATAACAGGAGCGCTGCTTAACCTGCTGCTGCCCTGTGAGCTGCTGATTCTTGGAGTGCTTGAAGTGACGAAGGAATAGGCTCCTTCAGGGCTCAGGGCAGCAGCAGCAAGCTGGCTTTCCAGAGCTCACTGCTGAGACACCCAGCTGTGCCTCCCTGCTGGGATAGTGACTATCCTGCATAAAGGAAAGAGCACAGCAGTCTGAGGTGCAGCAGGAAAGAGCAGCCTGCAAAGTGAAATCTGCCTTTACTTTCCAATCTCTGTGTTGGAGAGTGATACAAACTACCTGAAAACATCCCTCATATAATTAAGTTACAACTCCCTATCAGCCTCCATTGAGAAATAGCACTGTGTATGCTGTCATACATCCCATGTACAATACTTCACCGTTCTTCACAATTTCTGGTTTCTTTCCACCATACTTCCAAGATAGAAAATACCATGCTGTGACAACTGCAGTACTGACACTTCATGTTCCATGTAAGAACTGGCTGCTTCTCTTCTGGATCAGTCTTGCTAGCACAACCCAAACCAGTAAATTCACTCACTAAAGTATCCTGCTGTCTTGGATGGGAAAGTACACATGATAATCATCATTCATGTACAGCCTCTGCCTGAGGTCATTAGAAACTGCTCTTTTTTGTCTGTTTGCTCCTGCAGAACATGGTGATGGCTATCCCTTTGATGGCAAGGATGGTCTCCTGGCTCATGCCTTTGCACCAGGGCCAGGAATTGGAGGAGACTCTCATTTTGATGATGATGAACTGTGGACTCTTGGGGAAGGACAAGGTACCAGACTTTTTCATGTTTCATGTTTCAGAACATATGGCCTGCTGGCTGCTCTATTTTAAAGCTGCATTAAATGCTTTCATTGTCAGTAAATATTAGGAGGTGAAAATTCATTTATACAATTTTAAATTTCTGCCATTAAAAAAGTGCTATGGACAAGTGATTTATCTATGCATTAGTATATATTCCAGCCCCAATACTGTATTCATAAGACTACATGTGACAAACTGAAATAAACCCCAGTATCTGGGTGTGTCTGTGTTTCCACCCTCTCCCCACATGCTACAGCAAATGTCATGCAAGGCCCATTGGAAATACCAGAGTGGTTTATGAGGCACAAAGCATGCTCAGCTCATGTTCAGCTGCTGCCTGGAACCTTTGAAACTATACTGAACATTTTAGATCATATTACTTAAGAAACTAAATTACTAAATGTATTAACAGCACATTTTTAACTTTGTCTTGCCATAGTAACAACATATATATTTTTCTGGGCTGATCCTAACACTTCACCATGAGTAATATCCATGTAATTATTTTAAAATTACCAGTGTATATTTCAGCTATGATCATCTTGCCAATAGAGAGACCAGCAGCATATTGAATTTCAAAGTGTAAATTCAGTCTGCATTTCTATATCAGTATCTTCCAGGAAAAGAAGATGTCCAGGAACTGCATTTTTTGTATCAGTTGCTGGCTAATTTCACCACTTCATTTGTTCTCCTTATAGTGGTCAGAGTGAAGTATGGAAATGCAGATGGTGAATATTGCAAATTTCCCTTCTGGTTCAATGGCAAGGAATACAACAGCTGCACAGATGCAGGACGCAACGATGGGTTCCTCTGGTGTTCCACAACCAAAGATTTTGATGCAGATGGAAAATATGGATTTTGTCCCCATGAGTGTAAGTAGACCAATGTTTCTACTCTTTTTTTCCTGGCAGACTGTTCCCTTCTTTGCTCATCCACTTCTTGTGCTTTTCCCACTTCCTTCCCTTTCAGATAAAGGAATGATTGTCTTTCAGAAATCATAACAACATATCAGTATCTGTACAAAATTATTAGAAGTCCATGAAAACTAAGTCTGCATTCAATTTTTACCTCCTTGGAATATGAACAAAACTCTCTTTCACAAGAAATTTATTTCATATTTGAAAACATTCATTTGCAGATTAGACAAAGTGTATAATGTCTTCATGTAGCCATAACTCTTTAAAATTATATACAAGATTATCATTATTATCTTTCAAATGTATTTATGACAGTATGTTCCCTGTTAAAACAACAGGAACACATATTTCTGTGCTTGAAAATCTTGATGAGTCTTTACAGCTTGAGGATATAACATTTCAGACAATTTATTGGTATGAGTGTTAATTTCATCTCCTGTACATCACACGGCAGGAAACCTTTAGAGAAGCAATTAAGTATAATTGGCTGTAGCCTACCGAGGTAATTTATCAGCAGGAGAAGAGTAGAAAAGGTAAGGTGCTTTCAGCCACTCGTTCCACCTCCTGTTTGCTCGTTCCTGGCACACATATTAACAGCCATTCCCAGTACTGCAGTTTCCCACATTCATTTTTTCCCTTTGTACAGAACCGACTATTAGCTTTGGGGAGTGTTTCATCACTCATTTTACCTTTCATATCACGCCCTGGGTCATTAAAACCCCTGCCTACTACTCCTGGGTCATAATAAATAATAAGAGAGTTTTGAAAGAGAACAAACCAGAAAGCAATGGTGTTTTTTTCAGATTCATGCTAATCCTGCTTGAAACAATAGTACTAAACCTATTTATAATATTATTGCTGAAAGAAAATTAGTGACGCTTAAGCCTCAAGCTAACAAAACGTGTTCAGGGGTTTGCTAGCCCAAGAGTGCACTAGTAGAGCCCAACATGTCCCAGCACACAAGTACTATCACAGGTGTACATGTATTAATATGTACATGTCAGAAAAGAAATGCATTTTTCAGAAGTTTGCAGGTATGTGTACATAAAAAAACGTTCAAAACAGGATTCTCTGGAATCCTGTTGTAGCCAAACACTAAATGGATTCCTACTTGACAAATTTTTGGGCTTTTTCAAGCAAGCCCATACAGTTTCAAATACATTGATTACATATTGTCTGCATCAGAATGGTGGTGGTTTCCAAAGACAATCTGTTGTAGAACATATCAGTCTTCTAGCCCTAAAGTGGTAAAAAGTTATTCTTTAATTTCCAAACCCCCAACTGCCTGTTATAGATCACATTTAGAGCTGGGATCTATCCTGGTGACAGGTATTTATACAGCTACAGAGGATGAAAAAGCAGGAGTATGAACTTTACACAGACTACAGTTAATTTTTTAAAAAGTTATTGTTAGTGTATGACTTTCAGAATATTTACTTCAATGGTCTATAAGTGTGCATATGCACATAACTGCACGATTTTTTTTTTTTTGTGAAACTTTGCCATCTCCTTCATTTCCCACCTTTCCCCCAATCTCCTCTTCCTCAGGTTAATTCTTTCAGCCAGAAAAGAGAAAAATTTGGCTCATGTCTTTAAAATACTGCAAGCACTCAGATGCAGTCAGAAGGAAGCACAGATTATAGGCAGCTGGAGAAATGGAGATCCACATACCCTGACTGATACACCTTTGTAACATCCTAATGTCATGCAAGGCTAACAATGTAAGCAGTGAAGCACTGTCAGGGGGAGCTGGTTCTGAAAGTGAAGTTCCTGGAAATGCCAGCGTCAAGGTTTCTGAAATGGAACAGAAGGGTTTCAGCCTTTTGTTTCTGATGTAATTGTTTTGCAAGATCCATGAACAGTTATGCACAGATGTTTCTTATTAAATGCAGAGTGGCATTGTTCACTCATTATTCCAAGGAACCATTTGCTAAATCCCAGCTAATAAATTCAGATAGGGGAGGATTTACATCAGAGAGTCTGTGTTGGGGGCAACATTCCTGGTTGTTGGCCTTTGTTTCTCTCATGTTTAACTCACTGAAGTTAGTTTCAATTTTTCTCATTGTAGAGCCACAGTGCATATATAGGAATCATCTTTAATGCTATGATGCTGCACCAGGCTATTCTAAAATTAATCCCAGATCTGTACCCCAATTTTGCAAACTGAACTATAGTTTGTCAAAGCAGAAGGTAAAGCAGACAGTTATCTACCTACTACCCAAATCTTACACAGGTGTACCAAACTTCTCCTTTGCCATATTGGACCAAGGGATCTTGATATCTCTCATTTCCAAACTCCACTGACACTACAGGCAGTTTAGGCTCCTAACTTTGGTCCTCCAATATCTAACAATCTGTTTTCTGCCTGTACTTCCCTCACACTCATCCCAGTTCCTGCAGGCTGCTGCCTGACTGCTCTCCCAGGCTGAACCCTCCTGAAGCTGCAGCTACCTCCACCTTGGATCTGTGCCACAGCAGCCTTCCAGCCTGAGGTTTCCTGACATCACAGCTGGTTGATTTTTCTAGGAAGAGCTAAAAGTGAACTTCACATATTAGTAATGTCCAGTCTGAATCTGCTCTCACTTCAGTGTATCTTCACCAGTTTTTAAATTGCTGAGCTTACCCTGATGCAGAACAAGGGCCTTTAAGATCCCCTTACAAGTAAATTGGGCTTTTGTTTTGGGGAAACTGCCCCAGTCTCCAACTATCATTTACATTAAAGTAATTTTATAGTAAGGAGGGGGGATTGAAAACTTAATAAACCATTGTTGTTACCATCACAGGATGTAGCCTCAAGCAAAATGAAAAATTGCATTCTGACTGTGACTCAGAAAGGCTCCATGCAAAGTAAGAGACAGGCTTTCCATATGGTTTTTGCAACTTAGCCACATGTAAACCAATATAAAAAAGGCTATTAAAATGCAGAGTTTGCCAGACCTAGAGCTGGAAGCAGCTCATGGTAAGTGAGTCATCTAAACAACTCAGTTTAACTTTGCTCTCCAATTCTATCATTACTTTTTTTTAAAAAATAAAGTCCTTCTCCAATCACAATAGCCACAGTCCTAGTTAATGCACCTTTCCTATCTTAGTACAGCATCTGAGACAAAACCCAACATTTGCAGCTTGCTCTTTTGGGGAGGCACAGTGTATGTTGCAGACAGGACCCCATACATGCCCAGGATGCAGAAGGGTAGAATCTCTCTCATAGGCAGAGGAGAAGTTCAGCAAATTTGTGTGTGTGAGCCAGGCCTGCAAAGCTCCAAGTCCTCTCATTAGTGGGACTGGAACTTCTATAACTTCCTGGTTCATATCCCTGATGCTGTGGCCAAGTACTGGTTTAAGTGTAAAAGGCAAAATGGACCATCTGTGTCACAACACCCCACTGTCAGAACCCTTTCCCAGTCACCCTTAAGCAGAAGAGGTTTGGGGGGTTATTTAGTGCTACTCTAAAGAAGCACACACATAAACAATGCCTCTTCCCACTGCTGTACCAGACTAAGCAAACCCCCTCAGATCCTACACAAATACTGAGGCTATAATGGCTGTTTTGTCATCAAAACCAGCAAAGTTAGAAATAACCTGCCAGGCCTTCCCACATGCACATTTGGGTTTTAGCTGCAGCTTTACACTGGATGAGAGAGAGGGAAAAAGGTGCCCCTGGACACCTTAGAAAGGCCAAATCATGCATGCTTTACACTGGGAATTCCAACAGATAAGTTATTCTGCAATGCTGCTCTTAAAACTCCAGGGGAATTAGCATATGAATGCATGAAGGATTTTTTTTATCTCTGCTCAGGGCAAGGCCTAGAGCAGTTTGCTGCTTTCACAAGTTTCCTCTCACCAGCATGTGGCACAGCACACTGTCCTACCACAGAGGATTCCCACTGATACAGCAGCCACGAGAAGACACAGTCAGACTCACAAAATGTCTGATACTACAAACCACCTGCATTTTCATGGAATTCAATTTGAACACGCATTTTTTTAAATATCAGCACGTGAGATTGTATCTGTCTTCCTCTAGATACTCCAGAAAGTTTAGTAAAATCCTAAAACCAATCTCAGAACTCAAGTCACTTTAATCTGGGTCATTTTAATCCCTCATGCATGAGAAAGATTTCTGGTTCTCAGGGTTGAGCCATGAAGCATTGTTTGTGCATATGGACAGACAATAAACGCTCATCATCCCCTCCCCCAGGAGACCAATACAAAACCTTCAGGAACACTGACCAAGCAAAGGACAGGAGGATCCTCCAGTGTTCAGCTTTCTTGGACCAGTCATAATTGTCCTCTCCTGCTTCTCTATTGAGTGGCTGAGATGGGATTCTCAGAAATGAGAAACAAATATAGAGAAAGAACCAACAGGTTATTATTCAATTTTACTGTACACCAGCATTTTAGAGAAACTGCCCAAAGTCTGCCATTCTAGCCAACATCTCTGACAGAAGGTAAATGAATCAGCATAGAACTAAGGAACATTTGCTCAGAACTCTCTTTCTAAAGGCTGTTTTAAGAAAGAATATCAAGTTTGTGTTATGAGTTTGTGTTAAGATCAATCAGCCATTCCCTTCTATACACTTGTGAGACTGTAACAGCCCTGGTCTCTCTTGCCAAGGCATTTCAATGCTGGTGTAAAACAGAGGTTCTGAGTGCAAAGTACATCACACCTGATGGGTGCCCAATGTCTGTCCAGACCCAGGCACATTCCCACGGGCACACTGTGATTCCCTGTTGATACTGAGCTTTGTGTACTGACATTTTCCTCTCTCATTCTCCCTCCCTACAGCACTTTTCACAATGGGTGGCAATGGTGATGGGCAGCCATGCAAATTTCCCTTCAAATTCCAAGGCCAGTCCTATGACCAGTGCACAACAGAAGGCAGGACAGATGGATACCGATGGTGTGGAACCACTGAAGACTACGACAGAGATAAGAAATATGGATTCTGTCCGGAGACTGGTATGAGGAAAGTTGCTTGCATAACACTGTCTAATTGGTCATTGTTTTAACAAGTCTCCTTTGGCACACTTTCACCAGAGCACACAAAAGTTGATGAGTTAGACACAATTCCAACAGAGGTGGCCAAGAATGTAACTGGAACAGGAGCAATCTGTTGGTGTCACAGTACAAGTTTGTCAGGAATACACAAATGGCATTGAACCTACAAATCCATGGCTACCACTGCAGGACCATTACAAGCAGATTAAAATTTGTTAATGGCCTTGGAAAGGAAGTCTCATGAGACAGAAGAAAGTATGAATAATATTTTAGCTTAGTACTTACCATGTACACTTGTAAAAAGAAATCCTGTTTAGTACATTAAGCTTGTGTTAATAGATCTTTTCAGCAATCCAAAAGAACTAAGTGAAATGGTTTAGCCACAAAAAGAAATTTCAGCTTTCTTCACACTTTTTTATACTTTCTAACATGAGTTTTACTACATAAAGGAATAAAAATTAATTTATAGTGTTGAATAGCTTGGCAGGTGTTCATTTTTAGGTGTTTATTTTGTGACACTAGAGCCATAAGCATAGAGACGAAGTGAACCATGGCAGTTCCGAAATGTGGCTTTTAACAGAGCCAAGGGGAAGCTACATTCAAACCTACATGCATCCTGCTTTTTGATTTTTGAGGTCTCTTGAAAATGGCCTAACCATTTGCAATACAGCTGAAACATACCGATATTTGGCTTCCTGTTACTTTTGATAACCAGGTGTAACCCTTCCATTTTATATTACAGGTGTTAAAAAAAAATAAAAGGATCAAATTATCACTTGCTACAAGGTTAGGAAGAGAAAATTCTAAAGGATCATTCAACAGATAAAGAAAATAGTATATCTAGAATCAATGTATTCAAAGTCCTAGGTAACACAGTTGCTATCACTGGAACTAAGAAATATACTTAGTTTAAGGGTTTTTTTCAGCATTAATAAATATTAATAAATAATAATGAAATACTAATAAATAATTAGGGACACAACTAGCTTTGCCTCTGTACTGCTGTCATGTACCTTCCCAGAAGACAGACCATAATTTGAAAGGAACTGTAATTGCCAGGTAGCAGCGTAAATGAATTTAAATCAGTTTTATATTCTTTTCATATTCTGTTCATGATACCTACTTTAAACTGTTGTTTTAAATGCAGTTACATCCTCTTCCCCCTGGAAATATTTGTACCTGCACATACAAATGTCATCTCTTACACAGTACTGCCATATACCACGTAGATGAGAACACGGGGAAAATTTCTCAAGCTTTTGCAATAATACTGGTTAAAAAAAGTTATCCCCATTTAATATATCCTTTTCTTTAGAAAATGTTTAAATCACATGATTCTAAACTGTACCCTGTTGTCAGAGTATATAAAGCTTATTCTTCAGTGGGATACTCGCCAGCCAAGTGGATATTCAACAGCTCTTTAACCTTTCTGACACTAACCCTACCTTCCACCTAAATATTTAAAATAACACCAGGAATGAGCATTAAGAGATACTTGCTGGGCAATCATCTTCTGCAAAACACTGTTAAACTGCTGCTTTCCCAGAGCTCTGAACATGAGTCCAGGGCTCCTTCTCACCCCCATCAAAACTCTTGGCAAGTCCATTGCAATGGCAATGTCTAGACTTTTGCCTTTTTAATTCTGTCAATCTTCAAATATTAATTTTAATCTTACTCCTCACATTCTTGAAGGATTGCAGTATTTCTGTTTCCTTTCTGCTTTTAGCGTAGTTAAGAAGATGCAAAAGGGATCCCCTTCTCACTGTGTTTTCCTGGTTTTCCACAGCCATGTCAACAGTGGGTGGAAATTCCGAGGGAGCTCCTTGTGTGTTCCCCTTCATCTTCCTTGGGAACAAATACGAGTCGTGCACGAGTGCGGGGCGCAACGACGGCAAGCTCTGGTGTGCCTCCACCAGCAGCTACGACGACGACCGCAAGTGGGGCTTTTGTCCAGATCAAGGTAACACCTCTTGTCAGGGAAATACAGGGGTGACTGAGCAGTGCCCACACCCACTGCAGCACATGTGCAATGATTTCGCTGCTGGTTACAGCACTTCTCTCCAGCCTGAAATCTGAGCAAAATCCCTATACTGAAGTGTAAGGCTACAGCTAGATAGTCACACACAGAGCTCGTCTGAAATATTCAGATTTTCTAAAGCTATAGTGACGCAGGATCCTTCCAAAATACAAAACCATGAAATGAATTCATAAATCAATAGATGTTTTTCTCCCTACCAGTTTTTACTTCCAAGGCTAAAAGTCACAAGTACTATAGTATTTCACTAGTATGCAATAAATTATACACTGATACAAATTAGGAACAAACACTAAATGTAAAAAATTAATACATTTGTGACTGATAATTGTGAAGGATGAAAAACATGTTTAAAAAGTGAGTGAGACAGTATGAAGTTTATGTGGTGAATATTGCTATTTAAAATTACATTGGTTAATATTTGCCATATTTTAACATGGGCAAAAGGCTTTTTACATATTTACAAATAAATGCTAGATTTGGGGAGTTATTCTAGGAAGAAAGAAACCTGCGAAATCTCAGAGACTGTTTGGGTATAATTGATAAAATGTCATCCTATGATAAAAGGTTATTTCTAACCTAACAATATTTTGTACACCAGTACAGAGTCTGTACTGGTGTACAAATTCAGAGTCTGTCCTCAGAGACACATGTTTACAGACCTGTTTATCACTTACAAGCCATTTCATAGGGAAAAGGAAGATTTGGTATCTAGATTGCAAGTTCAATTCTTCTGTACCTAAAAGGGATGTCCAATGTTATTTGCTACACTTCCTTTACTCACACAAGTATTAAGACTGTGCTCAGAGTCACTTGCACGGGAGACAGCAGCAAAGATCACCTACAAAGGAAGTTTTAGAATCACTCCTGTGAAATGTCATAATTGGCAATTGGTGTGATGTTCACCATGGGAGGCTGTAGATATTAGTCATTATTATTTATTGTGAATAACCTGTGTGGTACAATTCTATCTAAATGCAAGCAGCTAACACTGTCTTACTGTGTTATTCAGGGTACAGTCTCTTCTTGGTTGCTGCCCATGAATTTGGCCATGCTATGGGATTAGAGCACTCTGAGGACCCAGGAGCTCTCATGGCCCCTATCTACACCTACACCAAGAACTTCCGACTTTCTCAGGATGACATTAAAGGGATCCAGGAGCTATATGGTAAAGTCCTTCCCCATCAGCATAACTCATCAGAAAGTCAGGCAGCACAGGTTGAAATCTGGGACTCAGAATTTGCAGTAAACCACAAATGGGTCAATCCCACCAATGCCAGAAACGTCCTCTGCTCCTTTCCCCCTGCTTTCTTCATATTACCAGGCCTCCTACTTCAATCAAGTATTACAACTTAAGGATGATGGATCACCAAATTTACTGAATGAAAAAGAGTATCAAAACGCCCCATAAACAAAATTTTAGATGAGAATTTCTAGTGCCTTTGCTGGGAATGAAATGCCATGTCTGTCTCTAGCTTGAAATACCTGACATGGGTGAGTTTGGATGCTACTTTCTGCAACACTCTGAGGTTCCCAGATTGTGACCCTCTGCAAGAAGGGAAGGACATTTCTTCCTATGTCCCAGCTTGGAAACAGTTCACGTTGCCTTCCCACAATTCAAGCTGTACCATCATGATAGCATTTGCAGAAAGTGTGTGTGGGCTGAAACATCAACGTAAATGTATAAGGCAGTCTCCTGGAGAAAAAGTGGATTTAAGTATTTTTATGTAGCTACATCTTTAACATTTGTTATTTTCTCCAAAGATAGTCTTAGTAAAATGCATCAGTTGTATAATGATTAAGATTCCTTTCACGCATCCATTTCTACCTTGCAGAGGCACTAGTATATTACAGTCAATTAAGCAGTCATTCCCATATTCCATTTCTCTTCCTGTGCTTTTCACTTTTCTACTGAGAGATCTTTTTAACTGCGACTATATTGTACAGTATTCCACACCTCAGAAATTTTAATAAGAATATGCCAAAAATATCATCACATGAGACAAAAAATCTGATTTGAATCTTCATTATTCCTGATTCTTAGCTCCTTTAATTAAGAATGGGAATTGAGGCATGGTCAAGATTAAGTGAGTTTTCTGAGCCCATACTGTGTATCTTTGATAAGAGTTCAGAACTTAACCCAGTTGTTTTAAAGCATGCTTCCAGATCCAAGATGAAACTATTTTTCTTCCTCTTTTTAACTGATATAACCCTTTACAAACTGCTTTCTGTGTAAAACAAGTATTCAAAAAAACATTATTTTCTCGCTTTATTATTATCACAAATCAGCTACACTTCATTTTTTTCTCATACAGCAAATTAACCCAATGTCTGAGAAAAAGAGGCAAATGCCTCAAGACAAGCAGCAGCCAAATAATAATACCAAATAAAATAAACCAGATGGCAAAATGCATGATCTGAAAAGCACATTGTGATTCTTGGTGAGGGCAGAAAGATCATAAAAATGGCTCAAAATGCATCTTTGTAACTTGCCAAATATTGGCACTTCTTCAAAAAAGAGAAATCCACTTTGACGTCTTTCTCAGGAGAGCTGCACATAATTCTGAGTACAAGGACTTTGAAATCTTTATCTTCTCTTTAGAAGCCAGCAAAATAAATATTGTAATGTTCAATTCTGAAGCCAGTATAGTCACTTCTAATTATCTCTCAGGTTCAATGGGCAGCTCAGCCCAGACAGACACACACACAGGCACCATGTCTTGAATGAGGCCACACAGAGGATTAAGGCAAGAGTAGCAGTCAAGGCTTCCTCAGCTGTGCTCAACCACCTTTCTTCTGAAGAGATTTTATTATCAGTTTTTCCTCCTTCAAGAACTCACTCCAAATGATTACCCTTTTAGAAAACATGGCAGCTCTTGTTCTCCATGGAACCCCCGCAGCCCTTCATTTCCATGTAACAGAATATCTCTGTTCACCCTCACAGAGGTGTCACCTGATGTTGGACCAGGGCCAGGGCCAGGACCAGGCCCACAGCCGACCCTTGGACCTGTCACTCCAGAGCTCTGCAAGCATGACATTGTATTTGATGGAGTTGCACAAATTAGAGGAGAAACGTTTTTCTTCAAAGATAGGTAAGTGAGATAAATTGCTTACCAAGAGAGCCAGCCTCAAGTAGAGGAATCTGTGAGACCTATTCACCATAATCTAGAAATTTATTATCAGGTACAATCTTATCTACCCTTTGTTTTGTGTATTCAGAGACAGGAAAGTGTCCTAATCAAGTCCTAAGGGAAATGGAAATGGTTTCATTCAGGTTGAGTCCAAAGCCATTAAATAACAGCATTATGTGACTCATGGGTGCTGTAATAACACATCAAGGACACCGGTGATTGGGATAGGCTACATGTGTGCAAAGCCTCCAAGACAGAAGGCTCCAAAGGCATTTTTGATGTGAAAGCAGAGACATTCCTCATAAAATGAGGTGGCTGCTCAGCTGCAGCTCCCACTGCCTATGCCAGGGCCTGTATTATCCAGCTGCTCAGCAATGCAGAGCAGCTCCTAAGGAGGATGGGACTTGGCAGCACCATTGGGAGAGACACTAAAGCTCCTTTCTTCCCTGTCATAAATCAATGCCAAATTTGGAAACATTTATCCTCAGCTACCCTGAATATTCTTCAACACCACTGAAGATCTGGGTCCACACACATTCAATGAGTGTGCCTAAATCAAACACGGTCTCCTATAATATAAAAACATATACAAGCATCTCAAGCTAAGGGAAGTATTGAAACCCACCTGTTCATTTCTCCTTGCCAGTTGTCAGTTGAAATTTACAAGGGAAAAGGAACTAACAAACAAGCTCCCCTCACAAAATAACAATTTTAAGATCTCCTGAAGATACACCTGAGTCCAACCATCTGCTCCAAATTCAAATTTTCAGCTAGATATATGAAGCATTACTATGCTGCATGGTTTAACTCTATTCACCAGCTCTTAGTAACAAAAAAACATGGTTAGTTAGTTATTTTTAAGAGTAAATACCATGATTCCATGTATCTCCTTCTAGATCCAATTATATGATACCCAGAATAATGGTGCTTTAGGTTTGGAGTTGGACTTAATCTTTATCACAGGCTTTGTGTTTTAGCAATGCAGAAACGGAAATTAAACCTTCTGCTTGTAAGAAGTTTTGATCTGGTCTGTGGGGATCACCCTGATACCTTCTGTATTCTTTTTCTTGGCCCTGTCAGCTGCAGGTTGAGATTCCAGTGATCCCTATTGGCAAGGAACAGTCTTTCCTTGGCTATCAAATGGCCCCATAGTACCAACAGATCAGCCTCACATGAAGCTTCACAGGGCTGGCCCCACCACCCCATACTAAGTTTGCCAAAAACAGTGCCCCCTTTTGCTAATTCAGACATCAGGATGCTGAAGTATCCACCTGAGCTCAGTGATTTCAAAGAAAGAACATTCTCACAGCAGTAAAACCCCCACCAAGCTCCACACCACACCCAGCTACTGCTCCTCCTCTGCTCACTCGTGGCCCTTGGTTTTCAGCCAGACCTCCACCTTGCCTCTGCTCCTGCAAACCGGTAGTCACGCAAAGGAACAATGTAAAATCTATCCTAAGCCAGCAGAGTGATCCAATATTCTATATAATCCCAACAAAATAGAAGTATTTTGCATTTAGATGCAGTTGGTCTAGGAACTATGCAAATACCAAAACAATCTGTTCAGACTGGCACAGCCTTTATCCAGCATGCAGCAAAAGCAGACAACTGTTGAATTGTTTTGCTCTGGAATGGCTTTGCCTGTCAGTCTTGCAGCTTTCCAAGTATCAGGCAAACAGCATTGTGACTCACTTCTGGAATTCAAGAAACAACTGTCTATCATGTGTCGTGTGACTTTTATGATTCATGAAAATTACCATAGAATCCAACTGTCACATGGCAAAGAGAGTAAATAGCAAAAAGGAGGTCAGATATGACTAACTCTTTCCAAAGGAAAAGTATTTTCCCTCCCCACCTCAAATCAAGGAAAGGAAATTACTAGGAAAGGGGTAACAGCACTGAAGATAGTGTTAGAGAGCACCATAGAAAACAGTTGAGCTTTTCTATTGGGCACAGAATGCCCAAAAATAGCATTTCCACAGATGGTTTTATTCTGAGAGTGAACAAAATTCACACTCTGAAATTTATCAGGACACTAAAAAAGACCCACTTTCAATAACTGCATATAAAAATAATACTCATCACCATCATTGCAAATATAGACTATGTTAAAATATGATGTAAACTACCTAATGTAACTAAATTATTAAATCATTCTATAAATGTAATATTAAGATTTAATATGGATGAGTTAAAACATTTTATTGTGTTCAAACTGAAATGAGAAAGCCAAATAATTAATTTCACCATTTCCTCAGTAAGATTTGTAGAAATAGGAATACCTTCTACCCAATTCAAAAACAAAATAAAATTCAGCTTTGACAAAGTTTCCCTTTCCAAAAGAAAACCTCACCAATTTAACAAGTCCCTTGAAATGTGCGGTTTATTAAAAACCTGGTGTTAAGTCTCTGTTGGCCCTGGAAAGTTTGAAATTCATGCAGATAGCAATTACTGGAGCTGATTCAGACATAAATCAGGTCCAAGCTTGACTGAGAATTCTGTAACTTGGATTTTTAAAGGAACTACTTTTATGAATATGGTGTTATAAATATTTTCTATATGAATTTCCATTCCATATCATATTGGATCTGCTTTTCTGCCTAAAAAGAGAAGCATGAAATGAACAGTATTACTTATTACAGCATGTCATATGTGTTTTAACACTTTCAAGAGGAGTAATTAACCACATGGCTTATTCCTTGCCTCTTTTTTGTAAATTAAAATTATGAGTCATGTTCAGAGATATTTTTGTACATGTTAAAAATACATCTATGTATACAAAACAAGGATAGGATAACATATTACTATCTTCATTATCGATAAAAATACAGCAATTTGTTAAATCAACTTAGGACTGCTCCTCCAAATTTTATGCAAAAAAAAAATGCAGTTTAAGATCCTGGGCTTCTCAAAGGTATAATTATTCTAGGTAGGAATGGGTAGTGACAGTTTATCTTCTGCAAAAAATAAAATGCCTGTAGCACCTTGAGCTTCAGAAACATATTAATGGTAAAAGCAGTTTGACCTCAGAATTTAATGACTATAGCTTGGTGCAAGAGCAATTCCACCAGCCTGCTGATTTTCTATTTTATGACCACGTCAAAACTTTTGTTCTGTTGGGCAAAAAAGTTCTTCATTCTATGGAGGATGAAATAGCAGTGCCATTTTTAATACCAAAAGCCCTCAGCACAAAGCTCTGCCATTTAAAGATAATTAGAGCTTTTTAAAGCTTAAATCAAATTATCATCCTACTTATACATAAAATAGCCTATAAATTACCCTTTGCATTTCTCTAATGAACGCTTTTAGTGCTAGCAGTTTCTTTTACAGCCAAACTCACTTCCAAGCACTATGATATACTGCTATTAAATTTGAACTTTTAGTCACGACAATAGTAATTGCAAGAGCAGTTCATGGAATACAAAACTCTGCTTTTGTCAAATGCTCATCCATCTGCTCCATACACAGCAGCAGGAGAGCTCTAACAGTTTAAGTGGTGTGTAAATGAGTTTATTTGTACGCTCAAAGCATTTTATTTGTATACTCAAAGCATAGGAAAAATTTTGCCCTGATGCAAAAAGCAACAGGAAGCAATCAGCACAGCAATTTCCCCTGCAGTCCAGCACACAGCTTATGGTGCAGCTCTGCTAGCAACATGCCTCCAAAGAAATGAGTTTGCCTTTCAGTGAGTGAAGAGAAGAGTTACAAGTGCGCGCTGCTGCTAACGCGTGTGCGCATGTGTGTGTGTGTGTGCATGCTCACGTGGCCTGTGCCAGAAGTGATGAGAAACAGATGTGCTGCTGAATTAGTTCATTGTAAATCTTGTACAATTTTCTGTTCTGCTCAGATTCATGTGGAGGACTATAAACCCCCGAGGAAAACCCACAGGTCCTCTTCTTGTTGCTACATTCTGGCCTGATCTGCCAGAGAAAATTGATGCTGTCTATGAGGCCCCTCAGGACGAGAAGGCTGTATTTTTCTCAGGTATTGGTTTTAAAGGCTATATTTTTTTTTACAGGTATGGGCTTTAAGTTTCAAAATATAAGTAGCCATTTGCATAATGTTGCATTCAAGCTCACTTTCCTCCGAGCTGTACCTGGGACAGATAAGATCCAGCAGAGCCGACAGGTGGGGGTGACAGATCTCCCTATTCCCACACTGAGGATTTTAGGACAAAGGCTGGATCTGAAAGACCCAAAACAGCATTCAGCCTCCAGTACAGCAAAAGAAGAACTATATAAGCACCTATAAAGACACATTCAACAATAAAGAAAACCAAACAGGAATCATTATTTAAAATGCAAAGCAACAACAGCAATGGGAGCTCTCTTCCCTCAGTCACTGCTCTTTTTTTCTTGTTCCCTTCCATTTTAAGCTATTATCACAGCACGTGTTGCCTGAGAACACTACATTTTTTTCCTCTCCTCAATGCCTCTCCCTGTCTCCTTCTCTTTTGCCAAAGACTGACTTCCACTTTGGCTTCCAAGCATCTTTCTTGGTGGCTCATCAGGCAGAGGACACAGGCAGCCATGCAAGCTGCCTCCATGGGAGAGGAGGAGGACAGGAAGCTCTGCTCTGTCTGTCACAAATGGTTCGGCTGCAGTGGCCAAATGAGCAGAGCTGTGAGACTGTTTTCAACATGAAGAACTGAGCCAGCAAAACCTAGGCTCCAGTATCTACTAAAAACATGACTAAACATCTCCAGTCGTGTAAAAACCATATGGCAAAAGCTGCTGTGCATTTTCTGTACAGGAGAGACAAAAGTTATGATAATCTATTCCACATGGTTCAGAGGCCATTTGCTTTACATGGATGGGGGAAAAAAAACAAAACTAAAAGAAGTCAGGCAAAGAAAAACACTTTCAATATTGCATATATTATATATAATCCTATCACACCAAAACCTCTCCTTTTCTTTATAAATTCCAGGAAAACATAGCTAACCTGCATTTTTAAAAAAATAAATAAGCATTATCAAAAAACAGAGACTGGTTTGAAAATAACACAACTTGCTTAAAATACTTACTAGTTAGTCCCACCCTTTGCTCCTGAATAGTGAATCAGTAACTTCCAAGAATCTCAAATGCTACACTTTACACTTTTCTCACATTAATGCTTTACTTACTTACTTTCCCACTAGCACAGAATCAAAGAAATGTCCTTTCATGAATAAATCTTTCCATGGCTTTCAGAGAATCCAGTGAGGCTATTTACTAAGCAAATTATAATTCCATGTAAAGAACGCAGAACACTACTACATAGTCCACAAGTACATATCTGGAGAGACATTGGAAAATGTTGTGTGGCAAAGGACAACAGGAACTCTGAGCAAAAGCTTCCTATTAATCATTTAATAAAATTGGTCAACAAAACAAATAATGGGTGAATGTGAGCTGCTGCATTTGAACATCAGGTGCCCCTGCCTGGTTTGAGATGATTTTCATTATACAAAAAAATTCCTATAATATAAATAAATATAAATAGTATAAACTACCTGTTTTAGCATATAACCCCCATATACCAAGGCATTGTCTGCCTCAAAAGTGCAGCAGCTAAGAAGGGAGGAAGCAAGAGAAAAGAGGGGATGTCTTTTTCTGAGGCAAGCAGCACTATAGTAGCAAAAGCAGTGGAATCACACTTGGATTGTAATTACAGATGGTAAAATACTAGAAAGACTAGTGGTACAGCTAGCGCAATAAAAAGTCACATGGCAAAGCAAAAAAGAAGAAATACCCTTTTGTTAGTGATTAATAAACAGGTTTTGTTTGCTTTTTTTTCTCCCCTACTTAGGAAACGAGTACTGGGTCTATTCAGCCAGCAACCTGGACAGGGGCTATCCAAAGAAACTCAGCAGCCTGGGACTGCCCCCTGATGTGCAGCGTGTCGATGCAGCCTTTAACTGGGGCAGAAACAAGAGGACGTACATTTTTGCTGGAGACAGATACTGGAAGTAAGATGCATTGGGTAGTGGTAGGATGCTGTTAGCCAAGCTGTCTCTAGGGATGAATGTACCCTGGGTTTCAGGAGGCAGGGACCAAACACAGGGTACATCCCTGGGAATACAAAACAAGGGCTGCCAGGACAGTGTTGACAGCAGGAAAGTGCTTCAGTACAGCAACAGGAAACTGGCATGTATTTGAGAAAAAAAACACCCTCAAAAACAGCAATGCAAGAGGGTATCTGGGAATGTCTGTCAGGCTGCCCACCACTATCAGCTCATCCCTATGCCCCCATGTACCAGCAACTGCCCCACATCAGTCCCTGGCTCTTAAGAGGGGCAAGTTGTCCTTACTGTCAGCTCACAAATGCTGGGAGAAAGCTCTCCAAGGAATTCCTTAAAAATACACTGAACTCCAATCACTTGAATCAAAAGACTGACCAGACTGCCTAAGAAATTCTTTCACTAAGCCATCAGGTTTAGAGGCACTGGATTTAAAGGAAACAGCAGCGTGACTACCAAAACGTGCTGGGGATGACTGTAAATCCTTTCAGCAGCTGATCTACCATCACTTACACCTTTGCTTGCCTAATATAGTTGGCACTGAGGAAATCTGAACAAACCACAAGTGTATCTGTAAGTACTTTGAGAAAAATCTTAGCTTCAATTCATTTTGACAGTCTCTCAATCCTTTTCATGTTTCCAGTGAAACTCAGGTGGCCTGCTACCATGCTCTTATCTTATCGTCTTAGATTAAGAAAGAATCTCCTTAAAATGCCTCAAGGCTATTACTGTGGTAGAAATAAATACCCTACATTATGCCTGAAGAGTCTACTAATTGTATAATTGTATTTAATAGAATTTCATTACCATAATTGCCAGGGAGACCTGGCACAAAAGACCATCTTAAAAAACAGAGGAGGAGCTTTGTGAGTTACTTCTGTGCTATCAAAATGGCATCAGAACAGAACACAGGCCCTGACTAGTGCAGTCACTGTTGGAGGCCTGTTCCAGGAACAGGACTTTACATCAGGAATCCAGACATTGCACAACAGGCTGAAAGTGGACCCATTCATTAAATGACAATTTAGAGGAAAGTTAATCAGAAATAACCACCAGAAATCTAAAAGATTCTCCAACCTTTAAGGGTTCATTCTGAGAGATGTTCTATATAAGATATCAAAGGTGGTCTCAGTATAATTGAGTCCATTTTATGTGAACAATAATTTCATGTTATGATTAAACCAAATGACTTTCTCTATTTTACAATAATGGCTGTGGATTCCTGTAAGTAAATAAGATACTCTTTCCATACAATTGCCACTTGATCATAATTTTCAATTACTTTAAGGACAGTAATCTTCTCCATTATCTAAAGAAAAAAACCCTAAAAACTTAAAGAATGTTATTCATTCTTTAATGTCATATTGTAGAGACCATTTAAACACTTACAAGTAGTTCTAATATAGCCATTTGCAACACTTCAGACTCCTATTAAAACCAACACACTATGAGTTTAAAAGCTGCTGGTCTCCTCTGTACCAACTATTGTTTTGATTAACTGTGCTGCAGGACCTCCAAGTAATTCATCACTCCAATCACAGACAGTATTTCTATTGAAGTACCTTATCAAGTGCAGTCATTGCAGAATGCATAATTTATTGTTAAGGAAGCAAAATAGGATTAAGTGATTTCTTTCTGTGTAAAGAAGAAAGCAAGCAGTTGAAAAATATTTCAGAAAAAAAAATGCATCTCTGTTGAACAGACGCTATAACCCTTAAGTATGTGGCTGTTACATTTTATACAAGGACTCTGTCAATGGAATCAAAATAGTTACATACCATAGTCCTTCCTGTGTCATTATCACACTTACTTTAAATGGATTTTTTGGAAGCTTTCTCTCTCCTTCATTCCAGCCACAAGCTATTTTAGTGTTATTATAACAAGACTGTTGAGCATAGCAAAGTTTTGTGAGGGAGTGGAAAAGGAGTTGGCTCAGATTCCACAGCTGAAGTTTTAAAGCTACCCAGAAAGGTATTAGATTTTCTTTAAATAGCCCAGAAAAAAAAAAAAAAAAAAGAGTAAGGAATTTAAATAAATCATTTAAATTGATTTTGACCAACCTACTGCTTGTTAGTACTGGTGTAAATGGATATAATCCAAGTAGTTCCATAGAGCAATGAGGGAAAAGTAACCTGAGATACCTACAGACATGGATAAGTAGAAATTGGGAACATAAATGGTTTTCTCCCTCCAGTACTGTCAAAGACAACCTCTCTGAAGTCTCCTGCTCCTGAAGGGGTGCTTGAGCACCTGAAGGGTCATTGAGGCCTCACACGCTGTACTTAAAGCCAGGTTCAAACTATATTGCATGTCACTGTGCTCAGGACACCCCCATGCCTCCTGCTCAGCAACAATTCCCATCCAAATTACTTTTCTGGAAAGAACTTTCCTTAGAAAGTGTATTTTCAATTCAGCATTGTATTTTTAAAGGGAATATGTAAAATTTCACAGGGTTTTAAAGGAATCATCAATAATTCTAATGAAATAGAAACCATGTTACAATCTCAGTTATTATATTTGTTTGTTTTATATACTCACTTTTGCTGAGGACATCCTGAAAAATTATATTACAATTTAACATTAAATGCAGATTCGTAATGTAGAGATATAATTTCCTTCAGGTACAATGAAGAAAAGAAGAAAATGGAGCTTGCATCCCCCAAATTCATTGCTGACTCTTGGAATGGTGTTCCAGATAACCTCGATGCTGTCCTGGGCCTTGGGGACAGTGGTAAGCTGTAACTCTGATTTAAATCACTGACAAACGCTCTTATTTGTTTGCTGCAAAACTTATTGGAGACTTTAATTTCTTGTGGTCCATGAGTAGGAGCCAAATGGAGCCACCCAATGCCTGATGCACAGGATGTCCTAACTCCAGGATGTATGACCAAGCCAGTCCTCGTGGCTTGGACATTTCCCAGCTCCTTGACACTCCCCAGGTTCCTCCACACCAGCACACAGGCCCCATTTCAGCACATCCTGCCCTAGCACAACCAGAACTCTAGTATGACAATCTCCCTGATTACAGGCATGAATGGGTTTTACATTGCATTTTTTTTTAATTTCCTATGCACTCCAGCTGAGATCCTGGCCCTTGGTTTTAAGGGGCCTTAAATTTTGCACAGATATGCACTACGGTCTGAAAGCAACACTGGTGTCACATGAGTCTTGACTCAGTCACATTTTCAACATCTATTTTGCCAGCAAACATTTCATCCCAGAAAATTCTGGCTCAAAAAGTAGTGACCTTGTTAAGGCTCCATTTAACAAAATCTCTTTTCTACAGGATGGGAATTTTAATATAGTTTTAAAATATATCTTTTTTTATAATACAAATGCATATGAATATTTTGGGACATAAGTCATTCAGTTCCATAAGCTTCATGAAATCACAGAGACAAAAGATCTTTGATCAAGGATTATGTGCTCCATAATCTGAGCATGTTTATTTATTTATTTTTACAGGATATACCTACTTTTTCAAAGATCAGTACTATCTACAAATGGAAGACAAGAGTTTGAAGATTGTTAAAATTGGCAAGATAAGCTCTGACTGGTTGGGTTGCTGAACCATATGAGATATCAATAACCAAATATTTACTTTTTTGTTATATGCCTTATCTGTAATTAGAAATAGATCTGAATGCTAATTACTGGACCAGTCTGGTACTGGCACCAAAACACTAAGTACCAGTACTGTACACATCAGATAATTTAAGAGTGTTTGCCTCCTCAGTATACAAAAGATGTTTACGTATATATTCTGGTACAATTTTTCCGTTGTCATGCTAGTCATAGTAGTGCTATGAACAGAACAGCCATCATTCTTTATTCCCTTGGTGCTTAAACAAAGCCTTGGAACCTCTGGAGACTGGATCATGCCCCTCTGCTACTCACATACCAGATAGGCGCAAATGAGATGTACCAGCAGTGCACTTTGATTTTTATTTTTTTTAAATACAACTCTGTTATAAATGGATGGTTTGTCTTGATGTTTTTCACCCTCTTATGAGTTTGATCATTATCTCCATTTATTTACATAATAATACAGAAAGACTGTCAAAGGCACAGGTTGCCTCAGGATCTGCTTTGTGTTGATGCATGATAGAATCATGGCAAAAAACTGTGTTAAAGTATTGTTTTAAAGTACTTTTTATTTTAATACCTTAGTTAAATTTAGCAATTTGCTTCATGCACTTTGTTACTACTATATAACTTGTTTATATGGATGGAAACGACTCAGACTTTTGAAGACAATGCGTTATACATAAAAATCAAGTATTGTTTAATGTGTTTTATTTTTCTGTTCTTTATAATATTGGGGGGTTTGTTCAATTAGGCTTTTTGCTTATGCATTTGGCAACAGAAAATGTTCTTTTCACAATCTGATAGAATGTTTCTCATTAAAAAATAAACCAGAAAAGAATGTCCCACACATGAAGTGCCAACAATACCAATAAAATCAAATTACACTGTCAACACTACTCATGGCCAGGCTCCCTTGTATCACTTGAAATTATAAATTCAGTAGCATGTTTCAGTGCATTACCTGTCAAAAGCAAAAACATTACCTCAGTATATAAACACATAGGGGTTTATTTAGAAACACAGGTTATTTTCTCTGTGGGTTCCAAGGTGCAACTGCAGCAATTTAATTAAAGAGATGATATGGCCCCATGTCTGTGCAAAGCCTGCTGCTCTCCTTGAAAAGCTTACAGTCCTGTCTGCCATCTACACTCTGTAACAGGCTACCTCCCCACAGCCCAGGCAGGAAAAGAGGGTGTATGTATCCTATAGGGGTGTCAGCTTGAGAAACAGAGATGTAAACCCTTATCTTGCCCATGAGATCAGACAACATCTGGACAAGGATCTTATCCAGCTCCATGCACATGAAACAGTTCAAAGTCCTCTATGGACTGCATCAGGCAAGGGGTCAACCTAGGCCCTTCTAAAAACATCTCTCTTTAAGTCCATGATTCACAGAACTGACCAGTAACTAATACCTGAGCCCATGATCCATTGTTTCTTCTCATGTCCTCTACAAGTTCATGGTTTTTCACAATTAGTGCTTTCCTGTTCTAACTAGAGGTTTTTTATTATGATATTCTGAAAAGATAATTCTTCTAAAATTCTGCATTTACCAAATCATCTTTTAATTGCACCCATCCAGATATAATTCCACTTTAAGAAGCTGTCAATTACTATACACAATCCTCACCTGGATGAGCCAGCACTATTTTCACTTATGCCAAAAGAAAAGATGCTTTATCTACTCCTCAGAATACTCATTCTCGTTAGAAATCATTAATCACTTTCATAATTAATCTTACACCAGAGCCAAAAACATAAAGCACAAAACAAAGTGGCTCTAATTGCAAAATGTTAGTATTGCAGTTTTTACAAACACCTGACAACCATAGGATCTATTTCAGGGATGTATGATCTGTCCTGATCATAAAAATCTTCCTGCACTAGTGCTGAAAGTATTCTCTAGCCTTTATGACTTCCAGGCATTCCTTTTGAGCATTGCAATAATTTAAGCTCTGTTTCAAGAATCCTCAGTAACCATCCCCTAAAGATTTTTATGTTCTTATGTCAATACTGTCCCAATGTGCCTACCCTAGCATCTGCATTTAATACGGAAGGGGTTTCAAACATAGATATAGTAGCCCATATTTGCAATGGGCCTTCCAGCTCTGAACTTGCTAAATCACATTTCTACTGATTACTGAAATAGTTTCCTTTTTGTCTACAGCTTACACGTTTTGCAACATTGGCAAATCTACCATCTTACGGTTTGTAGCAATAGTACCATAATCCTACAAAACTCTGCACATCTGGTGGGTGTAAGGAGTTCTGCTCAGCTTCTCCTTTTGTTCTTGCCTATGTAAACCCATTCTCCAATGACTAAATCACTGGCAGAAAACCAGAAATAAATTTTCTATCCTTAACCCATTGCACACTTCTTTCAGTTCAGTTTCTGGCTGGCGACTTTAAGATTAACACAGATCATTTATAAACACATCTGTTTCTGTTCATCAACTGTAACATTTGCCAGGTTTTCACTTACGTATGTCAGACAAGCTGGGGGAGTATACTGACCTTCTCATTAGCCTTTCACATCTGACCTGGGAAACACTAAGTCACAAAATGTGTCCTGAAAAAGCCTTTGGGTCTAATTCCACTTATGGAGAGCCACTTCTAAAACCTCCCTCTTCTTTCCTGTTTGTAATGTGTTACCATGAGATGGAAAGTCCTTACCTGATAAGCGCTGCAGCTCAGTCTTTACCCAAACATGTCCCATGCAAATCCATCCCATACACTTGCTTCTCTGTTTAACTCTAAGTCTGTCCCAACACTGTGGACTTTTTTGGTGATCCCTAGACCCTTGGCTGAACTGGATTACCCTTCCCAAGCCTCTTTTTTCACCTCTCTTGTGCACTTTGAGACTGCGCCCTTGTCAAGGAGGACACTGCCCTTGCCTTTCCTGCCCTCAACACTTCTCCCAAAACATTTTCAGAACAGAACCAAAATTTTTACCTACCTTCTTTAAAGAGGAAGAAACAAAGGGGAAAAGCCTTTACCCTTTGAAGAAAAAGGAAAAGTGTTTACCTCAAAGCCATACAAAATTCAGCACAAACATCTATCAAACTTGCTCTATTTCTAGAGTTTTATTAAATTGAAGTCGAGTTCACTTAGGAATTTTTGGTGTCAGGATAGAGTTGAACACATGTTGCACTAAAGCTTGTTGCAACATGGAGAGAGTTCAGACACTCTTGCTCCTTGAGCTGAAGGAAATCTTCTACCAGTTATGAGCAGGATGGGCTGCAGGCCCCCAGCAGGGCAGCTCCAGTCCAGTAGGGCAAAGGGCAGTGATTTAGCAACTGCTCCATCACAATACATAAAAAGCAGCCAAGGCTATAATGAAATGCCACAGCTTAAATACTCAATAGACAGAGAAGCCTGAACTGTGAATCATACTTAACAGTTTGTTTCTCACTAACATTTTTTATTTGCTAAAAATACATTTTCTTCCTGCTACTCTGTCTTGATTTTGCAAAGCAGCAGTTACCCATAAATTTTAGCAACTGACTGTAACTGTGCTGTTCTTAAAATCAGGAGGAAGTAGGCCCTTTGGATCCATTTTGGACAAATTATTTCTATTTACAGACTCAGACATGCATGCTTTTAGCAGCAAAGACTAAGTGAATGACCATACTTCTGCTTCTGGAGAGCTGAAATCAGCAAACAAGCAGGCATTGGGCTCTGTGTAATCACAGAGATTGGTACATGCAAAGGGAAACACTTGTTCCAGATTGGTTATGTAAAACAATCAGAAGTAATAAGGTGTTTCCAGGTACGAAACTGTAGTAAGAACAGAAACAAAATCAGATAAAAACCTCAAAATAACAACCAGGCCAACAACTATGTTTTCAGATCAAGACTCCTTGCCTTTTCAGAGAATACCCTTCATCAGATATATTATTTCTGGTGATTTTTGGGAAAACAAATTCTGGCCTGGATCAAGTAGGGAATGAATTAAGGGAACCAATAGTCTCCTCTAGTCTTGAACTGCCTCAGGCCATGAAATTATTTTATATAATTTAAGAAGTATATATAATAGCTTTTTCTAAATTACATATTAAATATATGCCTGCATGCATACATGCATATGCACACACAAAGAAATAGCTCATGGCTATATTAGAGTATTTTATTTACTACAGATGTCGGAATAGAATATTTTGTTTGAAGAGAACTATGGCAATCATCTAGTCCAACTGTCTGAAGGCTAATTGACCTAAACCTTCTTAGCACATAACCCCAGTTTTTCCCTTCTCCAGAAAATGTATTACAGTCTGAGCAAAGAACAACACAGTGAGGTAAAGTACGAGTGTTCAGCCTGCATGGGTGTTCTTCCCTGGTAGCACTACTGGAGATAACACCCAAGAAATCCAAGATAATCAGTAGTTCATTTGTTCAAGTGCTCAAACACTTTCTCCATAGCTGCAACTGCTGCATGAGAGGCCACACCAGCACTTACAGGTTGGTCAGCCTAACCAACACTGGGAAAACTGTATCCACACTGCACGCTTATGTCATCACTGGATCATTCTTTCACCTCATTTTGCAAATCCCCAAACTCCCAGGATGCTTCTAAAGTTCAGCTTCAGCTAGATTCACCATACTCATGCTCAGAATCTTCCAGACAACCAACACACCAGCCTGGAAGAGGGATACAAGAATTAAAGGCCTCATGACACTACAGGTCTGCATTTCCCTTGCAAACCCTGCTGCAGATGCTCTGCACAATGAGCCAGAGGGTGAAAACAGAATCTGTTGAACTTTCAGCTGTCTCTTACTGCCCAGTCCTTTCCTCTGAGACTTCTCAGAATTACTCCCAAATGCCTGATTTGCTTTGCTGTTAAGAATTTGTTAGCATTGCCAAAATAAACTAAAATTGTAAGAGGATAATTGTTTTAATTTAGATTAGCCTAGAGTTTGGCAGTCTGTCTCTGGAATTATGTGGAGGTGGTCTCCACTTTCTAAAAGATAGGAATTCACAATATTAAGCTACCCAAATGGGCTTATTTTCCATGTCTCTTACCACTGCTTATCTTACCACTGCTTATCAACCTTGGACTGCTTCATAGCTATACTCTGCCTTGCCTATGCCTCTCACAGCACAATCCTGCTGCCAAAAGGGCTGAAGCCTGAAAGGAGCTTCACACTCTGCAGCTGGGTGCCAGGCAATGATGCAGACCCAGCACAAAGTTTCTAATCACCACTACCCAAGGAATTAGGAAATTCCTCCACAGGTCTCCCATCCAGTGTCATATCATACAGTTACTTCAGCCATGGAGACACATTATTTCTACTGTGGTTGCTCCTAAACAGTTCTGGCCTCAGCCACTCTCCACTGCGCTCCTTTCCAGCTCCCTGCATGTGACTCAGTGGAACCCCCCCCAAAGCAGAGTTCACTGCCTCAGGACAGCAGCAGAGGAGTGAATAAGGCAAGCCAAGTCAAAGGACTTTACCAGAGAGGCAAGTCCTGCATGCAAAAGGAAGACAAGGACTCTGCTTCCTCTCTGTGGTCAACGCATTGACTGTTGAACCCAGGCCTCAAAAGAGAGTCATTTCTCACTAGCCGAAGACAAGGCAAGGCTCATTAAATTCTAGCATTTTCACACTTTTCCATTAAGAAAACGCACTTTTCAAAGGCCTCTCACAATTCTATTCATCAGCAGCTCAAAAGAATGAAGCAGGAGGACCTACACTGAATGTCCTTTTTCTGTTGTGTCTAATGTTGTCCAAGGGGCTTCTAAACCCCTCATTTGTAGGACTTTCATCCATTCTCACATTTAGATGCCTTTCTATGTAGCACTGCACAGCACTGTATTTCCATACAAGATTGTTTGCCAATGCTAAAATTCTTTGGAATTATATTTAAATAACGGAGTATGATCTGAATAACTGTGACATGAGCTAGACTGCTGTAGACACCACATGGCACACTGTGAAAAGGCAAAAGGAGTCTGCAAAAATTATGGTGGAAGTAATACAACCAAAATTTCGTGAGCCTTACCTTCTCCTAATTTTGGAATAAGCTGCATCCTCACTAGCCTTACATACAAACCCAAAGTAGGCTAATTCAGAAGGACATTTATGAAATGGGGATGTAAACTAGAACCATTCCTGGAGTTCAAGGGGATAAAAGCCTCTGAGGAGCCAAGAAGTGGCTTTAAAATAATTGACAGCTTTAAAGCAAACCGAGGGAGAGTTATTGCAGTTGACACAGCATTGCTTCCAGTTTGATTTCCCTTCCAGAGTCAGCACACGGGCTGTCACACACACAATTGGGAAGGGAGCTATTTTGAAGTTCCTGGCTGTGGGTGCGTTCCGCGCTGCCCGGGCTCGGAGCGGCCCCTGCGGGCAGAGCGGCAGCACCGCGGAACGTCGGCACCGGCACCAGGCTCCGAGCCCCGTGACACCGGCACAAGGTTCCGAGCCCACTGACACCGGCACCAGGCTCCCGAACCCACTGACACCGGCACCAGGCTCCCGAACCCACTGACACCAGCACAAGGCTCCGAGCCCAGAGACACCGGTACCAGGCTTCGAGCCCAGTGACACCGGCACCGGGCTCCGAGCCCACTTACACCGGCACCAGGCTCTGAGCCCAGAGACACCGGTACCAGGCTTCGAGCCCAGTGACACTGGCACAAGGCTCCGAGCCCAGTGACACTGGCACAAGGCTCCTGAGCCCACTGACACCCGCTCCTCCTGCCCACGGCCCACAACAACCCCCTGCACCAAAGGCAGCACAGAGAACAGCTGCGGCCCTCGGAGTCCTTGCTGCATTGTAAGAGACTGCCAAGCAGGAGGCTTGAAGGATTTTGCTCTCTTTGGGCCAGTTATTTTGGGGTAGTACCAAGCTATTTAAAAAGATAAAGAGTGTTTAAACATCAAAAGAAAAGCACATTTTGTTGGAGATAAGTGTGAAAATTCTTTTACAGAAGCAATTCTGTAAAGAGAGGGAGAACGGTTGCATCACGTTCCACAACTCCCATATACTCTCTGCCATATGTACACCTCGTATTCATTTAGAGGAAGCTTTTCCCTGAGTTTGTCTGTCTCTCCTTCCTCATGCCCCTCAGGCTCTTCATTTTAGTCACCATCCCCTCAAGCCAAATGAGGAAAGTCATCCAAAGCCACACAGCCTTCAGCCAGGACAGGCTGGGAAATGACTGAGCCAGGTTCAAGGAATTTCCTCACTGTAGGAGGTAAGTCCCCCACAGCAATTCCTGCCAGTCTGAAGAGCAAATATTGTCTTTATAGCAGCACAGTGTGCTGCCAGTAGACCTCTGGCCATGTCTCAGCATTATCTCCGCCACGCACTATGGATATTCCAACCTATTATCTATATTTTTTCCAGACTTGTTAGTCTTTGTTCTTTAAACTGATACCACCTGAATGTAATTTTAACAGGTCACCTTGGTGCAATTCTCTGGTATAATTCAACACCTGAAACTGATTATTTAACTCTAAAATTTTCTTTAAAAAGTAATTCGTTTTAAATGGCATGTGACTAGTATGTCAACTTTTCCTCTCAGAGAATAGGAAATTATGCAGCCCTTGCCTCTATGGATAAAAGGTATGGCACAACTGTGGTGTCACAGTGAAAATATAGCCTGAAATATCTTGGTGTGCTTGAGAACACAGGAGATAGAGTGAGAAACCTTGCTAATTAAGAGCGATGAGTGCTGAACACTCACACCCCTAAACACACAACTTCGAGAGAGAAACCAAAGGAGGTTGGGCAGTGCCACCCAGTCTCACATTAGCAGTGCAAATACAGAGCTGCCAGCCAGTAACTCCACAGGATAACCCAAAATGTGAGAATGGCCACAGCAAAAGAGCAAGGGAAGTGGTAAATGAGTAGCTAAGTAGCCACGTGGTTCATCTTCACAGAGATGATGGCTCTGTTTCATCCTTGGGAAGTCAGCACTGGCCTCACCTCCCCTGGGCCATCCCACCTGAACATCACTCAGCACTCAGTGTTGGAGGGGCAGCAACACAAAGCTACACTTTGAATCCAAAAATTATTCTTCTTGACCAGAGAGCTGTTGCAGCTGCTACTGCTCTTAGGCAGATACTAAAACTTCAGGCATCATGGAAATATTAACAAAGTATTGACAGTATAAAATAAATATGCAAGCAGCTCAAAACTCTGAGATGAACTGACTTGTCATTAGAGGGGCAAAGCAGAGGTCTTACTTCTGCTATAATTTATGGGGGGAAGGGGAGGGATCACCAGAAGAGGAATAATCATAAGCAAGGTAACAGATAAATTATTATTAGAGACAGAACTACTGAATTCCATTCCAGCACCTGGGCATGTTTCACACGACTGTGGAGAGTTATCAGGATATAAAATCAATTCAAAACATAGACCATGCTCCTGGCAGGCTCTTTACTGCTGCAAATGTCTGTCAATAAACAGAAATTTAACTGTGCCTCAATGGCATTTTATTATCTGGAGCAGAAGAACAGTACTAAATACTTCACATTTATATAGATTAATCTATTCTCACTTACTGTCTAATATCCATCACAATCTAATCTATGTTGGCAAGACCTTTCCATTTCCCTGATGGGATGGGTGTGTACCATTAACATGAACAGGTTTTATCTGTATATGTATCACCATAGTACTGGTGGCTATTCACAAAAACACTTCCATTTTATCAAAATGCAAAATGATGACATTATTATCATTATTAAAAAAAAAAATTGACCTGGAGTTGAACACAACAGCATTGCATTGTGGATGAAGGAGAAATGTTCTTTTCTTCCTATTTGCAAGGCTCTTTAAAACAGCTCTTCATTCATGCTGAATTTGGGGAAGGGTTAAAGTGAAGGCCCCTCCTCCCCTCTCAGAGCACTTTAAAACAGTACTTATTTCAACAGAAATGTGGTACATAAAATTCTGATGGTGCATATGCTCAGTAGTGCTTTTGTAGCTTTTATTTTTGAAGGAACATTGTGATAATTTAACCTGATCTCCTTAAATGTCCCCTCAAATTCAACCACTGATTGATCAGTCACTTCTACCCTTGATTTAAGGGCTATAAACAACGTAAAATTTACCACATTCAATGACTGTCCTCTTAAGTAGTTCAGTTTCCACAATGCCATGAATGACAGCTTATTTTTCATCCAACATGAAGGATATGAGGAAACCACAGGACATGACTGGGTTTCAAATCATGCTGTTTACGAACTAGGTGCAAGCATACAAACCCTGCTAGCTGAGTGTCTCTCCAAAGCCCTGTATCAGACCTCCAGAGCCCAGGAATTTATCCATGTGCACAAGAATTTCATATCCAGGATAGAATATGCTTTCAACAAATTTGTCCATAACACTTCTTGCTCTTCAAAATTATTGACTGCAGATGTGTTTCTGAAAACATGCTTCAGGTTTGTTCATTGATGGAAATGTTGTTTTATAATATTCCGTAACTCAGGCTAACACTGGTGCCCTAAGCAGAAGCTAGAACCACTTGGTCTTCCTAGAAACAAAGTATTTATGAAGGTTAAATCAACATTTTCAGAAGTTAAATTAGAATAAATTAAATAAAACAACTAATTTTTTTAAGTGTTTCCATGATATTACTGTGTCCATCTTTTCAGGACACGTAAGTGGTCTGGACTTGTTAAGTTCCAGTCAGACTCAGAGCCAATGAAATGATTCCTCGTTAGAGGAAGAAGGGAAAAGATCTTGTTTTTGTCAACTTGCAGTGTTGCACGTGATAACAGATAGTGGAATGCAGAACTTTAAAACAGACAGACTGTCCATTACTCCAGAGTAACAGAGGTTCATTTCACCCATTACATCATTTACCCACAGCAAAAACTACACCTAACCTGCCCAAAGCTTTTGACACAAAGCACCACAATGAATGAGAAATAATACATACAAGTTCATTTCTACTTCCTTTTTCTTAGAATTATTTGTGAAGGCAGCAGTGTTTTCTTTCCAAAGTTTTTATACCATATTTACTCTAAAAAACAACAAAAACCATTTTCATTAAATGCATTATAGCCAAGCAACAGAGACAGACAAGGAATTTCCTGAAGAGCTGAGCAAAAATACAAATACAGCATATTGGCACAGGTTTTCTCAGTCTAAATATTTTCAATCAAAACAGTGCTGCATGCACTTAAAAATAAAATGAGAATAAATCTAAATATTTTAATGTCAGGCAACTTCCGTTCTAAAGAAAAAAAAAAAACCTATTTAAAAATTATATGTTCTTAAAAGTCAACTGAATGGTAATGGGAAGCCATGAAGAAAAAGTCACTGGAATTCAGACAATGGGATTGTTATTCTCAGGATACATAATTTTTGTAATTAAGAGTCTTCTATCTCTACCAAAAGGATGTTCGAGAGTTTTAAGTAATAATACCAACACTTTCTACATAAAGACACATTTTAAACATGAACTAATGAACCTATGGGACTGTAAGCTGAGTTTGTTGTGGAGCTGGGGACTCAGAGCTAGCACAGGAAGAGGCACCAGATCCAGAATGTCACCTTCTCTGAAGAACTGCAGAGCAACCACAGGCATCTGCTAATCCCACCCCCTTGCAAGATTTGTAGGGTCAATAACAGGCGAGGCAGAGTAGAAGAAAGCATGACTGTACTCGTAATTATGGAGCTTCCTAATTCTGGTGTAATTATGGGATGCTAGTGGTTCACTCCTAGTGCTAGCAGCCCCAAAGAATCTCACTGCGGTCCTGACTGCCTTTGTAGGAAGTGTAGGAACAACAGAATACAGCCTCTCTTTCTGAAAGACAAGATCAGAGTATTCAGCATACAGTATTATTGATAGAAATTACACAATTATTTATTGGACTTCTGTCCAGGAAACACAATAGGAACTTGTGCACCTGTGGCAGTATGTTCTACCCTATTACATAAGACATTCCCAAATTGTTAAGTCCATCAACCCAGTGTGCAACTGTAGCAATTAGCTTTTCCTTTATTCCAGTAACACTTCAGCACTTGCTGTACCAAGGCTCTGCCCAGTGGCATTGGATCAGACCACCATATCACAGGACATCCCTTACATTGCCTTAATGAAACACAACAAGCTCCATGCACAACTGTGCATGCTGAAACTCCTGGCCTTTTATCTCAAAGTTCCTTAAACATGCTTATTCTCCCCTCAGGTACTATTAAACTGAGCTGCAAACTTTGTGCTCTACCAGGCTATGACACAGCCTATTTGTTTTAAGCTATCCAAGGATATTCAGAGGTCTTAATATCTAATTCAGCTTACTTGTGCAAAGACAGAATATTTACTTTGGGACAGAGAACAGAAAGATGAACTCTCAAAAAACCCAAGGAACTCTCCAATGTTTCCATTCTTCCAGTATTAAACGACTTTCTTCCATGACATTATCTCCACAGGAGATGTACCCTAGGTCTGTGTTAAAGCAAGCAACTTTGCTCTTTTGGATAAGTATTGTAATTGCCAGTTTTAGCCACGGAGAAACACATCTAAACCAGCTTGAGAACCAATCCAACCTCAACAAACGAACCATAAGCAGATTTAAGAACACTGCAACTCCAGCCTTCTGCTAGTCCATGCAAATCACCACATCACTTAATGTAATACAGGTAGCATTACTGTTATTGTACAAGTCCCTTACAGTGATCTTCTTTGGAAAAACAGAAGAAAGAGAAGGCTCTGCATGACAGGTAACAGTTGTCTTGCCTGAAAAATCACACAAAACCTCTCCAAAGATATGTGGAAAAGAGCAGTACAAAAGCATAAGCAGAATATTAAACTAGAGACACTGCCTTTCATCCTGAAAATATTCAAGTGATATTTCTGCACAGGATGGAGTCACAGACTGGTCCTGTTACAATCTACCCTCTTACCTCTCAGCAGTGTTCTAAGTGATACCTCAGGGTAAAGTAAGCAGATAAAAATGCTGTCAAGGAAGATATGAATAGAAAGCATTCTTATAGAAAACTTAAATGCTTTCTACTAAGGAGTGATAAGCACTCAAATAAATTCTATGCCATACCATCTCATTTGAGAGTGAAGCTATAGAATCTGGGACAAGGCAGAAAACAATGAAGAAGCAAAATGAGCTTACTAGCTCCCTTTAATGGTTTTGGCTTCCTCCTTTCTCTCTTATTTTCAAAACTTGAATGTACATGAAAACATTGTAAAAATCAGTTCTCTAAGGCATTCTTGCCCTATGGCCAGAACAGGCAACCCAACAAGCAGAGAGAGGTTTCAGAGATTTTATTCCATATCTCATGGCCTAAACTCTGTCTTAGTTTGCTTGTAGGATTTACTACTGCAGTGGAATACAGTTTTTAAAGAAAAGGCAAACACTGCTATTTACATAGAAAACATATCTCTATGCCTACTGAAGCACAAGCTCTTAAGAAAAGTGTTTATTGAAATTTAAGTATAATAAAGCAGTGGTTCAGTAGATTTCAGATATTCATGGCAGTACATTTTCTTTCAGAGGTTCTTGGATTTGCTTTATCATTCCTGACATTTCATATAGCACATTATAAGCTTTTGCCAGGGAACAGCGCTTTTACTAGAGCAGCGAATTGCACAGGTGGGAGAGGGTGATGCTAAACATTATTAAAAGATCTTCCTTTCCAAAACAAGAAATGAATGCAAAAGCATAAAATCATCTGGGAGCACAAATTCTCTAGAAAAACATCAGAAATAAATAAGGTATAATCTGTTTTTTAATAAGAAAGTCACCCATGCATGTCTGTTAACCCTGTTTACTATACAAATGGGCAGATGAAACACTGCACTGTGATATAACAAGATAGTACAGGTAGTTTAGAAAACTTTCCAGATTTCTGCCATTTATATGTCAAAAGACTCCAGCTGACATGGCTACAGCACAATTTTCCAAGACCATTTCCAAGGAATTCTAAGGCCCATAATAAAATCAAAATCAGATTTTATTTAAAATACAGACATTAATATTCACTTTTGTAACAATACTGAGATTACCACTACTTATAAATTCTGATAATGGCAGTTTCTGGAAATGATTTGTTGCTCTGCCTCTCCAGCCCATTTGGTGACTGCTTTGATATATAAATTGTTTGCAGATCTGTACACTCTGAAATTCTTCAGAGAAATATCCATCCTTCTTGTTTAAGTTCATAACTGTCAGAGGCATCTCCCAAATATCAATACATTTTCAATTTGATTTACATTGGGGTAAATCTCCACAAGGTCTTTTTTAGTTTGTGTTTGTGAAGATTTTTTGATTTCTTTTTCTGTTGGTTTCTCCCCGTCTTTGTCACTTTTCAGTTTCCACAACAGTGATGCACTACGTTTATTTCTAAGTTCTTTCATGGATCATATGATACATTTTAATGGCACACATCCTTTTGAATTAATGCCCTCTGTAATAAAATTAACACATTTTATATTCACTTTCTGCCAAAATGCCTAGGGTATATGAACCTTCTTCACTCTGCATGTTATGTTTGCAGACAGCAATGAAGTTAGCCGCTTCCTTAAAATTTCCAAGTTAGTAAGTCCCTGAGTAATTAGTTGACATAAAGAATCTACACTACTAACACTACACTACCTACCAAGGCAAGGACTGGCACTGCACAATTTAGCCTTCCAAAAACCCCAGATCCTTCGTCTTGGAAAGTCTTGTGTTTACCTAAGGCCTCTTGATAAAGCAGCCTGATCCTCTTCCTGCTGAAATCAGTGATGGAATTGCCAGTGACCTCAATAAGAACAAGGTTCCAACACACTACCCCAAGGCTTTATGATTTCCAATTGTCTCGGTACACATCACAGGCATTAAGAAATGTGTCTCCACCTCAAAAGTAAATCCTTTGGGTGTGCAGCAGTAGATAAAACCATTTTGCACTGAGATAGCACTTTCTGTTTCAATACATTTTACAACTGATTATGCCTTTCAATCCCTCCACTAAGATAACCACTTCATACTACAGACTGGAAAACCAGCACAGAGTTACTGTCATTTGCCCAGTGAAGCATGGGTGAAATTCCAACACTCAGCCCCTTTGGGTCCATGCCCCTCTGCTGCTGGGAAGGAAGTCTCTGTAACTAATCACCGTTTCTCTTCATGAGAATTGAGCTACAGCTTCACAATCCTTTGTTAACATCCACATCTGTGATCTGATTCCACAAAAGAAAAAGTGGTTATTTTTCTGTTCAAGGCCCAATCTCAGTTTGTTGAACCTGCCTCACATACCAGTGTCCAAAAGCTTCTCCAAGCCAGCTGGGTAGAACTTGGGCAGTGTTTCTAATCCCACGGCACATTTCCAGACTCAAACCTTCTTTGAAATATAGAATGAAAAGCTTGGGCAAAGCACCTGTAATCAGCATCTGAAATGTCCCTGTTACACACATACACTTCCTCAGAGCTTTCCCTGCCCTTTTGCTGGCCACAAACTTTGGCTACAGTCAGCAGAAAAGCAGAATGTTTATTCTTCAGGCACAATTAGCAGCACATCTCTGAAAACTGCCAAGTTATGGCAAGCCTTTTTCCTAGCATTCACTCCTTTTTTTGCAAGATGCATTGTTTCCATCCTTCCTGCCCTTTTCCTCTAGAAAAATATCTCTTTTAACCTGTATTCCAAAACTTATAATAGATCTCTGTTTTGGGCTTTACAGCAAATTTCTAGGCTGGTCCCTATGTCAGATCAACCTTATCTGTGAACACCTGTGCAGAAGAGACACTGCTGTGGTCTTCAAGGGTCCTGACTGCTAAACAGCAGGAATACTTGGTCTTGCTTTAAATTACCCAATATCCTCACCTTCAGTATTTGAAAATGCAGTCTGGCTCAGGGAAGATTATATTAGCATTAACTGAGCTCACACACCTGAATTTTGCTGCTCTCCTTACAATCTTGCAGCCTCACCTGTCATATTAATAGCATTAGAATGGCTTCAGTGTTAGCACTTAAAAAAAGCAGAAACTGGTTTGAGCAAAGCAGATAGCTGTTAACACTACAGAAGAAACAAGCCGGAGAAATCTTCCTCCAGTTGCTAAATAAAAAAGAATTATTGTATGCCTTCTGCTCCCTCCTTTAATTCTACTTATCAAGTTCTTGCTTTCATCAGATACCTCAGCTGAGTCATGGTCGGTTTGAAATGCCCCATTTACTCTTGCTTGTTCATTCTCTACTCCTCTTTCCTTCTTGAAATGATATAAAAAGAATTGACCCATCTGCATACTTACTCTCCTACTATTGTGGTGTACTTCAAACTCTAAATAATGTGACAAAAATACAACTTAAGTATCTTTCTGACATACGGATGGAATTCTGGAGGGCGCATTTTTGTGGTAAGTGGAGTTTGTTTTCCTTAGCTAGAAACACATGAGTTATACATTACTGAGAGGCAGATCATATTTACAATTGAATGTGCCTATTAAGATTTTCATACCCTCAGACACACAGCAGAGCCAGGGCTGCATCTGCCAAGGCAGTCAGGAGATATTAATGAAGCACACAGAACTCTGCTGCTGTCCAGAGGAAAGCTGATAGTAAACCAACAGACACAGTCACATGGGTTTGTTATATAATGTTGGTCTTTACTAAAATAGCCAAAATTCCTGGCTGTACTGAGACAATCTCTGTGAAGGAGTTTGTGTTTACAGTGGTGCTCCCAGCCTGGGAACTATGACTGTAAGACACCCATTAAAACACTCCAGTTTTATAGCTGACATAAAACAGTGAAGAGACCATAGACCTCATCTGGTGATTAGGAAAGGCACGGGGCAGACTCTAATTTCCCTTAAACAGGGTAATTTTTCTCCCCAAAGCTCCAATCTGCACCTCTCCCCAGCTGTGCCTGTTGCCCAGTCCTGCTCCTGTTTGCATCACAACCAGTGCTGGGCTCAAGGACAGCTCTGCCCTTGCCCTGGTGCAGCCTCTGCAGGCACCACTGGAGGAGGGATGGAGGTGAATTGTGAAGGTTGTTACAGGCAAGATAATATCAAAATAAATAAGCTTTTGCTAGCCCTGATTTCTAACAGCTCCCTCGCACTGCAGGCCTGAGGTAATCAACAACTGGGCAAGGGGCCAAGCAAGACTGAGTCTCTGCAACCAAACACAGCTGAAGCTGTTGAAAGACAATATAAAGGTGTTTTTGTCCCAGCTATCTGAGATAGCCCCAGAACTCCACTGAGACTGCAGAAGGAACCTCAAGAGTCACGGACTTGCCTTATTATTTAAGGAAGTCACATGAGGTGAGGCCATTAAACTCAGTTGGATGCTGTACTAACACACTGAGTAAATGCCTCAGTGCATTGCTAGATACTTTCAGCATTTTTTTTTCATATTAAGATACAAAGTGAAAACATTCTTCAGAGGCCATACTACATCGTAAATTATCAAGAATTTGTTCTAATACTGACAGCTTAAAAACTGCATGGGCTGGATCATGGAGTTCTAGAGCTGGAAAAAATCCAGGTCCTTCAAACACAGGAGGTGGAATGAACTCAGATAACATCAACAGAGACATAAAATTTAGTACACTGAACCAGTTCTTTTTTCTTTTCCTTATTCCATGTAAGACTCCTGAAATCATTCTTATTATACAATGTGAAACAGCAACTATTGAAAAGAGATAGTGAATAAATATAAATATTGGAAATAAAATAGCATGGTAATAAATAACAAAAATGTCAACAAAAATAAAGAAATTGCAGTTCTTATGGCAGCTGTCCATACTAATATTATCACTGCAAAAAGGCTTGGTTTTAGATGAAATAACATTGTATTTAAAGGGAAGGTTCAAAACAAAAGGTACTTTAATTCAAGAAAAAGATTAACGTTAATAAATTGAAGGTTCTGATTACTAAAGAAAGTTTTAATATGAGGAAGAAATAAACATACACAATGTAGGCTATGGGAAATTCCCCTGAATGCTGTGCTCAAAATCACTTTTTTAATATGTGCTCGACATACATCTGAATTTAATACCTGTATGTGTACCATGAAGAAAACATTTGCAATGTGTGGTGAGGGGATATTATAAATAACTTTTCTACATCTAGTTTCTACTCATAGTAGGATCTGCAGTAGGATGAAATAAACAGAGCATAGCTTAAACTCCCCATAAACCAAAACAAAAGGTATCACAATATTTCATACAGATTATATACATATATATCAGTTTTCTGACAGCAAGCTGATCTTTATGACATTTTGCAGTGAAGTACTGAACACTTACTAGAGGCTGCATAAAAATGACTGGGGATTTATCGCCCTCTTGTGAATAGAGGAAAAGTTACAATCTTCCTGAAAGTGAACGTGCAGTTGTGGCTGCTACTAAAGAATCCTGTAGTAAAAACACATCTGTACAATTAATAAACAGAAATTCAGATTACTAAAACAGTAGGACCACTGGTTACTGTAATAATCTACAATAATTTTACCACAAATGGATAAATTGCAAAATTAAAAACAATTCTATTTAAATCAGAACAAGCAAGATATTTTTCTATGTAAGCAGGAGGACAGTAATCTAAATTCCACAAAATCACTGCCTAAAGCACTGATGTCAAATGCACAAACTACTTAAAGGTGTGTAAATCCTCCCTGACTGCAGCTCCAAAGCATCCTTCAATTGCAAACGGAGCAGGAGGATGAAAATACCTATTTTTGCCATGCAGAAGATGTGGCCTTTTAACTGCAAAGAATAATCATGGGTGTAAATCCAAATTTGTTTGCACATGCCATTGAAGTTTGCAGACAGCAGCAGATGTGTCTTGGTCCAGCACTCCACAGCAGCTCCAAAGGAAACTGGCAAACTCAACACTCTTCTTATTCTTTATGGAACTTCCTCTTTGTGGTACTCCTTTCTTCCCTGCTGCTCTGCACCCACTCAGGGTGTCACTGCTCCTTTCCTTCTCCATCTCTGTCTACTGTCCCTCTACTTTACCAAGAGACCACTGAAATCAGGATAAAAGCCATAAAATAAATGTTCAGGCAAAGTCAGCACCCCTCATCTGACAAAACTCCAGAGCCAAGGAGCTGTTGGACACCAGGGTTTCCATTTCACAGCAGGTCCTAAGGATGGGCATCTACATCATCCCTTCCTTCCAACCTTCTCTTCATGCACCCCTCACTAACTCAATGCTCCAAAGGGAACCCCTCCCACCTAAACAACTGCAACTGCTCACTCCCACACACTTCCCTGTGTCCCTCATCAGAGTGCCCATCATGCCCTACCAGGGCTCTCAGGCTCAGCCTAGGATGTCACCACAGGCTTTCCTGGGCAGGCATGGATCCTTCCTGGGTGCATGCACAGCACACCCTGTGTGTTAATACGAATTCATTCTGGTTCTGTCACCACACCTAGGAACAAGATGGCTCTCTCCTGTACATCTGCAACAAAGAAACCTTACCAAAATTCTCTCCTGAGATTATTATCAAGGTATGAGATCAAGAAGCCGTGTCATTTGATCACAAGTAACAGAGGACCCTCATCCTCAGAAGCAATATTAACACTGCCTTAGAGGAATCTGAGAGCTTCTGTTTGTTTGTGTTGCCTTCCCTAATTTAAAATAAATAAAGCATAAATCCTGTCAAAATGAAGGCATCACCAAGCCCTACTAGCACAACATAATAACCATTGCCCTGAAAAACTATGTATTAATACCACTTAGCATAATAAATATTCAAAACGATACTGCAGTAAAGAATATAAATTCACCTATGTCTTTCCTCTTCCTAGCAGTGACTGTTAATAAACAGCTTTATAGCTACTATATTTAAATGCAATTAGTTCCATACATTTCTGGCTTAATAAGAAATAATACATATTCATTTCTGCTCATTAACAGTCAGTATATAACTCTTAGCTAATGAACATTCAATTATGTTCTCTGAATACATTGTGGGATAAATTCTCTTTTTGTTGCTCATATCAGTTCACTTCAATTCAGTTGCTGCTAATTAAAATTCTTTTGCCTCATGTAGACAAACCTGGGTTTTTTGGAGTCCCTGGAGACTTTTTTAAGAGTTCTGTTTTATCTTTATGTACAGTCAGCTCCCTAATTAATGCTTTAAATAGGGTAAACTTTACTGAGGCTCCTGGGTTCAGTTCAAAGGAAAAAAAAAAAACTGGTAATTTTATATCTCATTCTCACACAAATCACTGGAGTCTCTCTTTTTCTTGTAAATCTTCTTTTTTCTTTTGTTTTCAGGTGAATTCCATAATCAGGGAAGGTGCCAGTTTGAGAGCACTGGGAGTTGGAGATGCCCCATCATCAGTCGAGAGCTTTGCTTACCCAGAGGAACAGAAGAGAAATTCATGTCGTCTAGTTCTGCAGCAGCTCAGGTGAGGAAGGATGAATCTCCAAGGGGACATACCCAATGGACTCCCTGAGATAATACCACCTCTATTTTCACTCAGCATCAGCAAGAGTCAATGCTATTTTTTCCTAAATTGGTATCAGAGCTGGCTCAGCAATCTACCTGCCTGTCTAAGACCAAAAATCCAACCAAGTCCTACCTACTCCACTGAGACTAACACCACACAAGCTAAGCATTTACTGAAGCATCTCTCTTTGCAGAGGTCATTATCAGGTATGACTTGCTAAATGAAGTGATTATGTTCCTGCCTCTGACTTATTTGCCTTATGTCCATTAAGCATTGTAAAGAGAAGAGAATTCAGCAGAAGAAGCTTCAGGGAAATTTCAGCATGAAGTTTTCTTCTTTGGTGCAGCACGGTAGGACTCTCTTACCTGCACTTATGGGCTGGCATGGATAACACACTGGGGACAGCAACTTCTCTCTGACAAAAACACCTAGAAAAAACTCTCAAATTGAATGAAGCATTTGTAAGTTTACAAATGCTGTGAACCTTAAGTGCATCAATATAAGAATATAACACAAACACAAAGTCTAACATTTAGAGAAGAAGGGACAAAAGCAGAGGAACAAACAAAGATAAAACATCTAAGAATACCCAAGAGAAAGATTAGCTTTAGGGATTTTTCACTTCTATTTAACATTAAATGAAAACTCCAAAATACATCTATCTCAGCACCTGTCTTAAAAGAAAAGAAATGTCTGGGTTTGTGTATACATGATGCCCCCATGTGTGCCTGCTTGCATGGGTGCATGCAAGTCAGCACCTCCTGCAGTCCCCAAGTACCTGAGCACTGTGAAATGAACAGTCCAGAACTGCTTTCCTTGCTTGAAATCTCACTAAACCAGTGAATTCTACTGAGGGACTTGCAGAGCTGGATGCCCAGGAGACTGAAATTGATTGACAGAACCCTAAGGACTTCCACACCCTGTGTTATCCAGCCTGCCAGTGCATTTATGTGGCATGAGACTGAGGTTCTATGGAGCACAGTCAGGGCATAAAGAGCTTTGAGTATACACGGCTTACCACAATAATGTTGGAAGACTGTCCCAGGTGCAGAAAGACAAACTTCATGTGACTTGTATTACACTTCCTGGCTGCCCTGATTGCTGGAGAGAACATGCTGTCAGCTGGGCAAAGATGGGCACTTCACAGGTGTTAGCAGGCATTCTTCCAGGAGGGAGGCACAAACTGAACCGGCATTAGGGGACCATGGCCTAGACAAGAGAGAAAGAGAGAGAGAAAGTAAGAAAGAGAGAAGGAAAGCCAGAAAGCCAGAAAACAAGAAAGAAAGCAAGAAAGTTGTTGAATTGAGAACAGAAACACATGGCCATCTACTGCTGTCCTCATACACATTTCTTACAAGTAGTTCATATTTAGTACCACAGAAAGAAACCAGAAAATCAGAATGGCACTTTGCATGAAGTTTTTTAGCTAGTCCTTGAGAGCAGTTATTTTCTTACAAGCAGTGAACAGATGCTCCCCAACTGCTGTGTGCAGCAGTGTTACACGGCTGGGCCAGGAGATGGCAGATTTTTGTCAGACAACAGCAGGGAGCAGGTCAAACACGAGCAGGTTTTCAATATCAAAAATGTCTTTGTACACATGTTTTTATAAAGGTAAAAAAGGAGCCCTGATTAAAAGAATTAAACAGACAAATGTTAAAAAGGGCACATTCTTTTAGCCTCTCGTTCAGATTAGGAATTACTGACAGAAGAGTTAAAAAAAATGTTTGCAAATATTTCATATTCTGCAGTATATGTTTTTTCCTACTGCACATTTTATGATAAGAAGATAAATTAGAGTATATTTTTACAAAAATGAGGAAGAGAGTAAACTGTCCCAAAGGCAGCTACGATACTGAAGATATCTTAGCCCATTTTAGACTGTATACGTACAATTTCTGTCATGCAGTATAAAGTTGCATACACTTAAAAAAAGCTGTGTCTGCTTATGAGAGAGAAAAATTCCTGTCTTACACTAGGGAAATGTGTACTGGGTTTTCATGTATCACTAATATGATTCATTTGGATTGTATACAGAACCACACCTGCTCCAGAGCCACTTTTCTAGTTTCTAGGCAGAATCAAGGTATAGGGTAAGCTCTTCAGGAAAAACAGATGCTGTCCTAGTGACTTGCAGAACTAAAGCTGTAGTTTCAACCAAGAAAAATAATGAGTAGCAAGCTAATGCTACTTATTCCCTTGATGTCCATCTTTAGCACCATATAAAGCTTTTTGGTGAAAGACTCCAGATATGCAGAAGCTTGGTGGTGTTTTATGTTAGTGGTGCATTGATCAAGATTCAATTTACCATAGATTCACAGACAAAAAAGGAATTATTATTCAAAAGAGATGCTGACCCAAATTCAGCCAAAGAATTAAATATGATTGCACTGTCTCATGTGTTCTGAACATTAAAGGGTTTTTTGCACTGTGCTTGTATTTTGGTACTTGTGACATGAAGCCTTCCAAACGGTGCCATAGCTAATCAGCCTTAGAAGAGCAGAAAGTTTATATTTAATATTATTGTTTTTAATAAAGGTACAAGTCACGAGAAACACTAATCTACATATGAAAAGCATCATGTCTGCAAAGCCACAGTGTGAGTCACAGGATCAAGTTAGTGGCAAAAAAAAAAAAAAAAAAAAAAAGTCAACAATATTATATAGTGACATAATAATATAATTTGTCAGACACAAATTAATCTTTCCTGTCCACTCAGTTGCACTGGTCAGGCCTCCTAGCAGTAGTATTTCCTGTTTGGGTACCTCAAGAAAGATGCGGACTCATTGGAGAAAAGCCAGAGGAAAGCTTTAAGTATGCTCAGATATGGGAAGGGAAATCTGAAAACATTAGTCTGGTGAAAGCATAAGAGAATCATAACAATACACAAGTGTGCAAAAACTTGCTGCAGAGAGGAAAGGGACCAGTTCTTGCATCCACTAAGCATGAATATCAACTGCAATAAGATTCTTCTCATATACAGAAAAAATCATTTCAAGACATTAACAGAGAAGTGCTGGAACGGATCAGCTAGGGAAGTCACGGGCTTTTAAAAAGAGCTTGTAAAATCATCTGCCAAGAGTGGTAGAGGTAGAATTGATCTTTCTCCTCTGGAGTTCCCCCCAGTCTTACTTTCTGTGACGACTGTGCTGATCCAGTTCTTTCACAGCTCTCAGCTTTTTTTCAGCAGACAATGCTGGTTTCAAGGACTGGCAATCACAGGGAAATCCTGGAAACCAGCCAAGGGAAATCCTACACTCATCAAGCTTCCATTATAGGCAGGCTTCAGTTAGCCCAAATATATCATTATGACTACTCCTTAAGCACCTGCAGTTGCAAAACACAAATAATAATTTTATAATAATTAAGTTTTGTGAATGTTGATGGTATCTTTGTGGAAGCAGAGACGTCAAAGTGGGAACTGAACTATGAGATGTTTATAATTAGTTTCATTACAGCAACATGAGCAGTCTGGCAACACACAGACAACTGCTGTGGCCAGGAAGTACCAATATTTTCATGTGAAGGAGAAATTGGAAAAGCACCCTAGCAAAACGAAGTGTTTGAACCAATGTCACGCAAGAGGCCAAGCGGCCTGAGCCCAGCGCTGATTGCACAGACAGACTGGCGGCTCAGCCCCACCATTGGACCGGATTCCTGTGAGAACCCAAAAGCTGCTTCCTAAATGCGGTCAGCGCGGAACTTCCTCTTGGGTTGAAACCAGCAGCGGCCAGGCAGGCCGGCAGAAGGTGCCGGAGGACAGACAGTGTTTTACCGCACCGCCGGCCCTGCAACGCCGCTCCTGGCGCATCCCTCAGGGCAGACTTGCGGGAAGGGATCCCACGGGCATCCAGCACGCAAAGACAGAAAGGCTGCAGCGGGTCTGTAGCCCTCACGTGCTCAAGAACCAGAACCACTGTACCAGCCTTAAATGGTGAATACCTGCAGTGGTGAAAATGCACCCTTTTCCTAGAAACGACCTCTGCCGTGTGCCATGGCCGCGCTTGCCCCTCTGCTCCCCCGGATAACGGCCCGCGTTGCTCCCAGTGCTTATGAACGTGGCCCTGCGATGGCACCCGGCGAACGCGGCTCAGCTGCGGCGAGCACGGCGCTAGCCAGAGCGGGGCAGGGCTGAGGGGACAGGGACCCCAGCGCGGGGCAGGGCAGGGCTCAGGGGACACGGATTCCAGCGCGGGGCAGGGCACGGACACGGCTGCAGGGACAAGAACCTCAGGGCTGCCACCGCCCGCCCGCCTTCACCTGCCCGAGGCGGGGCTCCCGCGGTGGGCAGGGCCGGCCGGAGCCGCTGGCCCCGGGCTCCGCCGCCGGCTCATGCGCAGCCGCCGGGGATGGCGGCGGCGATGGCGCCGCGGGTGCTGCCGCTGCCCAGGCAGCACTCCTTCAACCCGCCCACCGTCCTCAACCCCTTCGTGCACCCGGGCCGCCTCAGCGCCGGCGACAAGCTGCGGGTAAGGCTGGGGGGGCGGACGGGAGAGGCCTCCGGGGCCGGGCCGCGCTGCCCTGGGCTGGGATGTGCACGGGAGCGCGGCGGCGGGGCGGGCACGGCACCCCCGGGCACGGCTCAGCCGGGGCGCGGCTCTGAAGCAGCGCCCCGGGCCTCCGCGGGGCTGTCAGCGCTGCGGGCGGGGGGCACCGGTCGCTTCCCAGCCCCCTTGCCAGGGCAGAGCGCAGTGTGAGCGATGGAGGTTTGAAAGTGCCGCCGGCAGCCGGGGCTGCGGGGCCCGTCCTGCCCAGCACCGCCCGTGCCCAGCACCGCCCGTGCCCCGCGCCCGCAGGGCAGTGGAGCAGCCCCGGCTCTGGTTCCCATCTACAGCTCCTGCCTTTGCTGGGAACAGGCTGATAGTGAGAGCATTTCCTTCCCCTGCACGGCATAGTTTGCTTCCTGATCTAATCTAGAGAGCAGATACACGAGGAAGCTGTGTAAACGGTCCAAGATGTAAAGGGTGGTCAGCACAAAAAAGTCGTTGTTTTTGAAATTAAGTTCTTCAGAGTCCACAAACTACATGCTTGCTTATTGCATACACAGAGGCTTACTGACTTCAAACTTAAAACTTTTAACACAAGATTTAAAACAAGCTTTTGGAAATATTTGCGCAATCACTGCTGATAACACATCACTCCTAGAGAAAACAGGGATCCTGTTTCAAGAATTAAATACTACCCATCAGTCAGTCATGTCAAATGCCTCAGCTCTAGAGTTAAGATGTCCACTTCTCTCTGATATGAAAAGCTAAAACAGAAGATAACTTTTTCAGTCATGCTGTTTCAGATGCTTAACTGGCTTTAGGCTGATATTAAGCTTGGGAGGTGGGGAGTGAATCTTTTGGCTCCATATTGCATGGTGTACAACAAAAAATGGTACTCCATATTCCACTGGGTCACTGACTGCTGTCACTGGGTGAATTGAATCAGGCCTCTGAGCTGAGTGCTGTCCCAGTATGACTTGTGTACAAGCACACATAAGACTTACAGGATACTCATACAACTAAAAAAAACTTTGATTTTTAAAACCATTCTTTAAAAATTACCTGATGGACTAAACATGAATATATGATTGAGGACAATGAGGACATCAGTGTGTAGGTGAAATTACAGCATTTTCTGCTGATGGTTATAAATATTTGAACTGACATACAACTAAATATTTTATGTTTAATATAGATCTTCCTCCAGTTATAAACAATGTTTGCCCTGAGGGTAGCTGGGTAGAGGAAATGTGAGAAACCCAGAAAACAATTTCAAGTCCTTTTACCCCCTATGCTTTACTAGCAGCTTGAAACACATTTCAAGTGCATCTGAATCAGTAGCTTTAGGCATGAACCCTGAAGAAACCAGTTTCTTAATGCGGTTCCAGAAATGGACAGCTTTCTGTGCTGGCTATCCTTTCTGGAGGATGCACAGACTACTTTCAAAAGCTTGCATTTTTAAGTTACTCCATAATGCACCTGTAAGGAAAAGCACCCATCTGGGTTAGGGCCTGGTGCTAGTGAGCTGAGGAGCAAAACTGTCACAGAATTATAAGGCAGAAAAACACACAAGAGAGAACCCTTTTTGTTTTGTGGTTTTCTCCCTTTTGTTCTTTTCCCTCTATGGTCATAAGGACTGGGATACTTCCTACTGATTGCTTTGTCCTGTGAACCTCTGCTCCTCTCTTGCTCAGCACTTCCAGTCAGACCAGCTGGAAATCAAGGCCTTACCAGACGGTGTTACTATAAACTTCAGAAAAGGGAAGTCTCCCTTCTCTTTCCATTCACAAGTGTAGTGTTTCTCCATTCTTGCATGTTACAGATAGTCTTGTTATGTCTTGCCACTCTGTACTATTCCTTTAACATACTCCAATAGAAACATACAATTTCAAAACCTTCTTTCTTTGGGAGTCCACAGCAGGATTTCCATATATTGGTGACCTTGAATGAAAGGGTGGTGTGTGCCTGATGAATGGAGCTTGAAAGTGGAACAGGGTAGCTGTTTGCATTGCATTCAGCTTCAAATATAAAAACAGGCAGACTGAGAAGTGGAGTGAGAAGATTTTAAAATGTCTTGCCAGTCCTTGTTAATAGTTTACAAGCCACCCTTTATTTGTCATTTTTATTTGTCATTCTTTAGAATGTGCAAAGCAAGGATCAGTTGGGCTATGCTAAACATATTCATGTGCCAAATGATTTTAAAACAGTTGTCAAATACTTCTGGTTTCCATCCTCTGACTGAAGTTGGCTGCAATTCAGTGTTGAGATTTTTCCTGGGTTTTAGTTTTAGTTCTTTTGCTCCTGATTGCTCACTTGCTGTCCTAACTTCTGAATTGCAAAATGCAAAGCACAAATTCTAGTTAAGTCGTTACTGGATTCCAATTTATTCAGAAGAGATGCTCAGTGGACTTCTGCAATGGTGAACTATGTAATACCACAACCAGCATGCTAAAAGTAGTGTTTTTGGAAGCAAGCAGCTGGACTGCCTGGCAGAGCTGTGACATCCTCTGGATGCCCTGTGTGTGCTGCTGGGGGGCACAATCCAGCTGATCACAGCTTCTGATGTCGAAGTATTTCAGTGGGAGTTGGGCTTCATTCTGGTCCTCAGCCTGCTCTGCTGCTGCTTCCTAGATAACTTGACAGCAGCTGAAGTTGAACAAAATTTCATATGGAATTTTGTGGCTTTCTGATAGACCTGCTTTTCCACTTTCCAGGTTCCTACCGTCAGTGGAGGTATAATCCCATATATTGATCAAGGATTAGTCAGCTATGTGAGTGAGACCTGGACTGCCAGGACTGCTGCAGTGACAGGATTTGCAGTTACTGCAGACACAGTAAACAGAAAGTACATGGGTGATTCAGTATGTAGGAAAAAGTTCTTTGGATGACTCAGAATAATTCCATCTTGGTGATTACTGCACAGAAGCTGGAATGGCTCTGATCCTTCTGAGCAGTAATCAAACTTTGTATTTTTCTCTGTATGTTTTTCTCCTATGCTTTCCCTTTTCTAGTCTACCTTGACCTTTCTCTTTTCTGTCCTTTTCTTGCCCTACTCTGCAGCTGATGGAGCAGAAACCAACTCTGCCTCATTACACAGTGACCTAGAAAGCCAATAACTTGCATCAGCAAATCAGTACCACCTGTGCATCTGCCTAAAATAGATTAATGAATTTATTAAAGTTTTGAAGAAGGGATTGTTTTGCTTTTGCTACTGCATCCTTTACTTTTCATTTTAGGTCAGTACATATATATTCTTTTTTTCATGAAGAAAAATATTATCTTAAGTTAAATGACACTGATTATGCTTACACTGCCCATTTTGGATAACTGAATGCAGCTGAAATGGACTATAGATAATAGTAAAAGAGGATGCATATAGAGGAAAAAAAAAAAAACAAATTTAATTTTGGGAGACAAGCAAGGAGTCTTTGTTGGTTTATCATCCTTCCTGACTTTGAACACAACTGGCACCAGAGTGAGTGGAGGCAATAGATCTGTAGGGTCAAACCTGTCATGCTCATTTCTGTGATCTGGAGCAGTCCTTTACCTGTTGTCCATAAAGTTATGGTTAAAAATCCGTAGCTAGTTACACAGAACTGTTAAATAAAAGTAAGAAATAAGAAATAATAAGTAAATACTTATGTATTCAGATCTCTCCTGGAAACACAGTGTATGGCAGTGCTTGCAGAACATAAACATCAACACAGTGTACCTGCTTATCGTGCTTATCTTAATTTACTCTGTGTATCCACTGTCATGTTTGGTGTGTTGTCACTGTGCCTGTGGTAACACAGAAGCGAGTCCTGAAGGTCCTAAATTCATCTTAATCCTCATCAATGTCAAAGGGTTTAGAGCCAGATGGCAGAGCCTCTCCTGAATATTGACAAGAGGAGGGTAAGCAGACATTACATGAAGATGGAAGGGATTTGGTGGGAGGGAAAGGACTGTGTTGGTGAAAGGAAAATTAGAAGCAACTGGCTATCAAAAAATTGTATAAAGTATACACTAAGGTGCTTATTTTCAAATATACTACCCTTGTTCCTTTTTGAAGAAAAGATGTAAATCAAAATCCACTATGATGTTAATAATCACGGCTCTAGGAGGTTGCAAACTATTTTGTAAAACTGACAAAAAGCCTTGCTTTTTCTGCACAGTAAGAGCCGATTGTTAAAGAGGTGACTAGAAAGGTTGATTTTGAGAGAGGAACACTCTTGTTCAGTTGTAGATTTTCTTAAAAACCAGTAAAGCATAAAATGTAGTAAGCTCACAAGATTAAGTTAAACTCTCTTAACTCTCCCTCAGTAACTTCTCCCATACACTTGAACTGGTGGACCTGTCAGTCTGTGACACACTCTCATATAAGTTTTGGGGGACTTGAAGAAACAGTCCCAACAAAATTTAAAAAATCACTATTACAGTTCTTCTGGGGTGTGTTTTGTTTTGTGCATAGGTTTGCAAACAAACTGGTCCTCATCAGTGAGAGGCAGCTGAGCTGGATTGGTGCCAAAGGCAGTTGAACCCTCTATGGTTTCCCAGGAATCCTGGGCTCTGACCTGCTCACACAGCTCACCTGCCTCCCAGCCCCAGCCTTGCTCAATCTGCACAGTGCTTGTTGCACCATAAAGGCCAACCTTCAGGATGCACTTTCTAACCTAATGGCCTGGGGTAAAACAATTAAGAATTTCTTCCTGTCCTGCCCTGTACCAGAGCTGCCTGTGGTGCAACATGGTGCCAATACACCTGTTTCCTGGAGCTATGCATGAAAACACACAAGCTAAAGATTCCTTTGGGAGGGCTGGGGATGATGTTTGAGGATTATTTGCAATCAGGGCAACTAAAACTTTGGTTTTGCTTAAGCCCCAACTGGCTGGGAAATGATGTTGTGTTGTGTGTGCACAGCTCCCTGGAGCAGTAGTGAGGATCACTTGCAGCAATATTGTGACTCAACACAAGATTTGTCGTTTGAAAGGGCAAGAGTACAATTAGTCATCCTAATGATCCCACTTGGCTTCTAGATAGGCAGCTACTGATAGAAAGCTCTGTAGTGGAGATATGTGTCATTTGGGCAGACTCATCTGAGCTGGTTGTGTGCTGCAGACCAGGACCAAATATAAACTGGAGCCAGCAAACTTAGTTTACCCTCTGTGTCTATCTACATCCAAGTCAAAAACGTAAACAGTCAGATATTCCAGTTCTTTCTGAAATGGGAACTCAAAAGTGAAAATGCAATACCATTAATTACTTCCCATAAGAGCACTGGAATCACTGACGTTTTCCTTACTAAATCACAAAGCAATAATGGTAGTACTTTAAAATCCTTGTAAAGTAACTACACAGATAGCAGAGTAATTTCTGTTGATACAGTTTCTTAAGATTTTTCACCTCTTTTTTTCCCAGACTCTTCTCCAGGGGATTATTTTGCTTCCCCTCCGTGCCATATGCATCGCATTCATTTTACTGCTAGCTTGGCTCTCTGCATCAATTGCAACTTGCTGTCAGCCTGGAAGAGGATTTCTGCCACTGCAGGGATGGAGAAGGTGAAAAAGTGATCAATATTTGTGAAAACTAAGCTTATTTTTTTTTCCCTAATAACATAAAGCAAGGGTCTAAAGCTTTTTTTTTTTCTTTCACTCCTCCTTTCTGTTAAAGAGGATTCCTCAGGGTTTTTTACCCATTTCTATGCAGCAAAATTTTAATGAGTGTGTTTTACAGCAATGGTGGACCTTTTAAAACAGGTAGATTTTCAGTTGTCTTCAGACAAAAAAAAAATACAAAAACATTTATAGACTATCTGTAAGCCAGGAATTACTTAAATTATAATCCTAGCAGGAATATTTGAGAAAAGAAATTCATTAAGCAAGTATTTTGTAACATGACATAGGCTGAGCTCCTGTGTAGCCTTTGTCACTTCTGCTATGCTATGTTTCTATGACAAAATTAGCTTTGAACAGCTCCTCTCAGCTGCACTGCCCTTGAAGTAGTATTTCACAGCTTCTTCTGTGAGTTCTGGGTTTCAGTCACTCACTTCTGACCTCAAAGTACTGAAGTTCCCTTCTAGGCACGATGCACTGCAGCTGCAGGAGGAGGATGAGACAGGGGAGGTGAATTCTAACAAGACCAAAATGTTAGGGAGAGTCCCATGAAAGGAACGTGTGCCCTACTGTGGTAACACATTCCAGTAAGGAAAAACTGCAATTTAATCTTTCTTGTTTAAAACTGATAGTAAAAAACCAGTATCAGTTACGTAAATTCTTACAGAAAGGACATTAAATCTGCTAATTAATCCCCTCACAATAGTGTTATGGTACAATGCCATAAAATATGCCATGGGAAATAATGTACCTGGGAAGAGGGTTTCACAAGGTGCTGTACATTGCCTTATCTTCCATCATGAAAAGGTGATGTCCTCTTCCCTACTTCCCCTTCAGCCCTACATTTTGCTGGTGAGGAGCATTGCTACCCTGTGTGGGGCCCCAGTGCTGGTTAGAACAAGGAAATCTGTTAGGAGCTTTTCTTTTAAAGTACAAAATGAATACTGACTGTAAGCAGGATGATATTTTTGTGTTTCTGTTTACAAGGAGGATGATCCAGACAACCCTCTCCAGCCTGACTCGCATGGCGTACTTCGTGATGGGATTCCAAGTGAAAGTGAAAGGGAAAGTAGCGAGTCTGCAAGAAGCCCCCATCTTTGTTGCAGCTCCTCATTCAAGCTTTTTTGATGCCATTATTTGTGCCCTGACTGGAATGCCATCCATAGTGTCTAGAGCAGAGAATTTGTCAACTCCAGTATTTGGCAGTAAGTATTTATGAAAAAAAAATTAAAAGTTATGAGCCAATGTCTCAACATTGGGCCAAAAATTTTATCTCCTAAAGTGATTCAAGGATGGACTTTCAAGCTCTTTGGCTTCCAAAGATACTGACAAATTATTTCCAGTGAGATTCCTATGACACATTATCTTTCTGAATTGGTAAAAATGCCTAGAAATTACGCTGTTTCTTTTCAGGTATGAAATACAATATCATTTTGAACTTGTTTTATAGTGAAAATATGTTTTGCACCTGCTCAGGTTGGAAGCTTTCTCTTTAATTCTCCCAGTAGTAGCTCAAAAAATCTGTTCCACTGCTGTCTTTTAGCAGTGTGGCTCACAAATGTGAGTGAAGGTCATTTCAAAACAGACCCAAACTAGGGTAGTCTGGAAAATACCACATTTATAAGATTAAACTTGCAGGTACTGTTATGGATTTTTTAATGGGAGCAAGACCAGGAAGGAATAAAAGAGGAGTTACTCAAAAAGGAAATGCAGGGAATGGAAAAGATCAGATGAGTCATGCTTCTATTATTTTCTCCTCCTTCTGGCACAAAAAGAATCCCCATTTGCATTATTGCTAGAATCAGCTGTAGACTTTCTGCTGGCTATACAGGAACCCAGAAATAAACAGAGTAGGCAACACAGCAAAGTGTTTTTGTAGAAAAGAAATGATCAGAGAGTATATTGATTTTAGCTTAAAAGCATAGGACTGGGGCAGAAAAGATAATTCTTTGCCAGATTTCTTATCATAAAGGTCCACACATTCTGATGTAGACTTCTGATTAAATGAGGGGATTTTATCTGTAATTTACATTGAAGCTGTGCATGGTTTGAAATGGAAAAGGGAAGGCTAAAACTACATTTTGGGTGCAGTCTGCGTAAGTTAGGCCTGAGCATGGCCCATGAGCTGACCCAGTCAGGTCACTCTGTTATAATTGTGTGGAAATGCTTAGAAAAGTAACAGCAGTATTTTTGGAATGTGTTTGGGTGAATTTTGCATGTCTATAACTACTGTAAAGCTCCTCAGCTGGCAGGCTGGGTACATCTTCTGTGTCTTACTTCCCGTTCTGCAGGAAGAGAATAAAAACACTCTTATCAATGCAGTCTGAAAGTTGTTTGTGTGGAGTCTCCTAGTATAACAAGTTTTTGCTCTAAGGAAGCCTTGAACCCATGTGTTTTCTAAGCACTAGTATAAAGCAAAATTTTATTTTAATCTGTTTCACAGCAATTTTAAGTTCCCTTCAGCCTGTAGCAGTTTCTCGTCAAGACCCTGATTCACGGAAGAACACGGTTGCTGAAATTACGAGGCGGGCATTATCAAGAGGCCAGTGGCCACAGGTAAAAAGTACACTGACTTCTCTTCTATCATGTATTCCTGTTCATTGTGTATCACAATAGCACAAGTGACTAGCTGGATAGGATTCTTAAAATGTCCAGAAATGAAGTCAGCTCTCAGGTATGTGACTGGGTTAAGAAGGGAAAAATCTGGTGTCCAGAAGGAGTTTTATTGTGACAAATGGATCAGTTAAATCCAGCCAGTACCAATTGCTGTTGCAAATGGAGATGCTCTTGACTGTCTTCCCTTTTCAAGTCCTGACATGCTGCCCTCAGTGTAGCAGAGGAATTGTATTGGTATTTGTGGATCATCTGAAGCTGCATGTTCACAGCAGGTAGAGGATGAGCAGTTGATGAGATGGGTAACCCAGAGTGGCCAAGATCAGTACAAACAGTACTTTAGCTCTAAACTTCAGTTTCTCACATAGAGTATAGGCGAGGTGGAGCTCAGTTCACTCTTCAGGTTAATAATGCACTAAACCCAAGGTTTTAGATTGATCTGAGCTGTGGAAGGATTTTGACATGGAAGCAACAGTTACTGCTTCTGCAGTGTTTCCCATAGTCATTGCTCAGCAACAAGCTGTTCTGCTTCCAGGTCCTGGATGGCTTTCCATCTGGAAGAGCTAATGGGGCAGGGGCTGATCAGGAGTGAGGAAAGTGTTGAGGCAGCAGCTCTGCTGTTTATAGGAAAAGCAGAGGCATGGGATGGAAATCCATATCCTTTGGAAGAAGAAAGGCTGGGAGTAGTTGTGCATCTACTGACATCTCATTTGGGAGTGCCTTTCTGCTTTCTTCTTGTTGCATTGATTCTGGTCTCACATTGCCATCAGCTACTATGAATGCGATGTCATTGCCACGCTGCTGGACAAAGCCAGTCAGTGATAGTATAAAACCTTCCTCCAAACAGCTCAGATTTGTGTATAAACTTATGCTCTGTAGTTTGAATTATCTCTTGACTTGTTTTCTTGGGAGTTAATTTACTTAAAATAAAAACAGAAAGTGACTGGTTCAGTAGCTGAAGTCACAAGGTCTCTTTAGTCATAGTTCAGTAACCCCTAAATGACTAAGAAAAATTAACTTTTCTTTCACTTTTGTTCCAGTGAGTGGCTTTGAGGAAAATTAAGAGGCAAGTGAAAATAATAGACTTCAGTAGGAGGCATCTGGGACAGCTAGACCTGCTGTTTACTGCTCTACTTTCTGAACAGTGTAGAAACAGAGACCATTCAAGTAGGGAAGACCAACACTTGCCATTTTTTTTGTAATGGCATTATTTACACATTTCATATATTTTTATTTCATAAATACCTTCTAAAAGCTTTTTTAACATTTAGGGTACTTGGACTCATAAATGTATTTTTCTAAGCTGCTCTAAATAATTTTAGAGCCTCCATTATTTTTTTAAAATCCGTCAGTTAAACATGCACATGCCAATTTTTTGTTTAATACTGGGCTTAGAGACTACACTGGTGCTCATGATTTGCTAAACTGTTATGGATGAATGCCATGGTAGACCTGATCTCTGCTGAAAGAAGCATGGAGAGGAAAGGGAAATGGGCTCCTGCACCAGCGCTGCACTTGGAATGAAACCTAGATATGTATTGTGGTGTAAATAGATCATGAGTCAAGTAATCTGGGAATCTCCAAGACTGAGTCAGCAGTACAACTGAGGGTGTCACTGGGTGATTCCTAGTCCTGTGCCCTGGCCACACTTTCTGATTACAGGATGTGTCGTGGAGGACTGGCTGTAACTTGCTGTGTGCAGTTGCCTCTGTCATACCCTTGAACAGTCTTGTGTCCCTTGGGTGTGACCTTCTGAGGCTTCAGCTAGCCTTGACCTGTTCATTCCTACTGAAGTGGGAGCACACCTTGAACACTTGATCCAGACCACTTTGTGCTGGAGAGTTTTTAGAATGCTGCTTATGATCCTGTAGTGTTATGAGAAATACAAAGCTTGTGTTCCATAGGGGGCCAGATTCAGTGTGTCACATTGCAGTTCACAGTGCACTTAATGTACTAGCTCAGACACTAATTCAAAAACCTTCTGGGTGTTGGTGTGTCTGAGTCACTGGGGTTCAGAGGCTGCTGTGGAGTGTAGTGCCTTCAGAGCTCTGCCTCACAGCACATGCCTTCTCTGCCTTTTGCTCTGCTGCTCAAGCTGTGATCTCATCACAGCTGGCATCTCACTGATACCATCTCTGCCTGTAAATGCCCAAGTACCTCACGCACTTCCTTTCAGCCCAGACTCCTATATTTATACACCTAGAAGCTCAATAAGGAACTGCTGTCAGAGGAACAACTCTGTTATTATTAACACTAAAATTACAAGTGAAAGACTTAAAGCCTTTAGTATTTCTGAACTGGTAAAGGCCTTTCCCCAGAACTCCTTTCTTAGAAAGCATTGGTTTCCAAATCAAGATGGACCAGGTTAAAAATGTTGTGAGCATCCTTCATTAATGTTTGTTTCCTTTGGAAACAGTAATGATATTCTTGTAATACAGTACAACAGGTCACAGAGCTTGCATAATGTCAACTTGTGCATAACAGACAGTAAAGTATAATCCTTTTATGAAATATATGTGTGTGTATATATTTTCTCTCTCTTTAAATCCAAGATACTGATTTTCCCAGAAGGCACCTGCACAAACCGATCCTGCCTGATCACATTTAAACAAGGTGAGAGATTTTATCCCATTGTTGTTGGAAAAAAATATGTGACAATAATTTGATAGTTGTAGTAAGGACTGAACTGGGGAAGGTACATCATCTACAACAGCACTGTAGTAATCCCTTACATTCTTAAAGTTTCAGCGGCACTAAACCCACTCTTTTATACTAGTCAGCTTGCTTCCCTGGTTTGTGATATTGTGTAGGATGCAAAATATCTGTGACTTATATGATTAGTTAGTTGGGGGATATTTCTGGTTGCAGTTTTCATCTAATTTAGTTACTCAGAAACTCAACTGTAATTGTTATGAGATGAATGTATGAACTTACATGATGTTCTTTTATCTCAGCTAAGAGTTGGGCTGTCTTAGATTCCTGTACATTTTGCCATGCAAGGCTCAGCAACCAAGTTACAAAATGTCTTTGCACAGTGCTTAGCAAGCCAGGACAACAAATCATTTTTAACACAGAAGCATATTTCATTGCATCATTGACCATTAGATTGCTGTGCTGCCCTTCAGTTAAGAAAGGAAAGCAACCTGACTTAAAACTGTTTTACAGTGTCTCGGGTAGAAGTGCTACAAAACCATTACTACATGCTCAGATCTGTGTCACTTGTGTTGATCAGACCACAGTGTGATTCAGGAAATGCTCAAAAGCCTTGTGAGCACCTAATCCTTTGAAATTAATGCCTGTCAGTGGGGAGATAATGCACAGAAAATGAGTTTGAATAGTCCAGGGATCTTAGGCAGCCTTCTCCTTGAGATGGAGCCGAACTCTTTTCTGTCCTGACATCTTGCTGGTATTGCTGCTGATTTAAAAACAATTAAAAAAAGCAAAGACCCAACCTACAATATACATAAAACCCAAATCAAGCAACAAACAAAAAACTGAAGTAGAACACTTCTCATTCTCCTTGCGTTTTATGAAGTGTCTCCTTCCAGGTAATGTTGTCTGAAATAAAACTCCCAATTGCTGTATTAAGTTTAGTTGTAATAATTAGTTCTAATTTGTGGCTGCAGGTGCCTTTATTCCACGAGTCCCTGTCCAACCTGTGTTACTCCGATACCCCAACAAGCTGGTGAGTAGAACATTCTTCTGTTACTAACTAATAATGCAGAAGGCAAAAGTCTCGCTTAAGTGGTACCTACAATAAATACTTTGCATTGTCACTGAAGAATATTGTCTCAAGTTTCAGCATGGAAGAGCTCCTAGAAGCAGCCAGGCTTCCCAAGTGTCACCATGGTGTAGTGGCAATTCTGACTGAAAAATTACTGCTGGGCTTCTTAGCTAAAGAGGGGAGACAGGAAAGTATTGCAGCGGAAGTTGAAAACTTCCTGCAGTGCCACAGAGTCAGTACTTTGAAGTCTAAAATGGACACAGCTTCCCTATTAGTCATCATTTTTTGGTTAACCTCAAGATAGCCTTACTGTAAAGGGACTTGCAAAGTCTCTGAACAGAAGCAAAGCTGAGCCATGCATACATCCAACCCCACTCCTCAGGAGAGCAGCTTTGCAGATGTTCTTTTCCATGCAGCATTCCTTGTGCAGCTCCACTTTACTGCACCTGTAAGGCTGTGACCTTTTCAACTTTTTTAAAATGGCCTGGTCATCCAACAAATCCAGAGAAGACCAAACTTCCACTTCCTAATACTTTTCTTAGGATTGAAAATATGGTTGCAATTGTTGTTATTTGCAAAGACGCCTTTGTGTAATCCTTTTACAAATGAATGTCAAAACCACTCAAGGGGATTGGTATCACATTTCACTGATAAGATTTAAAGATCTGCCTGTACACACTGTAAAAATAGGAAGTAATAAACACAGAGAGAAAAAAAAAAGAAAAACTAAACATCAAAGAACAAGCATGATAAATTATGCAGAAATGTCTTTAAAAACTAAATGAGACGTATTTATGAGAATGCCTCTCTAAAGGGACTAGTAAGACCCACTGACAAAGTCTTACTAATTTTTCCCTACTTCTGTTGTTTAGATCAGAGTGAATGATTTACAATATCTAACTATAAATGTTATTCCCAATTGTTTATAAAAGTCTGCTGTGCTTATTTCCAAATTTTTAAGGCAAGGAATCCTATTTGCCTTTTCACCTTTATTTATTTTCACTACAGGCCTACAAAGACATCATCCGCTTTTACTAAACTTGTGCCTGTTTTAAATTGTAACTTATATGCTCACTAACTTTCATCTGGTTTTGTCATCCATTTCTGTGTTTTATTTTTTCCTTAGGATACTGTGACCTGGACATGGCAGGGCTATTCATTGTAAGTTTCTTAATCCTACTGAATATTACATACAGAAATTTTTCCCCTGTTGCTAAACAGTCTGCCAAACAGATTCCACTAAGCCAAGACACATGTTCTTCTAGATCTGTTTTTATGAGGGGGAAATACCTGGGGATAATGCTGTCATGCAGTAGATTTCGTATCTGAATGGCTAGAGAAAGGGTTGTTAGAGGAAAGTACTGTTTCCAGTTCTGCCACTGTTTTTTTTTTCATTTTCTCCTGATTTGTACATTACACTAGAACAAAGGAAAGGAGTATTAAAGAACCTTCACAACTGCACTGAAAATATGTTTGGAAAATGCTTTTCACTTTACAAACATGCATTAAAATGTGCATTTTCAGAATCCATATACCACATTTTCATGTGGAATATGTAGTGTATCTGAGTACAGTAGTCCTGATTTACTAATGTTTGTAAGGCAGCTAATTTTGAAACACACCTGGACTAGTGGAACAGATCATAAGCACCTTCTAAGCCGTCCTTATAAATACATATATACACACACACACTTTTTTTATGTATAATCTTATCATCTGCACACCTAGACAATGGACATGATGAAAATGTCCATTTCAGTTTCCCCAGATTTTTTGCTGTTACTACTATTGCTGGTACATTTATCAGCATACTGATACTAATGAACAGTGCAAATTCAGTACATACTACAGATTTCCTCTATGCAGGATTTACACTGAAAGATTAAAATAGAGCTATATCTTTGGTTATGATAGATAGAGTAGGAATAGGCAAAGAAAGAAATGAAATCAGAGGTATTCCCATGGGAGGTAAGAGGCTGCCCATTCACTCAGTATGGAGGAATGCTCTAAGCCTGGTGGCTGGATGGTGCCAAGTGAAGGCTCAAATCGAAACCTGTGAGCAGGTGAAAGGAATTGCTTAGCAAAATCATGATGAGAGAAGGGATGGATGGAGAAGAACCCATAGATTCTTAACAAAATTAACTGGAACCAGGAGAACAATATTCCCAGCACAAACATGCAGATGATAAAATGCAGAACTGTCTCACTCTTTGTAAAACTTCCTGGATATTGCGGCCAGGAAGGGACAGTACCAGTATCCTCAGAAACCTGACATAGTTCCTGCTTTCACTTACTACTTCTCCCTTACTTTAGTGCCTTGCTGGGAGGAATACCTGATGTTATGTGTTAGAAAATCAAGCATTAAGAGTGGACTTACGCAGAAGATAGACAGGATCCCATAGGTTCTCTTCCCTTTTCTTTTTTATTTTGTCCAAAACAAGAACAGGGAAAGACTGCTTGAAAGTTTTCTGTTATAATATACCTGCTGTAAAGATCAAATGCTAATTTCTGCTTAAAAATCACAGTGGAAAGAGCAAGTGAGAAGTAGAAGTGACTGTGCTTATCCTCTTCAGCAGTTTCTTCCTCCCCCTAGCTTATCTGTCGATCCTAAAATACATGACTTTTAAAAAAAGGACTGATGGTCCTGACCCTACAGGCACTTCATTAACACATCTGTGTAAATGTTACTATAACTTGCAAAATGACTAGCAAATACTAACAAATCCATTTCTGCATAAGTAAGTTATGGTCCTATTTTGCAGCTGAGAGAATAAAAGACAAAGCTACTTCTCAGAATCAAAGCTCTTAAAGTTTAAAATCCAGTATCCATTGACCTCCTCAAAGAGAGGGAGATGTTTTACTGGCCAGAGCTGTGCAGAATTGTTAATGTGCATGACAGCAGATAACAAGTTGCCTGGCCTGTGAGCAAGCAGCAGCTATATCCAGAAGCCCTGTTAGAAAAAATGTGAAGAGTAAGTTTTTGGGAAACTTCACTGCAAGATACTTAAAAACCTTGCTTAATATTGGCTTTGTTTTTTGTGCTTTAAAAAGTTTAATCTACTGACATCCAAATACTTTTGTTGTAAATAAGTAAAATTTTTTTTTCTTCCTCTTTGCCTGCAGTAAAGAGCTGTGCATAATGACATTGTGTCAGATCTTCACAAGAGTAGAAGTTGAGGTAAGAATTGGAAATACTTTTGTACTAAAATTCAGCAACCAGGGAATTTCTGCTTTAATATGAATGCATTATTCACATTATTAGTTATTTTTAGTGAACAATAAACAAATGGCTCAGAAACAAGAACAAGCATCACAGTAAGTAATAGATTTAATTTGTTGTCCATTTGTATATATCATTCTATCAGATGAGTTTCTAAGTCAAGATGGGAAGATGTACTTGCCACTCTGTCGGATAAGCAGCTGAGGGTGTGAGATCATGCAGCCACTGCAGGAGGTCAAGAAACCAAAGTCTTGCTCCTCAGCTGTTGTTTCTGGGAAACAGGTTTCATGAATAATTGTAGGGGGGGGGGGGTTTGAAGGGGATGAAGGTGATGTTTAAGCTGTCAGGAATTTACGTTGGTCTGTGAGCAAGACCTCAGCCTCAAGTGAAGTAATGACCACTTTGAAAACCATGACCATGTTTGCGTAGATAAACCTGGAGCTACGACTTCATCTCACCCAGTGATGACAGAGTTTTCTGTGTACTGTGTCCTTGTGCTTTCTCAGTTTAAGTGTTATGTGATTTCTGAAGGGGAGTTGTAATGACCAGGGACCTATTTCAGACCTTGAACAAAGCTGATAACTGCTTACAGAAGTAATGGAATCTCAAATATTCCTGTGAACAGCTGGACCTCTCCCCTCCTTACAGGAGAGACAACTTCTAATTATAAACAGAAAGTTGTTATGGTTATTTGACAGATAAGAAATTCCATAAACTCACTGGTTTTAATAATAAAGAGAAAGCACTCGTTAAAAGCAAATATTAAAAGACTGTTCAGGACAAACTGTGTTTATATGGGACAGTTAGCACTATAATAATGCATCACCAGCAATTGCAGTATAAAGCAACATACTGGCACATAATTAACAACTTTCTTCCAATGAACCATGAACAACGCCTCATTTTTGACTTGTTGTATTCTAGGAATTAAGGGCAGAGTGCAGAGCAGCAGAACTCAGACAAATTATAACCATAGCTGGGAAAAGGCACAGTGAACAGGGCTGTGAGCAAACACTGTAGCCTGAAGTAGAAAGAGCAAAGCACTCCTCCACACACACTACTTTGCAAACCAGGTGCTGGTTCATGCCACAATAGATAATGGTTCATCTAGAGGCTATTTAGTGAAAAGGTACTTCCAGGTTCTTACCTATTAATACTGAATCCTCAGTAGTAAACATGTTACCATTTACATAACTGGGGTGTCTCCTAGGTGTGGGAGGAGAGGGGGTTGTTGGGGATTTTTACCTTCTGCTTGGAGTTCCAAAATTGTATCCAGTCAGTGTGCTACTTACAACTCAGAACTATGATTCCTTAATGTTTTTGTCATGGGGGCATAATGTACAGGAAAGTTATCAGTCACGTGCTGACAGATACAATTAACAGGTACGAGGTGGGACTGCAGCGTGTATTTAAAACCATTAACACTCTCACATACACTAGTCCAATACATAACATCACTTAAAAAGGATCTTTGAAAAGAAGGGTGCAGTATTTCAAATTCACATTCTTACCAGTGCAGCATTTAATCTTCTAACTAAGTGTGTATTTATTATACTTTCCTTCTTTGGGGGGGTTAATTTTACATATTAAAGAAGCTTCTACCAATCCTTAAGAGGTAGTTTTGCAGTAGATCTCATTTATGTGGGGAGGGCAGAAGAGCCTGAGCAGTTCCTGAGGTGGCTGAGACCTCTAGCGTCCAGTCCTTTCATTGCATGGCTGATGTTTTTCTCCTGTTCTCTCGCACTCAAGCAAAAGTAAGAAATCGCTCATGTTCCTAATAAAGTGGTAACTCTTAAATTGATTGGATAACTCATCCCTTTCAGTTTCTGCCTGTTCATGTTCCTACTGAGGAAGAAAAGAATGATCCAATTCTTTTTGCCAACAGAGTCCGACAAACCATGGCAAAGTAAGTAATTGATCATCAATAAAACCTTTGATAACTGTTTTTTTATGTCCAGTAATTCCACATACAGCCTAGCCATAAAGTACAATTTAATCAAGTCCCAGGTACTGTATATAGGAATTGCTCTATATTTTCACTAAGAGATGTCAAACTCCTATACTAGACTACCCTGATTGTTTTTACATGGAGCATAAAGAAGGTTGTCTTACATTGGAACATAATATGTTCAATTCCTAGAAAACTGGAATAAAATGATCTCTTCTTGCTTGGCAAGTATAAGTGGGTGGTGGTTTCTTCATCAAAGTTACTGGGCTGCATTTACAAGATGGTAAATCTTAAAACCTCCTGGTGCTGCTGCCATAATGTAGTTTCCCAGTGTGGTTTCACAGTTTCAGGAAATGGTGTGTATTGCTTTGTCCTACTTGCAGCAGTGCAAGAATGAATTACCGTTTGTTTCGCATATCAGAGAAGGGAAACTAAAACTAACAAAAATAACAAAAAGTTATTTTCATATAAGAAATTGATTTTGCTTTTTCCTTAATTTTATTTCAGTGCTTTGAATGTGCCAGTCACTGATCACACTTTTGAAGACTGCAGACTGATGATTTCAGCAGGGCAGTTGACTTTACCCATGGAAGCTGGGCTGGTGGAGTTCACCAAAATCAGCAAGAAACTCAAGTAAGGGAAGTTTTCTCTCTTGGTAGCATGATTACTAAAGTGCTGCAGGTGTTGATGGCCACCTGCCAAAGGTTAAATAATCAGACAAAAGACTTGGCCATGTGTAATATAGTGTATTTATGCATACAACTTACATAAATTACCAGGAAATCAGAGATGAGGAAAATCCCAGTAACGACTAATCCCAAGTAATTTTTGTTGCCAGTGTTGCAGGAGGAAAGATTATTTTCACTAAAGGGTGATAAAAGTAAAGAAATACCTATTTTAAGCACTGGATGGTAATATTGGTGCAAATTTAAACTGCTTTAGTGGTGAGGCACTGGCAGCTTGTGGCAGGAAGTAAAAAGCCTTCTTTCCAGTCTGAAATTTCAGCTTACAGTTCTTAGTTTTACTGTGCAGCCATGTGTCACTAGTGATGTCAATTTTTTCTGTCTGGATCCAGTGGAATTTGAGGATTAAGCCATGTAACCATACTTCATCAAATAACCTGGCATGGCTGTGGTGAAATCTGAATGTGTCCAATAAATCTTGACATATTATTTATGTGCTGTATCTCCATTTATAGAACTCCATCTGGAATAGTTACATGGCAATCCTAATTGTCCTTACCGAGGTGCAGTGGTGTATTTCTGCAGTGATCTGACACTTCTGAGGCTCTAACAATGCTGGTGTTTGGGTAGAGAGTTTGCTAATAGAGCTGAGACCTGCTCCCTCTGTCAAGGAAATACTTACCCTGGAGCATGGTGCAGCAAAGTATTGCTACACCTGAATTTATGGTAATGAAAAGCTCTCTGCTGGGGAAGCCTACTAATTGGTCAGACAATTCTAGGTTTGGGAGGTTATTCTATGGAAGTCTGACATACCCAAGCGTAGAACTGCCTGCTTTTAATATTAATAACCAGAGGGGAGCAGTCCTTAATTACTGATTTAAAGTAAAATATCTGGTCTGAAATAGAGCATTAGAAATGCTGTACACCCATGCCCTGTTTGGCAGTTTTTCATCTTTCAACACTGTAATAACTCCTACTGAAATTCCATCTGTCCGAGAACTGCTGTATAGAAATATCTCCTCTCCCTCATGTTTGCATAGCCTAAAATGGAATCATGTCAGAGAGCAGTTGGATACTTTTGCTGCTATTGCAAGTGCTTCCAAAGGGGGAAGAATTGGAATTGAGGAGTTTGCTGAGTACTTGAAGCTGCCTATTTCGGATGTCCTCAAAGAGCTGTTTCTACTTTTTGACAGGGTGAGTAATTGGTTATCTGACTTGTTGACAGTATTTTGTTAGAAATCACATAACAAAATTATATTTATTCTCTTGGTTAACAGCTTCTGTAAGCAAGGTAGGTGACTCTTACAGTTTTGTTGATAAGTTTCAGTGGAGAAAACATTCATTAGTTTCTGCCTTGTGAGATGGCAGCCAATCCTTGGACCAAGCTGTTGCACTAGTATCAGGCAATACTCTTCATGCAAGTAACAGCTGAATATTTTCTTTTACCAACTGCAGATTTTGATTTTATGTACATTTTGACAGCTTAGTTAGCTGTTGTAATTAATTAGATAATTTAAGGCAGAATGAAGCCAACTGGAGTGTTAACTGGAACACTGGAGTGTTCCTGCTGTGCTTGTGAAGAGTGCTATTAGACTTTACAGGGACTCCTCTTGCTTCTCTCCAGGCATAGAGGGGGCTTGTGTGCTAACATGATCATTTAGGCTTTACCCCTAGTCAGTGCTAACCTCTCCAAGTCTCTGCTTCTCTCTGATGACAAAAATGGCTGCATTTCTTTCTATACCAGAAGCATCAATGACTAGGGCACAGATAGAATTAATCTTACTTCTAGGCCTCTACATGTGCTGCAGTGCACACAGCCTGTTGTCCTGCAAGTGCTTGTGGACTGGAGGTTTTCTCTTACCATAGGAGCTTTCCGTACTAACCATCACTCTTCCTGATCAGTTACTCTTAGCAGTACACCTGTCTTTGGGATTCCATTGTATATGATGATTAAAACTGTTCCAGGATTTTCCCACATGAAAAGTTTTTACAGGCTCTAAAAAGGAAAGAGTCAAACATATTTCCTGAATGGCTGAATGCCTTGAAGCTCTAGCAGAGCTAGGTACTCATCCTTTTGTCATTCCTGCCTCCCCATCTTGGATCATTGGCTCCTGAAGCGTGTAGTGTGAGTCCTGAAGCACAGTACCTACATCAGAAATGTGCTGTGGCAACCAGAGTAATTAAGGGCAATCATGCTCCTTTCACATTCTTTATATGGCGCAGCATCAATGACTAGAACTAGCAAAGTAATGCTCAATTCAGTAAAAATTTGAGGGAATAAAAGATTGTGAAAACAAATAAGTGCAAGGCTGCATTCACCTTTAAGGAGATCAGCACAACTGAGGAACAGTCATGCTCATCTAACAGGGCTGTTTTCAAATTGCTTCAGGTATGAGCACAGGCATTCTGAGACTTCTGCTTTGTAGGTTTCAACCTCATTATTTTTTTCTCTGAAATGATTCCTCAAATCATATAACAATGCAAAGAAGAGAAGAAATAGAGGTGTATCAACACGTGACAGAAACTGGTGAGACATAACTGGCAGGCAGAGACATGCACAGACATGGTGAAGTCTAAGCATGCAGATAAGCTGTGTTTTGCCCACACCCAAGTCAGACACAAAACAGCTTTGGAGAGCTACAGAACACTGGATTGCCGAGTAACTAGCTTCAAAAAATCTTCACAATGTTCCTTGCTAAAGCCTTGCTGAGTGGAGGAAGCGGTAGTAGCCGTGGAGGAAACCTTGCACGTGGCCTTGGAGGGCTCCTGACAGGAGGTGGAGGTGCAGGGAATATTGGAGGACTTGTTGGAGGTCTCGTCAACCTTATAAGTGAAGCAGCAGCTCAGTATAATCCAGAGCCACCTCCACCTCCTCGCAATCATTTTACAAATGTGGAAGCTCAGGAGAGTGATGAGGTCAGACAGTTTCGTCGCCTGTTTGCCCAGCTGGCTGGAGATGATATGGAAGTCTGTGCCACAGAGCTGAGGGACATCCTGAACAAAGTCCTTTCCAGACACCAAGACTTGAAGACGGATGGCTTCAGCTTGGACACCTGCCGTAGCATGGTGGCCGTCATGGACAGCGATGCCAGCGGCAAACTGGGCTTTGAGGAGTTCAAGTACCTGTGGAACAACGTCAAGAAGTGGCAGTGTGTGTACAAGCAGTACGATACTGATCAGTCAGGCACTGTTGGGAGAGCCCAGCTGCCAAACGCCTTGAAGGCTGCGGGGTTCCACCTGAACGAGCAGCTGTGCCAGGTGATCATACGCAGATACGCCAACGACGACGGCAGCATGGATTTCAACAGCTTCATCAGCTGCCTGGTGCGCCTGGACAGCATGTTCAGGGCCTTCAAGTCCCTGGACCAAGATGGAAGTGGGCGCATCAAAGTGACCATTGAAGACTGGCTGCAGCTGACCATGTACTCGTGAAGGTGTGGCAAAGAAACAGCTTTGTGTGGAAGATACACTTGGAGGACTACAATCCTCTGCTATACAACTGTAGGCTTTGCCTTTAGTCTTTCTAAGGCAGATGTAGCTAATGGTAGATAGCTCAACTTTTAAGTGTAGTGATTCCTCTTGTGCATGCATTAGTCTGCTTTTATGAGGGGTTTGTGTAGGTTGTTGATTGGGCAGTTGCATGAGTCTATCTCTAGAAAATTCTAGACTCTAAGGTTAGGTAATATACTGGAAAGATGAAAGCTTAGTTACTTTTTCATGTAAAGTAGCTTATATACGAGTATAACTATTATATAAAAAAGCTCCTAAGTTTGGTGTTGATGTTGCTGTTCTGATTTGTCAGCAGTCACTAAGTTGGAATAAAGGCTGTTTGCCTGAAGGCAGTCACTGGTAGAGTCTGGTGAAGTTATTTCTAACAAGGGGAAAAACATTAGAGTTGCAATAACTGTAATGATCAGTGAACTTACATAATCATTCCATTTCCTTTCTACTTGTGTTTTTTCATGCTTGGCTGCTGAAGCAAAACCTCAGTGCTACTGTCAGTTCTATCTGATGGCCAGGATAAAATTGAAGACTTACACAAGGCTACTTTTGCAATGATCATCTCCCTCCTACAGTTCTATGAAGTAGTCTTTTCTCTCTTTCCTTCAAGCCTAAACATAGTTATGAAGCAAACAACTTAAAATACTACATTTATATTTAGAGAAACTCGAAATAATTATGCAGTCACATAGCAGACAGACAGCCAAAGTCGACCTCTGGCTATCTGAGTGAAATTTCAACAGAGTGCAGCATCCCACTCAAGGTAGTTACGCAGTTCTGGCTAAGATGTCAGCTTCTGAGTAAAATTTAAAAAAGGAATAACATGAACAGTTAAAATTTCTTTGAATTGTTGATCAAAACAGTTCTTGCACAAGGCACATTTCTTGGCAAGGGTTTCTGCTTTTAAAGGAAAATTGTCTCGGGTGTGTGCGAGCTGGCTGGAACGTGAGAAGATGAGTTAAATAGGCAGCCTGGCACTAGAGGCAGTCTCCAGATGTGAGAATCCTCATGCCCCTGCCCTTCCCCAGGGACACAGCAGTGACTCATTGAGAAATATCACACAATACCTGCAGGCCATCTGCATGTTAATGGGGTGCTGTGGTGTGGTTTGGTTTGTGAATTTCCATAGCTTTGATTTCTAAATTTTGCGCTTACTTGGCAAAGAGTATTTTTCAAATTGATGAGATATCCTCCCTGGTGTACTTGCAGAAACGTTTTGCTTGAAACTAATTTTACAATTTGTGCCCAGACTTTTTTCCTCCTGCACTTTGTTTATTAGCAAACAGAAAAATATTCATAGTGTCCCAGAGAAAAGAGGCCAGTTCCTTTCTAATGGCATTCAGCCTCCTCCCAGTCCTTCAGTGGAAAAGCATTCAGTTAGCCATTGTGCCCGTAGTTCCATTTGGGCTCTGAGTGATAGAAAAGTGGGCAAGAGGTAAAGTGTGATACCTCCTCAAAAGTATTGATGCAGTAGTACTTTAAACTTTATACTGCATCTGGCTTGCAGTCCCTGTGCAAATATAAATGGAGAGTGCTTAAGACGGTGCAACTTTGTCCAAGATTTACTATATTATATAAAAAGAAAAAACAACAAAATCCCGGTTACCATAGGATGCTACAGGGAAAATAGTAGCAGAGAGCTGGCTTCCTTAAAGAAAACAGTTGTTAAGGTTACATTATGTTTTGATTGGTTTGTGTAGCATAACTACAAATAGCCAAATTCTGATGTTCTACTTTGCCATTTAGAGAACTGGAGCTCAGCTTACATGTTGCTTCCTTAAAATATTCTTGGGTACATAGGCTGCAAACACAGATATGCATAGAAAGACAATTGCAAGTGCTTTTTGCTGTGGTGTTACACAAGCACTGAAGGTTTTCCTGTATTTTCAGTTTAACTTCCATTTCTTTTTCCAAACAGCAATGCTATCATTTCTCCTTAACCAGAATGCCAGAGCATTTAGATGTTAGTTAGCATCTTAGAGTTTAGTAGAACTAGTCACAACATGAATTTGCAAGCATAGTAACTTTATTTCCTACTAAAATAGCTGGAGGTCTGTCTATCAGACTGCACTGTTTTGATTACTGAGTTTTTGCCCTTAAACAAATGTAACATGACCTTTATTTTGTCTTTTTTCTTGCCATATTTCCATGTGCAGCCACAGCTGTGTTAACTTCTTTCAGAAGTTGTTTTTAATTGAATTATTTTAGTTTACTTCCCAATTCTTTTACTGTGATCCGTATTCTTAACTTTGAAAATATTTTAAAATATTCTAATCACATCACACAATCCTTTGCTAAGAATACAGTCTACAAAACTGTTCAAAAATAATATTCTATGGAACTTTGAACAATTATTATCTACACTCTTGCTTTAGTTGTTTTAAGACTATGTTTGTAATGTTACACTTTAAAGTTAGATCTGTTATCTCTGAGAACTACAATGCAGAAAAAGTACTGAAAGTCAAACTCTGCACCACAATAAGAGCACAGATTCGTAAATAAAATGATGTGTATGGGACAACATTGTCCTCTTCTAATGATTAAAAACTGTCAAAAGTTATAATCCTTAGACACCACGAAAGTAACTTAAAAGTTCATGTCTTACTTGTATCTTTGCTCCAAAATTTCAGTCAAATTCACAGGTTTCTGAAGTACAAGGTGTCAATCAAAAGAGCAATGAAAAAGATTGGTTAGAGCATCAATATAAAGAAAATAGCATTTGTCTATGCAAAAGAGTCCTGCATTGGTTTTGAAGGCTAAATAAATTTATATCTTAGAAGTTTTAAATCCTGTGAAATATATAGCTTGATGATGACAAGTTAGTAATACTGATTTCATTATATTATTACACATATTTTGTTAATCAAGAACTATCTCAAAATCTAAATTCAATTACTAAAATCCCTGTTTCATAGCATGCAAAATTTTAAAAGCCCTCTACAGAGCAGCCTTAGTATTCTCCCCTGGCATATTGCACTGTTCAGCAGCAGAAAACCAAGAGCAGAAAGGTTAAGGTTGGTATGCTCAAGTGGACATTAGAAATTGGTAGGAGAGCCAGAAATAGATTTCTGGTCCAGCTCTTTGCTGCAGATTTACCCAGCAGACAACCCCTCTCTCACTTGGCTGAAAAAGTTTTGTGCTGTTCTCATATGTAGGGACTCCACTTTTTAAGAAAATGTTTTTCTTGTTGAAATGTAAAACACATTATCCACAAATGAAACTCTGCTTTACACTTCAGTTTGCTTTTAAAACTTTTTTGGTGCCCTTATTGTGAATACTCAAAACTATGAACTACTTGTCATCTCTATATGCTGTCATTACCTGCTCTGTGTCCCACCACCTAAGATTTGCAGATGGCTTTTGCCGAGAGGGATGTTTCCCAAAACACTGAAGAAACTTCCAGTGTGGTGACAGAAACATAAGCACAGATTTCATTAGGCATCTGCCATTCTCCCTATCTGCAAATATAATGCAGCTTACACAGAGTTAATCACAAATCCCATCAAAGCAAACTTCAAATGTTTTGTTGATGTAGCTTTGAAGTTAACACATTGAAACGTTTGTTGACATCAAAACTGGAATTATTACAGAGGTTGCCAATGAATTCCTTGTGTTTCTGGCTTTAATGGTAGGACAGTGCATTGGCTTCCAAATAGCATGTAGGGCAGGGCATAGGCTTCAGAAGAAGGCTTAAGATAAACCAGGTAGATTTGGTTGTCCTTTCACTGACATATATTTTATTGCTGAAGGTTCAAACTCAAAGCAACAGCCTCACACTTGGCCTGTTGAATCTGGATTGTTTGGATTGTTGCATTGGTCCCTGAACCTCAGCAAGTGCCAGTGCTGCATGCACTGCTGCAGTTACCTCAAACATTATTCTGGTTATTCTTAGAGCCTTCCTGAAGGCCGTGTGTTAAAGAAAATCTTTCAGTTGTTTTAAATCTTTTTTGTTTGTGTTTTGTTTGTTCATGTAGTAGAAATCTGTACCCAGTTTGTAGCTACTGAAAATATGTATTGCTACTCCAGCCTTAGTATTATGGATTTAGTGAGCTCTTAGGTTTTTTCCAGGAAGAACAAAAACCTCTAGTATTGTAAACTGTCTTAGTGCATGTGTTGTGTTTGATTTACAGAAGGGCTTTTAAAGTGATTTGCAGTATTAGCTATAACTAGTGCCATGCATGTTTGGGTTACAGAATGGAGATGGCACCATCGACTTCAGAGAGTATGTAATTGGTTTGTCTATTCTTTGTAACCCAGCCAACACAGAGGAGACTATTCGGATGGCATTTAAGGTAAGTTCAATTTAGTGTAAATCTACAAACCTGACAAATCAAGGCTGACTGTAAGTCTGTTAGCTTTCAAATCATAAGTTTATAGCTTCAATCTGTTATGCAAATGTAAGTAATTCTCTTAAACCAATTGACATTTAGAGTGTGAAAGGGAGGGGAAGAATTGCAGGCATCATAGAGAAGGGTTTCAAAAGCCATCTAAAGGCACTAATGAATATGTAACTTGGCAGGCTAACTCCAAAAATGATTCAGCAGCACTTGTAGTTTTTTTGCCTGAGGTTTTTTTCTGCTGTGATTCTTCAATGTCACAATAGATGGAGTAATACCCTCTTGTGGGTCAAGCCTCACTAGAGTCATTGTTCTTAACAAGGAGGAGCAGAAAAAAAGATCAAAGGCTGTTCAGGACTGGCACATTGAAAACTGGGCTGCATCTAAGAACTGCTGGCTTGTCCAGTGGTGACCTGATAGTACAAGCAGTCAAGGAGCAGTATCTTCTTTCACATCCCAGGCACACGCAGACAATACTTGGCCAGGGTTGCCCATGTTGTGAATCCTTGGTGCTTTTTTCACTAGCTCTTTGACACATATCCAGTTGTTTTACCCATTAATCTGGTCTTATGAACTCTATTGAACAAAACAGAGAGGTACCACTGAGGTTCATTGTAAACTGGGTGCTTCATGCTGGGTACTGATGCATACTTGGGAAGTACCAGAGGTTTTCTGGCAATCCATTATATCCACTGGCTTCTTTTCAGATAAGCACTAGAGCTGTTCGAGGTGATTTGTTCATTTTTAGGGATGTTTCATCAGTACAGATTCTTATGAAGGAGCAAGCCTAGCAGCTGCTGTTGCTGTTCCATTGTGTTGTTTCCTAGACTATACTCTTCAGAAGTACAAGTGTGCTGATTATAAAATCAGTAATTTTTTTTTAATTTCCAGTTTCAGCACAAAACAACTGGTTCAGCTGGTAAAGCCTGTTTCAGTCTAAAATGGAACTTATGTTACTTGTTTTCTGTGCCACTGAATGTCTTTTCCTTCACAATGGCAAAGTTTGCCTGTAGCAAGTATCTAAGAATTACAGCAAACCATCCCCTGTATTTCTCCAGGGGTGATTCGTAGCAGATGGTTACTGTCACTGCACTGGGAAGGATGGGATGATCAGTGTACATCAACAGCCTGCATTCCAGGAACCAAAATTCCTTGTTAATTACAGTTCCTTAGTGAGTGATCAGCCACATACGCTAAAATTTAGGTATGTCAGAGCATAAACTATGATAGCAAGTTTAATCTGATAGCAGATGGGCCATAGCATAGTGAAAATGGAGACTAAAACCTAAGATATTCCACTATAGACTAGCTGAATCTGGTAGACTTTTAGTATAGCTCATGGTGATAATAAATCTACATCTTTGTTTGTGTTTTATCAGTTTTGTATTGTTTTTTTCACTGAACAATGCTGTGAGGTTGGTTTGTTTTGGCAGAATGTTCTATTCCCAGCTGTAGCATGGACATGACTCTACAAAGTGTCTGCTTAGTCTTATTCCAGGCTCTTCAAATCCCAGGCATTGTTCACAGAGCTCCTGAATGCTAGAAAGCCACACTGAGTGGCTAATGTGCACAGAGGGTTCATAGGCAGAGTGGTGCCAAAGTATTTCCACACGTTCTGTCTCTTCCAGCTTTTTGACATGGATGAGGATGGCACTATAACAGAAGATGAGTTTGCTTCTATCATTCAGTCAGCCCTGGGGCTGCCTGAGCTTGATGTTTCTGTGCTCTTTAAAGAAATAGATGCAGATGAAACCGGGAAGCTCTCCTATGGTAAGTGACATCCTTTTGTTAAAAAGAGTACTCTGATAGTCATATTGACAGGGAGTTTCCTTTTTTAATTCCCTCAAATTCCCTGATGGTTCTCATACCTTGTTTCTGGGGAGAAGTTGAAGCACATACTTGGTGTGATACTCCTGGGTTTTTCTAGAGGGAACTAACAGATCAGCTTCAGTGAAAAAATCAGGCACTGAAATTTTGATTCTGTTGCTGCACTGTAGCATCTGTGTTTTTTAATGTTTTTCAGAGGAGTTCAAGAACTTTGCACTCAAGCATCCAGAATATGCCACGTTGTTTACTACATACTTAGATCTCCAGAGACACCAGTTGGATGTGTTTGAGGAGCATGACACTGAGCCACCCAAAGGCAAACACAGCCCAGTTAGGAGCACAGCCCTGGTCTCAGAAACAACACCACTTGCAAGAAATAAAGTCTGTCCTGAAGGCAATGAGGAGGATAGCTCAAGTACCTCTGACAAAAAGGATGACTGAGAAGAGTTAAATAATTCAGCTCTTGAATCCTGAAGGATATTTTCCCCAGCTGTTCATAAGCACAACTGATGTAAAGTAGAGATGGAAGTTATAATTTTTTAAAAAAGTTGTTGTTTTTTTGTTTTGTTTTTTTTTTTTCTTTTTTTACTTTCATATCAGGAGTTATTCCTGTTTGATTGTAAGGGAAAAACCACTGTTCAATCCTTAATGTCAGTATCACAGTACTGGGAATGTTGTTCAGTGTCTTCCAAGTTCATGCTTCCACAAAAGTAACAGGTGTGCTAAGAGGGGTAGGAGGCTCCAGCACTGCAGTGACCTCTCAGAATGGAGACTGAGGAGTCCCCTTGTCTAAAAACAAGTGGAATTTTTGGTGCTGCTCAATTCCTCTACATCCCCAACATGACATAAGGGAAAAAAATTACGCTAGAGTGTTTTAATTTGCAGTATCACTTAGCCATTCCCAAGTTTCTGAGACACACAAAAATGAGTTACAGGGAGCTGAGAGTTGAAGATTTTGGTTTTGGCTATCCTTAGATTACCCTTAACTACTTATGAACCAGAAAGCCTAAGCTTCTGAACAAGACATGCTGGTTCACTGATGTTAACACTTTAGGCCTAAAAGCTGGTGACAGATGGAAATGGCTGCACTTCTAACAACAAAAAACTAATTGGAATTCCAAGACAGCAGGTTACAGTCTAGAGTAAAATGCAAACAGTAAAATCTAAGAATTAATGGACTATTTAAAAATAAATACCATGTTGTTTACAGTAACAACTGTTCAGGATCACATTGGGAGGAGCATTTCAAACTTCAGCATATTTTTTATTCTTGCAATTATCAACAGAGGAATGTGACCTTGCTCTGCAAAGCTTGAAAGGCAAATATGCTGTCAAACCATAGTTTCTAGTATTTAGTATCTACTTAGTATCTAAAGCTGTCTCCTGGAAACCATGTTTGCATTACTGTGTCATTACTCAGTGTTCTTGGGGTTTGGTTCAAAACCAAGCTCTTTCTAGTCAATGATTTGAATATGTTTTGCCTCAGTCCTCTCTAGTGCACTGGAAATTAGGCCTTTACCTTTTCCCATCCTTCATCTGAATGCACTTTATGCAGTATTTAAAATATATAGCTATTTAGGCAAATACTTCTCAATAAAAACTTGGAAGGGGTGAAACAAGAAGATATTTTCAAATTAAAATTGAGATGAGCAAAGCCTAGACTGTCTAGTACCAATAATAACCAACTTTCAGCAGGTTTTCTTATGTGAAATGGTTACCTCTGCCTCTAAGTTATTGCTTGCAAGTCTGGCCACAAGCTCATTGCCATGTTTTACTTTCTCTGTTTATAATTGTGCCTCTCCTGATGTTTCATGTGCTTAAAATAAATCTATATTTTTTAAAAGACTTTACTTGAACAGCTGTCTTTTTTAGTACAGTGGGAAGGGTACTTTGTCTGCCATAAGGGGCTGGGGGGGAGTTTCCAGGAAATCATGCCTACGATGTCTTACTTTGGTAAACTCAGTGCAGCCTGGCATTTTCACTTCTTTGTATGATGGATTTTTGCTTTATGGTAGGGCTGGAAGAGTAGGACAGAGAGAGTCCAAAGAGTTACTTCTGATGACTGCCTCAACAAGAGGGATTATGATACAAAGGTGTGCAAATCCGTGGAGAGAGACCTCCAATTTTTGACGGAAAATAAAGCATCACCATTTACATGTAAAATGAGTGACCTCAACCACAGCTGAGATGTAACAATCATGGATTTTAGTATTGTGAACATTAGGAGAGTATTTTCTCCCAATTAGAGAAGGAGAAACAAGAATACAGTTAGCTGGAATACATGTTAGTTCTTAACAAGGATGCTTTTACCTAGCATGTTAACCAAAGTCTCAGCTTTTCAACCAGCAGTAATCTCTTCAAAGCTGACTTCTATTCCAACCAGTAAGAAAAAGATCGATGGGCAAAGATGACAGAGGGAAACACTTCAAGGTCTCAGGATGCAAAAGCTGCCTTACACACACTCCTGCTGAATCCAGCCACGTTCAGCACCAGGAGCTGTGCTGTCCAATAGCACAGCACGTTTAGTGACTTTATAAAAATCTGCAAGTCACACAAGCCTGTTGTAGTTAAAGCTAAAAATATTATATATTAATAAATATATAAATCTATCTATCGCTGTAGTTAGAGGAAAGGCCACAAATGGGTTTGGTATGTAGCAGTGATTGAACCATGCTCTGAAGAGAAATTAGCTGAACACTAGAGACACTAACTCAATATACACACATCTGCTGGATGTGCGGGAAGGGAATACATTAATTTCTAGGCATCATCGTGCCTCAGGGAGCTTTTAAAAGGACCAAACTAAAAGCAGTCTGCAATAAACAGGCATTACATTAAGTGGCAGAGCAGGAACTAAACAGAAGAAGGTTAAAAATACTAAATAGAAAATGGCTCTCAATAAGGCATTGAGGGATGACACCTTTCTGCCTCAGACTTCTTGAGGTGTAAGTTTGTAAGTCTGTGGGCTGCTTTAGGATCATTGTGAGTCCTGCACAGCAGAAAGGTATATTTGGCCCCACATCACCCTAGAAAACATCATTTATTTAATCAGGACTTCTCTGTCTTGGTTTGACATGGATTTGATGATAAATCCTCCATGGATACAAAAATGAGAAAAAAGTAAGCAGAAACTTCAGCAATCTTGACATGGGTGAGAATCAGACATGGACAAGTCTGTTACAAGAGGGAAACACAGCTTATTCACAAGAATACAGGCCCATGGGATGCTGTTATTCATGAGGTTTGATACCTATATACACTGTGAATAAATCTCATTTACATTTTTTAAATCTAGTTTCCTGTTTCTGAACACAGGAAAGGCAATGCTGTTTCATCTAGAAAAGTGAACCTTCTTTGTTCACCCTGGAACAACAAAGACACAAATACTGTAAGTTTAAGGAAGGTGAATTAACAGGGTCTCCACTGGTCACACTAGAGGTTGATTTCAGAGACAAAGATCTTTCAATCCAAGAAAATTAAAACTCTTTGTATTTCCTTTGCTGCATCAGTGTTATTGCCTAAATAAGTGGAGACGGAGATGACACGTCCAGGTTTCATGTCAGGTTATATCTGTATAAGATCTGGTCCTAAACTGCCAAAATCACATAATTCCTGGCTGGTTGCTGTCCATCAGAGCTATGAGGAGCAGTAACACTTTGATGAAAAACATCTGAAAATGGCTCTCCTGACAGTCAATAGCTGGGCAGCACCAATCAAAGGCACCAAACCATCAGTGACTGCTGCTCCTGAACTCTTGTGCTCATCTGCATCAGAACAAGTGAGGTGCCAAATCATCCCCACAATATTCCTATGAATGTTACATCCTCTTCCTCAGCTTGCTCCATGGCACGGGGGATGCAGGGGAGGCAAAGTTCAGTGATTTCTAAATGGTTTACAGGGGAAATTCTGCACCACAGTTGTGTGCTCTGCCCATTCATCCCTTCTCAAGACCCCAGCAGGACTAAGAGCCCCAGGAGTCCAGCCAAGGGTTGTGTTGTGTGACAGCTCTATTGACCATTCATAGAAGAACTGCACAGGGTAAGGGCTGCGTGGCCACATCTGCCATGTCCCTTGCAATTCCCATCTAAAACAAAGTATTCCCTGGGTAGCAGAAGTCTGAGAAACATTTGTTGAGACCTTTCTTCTATGGTGGTCAGCCCACCAGGGCCCTATTCCTGGGTAATTCCTCAGGCACCATGCCAGTGCAAATAAATACACCATTCTGCCTAGGCTGGCTCCTGGTGGTGTTTGCATAGGTGCCAAGAGCTATTCAGAGCCCATGGATGTAGAAAATCAGGGCCTGAAGCTTAGGAACTAAATGTAAAAAATGTCCCTACATAGACAAACACATCCACACCTGATAGTGCTGTGAACTGTTTGACCACAGCCTTCAACAAGGAATGCAGCCTGAGATTTCATGCTGAGAGTTACACAGCTCCCACATTGAGAATGCCACAGGACAAAAGACAAACTCTAAAGAAAGGCTTGGGAGGTTGGTAGCTACCTCCTGTATGATTTGCTGGAAGATTGGGCTCTGGTCACTGCCCTTTGGCTTAGCTTTTTCCCTTCTGTTTTGCATCTCTTGAAACAACCTACTTTTCTGTCCACTTTCTCCTCCACATTTCCACCTAAAACATAGCTACTGCCATTGAAAGCTATACTCCACAATGATTAGAGTTAAATTTTAAGATTAAAACATAAAAATTACCAAATCTGGTGGGATTCAGGGGCACATGCAGTATTCAGGTAACTACTTTTACTGGTCTGCAGTAAGAGCAAACTTGTCAAAGGTTGCAAGGGATTTTAATGACATTGAATTAATTAATTTTTAATCTTTACTCAGTGAAATAACATTTATTAGACTGACTAGCAGTAGGGAGACGTTTGTCAGCAGTGCTTAAGTTGGCAGACTCTCTGTTACTATACATAGCCAGAGAGGGAGAAAGTAAACATCTTATAGGATTAGCAGCTATGTTCATAGCTGAGATGAAATTTGAACATTTCATTAGTATAAGATTGATTCTGACATTTCATAAAGCCAAAATGCAAACAATAAAATGTGTCTGATATAAATACAGTATGCAGCTCTTACTCAGATAAAGTTCAAGAAGCGCAGCAGGTTTAGTGCCATGACAAAGGAAATACAGGAGGGTCATTTAAGGACCCAACTTCTGCTAAGCACTTCAGTGTATGCTTAATCCTACAGGTATCAACCTGATGCTTTGCACTTACTAAAAGCAGAAAACAATATTAATAATCAGAAAACAGGAAAAATTTCCATGACTAGTTATTGTAAGGATGCTAGAACTGCATCACCATCATCAAGGAATGCAATACCACAACTGATGAAATTTTATTTACTATGCCATCCTCTTAGTTTGCGATATTCTGGAACAACTACAGCTTGACTGGTGAGACCTCAGAGACACATGACAATGATATCATAGAAAATACTTCATTACCTTGGCTAAGCACTGCTTTTTAAAGGCCCTTCCTGCTGCAACAGTTTGAAGGTAAATGTGTGTCCTTCCTCTATTCTCACATTGTGATTATTCTTGGCTTTCATGCTATTACATGCTTTACCATGCTGATAATAAATCAATATTAACATTTTTCATCTGTTAACTTTTATCACAAGTTTTATTCCAGGAAACAGTAAGTTGAAAATCTTCCTTTCAAGATTGAAAATTATATATTAAAAAAAGGTTCAAGCAAGGCTCATCTCTAAAGCTACAGCTGCATGTGCATTTCTTTGTTCTATACTGGGCATAAGTAAGAGCATTCATTTGAAGGAGTGAGCATTCATTAGATTAAAGCTGCCATTAAAGGCCTCCACAAAGGAGCACTGCACAGCCTTGCCCATCTAATCCATTGCTCAATAATTTCTGCTATTAGAAAAGTTTTTCTTCTGGTCTAGCCTGAATACTTTTGCAGCTGAAGTGTGTTCACCTTGCTCAAGGAGAATTGATTAATTTCTATTTCTCTGCTGAGTAACTATTTATAACTGCACATACCTATATCCAGATCTTATCATCATGCCTGTTCCACTCTTGCCTCTCCCAGCCTGCCTTTCTTAGTCAAAAAGCAAAATCTCTTTCTTTTTTCTTCACAGTTTGCACTTTCTAGGCTATTGATTATTTTCATTTAGGTTCTCCAGAGAGAGAAGCTCTCAGCTTCAGCTCCAGACCTACCATTCTTCAGTAGACAAGAAGAGTTTCTGTAGTTTGTAGTCAATGATCCTGTTCGTACACATCTAGTGCAAAGCTTGGCTTTTTAAAACAACACAGCATTGCCCACTGTAGAGCTATCTGCAAACTAATGAACTGCTCCCCCCTTTCTCTTTTCCCACAGCTGCTCATTCCTGCCTACTGCAGCATCTTAGTTTTATCCATACAGAATTTAAAAGATCAGTTTATCAATAATGTTTTGATAAGCTCAATTTATTGTTAAAAAGAGCTTTCTTATTTTAAAAACCCCCTTTATTTCCCTTCTGTTAAGGGCATTATCTTCCTAAAACTTCACTAAGCATCTGACAGTACACTAGAAGCAAAGCTGCTACAGATTAGATAGACATGATGAAAGCTTAGAGGCTATAATTGTTCAAAAAGAATAATTTCCTTTTCAAAGGTAAACATCAGCCTTGCAGACAAAGATAAGGCCAAGTGCACAATTAGATACGCAAGTCTGTGTTTCTGCTCATATCTCCCGATATCAAAGATTGCAGGAAAATTCAAAGTGTTTTCTTAAAACGTAAAAAAGAAATGAACAGGAAAAGGTGTAGGAGACTAGAAGGAGTCATACCAGCACTTCCAGCAGCTTTTAGAAAAGCTGCTTTCCTCAATGCCGGAAGTCTTTGAAACAGGAGATAACCAGCCATGAACTACAGCAGCCATCCAAAGCAGAAATCATTTAAAATGTTTACATTTTGTCCGCTGGCCTTTCGAATGAAAGCATGCCAAACTCCATATTGTTCTTTAATCACGTCCTTAACAGCCCAAATCTTGTAAGCAGAAAAGTATATTGTCAATAGACACAGTGGGGATAGAAACAGTGTCATTGTCACCTATATGGTTTAAGTTCAGGTTTGAACTATTATTAACTCAAAGCTGCACTAAACCTGAAACAACCTTTGAAATAAACACAGGCAGGAGCCATTCTTTCTACCTTTGGTATTACCAAATTTAAGGCAAAAGTCTACTCTTTATATAGTGCAAACTTCTCTTTTAGTAGAAAAGATACTTAGTGGACCAAAGAGAACCAGCCTTTTGGGCAACAAGTACTAGGAGACACCTTTGGCAATACTCTCCATTATTATTATTCATTTTATTAAAGTGGGCTTTGCAGCTTAAGTAGAAGAAACAGCCATTGAAGTATTGGATAAAGCAATATTATTGTATAAGAACAGTTTCTGCCTTTCCTGGCTATTTAACAGTTTATAAATAGACAAAGCAAAAAGAAAGCAATTACAGAAGGGCACTGGTGTAACAAACATAGAAACGCAAGAGTTCTGACTCCTGAATTACCTATGGGTGCTCATGGTGTTCCAAACCCTGTAGTCAAATTTGACATTCTTTGCTTTAACACTCTCACTAATTATTTTTTCAGATCCAAGAAGGTGAACTCAGCATCAGACAATGAAAAGCACAGATAGTTATGGCAATATGACACATTTAGGCTCTTCTAGCATCTTTTTCCCTATCTAAATACTTGTACCTCTATCTCTGACTTGCTTGCTGTACTTAGGCATTTTTGTGATACCAAGCCCCATTTTTTCCACCATGACTCAGGCATGTCATGAGAAGGAGAAGGTGCAAGAGAAGGAGATGTCAGTCCTCTCTGCAGTTACAGGGGTGCATCAGCAAGCTCTGGCCCAGCAGACAGGTCAGTGTCTGACCTTCTGGTGGAGTCAGTCAGTCTCCATTTACTCTTCTTCCAGCCTAATGTGAACAATTTCACAGCAGACAAAAAACCCCTCCCCGCCACCTAATCTCTTATTATTTTCCCTAGTGGAGTCCATCTAGCTTACATCAAAGAACTGGTCTCGTTAAGCCATTGTTTTATAAATCTGCTAATACTTTTCCTATCCATAATAAAGAAGACACTGCTGATAGAAATATGTCAACAGGAAGACAAACAGGCAGAATTTGACATGCTATTAGTCTAAGTCTGGGTGGATAAATAAATCATGGATCACATATTCCCAAGAAGGAAAACACTGTTTATTTCCACTGGATTTATTACGCACACATCTCCCATACAGCACGGTGACAAAACACACCCCACAAAAAAAGGATGTCACAATGTACCCGAGAATGGACTGTTGATGCAACCAGGACAAAGTATTCTTTCCTTAGAAAGTCTCAGTCAGTCTCTTGGGAATATATCACACTGGTCACACAAAATGAAGCCAGCTGGAAGTGTCCTTTAGCTATATCACTGTATATGGCAGGGTAATTCATCAAGACTGAATCATTCCTAAACACTGGATGTTTCTCTGGAAGTAATTTGTTCTCTAAGTGCAATAAATATTAAGTATTTCACCCCTCTCTTTAAAATATTGCAAATACCCACACTATTCTTAGATTAAAAATGTATGTTAATCCTAGTCTGATTCTGAATCAGGCCTACTTTGTCAGTGTATCCCACCATCTCCTAACTGAGAAAATTCAAAATAACTTAACGGTGTTGTTAGCCATCTTCCTACATTTCAGCTCACCATAATAAATGATACTGATACTGCAAAACTGAACCCAATTTATTTTGGTGACATGTCCTAATTAAGAACAGCAGTAAAGAAACCACTTTGGCAACTGTTTCAGATGCAACCTTAACTATAAAAAAAGCCAGCATTATAAGGTTAGCTTCTCTTCTCTCTTTAAAAGGGTGCTTTGCAATCAGGTCACCCAAAATCTAAGGAATAAAACACATACAGATGTGGCGTCTTCAGTTAAAAGAACTTCATAGCTGGAGTCTTTACTGGTGTAACAGACCATCAAAAGAAAATATTTACTTTGGGTTAGAAGTTTGTCATTACACAGGTGGCTGTAACCCACTGGTGTCATCCACTTTCAGACAGTGGGGAATGATTAAAAAAATCAAGAGCTCTTCTTTATTTTTTCAGAAGCAGTTGCTTCAGAGGAAGTGTCTCAGATAGGTAAAAATTTACTTTGATCTCTAGATAAATGCTGTGTGAAAGTATTCAGAGACAGAAGGTCATTTTGCTTAAAGGGCAAAGGTGCCTCTGTGCCTAATGTACCATGTTCCAAAAGCTATCTACAGCTCAGAGGACCAAGTATCAATAAAATACATTTTCAGTCTGTTTCTTCAGAAAACATAGCCCAGAGCACAAAGATGATGTGATAGAAGAGAAGAAAATCCCTATTAAATCCATTTTAATTGTGAAAATAAGCTCTCTGGAGGACCTAAGCACAGGACTGGTAAGAAAGCACAAACCCCTCTTCCTCCATTGCTTTCTTAGGGCAAACAAAGACTGATGAGAAGCCAGGCATCCTTCACAGTCCTGGTGAAAGAGCAACTTTCATCCTGGCAATTATGCAAGTGCAGCCAGAGGCACAGCAGAGCAGCACGACACAGACCTGTTGGCTCACAGGAGTAAGCCAGGTAATTTCCAGTCAGCCCTGCAGTGAGGGTAATGGAGGGGGTTTGGCACCCAGAGCAGCAAACCCCAAGCACCCTCTGTGCTGAGAGCCTCTGCTGTGCTGGAGGAAGCTCATCTCATTGGTATGGCACAGTCCCACACTGAGCTGGTTTTTGCTGCTGAGGGTCGGGGCTGGCTCACAAGGCAGCTCTGTGTGTGTTGGCTCTTTTCCAACAATGGCAACTCCTGTTCAATTCTTTCATTATTCAGGGCTGGGTGAGGGACCACTGCCACGGTGCCATATTTTGCTGTGACCTCCTCTTGCTCACAGGCTTCTACTCTAACTAGTCAATGTTCATCACCAGACTCCTTACAACTTTGGATTCTCATTAACTGATAACTGGTTCAAAAGCCAGGGCTGCTGATCTCTGAATCCACTCACCATGAGAGAACATCTACTGAATAACTTTAATGGAACACATTCAGCCCTGGGTTACACCACAGACTGTCTTCCACAGCTCGAGCCTTACTTAGCAGTCTTGCCACATAGCTGCAATCATATATTGTTTCCCCTACTCTTTGACTGAATAAAAATATTTCTAAAGATCCCACACCACCGACAGCCCCGCTCCCAAAGAAAAAAAAAAGAGGAAATACAAATCACTAACCTAAACCACAGCCTTTCAGGAAATATTAATGGTCTTCCAGCAATATTAATGCTAAAATCACAGTAACTTTAGTTACATAATTATTTCACAGAATGTCTGACCACTAGCAATCTGAGGCTTTCTCAGAAGCAGATGAAATGAGACCTCCTCACTACAAGAAAAGGTATCCCTCATTTGTTTGTTTTAGATATCTTTAAACAACCATGAAAGTCAACTGCATCCCTCCAGAGAAAAGTTAAAGGTGATTTTTTTATGCATATTGCAGGCAAAAACACACCATTTACAAACAAATGTATAGTTTCTTCCTAAGAAACTCTTAATAAAATCATACATTAATTATGTTATCCCTTACTGCAATTCGTTAAATATAACATAGCAAATTTTAACAAATTCAGCAAACTTCAAGGAAGAGTCAAAGCATGGCTGCTTCATTCCTGCAAAAGGAACCAATTAAAACCCCAGCACTAAAAGGAATTTTGAATGTATTGCTCTTGAATGAAACAATGTTTGAAGAAGGAAATGAATTTGTTTATGAGACACATTGTTGGCTTTGCTGAGTTTTACTACCACAGTTTTCCTCCAGGAGGAAATACATTATTAAACAAGAAAGAAGAAAGCGTCTATCAATCCCAGTAAAGCAGCCTAGTGTTAATGTCAGCAATGACATGGCAAGGCTTCTACCAGGGTTTTATTTGGTATTCTTAATTATAAAGCCTCCAGAGCTTCCAAGATCCAATTTACATCCAAATTCCTTCAAAAAGGTTGGGATTTTGATGTGAGCCTATTACCTATTCTTATCTGATTATTGTTTTTTTAACTTGAATTCTTTAGGGTTTAGACTGGCCTTTATTTTAGGCATTTTACAGAGTCTATTACAACAGGGGCCAAACCCCACCAAAATACAAATAATAATTTATTCAGTCCAGAAACCTGACCTTTTCATGTACATTTTTGGAAGCTGCATTATCAGGTAGATCTGCCAAGAAACAGAACCCAGAAAATAGGTCCTACAAACTGTATACCAGAATCAGAAAATTACATTGTATGATAATGAACCAGCACAGCTAAGGAGGCATCAGAACTGCCTTAGTGGTTCCTGAAAGTAAAAAACTGAATTAGTGTGCCATCAGAGCTGTGCTATTATACCACAGAAGCACAGCACAAAGCTTGCAGCACTTCTCTGTTCCTGGCCTCAGACTCGTTCCCGTAAGAAGATTGTGCCCTGCTGCTGCCTCTGTAGCTCTGACCCATTTTCTACTTCTCCCTGTAGGGTCTGGAACAAAGTTTTGCTGAGATCAACGCAGAAGAGGGAAGAAAGAATGAGGATAACAGAAAATAGGGAAGAGTATAAGATAAATAACATGAGAGTCATCGGTGGTCAATGTTAATTATTAATTGATTGAGAAAGAGAATGCTGAAGTGCTGTCTCTGCATTAAACCCTGCTTATGCCTCCTCACAGATCAAGAGCTGCAGGGATGAAGCACATAGGAAAGGGGGATGTTGAAGACAACTGCAGCAATTCTGTACCAAAAGAAAAGCAGACAACCTAGTCACTGACCTAGATGTTGTAAAATATGGATAGTTTTGGTTTCAGTAGACCTCTCCCTGATGAAGTTATTGACCATACCAACTTCATTTGGTTCTATCTTAATTTTTCTCTTCTAGTCTTGCTAAATCAGCATGTATTGGCATAACTATGTAAGCAATATTCCTTCAGTGTAGAATTTGCCTTCCAATTTTGACCTAGGGTCTCCTTGAGCATGGCCCTGATGATGAAAAAAAAAAGATGTAGGAAGAAGTTTCCCACTCTCAAACAACTCATCCTCCCATCCTCAAACTCAGCCATGATTTCCTCCCTACTTATTAATTTATTGAAAGGGCTCCTGTGCTAACGAGATCAGAGTCCAGCAAATACACTCACTTATTCCTTCTAAATAAACAAGCCAGCACTTCGCTGCCAGCACACAGAGTCCTAACCAAGGAGTACCTACCCCATCTTCTTTTTTCTGTTTTTTACTCTCTGACAAGATAAAACAAGACAAGAAAACAGGAGAAGCCATGTTTCTCAACTTCCTCTGAAAGTTTTGAGTCTAGCTCTGCTCCCTTGCACCAGACTGCCTTAGCTCAGAGCCCTCCCTGGAAGTACTGGGGAGCCCTGGCTGGAGCTGGGCTCAGGCAAACCACTCTGCTGCGGGGCCCAGCAGGAGCAGAGCCCCTCACAAGAGACTCTGAGTTCCACAGTCCCTCCCTCAGAAAATCCACAGACTGCTGAGGAGCTGCAGAAGCCAGAAATGAAACAGGCCCATTGCCTTCCTTCTGCAGTGTGCATGGAAACTCAAGGCTGATCCTTGCCCAAACTAATATTTAACAGCCTGCCATTAATCTAAAAGCTTCTTTGAAGAATTAGGGGTGAGGATGTACAACTTACTGCTCTGTGATAATTTTGGACCTCCACCACCAGGAATTATGCACTTGGACACCAAGAAATTGCAGCATGAAAATCTTCAGAAAGAGAGAGATATTTTTCTCTGTCAAGGATATATCTGAATGTTCCATTTTTCCTTCAGAATATAATGCCTCACAAAGAATGTCTCATGGTGATTAATCTTCTAGTATCACTACTTTTTCAGTACATAAACAAAAACTTAAGGTTCAGCTGGCCAAAGTAACATCATATTTTTAATTACATAATTTTATGTTTAGACATTTCTATGGTTATGTTTGCTGAGATGCAAGAAAAATATTTTGATTAAGAGCAGCTTAAAAACTTAATGGTCACAGCAAGGAAGGATGACTGCATGTTTACCTGCTGGTTACATCTCAGCTCATTTTCTTGAAATGAAGTAAGAAACAACTGATTCTTCCAATCTATGTCTAGCTTCAAAATCAGAATTTTCATTTCACTTTCTTTTGCATCAAAGATTCCTCCCTGCTGAGGACAAGACACAACCAGACAAAATTTTTTATGAGCTTCAGCAGATCGGCATGGAATTAGTAGGTCACAAAAGTTTCAGTCCCTGAAGTGGCAGAGACAGAGGATACCTGGTGTATGAGAGGGTGGCAGTCAAAGGAATGTCACAGGCAGAGCCATGTTCTAATATCAGTTCTTCTATTCATTTGTGCCACAGCCACTTCTTAAGTAAAACATTATCTTAACAACATTTCCTAAACTTTGGTTGCTTGACTTTGCATCCAGAGCTGACCTTTAGCATTGCTAAAGTCTCAAGTCTCAAGTATACACTTCAGCATATTTGCTGAACTGCTAAGGAAGTTTAGATCTCCCTCATTTTCATAGCAGGTGTCTTTAATTTCTGTGGGAAACCACTGAGCTCTAGCCTTTCTGGAGGTGTGCAGTGTTTGATTGGAACAAGAGCCCGGCCCCAAGGCAAGACCCGGCTCCCCTGACGGAGGCTCCGCAGCAGCAGCAGCGGCAGCACCAGCACGAACCGCGGCTCCGCGCTGCTGCCCGGGGCCCGCAGCCATCCGCTCCTTCCCGGGGCTGCAGCACATCCAGCAGGGAAGCGCATCCAGCAGGGAAGCGCATCCAGCAGGGAAGCGCATCCAGCAGGTGGAGCTTCAGGGCAATCCAAAGGGCCGCTCTCCGCCTCTCCTGCCGCGGATTCACGGAGAGCCGCTCTCGCCTGTATGCCCGCAGCCAGCCGGGCAAGGCTTGTGCCACAAGCGCTCGGAGCAGAGCACAGGCACGATTTGCTCTCTAAGCAGCCCAACGAAGCCAGCCTGGACAAACCCGACCCCATCCCCAGGGCAGCTGGTGCTCCTGCTCTGCGGGACACAGGGAACGCACCCGGCTCCAGCAGCCCCGCCGGGGCCAGGCTGCCTCTGCCACCTCGTGTGCCCCTTCCTCGGCTCCAGGAGCCGTGCGAGCACATGTTCAGTTTAAGACAGGCACACCCAAAGCGCCAGAGTCACGCGAGTTTGAGTTCACTTTGCTAGAGGTGCACCTAAAGCAGTAATTCAAATATTTTTTTTAATATATCTTTTCATTCTTTGCAAAACAAGGTTAATTCCTAATGAAAAGATTTGTGCTTAGTCCAGAAATGGAGAAATGGAATTAGGAGTTAAGTGAGTAACAACAGGGAAATCCTGTCTTCTACTGCCCTGCAGCATTTCCAGCTACATTAAATACATACACAAGTTTATTTGAAGTTGCTCTTGCCTTGTAAAGTTTTCCTCTGACTTTTCAAAAAACACTTTTAACTAGAAAAGTGTGTTGTTCTTCATTTTACAGCCTCCTCCTCCAGTACCTCTGCATTTGCTAATGTTCAGGCACTGGGTGTCTCCAGAAGGAATTTACTGTCTCCTGTGTTACTGGCCAATATTTTGGGCTTGTCTGCTTCTTTTAACACACGTGCACAGTGCACTCCAAAAACCCCAGCTGCTCGGTGTAATGTGGTTGTTATGATGCAGCCTTGACTTTGAAATCCTTGAGCTGAACAGCAGAGATAGACACAGGTACATGTGGGTGAGCCCTGTGGTTTTCAGTGATGAATGACTGCAGATGCACAAATTAACACAGGGGTGGCTAATTATAATTTTCTGTTTCTTACATAGAAAATGCAATCCCTGCTTCATGTCCCCCAGCACTCCCCAGGGCTCTGCTGATTTGGAAATTCATAGCCACTGTACTTAGAGAAATCGAGTGTCCATAGTCCCTGCCATATTTAGGACATAAAAGTTAAGTTGTTTTACTTTGAGTTGCTTTTTTCCAAGTCCACCTTCCTTCAATTCAGCTTCTTGCTTCTAACCTTTCAGCTTATCAGCATTGATTTATTTAATATAAAGTAGTGAGGTTACCTTAGATCAATTATACCTTTTTTCTGTGCAATTTCCAATGCTTAATACATCTGTTACTGCTCAGCCGCAGGGACAACTTGTCCAGCTGGATCCTAAATTATTTCAATCCTTAATTCAATTGTATTTTTGCCACAGCCCAGCCAATGAGCATAATTCTTTTATGGCTAAGAAGCCTCTTTAGAAATAATCCAATAGCCCATATTAAAATATAGGTCATTGTGAAAACTGCCAAGTGCCTGACTTGTCATAACTTTGAGGAAAGGCTCTGAGTCTCCTTTGGCATTGCTGATTCTTTCAGTGCTTGGAGGCTTAATTTTAAAACAATCAGTTCAACAAAAACAATTTACTTAGAACTGTCCAAACTACTCAATGTTAGCTGAGAAGCTAAATTGCTACTTGGTGCTGCACTTGGATAAATGTTACAACTAAGGGCAATTGGAGGTTTCCAAGTACTAAATCAGTTCACAACTTGATGTGCCTGTTGCTATAGAACTGCAAAGGTTTTGGACAGTAAAAGCAAGTAAAACCCATTCAAATCTATACATGAGCTGAAGACACCTGTAAGATGAATGTGTAAAGTTTCATAAGGCAAAACACACAAAGAGATCTTAAGCTTTGTGGAGAAACTATTCTTTGCTCTTCAACTAATACCATTATGAGACTTGAATGCTTTCAAAAGTTTATATTTTTAGATATTCAGTTTGTCCTTAAGATAAATAAATAATTGGTCTTTTTCAATGTTTTTGAGGAGACTGTTCTTAATTACCTACTGGATTTTTGTCTTTTGTCTCAAAGACATGGAATCACAGTATCAAAAGCTTAAGGAAATGAGTTGCCTTAGATGACTAACAACCACAATGATGCTTTCTCTCAAGTAACAGCAAAGGAAAGCTCATCACTTCTAGGTAGATAAGATGAATCTAACTTTTTTCTGTCTTTGTGGATGTCCAACACCTAGCACAACAGAATTCTGATTTGGATATAGCCACAATGTAAACCTTGGGCAACTGTAGTGTGAACCACTGCTTGCACGCCTTCTCTTAGTGAAAAAGCAACTTTATGTAGCATAATTTGATTGTTTCTGAGTACTCTTAGAAAATGAGAATTCTCAAAAAATGAGAAACAGAACTTAGATAAGTGAGGCTTATTTCCACATCTCCTTTCCACATATCATTCTCACTGGCCACAGAGAGTTCTGTTTCTGTACCAAAGGAAGAAATTTGATCCTAAATATTAGGCCCAGTAGAAAGTACCAACCATTAATAATTTAAATGTTTTCACTCTGTTTGGACTTAATTGTAATCAGTAAAATCAGCTGGTTTGCATTTGGAAAAAGAATTCACCCTATTTTACCTTCAGATACAGGTGCATGATCCCTCTTAACCTAAGTGAGGTTACATAAAGATTGGCTTTGAATGTTCAATGATCAGTATAGTACACAATAAACTTAAGATCAATAGCCTGTATTAAGGTACTTTTTTTTTAGTTAAGCAAGATACCAAGCTCATTCTCAGTCTTTTTTTGCAGCCTGTACAATTGGACATATTTTATTTGCTGTACAAGCAGTGATATCAGCAAGACACTGGCAGCAAAAGAAAGGACAGGTCCTCCAAGCAAGTAAGAACAGATTGCTTCTGGCTTTTTGTTTATTCTTTTCAACAGGGGGAAAATAATACCCTGCACCTTGCCATCAACAGTGCAGTGAAAAAATCGTCTTGGGATCATATGAAATTCAGCAAATTCTTGTATCACTAGATATTTTGAGTCATCTCTCAGTCTAGCTTTGGACATCAAAACAAGGTGTCTTGTTCAGGGTCTGCAGATGACAGAAATGATGAAGTCTCTCAAAAAACCCTTGATTTAGGCAGATGCAAATAATGCTATGACCACATGGAGTTCCCAAGCTAAAACACTCTTCACGAATTCTACCCACAGGTGTACAAGCACAGAAAACTCCTACATGCAAAACGAGCTTCCCAAAGGCAGGCAGATTAATCTGGTACCTTTTTCTCATAACTGCCTTTTATAAAAGCAAGGAAAATAGGGTAGATATTAATCTATCACGACTTTACAAAAGTAGATGTTACAATGACATTTGTAATTGTTAGTCTGAGCAGAAGACATGGAGATAAATAGAATTGTTAAGACAGGAAAGGAACTGACTAAAGAGGATATAATACTATGTTGTGCTATAAGGATAATTACAGGCTTGGAGTGAGATTACCCATCTTGAAAGATCTGTTAGTGGGAATGATCTTATTAAATATTTGCATTAATAATATGCACCCAAAAGTTTGTGTTTGCTAATGAAATTTGGAGATGATGAAGTTGGCAGGCAACATTTAATCAGTGAAGAATGAGACTCACACAGGGAAAAAAAAAAGGAAACCTAGCATAATAGAGATGGGATGGAAGCAAACTGAATAAAATGGTAAACCTGGTCTTGAAGAATTAGAGAAGTGACAGAGAAGAATGACTTGGGTGTTTATAGCCTGTCTCTGGACAAACATTTAGTACAGATGTGAAATAGACAAGTGAGATCCCCTTCTCATTTAAATCTTGGCTGGTAGCCCTGGGTGTTACGACTATTTCACTAAAAGTTGGTAAGACTTCATCTAAAATCTAGGCCACTTTTGCTCAAGAAAAGTCTATTCCAACGAGAAAAGAGAAAGATTACACAGATATATAGCCTGGTGAACCCAGAGGAAGGACTACAGCAGAGCCAACTGTACTGGTTCTCCTACTGTTCAAAGCAGAGACGAGGTCAGTGTGTGCCCTTGCTCCCTTTTGGACCTTTTGGACCCTTGCACCCTTTGGACTCTGCACCCACTTCTCTCTTGCACAAGCCAAGATAAGGGAGGAGGATGGAGTGCACCTCCTGCACAGTCAGACTGAAACTGGGAGTGTTCCCATTTCCACCCCACTTATATACAGCTTTGCAAATCGCTCTCATACAACCATCTCTGAGACAGAATAAGCCTGGTGCTAAAGCAGCTGCTGGAGCTAGTGGTCCAAAAGGTAGCAAGAAAGAATGTGCTGAAGCTGAAACTTAACTTCTGTCAAATGTTCCAAAGGAGATTCAAAACTTTAAAAGACACTAAGTGCTAGTAAACTGGAAAGAGGCCAAAGGGACTTGAAAAAGTTGTGCCTATAGAGAAGGGGCAGTGGTGTAATTATGAGGGATAAAACTCCAGGATTTCAACATCATCCTCTCCACACATATATTCTATATATTGTAGAATTATAAAGATGCCACGGGATAGCTGGCTTGGGTAACACTGGTGGGCTCAAGAAAGTTATCTGATGCCAGAGACAGCAGATCCCAGGTAAAACACGCTTTGGAGGTGTGTGTTTGGGACAACCTCAAGCAACTTGATGAGGAAGTTACAGAAGATGCTATCTAGAGAAGCAGGGAGAAGCCTTGTTCCTCTAGAACTTGGCATTCTTGCATGAACAGTATACCAAAATACTGTGAAGTGTGTCTGTAATATTTATTTTCAGTCTGAAGACAGTTTGTAACATGACAGACACTGTCAAAATGCAGGGCTGGACCAACCCAAACAAGCCCTTCTCAGTGAAAGAGATGAATTTCTTTAGCTCTAGGGAAGAGACACTATGACAGCAGCCTGCTAACAATAAAGCACGGAAGTTTTAAATACTAAGTAAACATTACATTTGGAATGGCATTGTGATTTTAGAGACACTGTGAAGCAAACCTGCCCAGCCCACTCTTAAAAGTCCAAGAAGCTGAGGCTGATATATCTCCTGTCGCTAAAAGATGCCCAGTATAGTCTATGGCATGGCATCCTTTACCTGCTAACCTAGAAAGATGGGCACCCCTGCCAATGCCATGTTCCTATCACTGTGAAATCCTTTTAACATTGATTTAGTCAGAAGGCTTTGTTCCCAGTTCCCGCAGCAACTGGCTATTCCCCAAGTTTCTTCTATTACAGAATAACCAAACCTAACTTCATTCGACTTAGGCACTTTGTTTGAAAAATGTTTTGTCTTTCAGTGCTGGTGAGCCTCGAGGCCAGAATGAGTTTCTGTGGTTGTACCAGGACGTGAAATTAAATACTTGGTGTATGTATCCATTGCCCCTTTTACTCTGTCCATTGTATCTTGGATTATAATAAGAAACTGATGTCCTATGTCCTCTAGTCTGAAACAACTTTGTCATACAAATCTACTCATTAAAAAAAATATCCCAAACCCCAAGTCTTTAGTTCCCATTGCATTCACTGCTTTGATAGTTCAAACTCTTTTCATTTTCCCACTAAATTTATTGTGATTCCTTTGGTTTAAATAGTGGTGGGATTTTTTCTCAGTGACATTTACCTCAATTTACTTATAAAACAATTATATCCTCTCTGAGTTACTGTTTTGTTTGGCTCAACTGCCAAGCTCTTGTACCAAGTGTATCAGACATTTCATGAAGCAAGACTCTTACAGATGCACCAACTGTAAAGTGCAAGTTCCAGGATATTTGAACACTGTTTGATATTACCCTTCTCAGAAGATGTTCCCAGGTTCATAGGAAGGACTGTAGGAAACTCCTGTAGTTTTTAGTGTCAGTGACAGAGGGCTGTGCTGCCAGCACTGGAGAATTCAAACGCTGTTGCCAACAAGCACAGTGAGCCTTCACACCATCAGCAAATGGAGCTCTGAAAGCACACACAGAATTGTTGACTGGGTTTTTTTCTTCCTAGACACTAATGTGTGAGTGACAGCCTCAGTTTACTGTTACAGCACACAGGATATTCTCCCATACATTGCAAAGAACGACAGACAAGAATTTGAATAATTGATGACTGACCTAGCAATACCTGACTCTTTTCTGAAATAAATTACAACCTATTTCCCAGCCAAGAGTGGCATATCACTACCACCCTGCCATCTTGTCTGGCCCCACTGAGGCTTCTAAATACAATATTCTCTTCTCAGACTTCAACTCTACCTACTGTCAGGCTACATTAGGCATAACAAGATCCAGACAGATTCAAGATTAAGCAACTTTTTCATAAAATCCAATTGAGGAGTTTCTTACCTTGAGGGTGCAGCAGATATTACATTAACCAGATTGCGCACACTTCCCATGCAAGAACTAAAGGCATATATATATATATGTATGCAAAGTGACTTAATTCTCTTAGGAAATAAGCGGGGGCTTTCTAGATTCCTCCCACCATAGACATCATGATCAAGCTCAGCTAATTGAGACCTTGTGGGGAAAAGGGTGTTCCTGAGCAAGGCCTTATTTTTCCAGAAGCAATACAGGAGTGCCGCTGTCTAGCGTAGGAAGTCTGTGCAGATCATTAAGGCAGTAATAGTCACGTGGAGAGAGGGGAACCAGGTTTAAAAAGCTCCTTACTGGCAAGGCTACATCTTCAGCTCCCAGAGAGACTGCAGTCCCTGAGTGGTGGAACCAAGAAGGAGCAATCCCACTTCAGTCATCTTCCCCCCCCCCATAGGTACCAGGGAATGGGACAGAGACACCCCCAGTGCTGTCTGGTGAGTTTGTCAAGAAGATGCCTTCAGGGCTGTGCAGCTGAGAGCAGGGGCTGCCTTTATGTCTGAAACAGAGCGTGTCCTTTATTTGCTGTGGGGGAATGGGGGTGCAGACACAAACTCAGGCGAGCCGGGCATATCTGGGGGCAGTGCATGGAGCAGAGTTTGTGTTTGGTGTGTTTGGTGCATGTGCTGGAGTGACTGATGGGTGGTACGAGGAGGAGGCAGCAGCACAGCTGCGCATGAGCACGATCCCGTGGGCTGCAGTGCATGGGAAAACAGCAACTGCTCACAGGGCACCACGGGATAGTCATACAGGCTTACAGCACGTATGGCATGGAGGGTCAAAAAGAAGAGAAAAAGGTCTTGCGTGGTGTATTGGACAGAGATGAGGACAGGAAATCACAGAGTAACCAAAAGAGAACATACGAGCTGCATGGTCTAAGCACCTAAGTGCTCTGGAACAGTATAGCCACTGCTCAAATATTTCATCCAAATGAAGGATTTAGGATTCAGGTCAGAGCTTGGATGTTAGAGCTTGAACCAAGTGTGTTTTGTGAAGGCATAAAATCTGTATATTGTCACTAGCTGTCTTGCTAGCATCTTTTTAGTCTGTAGCCTAAAAAGAGATGGGGAGGATGCCGATACATGAACTTTAACTCTGAGGCGATATTCTTTTTCACATTCCAAGTTTTCAGAGAAATCTGGTATTCTTCATGAACTCTGAATAGTGCTTCTTCATGCACCACAATATATGTAATACTGTTTTATCAGCCCTAGCAGAGTAAATAAGCATGGTAGACTGTAACACCTTCGAGAATCCTCCTTGACTTGACCTGCTCTCACTAATTCCAGGCAGAAAGGAAGCTATTTAGTACTGGGGAGGGAGAGCTGTTTTCTGTCTTTTGTGGACAGATTTTATTCCCTTAAGTGACACGGAATGTAGAGTTACTACTCACAGCTGTAACAAGAAGAGTCCCTGAAAACCCCTTTCTGCAGCTGTATTTAGTCAACTTCTGGCACCAGTCACTGTTCTGCCAGATAATTCTTTGCCCATTTTACATGTAAAAAACTCGGGTTCCATTTGGAATAGCAGCAAATAGCTAATGTCCCACAAATGCCTCATCCTGACAACTGAATTCTACCAGCCTCACGCTTGCCATGGAAGAAGTTGGGCATCTATCAGCCTTGTCATAGGAGCATTAGCAGTGTCCAGCTCTGCCGTGCAGCCCTCATCCCACCGGCTTCTGATGCCAAAAGCCAAAAACTCTGCTGTTTAACTAAAGCCACACTAGCGGACAGGGGAGATCAGCCGAGAAAGAAGGGAAGTGGGTAATCCAAGCAGGTTCTACCTGTTGCCTGCTAACGGCAATTCCAGCTGGCTGGAATAGGGATGCGTGTTTTGCCTGGCGGGAAGCAGCCGCGCTCCGAGCGCGCCGTAGGCTGCGGCAGGACGGAGCTGACCTGAGTAACTCGGCGGGGAACCAGGGGCGGTGCGGGGCTCCGGGCCGTGCGGGGCTCCCGGCGGTGCGGGGCTCCGGGCGCTGCGGGGCGCGGGTCGGAGCTGGCGGGGCCGGGCGGCGGCCCCAGGTGCGGCCGCTCCCCGCGGAAGAAGGCGCGGGCAGCAGCCCCGCTCCCCGGGGGCGCCCCGGCGGGCGCGGGCGCCGCGGTCCCCCCTCTCCCGCCTCATTTGCATGGCTCTTATTACGGCCGTGCCTCGCTCCCGCCGCGCTGACACCGCCGGGCTGAGCGCGGAGTCGCCTCCAGCGGGAAGCGCACTTCCGTTATCTGCGCGCCCGCGCCCCCTCCTCAGCTCGCTCTCTCTGGATGTTTAAGGCGAGGATGAACAAACAGGTCCAGCCCGAGCGCAAAGTGTCTGTGGTGGCCCCCTTGCCGGACCGCGCGGGGCCGCCGCCGCCGCCGAAGAAGGACGTGGAGCTGATCCTGGTGAAGGAGCACAACGGGGTGCAGTACACCAGCAGCAGCCTCCTGCCCGCCGCCCCCGCGCCGCGCTACGGCACCCAGGACAGGGAGACCTGGGGCAAAAAGATCGACTTCCTCCTCTCCGTCATCGGCTTCGCCGTGGACCTGGCCAACGTCTGGCGATTTCCATACCTCTGCTACAAAAATGGAGGGGGTAAGAGAAGCGCTTGCGAGGTCTTTTTTCCCCGGCCCCACAGCCCCAACCCGCCCCGCCGCGAGGGCGGCATCCCGTTCCTGTTGGCGGAGTTTCTGGGGAAAAGCCGGAGCCGGGGCTCACCCCGCGCTGCCCGGGCGCAGGGCCGGTGGCGAAGGGAGCAGCGGCGGCACCGCCGAGCTCCCCAGCGCTCCCCGCTCCTCCCGGGCAGCGGGGACCCGCCGCTGCCCCCAGAGCACCGCTCAGCCCCTTCCCGGGAACGATTGCTCGCACACTCCTCGAAGTTTAACTTAGTTTTTGAGTACAGGCGTATTTGCCTTCTGCTGCCACTCCAGGCTGCTTAACACATTTTTTTCGTTCGCAAAAAATAGCACCAAGAGGGGGGAGAAAGAAAGGCCAGACCAAAAACACTCAAGCAGAAAAATAACATCTAGAAGAGCTAGCGCCAGACCACTGAAAGGTTTCGTGGGGGCAGTTTTAATGTAGGATCGCGGTTTCTGCCCTCGGTTCTGCAGTGTGGAGGTTCTCCCCTCCTCCAAAGTAGGTAGGATACTTGTTACAAACAAAACCTCACCTCCTGCACAGTTTGGCAATGCCAGCAACAAAAAATTACATACGGTAACTATAGTTGGCTCAGATTGTCTGGCATGTCTTCCGTAAGACCTTAACTCCATCATCTTTCATCCCCCTGAAGTACGCTGTGCTGTCAGTGATGACTCCAGACTGTGATGGAGTAACACCATCTGCAAGCCGGGCAGGTGCCTGGGGTGCTTTCAAATCACACACAGAAAGAACAGACCCTGCCTGGCAGATGGAGAACTGTGTGAGAACGGTGAACCAGACAGATAGAACTGACAGAGAGAAAGCATGTTCTGAAAGATAGTTATGTATGTATATACTGATAGTGTGGTTGCCTGGTGATAAAGGCTAATAGTTCACACTTATAAAATAAAATAATTGCTTCCTGTGAAAATAGAAATGCAGGATGAATGGGAAAATCCCTATCAAATAACATGGAATTATACCTGTCCTTGGAACTTAATAGTGGTGCTAATGAAACACTCAGTCGAGCTTGGTACCTCCAAAACTTCTAGGAGGAGTCAGAAAACCTCTCTGCTCACCACCCAGACAGACTGAAGAAAGTATTTAGTACTGAAAAGTACCCTCCATCCTTATTTCGTTATGTCCAAAAATAGCCCTGACCATTGACACTGCAGCAGCACAGTGCATCAGGCAGCCAGCAGGCTCCCGCTGTGGCAGGTGCAGGTGTGGCAGCAGCATCATTCATACCACACAGGACAGATGCACCATTGCCACATCCCCACGTCACCTGGCAATTTCCAGGAAAAGAGATCTATTCCCCTATCTCACTTTGCACAAGGTGACACCCAGACTGCCTGAACTCTTTTCTATTCTAATTTGGGTCACTTAATTTCCTAACCTGCTTCCTTCATAATTTACTGCCAGCTCAGGCACAGAAGGTAACACTCTGCAACTCTTGCATTTTGTTTAGCCACCATATATTATGTTAGTTCAGCTAGAAAAAACTGGGTCTTCATTATCATCTTCTGATTCAAATACTTCCAAATGGCAGCAAAGAGCCAACAGCTACAACAGGCACATTGCAGTGAAAAGTTTGCAGTAATTCTTCATATCATCAAAGTAAAATCAGACCTTTACGAGCAATGGTAGAGAGGCCCTTTGCTACCAAATTCTATAGAATGGCCAAGAACTGTTTACTGATACAGAGACCAAACACTCTGGTATCTTAAAATTTTTCCATCCATTGCCTCTTATGTTGGACATACATATCCGTTTCAGGCAGTAGAAACTCTTGTAAGAGTTTCAGGCTCTAAAAGTACTTTACTGAGTTTCAAGGCAACTCTGTCCCTTCTTTCAAACTGTGTTTGGGAGCTCATTTGCTTTATGCATAAATTTACCTACAAGACCAAAAACCATAAGGCAACAGGCAGAGCTGTGGGATGTCGCTGGATTTTGTTGGGATCTTTCCAGTCATAAGTCGTGGATATTCTTAAATATCCTCCCTCCCCCTCCCTCCCTCCACTACTGTTACTGCATGAGGGAACCTTTCTAGCACTAATTTAACTTTTGCTGCCTCAAAAGGATAACACAATGGGTTTCATACAATTGCAATGTATCCCCATGCAGAAGCTGGTACATGGATGGGGGAGTTAGACAAGTTCGACATGGGGAAAACTTAATTCCACTATCTTAGTAGTTTTTCTGGACTGCTGAGCAAATTAAAGGGATGAACTCAGAAATTTTTTTTTAAACTTGTCTAGCATGTTCAAACTTAACCTATAAAAAAATTTACAGGATACTCATATTAGGATTACAGTTTGCCTTTTGATATTTATAAGGAACTGCTAGGTAAAGAAGAATCCAACAGAAGAGATTAAACTTGAATTGGATGGTATGCATTAAGTAGAGCAGTGGAAGGTAAAAGGTTTTCTTTTCCTCTTCCTCCTGCAGTTTCTCCTTATTCTGAAAGCCTCAGCAATTACTTAGCCTCAGTGACTTAACTGGAACTGACTTTGGACAGTCAAAGGTGTGGGTTATGAACATGCTGCAGACTGATTGATACAAAATACTCGGTGAAAGGGAAGCACATTACAATGCTGTAAGTCCTGGGTCAGCAGAGCTTGTGCTATCTAACAAGAAGAAATTTTGCTATCCTACCAAAAGCTACACCCAGAAAGGTTCAAGTGTTCTTAGAAGTTGAACAACAAGGACATGGAAGTGGTAGAAAATGGCATCTTCCTTTTCATTTAAGAGAAAAAAAAAAAAAAAAAAAAAAAAAGTTAAGCAGCTGACATATGGACTATGTCCTAAAGCTAACTATGATTAATTCAAGATGCCTGCAGACACACTACGGGCCTTTCCATGCTTGTAAAAGTAGGTGGCTCTCAAGAAAGCATGGAAACTTACAAGAACTGAGAAGGAAAATATAAACACACACTGTATTCCCCCATTCAAAGTTGAATTTTACAAGGACATGGATGTATGTACATCCCCTTCTTTTTACTAGCCAAGTCCTGGAGTTTCTTTCTTTGATAAACTCCAGGGGAAATTTCTAGAAAAAAAACAGACATGGAGACTTTTGGGTTAGATCTGGAAGTTCCAATTATACAAAACTCTGATAGTTTACTTTAGTGAGTTTTACTTACACAAGGCATACACCACCCAGCGGCAGCTATACAGACTTTTTGTGTTAGGTGACTTCGGAGACAGCACTGGTGGTGGCAACAAAAAGAAACATTTATATTTTAACAAGCTTCCAGTAACAAAAAGCAAGAGAGTAAGAAGCATCCAGCAGAACTAAAATACTGAATGAATAGCCAGAAACATCTGTGTTTTGGGAGTAGCCTGCTGAGAGACCCCAATGGGACTTCTGCACAAAGATAGATGGCAGAATGTAACCCTTCTGTAAACAACTGTAATTTTTGGAATCATTCTTCTGCTATTAAAAAAATCTCCAGTCTTTAGTAAGATCTAAAAATCTAGAGTATTTATTTTTCTTTATCAGTTACCTACTTTCCTAGGACTTGCCTGCCTTACAAGGGCAGAGACAGGTCCAGTGGCTGTATTGTAATATGAAACGTGCCACAGAAAGCTTACAGGACAGTTTAGTATGAACAGACTGGAGGAGCTCTTGCCCTCACTGACTTCTTGGAAGCAGGATATGTCCACTGTGTGCTCTGAAGTATTTATCAGGTGACAGAGTAGGCTCTGTACAGATGGGAGAAATCTGCAAGCTCCCACTTAGTAGATATAGCAACGCTCCAAAAGGGGGAATTCTCAAACATCACCTTGTCAGTCCAGCTGATCAAAAAAGACCACAACTTACATGTATTTGACTGCTGCTCCAGCACAGAGGAAAAACACTCTTTGCAGCAGATGGAATACTTTTTGTGCAGTGCATTTGTGAGAGTTGCAAAGGAGCAGGGCTTGTCACTGGAGAAATCATCAACTAGGGTCATTTCTACTGGCTAATCTTACAAGAGCTATATCCTCACTATAACCTTTCTGGCAAGGCCCCTTTTTTAAAAAATTATTTTTAAGAAAAAGATTCCCTAGCTGTATAACTCTCTCTGTAAGCGGCCAACATCAATGTACTCCAAAGAATTCCTTACAGCACAACCAACATTCTAATTGCTTCCTAGCTCTACAAGAGGCTATGGTGAATTAAAGAAGATGACTACTATTAAAATTATACTCTCATCAAATTAGGGAAAGATTTATCCTGATATTTGGATTACATCTGAAATTTTACTGATGCCAAATGAAGTTGAGTAATGCCTACTATGATTAACTGAAGTGCTCACAGTGGGGGAGGATGATGCTCAGTCTTAGTTAACAATCTATTGTAGTTTTTGTACAAGACACTTTCAGTATTAATGTTCATTTTTGTTTCCTGTTCCTGCATAGTCATAGGCAGAATTAATATTTCCCACTGAAATTTGGGGAAAAAGAATTTACCAACATGAAGCACTTCTTTTGTGAGCCAAAGTATTTGCAAGGTCAGTCATGTTCAGACTACTCATTAGGAAGCATGTAATTGTCGGATTAGTCACTGGAGACTTACTGTATCATAAGAATCAGATTAAGTTTTTAATGAATTTAAGAATAGCGGCAGATAAATGTTTTAACATTACTCTAGCTATCACAATGCATACTTTAAATCTCCCCTGCAGCATTAATTCAAAGTGTTTTTAGACCACAGTATTTCCAGAAGAAATTGTTTGCTTCAATAAACAGTTTGCCAGCAACCAATAAACTTCAGAAGTATCTTACAATTTATCCTAATGCTCCCTGTCCTAATATAGTTCCATGAGCTGTAATGCAGGACTGAGCAATCCGCAGCACAGGTAGCAAAGACAGCATAAACCAGATGCAAATATCCTGAACAGGCTCAGCACAAAGTCAGGAGCCCAGAGCTGTCACACATGGAGAACGGCACGGTGGAGCTGGGAGCCTGGCCACTGCACCACTTCACTGGGAGCAAACTGGTGCTGACAGCACACCTTGTCTCTCTACTACACTCTGATTCCTCAGGTTTGCAAAGTGTCTGCCACCAAATTTAATCACTAATTTGGGGAAGAGTATAACCTGGCACTTTACGATTCAAAGGTGGATGACCTTTGCCTTACAATATCAGAGTTTATATTTCAAAATAGCATTGATGATGATAATAATAAATCAACTTTGAAGTAATCTCACTGCAAAGCCTACGCCAAGAGTTTGACTCATCAGTCAATCAAAGCTCAGATGCAAATCTTGGTTTCCTAAAAAGGGGTTTTCAATTCCCGTTAGCACATCAAACCACTGACCTCAGGCAGATTAAACTGTTACGCTGATCTCTTCACTGTGGCCATGAGCTCTGGGTTCTCAGCCATAGTGACATTAGAGATAATGCTCAGTTGTGTGGTGTGGCAGTACCTCCTTTCCGAGATCCAGAGTCAGTGTCCAGCTCACAGATGCTCTTTTCCCTTTCCCTTCCTTGATCAGCCACTAATGACCTGGTGCATGCAGGGCATGGATTCACTCAGACTCTTCAGCACTGGAGCTCACATGCCAGTTGCCAGCTGCTTCTCTCACATTCCTTGTTCTGCTCTACATGTCTTGTTGGCTCCACAAAATAAATCTTCAGAGCAGGAATTTCTGCAGGGTTGTAAGCTACTGCATCATACACCTACATCATTCACTACATGTGCAGTATTAAGAATAGCTGAGAGGAAAGAACTGAATCTCTCACCCAAATCTTTCATCAATTGTAAACTTCTTGATTCTGACTCTGAGGTATGATACCATGAAATAGTGTATAAGTGGCACACTGTATAGAGTCTCAGCTAAATATCTGCCTGTGCAGAGATGTTATTTGTCCCTGAACAATTTTAGCAACTCTTAGCTTGACAAATTTACAAAGGTCTAGACATAAGAAAGGTTCTAGATGAGATCCGTAATATTTAGCTTGGAGTTACACCTTAAGAGGACTATCCTGTGGCTGGACAAGTATTGAGAACTGATCTAAAGGGAGCTCCAATCAATTACCAAAACTGATTTTCCAGCTTTACTGACAATAAAAGAGCTGGTGTGGACCAGCTGACAAAAGCAAAGATACATCTTTCCAAGTACGGTGGATGCACATTTTCATTACCACTTGAAGTACTTTATTCTAAACTAATAGGCAGAAAAGACTTCAAGAACTAAACTTAGTTCTGTTTTTGAAATTTTAAAATCTCTGCTTAAGGTCTTCCCATCCTGTTCCTTCCCCTCCAAGCCCTCTTGATTCCTGTACAGCCTTCTAAATTCTGCCAAGGAATGGAAGTTCTGAAATATCCCTACTAAACCATTCCTGCACAGGTAAATTCTGCAAGTCACATTAGGGAGCCTTCAAAGCTCATAATAACTCCTACTGAAACAAATACAGGACTTTCTCATGGTTTGACATGGGGTCCTGGGTTTGCATACTCATTCAAGCTGACATGGCAGGCACATGAGCTTTGTGTGTGCTCTCACTCACATCCTTTTAAGCTCTGGGAGTAATGGAAAATAAAAAGGCCAGGTTAGGAGTGGAGCAGCCAAGGGCCCTTCTCTACTGAAGAAACCAGAATATCTCTAAAGAGACTGAGACATGCTCTACATGGTTTAGGGCAGAATTTCACTTTCATTTTTAGGTAAAATACCACAAACCTGTCTGTCAGTTCAGTGAATACAGCTCCAGCAGTCTAAAGATTTTATTTCCAGACAGATGCTTCTTCCCCATGCTTAGACCAATATGAAACAGAATGTTAATAAAACTTACACATAAGATCAGAAGGAAAATACAGCTTTACTGTGAGTTCAGGTATTCTGTGAGGGGAATGATGTATTAAAATCTGTCCATAAATTACTGAACTTCTTGCCATGTACTAAAATGGAAATCAATGGTTTTAAGAATTTTGAGCACTTCTGAGAAGCAACATCAAATAGCCCATGTCTTCATTTTTGCTATGTCTGATGGTAAGCACATCAGCAACTCCCAGTTGTAAAGCCTTTGTCCCAGTTTAACCAATTGATTAAATATTTAAGAACTGTAGTATGGTTTTCTGATAGCAGACTGCACTCTAAACTCCATAGCATCTACACACATTGCAGTTATTACATGTAGATATTAGACACTGTTGTACCTAACTGCTCTCAACATTATTACAAAATAGTAAGCCATAACTTGGAGATACAGTTATACTAAAGTATTGTAATTTAGAAGTCAAGAAGACAAAAATTTAAATGATGTGTCTTTGTAAAACAGTTCTGGGTCTTTCACTACTACCTCACTCTTTGTACTTCCCATTTTCTCTGTACATATAGATTCACGGAATTATTTGGGTTGGAAGGGACCTTAAGGATTGTCCAACCCCCCTGGAACCTTGCAAGTGACTCTCAACTTCTTGAATTGAAATGTGACAACAAGAAAAAATTATTATTATTGTTCTTCCTATTATTATCATTGTCATCATTATTAAAGTTGAAATAAATTATATTAAGGACAAAACCACTGTCCCAATCCATTTTCAATGAAGAGTATGCAAGGAATCCAGGAATATCACACTGGTTATAAACCTTGAGTTTTCCTTCCTCAAGGCTTTTGGAGACAAAGGATTCATGTTAGCAGCCCATTACCCATGTCTTGACAACCTGTAATTGCCTCCTCCAACACTCCTTAATCATCTGCTTTCCTTCTCTCTACCCTCATATTAAGTCTTGAACCTTTGATGGAAAGGTTTCGTCCTATATGTGCAGATCTTATATACTGGTGCCAAGTCAGAATAGTTTCCAATGCAAGGCTTCATTGACATTCAAAACTTGATTTCCTAAAGATGGATATCTGAATCCTTCAGGAAATCAGCATCAAAAGTGCCTAGATCCCCAGTACTGTTGAATAATTCCTGTTCTCATGGAAATTCTGGGTAACTGTAGTATAATTCAGCATCTTAACTTCTGTATAGATTCAATATATTTTATTTTAGCCACAGAGCTTTTGAAACATTTAATCCATAAAGAAGGAAAAGGAAGTGAGAGGCATGGAAGGAAAACAGTTAATTTCCTTGCCTTGTGACATATTCTTCAAGAAAACCATGGGAAAGAACCTCTAAACTACTTATCAAAGCTATCCCTTGTTTTATTTTCACTCTTCCTTCTCCTTTCCCCTATTCTCTATTCAAGCAAGTTTTGCAATCTTTCCTGAAGCATGACAAAGGTGACAGCACAGAACAGCACTTTGGGAACCAGGGTCTGTCATTCAGAAACAGAAACTGACAGCAGGGAGGTCTGGCTGTGTAAGCCACGTCCTTTTCTACACTCATATTCATCTAAAGTACACTACCAACTTTCCAGTGAACAGAGTTCTGTGATAACATACTACTAAGCAAAATTCAGGCAGGATTGGACAGGCAGTTGTCTGTTGCCAGTCCATAAATGTTTTTTTATGATGAGCGTTCTGACTGCTGGTATGTAGTAAGACAAGGTGCCCTTATTATACAATATGTCTTTTTATAGAAGATGGTAATTTTTCCAGTGCTCCTACTCCTTAAGGCTTCATGAACACAACCACTCACTTCCAAAAGCACAAGCGACTGCAGAAGCTGTGTTCTCAGTGTAGGTATTAACTGATAGCTACAGTTTGCTATTATAATTGTCTAAGAATGAACACCAGGTGTCCAAAATGGGATCCAACTCTCCCAGACTGGTGGTGTTAGACCACACAGACATAAAGTCTTTCTTGGACTGCTTTGTTATAAACTGCTTCCCTAGAGCAAACCCAGCATCAGAAGAGCACTACTGGTTTGATCCCACCCCACTGAAGTACACAGGAATTTTGATTTCAACAGCAGAAGGATATTACTCCTTTGCAGTCTTTACTTCAGAGCTGCAGAAAGTTATTGCATGATTTCCAAGCACTGGTGTCCTGTCTTGCTACAGCATTCTTGCTAGTCTGAGAAACAGCTTTTGTGGCATTGATGCAGGGGAAGGATTGTGGCTGGGCAATTGCACAGCATTCATCTTTACTGAAGACTGCAGGACTGTGGGAATGATCTGATTTTCTGGCCCAACAGCAGCATGGAAGGATGAACCCTCTGCAATTGCCTCATTGACCATCCAAATCACTGTTTCCTTGGGCCCGGTGTATGTACTGAAGAAAGCAACTGAGTATTGTGCATCTTGGTTTTTTTCAGCTATTTTTAAATTTAGTCTGCATCTCCTGAACTATGTGGGTATGTGGGTAAGGCACTCTTCCCTTCTTCATTTCTATTTTTCTCTTCTGTAATAAAGACTTCTTGAAATGTCTACCCTGAAGCATGCCAAAGGTGACAGCATGTTACTTGCCCTTAAGATCCATATCTCGAGGGAAAGTATGATGCTGATTCCAGTCAAATTCCACTTAAACAGGAAAAGGGGAAGAGGCTGGACTTCTGGCACAGCACCCTGTACAGAGCAGAATAACGGGAAATGTTTTTCAGACCACAAGGTGGAGCAGTAGATCCTCTCAGGTCTTGGGAGATCCCAACCTGGTAATTAATGTCACAACATTTATAGGAAGAAATAATTTCATAGTGGCTCATTACTTTTAAATACAGAGCTGCCTAGTAATAACAAAGATTGTTCCCAAGCAGACCATTCTTGTATTTCCCATTTCATTTTATTTACTAGTGGCAGCTTTTAGCAGTGCCTAATTCACGTGTAGGACCTCACTTGTCAGCATGGCCACAGTGACAACAAGGACACAATCCATTGATAACAAGAGGTTAGCCCTGGGCACACCTTTTTTAAAGAACAAAATGGAGATACAGTCTCTTCCCCCCAAGGACTGACACAGGAGGAAACAATTTCTCAAATCCTAAATTTAGAAGGTGCTCCAAATACCCTCCAAAGATTTGTCTTTGGAAAAAAACAAAAAAACAAAAAAAAACAAAAAAACAAAACAAAACAAAACAAAACAAAACAAAAAAAAAAAACACAAAAAAAAACCAAGCTCCACACCAACTTTCATGGGTACACTCTACAATTTAAAGATTTCTTTTTTCCTCTTCAATGTTAACGTAACCCACATTTCAGGAGGTCTCAGCATCTTTCCTTCTTGGCAGAGGAATCATTATTTCACAACACAGTAGTTTCACAATTAAGTATATTGGACTTACTATGATATTCAAAAGCTCAAGGCCAAATGTTACCAAAACATCAAGTTCACAGCTTAGAAGCCACTCTCAGAAGTGTACATGGCTTGTACATGGCATGTACATGTTCATCAGCGTGCAGGGCTGTGTCTGCCTGCTGATGTGCAGTAAGGCTGATGCCTGAAGAAAGCTCCCAATCTCATGCCCGCAAACTGAGGGGACAATAGAGCTGTACACAGGCATCTTAGTTCTACAATTTATCACAAAACTAAGGAAGAGTTTGTGCTGTGCAGTGCTTTGTCTGCTCTCAGAACAGAAATTCAGATGTGTAAATGAGATTATGAGACAGGTGTTGGTGAGATCAAAGACAGTCCAGGACTTTGTTTTGGGGAAGAGTTTGATCATTTGCTGCTTTTCTGCAGTTTGTTTCTCATGTATGTATGGCTCTGCAGCCTTAGTTAAAATCAATAGATTCGTAAACCACATGGGAGGAATCCTGACCCAGCTGAAGTCAATGGGTGATTTTTTTCCATTGACGTCACCAGAGCCAGGATTTAAACCCAAATAACAGACGTCTCTCTTAAGGACTCCTAAGTAGACAGAATTTCCAGACTAAGAATGATGTGAGAAGAAAAACAGAATAAAGTAATAAAAAACTCTTCAGACTAAACTGATACAGAGACTCCCACTGAATAGTAACTGATCTTCACTCAGCACAATAGCTCAGTACTTTACCTGAAAATCAAAGTGTCAGGATTACATAGATGATGGTGATTATTACACAAAATAGATTTGCTCTGTGAGAGTTAGACTATGACCTCAGCATTCTCCTATGTTGGGCTCAAGCAATAAAAAAAAGTACTATTTTAAGAAGTGCCTTTTACTCTCACAGTTTCATAGGGACAAATGATTAGGCAAGAATCTCTTTCTAGCTTTCAAGGCTGAAAAGAAAAGCTAGGAAAGTACAAAGTAAATTCAAAACTAAAAGCAAGCAGGCAAATAAAAGGACTGTAGTGGAAGATCATACATTTTAAAGTATTCTGGGGCCCACTTCATGATTTTTGAACTTTTTAAATTAGTGGCTGTAAGAGTACTGTTACTGGCATAAGTTACTCTCTTGACTCTACCCTAAAAGAGGCAGAAACCATTACCAGGCTCTCCCTAAACAGACAGTTAATCCTCCATTGACTCATACAGAAGCTGATGACAAAATCACTGTGGTTGACCCTAAATTAAGAGATTTTGAGATCTTCAAGATCACCTATAGTTTTCTTTCTAAATACTGTTTTACATTCATGATGTATGATGTGTTTAAAGCTGTTTAAAAATTTTTAAAAATAACAAACAAACAAACAAACACTACTGTGTGATAAGTTGAAAACACCAGACTCAGCCACACTGATTCATCATAAGCTCTGAGTAATCAGGGAACAAAACTGCCCCACAATCTGCCCAAGCAAAACTTTGCACTGTGATGAAACAAGAAGGATTTTGCTTCAAACTGTTAATAAGCCTCTGCTTCATCTTGGCAGGGAGCTATGATGGGCCCTGGGGTAATTTTCACATTCTTCCATGGCATTTCAAGCTAGGAGGCCCTGTGCAGAATGGCAGTGACAAAGCATGTACTGGACAGCTTGGACTGAGGGGAAAATTATATTGCTTGAAGCCTATTAGGATAACAGGCCACTAAGAACAAACATAAGGCTCAAGTTGCAAACCTAATGAAAAACTTATGTCTTATTCATTCCCACAGAAGAAGCTGAGTAGTTGGAGGATGGAAAATGAAAGAAGGGTGTTGCTAGCCAGTACAGGTAGATTTGTGCAGCACTGTTGTGATTTCATACCGGTCTAAATAAGACTCAGTTTACCCTTTCAAGCAAACTGATGTCAAGAGAAGTAGTTCTTACAGTCCTCTGCTGCAGGAGGGATGATACTGAGAAGTTTCACTTTGTGCTCACAAGCTCACAATGCCCAAATTCTCCAAGACCCCACCTAATGGCTGGCACACAGAATATTACCAGCACTATCCTGTGACAAATACTGATTTTTCCCAAAAGGAAAGGTTTTCTGTGAAGAACGCTGTGACATTTTTTGTGAAACTCCGGTGTCCGGTGCTAACAGAAAGGTACAAAGCAAAGAAGCCACACCCACTTGGAAATTACCATTGCCCAGACCTTCCAAAATATTAACACAATCCAATAGTAACTATAATCTTTGATAAGAGTGCAGGATTTTCAATTTTTCTAGGCAATTACGCAAATAGTAGCCATGACTGTAATGGTAAATTTGCCAATATCATTGTTAATAGCACCACACACAGCCATTAAAGTTTACAAATAAATTAAAATGATGCAGCGTTTGTCTCCTATATGAAAATATTCTTTATGGCTAGATAAAATACTATTCATTTCAAATATGTCTTTGAGTGCAAAAGGTGAAGTTACAACTCAGAATTGGATTAATCACTGAACAGTGTAAGGCAAGTTTTTAAGAGTACCGCAGACTGTTGTACTTGATTCTTCTTTAGCAGAATTTCAAGGCATTTACCTCCTATTGGTTTGTACATTAATCCTCTTGAAAGCTGCTTGGCACTTGTCTGGAGCTGATTTAAGATGTCTTGGGCACTTTGTTTTACCCTGGCACAGTTATGAATCTCATGCTGCCTAAAATGGGTACTGCATCCTCCCCAGAGGGTGCTTAACTTGGAGGCTGCAGGCTGGTTTTTATCTTGACAACGTGCAAAAGAAAAGCAGTCTTTAAGAGCAACACCCTCCACCCCAGATTGCTGAGAACCAGGAATTGCCCTGAGAATTCTAGAGAGAGTAGAAAGCAAGGACCAATACTGCCTAAATGAGGGGCTCAACTCCAGAGGATTCATCCCAAGCTCTTTTTTATTAAGGTGGAAAAGCATTTCAGGGATATAAACTTGTCATTTCCTGACATGTTACAAGCACAGCTCAGAAAGCAGATATCATAACCTGATGTAGGTACCAAAAGTGTCTACACAGCTCTTCAACCTGCCAATGCATGAACATGCTACACCAAGAAATACCTGTAGGGGGGCAATTTCAGACAGAAAAGCAGGTATCACTATTGCTCTGTAATTCATTAGTTTAGACACTCAGTCTCTCTAGATGATAAAAAGAAGGCTGAAACACTTGATTCAAAAACAGAACAAAAACAAAACAAAACAAAAAAAAACACCAAAAGAAAACAACACCAAAAAAATCTCCAGAACAAAACAACCAAATAGCAAAGGATCTGTATAGTATCTTCCAATCAGGTTTGTAAGTTTTTGTATCTGAAAGTCTGGCCTGTCTCAGACAGCAAGTTAGATCAAAGTACCTCACAAGCCATTCTGGCATCAAAGTCAGATTAATCCATGGATTTTCAAAACATTCATTTTAGTTCACAGCTGACTGAGGAAAAGAAAATCCAACACAAATGAACATACAAGTTCTCAGAGAAGATGAGAAAACTATGACTAACAGTCTATATCTGAACCAACGTAGAACTGTAGTTGCCAAAATCTCCCTGGCACCAACTCTTCCTACATTTAAGAGACAGCTAAGCTGATGAAGTAGAATTTCCTTTTGTGTCCATGATGATGTTCTGTATATCACAGAAAATATCTTTTCAGTACTTAACAAGTTCAAGGAAAACTTAGTACATGATGTTATGCTGTTATGGATCTAGTGCTGGAATCTGGGAAAATTTGCTTATCTTGATCCACAAGCTCACAGAAAATACCTTCTGATATCTTCATTCAAAAATATTTTTAGCCATGGATGTTCTGCCACCAATAAATCAGGGTACATTTTGACAGGCACCTTGCTCTTGTACATCTGAAGTACAGCCTACACCTTACCTGGGTGGTTTTGTTGATATGCCATTGCAGGTGAATATATCCTCATGTCACCCCTAATAATTGCAAGGTTGGAGAAAAACCACAAATAGAACATTCCTACTAATTAAATGCAGAGTAGTATTTTTTCCCTCTTAATTTAATATCTCTTAAGCTTCCAGTCATGTCTGTTGTGAAGCAGCAGTGTTCTCCAGGGAGGCATCTGCATGCTGACCCAGTAGTCCAGTACTACACTCTCCCCTGATAAGGACTTTCTGAAGAGTTTGTGAACTATAAAGTTTGTTGGTTTGTTCCCAACAGTGTTGTCTGTCCAGGAAAGGATACTACCACTCCTACAACCCCTGTCCTATTGAGCATTAGCAATGGCATAAATAACAGAACAATCTACAAGCTGGCTCCACAGTCCAGCTCACTTACTCTCTCATTTCTTGTTTAAACCAGCCAGGTAGTTGAAAAAGGCACAAAATCTAGATGGTAGATTTGGGCAGGAATGTTAGTAGCTAGGCTTTCATATTGTTACAAACTCCAAGTATTTACTTATCAAACTACAAATAAAACTCACCTTATTGCATTGATCTAGAAACAAAGGATCCAATAGTACCTCTGCTATAGAGGCACAATGTTAAAAGCTATCCATCAAGCAGATCTTTGGACTTTCTATGGCCACACTCATGGCAAATGATGGGAACTGTTCCTTTCCTAAGCCAGCCACAGTCCACAAATCTCCAGAGGTCCCACTGCCACACTGTCCATCTTAGATCAACCTGATTTATATTCTCTTATACCCACCGTGTCTCTTCACTTATTCTTTAATTTCCTACCAAACAACACAGGCCAGAGTCCTGTTCTTGTATGTGCCTGCAATTATCTTTAAACTACACATTGTTGTAAATGTGATAGTTTCATTAATTTATGTAAATAGGACCTTGGCCAATGACTTGGCCGTTATTTATGAATGAATCATGCTGCTCTGAGTGGCTGGATATATTTAACGCTCATTAATTTGTTCAAAATAGCTACTAATGGGTTTCTTTAGCTCATGACTCTTGTAACAAAAGGCAAAAGGATGATTGGATTTGCGTGGGGAGGGCATAGGTAACCCTTTCTGTTACTAATCAGTGGTCAGCTTATAAATACACTGCACTTCAAGTTACTTCAAGGGATTTTAAGACAGTAGCAGGTTAACAGCTCAAGACAAAAAATGCAGGCTTCAGTTGGCCTCAGCCAACAGCACTGAACCATTTCTGGAAACTATTTGTTTTCACTTTCTTTTGAGTGAAAGGAATGCTGTTAAAATTGTAATCCTGAAAAAACTAAAGGCTCTGAGCCCAGTTTTGGAGTAGTAATATAAATATGTTCAAATCTAGCAACGGTTTGTTAGAGGGAGTAGCTAAATGTAAAGGCTTCAAGAGAAACATGCCACTCACTGTGGTATAGGTCCACTGGTTTTATGATTCAGAAATACTTTCCATTTAAAAAGGTTGCATACTTGGAAGACTTTATTGTATACTTGGAGAATTTTACATGTGTAAAGTGCTGCTGAAGTTTTTATAGTATGTCATGCAATCTGTTTTGCAGAAAAATGTTATTTTTTACAACTAAAATCTCTTGCTAGCTGCGGTCAACATCATCATACAGTTGCTTTTATCATCATCATCTTGTCTTTGACCTGAGGTTCCATCCTGCTCTTTTGTAGCTCTCACTTCTCTTTGCTGTACCACACAGACACCCTCATTGTTTTTAATCTCAGGTCAGTAAGGTCTTAGTGTCTCACCCCTTCTTCCCAGCTGTCAGCAGCAGGCTCCAGCTCCCCTCCTTTAGAGGTGCCCTTGGGGCTGTGCAAGCTTGGTGGCCTGTCTGCTGAAGAGCCAGATAACATCCATGTACTAGAAACACCTGCCCTTCCACTTACCTAGTTTTCTACCCATGGTGATCTTGTACAATCTGGATTTCAAGAACTCTGCATCAGTGACTTCGTTTTTCATTCACAAAAGTCTGCACAGATCAGAGTTTCCGCCCGTTTTCCTTGTTGTCCAAGCAAGTGTACTACATTCTATCAAATGTTTGTTTATATTGTTTGGTGTACTATTTATTCTGAATGAAAAAAACAGTGTTGATCAATGTAATAGAGATATTAGCTTGTATTTCAGTTCACCAATTGGGAGAGCTCTGCTTTTAGACTTTTCCTGCGCAAATACTGGAAACACTCCTATTGGAAAATACACTGCAATATTTGGTCAAAGTTTGTTGTTTTAGCAGACACCCCTGCCAGTATAACATTTTGACTAGAAATAACCATGGTAACAAATTCAGAAGGCTAACAAACACAAAGAGTTCAAAATTGTTTCAACTACCCCTGTCCTGGCCTACTTCTTGTATGTGCATCAAAAATCCTTTTAGGATAACCACAGCTATTTAAATTATCTTTTTTCAGCCATTACTTAATTAATGCTTCTTTCTTCCTGGGATATAAAAGTGAGATGAGACCTCCTGGTAGGACTGAGAAGAATATTTAGAGCTTTTGCTTCCCATCCCTTAGGATGCTGGGAACGGTGACAAAAAGAGGAAACACCGCATGCGTATTCTGGTATAGCAAAATTAAGAAGTTGTTTTGGCACTGAACACAGGAATACAAAGTCTGTCTTGTATTTTGTCCTCCATTAATTAAATAATAGCTTTAAAAAAAAAAAAAATCTGTGTAAGTTTCCACTTGAAGTTTCTCATAGATGGTTCTTGTAGAAGCTGACAGTTTGACCTAACCTAGTTTTGCATAAAACATAAGTCTGTCTTAACCTCATACTTGCACTGGTACCTTAAAGGGACTTGTATGGATCTTGTGAAATCTGTCAGGACAGAGATGTAGCAGCCCACAACATCTCAGGCCAGCCTGTGGCTCTTGAGCTGCTTGTGACTCACTAGAGAGTCAAGTATGGCTCCTGTGCCAGAGCTGTATTACAGATGTTAATGACTTCAGCTTTTTAGCTATAGAGGGAAATGAGGAACCATTAGGGGTTGCTGAAACTAGTGTTGCCTTGTGGGATGCAGCTGTGTGCTCTCACCGTGGGGGAGTGGAATCCCCTGAGTGCTGTCAGCGTGTTACTGCCAAAGCAGCCATCGCACAGATTGCGTTCCCTCAGCCCGCTGGGGTAGGTAGAGCTTGGCAAGCTTGTCTGAAGTGTTAGCCAAGCTCTGCTTCCCGAGAGCTCAGCTGTCTGGCCTGTCCAAATGTGACACTGGATTCATCAATTAAAGCACTGCAGTTTCTGTGGCCAGTGGCACGGGCAGGAGTGACACATCGTGCCACCCTTCCTGACACACTCTGATTTCCTAGACAGGGTAGGCACTAACAGCAAGTGCTCCTGCAGAGAGGTCTGGGCTGATGCTTCAACTCACACCAGTGGATCTAAAGCAAGAGACCCACCAGGACTGCTTTGCCTCTTCCCTGGCCCACAGGATGTTCACACAAACAGGACTGTAGGAACTTCCAAACAACATCTCTTGTTCATAGGACACTGCTCCTAAGTAGCCCTAGGATGGAGCCCCTGTGCACGCCCAGAGTGACACAGGTCAGCTCTCACACACAGGCTGTTTACAAGCATTTGCAGACCATTCTATTCTATATCTATTTCACATGGAAATTTGAATGCTATTTTGACCATCACTGATTTTTCTTCAAAGGGGCCTTGATCCCAGAAAGGGTTGAGCGAACACGATGAAAATCGATTCTGGATATTGGTGAGAAAATTAAGGGCAAATATAAAGATACTTACAAAAGTACCTGACTTTTTGTTATTTTTTACCTAACCAGAAACTGCTAAACAAGAAGTTTCCAGAAGACTCCAAAACATTAAGTCAAACTAATATGACTAAGCACCCTTACTTTGGTATTTATCTCAATTTCAAAATACTTCAATCACTTAGCACCTGAAAAGTAACCCAACTACAAAACCCTGCCATACTGTGTAACTGCTCTTTGATGAAAATTACACCACACCTTATTAATCCCTTGCGGGGGCAGGGCGGGGGAAGAAAAAAAAGAAAGAAACCTCCTTTAACTAGAGCCTGGAATGACTCGCAGCCAAACAGATGACACTTCAGCAAGTATGCCTAAGTACAGTACACTTCACAGTTCATCTTGCTATTAGTCATACTTAAAAACTGCGTATTTTAAACTCGCATTGAATACGTATGTCCACTGCACATCTCCAGGATTAATCTTCTCAAATACAAATTTCCCTGAATAGGCATCATGCTTTCCCCAGTCTTATGACATTAATCAAACATCACTCCCTGCAAACTCCATACCTCCCAAATACAAGCCAGGTTTGTGAGTCAGCTCCACACTCTGTAATACGATCAAAGCAAGACAAGTATGGCACTTCAAAAGCTCACTTGCAGGAAATCTGACAGTAAAACCACCTAAAATAATTTTTCCAGATACTAGATACAGTGAAAGCAATATGTAGTATCCCAGACTGATTTTGCTGAGTATGTTTTGACATTGAACAGAGCTCAGAACTGCAGGGTATTTGTATCTGTTGAATACAAATTTTTTTTTTGTACAATATTCAAATATACAACAGTTCAACGTGGCAGTCATAGAAAACAGATTATAAACAACCCTAAAATATTAGCAAAACCTGTATCATTATACTGTAGTTGCTTATGTAAATGCAAGTCATATTAATATTACACTCCATCATGAAGAAGATTCTTGCCCCCAAAGTGATACAACCAATATATTTTAATTTTTATTATGCATTCTCAAAGGTTTAAGCTATTTTTTCTTTCTGTTGATATACCTTGTCTCTGTTTCATTGCAAGGTTTCAGCTTTCAAATGACTAAACTTATGACTGAATGCTGAATACATTGTCCTTACCATTATGTTACAGCACGTTACTTTTAGAAGTAGAGTGGTGGTATGACTAAGAGAGCAGAGTTTGTTTTTCCATTCTATTCTCCTGTGTACGGTCAAAATTCCCTTTCTAAGCAGTCATGAAAGGCAACTTACACCAGTAATATCTGTGAAAAGCAAGCTCAAAAGGTGAAGAAACAACTATTCAATAACAATATGCTTTTCAAACTTATGTTTCAAAGTATGTTCAAACATACTTTTTAAACACGTAATTCATTCTGCTTACTGGCGTGTTTTAAAAAGCTACAGTCATGCTTTCAGCTTTTTACCTCCTGTAAGTGTATAGATTTAGGAGCAATGCAAACTTAGCACAACAGATTTTAAAGGTTTGCAAAAGTTTGTACTACTTGCTATTAGGAGAAATAGTCAAGCTGCTGTTATTTTTCCTCTTGCTGAAAAATTGAACCATGATATTCACAATCTAGTTTCCTTTTCATAGGTAACTCCTAAGTCATTTATTCAGTGTATGTAATTACTCTGTCAACTCTCTAGTTATTAAAGCAATCCAATAATGTTTTTAATACAGGCAAGTTTAATATTAATTGAACTCTTCTTGACCAAGCAAGCTGTGCAATATAATAAAAGCTACCCTTTGCATGTACCACAAAGCAGAGAACTGTCAGAGCCCACTGTTATTAAACTCGACACCAGCTATAATTGCTTTATAGTATCACATGCAGCCATACATGGGGGTAATATTCTCTCTATGACCTGGATCATATAAAATAGCTAAGAAATTTTCACGTAGTTTCTACATTAGGTGATCGTTTTGTATTTCAGCTGGCAATACTTTTTATGCTATAGTAGCTGACACACCAGGAGTTTTCTCAAGGTGACACTACAAACTCAGAGGAGAATACTCAGCCTTGTGAAGTGTTCCAGGAAGGTGCCAGCGGCCCCAGCACTGTCCTGCTGCAATATCAAGTTGCAGTACTGGGACCTAGCAGGAACCTCCACGTTCTCCACAGTAATGGCCACTAGCATCCCTAGGTTGGAAAGGGGTGTGTTGTCTAACCCATTTCATAAGAATAAGGGAATTTGTTACAGCAAAATCCAAAATATGTCATGGAAGTTCAAATTCTTTATAATTAACCAGTAGTAATTAATTTTCAAGCCAGAGGTTCCTCCAGACACTTCACACGGTGATTTAAGCTGCACTTACAGGATTTCACATTTTTCTCTTCTGTTGCTGATTCTGTGTTCCCTTCTGAAAATACTACACTAAAAGAAAAACTTAACAAAATTTTTCATAGTCCCTTTCCCTTTCAGCTATGCAAGTGTGTTCAGCTTTTTTTTCTTCTTCAGTTAGGGATTAATTTTCAGGGACACTTTTCTTCTCTTTAAAGCCAAAAAGCAGAGAGGAAGTATTTAGGGGAAATGGGAGTTATGACCTATAGCTTTTTTCAGGAATTCTGTCTCTGAGACCTTTAAAAAATACAGAAAGGGGATGAGGATACAAGGATTCTTCCTTCCTGATATTTCCTTTCTATTTCCCAAAAGCAGAAATGGTTTTATGTTTAGCTGGTAAAAGTAAGCAACAGAGAAAGAAAAATGCAACCAATACAAAGACTACAATGTCTCTACTGTCTTTTCAGGTGCTTTTCTTATTCCCTACATCCTCTTCTTAATCATTGCTGGAATGCCCTTGTTCTATATGGAATTAGCACTGGGACAATATAATAGAGAAGGGGCTGCCACTGTGTGGAAAATCTGTCCAGTTTTCAAAGGTAAGTGTTCCTCTGCGCCCTTGAACAGCACCTGAGGGTGCCACACACGTGTGGTCACAAACAATGTAAAGATCTCTCATCTTTCATGGACAACATGGTATTTGGTGACCTTTCCCCAGCCCAGAAGTCTTCATGTTATCAAAGGTGAAGCACAAAATGGGAAAAGCCACAGAAATCATTTTCAGGGTGATTGCTGGCTGAGTGTAACAGAGGGCAAATGAGCAGGAACATTTCAGCCCTGCCCTCCCTCTCGCCTGTGTGCTGGGAGGAGCTGGGTGGAGGGAGGACTTTGCCAATCCAAACATTGGAAACACCAAATCCCATCCAGGTTAGTTCAGCCCTATCCTCCCCATTGACTAAGGTAACCACTGCTCCATTCAGGGCATGGAGTTTTCTCTGCAGAAGCCAACATCCCACAGTGGCTACATCACTAAAATGGAGTTGTGAAGATTGTAGGTTCGGCCACTAGACTTGGAACATCAGAGGAGTTTTCTGTGCTATCTCTGTACCTCAGTTTTCCTGCCTGTGAAGTGGGAGCAATGATTCTGATAGACTTTGTAAAGTGTCCTTCAGATTTAGCAATGAAAAACACTTATTAAAATCTAAACATTATTATTATTGAATGTTTTCCACTAGGATTAACTCTCCAGCATCACTGAATAAAAGGCTGTGGAGTGTTGTTTGTGCACTGCATCATTCTGCAGGGAAAAAATAGCTTAGGTGCTTCAGGGTGTTTGGCTTTGATCAGGAAATGATCAATGTGTGAAAGAAACCATATCTGTTCTGTGCATGGAACAAGTATTTGTTAAGGAACCTCAAGAGGTTTTTTTAAGCATTGCTTGCCAGCAAAAAATGTAAGTTCCTTTGCACATATACCAGACTGTACCTAAAATCTTATGTAAAAGCCTTTTCAATACAGAGATATCGGAAATTAAACCAGGGAAGCTCAGAACCTTAAAATTCAGATCATGTTCATCCTGGCACTGACAAAAGCTGAGGAGCTTAACAATAGCAATCCAAACTTGATGGATCCGCTGCCTGGATATAGGTTACACTGAGTAAATGTTAGTCTTCTTTCTCAAAATACAGCTTTCCTCTTCAAGCAGTCTAGTGCCACACAATAAGAAAAGTGGAGGGGTTTTTTCTTTCCAGTCAAACCCAAAACTCACAGCAAAATCAGTGATAAAACAAAAAATAAGTAAGCGAGCTAATAAAATAATGTGCCTCAAAATTTTAAAATTAATTCATATAGGTTTACCTAGCCCTTCTGTAATCCCATCATGGGAGACAAAATTCATCCCAGCACCCAGGAACCTGAATATTCTTGCTCCATAAAAATTTCTGTTGGTACTATTTATATACCTTTGGATGACAATGAGGATTTTGAAAACCTAAATGCAAAAATTAGACCTTCAGGATCTCAAAGCATTTGAGCCAAATACCACTGTGCTCAGAGGTATTCTGTGTTGACTTCAGGATTGAAAAGATTATGAGAAAGGAAAATAGAATTTATTTCATGTATATTCTTGTTGACATTCCAGCTGTGTTTTTAAGCTGACATTTTCAAGGTGGACTAAACATACATTACTCTTGATTTTTAAGGTTTCTTATTACAAGAATATAGAATAGCATAAGTTATTTGATTCTCAAAAAGTAATAAGCATTGAGACATATTTGCACCTCAGTATAAACTCAGTACTTTTAAAGTTTTGACTGAAACCTCTGATAACATGCAAACACATTTTATTGCTAATGCTTCGGAGTTGTTTCTGGGACAACTCAAATCTCTCACTCAAAGGAAAAGTACACAGTCTACACAAATTTATAACAGCTTCTCTAAATGAACGGCACTATAGTTCTAATTTTAGCTAGGAGTATTATTGCTATGAACTCTAAGCACTCTACTTTTAATGAGATGCTATCATAACATATGCAATTACAAATATACCCTGTAACCTTTGTAACACAGTCTGTTCCCATCTCTGCTTTTTTTTCCAGGGTCTATTTTAGACCGTGGGTGGTGCAGTATTACTTTTAAGAAAACCTGGAAACATCAGAGCAAATTCATTCCTGAACATTCTTAAGATCACAGAGAAGAGCTATTTAAAATACATTAATCCAGTATTTTTTAATCTTGATATTAAACATCTCTCATTGTCCTCCTGGATTGGAGGAATTTCAGGAACATTTTTTAAGCAATGATCATCTAATTTTAGTATTTCATATATTATCCATATTCAGTGTTTTAGCATTCACCCTAATACTTAAGAATTATTCTTTTGGGGGATTCCTCCCTCCTCTCCGTTCTATTGATCATGGTGTATCACTAGAATGAGTGTTCAAGTACTAGATTCATTTAAGCACCAAGGATTTGAAAATACTGTTTCATCTTTACTTTCACAATCATTTCCCCATTGTAAGGGATGAGCAAACTGGTTTACGGATTAAAAGCCCCCTGCAGAGCAAAGAGTAACTTTTGTACACACAGCAGTCTTTGAACTGCCAACTCCTTCAGGGTCAGCATCTGCTCCTTATGCAAATTTTAAACCAGGATTAATACTCACAGTGTTTGCTCCTTCCTTTCTTTATGAAGAAATAAGAAAGCCTAATAATCTCCAACTGGTAGGCTTCCAGTTAAACTGCGGAAAACTAGAAGTGAAGGTTTGTACTTAGTTGCTGTGACAGTACCCACTGTGCCAGAGATGAAATTAGTAAAATAACTGTAGTCCCTCTCTTTTGTATGCAGTACATACAACTTCAAGGGAGGATTCAGAGAACAAAGCTGCACACACAGTAAGGAAAGAATGATTGAAATCGAGGCAAAGCAAGACTCCTGAACAATTCTGCCAACTAACTTTTATTGGGCTCCAACATTAGTATCAAATCTTCCTCCCAAACTGTTGGAAAATGTCCGTTTTCATTAAGGAGAACATGCACTTTCTGGGACTCTCTTGCTAAAGAGACCCTCCAGCCACACTTTGTGATATGCAAAAACACAAAGCAAACGTTCAAAGTCAAAGAAGAATGCTTACAGTCTGAATTCTGTAATCCTGGAGAGATAGTAAAAAGGGTTGAAAGTCACACACAGTTTAGCCCCAACCTGATATTCACCAAGTTTTACTGGCATGCCCAAAAACCACCTGGAGACCGCAGTGGAACAGCACAGACTCATGCATGATTTGGAGCCAGTTACATGCTGATGGGAGCCAATCTAGAGAGTAGTGGTGGGAAAGAAACAAGAGAGGGATCAGTGTCTGTTCCAAACTAGTTCAGGGTGGGAACATGAGGCATAGGGAAACTTCATTTAAGTGTCGAGCTTTACTTTTCCAAGAGAAGTTGCCAAGGTCCCTGACGTCATGAAGATGAAATGAGTTTCGCTCCTAACAAGGGCGTGCAATCTTCTGCATTGGAAGCAAATCAGCAATGGAGTTGTACAAGGACAAATTTTGACATTGCACTGCTTAATTTCTTTTTCTGACAAACAACTGGATTTGATAAAAGCCAGTCATTTTCCAGAACCATTTCTGTAATTTTTTGTTTAGAGGTCAGGTACATTGTGTCCGCATATGTGTATGCAAATGTCAAAAATTCCTTTTTATTGGTGTGAAGACCTAAAATGAATTTGCAATCATGTACGGTTGAGTTTAACTCCAATGTTTGAGCATACTGTTGCATGTCAAATGCAATGTATAATCTAGTTTTCCTTTGTCTTTAGGTGTAGGCTATGCAGTGATACTCATAGCTCTTTACGTGGGTTTCTACTACAACGTTATCATAGCTTGGTCTCTGTATTATCTGTTTTCATCATTCACATTTGAGCTCCCCTGGACAAACTGCCACAACAGCTGGAACAGCCCAAACTGTACAGATCCCAAACTCTTCAATGCATCAGTGCTTGGCAATGGTACTAAATACTCAAAGTACAAGCTCACTCCTGCAGCTGAATTTTATGAGTAAGTGTTGACTTTGCTATTTATTCAAAATTCTATGTCTAAGGGAGTTTCCTCTTGAAGGTAAAATAGTTTGTATCCAGCCTCTAGAATGAGCATCAGAACACTAAGATTAAAATGGAGCTGTAATGTGGGTCTGTATTCCTGGGTAACTAAGACTTTTGCCTCTGTGATCTTTGGTTTCTCCTGTACTAATGAAGTGCTTGCTAGTAAGCAAAATGGAATTGGATAAGACTCAAATCTTCTCTATGTGCCACTTTTGCTTGCACCAGCTTTGCTAGGGCAAGGAAACACAGCAATATTCTGACAGAGGTGACTGCATGCCAAGCTGAGCTGAGTTTAAGGCTTTAAAATAACCATTTTTTCACAGATTTTGACTGTTTCTCTACTGGCAAAGTATTTCAGAGCAACAGCAGATCTCTGTTTGTTTCACTGCTTCAATAGTTCAATGAAGTGAGATGAAACACTGAGCAGGAGTTAAGAGCCAGGTTATAGGAAGACAGACTTTTACAATGCCTAAGCAAAAGAGTGTTCTACAGCATGGGCTGAGACAGGCAAAGGCACACTCAAATGAAAAAACAGCTGGAATCAAACCCCAGAAGGTCTGTAAATTAACAACTGAACTATAAAACAAAGATACCAATCTCTGTATAAATATTTTCATTATGGACTAATAGGGGAAAATGGGATTTGATTAGGAGAAAGAAAGGGGATGAGCATCAAGCTATTGAATCAGCCATTGAATTATACTGAATAATGAATTAATTAATATTTCTGTGTTGGTAATAGAAGGATATCAGGGCACACACCTGCTAAGCAGTTAGTAGACTGTAGTAACCCTGTAAAAACAAAGGGAAAACACTGTTAACATAAAAAACCAGTAGGGATCTTGGGGTCTCTGTAAATAGCTCTTTAACATTTGTGGCTGCTGTTTCTTCTCTGAAGACAGCACAGTGAAAGATACACAAACTGCTGGCAGGGGTTTGGGTAAATGAAACTCAGTGCTTTGAAAACAAGACTGAGGCTTGAGTTCAAAGGAGCTCACTAAAATGGCAAATAATGACAGCTGTGAAATCTACTGCCCTTACAATAAAAGGCTCAAGTCTTAGTAAAGTAAAATTCAATCTCTACATTCTTGTTTTGCCTTTTTATTATTTTAAATGGTTCTGTGCAACTTCTGCTATCACATCATGCATGGGTAATGATTTTTAGTTTGTAGTGGGTATGGTTGTGGTGGAATCAATTCATGATGTTTTGATCTGGGGAACAGCTCAATTAATGATTGTCTTTACACTGAAACTTGAAATATTAGGGTTCTTTCCTCATCATGAAGTAGATTCAAGGTACAGTGTTCAGAAGGTAAGAATCAAAAGGGAATTTGACATTTTATTATGCTTTGATCCCTGAATTTCAGGGCTGTAATTAGGTCACTAGGCCCTATACTTTCTAGCAACTAGATTACATTGCAAAAATGAGAAGGGTAACCACTTAACTAAAACACTCTATAGCATCTGTTTTCCCAGCTGTAAAAACAGGGAATCACAAGGGGCATTATATTCACTTATCCAGTATTTGGATGAGCTCATCAGGTCCAGCTGTACAGCTCAGGTGTTGACCCAAACTTGTACAAAGTCTTAGTGTATTCAGCTCCAACCTAATAAATGAAATCAGAAAACAGTTTCTTTCTTATATCAAATAACCTAGTTCATGCTTATGGTCTCCTTACAACAAGGAGAGCTGAATCTTTTGATCATAAAGTTTCATATTTGTGCTGAGGCACAAAAGGAAATGGGAAGTGACACAGCTTTAACTTGGTTCTCTAGGTTGTGTAGTTACGTCAGAACACTCACACAAACTTTTGGTCTCTGGTGGGAAGGCTGAGGGGGAAGCAGGGAGACAAGAAACACCAAACATTTATTTTGCAGTTGGAGAATTACTGAAAAAAAGTACTTCGAAGACAGGTCTCTAGGAGAGAGAGCTGGTATGACTATTCTGAAAAGACACAGACGCTTCTTCTTAGGACATAATTCCTTCACACTAAGCTGGCCTGACCATGAATTTAGAGTTATTTCCTAAAGCCCTGCAGCTGCCAGAGCTGACTGCCTCTATCTCCACCAGCACAGGAATAAACCGTAGGAGGAAGTGGGAGTTCTGTGATGTGACAGTTCATCAAATACTACAAGAAAGGTACCTCAAATCCAGCAGAAATATGCTGGTTGTCACTACTTATATTGAGTGAGAAAAGGGAAAACTTTCAATCTAGGCCAAATCTATCAGCTGTCCAGTATCTGGTGGGGAGGAAAAGCTGAGAGAAAAGTCTAAGCCTCAGACTTGGGAGAAATAATTTCAAGTTGCAAATTCCATGCCAAGGCAATGACAGGAGAATCTTGAAAAACATATTTGGCTTTTGTTTTCAAGCCTCAAGAGCTGGGCAGATCTTAAGGCTGAAATGCTTCTACACTGAGGCCTTCTAGAGAGGTTCATTTTACCAAGCCTGGTTTCAGCTGCAGAGGCCTAATGCAGGCCAAGGGGCCACTGATGTCACGGGGACAGCTTCTTACAACAGGAAGGAACAGGACCTTACAATACTTCATTAGAGATGCTTAAAATCAACTACAAAGTATTTGTACACTGTAAACTTGGCAAACCAAGCTACAATCTAATAACAACTGGTGCCTTTCTGCTAAGTAATAGCCAGACATAAAAGAAATTCAGTTAGGAATAAAATGTCAGCTCCACATTTCTTTTGGGACACACATTACTTTAATTCCTTCCCTCTTTAGTGGTTAGGAATTAAACACAGAAAATGAAAAGAACCTTCTATCCTTTCCAGACATGTTAAAATAATTAAATATAAACCTTTTTTTTTTTTTGGAAGAACAGAAGTGCATCACAAAGTTTCCCTATCTGCTCTATATTCTTAAATATAAAGGCATACTTTATATTTGTTCTCTCCATTCTTGTGTCTGGGAAAACTCTATTACCATCTTGCTTTCATTTATGCTGACAGTTACAAAATGCCAGTTTGGAGGAACAAAAGCACTATTCTTCTCACAAGGTACTATGCCTGCAAAAAATCACAATCTGTTGTAGAAACAAATCTTGGCAATTTTTTTGAAAAAACAGTGAAAATGTCAACAAATACTGGGCTACAGCTATTTCCCTCTGACAGTACTTTTTCTCAGGGCTGTAATCCATTCTTTTTGCATGAGAAATTTTACAGGGAAATTTTAATGCCCGATTCAGTAAAGGAAATTCACAGAATTCACAACTCTGCCCAACTGTGAGCAGTTGCAAAAACCTACCTAAAAACAAGGAATAAAACCAAGACTCAGTCACAGCAGTCTACATTTATAATGTTTATGAACATCATGTTTACGAAATTTATGAGAAACATGTGAACCAAGAACATCATCCTGAAAAAAAACCCTTCACCCTATATAGCAAAGGTTACTTTTATAGGCCAAGAGGTTTGTGCTTTAGGGTACAAGTCTTCACTGGAAATGCCACCCCAGGCAAAAGGTCCACATAGCTCAGTTTCACAGCAAATGGAGTGATGAACAGTGTGGCCCCCAAAGATGCAGGAACCCATCCCCATTAAACAATTGTGAAGCAACTTCTCCCAAAAGAGAAAACAACACTTCAAAAGCCAGCATAAGCAGTTCTGCCTAAAAATGCTTATAAAAACTGAATCAGGCAACAAGAACTAATGAGAGTGGCTGGCCCTATATTCTGTTAATCACATCCTGTGTTTCCATTCAGCTCTTCTGAAACAGTAAATTTTGGAGAGTCATGAATGTGTTGAAGTGGGGCACAGTAGCAAAGGAGGTCAGAATTGCTGACTTAGTGGGAGAATAAAGTTTCCAGTGCAGTGAGATAAACATTCTCTGTATTATCATGATTCAAAAAGAAATTTCACCTGCAATGAGGCAACCCTGGATGTACAGCCAGGGAATGAGATGCTGGAAAGCAGTGCCCTGGAAAAGGACCTGGGGGTCCTGGTCCCTGGCAAGTCCCTGGCAAGGGACATGTGCCAGCAGGGCCCTGGCATCCAGGAGGGACATCCCTGTCCTGGGGGCATCAGGCCATGAGGGGCCCAGCTGGGCATGGAAGGGGATTGTCCTGCTCTGCAGCGGCCTCACCTGGAGTGCTGGGAGCAGTTTTGTGCACCACAATATAAAAAAGATATTAAGATGTTATAGGGCATTTAAAGGACGGCTATGAGGATGGTGAAGGCCTTGAGGGGAAGCTGTGTGAGGAACAGCTGAGGTCACTTGGTCTGTTCAGCCTGGAGAAGAGGAGATTGAGGGGAAACCTCAGTGCAGTTACAGCTTCCTCGTGAGGAAAGAGGAGGGACAGGCACTGATCTCTTCTTTGTGGTGACCAGTGACAGGGCCCAAAGGAGTGGCCTGAAGTTGTGTCAGGGCGAGGTTTAGGTTGGATATCAGGAAAAGGTTCTTCACCCAGAGAGTAGCTGGCCACTGGAACAGGCTCCCCAAGGAAATGGTCAGAGCCGCAAGCCTGACAGAGTTCAAGAAGCATTTGGATAATGCTCTCAGGCATGGCAGATGTGGACATTTCTTAGATATGTCCTATGCAGATGTAGCAGTTGTACTCAACGATCCCCGAGTCCCTTCCATCTCACTGTATTCTATGATTAAGTACAAATAATTACTTATGTGCCAGTCAGGGTGCCACTGGTAAATTATGTGATTCCCAAAATCGAGTTTGCAGTCCACTAGACAGCTCCATTCTCCAACACAAGAGGGAGCTGAAATATCTAGAGAAAAACCCAGATGCTGCTGCATCCCCCTGGCATCCCCCTGGATTGTGCCCAGCACTCCAGGGTGGGGGTGAGGCACACAGGGCACAAGCACTGCCCCTCAGATGGCTCAGCTGCTCTCCTGTGCTCTGGGCTGCAGGACAGCACTGTCCCAGAGCCAAGATATCCTTCAACATTGCAGCTGTGCCTACTCAGAGCTCTTTACAAAGCAGCCAGAGACACCCAAGCAGCTCAGACAGCAGCCCCGGGTGTGGCAGAGCTGGGCCTGAGCCAGGCTGCCCCTGTGGCCCCTCATGTGGAGCCAAACTCTGCCCTCTCAGCACTGCAGGGTCACAGTGAGGAGACCCTGGTGTCCAGCCTGCAGGGAGCCAGCCCAGCTCTACAGGTTTTGTACCACAAGCTCAGCCTCACACTGCTGTGTGGACACAAACTGCCATGAGAACTACAGCTGAATGTAAGCTGAATATAAGTAGAGCTATTGGTGAAATAGAAATGCCTGGAGCCTGGCAAGCTCTGCAAAAAGAGCTCTATCCACACCAGCTTGATGCCGTCTAACCTTCCACAGGTAAAGGAAAACCACATTTCATGCTCTGAAGGAAACTGGCAGCAATGATGACTGAACTGTAGTTGCCCAAATATATAACACAGAAGATGCATGTAGAAGAGCTCTCTAATTGAGCCCAATTATCATGCTTCAAATTGCCTTCTAAATTGAGTATGCAAATTAATTTCTATAGATTGCACATTGTATACACTGACAGTTCTTCTAACAACTTCAATCTACAATTTGCATAAAGTTTGAAATCATAAAAAATATAGCCTAACTATCAGAATGGGAAATATAGCTTGGGACACCAGGACTATTTATACCTTATCCATTTTGCTGAATCTTAGTTTATGAAGCCAGTTGGATTTGATCTCATAAATATGACTACTAACTTTTAGAAGTACTTAGATGTTCCTAGAAGTACTTAAGATATTAACTAGCAAATACATTTGTTAGTTAACATACCAATTTACTGACAAGTGATGACATTTTTGAATTCTGAATCAATCTGATCCAACACATCTAAAATTTAGATAAATGACAACCCTTTTACTGACGTATCAAATTTAGGCAAGATACTTCTGCCTCTAATAAAAAAGAAAGAATGAGCTTTTAGAGCTGTGTAAACATATTTGGACTAAAAATGAAAATTATGATTAATTTTTGATTGAAAAAATGAGGTCTACTCCAAGACCTTAAACTTGATCTATTTATGCAAAATTTTCTAAATTTCTGAAAGACAATCACATAAATCTGTTCAAGGATGAATAATACAGAAAGCTCCCTAGAAAGTACCAGTCTGATAAAAACATCCCGGAGGATTCTACACCTAAAACTCTTTAAATCCTGTTTTCTGGCTATAGATTAAATGTGTTGGAGTGAAAATGATACAGAGTAATTTTCAGATCACAACCCTTGGCATTTCTTTTTTCCTGGTTTTATTCTCTGTTTATGTGCAAATATTCACCACTTCCGTAACAAATATGTTCTGAATTGCTCACAGTAGAGACAAAGCACACATTTATAATAATCCTGATTTTACAGATGGGAAAACCAAGACACAGAGGAGAATTTATTGGTTCCAACATTTCCTATTGTTAAAACTATGACTGGGTCCTTCATTTATTGAGTCCTACTGAGCAGCTGCCCCACTACCTCCTCAATAGTTTGTTTTTAGTAGGGTTTATGTGTGAGTATCAAGCAGCTGAGCTGCCTGTTGGCTGTTCAGAGTCTGATGCCAAATTAAAGGGGACCCAAGTGCTGCACAAAGACTAAACAGAGTCAGTGGTACTAAGAAACAAATCGCTGTTTGCAGATTTCAATGGAGGTGAACTATTTCCCTTTAGCTGAATGCAGTGTGGAAGTGAGGCAGGAACTGGAGCCAGAGTTCTTGGGTGATTAGGAGAATCTTCCCAGCAGAGAGCACAGGGAAGGAGAGAAAGAGAAGAAATTTCTCTCTTGAGAGGAACCAGAATGTCTGAATGCAGCTTCAAATTGAGAGCCCTTCCCATTCCTGCCCCTCCTGCACACAGGTGAACAGACTCTTGGAACCCAGATGTACAATCTCAGAGTCATTGCAAATGTCATTTACACTCCCTTACCATCTTAGCATAAACCAAGCTTCTTTGCACAAAGCCCTGATTTCAAGTGCATGTAGTTTGATTCTTGGTGCTGTTTTAATTAAATATTTCTAGAGCTCTGACTAGAATATCGGAAAGCTTAAACAATTTATTTGTTTCTCTTGCATTTTGTCCATAATAAAACAGATCCCTGTTCTACTGTCAGCTCCATCTGTTAATGTTTATTCTCAGTCTTTCCCCCATAACATTTTCTTCTCTTTTTTTTGCATGTTTTTCTCATCTACTTTCATTCTTTTCTCAATAACAACAATCTGCAAGCAAATCACTAATTTCTAGTTGTCTACCAATGGTTTTTCCTTTCTTTTTGACTCATTTGAATTCTGAGAGTTTATTTTGTTAGCAGAATTGGACAAACATCTCTCTACTTATGAAGCAAGAATTGCTTTCAGAAACTTTTACGTAAGGCATGCTTTGGACATTATTTGAAGGAGTTGACAGAGAACAGAGGCTTCTCAAAGCACCTTCACTGACTGCCAGTGACACCAGTAGCGATTTCATTGCTACAGTGAAGCACCCATTCCTGCTGCCCACAGCATGAGAAGTGCAAAAGCCTTTCTCCCCCAGTGACTTTGCTTTGTTTCTGTATATCTGGTGTGTAGGCGAGGAGTTCTGCACCTGCACGAAAGCCGTGGAATCCACGACCTTGGCTTGCCTCGCTGGCAACTTTCCCTCTGCCTCCTGGTGGTGGTAATCATCCTTTTCTTTAGTCTGTGGAAAGGTGTGAAGACTTCAGGAAAGGTAGAGCTAATACTGTCTTTCTATCTTGACTATGTTCTTTGTCTACTTTAAGAAGTCTCCTAATTTTAGAAAGCAAGAAAATAAATCACTGATTTTTGAGGCATCCCCAGGGACCAAACTATCACCTTGTGTGATATTCCAACTGAAAATTTTATTAATGAACTATTTTCAATTCAACATTGGTGGTTTCATCCAGAAAATATTTTTAAATACTTAGAATTGTCTTAAATGTGCACCTTCTTAGCCAAATGTATTAATATTTCAACAGTATAAGAGGCTTTGTTTTTATTATATAAAATGCCATGTCAAGAGAAATATCTAATGAAAGTCGTTGGAAATCACTCCTTGACATCCTTCAAAAAATACCTCAACAGAAATTCTAGAGCTAGATACATCTGAGAGCTTTTTGTACATTTTCATGAAAGTATCACTTAACATCAGGCAATGACTGCACTTTTTAGTAAACAACATAGAGATGAGGAATAATCAGCAGTCTAACACACTGACACTGTATTCTGTTTGTCAAAACTGTCTCCTACTGGTATCTGTAAACTTATATATGAAAAGATTCGTGACACATAACAGCATTTTCCCTAATGTCCTAAAAGGAGCTTCTCCATCGAACTGAATGGACTAAACCAAGAAAATGCCAGCTGCACTTATTACATATTCTTAAATCTTCTGTAACAGCTGGTTAACCTTTGGGATCTCTGTTGTCTGCAGGTTGTTTGGATAACAGCCACTTTGCCTTATGTTGTATTATTTGTCTTATTAATACATGGAATAACCTTGCCTGGTGCATACAATGGAATAAACGCATACCTGCATATAGATTTCAGAAGATTAAAGGAAGCCACAGTAAGTGTACTCTTCTGTTCTCATTCCCTAATTATTAAACCTGTTGCCCTTGTTACTGAAACTGAAAATATTGCAGTTAGTTTCTGAAATTAAATAGCTTCTGCTGAAATAAATGCTTCTGCTTCTGCCTAAGCACTGGTACCCTTTCTCTGACAGTTTAACTTTCCAATAGTCTGCAAAACAGGACTATCTCACACTGAACCCAAACAACTCAGGTCACAAAACACCTGTGTGAAGGCACTTACAGGTGTGGCAGGCCCCAAAAAAGTCCATGCCTTGACTGTGCACCCAGTAAACTGCAACATCCTCTATTCTCAAAAGGCTAAGAATTTCCTCAAGAAGAAAATCTTGCTTTTTGAATCACTAGCTTAAGTGTTAACCTAGAAAATAAAAATACTGGCCTACACAAACCTTACTAAATATATAAAGTCAGGACTAACTCAACTCCTCAAACCATGGTCCTTCATACAAATAAGATTTTCAAAAGTATAATTTTCTTATCTTACTATTGAAACTAATGTACATTTCACTGTATCATTGAACATATTCAAACCAACCCAACTTGTGGAATAACTTGGAACTAAGCCTTATTTCATACATTGTAAAGCAAAATCTACAGGTATAGTTGCTAATACATGAAATTAGAAGCATTTCAGACCTACAAAGAACAAAGACTTCAGAGATATTTTACCCCTCTACTATCCTAAAAATAGCATAGATCATTTATAAGACAGTAGTATCTCTATGGATGAATCACAAGGCCACTCAAACAGTTATAAATCTGAAAAGAGACAACATCATTTTACTAGAAGAAAATGCACCTTCTTGAAAAATTGCAGCTTTCAGAAATGTCTGCAGTCTGTCCATAGTTGCACTGTACCTTTCCTATGAATCCTATCTTGATTTTTCCTGAATTATTAAAAAATACCTCAAATGTACAATACAGACGTATTTTTTATATTCTTAGCCAAAAAATATATTCCTGGCTTTTTAATGCTAAATTTGAAAACAGGCATTTCTTCAAAAACAGACCCAGACCCCATATCTATTTTGGAATGATCCAGTCGAACCGCAAATATGGGATTTTCATCCACCTTTGTCACAAGGCAGTAGTCACCCCAGTAATTCACATTAATGCATACACCTAAATACAAAGATGAAAGGATGAACAAAGCAGGTGCTTATATTTTACTTATATATTTTAAATGCTGTTTGGAAATAAACATCACAATTTCAACTAGATGCCTATGGAGCTGTACTAGCTGTACCAGGCCTCCATCATCATATCTGCCTTCTGCTTCTGGGAGGACATTCTGTGTGCTGCTCTTTCTTGGCTTAATATTTCTGCAGCTGCTATTTAGATGATCCTAAAGTAATTTGTCTCTAAGACTAAGTTTTTCAGACAACAACAAGAAGTTACACTATAGTAATAAAAGACTAAAGTTCTCTAACTACTTTGTCATGTCAGCCCTCCTCCTCTTGGAGACTGGGATCCCTGCTGCTGCAATAGCCTGGTGTGTTTAATCTTTGTCCTCAGGCTCCAAAGAATAAAATCCCACTTCATTTCTATGTCAATGCATTCCTGGATGTGATATGTGATTTTTTTATTTCTTCCAAATGAAGAATGTAACAAAGAAACAGTCACAAACAGTAAGGACCCACAGAGGGCTCTGCCAATGCTCTTCTAAAAGCCCTTAGAGCACCCTGACCACTGTGTCAAGGTGTGCCCCGTTTTGTGGAGCCACAAACTGCACTGCACTGAACATGCACAAAAGTTATAACAATATAAATACTGCAGGAGGCTGGAAGGACTGATTACTGCCTACTGTAAAATGTTCCTGTTTATTTTTAATACATATTAAAACAATATTCTATCATAAAATATATTAGATTACACCTCAATCAGAAGTCGTGAAAATGAGAAATATGGGCATGAACTGCAGAACAGCCCTGCTGTCTTACTTCCTGCTTGGTTAGAACAAAGAGAATGTATTACATTTAATCTTAATTCTAAAGGAATTTCTGGTTTCTGCTCTTCTTTCCCTTCACCTTGATCTTCTCAATTTGTTTCCTAATCAGCTACTATGAGCCAAGACTCTTACTCAACAGATACTTCAGCATGTGCTTAAATCCTTTGGGAAGCAGCAGGTGCTAATCTCTTACTTGAGCCAACAGGACTTAAGCACGTGCTTAAGGGTGCTTGAATAGTGAGAAGGGGTGAGTAAAACTGCACTGGCAAGATACAAAAGAGACACAGAGCCACTAAAAGCAAGTGTCTTATGGTGGCAGTATGCAGATGTGGTTAGAGTTCAACAAAATTTATGTTAAAAATTTTCAGGATTTTTTTTAAACAAAAATTATCTGAATTTTTCAAAAAACAAGAACAAACATAGGAGGCTTTGCACCCCTCCTTCTGCATTCTTATCCACATAAATGCTTTTCAGAGAGTACAACCCTATATGATCTCAACCTTTTGTGTGAAAATACAATATTAAGGTGTAACTGGTATATAAAAAGAATGAGTAAGGAATTAAGGTTACAGGATTATTTTGTTATTCATTGAAAGAAATCCATGATGCCTAAAAACCCTGTATGAACTACAGTTTGAGAAAATCATATCCTCCCATCCACTGGTTAGCAATAAACACTCCATAAGTCTATGGACTTCATATTATCTTTCAAGTAATCAACTCTCCACAGTTCATAAAATCAAGTTTTTCTACAAACCCAGAGCACCATAAGTGGTTCATGCTGTCCAGCAGGCAGCAGTTGAAAGCATCTATCATCTGTGTTGGGAAAAAAAGAGATCACCAACCTAGGAGCTTTCATATATCACGTCAGCATGGCATAAGGCACTCTCTCTTCCTTTCCACTAGGCCAAATATAAAAGTGTAGCACTAAAATCCCAGTGAAGATGGAGCCCATAAGCTGCTTAGACCTGTTAGGAAGTCACTGCTGAATAGATATATTAGATCTGATTTTGAGGAGATGGATGAATGATGAAACCCAGTGCTTTTCAGAGTTCTTTCAGAGTTCTTTGCAGATTTAATGAAACACTGCAGATCTCATTTTGAGAAATGTTGAGTATTATTCACACCACTGGCTTCACTAGTTCTGTTGAAGATGCTCATTTAAAAATCTCTGTGTAACAACAAAAAAGGGGAAACCCTCAGTAACCAAGGCTATTTTCAGGTTTCTGGTTCAGGGAACCAGGATTGTGGCATTGTTCCTGACTGGATGAATGGATATTGGTAGGAGGGACACTTTAGAAGATATTATAACTTTTAAAATGTTTTCCCTGGCAGACAATCCTTAAAATGATCAAGCTGCATCTAAACTGAAATTTAATGGCTATCACAGGAATAATTCTTTCTCCAACTAAACAAGAAATCTGAGAGATAAATCTGCATGGTTCTGTTCACAGCATATCAGTCATGCTTCAGCTCCTGAATCAAGAAAATGTCGTGTAGAGTGCACTAACAGTCACACAAAGGAAGCTCTAGTATGGGAAAGAAAATGTCCTATAACTCCTGACCCATTAACTATTTTTAGTTTTCTGGTTGTACATTCCAAACTAACTTGGAACAAGAACTGTTGGAAGTGTATTTCTGTCACCAGGGAGAAAAAGCCCTGCAAACAGTTCAGTGCTGGGTAAAATCTCAGAAGTACCTGTCCCAGTGCACAGCCCACCAGGGCAGCAGTGTGTGTGTGCTTTGAGGACTTGTCCCCTGCTCCAGCCTCACCCCTCAGGTCAGACCATTGCAGACACAGCCATACTCCATGTGACACACTGCCCTTAGCATGAAGGCCAATTGTCTCCCAACACCCTTGTCTTGCTTTTACCTTCTCCTGCTGTATCCTTGTGGACTGAACTGACCCTGGCAATGTTGGTGTCATTATGCAGGTATGGATTGATGCAGCTACTCAGATATTTTACTCCTTAGGAGCGGGGTTTGGTGTTTTAATTGCGTTTGCCAGTTACAATAAGTTTGACAACAACTGCTACAGGTAAGAGCCTATTCTTCCATTACTGCTGCAAAACTGTACTATTTTACTCTGACTGCAGCTGAAATAAGTTTTAAGCTATCTTTTTATCTTCAGTCTTACATTAATGAAGGTGAGTTTTGTGTAGACATAGTAACCAACCCAAATCTTGAAACACTGTCTTCCTTACTGAAATTTTAGTAACAGGAACCTGCCAAGATATCTGCTGCTCTCCAAAGCAGAATGGGATTAGGTTTGGACTTTAGACAGCTGTGTAAACTGTGATGGTGTTTGCCTTTCAAAAGTACCATTAAGCACAACAGTGAACACAGGATGAAATCTTATTAGTGCAGGCACTAAAAGCAGAAAGATTCCAGTTTCCAGAAGGGTTTCTGTGCTTTGGCATTATATTTCTCATATTTTACATTACACTCCAGTTTAGGAATGCACTTTAAATCAAGTCAGTTTGTAGGTGTTTTGCTGAATCACCACCATGGAAATTCAACCATGATTCAGAATCACCCTGCACCTTCTGAGAAATTCCAACATTTAGATATTTTGTTAACATTCCATTTTGGAATGAAAACAAGCATTACTTTTCCAGTGAAATATAAATTCAGAAAGCACATGTATTATAAATTCATTGTGAACTGAAGGATGGGGAGGGGGGAATGTTAAAGAAAATCCCCATCTAGTTCCTAAAGTTTTTTCTCACTGGGCTGTTCTTCTCTCCATGTCTAGGGATGCTTTGCTGACTAGCACCATTAACTGTGTCACAAGCTTCATCTCAGGATTTGCAATTTTCTCCATATTGGGCTACATGGCTCATGAGCACAAAGTTAAAATTGAGGATGTAGCTACTGAAGGTAGGAAGTCAATTATTAATTTTAACCCTTTTTCTCCACTATTTCTTTGCAAATGTGTTTATATTTGTTTCCATTGAATGCATGAAAATCTCATGGAACTGAATTAGCTTACTTGGAACTAGAGCTCTGTGTTTAAATCCCTTGCTGAAATGTGAACTCTAAATGGTATTGATTCACCTCACCTCTACTGAACTGAGGTTCCCCAGCATCTTCCCCTCACTGGTTTTGCCTGTTCAAGGAACAGGAATTAACCACTGGCCGGTATCTTACAAAAGTATTGCTGTTCAGTGCCACGAGTGACTGGGTTTGGTGGTTCTGCTAAGCTCAGCTCTGTAGTCCTTTCCCTGGGAGCAGGTCACCCATGGACTCAGCTCCTGCACCTCTCATCACTCCCAAGAGTTCTTTTGCCAAACAGACGAGTCCACATCCACATAATTCTTTCTCCACTACATAGCTGAAAAATTACTAGTAAGGTGCAAATCCCATGAAATATTGTCCAAAGTGGAAAACAATAAGACAGGTTTTTTTAAATTCCAAACCATCATGAGTAAATAAATAAAGCATTTGCGATATATTTTGATATGATGCAAATTTTGTTTTAACCAGTAACTCAGCATGACAAGGACTGAAATGAAAGTCAGCTTAGTCATGATTTAGTTTATTAAAATGAGCATTTTTGTGAAGATAAGAAACATCATGTAGTGACACCTTTTTCCCGTTTTCTATTCCAGGAGCTGGTTTAGTTTTTATTCTGTACCCAGAGGCAATTTCAACTCTTTCAGGATCTACATTTTGGGCTGTGGTGTTCTTTATCATGCTCCTTACTCTTGGCATCGACAGTTCTGTGAGTATTTTTTCTTTCTAGTCTTCCCATTGTTCTTTTCCTGTCATATTCTGTAAATAGAGGCATCAGCCTTAAGCAGGGGGTTACATTTCAAGTAAACATTCTGTACATTTCCCTGATCTGTTTTCACAGTCATAGACAACACAGCAATACTATTACTTGCTGTATTATAAAGACTCTCCATCATTAAGAGGTTTAGGAAAAGATTAAATCCTTGACAAGCCAGTAAATATTTACTCCCTGCTACTTTTTTATGACTTTACAGAGGGGCTGTTCATCAACAGTTATTACTATTTAAAAGTATGACCCAACAATACCACTATGAATTATTACTACTATGAATCTGCAAAAAAGGTTTTGGAGCCCTGCTTGCAAAACACAAGTAAGACATTGAGTAGAGTGGTTTCTAGAAGGGATTATTATATGTGCTGAAATCCACTAATCTGCTCAAGACAGACAATCTCTGAAGGTATTCCCATTGTTTTCTACAAGCCATGATATAGAAATTCCTTTAAATTTAATCACAATTTTAAAATCACGCCAGAATATTTCCATAGTGGTTTCATTTTCCTGTAATCTTACTGTAAAAGGTCTAGTCTAACAAGTGTATTTGCTCTTTAATGTGGTAGGTTTTACAACACCGTGATATTCAGAATCACAGAAACTTCATCCCAGAAAATATTCCAAGTCCCCAAACAACTTTTGTACAGCTTTGTTCTACCAAAGACACCTCAAGACATCCTGTTATATTTAGCTTAAAGGCTGATAAATTTCTGGAAAACCAATTAGAGCCTTAAAGGAATAGTGAACCAAGGACAAACTTTCATCCTCTTTAGTAGGGTATGGATTTCTTACTATTCCAAAGCATGGAAGTCTCTTTTGAAGTTTAGAATGTATGAAGTTGATCTAGGAATTTCTTGCTGGAAATGGTAAAACACAGTGTTTCCATTGCTTACAACTTCAGGAAAATTCATTCCTTTTCAAGGACAAGAAAGGGAAAGAATGATTGACATGGAAAAAAGCAAAACTTAAAAAAAAATAGGCTTGCAGCAGGAAGCTTTGATAATCATTGGCAAATAGCTGAATGAGATCTTGTGGAGTGAGGGCTGAGCTGTAAAGGTCAGATTCAGGTCTAAATATTTCCAAAGTGTTTGGATTTTTGGACTCCAGCTGAGGTCCAATGAAGTTTGTCTATATAGACTAAGATCTGGATCCTTAGACAACAGTGTCAGGGAAGATTATATCTGGGATTGTAGTTTGGCCACTTTTTCAACTGTAAGCAAATATGAAGGATTGAAACAAAGGGTTTAGCACAGTGAAAGGACAGGAATGACCAGTAGGAAAAGGGCAGAATGAAGAAGAAGAAAATCCATGCTCAGAAGTGTCTAGATCCAAAACAGTTAACTTTGCAACAGCAGTAAAAGTAGGGCAATGTAAAGAAACATAGAAGTGACAAAGACACGAGGTTTTAGATTGCAGAACACAATTTTCCTACAAATTGAGAAAACTCTTCCTTCTGGAGTGAATTAAAATACAGTGAACTAGTGAACTGTGGCCAAGTTTAGTCCTTTCCTTCTAAAAGAGGAAGGATTTACTAGCTCAAGGTTTGTCATAATTTCTTAAAGAAAACTGAGGTGCTGCAGTACTTTTTATGGTGATAATTCTCTGTTACTGATTTCAACCAGGAATATTTTAATCAAAGGCTTATAGGAAAGGGACAGGTTATGTCAGCACCTGCTAACCAAATATTGTATTGCACCAAGCACACCAGATCTTGCCATGGTCTCTTAGCATCGCAAAAAGCATAAAATTAAGCCTCTCCAAAATATTAAATAAATTTGTTTACTATGAAAAAAGATTGAAATTACTTTTCATAGCTTTTTGTTGGAGTGGGGGTAGAATGTTTTCATTAATGAAAAGAAATAAAAATTCATAACCACCTACATAATCCAGCAATTTAAATGAAAACTTGGAAAGTATCTTTCCTATATTGCAAAACAATGACTAATGTTGCTTATTAACTTCTAGAAAGCAAAGTAAAATTCTTTATTGTTGTCAACAAAACAAAAAATTACATCAAGCTTCCTTTGTAGTAATTCTTCCAAGTCTGTAAAGATTTTTGTTAAGCCGGATTTCGTTAATCAATGGCTAATGTTAATCTTTGTTCAGTATATTTCCTTTAGGTGCTTGTCATGCCTGTCTTTATTTAAGAAATATCTTAAGGAGCTTAGTTACTCAAGCTAGCAGCTTTTTCCCCAGAGTATATTAAAATGTATATTATATTCCCCAAAGTACTGTCTACTTATTGTTCCCTTGAGTCAGCAAAGAGTCTTCAGAGGATACAGCTTTGGAGGCAACAACCACCCCTCTTGATGTCCAGTTTCCTGACCCAGTCCTTTACCAGAGGAAAACAAAGCCTCATACCACCAGTGACTTACAGCTGAAATGTCAGAAACCACAGAGTGGTTGGGTATTGATTACACAAACTGCTTTGCATTCTTCAGCCTCTATTTCCAACAGTCAGTGGTGTTTAACCAGAGTTTTTGCCTTCCCTTCCTCAGATGGGTGGGATGGAGGCTGTCATCACCGGCTTGGCAGATGATTTCCACCTCCTGAAACAGCACAGAAAGCTCTTCACCTTTGGTGTTTCTTTTGGCACTTTCCTACTTGCCCTTTTTTGCATTACCAATGTAAGTACAACAAAAGTTTCCATCAAGGTGTTGCCTTAAAAATGCCATTAACCTCGTCAGGTGAAATATGGATAGGTTCAGATGACTATTTTTATTTTAAATTTTAGTTCTTTAAAAACTTTTGTTCAGAGTAGCACTTTTAATCTTACATATATGAAGATTCTCTGGTTTTTGGCACAAGATCATTTGCTATCAACCAAGCCTACAAGTCTTTGTTCCAAAGAACTGGCTGTGCTACTGCTGGGTTTATTTGGTTCTGTATGCTTTCTTTTGTGTTTGTTTGGGAGTTTTTGTTGTTGGGTTTGGTTTTGGATTTTTTTAGTCACATTAAATGGAACTGTGTAAAGTGCTTATTCCTCTGTGAGGAGCTAAGAATTTCAAGTGACCAGACCATCTGGCTGTTCTCTTCTTGAAGAAAGTAAGAGACACTCACTTCTTATGAAGGAGTGTAGAATAATGATCTCCTCTCCCCACCTTTTTTCTTAATGTTCCTTTGTGAACCTAGATCTTGACATCTTTTAACACCATATAAACAGAAAACTTATCCTGAGCATTTAGTAACCTGTATTTATCACTACCATCAGACTGAATATTTTGCCTCATCTGGCTTTTTATAACTAATTAAGGAATGAGAATCACAGTGTTCTAGGCGGGAGAGAATTTTCTTGCTTTTCTTTCTTTTTTTTTTGACCATAAAAAAGGCAGAAAGAGCGGTTAACAAAGATGCCAAAACTGTCAGAAAACAACTGAAACTTGAGGAAGCCACCATGAAAGCAGATGTGCTGAACCTCTCTCCATCCCTAGAAATGGTTTCCATATCTATTATTAAGATTACTGAAATAACATAAATTTATAAATAAGTTCTTTTTACATTAAAATACACCAATAATTTTTGCTCCAGTTTCCTCAAACTGAGAAAAATAGATATATCATTTAAAATACCTATCCTTTTAATACCGTGCTTAATATTTCTATTGTTAACTAAAACCTGAACGTGCTCCTGTTTATTCAAAGGTTCAACTGGAATAAAAATTTCTGAAGTACAGTATCAGAAGAAATTCAGTGTTAAGAACCTGAACAGGTGCCAGTGGGTTCAAGTCCACTGCCACCAAGTGAGCTAAAGCTGTTCAAGATAACGACCTAACTCTAACTTTTAAATAATGGCACCTGTTTAGACTTGAGTTCACCCCTCCAGCTGGAATTCACAAAACTGTCTAGAATAGTCCAAACGTATTGGTTCACATAACCAAAGAGCAACATTTCTGATGGATTAAAGATAAAAAGGAAAACCCTTGTGAGAGCATCACATGAAATTGTTTGTGTCCCCTGAATTTTTAAGGCTATACTTTCAAACATAGCTGTTTCTGAAACAAACATGTTTCTTACAAAATCACATGAGTAATTCATTTTGCTAAGATTGATTGCAAAGGCATTCGTTTGGAGCAGGTGTAGAGCAAAAACAAGAGGTCAAACTCAAATGTCATTCAATAAGCAACATTTTCTAACACAACAACAAAAGTTCATCCCATTTCCAGACAAGTCCCCACAGAATTAAAAATCTACACGAGGCCTAAGTACTGGTCTCCCTATTTTTGTAAATAGGCACAGCTGTTTCAGAAAAAACATCTTTCAAAAAAAGGCAACTGATCACAGAGACAAAAATCACCTACAGATTTAAACAATACAAGTGCTATTAATACCATTGGTGGTAAAAACACAGAAAATAGTTCCTTTGTTCCTCCCCTTCTGAACAGGTATAATCAGATTAACTTTGGTTGTAAAAGGATACAACAAAAATTAACAAAATTTAACAAAAATCTACTGCAGCTGCAAATACTTCAGTTGTTTAGGTGTGACAAAGAGTTTCCTGACGTGCTTTATCCGGGTTCATTTTGAAACAAATCTGGATCTAATGGTTTTCCATTCCTCTTTAGACAAAACTCAGTAAAATGAGCATTTACACAAATACACACCACATGGTAAAACACGGCAAAAAGTAGTCAAACTGCAGCTAGAAAAAAAGCAGTGAAACAAGACTTCAGTAAATACATTTCCAGTTCTGAGTCATGAACCACTGAAGCACAAAATGTGCTGTTGTGAAGGAAGGCAAGGTTTGCTGTCTCCACTGAGCAAAGGTTTGCAAATACCACAGCCCAGAGACTGACCAGGGCACAGCAGCTTCTTGCTGTGCTGGTGACAGAATTCACATCATCCTCTGCCTGAGGAGGGACAGTGGGCAGGAGACATGCAGGCAGTCAGGGAAAAGGGAAATCAGATTCACTGGCCTGCAGAACAAGTGGCCTGAGGTAGAAACTGACTGATAATGGCCTATGGAAACTCTTGGAGTGCTCCATTCCTGCCATTAATTTAGGAAATTCTTCATTAACTGCTGCAGACAGGCCCTGCCCTACAAGCTGCTGATCATTTCCCCAAACTTCCACTGAGCAGGAGTGCCAAGAGAAGTCATTAATCTAAGCTGAGGTTTCTGTTTCCCAGTGAAGTGAGGACATGGGTGAAAAGAAGCCTCTTTAGAAGAGCTGCAAGTCTGACTCCACTACATTCTGTGCAAATATGAACCTAAGTCTGCAGCATCAAATCCATATTAAAATACTTGGGTTAAGATAATGCTTCAAGTAAAGCAGATTTCTGTCAAGTGGATACTAAACTACTGAGATGATTCTATTAGTAATTTCACTTTCTTGCCTCTTTTAACTCCCCATTGCAGGGTGGAATTTATGTGCTCACACTCCTGGACACATTTGCAGCTGGGACTTCAATATTGTTTGCTGTTCTAATGGAGGCAATTGGAGTTTCCTGGTTTTATGGTAAGCTCTTCCTTTTGCATGTGCAAAAGCTTTTCTGAAATTCTAAGTGCTCATGACAGGCTTACACAGCGTTGAAAGGGAAAACAGCATAGCCTTGTATACACAAAACCATAACAAGTCAGGTTTCATAGAGTGATTCTCAATGATTTATGAGCAGTGACAGGAATGCAGACATTCAGTGGGCCAAGCTTTGAGACCCTGCACAAAGCCAAAGCAAACAGCCTTGTGAAAGGGATTGTGTAGGATGGAAAAGTTACTACTTTTGCCAGTATTTTACAACTCTTAGTATTGCTGATGACTTGCAGTAGCAGATTTAGACTTGGTACTTTCAAAGCAAGTAGATTAGCCTAAATACAGACCCGCTGTTTTCACTTTTCGTTATTCCCCCAGGGCCAATCTCAAGCACTTTCCACACAATACAAATAAAGGTAGTGTTTAGAGAGTTATAATAATTCCTACATTAATCCCTTTTGTTTGAGAGAATATTCTACTTCATTGTAAAACATTAGCAGCTTATTTTATTTCATAGAATGTTATAAAATACCCAACATACTAGATACCAGAAATTTTATTTCTATTACTTGATACTAATTTATGCCACAAAAAGGGAGCAGTGATTTACTTTATCCCAAATATGGCAAGCTTTAGGAGTATTTAATTGACCTCTGGCACTAGACTGGAATCATTCTATGCCAATCAGAGTGCAGTGATGTGCTATAGCCACCTAAAAAAATAACTTCTTTTCCTTCCTTATCTCCTCTTTATTCTCATGTTTTAGTTCCTGACTGATCACAACTCTTTTCATTATTATCAGGTTTCGATATCATAGCAGCCTGCAAATCTTCTCCCTTTAAGCCTGTATTGAATCAGCCCTGATTCCCAATAAGATTGCTCTTCCCCTGAAAACCATCTTCATTTTTATTCTGATGTAGAGTTTATAGCTGATGTATGATTCAGAGGGTTCTTAGACATTATGATTCTTATTGCTATTTACCTCACTCAAGCACTTATTTATCCATCCATTCTGCCTTACCGTGTTCTTCTAATCAAACAAACTTTACCTTGCAGTTTAAAAACTGTTGAAGAGTGAGTGAAGTGAAAGAATGGCATTCATGCATAAATCTGTCCAATATACAAAAGGAATAGTTTGTAACTTTAATGCACTAGTCCTGTCACCCAACGTCAGCATGGAGCAAGCAGCACATAGGCTGTTGTCTCTCAAAATAATGGAGGCACTTTATTTCACAGACAACAATTTTTAATCCCTGTAAAAGAGTTGAATGTGGATGAGTGATCACAGTTTAGCTTGGAAGCAGAGGCTTCTTCAGTTTCTAAGAAAACCTACATTCTGCTACTATTAAAACAGGATTTACTGCACTTTACAGTTGCTAAGCTTTGTATGTGGTTCACCAACCAGGCCAAAGTTAGTAAAACTTTATTTTACACCCTCTGTCTTTTGTAATTTTTTTACTTTCTTCTTGCAGCCTCCCCATAATCGGGAAAACATCTATTCATTTTTCTTGAGCAGCTGACAGATGTTTCTACTGACACAGCATGACCTGTTGCTTTATAAAGAACTTATTACAGCCCCAGGTGCTATTTAAACTTATTAAATCTGGCATGATCTTGTCTACCTCTTTTTTCTGATAGACCCCTCTTGCCTTAATGACCTAGCTGAATATTAAGCCAGCCTAAAGGCAAGCATTGACATTTTGGCACAGACTAAAAACATGGAAATTTAGTTCAAATTATACTTACGACCATTTACTGTGAAGTTTCTTCTTGCAAAGGCCAACTGTATATGTAAGAGAAGGGAGAGCTAGTTTGCTTTACTGTGCAGATGTACCTTAGTTATGACTGCTAAGTTGTTATCAATTTTCCTCATGTGCTACCCTGATACCATCTTTCTGATGAATATTCTACTTTTGGGTATTTAACCAGCTCCTGATAATAAATTTGAAGTATCTCTGAAACCAAGCCCTACAGGTACTGTCATCTGTAGCTATAGTTGTGTTCTGGTTAAAGGTTGATTCTTAGAACAATTATTTGAAGGCATGCAGTACTGAAAAAGCACATTGTGGATAAGTGCAGTCAGAGCATGGCCTACTCATCCCCCATTTTCAGCAGAAATTGAGCACCAAGCACTGTCTGAGCTCCAAGTGCATCTGTCTGGAAACATATGAATAAAATTCTGATATACACAGACCTTGTCTTTGACCTTCTACACAATGATAAATTTCAGTCAGTGTTCATAGCAGTTAAAATTCAGTCACTTCAAAGTTCACAGAAAGCACTGCAAATAGAATCAGATTAAGTTTAAAGAGCATTTGCAGATCCTTCTTGGCTATTTCTCTTCACCTGGGCATAATATTGGGGGCTGGAAATTTTTTTGAGACATTTACACTCAAATGTCCACACCCTGAAAATATTTTGCATCCTATTACATACAATGGACTAACACAAGCTGTCCCAATTATTTACATTAAATAAATTACATAAATTGTACTGAACTGATCCACATAAAGAGAAGCAACCTTTACGAAAAACTATACATTCTCTCTAATAAACAAATATTCATGATAAAAAGCTGCATTTCTGCTGTTTACCTAATGGGTTCATGATTAAAGGTAAATTTCCTGAACACATCGGGCAAAATAAATTATAAACAAATAGTCTGACATGACAGAATGCACAGAGCCAGTGTCTCTAAGGTGTAAAGTCAGAGTTTGTTTTCTTTTTACAGAAAACAGAGAAGGATACTTTTTCCCCATTTTATATCAGAGTTAATCATCCCATTCTAAAGTCTTGTAGTTTTGTACACATTTACAATAAACAGAAGAAGAATTGCCCGAGTTTACTGGAAAAGTCATAAATATGAAATTATATTTGTAATAGATGTAAAGAACATTCTGTGAAACACTGGAACGTAAATATGCCTTTAAATGGAACAAAGAAATCTCCTTTCATAAATTAAGAATCATATGAATCTACCTCATTATCAGCAAGCAGTTTGTGTAAGGGTCTATATTTTCCTGCAGTGTACTCATACTAACAAAGAGGAATTGGATTACAATAACCCATAACTATTTAAAAAATTGCATCCTATTTACAACTTAAATTCTAGATATTTGTGAAATGCCTCTTTTCAGTGGTAATGCTGCTGTCTGCAACAAGCCTTAAGTGCTCACATGCATTTAAGTCAGATACAGCAATGTCAAGGACATATCTAGACATTGAAAGGAGATTATTTTTGTTACTTCTTATGTCTTCTGATTTGAAAGTCATTCATATCTGGTTTCTGAAAAAGATACTTTGGGTATGCCAGCATCTCATCAGTTTAGACTGAAGTCAGTCTCATGCTTGCATCTGTTCACATCCATTCTAGGTGTGGACAGATTCAGTGAAGACATCCAACAAATGATGGGCTTCAAACCAGGCCTCTACTGGAGACTGTGCTGGAAATTTGTTAGTCCTGCTTTTTTATTGGTAAGTGTCGATAATTATTCCATCATGGAAAGAGTACTAGTGCACTGCTTCCCAGAATATACAATAGATACCAAGAGCAAGATGCCTATTCTGTGCCAGATATTGTTGGGATGACTAGAAGACACTTCAATTTAATTATTTTTTGAAATTATATACTGCTTATATTTTGTATAATACATTTCAGTTGTGAAAGAGAAGCTAATGGTGGTTGTGGTCATCTTCTGTTCCTTCATTTTAGCATGACTTTAAGACAGCTTTTCTTAGGGAACACTTGGGCAGTGTCCTTCCTGTCCCTGCAGCACCTCTGCATGTTAAGCACAAACCATTCCCTTGGGAAAATAAGCTAGCCAGGGATAAGAGGTTGTGTTAGCAAGAATGTATTTTTGTTTGGAGGATACCAAGATCCCCAAATTGTGGAATGACATCTTAGAAAAATTAATATACAACTACACCTGTAATTAGCTGTTTAAAACACTGAAGAATTGTATAAAGTATACCTTGTAAGTTGCCTGTTGGAAAAACCAAATGTTCCATTGCATTAGGGAAAAAAAAATCCCAAAGTGTAAATTTTGTTGCTTTGTGTAAAGGTTAAATTCAGTACTAACCTAGAGTTTTATATTGGAATCTCTTCCTATGCATATTTGTAAATCAAAAGGTCAGGTTAATAATACAGAAATTTGACCTCACTGTGATTTGAGGAGACAATTACTTGCATTAAAGCTGTGCAATCTGAAGGCAGTACTAGTATTGCAAATATACACTGGGTAGGCTTTTAGGACAGGTTCACATTTTTTTAAATATATAAGCTATGACCCCAATTCATCCATAGGCACCTACCAACCCTATATTAATTGTCCTTTTAAACACAGTTCTATAAAGAAACTTGTATGGAACTATATCCTGCAGCACGTCAAGAAGGCTGACTCAAGCAGAATGGGAAAATGCTGGAGCAAACATCCTTAGGTTTTGCACACAAGGAGACAGTTAAAAATTTACATTTTATCATGAGCATTTTAACAATCTAGCTAAAGGTGGAGAGCCCATCAGTTTAACCTTCAGGTATTTTAATAAGTCTTGGTGAAACAGCCTCAATACCTTCCTAGAAAAGCCTAAAAACATAACAGTCAGAATAAATCTGTAGATAATGCATCTCCTCAGCCATCACAATAAACACTTTTTTTCCATCTGGATGTTCTTGAAGCTCTTTCTCCATATTGTCTGCAGCTACGTATATAATCCCAAGAAAAATCACAAAACAGAATTGGTATTTTTCTAAGCAGATTCCACACTATCATCTTCCTTTAACCCACACTGTCCTGGTGTATTCTTTGAAACCCTAGGCTCAAAATATTTTAGTTGGAAATTGAAATGTGGAGCAGAACATATGGCTCCAAAGAACCAAATCAAGGATATCTGCAAGTTATACAACCCATATGGATTTAACAAGGCAGAAGTAGGGTGGTACCCCATTCTTTCTTTCTTGCATGTAGCACTGGACAGGGAAGCACAGAAAGAAAAAAACAACTTTGTTTTCCAGGCCATAAGGCTGCTCTACCTTTCCTCAGTGCATGTATCATGCTGGAGTTTGCATTACACTTCTCATTGAAAAATGAGTACTAAGCTTCCAAAGGAAGTCTAATATTTCTGGAAAACAAAGAAAGTAAAAACAATAGATCCTGCAGAGTTTTTTCTTGACTACAGAATCCCTTTTCCACATCTGAAACACTAGTTTAAGTGAGGCAGTAGTGGACAATCACCTGATCTTCCCATCAAAATCTCAAATAATCTGTGTCCACAGTAGCTAAAATGAACTGTAAATACCAGCAAACACATCAAGAACTTCAACAGCTTAAGCAGTAAGAGGCACAGAGTAAACAGGCTGAAGGTAAATCATAAAGCTAGTTTGAAATATACTTTAGGGTGGCTGCCTAATAGAACACCTGGAATCAGTTTTCCAGTGAGGTTCTTCATCTTAAAACTGTGGTTCATTTTATACTTTCTTCTCTAGTTTGTTGTGATAGTCAGCATAATAAATTTCAAGCCTCTGACCTATGATGATTACACCTTCCCTCTGTGGGCAAACCGCATTGGCTGGGGAATAGCATTATCCTCCATGATCCTTGTGCCTGCCTATATCATCTATAAATTTATGAATGTGCGTGGGACCTTTAAAGAGGTAAGTGGAACATGAATCAAATGTCATGAAATGTTGCTGTGAAATGAAAAGGCTGGGTCTAAGTTGGCAGTTTATTTCTCTCCCAAAACTTATTACTTACGAGTGACCTTTTGAATCCATCTGTCAGGTGGATCAGTGGTTTGAGGTAGGATTACTGCATTCTGTTGGAGTTTCTGGACAGGAATTAGCTTTCCAGACAGCACCATAATAATTGTGAAAAATTATTTTTTGTGCATGTAATTGATCCAGTTGATGAAATTAGATTTTTGTTATTAGCAAAGAATGTACTTTGAAATTATGGTATCTTCATATTGAGCTATGAGATATGGTCTTCAAACTGGTTTGTACTTTTCCTTGTTTGTCAGTTCAAAATGGCACAGGATTAAGGTTCACAAGCCAAATCATTTTTACCATCATATTAACTTTACCTTCACTGTCTATATACCCTCACTATTATCTATAGTCTTAAAACCGTTCATGGTGCTCAGAAGCCTCCTCACCATTACACAGCACCATTTTTTTCCCATCACATCATAATTTTATAGCCTTATCTAGACCCACTGACTTACACATAGTTCTACTGCTCTCCTTTCCTACAGATACACGATGGTATAACAAGATTTTGATGCTCTTAAGCAAATCACTGAACCAATACCACACACAGAATTAAGCAGAAAATCGGATCTCAACCTTTACATAGATAGGTCATGTCCCCTTCACATTGACCCAGAAAACCCAAAGGAACAAAAGTCTTGTTTCTGAAACATTACAGTGATCTCATGTAATGTTCACCTCAGAAAACACCCTAAAGTGGGAACTCCTCAGCTGCCCTGTTTTTATCAGCTCCCACTCTCAATGCTGTGCATGCACAAATTTAGATCTCATTTCCAGCAATTCAGGGAGCCTTTTGTTTTGTTCCATCCTAGGTGGGTTACAAACATTTCCTTCAAGCATTTAGGCCTCAAAGAATAACTTGCACCGGCTCATTAGGCTTTTGCCCTCTTGCTCACATTTACTGATATGGGGATGCAGAAGCCTTTGGCCAAAACCACATTCCCTCATCCATCTATATTGTTAGCAAGCTCTGGGTTGTCTGTTACTGCTCCTGCAAAGAGCAACTCCTCAGTTTCCCCATGAGCATTATGGCAAAAGGCTAATAGATGACATCCGAGTAACCAGGTCAAGATATGATGCCCCAAAATGAGGCTCTTAAAAGCTCTAATCTAATGGGAACTCCTTAAGTTGGTTGAAAGCTCCTAATAAACCAAAATCTACATGTGATCTCCAAGGGCACAGCACGGGGTAGACAAGGGAGATGAACTGGGAAATACCAGTACCTCCTTCCTCTCCCACTCTGGGTCTGGCCAACCCTCTTACAGCACTAACAGAAAAGGATGAATTTAGGGGATCTAAGACCTGTAATACCAACTGGTTCCTGATGTTCTTTTCTATATGTACTTGCTAAATATTTGGACTTAGTATTTGCATACACTTTCTACTGTTGCTTCTTATATTAAAGGCTAACACCCAAGGGCTTATAATAGGCTTATTCTCTCAGTGACTGAGTAAATGCACATGATGCAGTGATATTAAAGATTTAATTTACCATTTTAAATAAAGTTCATGCTATTTCCCCACTATAGATTGGGGATTACATACATAATCCCACTTCATATGGCTGACTTTTTCCTCTTCTTCCTGTCTGGTTTAGAGACTAGCTTACTGCATCACACCTGAAAATGAGCACCAACTCGTGGCCCAAGGAAATGTCAGGCAGTTTAAGGTTTGTACACCTTTCACATGCTTCTCCTCCTGATACCAACTCTTTCCTGCCTTTAGAAACAGCTACAGGTTTGCACCAATCTCCTCACAGTGAATGCCTTTGCAGGTCTGTAGTTCTCTATTTCTGCCAGCATGACAAGATGCAGGAGGCTCAGTGCCACATGCATCAACACTTTTGGAAGGCTTTTGGGACCTTCCTTCTTTGATTAAGGAGAGCCCTCAATTTTAACAGATCACCTGAATCTGGTATTTCAGGTTGTGTTTGAATACAGTGAGATCTCACCAAGAAACAAAGGTATTTCCAAACTGTCATGTGCCTTTGAAGAGGTCGTGGCCTCTCACTCAGTTACTGCACAGAACCCTGAAGTCATGTTTTCAAAACTGCAATTATGTCCCATAGCACATGGTAAACAACAACAACAAAAAAATATCCAGTGTCAGAGTTTACCTATAATGTCATGAAATGATGTACCAGGTTACATGGAATTGGCTTTCCCCACAGGACTAGATTTGATTGAAAACACTGCTGGAGACTTCATAAACCTTGAAGAATATGCTATAGGTTTCCAAATACTGCTTTCCTTTTAGCAAATAAAATGGGCTTATTGAAAAAAAACTCCTTTATGGAGAAGATAAAAAGGATGCAAATGTGAAGCTTGTTACACTTATCAGCATTCATTCTGGACCACTTTCTGTCTTCAAAGTTGAAAGCAACTCGAATTATGCACACCTCCACAAAACGTGACCCAGATTTTATAGTGGTGGTTTGTATGTTGATACTGAAAAATAAATCTGGCTTTTGCTTCTTCTGAAAGATATTGTTTGAAGTAAATTTTGGCTTTTAAAGGAAATAATCTGTGTAGATTTATGGGATGCAGAATGAAAGCACAACTAGGCTTCCTGTTTCATGACCACAATTTATTTGATGTGCCAAGAATATGAAATAGCACAGCACCTCTTCCTGCCTTCTCTTTCTACTGTTTCTGCCCTCAGTTGTCAGATGATTTACTGTTCCTGCTGTAACTCAGTGTTTCCAGGGGCAGATGTTCCTGTGTGAAAGGGCTTTAAACAGCCATTCCACAATGCTGGTTCTTCTGAACACAAATCTATGACAAAAAGGTAGCAAATTAATTTCACGTAAATTAGAAAAGGCTGTCCTCAGAAGTAAACTACTAAAGTTACCTCAAATCATGCTAAACATGAGAGCATTCTAATATGCTGCCATCTTCAATGAGCAGCTAGGAATGGCTTTCTTAGTGCTAAAGCATATTTAGTGTTTTATTCACAATGTTTAAGATTGTAAACAAAACACTGCCTTACTATGATCAAACAAATACAAATATTTTATTCCCATATATGTCTGGCAGTTCTGAATTTTAAGACTGAATTGAGAGCTGACTAAGTAGCTTTTACATTCAGCCCATTCCTCACTGCAAACTGGACTGCACAGAAAGTTAGTTACAGAGTGGATAATCTAGCCATTATTTTGAATCTTCTTTGTAACTCTAGATTTGTCAAAAAACGCATCTGTCAGCATCATCTTTTGAATCAATGATGTAATTTAACAACCACTTCCGTTTCCTTACAGCTCCAACACTGGCTAACAATATGACAACCAAGAGATCAAGGAAAAAGCCCACGTTCAGCTAAACAAGAATACAGAAAAGTCAAGTTCAAAGCTCCCTCACTTATGCTTGGACCAGGCTGGCCCAGAGCTTATCTACTGACTCTTTGAGGGAAGACATCTGCTCTCTGTTGTCAATGCCTCCCTTCTATTACTTGGCTTCAAATGATCTTTAAAGACTCCATTTAATTTTTCTTGCATCCTTTGGTTCCATGAGATCCCTACATGACCAAAACTTGTGAGTTTTGCTATGGGCAGAAGTAGAGGAGGGGGGAGCAGAGGAAAAGAACAATCAGCATAAGTTAAGTGCTTTTTTATTGTGAAGAAGTGAATTAAACTTTTCTGACAGTAATAACTTCTTCAGATATCCATGCCACAACCTACTTTAAACCAAACACCTGAGCGCTCTTAGATCTAAGGAAGGAGTACACCTCAGTTATGACAAAAGAGCAATTTTAACAATGTACTCATGTCATTAGCTTTCTTGCCATACTGTCCTTTGAGATGTGAGTTCCTTCTGAAGTGAAGACTCAGTGCTTCATTTTCAGTGATTTGTTATTACTTCCTTCTCTTGGTGAAGAACATTGTCTTTGCTGTACCTGTCCATGCCATTTTCTGACCAGTTTCATTACACTGAAGCTGAAGAGCAGCAGGAAGAGAATTCCTGTTATGGTTACTAGTGCAGAACACAGTTTAATATCACAGTGTACTTCATGAAAGAGATGTTCCCTTAAATCAACAACTGAAATGGCTTTATCATATGATCCACACTCTGCATATTTTCCAGCTAAGCATGAAAGTTACATCCAAATAGATGGACTCTCATCTTTTTGTTGTATTTTGTTCCAAATAAAGAATGTAAAATACATAAGAAGAGATAACTTTTAGAATTATATAATTACGAAGTGGCACAAGAAACCAAACTGGCTTTATTCCCCTGCTGTGAACATATTATTATAATTTAACTAGGATTCACCTACCAAAACATAATAAGATTTTGTTGAATAATTTAAAAGTGTATTTTAGGCACAGTCAGCTCTCTAAACCTGTTCCAGCTCTGTTCTCTAGTAGTATTATGCAAAGTAGAAGATACCGAACAAGCTCTGCATTTGGGTGCTGTTCTTATTCTGTGGTCACTTGTCACTGTAGTATCTTTTAAGTGATCACTACATTCAGTAGCTTTGAGTTAGTTCTTGTAATTATTTATCTCTAGGTCTACAGTAATTTTCAGGCAGTAGCTTCTCAGCTGGATCCAACCCAGAGTTTACCTCTGGACATTACCTCTGATTGTTTTTGTCTCTATACATTCAATTGAGCTTGTCTTTTAAATGTATGTAGTGCTTCCTCTTTTTTAAAAAAAGACCTTTTAAGTGGATGGGCCTTTTTTATTTATAAAACAATTTTTGTTGTTTTCTTTTATAAAATAGCCAAGTTTTAAAGTGCCAAGTGCTTTTGAGCTTTTTCTATTTAACATTGATCTCTGTTCAAAATAATGAAAGGGAAATTTCTCTCCTTGTTCATTCTTTTCCTCCAACATATTCAATACTTCAGAACGAATCAAGTGTTGTCCTCTTGAAGACTCTCTGTGACAAACAGCAGTTTTATTTAAACAGGGATTTAAACCCAAAGAATACTTTCTTCTAATTAGAAAGGAAGTCTTGTTTTCTGGCCCAGCTGATGGCCAACAGCTGCTTAAACCCTGTTATTTAATATATTTCAATAATAAAGGAATTCCAAATGTTGCAGTTCTAATGCTGTAATTACACAAGAGGCTAAATAGTGAAAATATGTTGAAGGCTTCAAAAAAGTCATCTTGCCAACTTCCCAGTTAATCTCATTTTTATTGTTTGCCAAACTATATGAGAATCTTTCCTTTGTTTTAAAGCCTACTTTTCAACAATACAGCTGCTTCACTCCCTGTCTTGGCATGGCTCAAAAGCTTCTTAGCACAGATTTAATTACCAAATTTTGAAACTTCTAGGGGCTGTTTAACATGGAGCTTTAATAGGTTGTCACTTTACACACAGTTTGGTTGGCTCACGATTGGAAATGCTACAAACCTTCCCCAATGTTCACTTGTGACACAGTCCATCAGCACCATCCCTACAGCACAACCCATGCAGGAAAAGTGACATTTCCTCACCACTCTGCTCTGACATAGGAGCAGAACTACCACACCTGGGAGTAAAATCAGCTTTAGCCAGTGTGTTTGGGTTTGACTGTATTTTTAATACAGACTCCCAAGGCAACTACTTACTGCATTATTTTTATTTCTGTTACTGTATAACTTCTTTGGTTAAGTGTAGTATTTATAGCTCAGGACTACATTGCACTATTGCCACCTTGTTCTGAGGTCTTCTAGGTAAAGAACTTGCAATCTATACAGAAGACAAAAGTTTTATCAAAGAAAGTAGGAATCTTATTACCAGAATTAGCCTGAATGAAAAAGACAATACACAGTGCATGACTGCATAGGTAGACTTTAAATTCAAGATGTTGCCCAAAGAAAGTCTCCCCCCAAATAATATGACTTCTGTCCTGGAGACAAATGTCTTCAATTCTCCACAGAATAAGATTATGAACTACCTCATGCCTCTTGGGTGATGAATGATGCCATTAGACACAAACTAGCATCTATACAAATGACAAAGACTTCTGTGAAGACCAGGTTGTGTTCATTTCTTCCACTCAGTGATATGGTACAGACACTCCAATAAGAAGCCATAGCACGGGCACCCACTTCCTCTTAGGCACCTGCTTTGGGCTCCCAAATACATTTTCAATATGGAAAACATCAAATGCCACAAAGATACCCATCTCCCTTCAGTTAAAACACTTGTAGTTAAAAAACAAAAGACTAAAGCTGCCAGTCAGGTCTTTATCATCCTTTATCATCACTTAAGTGCAAATCTTCCCCTAACTCTATCTTGACTTTTCAGCCCAGCAGCTCTCCCTTTCCCTCAGCTGCACCTATTTCAAGAACAGACCCTCTCTGGAGAATGCCACTCTCCCAGATATCCCCATGGAATTGCATGTATATGCTGACTGAGTAGGCAGCCCAATTTTTAAAGAAGAAAATTTTTGGTACAAGATGCAGAATCATCTGCTTGCTAGTTATGTTTGGGTAACAAGCCCATGGGAAGAATTCAGTGAAGCAATTAAAGAGCTCATTTGACAGTTCTAGAAAATATTTCCTCGAAAGCTTTTTCTTAATCTGATAAAGGAAGCAGCTATCATATATCGGTATCTCTCTTCTGGCCTTTCTTTTGACCAGTGAAAAAGGCCTGCCTGTGATCCATAGTGTTTCATCAATCCACAGAAAGTTAGTTAGCATCAAGGAAAGAGAGCCTCCATTCTCTCTTTTTATCACTGCCATCATTCAGCCAGATAATTCTTCACATCCTTGGAATATTCCAAAGCTACATTACTAAAACTCCACAGATACAGATTTCTGGAAGTAACAGCGGGCCTTTCAAAGCAATAGTCCAAAAAGCCCTAGTGCTATTTATTATTGGGCTCCTGTTTGACCTCTACCTTTTTTGTCAGTCCTTCTTGTGTTCCACCATGTCCTGAGACATATGCCCTGGCAACACTTGAAACATAGTGAGGGATTCTGCAGGATATCCAGGATCAAACATATTTTAAATATAGAATGTAGGAGAATTACTTGGCTGTTACTACTGTGCATGTTCCCTAACTGCACGTGCAATGTGTGTTGTATGTACTTTTCCCAGAGGAAATTTCCTGTACTTGGTTATTTCTTCTCAGCAAAATACCATTTAAGTGTTATTATTTAAAAGGGTCAAGCCCAAACATTCTGTATATACATTCACCTCTTATGCTATTGTCTTGACATGAATTAAGTTTATTTTGTACTGCTAGGTTGTAGGAGGCCACATCAAAAGTTCTTTTGCTGTTAATGTCTCTTTTGCAGTTCTTCCAATTCATACAGCATTAATTAGCAGATACTTGCTTTTCTGGGAGTAGATAGTGTTCATTCATATCCTGGACTGCTTCGCTAAGTTTCATGAGGAATTGGCAAATGTTAAAGAATTTCTTTCCTAAGAACCGAATTAAAACTGTAATTCAACAATTTCAAAAGAGGTGAGACTTAAAAATATTTTATCTGCAGTGCCATGTTAAAAGGAGCCTGAAGGACTCAGACATTAGTAAGCTATCACAGTTCAACAAATGACAATATATGGCCCTACCTGCAGAAACTCTGAGCCTCTTGGAGCAGTAAACTAGGACATTTTTGTTCTTACACACTTTATTTTCTCAGTATTAAGAATATTTGTGGTCCACAGATCACCTCATGTAAGAACCTGATTTTCTTGATGTAAAGGCTTGTAGTTAATCTGCTCCAGATTAGACCCCTGAACAATTTGGGAGACTTTCTCAGCTACTTCCTCTGACTCATACCCATGTTCTGTTGGTGACTGTGGGCTTACCTAGCTAATCAGTGCAAAGTGATTCCTTTGTACAGTGGTACTGGTCAAATTTAGGTGCATCTCAATTCATCAGACTACTACACGGGCAATAAAAACATTCAATCAGTAAAAGAATATAACAGGGTAATACAGTCATTTTTAAGTTCAGCATTTGACTGGTTTTCCTTCACCATTAACAAACAGAATGTGCTTAGACAGACTGCAGTCACTGTGGGACTGACAAGCAGAAGCAGGCCAAGAAACTGAAGACACCAGAAGAATTAAATGACACAGATATGATTGTGCTCATAGAAGGACATGGAGATCTGAGTGGCTGGGAAGAGCAGGGGATAAATGGAGAAGTTTAAGTCTCAGTCCAGCAGTGCAGCCCTGGCGTACATTAGCCATGACTGCATTAATTTCCATAGGAACAGGGGGCCTTTCCTGCCCAAGCACTGACAGCAAGATTGAGTCACCTGTGTGCTTTGCTTTCCTCCCTTCTTAAGGTGTTCCTTTAGCTGCTGTACTAAACATGAGTTGCCTAATTTCATTATAAGTAAACAGAATAAATTCAGTGAATTAAGAGAATTACTAAGCCTTAAGCTGGCTTTCTTTTGAAGGTGTCATGTTGTTTCTTGGTCACTGCCAAGAGGCATCAAGCTTGCAGGTGATCTGCATTTGTAATTTACCTTGCACTCTCTGTGAACCTTTCTGCAAGACTTAGCTCTCCTTTGCTATGGGCAATATCAGTTACAAAGGGAGAACCTCCAAACAGTACATTTTGAAAATAAATCCTAATAGGTCTGATGAAGATTTGCCTTACAAATAAAAGCTTTACAGTGAGCATTTACTTGGTTTACACTAGTGTTTTACTTAATTTTTAATGCCTTTTTATAGCAGTGACTAAAATTTAACTTAGATAAGGGTACCTCTGTATAGGAAATATTTTAATATTTTTACCAGTTTTTTTAATTTTCATAGAATATATGTATATTGTAAGGCGAGAAATTCAACTTTGATGTAACAAGGTTATCACACAAGACCTATCTCTCCATTATAAGATTTTGTAGTCAGCCAGTCTAGTTCAATAATATGTTGGCCTTTGACTATAAATGTAAAAATGTGATACAGGAAAATAGAACATTACCTACAGCTAATGCACATTGTAGCACAATATTCTCCATTGCTGCCTTAATGTCATAGAATGAAGTCATGTGTTTTTAATTTATATTCTTAAAAAAAACCCACCAAAAAATCCAGAGTATCCTTTGGCTGCAATTTTGTGTTGTTAGATGACTTAACATGAAACCAAATGTGTTAGTGTCCAGTAGATCTACTTCCAAAGCAAGAGAACACATTGCAGTTTTCAGGAATAAGTCTTCATAGGAGCTCAAAACTTGCCACTAGTAAAAATACTCTCCAAAGTGCCCCAGTGACCAAAAGTGTCCAAACACAGACACTACTTTTCCCTGCCTGATTCCATTAATTGTGCAATCCGCAGGTCAATTTTGCCTTTTCTTTCTTTTTCTTTTTAAAGCCTTTGGTTATCTGGGGGAAATGGCATTTCAAATTTTTTTCAATGATTTTTGGTGTTTTCAAAGGGAGACACCTACGTGCCCATGTGTGTAATTAGAAACAACTACATTTCTTATAAATATGGATATGGATGTGTGTGATGTGTGCTGGTTAATTATACTTAAAATGCTGATAAAGATGGTGAATGTAAAGTATTTGTCCTCATACCTCTGTCTTTCTGTGATCAGTGTAAATAAGAACTGTTTTAAGCTGTGCATTAATGTAATAGATTATCCCAATATTATGTATAAAATTATTTAAATAAAATCTGACAAATATGCACATAAGAAGAGTATAAAGAAAAGGATTATGTACCAAGAATTTACTTCTGTCAATTAAAAGCTGAAATGAAATTTTTGGGTTTTGTCAATACTATTTGAGCTAAAGCTTTGCAGAGGCAGCTGGTCCTTGGCTCAGCAGACAGCTGAAAACAAAATCCCAAAAGCTGAAAACCTGCATAGCTCTCAACCTTCAGGAGATTGTTCACATCCTTTCAGTGTCCAGAGGATGCAGTGGGCAGAATAATTTCTTTATTTTATCTCCTTTCAGCAACATAATTACAGCAATGCAATGAAGCTTTCACAACCACACATTGAAAGGAAATAATCAAGATCTTCTAGGAATGTGAATCAAGATGCATAGCACAGAGACCCTAATTCTCCAAGGCTACATAGCTCTTCTTTTTACAACTAATTCCTTTTGCCTTGTTAATTTTGCCATAAGTAGTAATAACCATAAGCACATTATTCTTAATTTACAGATCAGCCAGGGAAAGGTGATTCTTAACCCAACATAAATGAAGAATAAATAACAATGATTTAACTTTTTTACTATAATTAAAATCATTTTTGGTTTTTTCACAAAAACACAAAAATTTTATGTTCCCACATCATTTTATGTTTCCACATCAGTAATGAAAAGCACTATTTCCAAAGGTACATTTTGTTAGACTATCTTACTTGTCCCCACACAAATTTTATACTTGGAACGTACAGAACCTAATGACCTTCCTTGGTGTTTTTTTCTTTAAGAAGATCTCAATACTATTAAGGTACAGCCTTCAATTGTTTATATTTCTCTACAGCCTTCAAGTAAGAAATGCTTGGTTTAAATTATTTTAATACATCTGAAAGCCTGAATAACAAAATTTTTGTATGTCATTTTTTAGTCATGTCAAACACTCAAACCCACAAATCAGTATTAAAACAATTAGAAGTTGAATAATTTCAAGATACTTCAAAACAAATTTCTGTGAAACACTATCTATTCTATTGTTCAACAACAGCCTGTTTACAAAATTTTCATTTTGTCACTACTCTTCCATCAACTGCTTTAACCAAGCTTCAGTCAATTGGCAAGTTTTTAAGACTCAGCACTAACAGATTCTTACGGAAATAAAACTAGATAGGGATTACTTAAAATTATAGAATTATTCAGTCCTCCTGGAAGTATCATTGAAACCAAGTTTTCTGGTATTGGATATCTATGGTTCCTCTTCTGGTATCTCCCTAATTTACTCTAAAAGCAGGAATCTAAGTAGCACCATATCTCAACATCCAAAGCAGAAGAGGCAGATGAGGCACTGGATGCTGCCAGTAAATACAACAACTATGTGAGCATCCCTGATTCTTCAGCATCTCAGATTCATACAAGCAAATATGAAATTTCAATTTGCTTTCCTACTCAGGCTAATATTTATAACCTAAGAATTTAAAATGCAAAAGCACAACAAAATTATCTTTGAAAAGAAAATTGAAGGCTTGGAAAAGTCAGAAAACATCTGGTTATTTTTCATTATAAGACAAACCAACAATGCTGCCAAAAAGCTGAAATATTACATTCTTGTACAAGCAAAGACAATGAAGAGACAATTGATATGCCATGTTTAAAAGTAGTAACTAAAGTAAGGAGGCCCTTTTTTTAAGTGTTCCACAGATAACCTGTTTTAAAAACTAAGAGTGAACTGCTAGAATTGAAACAGATCCAGAAATGCCTACTTGCATAATCCACCAATGTGTAATTCCAGCAATAAATCAAAAGGAATTCCTAGAGAACAGAAAGGCCCTCTCCTTCCTCAGCTGTAAAAACAGTGATAATACCACTAATCTTCACCAAGTTTTGAAGTATCTGGGACAGACCAGAGCAATGGCATTACACAAGCCAGATATTAGAACCCTTCCCTCCTACAACTATTAAAACCTTCTTTAAAGCATATACTAAAATAGCTTCTTCCCTTCCTGTGGTTTGCAAAAAAGAACTAAAATAAGTCAATAATTTTCTTCCTAGACGTCTACAAAGTGTGTGTGGAAATATTTACACATTTTAATGAAAGCTGTTCCACATTATATAAATCCACATAGAACCAAACTGGGAAGTTCAGCTTCTACTGGTCTTAATTTCTCCTCATGCACACAAGCAGACCCAAAGCTCAGCCCACCCATTAATTATTTTTCTGCAGGGTCATGTTAAAAAATCAAATTGTGAAATTTACTGTCATTTCAAGCAAAAATGTATGATCAAACCATTGATTTCTCTTTCAGCAAAGATTTAGTTCTCAACTCACACAGACAAAAATTGACTTTAACCAAAATATATGACACTGCATACATTTTCAAAAGGGACCGGTGTTGGGGGTTTATTACATTTAGTCAGTAAGATGCAGAAAAAACCAACATAATTTAAGATACTTACATACCACTGAAACATTTTAAAATGAAAATCCATTTTTAATTTCCTTTCTCTCTACCAAAGACAGAAAACAATCAAGCAGGGAATACCGTTGGTCAATACTGTTTTTCTAAATCCCTGATCACAAATTTTCCAAATACAGGTTTGGGAAACACTTGAAGTTCGTCTTAACTAATTGACACACAGTATGATTTCTGATAAATTCATGAGATTAATGTTCAGAATTGTGTGTTTTGTTTTATCCAAAAAAAAAAGCACACTCTTCCACAAATATCAACATGAACATTATTTTTTCTAGATAAATTTCTGCCAGAAGCACTTTACAACAATATTAACCAATGTAAGCATGACAGTTTACAAACAGAGAACAAAATTGTCAAGTGGTTTCGCTCATTACCTTTTAACAGAACCTTCACAAACCACTACAGCAAAAATAAAGCACACATAGGTAGCAAAAAAAAGTTGTCATTTCTGGTAGAGAAAATGTTCTACCATCTTTCAAAGAGGAGATGCTTGATGCTTCACTCAGTAGTGCTTATGAAAGAAAATCTTTGAAGAAATTAGATATTTTGACATTGAATATGATCAGAAATTATCAGTTACAGCTATTCAATAGCAAAATTGAAAGTATCATAAATTATATTCCATATTTTAACCCATTTAATTTGTAAAAGTGAAAAAAATTCACGGGCAGGAAACATTGTGCTGACTCAGAATGACCCTGGTGGAAAGGGACCACAGAGGGTCAAAGCTGTGTTCAGGTGGAATTTCCTGTCCCTCACTTTCTGCCCATTTCTTCTTGGCCCCACCAAGCAGAGTCTGCTCCATCCTCTGACACCTCCTGCAGACACTGGCAGGCATTGAGGAGGTTCCCCTCAGTCACCTCTCAAGACAAGTAAGGCTAGATCCTCCCTCCCCAAGAAGGGAAGTTCATCCTAAATCACACTTTAAGGTAAATATGGGTGATTCGCTTGCAACCAAATTCCCATTTATCTAAACTATTTCCTGCCTTCTTTCCAGAACACACATTAAAGGAACCACAGACCAGAATTTTGAGCCTGAGGTGAAACAGACACTGACTGCCAGATAATGGATCTTGTCCTGGATTTCATTCCTAGAACTGATTTATTTTTCTGCCACCTACTGTCTCCATTACAACTCTGGTCCTGAGCTGAACAACATTCAGTCTTCCATGTTCTGCTGAGGTCACTGACAGCTTCCCTTAAGCTTCTGCTTTCAAACTTTAAAGTTAATTAGGCCTGATTGTAATGAATACATAGATTGAACTTTACAGCCAATTTTGAATTCTTCCATCACGTAGCCTTCACCATCAGTAACGACAAATCTGAAGGGGACAAAGGCATTGTTGGGCTGTGTGGTGAAAAGCAGAGACCACCAGGAGTTTCACAAAGTAAAAAGAGAGCCCTCTAAAGGAACACTCAGCATTAATGCAGCAAGGCCATGGCACACAGGGACTGGCATCAGCTCTGCCACGTGACTCCAATGCAGTCCCCAGTGCACTGCTCCACTGTCTGCCTTGCCTCAGGTTTGCCACCTATGCAACCTGTGCACCAGTTTGCTGGTCCTCTTCACTCAAAGAAATTCCAGCCAGCTGTGGCATTGAAACCATCTGCTGCTCATTTGGTGTAGCCAAGTAACAGAGATCCAGGAGTCGTACAAGAAATAGGAAACCTGCAATCCTTTTAAAAGAACAGAATGAAGCACTAAATTTTCCATAAAACATTATATAATCTAATAATACACAGCTAAGTGTCCATAGCTGAAGACTGTGAAATTTTCATGTTAGAAAGAGCTGATTTTATATTTTTTATTTAGCAGATACTACATTTTACTTCCTGTTTCGCTGGGCTTCAACGGCCCCATTCCTACTGCAATAGTAAATAAGGCCGAGAATTAACTGTGTGAGAACTTTGATTTCCCATTTTTGGAAAAGAACAAACTGGCTTTCAATTTATAGTTGAAAACATCCAAAACAATGGCAAGAAAAGCTTGGGTGCTGATTGACTGGCAGTGCAACCACCTAGAAAGGACAGAAGCCCATATCAGCCCTGCTCTGGTTTGAATAGGCAGCCTAGGAATTTCAAAATATCCTTTTAAATTATTATTTTGCTCTTTTGCTATTTCTTAAGTATGTTGCATTTACCTACTGAACTGACCCTGAAACCTCTGAACTATTTTGTTCTTTGTTTTTAAATGTTTTATTTAAAAATTAAATCTGAAATATTACTCTCCCTCCTAGGCATATAGAATAAGTCTTTGTTATTCAAGAACAAGATTACCTGTTTTCTACTCATCTGATTTGATGGTTTTGTCCTTGTAATATGCCAGTTCATTAGTTCACATTTTCCATTGACTTTTCAATGCTTTCTGAAGCCAAAATGACATTACCCTTTAAGTACACGAGGCTGTTGTCATCAAGAAAGAGGTAGCACAGAAAAGTCACTGTATACAAAGCTAAGATACAGTTAGGCAACTAAAAAGAAGAAAAATAATGATCAACCATATCTGCTCCCATTCACCCTTTCCATGCAGAGCCCACTTGGAGATACATCAGCTCTGACATTCCTCACAGTACAAATAAAGGGAGCAGGCAAGTTCAGGCCAGGAAGAATTCAGTTCAGGCTCCATACTGTGGGTTGTTCTTTTATTTGGCATTTTTAGGGGGGTTGATTCAGGCACAGGAGTCCCATGTATGACAAAATTTCAAAGACAAGACACCTCACCACCTCTTGTAGATGCTTTGACCTAAATAATTGCCCTTGAAAGATCTTTTTAGGCATGATGCAGGACCTGGCCTAAAGAACTGAGACATTTCAGTTTCCTGTATTCAAAAGACATCATTCATTTTCCCGAGTTATGTTCTAGTCCATGACAAACAAGTGTTCACTGTTATTTTTCATTTGCCACTATCAGCACCTATTAGCATTACCAGTTTAATTTCCAGGAATATCTTCAACCCCCTACACATGGCTATGGCTACACCAGAATAGACTTTTTAGACTATTTTGTTAGCAACCTCAGTCTGTCTCCATAAGATTAATATTAGAATTGACCAAATGAGGATCTCAATTTAACACAAAGCTTATGAGAAATAACTTGTAAAACAGTCTGTATTTTTAGGCAATAAGTTAGAACTTCTGCCAGAATACCTAAGCTAGCTCTTCCAAAATTTTGTTTCAGAAAATTTATTTTTACAAAGCAGGGGAGATTATTTACTGCTTTGTTCTTCGTAACACTTTGCTACAATTTCAGAAAAAATAATCCTTTTATGTCTATTGAATAGCTAACTTTTGCTCAGCTATTTGCTAAGACCAAAGTATGTTTTACAGAATAAATACAGATGACAGAAAAAGTTAGACAATTTCGACTGGATCCTGAGTTGCTTTAGCTCATGTCCTATTTCCCTTTTTGGGCCAAATACAAAATTATGACCTATAAGGATGTTTATTAGGTTGCACATACAAAACTTGTTCCATGCACAAGTAGGAAGTTAAAAGCTATTGCTATTATCTTCATTGATTTTTCTACTACTTGTGTTGGGCTTGAAACACCTCATGATGCAGGTTTGCATAATCCTCACTTAAATCTCTACCTGCTATACTTCCATTTTGAGACAAAATCCTAGATAAGAATGCCATGGAGATTGTCAGATATTCCCAGGTATTTTTGACCTTTATTTATGGTATATTCTTTCTTTTATTTCTGATATTTAATATTTTTGTATGGAAGCAGAATAAGCCATTATTACCTGGCTGAAAAAATGTATCAGTTTGGTAACAAATACCACCCAGTATTTCTTAATTTCCAAGACTTAATTTCCAACACAGAAATTTAAAAAAAAACTGATGTGAACTAAACACTAAAAATTAGAAAAATATCCCTTAGAATTATTCAAGAGGTTTATACTGGAGTTTTAGTATAATCCATTCTTGAGCAAATCTGGCTTTTCAACAGTTCTTTAGCCAGCTGATTTCCTTCCAAACACCTGCTGCTATCTGGTCAAACTTACAAAAGGGTCAAACTTACAAAATTCCTTAAAATTTATTTCAATAATGAAAGTCAGTAAACTTCCCATAAACCACAGCATAATTGCTGTGACTATGACAGTTTAATCCAATTCACAAGGAAAAAAACACACTTTGGTTAGATGTCTGGTAACAAATTCATTCAGACAATTTGGACTCTAATCTAATTCACAAAACATTAATCTGTCTGGTTCCTGATCTAAAAGCTACCATTCTAAAAAACTTCCATCTGCTCTTGTTTGAATGTTTTCAAGATGTATAAAAACATGTCAAACATCTTCCAGCAGGAAGAAGTATAATCAATCACACTATTTTGATCTTCGTACAAGTCCTTTCCATGATTCATGAATATTAAATATTAACTACAACACCAAAATTAAGGTAGTTAAATATTCAAGCAAGAAAAGTAATTCCTGATGCTAAAGTTCCTACTGTGTTTGTCCTATATATAATTATTAATAGAGCTTATAGATATGCATACAACACACCAAAAAACAAGAGTAGCCTAATGTCAAGCAATGCAATGTGCTGATTTATAGGAAATTTCTTTGAGAGGACTTACATAAAAAATAATTTTGTAAATAACTCTCAGCTGCTGCTCCAGCTCTCGGAAGACACTTTATTCCAATTCTACCTCTATTGTGATTCAAGTGTGTAGAGCAATAAATGCCTCTTAGTTCTTGTTTATTTACTTTCTGTGCCCAACCAGTGCCAACTAGATTGATACGTGCTTCTGCCAAGAGAAAATTCTTGTACTAAATCTGGCTAAATTAAACTATAAACTCAAATCCATCGATCATAGTTTGTATAATCCCTAGAGAGGGCACTTCCATCATTTCCAACAGTTTCCACAGCAGCAATAATTTCATTTACTATCAGCCCAGGAATATGTCCAGATTCAGTTGTGTGAGCATACCTGGACTTATCTAGAGACGGATTATTCAGAGGATCTGCAGAAAATTGTCAGTTTAGCCATTCCCCAAACAGGCAATCTGCCCTGAAATGGTCACACAGACAAATAAAATGAGGGCACAGGAAATGCAGGGAAACATCTGGCACAAATATCCATTGGAATTCAACAAGAAATTTTGGACTTACAAACTTCTGCAAACATGAAAGTTGGGAGGTTTTGGCTCAAAGACTGGAAAAATGCCCTGAAGGGAGCATTCCCTTTTTACCAATGGCATATGTTACAGTCTTACAGAATAATTTAGGACCACCAAAGAAAAAGCACATATCAACTCCCAGAAAGTGTCTCCTGGCCTATACAAGCACCAGGTTATTGACATGTAATTGTGGTAACAAGTAGATGAAAGGTTTTTATTTGTTTTTGCTAGAGTGGTTTTCTTTGTGGTTTTTTTTTTTTTTTCTTTTTAATGTAATCTGGAACAGCACTATTAGAATTCTAAAACCAAGCTTTCCTTTCCCCATCTTAGTAATATTAGACTGCATTCTCTAAGAAAAAAAGGCCTCAACCATTTATAAATAAGGTTTATGATGGACAATGCAGTATATTTTCTATAAATAGTGCTTTTCTTGTAAAATATGTATCAAAATTTATTACCAAAACATTATTAATTGTTCCCAAGTCAACAGATTAAAATATTTAAAGGGTTTAGAAACACAGAAAGAAAATGTACTCCTGCTATACATGGGCAAAGAATTTCAAGCCTCTGACCTGGCAAGCAAATCTGAAGCACAAGAACTAAAACCTGTAAAAGTGACCAATCTCTCCTGGATAAATAAAAGTTGTATGTAGACATGAGGATAACTGAACTAGTAAGGGCTACACTGAGCTGCAGAATGGTTTTACTGCCCCAAAAAGGAGCACTGGCAGTAATCCTGACTTTGAAATCAGATGCTGTCACAGGCTCCTGTGGGGCACAGCTGGCACATCAAGAAGGAAGAAAAGCATTAACCTCAGGCTGCTGCTAAAACCAGCCTCACAACTCCTCTTTATCACTTTACCTTGATGTGGAAGGGACACAAACATTGTGACTTCTGCCTCCTAAGGCACAGCATCACAGCAGTGTAAGAAACATGCACATGGCAAAAATAACACCAGAGACAAATTTACTTGAACTCATGCATCTCTTTCTCCATCTTCTGCCAACTATACGTAAGCCAGGCCACGTGTTATTTCTTACACAGCAAAATACTTTAAAAAGTTGCAGCTGCACCACGGAGTAGGATTCCCAAAAGAAAACTCATTGCTGGAAAGTTGGTGTTTATGCTGGGGTAAGCTGTGAGACACGTGCTTTTGGTGCATGACAATAAACAAAGCCTGCTCTATATATTTTCTGGCTCACAGACAAATACCATGCACTTAAATGTCAAATTAACTTGTGCAGCAACTGCTAATAGTTTTCACATATTTGGAAAATAGAACATTGGCTGTCTGTTACAAAATATTTAAGGCTGACTCATTTTCAAGGTTCCTAAGCACCATAGGGCTCCACAGCTTTTTGTGACACTGGCTGGCTTTCATGAAAATAACACCAAAAAGACTTCAGGAGTAATGATAATAAACAAGCCTGACATGACCTACTGGGGCTTTTTATTACAAAAACTGTTTAGGCAACAATACCTAGAGGCAAAGAGCTTTTTAGCAATAAAAAAATAAGTACTTTTCCCCTCAGGAAGCACTCCTTTCTAACATATCCCAGCCATACCAAAATTTGGTGGTAAATAAAACTGTGAAATACCTAACAGTACAAAGACTTTTTATTTACGTGGTGTAAGAATTATGCAATTTTTAGTCCACATCACCACAGTCCAAAATGTTACTAGAAGGAACATTCAGGCTCATAGTATAGCTTTAAGTAATCCTGCCATGTCTTATTCTTCACCTATCAAGCAAATGCTGTGGTATTTATTTCCCTAACAGAAATCAGCATATTCATAAAAGTTATTTGAAACCTCCAAGGAAAACAACAGTGAATTTAATATAACTTCTTAGCTTCTCTGATTAATGTGCTGTACACACCTGCTATTCTTGATTCATTTCAGTTGCAGCCTTCTACTTGGGTAACACTGCTCTTCTCTCACATACAACTGGAGGTGATAAACTTAATATTTTCCATACATTTGCAAACATATTAACCTATAATAAGTTTGTTAAGCTCATTCAAATTCCAAAGATTAAAACGGAAAAGGATGCACACCCTCGATGTCTCTGAACTTAGAGGTGTTTAGTAAATCAGTGTACATCACCCCACCCAGATCTAACATTCCTACAGCACAGCTTCCTCCTGTGTGCACAGGTCTCCATTGCTTAGTATGGCCCCTTGGTGGGCCTGAAACAGGGGAGAGTTTTATTTATTTAAAATGATAGAACTGTAAATGGTTTTTCCCAGTGATTCAGACATCTCACTTAAGGTATAAATGAGGCACAAAAAGTGCGTGTGTGTACAAATAAATAATTCTTACTGAAAGTTGCCATAGAGACACACTGCTTACTGTTGACCAGAATGACAGCTCCTGTTGAAGTAAACAGAGCTGAGAAGACAAGAAGATAATAGACCATTGGATTTAAAAACTAGAGTTGTGTTAATCTACCTCTTTAATAAAACTCATTAGTTACACAGAAATTAATTTTGTGCTGAATGTTCCTGTGGGCTGTTATAACTCACTGACTTCAATGAAGTCACCTCATGGATGAATTTGCCTCTCAGTTACACTGAGGTTCTCAATCCCTGATAAAGCTTATCTGCCAGTGTGGAGCTGAACAGGAGGACTGGGTCAATAAGAAGCTATCTCCCAACTTAAACTGTGGTAACAACTCTCCTGGCCTTAACAGAATGTGTCCCCACAAACCTCACTGACAGAGCTGCTAAAAAATAGAGTGGGTGTCAGAGCTCCCATCAGCTCTGACATTTTAAATGCCCCTTGCAATTCAGTAGATAATTTTGTGTTCAAACATATGAAGCTTTTTACAGGCTTTAACTCCTACCTTCCAGTGCTTCACTATGGCTTTTCTGCCAACTCTGATGGTCACTGATATATCAGTTTACAGAAGATTATTCTCATATCAGTGCCTTTCTCTTGGTGGATTATTCAAAAACCCTCCCGTACCCAGCATTGCTGACATCCTTCGTAGGCTGGGAACAGTGCATCTTCAGGAAAAAAAGACTAGACCAGGATCATTCTATTCAAGGTTAAACTTGACACCTCTAATAATGCAAAATGTAAAAGCCCAAAGCACCAGGAAGCCATTTTACCATCATCTCAAAAGTTTAATATGGTTGGGTTTAGACCAGTTAAATTCCTCATATTTAAGGAAGGGATGCACTGACATCCAAGACAAGAGCTCAGCCAGGTAGGAAAGCTTCCACTTCAGTCTATTTTAAACCTATTAGGGCAAAAGGTACATTTTGTAAAAGCAAAAGCCATAAGCATTCTTGCAGGCTCCAGGTGAAATGATTCCTCAAACAAATGTGACCTCTAAACAAAGTTGTACTTATCACCAAACAGATCACAACTGTGCTGCCTGTTCACCCAACTACATGCCTACTACCAGGGCAAATAGTGTTTAACAAATACCAGACACCCAGCAGCATGGTCAGCAGAAGAGAGTTGTGAGAGGACATCAGCAAGCAAGGAAATATTTTTAAATTTCTTAGATCTTGCTACAGGAATTTCCTCCCATCTCCCAAGATTTGAAGTCTTCACAACCAAATATGTATTTTATATAGCAGACAAATTCTCATATGTGGTGCTTATCAAGAAAAGAACCCACAGCACTAGTCACAAAAATATAATATTTAGTTTTGAAAAGAACTTTAACACTATATCCATAAAGGCAGACAAAATCTAATCAAGTGACATTACAAGATTTGCAGACACATGTTTTTAAATGGAAACAGTCTGTATCCGTCAAATGTTTTGTAATTTTTTTTGAATGAAGAAAGGATTTTAAAACAAATAAGGCTAATTTAGTGTGGAGGTAAGCACTTCTGCACCAAACAAATAACATGGCTATAAAAATGCACAAAAAACTAAGCAAAAACCTTCCTACTTCAGACTGATTATATTCAAACTGAAGTAAAAAAAATAATAATGCAAAAAGATATGGCTTTAAAGAAGGCAGAAGTGTGCTGAAAATGAAAATGCTTTTTCAACATTCAGCCCCCTCATACCAAAATCTCCTCAGTTCTATGAGTCTTTACAAGCAGAACTTTGGTTCCAGAGGGTTTGGTCTGATTCAGGCTTTCTGAAAATGTAAGAAGAGTCCATCACAGCTGCTGTAGTCACTTTCTGGCTGGAGGAATAGGCTGGCTCTCCCTTTTCCCTGTCATCAGTAGGTCATGTAGGTGTTAATGTCACCAGGAACTTGGCTTCAAGAAGGTCTTTTTGCTCTCCTAGATTTTATAACCAAAGACAGAAAGGACCCTTGCCTGCATGATCCACTGTAGCAGTAGCAATAATCTTCCAACACTAAGTCCCTGAAAGTCCCTGAAAACTGCCTCACATTGAAGACATTGCCATAAAAGGACACCATTTTAGCCCCTCTGCATTGCTGAGAAGTCACTGCACTATTTGCAGGATCCTGCAGGAAGATAATTGCTCATTAAAAATAATAAAGCTGGAGAGCAAGCTTTTCTACCAATTCCAAAACTCATCACGGGGCACATGAGGCCAGCTTATACTCTGATGTCATGAGTCTCACAGCATTAATCTTCCCATGACACAGACTGAAGCTGCAGGGAAAACCTGCAGGCTCCACAGCGTCTCCAGCAGCATTTCAAGGCCATTGACACAGCACAATTTATCAGTGTGTGCAAAACCTTGTTCCATAGAAGTTATTCAGCTCCATCTATATCTGTTCCCTTTATAACCACAGACTCACACCTACAGAGCAGCACAGCTGCACTGGCTTCCCAACAGTTTGGAAAGGTGAGGGATGGTGTCATCAAGGAGGAACAGAATGAATCTGTTCATTTACAGCTTTTTCCCTGGGAGATGGTTGTGAATGACCTTCCTTTCCTGACACTGTACACACAGAGACAGCCCCTTGCTCACCCCTGAGTGTCTCTGCCAGCTCCTCTTCCCCCTGAGGTGTGTGCAGGGGCCATGCCACAAGCTCATATTTTCCTTTAAGAAAGAGGCAGACTAATTGAGTTTGCCAGAAAAACACACAAAAGTTACACAGCTTTCACTTCAGGGATCTTATGGCCAGTTACAAACCATTTCAAACAGGACTGGAATTATGACATGGCACGAGAATGTATCTACAGACTTCTAAGATTATTTCAGAGCCAGAGGCCACACTGTTTATAGCTGCATGGAAGGGTAGGGAAGGTACAAACCCTGCTTCCCTTCTCTTCTGAAGAAATTAAAGGATGGATGCCAAGATTTTTTTCTGATGCCTGACACTGATTTAACTCAGAGAAGTGACTCCCCTTCAGTTTGTATTCTACCCTGCACATCCAGCTGCCAAATCAGAGTCACTGCCACTCTCATCTAATGCTCACACAGATCTTCCCAAGTCTCCTCTGAAGAAGATGGGACATGGGTGCCCCACTTCAGTTCTCACCTCACTTTCCTCAGCCCTTTCTAGATTAGTGTATAAATACCAGCTATTTGCCTACTGCTATAATAATTTTGTTTTCTCATTCAGATCTCTCCATTACATTTTTCTTCTCATCTACCATATTCTACCTCACACAAACCCTCCTGTTTTGCCAATAACTTTTAGCACACTTGTGATGCAAAGTCCTGACACATTCAGCTTCCACAGATGCATCTTCCCTCTATTGCCTCTTTCTTTAGACAACAATTCAGGCAACAGAGTACTTCTCCAATGAGACCATTTAGCAGGACCTAAAGGAAATACCTGGTTTTGATCCCAGTTGTGTAAATGGCAAGCTTCACATCTCTGAACATTTTGGGATTTTGGTCCCCAAAGGAAGAAGTTTCATACTGAACTACTTATATCAGAGGGTTGTAAATTCTTTTATATAATTAGTACTGGGAACCAGCTACGTGCCCATTTGTATTAGCACTTCCTATCCCAACAACAGCAAAGAACTTAAGCCAAGACAAAGGATTTTTAACTCTTATCTTGTAACTTACCAGATAAAATCAAGAAGTCTTGAAAACACAGATATTCATCTGTGCATCAAAGTTTGGTAAATGCTGCTTTAAAAACATCATCACAGCCAAGTCAGAGATAACCTTTCACGTGGTGTCTTAACTCAGAGAAGATGACTTGAAGAACTAAGCCCATAAATGTGCACATATATATTATTAATGCCAACTGAAATTATACTTGTGGAATACAGATATTTGAATCTTGAATCAAAATTACAAATCATATTGTTTATAAGACCATTAAAAGTACTTAATGCATTTAATTTGGCAGAACAGGAAAGATAGAAATAAAACACCAAACCGGGTTTTGGTAAGGTCTTTCATTGTACATAACAGCTCTCTACGTCAGGATAAGACCACAGTAAAGTAAGCCAAACTCTTTCTTGCCCTTTTCATACATAATCCTCATATACGGCAGCTGGTGTTTTGCAGGGGCAAATAATCAGTAATTATTAATTTTATTAACATTCTGCCACAGTTGATACATTTGGCTTCAGTAGAATGTTTGGCCTTGATGACAGAAAAGAAATAAAGATCTCAAAACAAATAGATGGTACTGCTCAGACCAGCCCAGTCTTCAGAAGAACATTGCTTCCATTTTCCTTAGCAGCTCCTCTGTGTGGGAGTGGCAGAGGAGAGGAGACTGAACGAGTCTTCCATGGCACTGAATGGAATCAAGGAACTGGTTCAACATTTTGGGTTACAAGAGCTTCTGTTGAGTCTGAGTGTGAAAACAGACACAGCTGCTGCCCCTCAGTGTTTCTTCCCCTTTGCTAACAGCATTCAAGTAGTGAAATGGAACCGTCATGTTTATTTCAGCATTCACACATCTTTTAATTCAAGTTATTGGTGCAATGTCTAAGATATGCAGTGAACTGATATGCCAGAGAACAGAAACCAGAATAAATCTTTCTGTCCATGGAAATAGAGACAGGTTTGGCACAGACCCCTTACTGAATAGTTTTTGCCTCAAAGGGAAAAAAGCATCATCTTAAACTTCATGAAGGATTTCCTTCTGAAAACTGAAATATTGTACCATCCAATATAAACCTATTTGTTGAGCACAGCTAAAGAACCTTACTCATCTCTGCGGGTACAGAAACCAGAAAATCCCCACCACATATTCCACTTAAGTGAAGAAAATGAGTTCGTTTGGCAGTGTTCCAGTAAGGACTCCCAATGCCTTAGCAAGCTCTGAATAAAAGTCTAAATTATACAAAAAGCGATAAAATCTCCAGAAAATGGGGTTTTTTTAAAAAAATCACATTTAATTAAAAAAATAAATGCTTAAACTTATATTTAGCATTTTGCAAGTTGTGAGAGCAATCTAATTGGTTTTTTGTACTAGTTCTACATCAATGAACTTTAATAGGCATTTTTAAAGACAGATTTGCCATTATCAGCTTTTGTTCTGCTGCAATGTTAAATTTTTGGATTAAAAACTCTTCAACACAATGGCACAGGGTCACAAAGTACTTTTATAAATAGCAGTAATAGCTTGTGTTGTTTCTTTTATGAAGAGAGCCAAGAATAGCAATAACCAAAATATACTATGCATTCACAGATATTCCTCATTCTACAGAAAAAGCTGCAAGCCAGCAGAATTTCATGGAGAATAAGTATATTTTGGCAAGCCATGCTACACAGTTTTCTTCAGCCAAAAGGCATTCACATGTACTTTGTTTCACTTCACTCTATGAAGCTGGGGATGGGGATTCCTTTTACTGTGGTGTCGATATGGAACTTTGCAGAATGGATCCTCACACCAGACATTTTACTTAGTTGAGCCAAAGCAAGCACACAGGAGGTACTGCAGAAACTGTATTAGAAGTACAGGCAAAACAAGCACATGCATGGGAAGTGAGAATGGCACCAAATAATTTATTTTAGTGTCTCCCTAACAGAAGTGTTGGCTCAGTGTCATATACACTAAGATTATAATACAGAAAAACTTTCAATATGAGCACTTCATTAGTGGTCATAAAACACTGAATGACTGAGTACAGATTAAGTTCTCAATAAGGAAACCACAACTGTCATCTTCTAAAATTGTTTGAGAAGACTACAATTTCAATAAATGTCATTAATTTCTCTCTAACACTGATGTCAAGGTGTATTCTAAAGATCATTAAGGATCATTAAAGAAAGGTTTTCACCCCATCACATTTTCAGGGAAGAAAAAAAAAAATTACCACTTGCCCAGTTCTCCTACATGGCCAGAGGAAAATGCAAATACAAGCAGTAGGTAATAAATGCCCATCTTTGGCTGACCTTATTTCACTGACTATAACCAAAAAGAAGAGCTCCCCAGTAGCTCTAGTCCTAAAAAGAGGATGCCACTTCTCAGAGATGACCAGATTACCAATAATTTGCTAGAAGAATTTAAGTGAGGCATTTACAACAAATAAAAGCTCAAATGGTCACTATTAAAATGTCAGAACTTCTTTGGTAAACACCAAAGCTATTGACATTTTAAATGTCAACTATTTTGTATTTTCAACCCTGTAAGCAAAGCCCTTTATCATTTAAAAGGCACTGTCCATTTTTTCAAACTTATTTGTGGAATTTCTTTTTCATTTTCTTCAGTTCCTTCAGGACAACATTATGTCCTACTTAATTCAAGCATGTATGTCCCAAACATCCATTATTCCATTTCACCTTTTATGGTAGCCAGAACAAATCAAGGCAAAGCCTTTTTGGTACCTTTTCTTACACTGTTATCACTTGCCTTCCTTCTATGTAGAACACATCATTGCTAATGTGCAGAATTCCAGCTGTGCATGACTAATACCAAGCTGCTAATAATCTCAGCAATTCCTGGTGCAGTGATACTTCCAAAGGATTAATTCCAAACTCAGCCTCTGTTTTCTTTCAGATGGTTTTAAAGGGAGACACAGGACAATATTGACTATGCTTGAATGGAATAAACAGAGCTAGTAAAGAACTTTGTTATCTCTGCATCCTTGCTTAGTCTTCATAGCCCACACTGTCAAATACCTTAAAATATCCTAAAAAGTGTGTCAGTGACTGTAGTGCATCACTACTAAAAAAACAATTGTTTTCCTATTGGCTGGACTGCCTTTGATTTTAGCTGTCACTTCTGTAATCTTCCAAGTGTAATCTTAAATACTAAAATTATTTAAACAGCTTAAAGGTTGGATGTTTTAAGAATTTTGCTTCTGCAACAGGGAAAGGTTTGTAGTGGCTTTGTTACAGTTGAATCAATGTTTCTTCCTTCATGGGGAATGCTTTATCAGAAGATAAACATTTCCATGGAGCTATACATGAAGTGCTCAGCTTCTGTACATCACCTTGTTTTTACCCACAGTAGGACAGCTGACTGTTTGAAACTTTTAAAACTCAAGATGCTGACTAGCAGCAGGAAACTGAGAATTTATCAAGTTCATTGATATTTCAAGGTCTTCCCAGAAGCAGAACTCCAATCCAGCCCTGGATTTTAAGGCCCAGAGAGCAGAGTCCACATTAACAAACTGTGATTGAGTCCCACACAGATCAGTGTGTATTGCTGAGGATGAATGAAAGTCTCTGATTTTAGCAATTCACCATACACCTCATGTACATTTGCACACGTACAACCTGTGAATCCTGTTATTTTCTGAAGCAAATGCTCATTTCCAGTCTTTTATAAGTGGTGCTGGATTGTATTCAAGGTGTGGAAGGCCATGAGTTATGCTCCAAATGTTTCACCTCTCAGAGCTGAGGGATCTCCTGCTGGAAGAAGGAAAACTCACCTTTTTGTGGTCACCAGAAACAGACCTGCTGTGTTTCAGCAGACTGAATTCAAAAGACCACAGAATCCTTTGGGTTGGAAGGGACCTTTGAAGCTCATCTAGTTCCAAGCCCCCTGCAATGAGCAGGAATATCTTCAGATCACGTTGCTCAGAGCTCCATCCAACCTGACTTTGAATTTTCTCAACTACAGCTTCTCTTAATCTGTAAGACCCCTTTATGCAAGCCAGCAGGCATCTGTATTTCTCTCCTGTGAGAAGTAGCAATGGTTAATTCCCAAAAAGCCTTCTCTAGGAAGGCAACAGAGATATAGATTGTGTATCTTCTGAAAAATCTCCAAGGAATTATCATTGAATCTCTTTGGGGCTAAATGGTTCCCATTACAGAGAAATGTAGAGACAGATGCAGGATTCTGTAACTATTTTGCATTTGCATGTTCCTTTAGACAAAACTTGAATTTTACTTAACTAGCAGAACCTCATTAATAACTTCTGGTATAAGTCAAGCAAGGGAACAATATGCACACCTTCATTATTTGCAACAGAATCGGCCATCCCAGTTGCCACCACCTCTGGTTATCATGCAGTTCTGGAGTTTCAAATGAAATACAACACAAATCTCAAATGGAGACCAAACATGCACAGCCTGACCACATTTGGAACTGGATCTGACAAGGTCTGAAGTGAGTGAAAGGGTAAATTCTCAAGCTTACAGTGCTGGACTAGCACCAAAGCCAGGAAGCACTTTCAGATTTCACCATCACCATCCCCTTCTGACCTTCAAATGACTATAAAAGGAGAGCTTTCCAGTAGGCCAGTTTCCATATAGGAGCTCCCATTGTGAGAGGACAGATTTTTAAGAGATGATAAACATGATTAGATGCTGGCTCAAATCTCTGGTGGTTGATCTGCATAAAATTAAATATCATCTCCCTGTTAAAAGATCATCTCCCTGCCAGGTCTGGTTTGTCAGAATGCTTCATGCTGTAAACTTCAGATGTTCTCATTACGCATTTGTAGCTTTGCATAGCACAGTGGAACTAAGATTTATTAGGGCTTCTGGCCATAATACACAGAAAGATTCCAAATAAACTCCCTTTCCCCCTTCAAGTGGCTCTTTTACTTCACTCACTGACAATACAACCCCAGGAGAGAGGTAACAGACAAAGGAGAACAAACACAAAAATATTTGCCTTACTCTTTCAAAGCAGTAACCAGTGTCCCACTGTTTTCATAATCTTTGCTATGTCAAAGGCCACTTATGTTTAACTAATTAAAAATAAAGCCAAGAAAGAGCAAACCAGCAGGGTAAAAGAAAATGAGAAAAATAAAATAGATTTGGGAAGTACAAATAAAATGGACTAAATGTGAAAAAGAAAGGACTAACATGACTCAACAGTAGAAATCCCAGATGGTCTAAAGAGACATTTTTGGATATAAACGTATGAATGAAATCACATTAAACAAATATTACCCTTGACATTTTTCACTCATCATTTTACACCTTTTCCTGGAATTTTCCATAGCAGCTACAATTCAGTCAGCAGCCAAAGCATACCAGCAATTTGAAAAAAGTTTAAGTTTTTTTAGAAGTAAAATAAATTCCTAGTAAGAGTAACTAATTGCCCAATTGTTGTTTTTAGTAATGCTATTTCTAAGTAAGCATTGTTGCTACATGTCCAAATATGAACTTGAAACAAGCATTTAAAACAAAACTTCAGAAAATTCATAGAAGTTTGAGAGATATTTAAAGAAAAAACAACTCCTTAGCTGCATCACGATGAGTATTAGAAAATCTATTACTGCTAACAAAAACTATTGATATCACTTGAGAGAGAGAAAAGAATGCAAGAGATTCATTTATTCCAATAGACAAACTGCTTTTCAGATGAAATGTTGACAGGGTAGTCAACACAGTAAATGGTGTCATAGACCAATGCATAGCAGCCTGCAGTGGGAATTCACAGAAAGAGAGCTAACACTGCTTGAAGAAACACTGTGCAGCAGGAGATGCCCACACTCCTCCTAAATCGAGATATCCCAGCAGTCTGACCCGTGGCAAAAGCTGCCACAGACATTACACAGGCAGTCAGGGGATTTGTTTCTTCCCACTAACCTCTGCCATCTGTTATTATTTCTTTGCTGTAAGAGGATTTCTGTTTTCTTGTAACCATCCGATTCACATGCTCAGACCACGCTGCAGTTCAGAGGAGGGCTTTCCTCTAAAGCAGAATTCTGCACCTTTCTGCATGGAGTTCCACAGACAGGAAAGACTTCAACTCCACTTCCACAGGGAGTTAAAGTATTTACTTGTTTGGATTGAGAACACAAGCGACACCCTTTGGAAGCTTTGCTGTGCCTCCTTGCTATAACTGCAGTCATAACAAGGATAACCTTATTCAGTGCCTTAGAACAAATGAACAAACTGCCCTGCGAGCGTTTCCGTCAGTGCCCAGCAGGGAGGCCAGGCCACAGGCCAGCGTTTGTTATTCCTGCACAGGCAGCTCAGGTCATTGTCCCACGCATCCTCCGCAGACCGCAGCACTCCGGCAATTTCAGGGGGTTTAACTCTGACTTTAGTGAGCTGGCTACAAGGGTGTTCCCAGAAAAACAGCCTCAATGGAAAACTACAGCACAGGGACATGCAGGGGTGGGAAACTGCAGCCTGTGAGGGGGGTGGGACCGTGGCTGCATTCCACTATATACTTCTATGAATTATTGAAGTTACCACATCAAAACAACAGGAATTTAGGAAAAATTAATCCAAGCCACTAAAAGAAGCTTCTGCAATACTTCTGATTAATCTGGTAACTCCAGAAATCACTTTAAAGCACCAACAATAGCACACTGTAATACAGACTATTTAATCTAAGTTTTTCACAGCACACAGCTTGTGTTTGAAGTCACACTACTTAATATTTGAAATGAGTTTATCTGGAATTCATGTGCCATAACAAATGATAGATGAAGGTTGGTTTTGAGCTCAATTATTCAAATGTGGTCAAACTTCCAAACACTGCTCTTGGCTAAATAAAGCCTACTGACACAAGCCACAAGCCTGTGCATTGTCAGCACACAGAACACATGGGGGCACCCATGTTCAACGTGACACAAAATGTTCTTCTCAAAGGAGCCTCTTTGGTAGCAGGTCCTGAACCTTTCCATCTCCCTTCCTGAGAAAATGTAATTACTTTCTTCCATTTTATAATTTCATCCCCTCTTCTAAAGCTTTGTAGTTAAGCAAGCCACTACAAGGAGTTTTTCTATAAAGAATATTGTCACAACGTCATACTTAAAAGTTTTTAGATCCAGATTTAAAGGCAACTTAAATAGTCAATAAATAAGAGCTGAGACTGTTAACAGCACACCCTTTAACATTTTCTTAGAGCAATAAATTACACAGGTCAAAACAAAGTCAAAAAGTCTAATTAGAGAGTAACTCCTTATACAACCAGCTAGGATCAGCAGAACTGTTCATTTGCCAGACATGCTCAGAAAGAATGGGTTTAGAAAAGCTGCCATGCTGCAATAAGTAAAATACCTGATAATTTCATGTTCTTATACTAGTAAAATCAATCAGACCATCAGAACAGGGTGTGTAATGGTAAGCAGCAAATACTAAAAAAAGGCAGTAAATCCATGTCACCCTTAAGACTTGTTTCTGCAGTACCAGCTGTAGGTATTTTATTTGAGTTTTAGGCTTACCTTGATGACATGATTGTTGTAGGAAGTTCCAATTCTGTCACCTCATAGGCTGCTCCTTGAAGAGCCTGAAAAATTTTCTTTGTGCCATTTCACCCAGGTCTCAGCAATAAAACTAAAAAAAAAAAATACAAAAGTGGTTTAGAAGTCTTATTTTTAGGGGCAAACAGCCTATGTAAAAGGCTGTAAACAGTATCAAATACAGTATCTCCTAATGTATCATAAGAGTAAAAATAATTACACAAGCTAGAACTTTTGACTGTAATTATTTAGAAGGTTGATTCATCTTCTCACACATGATTTCATATACAATGGGGGAAATTTTTCCAATCCACTAGGAGTACTAGACAACAAATATCCTACTTTCATAGTTTTTAGAATTTGCTTGCCCAGATCCTAATGCAAATCTCTCATCTATTAAAGGTAATCTAAACTATACATGTTTTGCTAACTAGAAAGATCTAAAGGGCTTTTTAGAAGTGGCATAAGAAAAAAAGAAATTCAGTTTCTCTCAAAAATAAAAAGGTTCTTCTTGTCTCATTGCAAAAAAAAAAAAAATAACTGAAGTACTCATAAAACTTCAAAGTTTTATACAGTCACAGAATTTTCCAACCAAATTCTGTGGGCTAGTTTATGACCAAATTTTTCAGCAGATCCTCACCTAGAGCCTGGCTTTCAGTGAGAAGGCATCTCTACTTTCACACACCTTCCCAGAGTAACCTAGCCCCTAGATTTGGAGATATTTTTTGCCTCTTATGTTTGTCTTCTGTTCTCCAGCTCTCAGAAAAGCCACCACATGCACAAAGCTGCTCTTTGCTAATAACAGAATAATAAGAATAAAATAATCTCCTATTAGAACACCTAAACTTTGTGCTTGCCATCATTTGGAACTAACCCCTCACAGAGCCTGTTGCAAAGCAGGTGGTCTATTTGATTTATTTACCATATTTTGAATTTCAGAGATTATATTTCAGTCTCTGTTCAGGTGAGCTCTCTTGTATGGAGTGTGCAATGCAGCTTCTCTTCCCCAGTGCCCAGGGATGCAGGTGCCCCCCTGTGCCATCCTGAGGCACTTCCAGCCATGTGGCACCACCCTCCCTGGCACAAACAGCAGCCTGAGCCACCCAAACCCTTGGTCATCCGAGATCTGTCCTGTGGTGGTGACAGCCTCAGCAAGGAAACAGAGCTTGCAGAAGCTAAATGCTTATCTAAATCTCAAATTTGTTGATTTACAAGTAGTCACCTCGCAAACAGATCTGCCACAGCTTTAAAAGGTACAGTGCTCAAGGCTACACCTCTGTGCCTCGTACAGTAACAGCTATCATTAGCTGTAGTTCAAATCCTGTGTCCTGCCATTGCTTTCCCACCAATCTTCTGTAATTGCCATAGAAGAATTCTTGAAGGGCCCCAAAGTTGTCCTGATTAAAAATCAAGTCCTTAAATTCTGGTTATTTTTATGAATCTCTAGATAGACTGCACCTGGTTCTTCCCCTCCAACCAATGATAAAAAGCAATAGGCAGTGTACAAAGGAGAAAAGAGGACAAAAACATTAAGAGATCCAGGTCCCACCAGTCAGTGTTATTTTCCTGTCTAACCAGCTGCCTGAAGTAACGAGAGGTCAATATCTACCATCTATTTAAATATCTGGAATTAGATTCACAGGTAACATGCCTATAACAAATGCCATTTATCAGTGCAAAAGAAAACTTAAAAGGCAGGAGCAATTGTCTCCACCTTCTCTTTTAATGCCTACAGGCCTGCTTGAGTATCAGATGTAGCATTTAAGGTAGAGGGAAGATATAGCATATTCATCAGCAACAGTAGCACAACTGTCTGAACTTACCCATTGCGTCCATGAGAACAACTAGAACTAACACAACCTCTGCATTTGCTGGGGCCTTTTGTGTTTAGTCTCAAAACGTATTTTGTGATAAAATACGACAAGTGTTCTCAAAGAATTAACACTGAAAGAAAAATTGAGGTTGTATTTATTCCTACACAAATACCTTTTAATCTGGTTGTTCTTTGGACAAGGTTTTTAAGCAAGTTCGCAGCCAGCAGAGCCACAGCTACACACAAGCTGTCAAAGTGATTAAAGCTCAGGGCTCCAAGAGCACCATTTAACACCTACACATGGATAACCCTGGATAACCCTTCTCACAGTGTCACAAGGATATTTGCACTGACTTTGAGCTACACCCAAACATTGCTTCCTGACGTTCTGACAACTTGTTGCTCTCTCCTGAAACTATAGAGGAGTTTTGCTTTCACATATCACAGAAGGAAATACCTTGTCTATCCAATAAGCAGCAGAAACAAGGTGAGAATTCTGGGCATGGCCTGTAGACATTCACCACATTCAAGAGCGCCCAGCTTACCACTTTTATTTATCTAGAGATTAGCTTTCTAATTGCTGGAGAATTTCATAGAGAAAGTGTAGTTTTGTTGGGTTCTTCTAGAATTTGCATTCAATTCATGAGATCTACTCCATGGAAGTGTTTAGAATGGAAATTGAAGTCCCTTTAGCTCACCAAGAATAGAGACTGTGACATTGTAAGAGGAAGTAATACCAAATTATAACTGATACACTCCTCAGTTTCCCCTTTTCTTGCAGGCTGTACAGCACATTGAAAAGCTTCTGAAGCAGATCTTTCCCTGTGCTTTTCATCTGGCCTGCTTCAGCTGAGGGAACTGAGCTCCATTGTCTTTTAACCACATTCACAAAGGACAAACAAGACTGTTTATACAGTTTACTCACTGTTGGGAAAGCAATTGAAGCTTGTTTGTTGTTGTAGTGTTTTTTTAAGACAAACTAGGACTTGAGTATTTAACCATAAGTCTCCACCTTTTATTTCCTTAGTGTTGCACATGGTCTAACAAGGGATCAGATTATGCAAGAACTGTTTGGAAGTCAGTCAAGCAAAGGACTGCTGGTTACTATATTATCAAATGATAGGGCCTATTGTAGGAATTGAAAGCAGCAATTTCCTGTTCTGTATTTTTTTTCTTCTAGACTTGCCGTGTGAATTAAAGCATCTTTAACTCAGAAGATATTTCTTGTGATCCTGGCTGCTCAAGAAGTCACAAAAGAGTCAGCTAGATAATTGGGATAGCACATCTCTAAGCAGCAGCTGTCAGCTGAAGGCACTGTTAGCAGCATCCACAGGTGTTTTGGGTTGAAACACAGGTGTCTGCCAAGGAAGGCAGGAACTTCCCTTGCAAAAGAAAATATGACCCCCTTCCCTCCAAATTATTATAACTTCAAAATTACAGGGCTTTCAGGCAAAAATATGAGAAAATAATAACAGTTTTTTACTATTGTGTGTATGTATATATAACATAAATATATATAACATATATGTATGTATAACAAGGCAAACAAACAGAACCAGAAACCCAGTAACAGACCTCTCTCGGCCACAGGCACCTCCCCCTTTGGTGTAGGAATATGAAATATAAGGCAGTCTTAGAGACTGTCTACCTTGTTTTCAATTGAAAAAAAAGCAGTATCAAGTAACAAGCAAGATCATGTATTTGTGCTGCCAAGTGAAGTTTCTAATCGTGGTGAGGAGTTCAAACAAGAAAAATGCCTTCCTTTGGCTTAGCAGTGGTACCTGTGCACTGTTAGGGTTTCTTTTGGTGTAAATAACCTATGAAGAGTACCTCAATCTTTATCCAAGTTACATTTTAGTCCATTAACTCAGACTCACAGTATTGCATTGGGAGTAATTTCTGATTTTAAAATGATCATCAAGTATTCATTTTAAAATCCAACATTTAAGTGAAAATTGGCCCAGACTAGAATGATGACACGAGTCTTGTTTCCTGAGGAGTTCAACAATTTCTGTGAACTGTCTCCAAGAAACGTATAGATGTCACAGAGCAGATACCTGAATACAGTGGGTTTGCAGTTGGAATCTCTTTAGAGGAGTTTGACATGGGTTTCTTTGATGATGCCAGTATACAAAATGACTTGGTCATCTGGAGTTGAAGCATGACTATTACTTTAGCTACAAAGGTAAGATCAATTTCCCAGCTAATTTTAGTACCTTAAAGCAAAAGAAATGTCAGCATCAACAGAAGGTCAACCTTGCCAAAATATGTGAACTTTTTCCTTTGTGCCTCTTATCTGTAGGACTATCGACTTTTAAATTTTTTTCCTAAGTTGCCTTCTCTGCTTTTTAGATTATTTGCCACATTGTATGCCCAATTTAAAGACATTATTGAGTTTCCCTAAAAATACTGACAGGCAAGTTGCAGTACCCAGGATTTGATTGTGGGCATATGGTTAGCAATGACATTCTAATTAGATTTTGATACTTAAGCCTGGTGTGAGGAGGGTCAGTCTCTTAATCGTGTTAGACTTTGAAGAGATTATGAGTGACTTTTTCCTCCTTACAGACTCTGCACTAAAAGCTGCCTCTCTTTAACTGGATTGCAACACTAAATGTAACTTGATAAAACATTGGCACATTGTGCTGTATTAGCTAAAAAAAATCATACAGGCAAATTTAATAATTTCAGAACCCTACAGCACTGAATTGCAATACGAAAAGACACCCCACACATGGTCCTGCTAAAATAAACTTGGCATAATCACAGATGTTCAGTTGAACAGCTACTGTGAATTCTAACAGGATTTGTTCTCTCTGCAGACTTTACTGACAGAGCTGAATTAACACAGAAATAAGACTACCTCTAACTTCAGTCTCCCAACAAGTTTTCTTTAACTTGTTCCTACTGTGTAGGTAAGAAATAATAGTAAAGAAATCTCTGTCACTTGCACCATCTTTTTTGTTCCGATGACTGAGGAGGTACTGACACCAAAGAAGTCTTCAAGCATCATCACCTTGTCATCTAAAAGTCCCTCATACCTTTTCTATGTAGCCTCCCATGGGCAGCTCTGGCTCTTTCTTTCTTCTCTCTTCCTTCTGCAGTTCCAGCTGGCTCCTTCCTGTCCCTGGCACGGCCATCTTACCCATCTTCCCTAACCTTTCTGTCCCTCACACGACCTCCTGTCCCTCCCTCCTCACAGCAGGGCCAGCAGCCTCCAAGTGCCCCCTCCAGCCAAGTCACTCTTTTATCACACCCACAGGTGTGAACACCCACGGCTGTTCCTCTCTTTGGTAATTAACACAGCTGTAAATATTAGGGGCAAGATTGCCTTCAGCATTATCTCTGTCTTCCCACATTCTGATTTTGTGCAAAATGGGTGTTTCAGGAAAACAAAGGCCACTCTCAGTATTAGAGGAAAGCTAAACGGGAGGGGGAAACATGGGGACATAAATGCAATGCTTTTGAGTGTACATGGTCTAGGACTTTTGACTTAATATTCTTATATCACATACATCTCCTTCCTCCACTTCCTTTCCAAAAGTACTCATCCTTACAGACACATTTCAAGTAACTAGATCTGACAGTTTTCAACAGCAATAAAATTTATTTATGCACAATTAAAAGCTGACATGTGCTTTAGATCACAGTCTGTATTTGGAATTAATCTCCCTGATCTTACATATTAGTTTATACCCATAGGAGTGAAGAGGCCTTCAGAGTGAAAAATCTTTTAATTGTTACTGAAGCAATGAGCTTTTTCCTCCAAAGCCACCATTCTGGGCTGCCACTGTACCAAGGTACAGACTATAGAAAAAGTCAGAAGGTTTTGTGCATGAGACAGCAGAAGATGCAAACATCAGAACTGGACTTAGCCACTTAAGGCTCTACTGAGTTCCAAGACAATGTTATCCACTCTCAGTGTGCTTCCTTAGGATGTATGGCCTGACTGCACAGACACTGAAGTTAAATACTTCTCTTTTGTCCAATGATGTGGGGCTTATGCCAGTTTTCATTAATTACTGACACATCAGGTGGCAAAAAGAATAAAGGGTGGGCTCTGTCTCCAAACACAAGAAGTAAATCAGGCCTATTTGAAGTAGCTGGTTTTAAAATCTGAGAACAACAACAACAAAAACACCCCCAGCATTGCAGAAATGATGCATGACTCTGGTGCTGACACTCCTGCTAAGCTTTGCTCATGGCAGAGTCTTACACAGCTTTAACTTCAGTGTGTTACAAACTGGGCATGAGAGTTGAACTGAATCACCGAAGAGACAGGCTGGAGGAAAGCCAGTCTATATCTCTCTCTCTGCTTTTTATTTTCAGTATGTTCATTTTAGTTCACTGGCCTGGCTGACCACTTCAATAGGCTCTTTTGAGGTGAGAAATATCTCCATAAATGCAAGCAATTTGTTGAAAATGGTAACGAGAAGAGCCCAACCAAACACATTGTTATGACAAACAGAGCTGAAGCCACTCTGACAAGAGCTGTGCTAGTTTAAAGTCCATAAACAATAAGCAGGGCCACGCTTCACCTCTAGCACAGCTGGCCCCTGAGGAGGCTGATTGTACTTGTCCTTGAAAGAGAAAAGAGCAGATAAGCCAGAAAGAGTTATATTGTGGGGACAGATTGTGTGGACCCTGGTGAAGGACATGAAAGGAGCCAAATAAAAATATATTCAGTCCTGATTGCAGCCAGGTTATTTAGATGGGAGCTATTTACATATTCTGCTTAGATCTATAATGTTCCTGTAGTGAATTTCTTTTTTTTTTTAAGCCTCAGCAATTGATTCCTTATTAACCAGTTTCAGGAGAGGGGGATGTTCATCTAAGAGAAAGCAAATCAAAACTTTTATCATAACTGTAGATTTAAAAGCAGGATCAAATTAATTGCTGCATTTAGCAAATTGTTTCAGATATGTAACAGGAAAATCCTATGTATTTGATTATGTAGAGGAGGTAAGTTTGACAAATACTTCATTTATATGACTTGCTACCTTGTTACCTGTAAAAAGTCTTGAATTTAGAATTTATGTCTCTCATTTTTAAGCTGTGATTCTCATAATCCTTGTTGATTGCAGATTGAGAGTGGGTCTTCTGTAAAAGTAACTGCCTGACCCACCCAAAACTGAACTGTTAAAAACCAATTACAAGAAACTGAGGAGCAATAACAGTGGTCCATAAGTTTCTTGACTTTGGGTTATTATTTCTTTTTTTATTTCTAAAAACTGTTTTATATTCACACGTTCTGCTAGCTACTGGTTTTTCCTCTTGTTTACACACAGTGCAGAGGACTGAATTGTCAGAGAGGAACTGCACACCTTTAGCACTGGCAACATCAAATATATCATAAGCATCATACAGACTGTGTGATATAACTCACATTCTGTACAACACAGACACTCACATGAAGGCACGTGGAAATCAGCATTTGTTGAGGGAGGCTCACTTCAGCTGTTAAATAATATTTCAGTTTCCTGAAGAGATGAGCTTTTCAAAGGTACTTCTTTTTGAAACTCAGATGTCTGGGTTGTGTTGGACTTTCAGTCATATTCACTGCCCTGGCCTCCTGCAGACGTACCAAGGCCAATCCCATCTTACAAAATACAAAGCTGGTGTTTCCCTTGAATCCTCCCTGAGTGTGATCCATCCATTATGAGTGTGATCCCTGCACTATGACAGCTATGGTTCAAATCCCTCCAACACTTTGCTGTGTTTGAACCACGGAGAGGTCTTTATGTCTGGAGGTATACAGACAATATTGCCTTCACCTGCCAGTAGTCTTTTATTGGCAAGAGAAGCTACATTAAAAGGACATGCCCCAGCTCGGAGCTGGCAGACAGAATACAAGCTGGATTGTCTGCTTTGGTTCTTAAAAAGCATCAGTTTATGAGGACTGACTTTGCCAGACATTTAAGTTCTATCTCACATCCAGTGCTGCAGTTTGAATAGGCAAAACTTGTCCCTGCTGCCAAGAGGCATGGCCTCATCCATTGCTACATGGCTGAAGAGCTGCTGGTGCCAGCACAAAATGGGCAGGGGTAGAGGACAAGAGAAGAAGCAGGCAAGGGCAGGCAGAACTGCCTCCAGGAGCAGTAGCAAGCTATGGCAATTCAAAACCTTGCAGGAAATTCCCTGGATTTAGGCTGAGAGGAATGCTGGGCAAGAATTAAATGGTTCTATGTGTATTTGACAGATCATAGGCAACCTAGGATTTGGTGAAACAGGTGAAGGGTATCTAACCATTAGAAATTTATGCATCCAAATGGCAACTTGGTGCTTTCATCTCCCTGGTGAGGCAAACCCAGAATATCCTGTCAAAGGCCATCACCCAGAAGGTTCATGGCCCTACAAGTATTTAATGATTCTGTAAAACCGCTTTCTTTGGTGAGATAAATCAATTTTTGTTTTACTTATTTAATAATAAGTGAGAATTACACTGCATACAGTCCCATCCTCTCTCTCTTATCATAAAATCACTGGCCTATTGTAGGACCTGCCTGAGGTCTCTAATACTGTTAAACCATTATCAATTCCAACACTGTGGGCCATGGACATTCCTTGAAACATTTCTGTTTCAGTACTGATATCTGTATTATTGATATTGCCAGAGAATAGCAGAAATCATGGCAAGCTGGAGAGCCTTAGGCCTTGTAGTGTCAAGAACTGGTGGCTCTATTCAGAGTCCCATGAGATGGCACAGAGAAGGGCAGGAGAAGCTCAGACTTGCCCTGAGCAAAGGGCAGCTGGGGATAGCTGCTGTTGCCACTCAGCCCTACCCAGGGATGCCTTTACTTTTGAGACTGTCCCATTTGTTAGGCTTTCACCCCAGTCTCAGCTGAGCTGCAGCCCATCACACACAGTGGCTGCACTGACTGGAGCTTCTTGAAGCACTCAGGAGCTGACAGAGGAAGGAACATCAGGCCTGCCAGGAGTAAGCAGTGTCTGCCCAGCTGGCAGGCACCTTCCCTGGCTGGAGGAAGAGATGTGCCCTTAATAATGCTGTTCCCAACAGCAAGAGCCCTACCTGCATTATTTCAAGAGTGCAGAGAGAATTTTGGACAGATGTTGCCAAACGCAGACTCCATTTTAGTCAGCTGTCCACTAGCAGGGTTTACTCCGTTCAGAGAACTTGGAATACAGACTGTGACTCCGATGGGGAATTTTCTTCCAAACGCCACCACCTGCTGTGGGTCTGACCATGCTGTCTGGCACGGGAAACCCGGAGCAATGGGGAACCGCCCCCCAGGGAAAAGCAGCACTTTGAATTGGCAGCATCTGCCTACAGATGCATTATTTGACCCGGGCCAGCGGCTGTGCAGGAGGATAATTACTCCAGAATGGAATGAGAACTTACAACCTCCCGAGCACAGCATGAGGCAGTTTTTCCCTTCCCAGGGGAACTACCGAAGAAGCAAGCATTATCGCGGATGACGCAGATGAGAAAATGAGGAACGGGACGGGGTAGGAGGAAAGTGGCGGAGGAAACCTTTTAATTTAGCGGGTTGGGCTGGCGCTGAGCGCGGGATGCGCTCCCGCAGCGATCGCGGCCGGAGCCGCTCCGGGCGGCGGGCGGCGCCCCCTGGCGGTGCGCGGCGGGCACGGCAGCGCGGGGCCGGGATCTTTCCTGGGGGAAGAATCCTGTCAGTAAAACCACCAGTAAATACACTGAGTACAAATCAAATGGCCCCGCTGTAACTGAGAATCACAGCCTGGATTCCCAGAAGCCATTTCCAGCAGGAAATTGTGAACCTGAGAATTGAACTCCTCCTTTCCCCTTCTATAAAGAAAACACAATGCTACACGCGTCTTCAGAGAAGAAAATACAGCTTAATTAGGATCAATTCTATTTAGAAAATAAATAAAATCCTCTGTAACTAATCAGGAAAATTTTAAACCAGTATCAGCGGCTCCGTGGGGCTGCGCAGGGTGAGGGCTCTCCGCAGGGCAAACATACAGCAAAGGGAGCTCCCTGCTCCCACAGGAATGTTTCTTAATAACTCACTAACTATTCAAACTGGACCGTTGATGTTTTGAGTGTCATTACCTGCACCAGTGGGTGAAGAGTTTAAATCAACGCTGTCACGCTGTATTTTAGTTGCTATGTTCTCATCTCCTTACCAAAAAAGGTCCCAGCATAGGAACAAGAATGGAAGATGACCATTCAGGTACCCTCACAGAAGATGAGTCAGATAGAAATTGCCTCTTTTTTTGGTAATCTTTTCTTACACAACCTTTTCCATGCTGTGAACAAAGTCTCAGAGGAACTTATTATGAACCTTCTTCTGGATGTAATGAAGTCTTATATAATTGGAATCTATAAAATCCTTAGGGTCTCCACAATGCTGAATTAGTGTGGAGGTTTTCAGTCCCCATGGTCTGTAATCACCTCTGAAAACCCAATTTACTGTATTTGTAAAGAGATTCACTTGGTTGCTTTGATGTTAAACACAATAAGCCACAAACAGGTTACTTGGGTCAGGTAACAGATGGCACTGAAATCCTTTTGTGAGCTGGAGTCATCATCCAATTGCATAAAATTTCACAAGGAGAAGGTGTACATATTTCTCAGAGTGCTTGAATGAGATTACATTTGGTAATAGTCTGAGGAACAAAAGATTTCATAGTACTACTCCTATAAAAGAATGTTTTCAAATAGGTATTAACTATCAAAATTACTGTACACTTGCACTCCATTACTCAGTGCTCTGAAGATGTAAAAATAATCTGTACAAATAGCACAGTATTTGCAAATGAGAAAGCTTTATTCTTTTTATTGGTTCAAAAGCATGACATTAATTTTGGCTCTCAAAATCAAAAAAGCAAATACTTGTTAAAATAAAAAAATACCCAATAGAGAGCACACCCCAGAGGTATTTCCTGGCTGTTGTCTCAAAGAGATCTTGGCACAGATAAATATCATCTTCCCATCAGGTATGTCCTTTACAGAGAGAACAAACAGGCTTTAACTATAAAACTCCTATGAAAAGCATTTTAGTTAAGTTATTCAAGATAAAAGCCTGGATATTTCTCAGATTTGCATCTCTCAGACAAATTGATCATGCTGTGATCAGTGAAACACTCAGGAGTACCACCAGAGCAGAACTAGCACACCCAGCAAGAGCCCATGGGACAGAATGTGTCAATCCCCACCTTTTTCCCAGTTCCCATTAATTCACACCTGTCCCTGGCACAGGATCACCCCTGTCCCAGAGAGAAATCTTGAGGGAGTACCAGCCTGTGTGTGCTCAATAGTCTACAGGTGCAGAGCTCTGTGTGGCTGTGGGTTCTGGCAGTGCCCCAGAGGTTTTACTCCTCAGACACACACCCAGATGCTCTCAAGCCTAAGCTGGCAGCTCCCCTGTGCAGCACCTGTGCCACCTGGGTGAGCACCAACACAGCCCCAGCCCTTTGGCCCTCACCTGGTGGGTCCAGCAGTGCCAATGCTGGAGCAGGGCAGAGGCTCCTCCTGCACAATCCACCCTCACACACAGAACAGAGAGCAGGTTCAAAGTGTATGCAACATTTTATTGAAAAAATACGAATGTTCTGTACATAAAGTACAACTTAATGGGCTTGATAAAATCTCCAGAGACTTATTGGTTAATACAGGTCTTCTTTTCTTCTTTTCCCTCTAAGGGCATAAAGCATACAATGAAGCAGCAGGTCCCCTGTACTTGTGCAAGTGCAATCCCATCGCTGTGCGTGCAGCATAGCACCTGGCTCTACACGGGACTCCAACATGCTCAATGTACCTTTGATGGATGGTCTGCAAGAAATTTAAAGCATGGAAGAACTGCACAGGACTTGTCCTTCAATCCACTGGTGATTCAGAATTTATTGTGAGATCTCTGTTCTCCTAAAACAGTCTGCATCTGCATATCCAGTATTTCTGACAAATAAATACAAAAATAAATAGGGATCTGGCCTCACAGAACCTGAAGTCTCAGAAGCAACAAAACTTATAGCAAGCTACATACATAATTTCAACTATATCAACATAATTTATTTAAATCTCTATCAATAAATGTATTAAAAGTATAAATTCTTACCCAATACTGAGAGTTTAGTTCTGGAAATAAACCCAGAAAAGGAAAGCTTTTTCAGTCCTCTCTTACAATTTAGTGTGCTCTTAGAAAATGCTTTATAGCTGAACTTCAGCAGAAACTAGCTGCTATATAATGCACTTCTATCCCCCAAACCTAATATAAAAAGCATTTTAAATCTTTTTACAGTAACTGGCTTTCATGTCCTAATTTTACATACAGTTACTAAAAATACTGCTCGTAGCAGTGCTGACTAAAAATAGGTTTAGTGTTAAAACTACATGCACAAAGGCCGGGGTACCAAAGCAGAAACTGAAAAATGTGGCAGCTTCACAATTCAGGTTGCTAACTGGATGGTGTAACAAATACTGCAATCCCAAAAGATATGTATGTTGCAAATGGAAAAACAATGAACAGGACTGGATGAGGAGAAAGTTAGGCAAAAAAACCTTTTTTTCTTCTCCATTTAAAACTGGAATGTCCGTAATGGCCAAGAAGATAAATGTAGACCAGGGTTAGAAGGTTCTAAATCAGGAGTAAATGGTGATGACTTCTCGGCCGCCACCTCTAACAAGTAATACTCTCTCCAGACCCTCAGTCAAGACTTCAAGAAACTCCATGTCTGTTTCAGTAAAGTTAAGGACAAAAAGTATCAAAATCACAATACACAGAGATTAGACCAGGGCCAGCTCACAGCCCTCTGGTCTGGCTTAGTGCAAGTACCCCTCTAAGTACCAAAACACTGTGAATTTGTGGCACATTTTCCTTTAAGCAATTACTGCCCTATAGCCACAACCCAGTACCCTCCACTCAGGGGACACTTTGTCACATATTAGAGCTCAACAGCACTGGTAGCCAAACGAATTCAAGAGAACAAACTAAAGAAAAACCTCCTGTGTGGCCCAGGCCTTGCCTGAAAGGATACAGTTTTCATCTCCATCAGTATTCTTTGGAGGACCAGGCATGTTGAGGAGCACAAGTCTGGCATCATGGGATCTATTTACAATGACTTCGTTTAGCTTCACTGCTGTGTGCATCCTCCGGACATTAGACTGGTTCCTGTAGAAGAAGCACATTCAGATTTACTGTTAGAAACACTTCTCTGAACACTGAATTATTAAAAAGGTCCTTTAAAAGCATACTCAAATCTTCTAAATCCTCTTGTTAAATGTCAACTCAACACAGTGATTTTCTTCAAACTTTATGATGAAGATACAAAAGATTCTCCCAGACTTACTCAGGTACAGCTAGTCCGCTGGTTTTAGGATCTCTGGAGTCAAGTCTCCAGTTTAGAAAGTTACACTGCTCTTCAAAAAGCACACCTGATAAAGATGATTTAGTGTTGCATAAGAAATTAAAACACAGGGGGATGTGCTCTTCCAGCAGGCACAGTCCTGACTGCAGGGCCTTCCCTCAGGGCAGCCCTGCCAGGGCAGCCCAGGCCAGGCACCTCTCCAGACTCAACTCCCCCATGGCCTGGGAACCAAGCAGGAGCTGGCACCTTTGTGCTCAGCCCAACCTCCCAGGTGCACACTTCCCTCTTGGTGCTGAGCAGCAGCTGGCATCTCCAGAGGAAGGCTGGGCTGCTACAGGTTTCAGTCACACAATGGGGAAACACAGGATGGCAGCCCAGAACAGGCTGGGTGTAAGGGACTTTTCTGCAGTGTTATAAGGATGTTAAGCTCTCCTTCAGGACACTAATCAACCTCTCTGCCTGGCTGCTAACAAGAAATACTTCTACCCAGGTGTCTATAAAATCTCAATCACACTTTCAAACTTGAGTAACCACTTAGTTCAAAAATAAGGGGAGAAAAGGGAAATAGGTGCAGCATAATCTCATATGCCTCTGCTCCATAAGAATCCAGGCTAAGAGAGGTAAAAGCATTATTATATATATTAACACAAGATAACCTCAGTTCATGCAAGAACCAAACTCAAAAGTAACCTTTGGGGATTTCAAGCCAGGAAATATTTCTTTCTTACAGGAAATCAACCATTATTTTAGTAACATAAAAGGAAATAAAAATAAAGGAAATCTCATACAGAAATAAACTTATCAAAAGAAGAATATACTTTTGAGGCTTTCCCACTTGAGCTTTTGTCTTCATCTTAATGTAGTAAAAATAAGTATTAGTAGAAACAGATGAAATATGAATCTGTGGTTTCATTGATTCAGCTTTGCATGATGAGTGAAACTCTTTAGTAACCTTGCTGCTCTTCTGAATATTCAGATTTGCAAAGAAATCATTTATATACACAGATAGAAGAAGATGTGGTGGGAAGAACTGTGTTGATTATGCTAACAGAATAATTTACCCACTGTGAATTACATTTCTGTTATTCATGTTTTTATTTCATTTGGAGCAAGGATATCCTCTGTCTTCACCACATCAGCTTCAGAAAGCCAGGGACAACACTGAGGCCAGATTATGTTTACAGGAAGTGAGGAAAAAAACAGCAGCAGGAACATAACAGTTGTTAGCTATGCATAGTTTCAGAAAGGGACTTGAAAACTAAAGGTTTGGTTTTCTCTAAAGTGATATTTAAAGCTGGCATCTCCCCAGTGATTTGAAGGTGTAGCTTACAAGAAAGGGCTTGTTTAGTGCTCAGAAACTGCCAGAAATAACATCCTAGCAGTGTTGTGGAATGAGAGCTTCTCTAAATGAGTAATGTTTCTTCCTGCTTGTGTCATATTCTGCTTGGGAATATAGGTTCAGACTGGAATTGTTTTCTATCCTTAGTTCTCGTCAGGACAACTCTTGTAGTTTGTTATATCCTATTTATAATGATACTTAGCTTAAGTAGCTAATTCTGTTCCCTTTAAAACATTGCTAAGACTGCTCAACTCTAGTGCCTTTTCTTCTATCAGTACACAGTTTTCTTGCCTTCAGCTAAGAAAATTAAGTCTTTCCTCTCAATCATCTTAATGTACTTCTAATTTAAATAACAAACTTACAAGTTTTCCCACCCTCTGAAAGCATGGAAGAGGAAAAAGTACAGGCAGTTAACACCAAATTCAGCAGAATTTCTACAGAATGATTCAGCCTAAAACAGATTTGAATTCTGATTTATGAGGAAGAAAAATCTGGGACTTTGCCAAGTATGCAAAACTGACCGAGCTCTTCAAGTGAGATGTAGGACATCAAAGAAGTCACAGGAGATTCACAGTTTTACACAAAGCCAAAATAGACCTTTACTTCTCACTCTTCAGGGGGGGCACACACAGTACCACAGTTGTTGTTACATGTCAGTGCTCCTGCAGCAGCAAGTCTCAGAGGGTTTAGCACACACAGATGCTATTCCAAGTCATTCGTCACCATCTCCACAGCTTCTTCCTTTATGCATTAAACATCCACACTACACAGTGAAATTATCATCCTTTTTTTAAAAAATTCTGATTAGGTCAGTGAAATTATCAGTGTGTTTTATTGAGCTATTTGGGAGATAGGAGGGAAGTTGTTACAGGATTTAACAGTTCCAATTTAGAATTTGGCTATATCAAGTGAAATATTGAGGGAGATGTGCACATTTGATTGGTTAGAGATTTCTGGGGAGGATAACTGCTGTTTTTTCATAGCCAGGTCTCAATGTTTATAGCACAAGTCCAAACCAAGGATTAGGAAACAAAAGACAATAAAAGGACAGCACATGTAGAGCTTCAAGAGATGCAAAGTGTAGACTTAGACAAGACTCACGGCTTAATGCTGATGAGATCTCTAAAGCTTCCCACACCACTGCCTCGGTTGCGCTTCTCAGCATCACATTTCTCTTTTGTCCAGGTCATCTGGATATTCTCAGGAACAGGGTCTCCCTCATCCTCTTCATCTGAGTAGAGGCTCTCCAGACGGGCTATTGAATGTCTGTCCTTAACAAGCTGAGCCTGGAGGGCACATGAGTGACAAGGTGAACCCAGAGACTTTATTTTATGCTCCCTGGTGCTCTTCAAATAATTATAATTATTTTTGTTCCACTGTATCTTTTATTTTGCTCACTCAATTAGCTTCCAGGAAAGTTCTGATACCAGGCATCTGCCCTAGCTGTAAGTCTTACATACCAAACTGACTTTTAACAGTTGTGATGGGTGTAAGCCAAGCAGAATTTGGACTGACAGAAACCTGTATCTCTACACGAAAAAACACCTAGCTCACATCATGACATGGTCAGAAACAACAGGCAAGACCAGCCCAAAACTGACAACTAAAAAAAAAAAAGCTTGACAAACACACACAGAAAAGATGGATCATCTCTCATAGCTACATGCCATAGACACCATAGACACGTGTCCTGTAAGTCCAAACTGGAAAGACATCTTCAGCAGGAAAACAGGATATGCTAAAAATTGAGACAAATACCGGATATCCCATATAAAGAGAAACCAAGGACTACATGCAATTTTGGGAAACAAAAAAAGCTACACTAAAAGTATTTCCTTACATCTTTAGAGCACAGGAGTTAAGCAGCAGCTATGTAACACACTACTAGGAAGGCACTTTGTGTCACCCCCCTCAGCAGCCCATAGAGAACAAGCACAAATGACATACCTCCCTTTCCCTCTCAGTTTTTGTCAGCCTCATTTGCCTCAGCATCTGAGATCTCTGCTCCATCATAAGAGTTCTCTCATAAGTATATGCTGAGATATCACTATTGTGCTGCAGAAATAAGGACAAATATTGTGCTTGTAATCAAGTCATAACCAAACATCACCATGTGCATAAAAAGTGAAAAATGGGCTCAATTCCCTTACCATTTCTACCACTTCTACCTCTGCCTCTATTCGGAGCTGATAGAGGAAAGTAGCCAAATCCTTCTTCATCTGGATGCTGTTATCATCCATCTGAGCAACAGTAAAAATTCTCATTTTGCATTTTCTCCAAACCTGGCGAGGGAACACAAACTCTCAGTCATTTGAACCAATAATACCTTGCTCTACAAAACAGAAACTTAACAACATATCCACTCTCATTTATCAATACAGGCTTTACAACTGGACCATGTTTCTTTAAACTAAAGAATGCAGAAACACGTGGGGGACATTCTCTGTGTAGCTGCTTACTTTGTGCTGTTTGAGAAGAAAAGGAAGCAACATCAGCATGCCTCCATCATGCACAATCCACCACACATCAATGTTGCCTTCATTGTAACGCTCATGGTTGCTGGGGTAGAAGGACACATTTTTGGGAACCAGCAGAGCCAGATGAGCTGCAGTTGTGCAGCGAACAGTACCTGCCCAGGAGGGGAAGAACACAGTTACTTTCAATTCTGCAAGAGTCATTTGTGGTTAGAAAAACACTACCCACTGAGCAAGTGTCAGCAAACTGTAAAAGTCATCACTTAAATACAGAAAAATATGTACAGCAAGGCTTGCACAGACAGGTCAGTCCAAGTGACAAAGCCAGGATAAAGCAGACTCACAGGAACACAAGCCTTATTTCACACTTGAAAGAAAAGCAGCAACCTTCAAAGCTAAGAATGAGGAGACAGCATCTGCTTTCTTCTAATTTGATTAAGTAACTGGACCACAGTAGAAGGAAAGAGATAGAGGCAAGGAGAGTGTTATCCACCAGTGAAGGATAGGTTAGAACCACTAACAAAACAGAGATTGTCTAGGAAACAAACCATAGTTTGCCACAAAAGCAGCATGTCTCAAGCCCATAATTTTTTAACCATTCATTAGACACATGAGTTTTATCTGCTAGATTAATCTTTGAAGATCTTTCTTAGCTCTTTTACCTACAGGAACTGGTATTTCAAACAGAGCAGTTTTGTGAGAAAATACTTGCTTTTCCATCAATACTAGAAAAAAACAGAAACTCAAAACCACTCTTACAAGGATTCAGTTAAAATCCCCTGTTTGTACCACGTGTGTAATAAACACCTCTGTTCACAACGTCTGATCACACTGAACCTTTAAAGCTCACCTATAAATGTCTTCCAAGACCTTGGATCTTCACTCTGCCTCCAGCCATAGGGCCACCCCAAAACCACAGTGTTGTGCTTCATGCCACCGAGTCCACAGGACTGGATCAAGTGAGCAATTCCTTCTCGAACTTTATTAGCTACAACTACTTGGCAAAATCCTTTAACCTTCTCAATTTCCATCATGTTCTTAATAGTCTGCAAGACAGACAAGGAAAAATCTCAGTTTTCCTTTCCGAAAGGAACTTTTGATATTTCTCTGTCATGAGATTACAATGTAAATTCCTGGTTCACATGTCCATAGGTAAAGCATATTACAATGCAAAGTTCTGCTCATCAGCTTTCCTTAATAAAACAAAAGAGAAAACACTCACTTGTTTAAAACACTGTTTCTTTCCAAACATAATCATTTCTAACAGATTAAAGTAAGGATTTTTTGGTTTGTGCTATCATCTCTTATTCATAGTAGTAGATAGTGATATCTGTGTTACTATTTTACTTTCCATTTTCTAATCCTATAACACTCACTTTTTAAACCCAAGGCCAATTGACTTCATTTGGGTTTCCAGTTTCACATTCCCATGTAATATGTTGTGATACATTAAATTTACAAATACAAACACCAAATCCCACACACTAGCAAGTATACCTTTTATTTGTTTACAAACTAAATAAACTTGATCAACACCTAGCCTATGGATTAATTTTCCTCTTGTAACAATTTTCCTACAGAAAAAGCCTCTGGGGAAGAAAACAAATATGCTGATGCTATACAGATGTAAACAGGGCTATGATGTCATGTTTACACAATGAGGAAGATTAAGTAATTTCTTAAAAAAATTTCAGGACCAGCCTTAAATGCTTTTTGTAATAAATTTATCAATACACTGAAAAAGAACACATTTGCTAAGTTTACCAGTTACTGAAATCACAAATCACTAGGTTGGAAGAGACCTTTGAGATCATCAGGTCTAACCCAGCCCTAACACCTCAACTAAACCATGGCACTGCGTGCCACATCCAGTCTTTCTTTAAACACATCCAGGGATAGTGACTCCGCCACCTCCCTGGTGGAGAGGAGGGAGATTCCAGGGAGATTCCAGGCCATTCCAGTACTTTATCACTCTTTCAGCAAAAAAGCTTTTTACTTGGAATATTCAGAAAATAAATAGTCCTCTTCCCTCCATTAAGCAGCATACAGAAACTCTTACAGTAATTATTTCCTATAAATGAAGTCAGTTTTATGCAGTGAGGCTGTTTACAAACGTTGTGAGCATTGATCTTGCATTCCCAAAGGCACAACTGGCAGCTGAAACATGTATGCAATCCTTTACTGAACAGCTGTAGTACTGCTGAACTTGTTCTGTGTTCCATGGAAGCCTGATTAAGATGCTTTTTTCCACGTATGATTAGGAAACAAAATTTTGCATTACCTGCCCACTCACCCCTTTCTGCCTCAGGATTTAGGATACTGACCTGCTCAGCAGCCTGGGCTTCTCCATAAGTTTCCAAGAAATTCCCTTGGATGACTGATCCTATGATAGTCAAACCTTTACCAGCTTTCAGCTGGGATGCAAATGTTAACAGTCTAGGGTATTTCACATGCAAATCTTCATCAAGTTTCAGAAGCACCAGCAACTGAGGCCTGGAGAAAATAAAAAAAAGACAACGTATTTTTAACTAAAGCTTTAAAAATAACATGTGAAAAACTGCTTCTCATCACTTATATTGTGCTTGAATATTAACTCTGAAACATTCTCTCTGTATCTCACACATTCAAGGGGTTTTACTAAATATTTTCTTTCTCTTGGTTAAGAGCAGATGTGAAACTGTGGGAATTCTGCTGCTGCATTGTGCTGACAGCAATAAAACCTGCAGATATACTCAGCTTGAGAGGCTTGCATCAGTGTTTTGTTTTCACAGGCATGTTTTTCAAGGCTCTTTTAAGTATTATTGGAGCACACATAGTGTTCATACTGTAGGGCTGTTCTCCCAGATTTTTGTGCCAAGATATTTGTGCCAAGAAAATATCTGTACTCTGTATCCAGAAACCTGGCACATGGAAAACACAAATATTTTCATCTAAACACAGATCCTACCTGCCTTCTGTTCCTTAAGGTATTGCTACACAATCAATCGAGTTGCTTTCTGTCTGGCTGAGCAAGTATAAGATTTATAAAACTCTGTCTTTGATAGATGCCTATTGCTCCTGCCCAGAGCTCAAGGGTTGGCAATGCCCAGCCAAGAGCAGGGTTCCTGCCCACTTCATCTGTTTTCAACACCAAGGGATGACATCAGAAGGAATAATATTGGCCACTGTTCATTTCTTGGCCTCTCCACCTCTGTATTCACAGACCTCCAGTTCCCCAGGTTCCACTTCTGAATTGATCAATTTGGAGTCCAGTTAAAGATCCAAAGGGCACTAAAGGTCTGCCCATACAGGGTCTACACAGCAAGGCTTGGCAGTGACAGCACAGCTTACTGCAAGCTCAACACTCTTTTTTAATATTCTGGGCATTTAAATTCATTCACACATCTTGTTTGGAGTCCAGCTGAATTCCTTTAGTGTAAGCAGACACCCATGACAGCCATTTCATCAGTGCAAGGTGAGTACCTCCAGTTCTTGGTGTGTGGAGGGCCCTCCTCCAGTCTGAGTAAGGCGTATCTGGCAGCGCTGAGCGACAGGCCCCGGATGCCATCACCCCACTCCTTCTCTGCACTGGGAACAACAAACAGTTCAGCCAACACATGGCCCCACTGAACTTTTACAGTCAGGCTACAGAGATCTGAGCACCCTACAATGAGTTTAATAATATGACAAACAGCATGTATCACATCTACATTAATCATTTGTACGTGAATGTCTGCGCTATCACACATCACATAAGGAAAGTGAAAATGTTTCAGTAAAATATATATGATGAACCACCATTCTGGGCTTAATTTGTAATCAACGCTACAGAGAAGGCTTCCCAAGCGTATACAAACATCTGGCATTTCAACACCCAATTTAGCTATTAGGCCAAATTAAGTTATAAAGCCACACTACAGCCTGACTCTATCCAGTGCCCAGGCAGCAGATTCAAGTTTCCAAGGACTGTTCTAGACAGACATTTGCACAAGATAAATTGGAATATAATGGCTGGCAATAGCTGTTCTGGGCCTGAAGTAATCATGTGCAGTACACAGCAGATAGATCCCAACCAGTTTTCTACTTTCTGTGATTCATGTTTCACCTAACACCTTTAGAGACTTAACAACAAAGTACTTCAGGGGCTTTTGCTTAGCAGTGACACAGTAAAATAATGAAAACAAGAATTAATAAGGAAAGCCCTCCAAGTCATTTCTGCATAGTTCCTTTTCCAAATGTGAAGACTAGAAATAATTCATTAAAGAAATCCAGCCTCCTTCTTACCCTTTCTTATCCAGTTAATACTTACCCTTGGTATTCAATGTACTTGTAAATCATGCCTGCAATAAGCATAGCAACCAAAGCATAATACCAAGATGAAATGAACATCAGTGCCAGGCAAATACTCATGCCTAAAAATGAGAGTGCCCTAAAACAAAGAGAAAAGGTATTAATATGTAGTGGGGCAGAAAAGCTTAGAAAACAAGTCCATTACATTCTTGCTCTTTTTTCTTTAAACTGTCTATGCTGAACTGGCAATGAAAGTGAAGCCTCCAGTGGATCTCCCCAGTCCCACCAGCTTTAGCATCCTGTTGTTAAAATGAAACTCTCGTGCCATGAAATATCTGAGTCTGGCTCTTGTGTACAACTGATAATCAGAGAAATAAAAGCTGCTCCCTGCCCTCCTGGAGAAGGTTCTCAGGTGCAGACTGCAGGCTCAGTGAGGTGCCAGCCCCTCACTCACCAGTGGTAGTACTTAAAGCGGGGCCGCCAGTTCGGGGTTCGCAGAAGCGTCTGGACTGCACATGCAAGATTAACAAAGAGGTAACACATCAAGAAAAACCTGCAAAACAGAATGTAAAACCTTTTAGCATGCACATTTATAGATCCTGGCATACATTATAATTACATGATTGATTTCAAGTCAAAATCCCGCTGCCCTGTCACATGCCCTGTTCCCCTACCCCTCTGATTTTTATTGGCCTGAACTATGATTAATCTGTGATCAAAATATTTTTCCAAATCAAATAAAAATATAATAAAAACTTGCTTATTCACAGAATACGCCAGAGCAGAAAGAAATAGATCTAAATGTAGAGCCTGAACTTAGAGGATTCATAGAAATTACAGAAGTGTAACTCAGGCTCTGGGAATTTGCTTTATTGGTTTAATATATAGTTCTGAAAGACAATCAAACTAGCAAAACTCAGGAGAATTTCTACACCCCCCTCTGCCCCAAGATATCAAGCAGGCTGTTCCTTACATTGATAGAATTGGAGCCACCATGTCAAGTGAAGCAATAAGGATTCCTAACTCAGCAATTAATGCTGTTAACAGAAGAGCCCACGTCGGTTCACCATTCGCTTTTCCATGGCCAAAGATCTGAAGAAACAGAAACATTAAGTATATCTTCCAGGTATTTCATAAGGTTGTAATGGGAAAAAAGAAAATTACATTTTTTAAAGTCAGCAGTAACTCTCCTATATACTTCCTTCTCTAGAGCAAGGAGTCAAATTATTCTAATGGCTCACCGTGCTTCACAGAATTAGATGTTCAATTTCTTGATAAAATTACCCCATAAGTCTAGCTAAAAACCCTTAAAAGTACTCTTTGTTTTCAACAAAAGGAAAAAAAAAAATCAAAATAAAGCATATTGCCCCTCACTTCAGCGCTGGGCAAACTGGAGAGAATAAATGTGATTTTAAGAGCATGAAGGCAGATGGCTGGCGAGGCAGTATGAGCAGAAAGCATTTTAAGGTGTACAAACCCAGAGGAAAGGGATGATGTTGTCCTTGGCTATGGCCTGCAGCAGGCGGGGGGCCCCGGTGAGGCTCTGCAGACCTGCCCCACAGGTGGAGAAGAAGGAGCCGATGACGATGACCCAGGGCGAGGGCCAGGACAGGGTGCCCACCACCAGGTTCTTGTTCACCGCGTCGCCGTACCTGCAGGCAGGAGCACACTCAGGTTTTGTGACTCATCTTTGGGGGTTTGGGGTCAGTTTTAACATGTCATTTAAATACTAATATTAATAATACCATATTCTAATATGCTGTACTATATTATTAACAATACTCTTATTTTCTTAACTAGAAAACACAGAAAGTAACAAATAATCCGAGTTACTTCTGATATACAAATTGGAAGTGTCTGTGGCTTGATTGTAACATTTCATTATACATATTTTAAAATTCTTGTATTATTATCACAACATTATTTTCTACTATCACCCAAAAAATGTAAGAAGTAAGACACACGATGGAAACTCTGAGGGTGCCAGGCTAGAAAATGTCAAAGGGAATAAAAGAAGATTCTAAAACCAGTGTTTCCAATTTATATACAAATATGGTTTAAAAGGTACCCAGAAGTAAAAAAAAATTAAAAATTAAAACAAAAAGGAGAGGAGTGGGGCATACAAACAAAAGAGACAAGAACACACACTGCAAAAAAGAGAAAAACAAAGGAGCGCATTAAAGCAATAACACTTACTTATCTCTCAGGACAACACCTTCTATGCAGGCTCCAAATAATAACACACAACTGAAGTCTGGAGGACAGAATGTGCTAAGGAAGTAGAATTTATTTAGACATGGCACATGAAAGTATTGTGGAAAGGACAGTAAGTGCCTCCATCCCATGGCATTTGCACTCCAGCTTCTCCACAAGTACGTGGTAAAGCTGGCAAGGAAATAAATGTCTCACTGCTCACATACACCTTCTAATGTTACAGAGAAAGGTTCTTCTAAGTTTCAGTTTTTAAAAAGGACAGGTTTGAATGTTATGGTAAAGGAGACAAAATCAAATGAAGCATTTTTATAATAAAATGTCAATTTAATCTTCTGCTAGTACAGAAGCTGATATTAAAATCTTTCTTTTCTCTCTCTTTCTCCTGTGTCTGAAGATATGTTGAACATACAGCAAACCATTATCTTGCACATTCTTTTTTTTGTATCTCTGCTGGCATTCACATCACCAATAAATCTTTGACTATCAGGTTTGTTATTAACTGTACTGCTTCTCCATTAGGGATGCAGGCTTTTTGGATCTGGCATTCCAGTCAAGTTTTTGATCTTGTGAATTAAGTTCACACAAATGATTAAATCTTGAATTCTTCCCCCGAAATGCAACTGTAAGTTACAAACTGCAATAAAAGGAGAAACATCACTCCTGAAAGTGACAGTGTCAGCCTTCCCCAGGGTGGCACATGAACATGGACACATCCAGTTACCCACTGGGTGAGACCTGAGCTGCCAGCAGAGCTGGGGGTGAAGGCTGTGACCTGTTTTAATATTCATTATGTCCACAGGAAATGCTGACTTCTTGGTACAGGGTCAGTTCCCAAAGGGACAGCAGGGAAAGGCTGCACTCCTGAAGAGCTGGGACAAGCAAGCTGGATCCTGATTTACAGCTTGGCAAATTTTAGCAAAAAACAGGAATGAAACAGCAGAATTTCCAGGAGAGTCACCATCTCAGCCAGCTGCCCTTTGGATGAGACTGGAAAGTTCTTCTGATTTTTTTTTTTTAATTTGCTATGTTGATAAATTGTCCTTCAGAAAACCAAGAGCCAGATAAAGCTGGAAGATCTTGGTTTATCTCTTCTTCAGCAGGAGAGCAGAGATGAAGACAGTCTTTCCTAAGCAAAGCTCCTGTTGTCCTAAGCCCTAAAGAGCTGAAAAAACACTTGGGAACATTTAATCCCATTTTTGACTCCAGGTTATCTTGTTCTAAAATGTTCAAGAAAACCTATACTCCTTAAAGTCACTCCAAAGAGCAGGCTTTTTTTTTTTTTAAAAAAAAAAGGAACTGAAATTTATGAACTCTCCTGTTAAACCTCCCCTCATCTTAATGTTTCAATGCAACCTAAAAAAATAATCTCCAAGTACACCACAAGGCTGAAAAGCTATAAATCACTGTATAGCAATGAACAGCCATGAGAATGCAAAAGAACCACAAAAAGGGGGATAGAAAGTAACAGGATAATAATTACAATTCTTTCAGCTCCATGATTAATGTTCTGTTGTTGTTGTTTTGGGTTTTTTTTCCACTGAGAATTTGGTGAGCTGAAGGCAGTTCCAGAAATCAGATACAATGTACCAGCACCTATAGTATAGTTATACTATATATATATAGTTATACTATATATAACCTATAGTAATGTTAAAAGGATACAGACTAGTGATGTGGTGACAATGGCAAGAATTGTTCCAACAGGGATGGATTTCTGGGCATCTTTGAGGTCCCCTGATCTGTTTGAACCAGCCATGATCCCTGAAAGTACATTTTGATAAGATCACAGGGTGGGAGGAAGCCCAGAGCCCCAGGGAGCCCCTCATGCCAGCACTCTCACCAGTTACTGAAGGGAAGAAGATGCCAACCAGCACCATGAACGACGTGGTGATATCTGAAAGCACGTACAGGTGCAGGTTGTTCTTCTGGCCTGCTACATCCACAGAGGGCTGATGTGCTCTCTCCAGTATCTCTCCTTTCTCCAAATAATTGCTCCATAAGTTGTCTTCAAGGTTATTATCACACCACAGAAAAGAAAAGCATGTTTCAGTTCAAAACTGCTCTCATCATAATGGGTTCACAATTGAGGATTACAAATGCAGTTCAGTGATCAACACAGGAAAACCACAAATAGGTATCAATAGTCTACAGAAGTTGAAGCAATTTAAGCTTAATTATTACTAAATGTAACATTCTTTTAATCTCATACCTATTTCAACCCCAGGAAATACAATGAATATTTTTATGAGCCACCATACCACACAGTAGCTCAGAGAATGCAAAGCAGCAATATCGACCAGTTTTCTAGACAGAAATGGGTTTGTTCTTCAGTCAGTGGAAGAATTACAGAATTGTATGTTTGGTGTTTGAAATTTCACTAACAAATGCTGAGTCTTCTTGTAATCTTAGAAACGAGACTGCTGGTTTCTCTGAAAATGGGAACCTCCAGCACTCAGCACCTGCCCAAGGCAGCTGCTCTCTGGTGTTCATTTCAATAATGAACACTTTTCAATTATACTTTATTCAGGAGTGGGCAAAGGAGACACACTATTTCTATACAAGTACTCTTATCTTATCTTAACCTGTCTAAAGTGGAGAGCTGTCACTACAGAGTTCTAAAAAATTTTAATAAATTATTCATATTAGTATAACTTAAAATTACAGCTGACTTCATGCTGAAATTATGAGAGGAACAAGGGAAATTTAATCAATTTTACAGGAGACAAGTACTGTATCAGGACAAAAGTTCCATCTCCTCTTTTTAAAGGTAATAAGACTGGACTTTCTTTATTGAAGATAATTTTGTTCACTGTAATTACATTTCTCCATTCCTTTTTTCTTAACCAGCAGGGAAGAGTTTGACCCATTTCAGCTGCTCAGCATGCCTCCTCTTTAAGGGAAAAAAAAAATGTTCTACTGTACCTATTAAAATGCCACTAGCAGCTCCTGGAATTCCTGCTATCTCCGTGACATTGTTCATTAGGAAATATTCATCACAGTGCTCGGTGGTTAAGTTTGTGCTGTGGCAGAAGAGCTCCCAAAGCTTAGAGGCCACAGTTATGTTATCCTTAACTACAGTTTTGGCACAAACATCAAAGTGATCTCTTGACAGAGTCCTGTTGCCCAACATGCAAATCCTGGAAGGGAAACATCAACACCAGAGTTACTGGATGTTACTGGGAAAATGAAATCCACACTTGCCCATATTTATTCTTTTATATCATGTGGAAACTTCAAGCTGCTCTACTGTGCTACATCATTTCTCTCCTTCAAAAGGATGGTTGTAGCACAACAGACTCAATCTGTTCCCTTTAAGGGCCAGAAGTGTAAAGCTACTTTTTTGATTTATGGAATCTGATTGATTTATCTTAAACAATAAAAGGGAACAATTAGGACAGTTTTGGGGATTTTTTTGTTGTTTGGGGTTGGTTTCTTTTTTTTATTAAATAGAACTACTGGAGTGGAAGAAATGTGAAGAGTACTGGAATTCAAATTACTAGATATTTAGAATATCTAAAGATATTTGGAATCTCATTAACCCAGTTTCTATCTTGCAACACTTAAATTGCAATATAGACATTTTAGATTCAGAATTAGGAACATATATACAAATCATAATAAGCAAATGTTTTTCTTGTCAGCAGATACTGCGCTTAATTGCTAAAATTCTCCACTGCCTGTTGCATTTCATCTAACCACAAACATCATTTATATCAGCAATGAAAGATTTTTAATCCACTTGTCCAAAGACAATTCCACAAGACAGTGATGTAATGTAACAGCTTCCTGCTACTAAAAGTTCATTCAGCTTTTCTTCCCACTGTCAGAAAACACCCACAGGAAAATAAAGTTTCTTCCATTTTAATTTTAATTCCATTTTAATTGTTTCACAGGTCTTATTATCACTGAAGACAGGAAAATAGAAAACACAGAGCTGGTTTTGCACAGTTTGCAAGCCTGTGAACTGTAACTTCCAAGAAGCCTTCTCCTACAAAATTAAAAATAAATACACTATCTTGTTACTTCAGGGAAAAAAAAAAAAAGAAAAGAGGAATACAGCATACAGCCCAGAAAGAAAGATAGGGAAAACATTCAAGAACAATCTAAGAGATAATGAGAGGGATGTAGAGCCATTGTTTTACTTTTACTGCTGTAAACCTTCACTGTTGTAAAACACTATAATCATTGGGCCTTAAATATCCAAAGGGAACACTTGAGGGCCACAAGGACTTAGTTATGGTCAAAGCATTTTAAGATGTGAATAATTATGCAGATCCAACTCCTCTATTTCCATTTCACTCATCTCTTGTCAGCAGTACCAGAAAATACAGTTTGCATTCCTGGTAAAACATACATCCACATTATTGCTGCTCCAGCTCCAAGTTCAAGAAGCTGATTCCTTGCCAACATGCCAAGGAGCTGGTGTTGAGTCCAAGGCAGGCTCCTCAAAAAGCAGGGAAAGTTTTTCTGGAGCCTCATGCAGCCCCACACCACACTCCCCAGAGGTGCCCAGTTTCTCAGCAAGGAGTTGACCACACCACGAATTTCCAACCACAAAGGCAGTGTGTGGTGTCTGACTGGCCTGGGGAAAAGAGACCTGCCACACTGCTCCCTAAGAATTGCACAAATAACCCAGCAACACCATCACTCAAACCCCAGTAGCTGCAGGCCAAGAGGCTGGATTGGCTTTGCAGGAAGCAGGGCAGTGTCTGCCTCCATCAGCCTCACCACAAGACTTCCTTCTACCAAAAAAAGTAAATAATGCGTTCATTTTAGCCTAAGAAACTTCAGTTCCGTGAATTCTGCACACTGTCATTATACACAGCTAAAAATATTGGAAGTAATTCACAAAAAAAAAGGTATCTTCAACAATGTATCAGGCACAAGCTTCAAGTAACCTACATTAAAGCCCAGCTTGCAGACCCACAGGCAAAGCTACAACCCCCATGCAGAAATCTTACTCACGGAAATTCAGGTGGATCGAAGATGGACTTGATAGCTCCAGCATAAATGGACAGGATGGATATTACTACACAGGCCAAGAAGAGGGAAGCAAATTTGTTCACATACTTCACACCTACAAACACCACCACTGCCATCAGGATGAGGAACACAGTACCATACACCCTCATGTTGTTCAGCATGGCACTGGAAGCATCGTGGGCACCAGATGGATGAAAAATTGCTGCTTGTGGCACAATATATGTCTGAAACAAGAGAAAGCAAAAGTGAGCTGGAGGAACACCAGCACAGAACTCTGTCTGGGATCGTGTACCTGTACTAGAAATATAAATCACTTTGCATTCTGCAGCATGGAATCTGCAGAATCTTCACTGAGAATCTTTTACAGGACAAGTCAAGAGATAACAGCCCTCTCTATGTCAGCAGTACAAGTGAGCCAACTTTGTCAAAGATAAGCATGAGTCTTGGATCAAGTCACACTTTCATCTCTGTTGTCAGAAGAGCTCCCAGGCTGCATACTCAAGAGTGTGCAGCCTCCAAAGGGAAGCACTAGAGGTAAAGAACTGGACACCAAGGAACTGGAGACCTTTCAGTCCCTTCCTGTAAATGTGTATGCAAATATGGGACAAGACTACTGGGGCACTTTCCATATGTTATTTACCTTTAAAGCAGGATCACTCTGGTACTACTCACCAATAAAATCTCAATGGCACCGAGGATATACATGGCTCCTGCAAATGTTGTTCCCAAATAAAAGCACAGCCCTACAGCTCCACCAAACTCTGGGCCCAATGACCTAGATATCATGAAATAGGAGCCACCAGCTGTGAAACAAGAAAAGTGAGAGTAAAATTATGATTTATTGCTATAAATGTTTAAATACTCACAAAAAGAATACAACAGAATTATATACAGTGTATTCGCTATTTTGAGGTTCAACTGAAGTATCTTTTTTGCTAGCACATGGGTAAAAACCAAGTAAATCGATCTTTAGCCTGACTGATAAGAAGAAATACCAGATATGAATTCAGGATTAAGCAGATTTCTCAAAAATAAAACCATGTTAACATCTCATAGCAACTCAGGTTTTGGGGGATTTTTTACCTTTTTAACACAACTGAGACATTTGCTAACTACCCTTACCTGGAACAACACCGTTCGTGGCAATTGCACTCATTGATATGGTTGTCAACATAGTCTGGAGAAAACAGAGAAAAGGAAGCAATTGTGTCAACAACATTTTTTAAAACATAACTTATTTCTTGATAAAATAAAGCTGCCACTGCATATACAATACAGCATTTCTATTTATTCTGCCCATCATTATCTAAAAGAAAACAAGGGCAGCAGGAATTTAATCACTGAGCTGTTGAGACTTCTGTTTGAGAGATGGCCCCTGCTTTATCAGGTCAAACAGTGGGTGTCTGCAGACAAAGCAAGATAAGAGAACTGCAGGTGTTCCTCCATCTGCAGAGCTGCAATTCCAACCAAGGCTGCCCCAGCAAAGCAGGCAGCCCTCATCTGGGGCAGGCATGGAAAACAGCTATTTGATGAACAAACACTATTCATAAGACTGTATTTACACTACAGTTTGCCAGTTTAGAAGTAACAGAAAAAAAAATTTAAAAAATCCTGCAGCTACAAACATGGCAAAGGTGCCTGGCTTTAAACTTTTCTTTACACAAGCACCTACAATGCTGCCTCCTCAAGTTTCTCAGTAGTTTCACAGGGGTTATGTCACATGCATTACTGTACCTAGGTACTTACACAACAGCAGCAAAGCAATACAATCAGGAAGGACTGAAGAACTCCAGCCATCCCCACCATCCAAGTCAGCCGGAGGAAGAGAATAACCCCGAAGATATTCTGCATGCATGGCAAATACACCCCCATCAGGGTGCCCATGCTGGGTGACTGGAAAAAAAAAGTTAATATTCATTAACTGAAATTATTCAAAGCAGAGATAACCAAACAGGCCTTGAAGTTCAGTTTTTCAAAAGGTAGAAACCTAAGGTAGACACACTCAAATACTGTTGTGCTGGACTTCCACAAAACACAACATAAAAACTCCAAAATCATGAATTTCTGAACAAAATGCTGACCCTGTCACATACTGAAGTAATTATCCTCAGTATTTAACAGTGACTAATAACAACAGGAGATATATTTATTTGCTTTTTTGCAGATCCATAGAATTTTTAGTATGAAACATGTCGACTGCTGCACACCCCAAGTAAAGCAGATCCTTACCCTACTGCCCAGAGTTCACAAATTAGTTTCAAGGAAAACATGTCATGTTTTGTCATGTTACAACTAGAAAAGATTTGGAAGCAATCTGGAGACAGGGATAATGTATTTTCTTCCAGTTTATATATTCCATATAAAACTAATGCTTCTACCCTTTCTAAAGTTCAGTGTCAGCATCAGACTCTGAATTACTTTTAACGGTGACTGAGAAAACACAAGTTATGTGACTTCACAGGAGCTGCAGATGACTGGCCATCCACATAGCATCCTGCAGAATAAATATCCCAAATAATGGCATCAAAGTGCCATTGGTAAGGGCTTTATTCCAAGGAATATAAAAATGTTTGTTGCATCGGTACACCTGGCACCAGCAGCATTTCAGAATCCCAAATCTCTGTGGTTTCCTGCCAAGACATTTCATTGCTTCTGCTTTTTAAGGTTTCCTTTTGCATTTAAACTTATACTGAATTCTAAAACACAGGGGGAATAGAGTGTCACTTCTGAAAGGCTCATCCCTTTTCATACTCCCTTCCATAAATAAACATGAATTCCAAAACACATTAGATAGACAGCATTTAAAGAAGCCCTTGAACAATCATTCAAATGAGAAGGATATTAAAGGAAGATGACAAAACTTGTTCAAATTTGATTCCACACAGTATTAAATAGATACAAAAATAAATAACATCTTTATAGACAAATGAAGTCATGAACCTACAGCAGTAGTATGTAAGACGAGCAATAAAATGTGTGCCAAAAACTTTACATAAGGTAATTCAAGAGTATATTTCACTACAGAAAGCAAAACCCTTAAAGAATGACATGTTTATAAGATCACCAGGTCAAAAGCAACAAAGGAATTTTGTGCTTCAACTTGCAATTACATGTTACAATCCAGAATTTCCTCCTCTGCACTAGAAACCTGCCCTGCCAGACATGAAACAAAACTGTGCCCAAGAACATGACCTGAACCGTTCTTATTTGGAGTGCCAGGAGATGCTGACTGAAATTTTTGAAGTCAGCTTTGAATTCCTTATGTGACTAAAGCTGAAACAGATCAGCCAGACTTTTCTCATGCATGCTACAGCTCAGGTGAACCTCCTGAAGGAAAGTGGGCACAGAATCATGTGCTGAGGGTTTGCAGTGGAGTTACCCTATGAGACCTGCAAGCATGGGGCCAGAGCTGTTCCTCAGCTGCTCCAGTATCACAGTACCAAAAAAATAATTCCCTAAACCATCACCTACCACTTCATAAAAATTACCATCCTAAACATCTAACCTGATCAGCTTTGCCAGGATTATGTATGAGGAAAAAATGAATTGTTGCCTCACAGTAACAGAAATGACACTTGTTATATAAGTGTCCTGATCAGGGCAAGGTAAGGATTTTTTACTGAGTTATTCCAGTGATATAATTGAGGAGGATCTTCATGGAGTATTATTTACAGTGTCCTTGTTTCCCCAAGGAAGGGAAGGTGTAGATACTTTTGATCCCAACACTTTCATCTGATGCACACTGTGTCTTTAACCCTACAAACATAACCTCAGAAAGGACTAAATTATGTTGCCAGGCACTGGGCAGATACTGCCCAGCACAGGGGATTCCCATTGTCACATTAATGCACACTTTGTCTCTCAAGGACATGTTCCACATAATTTTATCATCATCCATCTGACCATTCATCCATCAGTCCCTCTCTCACATCTCTGAACCCATCAAGTGAATTTATCAGACATGTGGGTATCCCAGGATAAAGGAGTTAAAGAGTTTGTCAAAACTGGCATCTGGGAAAAGGAGTCCATCCTCTTGCTCCTACACAGGAGAAGTAAATAGACCATGGTTATTGTGTTTTCTACGTGACAATCCTCCACACACAATGAAGTGAGAGATTTCAGCCTGCCCTTTACACACCTCCTGTCACCTGCTTCCTTTGCATAAGAATCAGCTTGAGCCCAGCTCTTTCCTATCTTCTGCCCTATGTGGTCCCTGCGGCTTTGCTCCACTGTTCCATCATCTTCTCCCCCTCCCTCCTAAGTGGCCTCTTAAGCCTATCAAGTTACAAGCTCACTTCCACCACAGAGGAAGAGAAATTGTGCATTAGTTGTACACTTGTGAGACCACTGCAGAGCAGAGCAGCCCAGGAAATGCCCAAGTGTCTGCTCAAGCAAGAATTACTAAGTGCATCTCAGGCATAAGAGTTTAGCCTGGATTATCTTACCCTGTGGGAAAAAAAAGTACTCATAAGAAAGAATGATTTACAAATATTACTTGAACCAGCTTGTTCACAGAAATATTTAACACCAGTAATCTACAGTGACTTGATCCTTTTTTATAGCATCTAATCATCACTAAGTGATACTAAACCAGTGCTGAAGTTTCAACAGAATGTGACCTGACACAAGGGTATTATTATGTTCAGCCTTAACAGCAACCACAGGAAAAAATGTAACACCCCATGCTGCATAAAGGAAACAGAAGAGAGACATTTTGAAGAACATCGTTTTAGAACTACCAAGACGGGACAGAAAAATCTCGAAAACAGTCTCAATTTCAGTGATGCAGATCATGTTTCTGTTCACTCTCATCAGCTGCAGACACATAATTTATGTAAATATTGATCCGAGTCTGAAGGACACTATTTCCATTGTGCCAGTGTGATGGGTTATTAAAGCACTTGGCTGCAGGGCTGAGGGACATTGATCAGCAATGACAGCTCTCACGGTTGCTCTGTAGCATGAGGACAGACAGCAGCACAGAAATTAACTGCCTTGTTAAAGATACATGAACTAAAACGGTTTATTTAATTTTTTCCATCATGAGAAGGGGATATTTCTATAGCACTGTGACTGTTAAGTGCTTTATTGCAAGACTGTATTTAGAAAAGAAAAAGCAACCCAATTTCCACCTTATTACATTGGAGTTGTGTCAATTTTACCTGATGGGTAAAATTTACCTAACAGAAAATGCTACTACCAAAAGTATTTAGTGGGGTTGCTGAAACAAGATATGTTCATATTAAGATGTCTTGAAATGAAATTAATCTGAAAGGACATGATTTGGCAGGCAGGGCTGTGCTAGGTCCCAAAAGGCCCTCACTGAGAGACCTGTCTTACCTGCTCAGAGAATTACAGTCACTTACTGAAAGGATTGCTTTCCTCAGTTCATTTTTAAATATCAGATCTAGAGCCTGCTCATCTGCCTTGCCCCAGCTTTTGCCCATGAGGAGCCAATTCCAGCAGGTCACTCTTTGTCCCACCAGCTGAGCACACCCAGTGCAGCACTCACCAACGGGTGGGTTAACACTGTTTTATCCACTGAAAACAGACCTGCTGGTGCTGGAATGGACTGCCAGACCTCTGTTCTCATGCTCAAATGGGAAGGATAAGGTAACAGCAGCACAGTGATTTATACTTCAAAGATGATCAAAAAGAAGTATGTAGAAGAATCCTATTTGCACTGTTTCTGAATAGCTTCAATCCATACCCTTGTCCAGTTACTGCTTTTAAATTTCCTGAGTTTAATGGGTATAATTATTGGCCAAGTTTTTCAGTCTTCTTATATTCTGCATGATGTTTAAAATTTTATATTGCCCATGGCAAGAGAAGGAGAAGAAATTCAACCTGCAGTTATGATACTGCAGCTGATGTAATTTATCCCAGAGACAGACATGCAGACAAAGGTTTGCCTAAGGAAACTGCAGTGTTTACACAGAAAACACTGAGATATTAATACAGCATGATACTGTCACTTTTGGAAAGGTCACCAAACCCATTCTACAAAAAACATCTGAGAAGTCTGTGAACACACATTTTTGGGACATGGGAAAGCAGAGTTCAGGAAAACACAGTTATTAAACCTGAACTCCATTTTGCCATAGAAGCAAAGCTTTAATAAAGATAATAGTCCTTTTTAATGGCAGTAAACAGCTTGAAAATATGCAAGCATGAATCACACCTAAACATAGAAATATTAACATTACACCATGCATGATACTCTACCAGGGATTGAAAACAAGTCCTCAGTTTTCTGGTATTTGCCCTGTTTTTACCTTGTTAAGTTTTATATACATTTGCTTTAACCAACTGCATGCTACAGTCCCATTGCCGAATTCTCCCAATACTTTTTCCATAAGGGAAGCAAGGGACCAGCTTCCAGATTGCTCTGCATCTTACCCTGGTATTCTGGTCAGGCAATTAATAGGGAAATAAAGACCAAAAGTGATCAAAACTTCCTTAAAATCACAAGAACTGCATCTATTGTATCTTCCACCATTCTACTTTTGTCAGAGAAATAATCAATCTGCTTCTGATAACAGGAGGATGAAAATTATTTTAGATTATGCAATAATACCGTATTAGCATCTGATGCCTGACATTATTCCCAGCAAAAGCATGCTAAAACAGAGATGCAGCTGACATTCCTTATTAGCAATGTAAAGGTAAAAGCTTTGGACAAGACTCAGCCATTAGTATAATACCAAGTACCACACAAAAGAAAATCATAATTAAAATGTTTAAGTTTCTTTTTTAATGTCAGCTTATAGGATGAGAATGCAGCTACTTCACCCAGATGACCTTAGCTCAGTCCTGTCATGATGTCAAATTATTATGTCAAATGCTGCACAATGTTGCAGCATTTTTAGTGCATATGGTCTCAAAATTGAATTTTAAGCTTCACATTGACAAAACAACTTTGTTATTCCCAGTGTAAAACTGCAGAGTAAGGAACTGGAATGTGAGTGAGGGCATTCAGCATGGGGTAACATGCATGCTCCTTGAGAGAACTATTGGTTTGCAACATTATCACTGCAATCTTTCTGAAATGGCTCAAACTTTATAGGGCAGCACTATAAAACTGGCAGAATTCAAGTGCTATCTCAGCTTTCTTGGAAACCTTTCTTTTGACAGAACTAACAATCAATCTGACAGGCCTGCAAGCCATAAAATGCAAGCACAGCACCTGCAGGTGCAGCAGTAACCAAAGCACCTGCGGCTCTGCCAGAGGAGAGAGGAGCAGTTAAACACTGCCCTCCTGATAGAAATCAACCACCAGCAATCAAACCTCACCTGCTACAGTCATTCCAGGGCCAGCCCGATGGGCCAACCATCTAAATGCTGATGCTTTGGGGCAGAATTCAGCTGCCTAAGTGCCTGACACCAGAATGACTCCTGAACTGCCCCAGGGTGTCCAATCTGACCTCCACCCACCACTCCAGACGGGTGTTGTCTCCTGCAAACCCTGTGTCATTACCTCCCAGGCTTGTAGAGATGTGTCAGATACCACTGGGCAGCTAAAACAGCACAAGGAAAAATCTGGGGGGTTGTTTTGTTTTTATTTGTATCCCACTAAAAGCCTATCCCCTTGTTATCTAAATCAACACCAAGCATGAGGAATTGCACTGCAGTGCACAGTTTAACCACCACATCTGCCCCAATTCTCTGGTAACAGCTGGTTCCCTACAGGTTCTATGTCATTGCTTTGCAACGTTGTCATGGCTCCTGAGAGAGGATAAGAAAAAGCAGAAGGGAGGCCAGCTCCCCAAAAATCACACAGGGAATCATCCCATTCATCAGTTTTGGCCATGGAGAGAATCTTTACTTACTTTTGATACTTTCTTCTTTGATCCATCAGTACTTTCTGCTTCTTCATGTTCCTTGACACCTTGAGTAAGATTTGTGTAGTTGACCAACTTGCCAAGCAGAGATGACACTTTTGGTCGTATATCAAGCTCTTCCTGCGGAAGAAGACAAGAAGTCAACTCCTGCAGCTCACAGCATTTCTGAAGAGTGGCTGGGATCACGCCTTCCTGGGCATGCCTGAGGCTACCAGGGAACACACCAGGAAAATCATCCAGGGAATTACAGAATATTTCACTGTGCTTGAACCATCGATGAGAGGTTTTAATTTTCTGAAAGGAGGGCAACTCTGACAGGAAAAGGCCATGCCAAAATGTCTGCACCATGTGAATCATTCTCCTTAGATGCTGAAAAGCATAATTACAGCAATGAAGAAGTCTGAGCCTTAGAACTGTGAGAAAATGAATGTGTACCTTGCATGTATCTCTAATGTCAACTTTCATCAACAGATACACTTTTATAAAGGTCAAGCTGCCAAACAAATCAGAGATTTAGTGATTAAACTCTGCTCATTGTAGACATGTACGCACTCTGATGATTTTATTACATTTTACAAACTATGTTATCTAATTTATGTGGATCTAGATGAAATTCCCAAAAGCCACAAGCATGGAGGGCCTCCCACCTTTATATTCATCCCATCCAATTTCTGTTTCTGGTTTGGAGGCAGAGGGGAAGAAAAAAGCCCCAGAAAAAAATCATTCCCTTCTCTTTGAAATTAAACTCTTGCCTGTCTGATAGTACAATAAGGAATGCATGGTAAAGAGAAACAACTTTCCACAAAGCAAATAAAAACCCATTGAGAAAGATTTCACTGTCTGCAGCTTTATCATATCTTTAGGCATCACCTTGAACAGTTTCTGGTGGGATCAGTAGCATTATGTGCTCTGTACATGATGCTGAAACTGACTCCAAATGGGATCATCCCTAAATGGATGACATGAGCCAAGTACCCCTTTTCTTGTTCCTTCCTGTGATCTGCCCTGCAGCTCACATGTTTAAAAACCTGATCACAATTCCTTCCAGACAGAGGTTGAGACAACATGTACCTCCTGTTCAGCAGAGGAGCACGGCCTTTGGGACCCTGATGGATCCTCCCTCTACTTAGTCCCACAGAGGAGCCTGCACACCTGGTGTGCTCCTGTGCTTATGGAAAAGGCCTCCAGCAGGAGTGTCTGCCCCTCCTTCCTTCCAGATGGATAGAGTTATTTAGAGTTGTAACTCTGCCTCCCAGACCCAGCTGCCATCACACCTGAGCTCTGTCACCACACAGCATCTCTCTGCCTACTGGTACCCTGACAACAGACGGACACCCACAAAAAGGCCCGTGGGGGAGAAAGATGTGCCCAATGCCTCCCATCATGGGAGATCACAAATCCCATTAGAAGTACAAAAAGCAGCTAGAAATTACCTCAAACAAGGCCAGGTTTCTGTCATAGTAATCGCCTCCCTTGCCAGCTTCTGAACTGTTTAGGAATGGACTGTTTTCTTTATGGTTGCCATGACCTGTGAAGAAGAAAAGAAGCAGGTTTTGATAAGCAGAGAATGAGATTGTAACCTTGAAGAATCCATAGGGAATGAACTCATTTTGTTAATTGAATATGTTTCTTTTTAGTATCTCAAGTCATACAATGTTTGCAATATCAAAGGTGTTACTCTCAAGGTAGAGTTATTTGTATTTCTACTCCTCTGTTTCATTAAAATACAATAAAAAAATCACCTGAAAGTACAATTTATGAGTAGGGTCACAATGCTGTATGTGCCTTTACTCTCAAGTGCTCACTTCTGTAACTGTTTCTTACACACAACAGTGACAAGCACTAGGACAGCTCCTGTGCTTTTAGAAATCACTGCTAACGACAACAGCAACCTTTGTGCTGTATGTCCAACCCAGTCAGACAGAGTTGGTAAGACTGAACACTTCAAAGACTAGACTCTGTAATGGCAATACAGGTAAAACAGCCCCCAAAGCACCTTTTTAGCTCTTAAATGCTGTTTGTTATTCACTATGCCCACTAATCCCAGATATTCAACACCCTCATGCTTTTACCCTCACTGTGTTTTGAACATTTAAGCTCCTTCAGGCTCCTCTTATACTTAATTAAAATCTAATATCAGGTACATTAAAACCAGAGCATTCCCATACGCAATGAACAATGTTTAAAAGAAAAAAAGAGCATGGAAGGAAGATCAGTAGGGCTTTCTGTAGCAAACAGTAACAAAAAAAAACCAACCAAAAAAAACCAACCAAGGGCACTATAGTTTAAAACAACCTCTGAGGGGAAAAAATTAAATTGATTTCCATCTTCAAACCAAGTTCTTGGACCTATGTCTCCCATTACCCTCTGCTCAACAAACAAAAATTCTTTTCTTTTGCCTGTACCTCTTCACTCCCTGCTCTCTCAGCCAATACAAATGAATGATTTCCAAGAGCATCTCCTTAGGAAAGGATTAATCCAAGGAATACCTTTTTCTATTTACAAAAGATGTAACCACTACAGAAATTAAAAATTAAAAGACATTATTATCTCAAATGAAAATACTGCAAGTTGAAATATTGTACACTGAATACACCAAAAGCAAGAGATTAAACAGCTGGATTTTTGGGTGTATCTTTTCAATGATTATTGTAATCAATTCAACAAGGTTACACCAAATTATTTTAATATAGTTCAAGTGAAAATCTCTCTGCATTTTGAAATTTGAATCAACTTACAAAATGAACCTAAGAGGCAAAGAGAAGAGTCCTCCCCTACTCACAGTGATCAGCACAAACTGCACTGTTACAAAAGTAATTGTTATAAGCCAAAAAATTATGAGAACATTCAGTCCTACTCTTACTGAGGGGAAGGCATGCATGGAAAGCAGCACAATTTTCTGGAAATTGCTGACAGGTGCTTTGAACAAAACTGTTGGAAAAACAATATTCACAAAGAACAGAGGGATTTTTAAGCTTCTGCTAGTAAATACTTAGCTGACCAAAAATATATGAAAAGAGCAGTCTATTGTGTTTGTGTGCCTACTGCCCTTCTCACAGCTCTGACAACTAACCCCAAAATGTTAATGAGCAGCTGCCTTGAACAAGGGGGCTCAGCTTATTTGCTGACCCCACCTACACATAAGAGATGCTCACTTTGCTGTAATTGTAGAATTTCTTACACTACTAGAAAAACATCAGTAAGCTTAACAACACAGCATCAAAATCAAAAGGTTATCAACTTTAGCAAAGGTAAAAATTGGCAAAAGCTGCTTGCTTGCTGTATTTGTTATGCCTGTACTGGAATATACCAGATCAATTTTGCTGCAGTGTGTGCTGCAGTCCCCCCATCCTGTTGTGGTTAAAGTACATTTACAATTTTTGCTGAGGAAATGGAGTTATCTGCCATATACCTTTTACTCACTAAATTGGACACAAATGATGGTGCAAATTATGACACCAACAGAAATACTGTCTGCTTGATTCTCCAAGACTCAGGTCTCTGCAGTATCTTCTCCACTGCACTTATCAAACACAGCAAGGTCATGAGCAACTTTGGTTTGTTTCCTCAATTCCTATACACACCATATAGGAAATCCTATATACTGCCTCTGGTGACTGAATATTTGAAATATCAGCCTGTTTTGTCTTTTTTTTTTTTTATCATCAAGTGATTTTTAAAGCAATTCTTTGCTGCCTTAGCTTTCCTTCTTCCATCAGGAACCCTACCTTATCACTGTCTCAAGTCACTATTATGGGTGTTCTTTTACTTGTCACACTTAGAGAAACTCTCAACCTTTTTATGTTCAAAATCCTGCTGTTGCCAAGATACATTCAAACATTCAATCTGTTTTTTAAACAAGAGGGTAATTCTTTTGCTCTTTCAAAATGCCCTTGTTACCATATCCACATAGCCTCTCCTTAGTTCAGAAAGATTACTTCATACCTTCTCCCTGAACCTGACAAAGACTCAAGATGAATCTTCAACTAAACTGGTATTATGTTTTAGATGCATCTTCATTTTACCACCAGTGAATTTTTCATAATTGATCTGTTCAGAGGACCTCTCTCTCTCTAAAGAGCTTCCATCTTCTCCCTTATTCTCCATTTATATGTTCAAGCATCACTCAGACCCTTCCCATTAGACTTTTGTTCGAAATTTGACCCCTTGGCATGCTGCCTTTATGCACCATCCTGCACACAAGAAACCCAAACTGAATAGAAAATTCAGTTGAACTAGTGACTGGAAATATAGTATTGATTTTGCAATTGCCAGGACACATTTTCTTCTTGATGGTTCAGAAGATAGAGAAGTACAACTGGCTTTTTACCACATTCACAGCACTAGCTCCATTGTCCTGAAATAACATACATATGAATCACTGCAGGCAATGCAAAAATAAAAGTGAACTTTCCTGCTGATCTAATGAAGTGCCACTTTAAAGTCCCTCTCAAACACTGTACACTTTCAACAGGAAGTGAAGGAGTTTATAAGTTTACATGCAAGTTCTTTACAAGGACATCCTAGTTCCACATCACCAATAAGCAGAACTGGTGCTGCAGAGATGTGTGCTAATTCAAGACTACTATATTGCTACCTTAAATACAGCTAATCAAATGACAGCCAAAAATCATCTTCATCACAGCTGCACATTCAATACAATCTCTTCTTTATAGACATGTTCTAAATCAAATCCCCTCACTTCCTCTCTTCTCATATTGTGTTCCCATTTCAGGAGCAAAACCTCCAGCAAACAACCATTTCCTCAACAACAATCACATCTGCACTTTGACAAGACAGACCAGACTGCAGCCCAGTCCAGAAACCACAGTGCAAGAAAAAAATGTGTCCAGTATATTCTCTCTGCCAATGAGCAACAGCAGCAGCAGCTTCCAAGAGACTTACTTGCATGGGAAGAGGGCGTTACGTCCATCAGTTTTGGAAGGGAGCAGATGTGACCTTGGAAAGCTACTCTGGGGAATTCTTGCCCCGGCTTCACCCGAGGAGGGTTTACATTGGGAAGCATGAAGTCTCCTGGGCAAGCACCATCCTGTGACATGCGCACACATTTCCACATTTTCTTAGTTATCAAGTCTTTGGTCCTGGCCAGCAGCTACGTGGTGTTAGTTTTCATCATGCAAGATTGATTTGCAAGGAACATTTCTCAAAGAGGGAGCTAAATACTCTGCAACAGAGAATAATTTATTTGCCTTTGTCCCTAATTAATCTCAAATTTTGAGGTATTCAAGCTGTATTCCAAGTAGGCTAATGTTTCCCCTTCACTTGTTTCGTTGCTTCTCAGTCTTCATTATCTTCTGATAATTAAGGCATTTTATTTCTGAATGCTACCAGTTCTCTCCCAAACCAGTTAATTCTATTTGCAGCCATCACTTCAACTATACAGTTTATCCAAACATCTCCAGCATCGTTCCCTGAACATTCTACTCTCCTACTCAGATATGGGCACAGGTCCAGAGAAAAAGTTCCTCATCCTGTGGATCACCTGAGTTCCTTAAAACATCAGAGATGATCCATGGAACAAAACCTAAACCCCTCAAGTGTACATGCTCCCACACATGCAAACACATAAGCTCAGGGAACAGAACAAAAGCAATAAATGGATGTCCAAACTTTTGTGTCACAGCCAAGAAAAAACACTGTGACTAAATTGTAGCAGATACTCTACCGACTGGTTTTACTTTTTTCTTTTCCAAAGGTTAATGTTGTCTTTATTCAAAAAAAAATTAAAAATTAAAAAGGATTAAGAAGACGGAGGACACTATTCATGTTACTGCTTTCTGTCTGAAAGGGGATTAGGCCAAACAGACACAATTTCACTGCTTAAGCATGCTGAATGCAAGTCTTTTGTGCAAGCCATTGTGATTTCTTAAGTAACTGAGGGATGAAAACCAGAATTTAGAGAGAATTACAAACAAAAGACATATACGAAAGTAACTAAAAGACAGATTAGTGAGGATGAATGAAAGCTGAACAATTAGGCACAGTGAGACGATTGCAAAGAAAAGACCAGGAAGCTTCACAATTATAAGGTCTACTCTCCCAGACTAAAATAATCATTGAGAAGGTGGCAAGAGCAGTTGCATGACTAAACTTGTCAAGGTTTTACTTTACTGCCAGTTTCTAAACTCCCTTACAAACAATCACCACTCCCCTACTTCATCACATTCAGGTAGAGAAGCGGAAATTTGAACATCTTAAAAAAACTACAGATTCTTTCATCAGACATGACTAACCCAGAGATGCTCACCTACTTCTTATGGAAACTTAATCTACCTGGCAAGTTAAGATGTGCTGAAGGCACAGATGGACAGAGCCAGACCAGCTTTAGTCTGGCCCACACAGGTAACAAAGTGAACAGAGCAATGCCAATTAAGCTACAGTAAGGCTAAAACATTAAGAAAAAGAAAAAGCCAATTCTGAAGAGGGCTGAACTTTGATAAGAAACTTCTGCCACTTTGCCTCTACAGGCACATCATAGCTGAGCTAATGCCAGGTGGCAGAGGCACGCACACCCTGCTCACAGCATCTCAGCAGGAACACAGCCTCCAACACACTCTGGAGGCAGGAAAGCTGGACAAAGCTCCAGACACTGCTGTGACCCATGAGGATGGCATGCAGGGCTGCCAGAATCCTCCCTGCCTGAGGTACCAAGTCTTAAGTGAGGGACTAAATTTCTTCAAATAATTTCAGTGCAAATCAGAGTTCAAGTCAAGAGTTGGAACTGAAATGCTCGGCTTGACCAAGAAACACATTGGTTTATTTACCCCTTTATACCTATTTATACCTAACAAACAGCAGGTATTTCCTAGAAAACCAGCTCAAAGGACAGCCCAACACTCCTCTCCTCAATGTAATTTAATTTCTGGAGCAGCACAAGAGTTAGTATCTCACTTGTAATTGTACTGTGCATGTACAGACTCCTTTGTGTCCACCACAGTAACAAACACTGTGGTGGAATAGCCTGTCTAGCAGCTAACACCTCGTCTTGCTGTTATTGAGACACTATTTCACAAGTACCTCTGGCCACAAAACCTGTGATTGTTGCACAAACTGAGCCATTTTCATGCCCAGGGAATACTTGATTTTTTTTTTTTAATTACAACAAAAAAATATTCATACTGATAATATTTCATCTACCAGTAACACTGGAATCTAGGAAGAGAAATCACAGTTGATACCCAAGTAGTTGCTGTGGGTTTCCCTTAATATGAGCAATCTGAACAGCAGGCTGTTACAGCCAACTAATCACACAGGCTCACTTCTCACTCAGAAAGAGATGGCTCAATTAGCTGACCCCTGGAGTGCCTCTCCTGTGCATGCACCTTGACACGCTGCAAATTACTTCTAAGGAGAGCCTAACCTAAATAAAACCCTAATTTATAGTTAAGGTAGGCAAGATTTATCCCACTTTGGAAAGCAAGTTAGTTCTGTTCTGATTTATCTGTGCGTTCTCAGATTTTCATGTGTCAGTATGTTCTGCAAATTTCTACACAAGTGGTAATTAAGACAAAATTTACTTTGATTTTTGACCACAAAATCAAAATAGGTTTGCTACTGTTAACTGTTCTCACAAGACCTAGAGCAAATGAATACGCCCAAGGTAGGTATTCTAATGGGAAAAAACCCAAAAAACAGAGAAACAATGGGATTGCTGCAAACAGAAATTATTGCATAATCAGGTTTTATTAGTCAGATTATTTTGAGGACATTTGTTCACAGCCTCATGGATAAAGTTTCAATATAAAAAGCTGTCCGTGTCCATTTTTATCACACTTGGGGGGTTTGTTTTTACCAGTTCTTGAGACACCATTTCCCAGATGTCAGTATGGATAATGCTCATACTGTTCCTCCCAAAGGCTGTGTGATGTTCACAGTGTTCTGCTCATCACTCACAGGCCATCAAGACCCACAGGTCTGAGTACTGCTGAGAAACAGAAAAACCTCAACAGTCCTCCTGGACTTTGCCAGCTATCCAAGAACCCTGGTATCTCCACATTTCAGCAGCCAAGCATTCAAGATTACTGCTGAAGCAAATCAAGACACTGTCATTTTAGGATAACCTAAGAAACATGCAGACAACAATTTGATTTCAAATACATTCCAAGTCTGCTTCTATTCATGTAGCTCTTCACATGTGGCTGGACTAAACAGAACTCCTATTCATTCTCAGAACTGTTATGGAACATTTTTCTTGGTTCATTCAGGAGACTATACCAAATAATTCAATGCACAATTATGCTTTTGTAGATATCATTACCTTGACATTTCACTAACAGAAATCAGGCATTGCTTCTTTTCTTAAATTACTCACTTTCAACAATTTAGCAAAAATTCTAATCCAACATCAGCAACAGTCCAAAACAAAGATAACTTTAAGCAATATTAAAAAAATACAGCCTATTAGAAATACTTGTTTCTCCATGGACAACACACAACTAGCCAGAAACACAAAGCATAATTGTACCCAAAAAATAAAACAAAAAGCTGTATTATTGATAACTTAGTCATTCCTCTGAACCAGTTCAGAGTTCAAAAGATGGCACATGCTTGTGCTCTGCCTGAAAGAAACAGCCACAACTTTCCCAGACAACACCCTATGCAACAGACAGGCTGGAGCAGTGTACAAAATTAATTATACAATGAAGCACAGATCTTGGATTTATCCCTAGATTAACATGTGTGAAGACTTCTACTGTACTTTGCAAATCTAGATTAGAGAACAGCCTTACCCATCAAGTTGTCTGACCCTACACAACTCAAAGGATTTAATAACTTAATAATCCTGTGTTTCAGAAAGCACTATGACTTTATTTTTCAGTTAAGATACACAGCCAGTTTCAGAACACTACAATTCTTTGTAGGTGCTAATATCAACATAAAGTACTTACCCTTTAGCAATAGCTCTTTAACATTTTCAGTAACTTGGTTTACCATTATTCTTCTTCCAGCTCTTAGCACATGCTTTAGTAAACGCTTCCTCTGTGATGTCCTGAGGATTGGACAATTTTAGTAATATTGTATTTCCAAAAGAACTTTTTCTACCTGCTCTGACAAAGTGCTGGCTGAAATGCTGAATTGGACTGGTCTCTTCCAATAAGCAAGAGTTCCTTACAGAAAGCTAAGCCAACACTGATATAATCCTGGCATTATAGTCCCTTCAACACCGAGAAAATATACAAATATCAGGATCTTACAGAAAATTCTACTTGTCAAATCCAAGCCCAGCCACATTTAAGAGGCACTGCAGTTGTTCGCACACTTACTCAGAAAAGCGTGCCACAAATCTGCTGCTTGCTGAGTGTGGAATCAGACAGGGTTTTAAACCTGCTAATGCCAGTGTAGCTCTGTGACATTAGCCCTGCAGGCATTTCAGCTCTCAAGTGAAAACAGTGATCTGTTTCTTTCCATCTTCAATACATTTGAATATGATGACCCATTAATGGATGAACCACATGCAAGATCACAAAAAAACCCCTAGCAACAGCAGGATGAAATGGGAGGTTTATGTAAGATACACAAGAAATACTAACTTAATGATTCTAAGCATTTCATAATTACCAGAGCTCCCACCATTCTGCCCATTCACAAGGAGTCCTCTGGATACCAGCACACACCTCTCTAGGACTTATCTACATGATGAGGTAGGTGCAGTCACCGGGAATACCTGTGTAATTAAAGATGCCAAGTCGCTTTTGAGAAATTGGATTTAGAAACTCACATCACTTGGGAGCTTTCATAATATAACCTGTCACTGCCAGATGAAAAAAAAAATCACTATAAAAACAACCTTTATTTCACTGTAATCCACTTCAGAGGTTCTTTCATGTGGAACGACTCCAAAACCATTTCTCACAATTATCCTCCTGAAACTCCATCCCTTCACAGGCATGAGGGCACCTCAGATACAACACACCTTCTATCAAAATATAGGGAGCAGCATTCTGGTATTTTCCCTGCCTCAGGAAAAGCCTCTTGTCTTGCTATAAAATGTTCTCACTTTCTATGAAAGACTGCAGCATACATCTATGAGCCCAGTATGCAGATTCCATGCAACATTCAACTCAAATTCACCTTTCTTTCTGATACCAAATACAGAAAATTCTTTTCAGCCCTACACCTGTTCAACTGACCATGGCTTCACAGTACAAAAGAGAGAACAACAACAAAAAAAAGTCCAAAGAACACCACAATTTTGCACATACCTGTTCTCTCCTCCAGCTCAACATAGGCCAAAGGAACAATTGTACAGGCACAAAGCTTGGAGAGAGAAAAAGCACATGGGAACAGTGACCACTAAAAGCCAGCCTGCCACCAGCTCAAACAAATTCCTACAGGGAACAAGTGGCAAGAGATAAGGTAAGAGCCACGATGCTAAATATGCTCCAGACATGCAGAAAATAACAGAAGAAAGGAGATTTAATTACTTTAAACATTTCAATGTATGTCCATTCTGTGCATTGCATACTACACAATGTACATTTACAGACTACTATGTATCTACTATCCATTCCTGGAAGACTGCAGAAAGACATTGGTAATCACTTACAAGCTGATTGTGAAACCCTGAACGTCGTTAGTTAACTCATACAGAAAGTGCTGAACACCAGATATATCTTACATTTGAGAAGTTCTGAGTTCCATGTGAAAACAAAGTTCATGAGAGATTTTTTTTTTTAAGCCAAGGAAAAAGGAAAGTGGGAGGGCATTTTAAGGAGGAGTGGGAAAAAATAAAAAGAAAAAAGTTAAGCCTGTGTAGAGTTCAAGGCTGAAATCCAAGGATGACCTTTCAGTGTGAAGTGCTACAAACAGCCAAAACTCACTCTAACTCTGGTCATAATACTTACAGAAAGTACAAGTCAGCATGAGACTTCTCCAAGAAAAGGGAGTCACTCTTCCCCACTGAACATTTTAGAGGGTGGAGAGAGCTCTGACATTGCACATGATAAACAGCAAACCACCCTTCTTCTAAAATACAAATATTTTTACACACATTTACAAAGAGCCCACAAGTCTCCCAAAACAGCACAACACACTTCGCACAGTGCTACACAGCATAGACCAAGACAAAGTCAGATATCTGGAGAAGCCACAGGGTCTTTTACCTCATTTTACAGAAAGTTCATCTGTTTGCAAGAGCATCAGAGCAAAGTGAGTATAGCACATTAGCTTAGAGAAACTCTTCAAGGAACAATTGGCAACATTAGATCACTTTTGTGCTTCACCAGTCAGGAGTTAGGCAGCTGGAGCACAATATAAGTCAGAAAACACTCCAAGATGTATAATAGTGAGTTTGCTCCTGCTAAATACATGCTTCTACCACAAAGTCTACAATGCAGCATCTTAAAAGGGCAAAGGCAAAATACGGAAATAATTCTCTCTGTGTTGCCTTGAGTTACAGCTTTAAAGCTCCTTGCATTTATACTAAAAGGCATCTTAACAGAAGGCAGATAACCATCCCACTGGTTACACAGAACTGGGATTTACCAAACCTGGCTCAACTGTACCTGACTGAGATAGCTGACTGTATACCTGGTTGGTATACCTGGTACCATGATTGGCTACCATGTTGCAGAAATTAACCCCTGACATTGTCACCGCATTTCCTGGAACACAGAAACACATCAAGAGTGGTTTGTGTTGGCCCAGATAAAGAACTCAAGATAAAAGCTCCATGCAGGAGCTGAAGCGAAGGCTGGCTTGTGACGCTCTCAAAACAGCCGTACAGGGTGCAGAACAGAAACAGGAATCAAGAGAAAGAAAGGAAGGGATGCTGTTGAGGGGATGGGAGGTGGTCAAGTGGTACTACTGCCAAATACCTCACTTTGTGAAATCACAAACTGGACGGTTAAAACCTTAGCAGAACAAAGTCAAAAATATACAGCTGCAGCAGGTTCTAAAATCAGACCTGCAAGACAATTAACCAACTTCTACCTTTGTGTCAGCTCTGGACACAAATATGTACTATAGCAAGTAGCAGAAAAAGTAAGATTAATTATACTGTTTAGAAGAGAATCAGCAACACAAAGCTCCTGAATGTAAAGGCAGAAGGCAGAGGGGAAACAGTAACGTGTTCCTCCATCAGAAACAGCAGCAGCTACGCCATCCTCTTGAATTACTCCTAGTCCTGACTCAGATCTGACCTCCTCCATGGAAATCCAGAGGTGGACTTTGCACACAATAACTAAGCTCAGGGCTACCCAGCTTGCAAGCAGAGACAGGGTCATAAAACAAAGTAGCATTGCTATAGATAATTTTATGGAAAACAATTATACTCCGGGGCATAAAAACTGTGTTTTACTGCAGCAATCAGCAATTAAAAGTACGCAAGAGCAAGTCTCAACAAGTTTGCCCTTCTTAACTCAGCAAATGAGCAGCTTCTAATGGCACACCATAAAAATACTTTTTCCCTTTAACATGGAAGTGAAAGTCAGAAGTTTGTATGGTCTGCTTCAAGATAAGATGCAGTGATTGAACGATGTTCTAAATCCCTCAGCTAAACAGAAGAAATTGCTGGGTACTGGTAGGAGATGAAACTGAAGGTTGGTAATTAGACTGCAGGGGAAAAAAGCCCGTGCAGTTTTGTTGAGGCATAATTACCTTGAGCCTATGCACAGCACAGCGTGCCTCTGCCCTACGCACAGCCCTGCGTCAGCGCTCCTCTGCCAGCATCTGCTTATACAATCCCTGCCCAGAGCCCTGCCAGCCAGCCTCCAACAGCACCTCACTGCTCTGATTCTCATTTTCAAAGTAATCAATGGATTGCATCCTCATGACAGTACAGACCATGTGCCAATCAATGAAAGAGCCGGGCTTCTAGGACAATGCAGGTCACTTGGGTGGAGAGAAATGGGCAAATTTAGCATTCTGCGTTCAAGAGGATGGATCTGTGGGCCAAAAATCCAGGAGACCAAAGGCAAATCCAAAACATGAATACCTGTGGAATTTCTGGCACACCATAACTACACGAAGGAGCTTCCTGGAGCAGCACTGTGACGAGGACAGAGGTGGGATGATGACCACCCACCCCTTCACCAGTACCAGCCTCCTCCTCCCTCACCCAGCCCTGCCTGGCACTGGCCTCTCATCTTCTGCTCAGCAAAATGGCATTTCATTTATATTTCCAACAAGTCTAAAGCTGCCTACAGTCAGCAAGGCATAACTGCTAACTTATCAAACTTCCCCATTCATCCATAAGCTAATTGAGTAAAAGCTTTTTTGGGGCAATTAGCACTTTATTCTGCATGTCAAATTCCATCTCTCTGTCCTACAGAGCACAAAGAAGATCAAAAGATGATTAAGAAAGAACTCCACCAGGTACCTTTAACAGCAAGAAAAATTTAAAAAAATGTGTTCCCAGAACTGTTCTGACCTGTACCTCTGCTGCTCAGACATGATTTAAGACTGCTGGAAAGCAAACAACCTTCTTTTCCAAGCCATACCTAGAACCCACCACAAAATCTAAAGCCCTATTAAAAGCCTGTTAGGAAAAAAATGCTACTCCATTCACTCCAGGAACTTCTTTTTATGGTTCAGAAGTGACAGTTTTAAACTTGAACTGTGAAACAGTGTTTAAAATAGAAGCTATAGGGTACAAATAGGCAGTAAACCAGCTACAAAATAACCTCCAGACGCAGTTATATATACATATATGTAGTTACAGTATACAAAATGTTGTCATATTCACATTCCAGAGAGGTTTACCCTAAATACATTGTAAGGGCTGTACTTTTGTGCAGACCTTTTAAACTTAAAGACAGACATATTAACTGTCACATATCTGAGTCTGTGAAAAGACTAATATTTTATGTGTATGTGTTTTGTTATTTTCCTTGCTGAAAACAAAGATATTATTTGCTTGGCAATCTCTACAACAGCCACTGTGAAAGATGCTCAGTCCTCCATGCATGACAAAATCCAAGTATGCTGAAAGAAATCATCCAAAGCAGCTCAACTGAAAGAACAAGAACAGTACTACTCATTGCTAAGGGATCACTTGGCAGCATTTAAACAGTTGCCTGTTGAAAACTAATAATTAAGAAAGAGGTTTTACTGAATCAAACAAAAAAACAAACAAAAAAAAACCCTGGAATTTTATTATCTGAGAATAAAAATCAGCTTAGTACAACTAAGAGATGCAAAATTTCTGATTCAGAGGCTATTGAAGACAAAGGAAACACCCCTAAAATGTAATTCAAATAGGCTTTAAAGCCTGTCTTAAAATGGTGTAATTTTTTTCTCTGTAATTCAGGTCAAGAACAAAGTATTTAAAGAGCAACCTTGAACCAACAAGATCAAAGAAATCTTGTTCCACGTATTGGTGCTAATAGCAATTTTTCTGTAATTTAAAGCAGTCTGCACATTATTCGTAGCATCACAATCAAAACCAGATGTAAATCCTTAACTTGGTGTTGGAAAGGGAAACTCACCAAATGCAGCTTTGCTCTCCCTGTGGCACTGGGCATCCCCCATCCTGCTACATGCACTTCAAAACAAGGCAGTGATCACTAACTCTGATCCTTCTCAAGGTGGTTGTTGCCAGCCTCAGCCAACAGCATTTATTATGTTTGGCTACATTTCCTAGTCAATGAGACTGCAAACTACCCTAGTCCTCATTCTACACAGAACTTTAGAGCAAGAGCCAAAATGAAATTCTACATGGAAAAGCATGCAAAAACTTATGCTTTGATTTTGTTGCAGCAGGGAAAAGAAAGCAGATGTCACTATTTTCTTTGAGGAAGTGAAACACTGAAGAAATTTGCAGGGGGAAATTGAATAACAGAGATCAATTTTATACATGAGAGAGAGATGTAATACAAGCACAAGACACTCAAAAATGTACTTAAAATTCTTCAGAAAAGTTCAGAGATTGCATAGAAGATATAACTTCAGCATTATTAAAATATTCCAAAACTTATTCTCAACTCAAGTTTGAAATGGCCACTTAGCAAGTATAGGCAGAGAGAATCAGGTAGAAAATCCATGTCTTTTCATGTACAACTGCTTAGCCCTCTAATGCAGGTGTTCTCCAAAACACAAAAAAATCTGCAGCTGCAAAAGACCAACAGAAGGTTGTTTGGGTTTTTTTAACAATCTTCTCTTCGTTTTTTGCAGCATGCAGACCCACACACACACGGGTACGGGTGCTGCTTTCACATCACTTAGACTATCACAAAGATTCTTCCCAGAGCTTTTTCAAATAACTGAAATACCAGAGAACCCACAAAAAGGCCCATGTTCTCCTATATTTAGCTAAGTCTCCTGTTCGCCAGCAGCTGGCACGACGACCCCCTTGGTACTGGACAGCTGCAGCCTCTCCAGCTCAGTCCTAATCACTGCACAAATTAGAAAAAGTGTGAGACACGCTTAGTAAAATTAGCAGTTTATGCACCAACAAGAACTTTTTTGTTTTCCTAGACAGGCATTTTAACAAATTAAACCTTACTACACTACAAGCCAATAAAAGTAACTAGAGGTATCGACCACGGGCTCCAGGAAAATGAGCTCCTCAGAAAAATTCCTTTCATTACAGGGTATAAAGAAAGTATATACCACCTTCTTCACCCACCCAGCTATTATAAACAGCTAACCATGTCACAAAGCACTTCTCCACTCTCATTTTTCACGTGCCGAACTCTTATCTTTCCTTATCTGAATCAAGAGTCCACTTCTCTATGCACCTGTATTGTTGAGAAAAGCATTCTGGAATTTAGCACTGCAATCAGGGCTGTGCTAACTGCTGATTGCTCAAACAGAAAGAAAAAAAATTTGAAAAAAAATTAAATTAATTTTAAAAAAGGAAAGAAAAGGGGAAAAAAAAGCCCTAAAAACAAAAAACCTCCCAGGACTTCTAAAGTATGACTCTGCTGCTAAGAGCTCCTTCAGGATCTGCACTGAAAACCATAACTATTGCTGTGGATCCCAGAAGTACCCTTTCTGAAAAGAAATAAATATTGGCATGTTTAGCATTGACATGACACCTTTAATATCTCCAAATTTACACATCATATTTTTCAGAGAGGGGAAACCAGATGCCAGCAGAACATTAAAAAAAAAAAACCAACCCTTCCTCATCAAAATGCAACTACATTGAAGAAGATGTGGGCTCCATCCCATTTTCAGTAAGAGAATAGTTAACAAATCACCAGAACAGACAGTTCACTGACATCAGTATTGCCATTCTCAGGTTACTTTCTTTTCTCTGAAACAACTCAGAGGTTCTGCCTCAACCCCACCCCAGGCTGCCTCCTTTATGACTTCTTTCTGCGGCTTTTAGGCAATACAAAAAGTGCTGAAGACGCTTGTGCTACAGAGCTTATGCAAAAATATTCCACTAGGACCACCACAACAGTGCCATTTAGCCACACTGCTGCCAGCAGAAGTTCTTAAAGACAACTTCAATGCTATTTGGACATGTTTCTGTCGTCCTATTTAGCCCCAGTGTCTAATTTATTACATGACTAATTTTATCTTATCTCTGGACTTTGCCAAAACACCTACATGTAAGAATTAAGCACTTTGAAGGAGAATTTTTGAATGATTTATGTGTCCCTATTAAAATGCAAGCTTAGTTTCAAGCCTTGCAAAAGACTGAAAATCTTTACTAGTAAGTTACCACACATTAGAGCAGTGAACCAGGAAGTTTAAAGTAAAAGCACACTGCTATCACACCAGAACTTTACCCACATTTTCCAAAACAGCTCACTGCAAATGAGCAGCACAACCTGCTGCTGCACAAGAACACTGAACACTCTGACACAGAATGTAAGCTCCAGGTAAAGGTCTCAAGTCTAGTTAGAGAACTCAGGGCTTGGAGGTAGCCATGTGATAACTGGAACATAAGCAGAGGAATTCTTGGCAAAAACCAAGGGTGGCAGCTGACCAAAGCTAGTTAGTGACACCAAGCTGATTAGTGTCTCATTTCCACACAAAAGTCAAGGGAAGATAAGTAACTTCCCACAGGACACATGACATTGCCACACTTTGGTTAACTGGGTGCACAATGACTGTGGAGCTGAGATTCCTATTAAAGCAAAGTGTATTTGGTTTTTTAAACACTATTCAGACCCCACTGTTCCTCTTTTTGCCCTGTGTATCCAACCTAATATTCTGGCTTTATTTCAAAGACAGAGGGGATGCCAAATTCACATTTCTCATCCCTGACGATCCATAAAGAAGGGCTCAAGTGTTTATCATAGGATCACAGGATAATTCTTTGTACTTCTTTTACTAAATGAAAGATGTCAAAGTCTATTACAAGCAGTGGCAGTCAGTGGAACCTACTTAGAAATAAAAGGCTGATTTTACTCATAAGCAAGCACTGGGACTATCTGACAAGGCTAAATTATTGCACAGTGACTAATGTCTTCTTATGGAAATAGTTGACAAGAAATTCTGTTGCAGAACAGTTTCACATCTGTAGAGTTTAGATGACGCCCTATCACTTGATGTCCTAAAAAAAGCAAATTCAAGGAAAAAAAAACCTTCAAAAATAGAGATATGACAAATAAAGGCAGCGGTAAAAAGATCAAACCAGAAAAAGAATCCATGAGAATCATCAGCAACAGCCTAAGATATTGTGCAAGGAGTACTGGACAGCACAGCCACTACCTCGCAGACTGTTACAGAGCAGCTATAAACAATGACAGTGCCATGACCACACTCTGCAAGGGCCATGTCCTTACTGAGTCACCTCAGCCAGTCCAATCAAACTGAGCAATCCAAACAAGTCTTGAAATCAGGTTCTCAACAGCTAGCTGACAAGACAAAAATCTTCCCAGCAGAAGGTTCACCAGAACAACTGCAACCAGTTTCTCAGACTGCCTGTGGTGGAGCTACTTGATGGCACAGAAAGCTTGGGCCATGAGCAGTGCTTAGGCAGCTCTGTGTGCATCCATGGATCAACCATGTAGGTATCAACCATGTGCACTTCCACAAGGCCACAACCTAAAACTTGAACTCTGCACTCAAGTCAAATAGTTTATCTTATCTTGAATCAGTGGCATCACCAACAAATCCGTCCCTGAGCCCCGTAATCAGCTGCCACAGAAGGCTCTGCAGGGTCACCCTCTTGCCTCCAGCCGGTGCTAAATAGCTCTGAGATACTCTGCCTTCAACAGGAGCTTCCACCTCTGCTGCGTCATAGCACCAACACCCCCTGTGTGAGAGGCCAGGGTAACTGCACAGGATGTAGAAACCAGCACCAAAACCGAAAGAAATAACACAAGATTGAGTTCAGACTCCCCTCTGCAGAGCTACAAACCCAAGAAACCTAGGAAAAGACAGAAAAGGCTAGTGGGGAAGAACATGCTTGTCAGTACAGGTAGGCAAGACACATATCTTTATATGCACACCCCGAGGATATGAAACAATACTTAATTACTGTGAAAGTAAATTAAAAAATGGAAGGCAGTTAGAGTTCAAACAGAAACAGAACTAGCTACCATATATTAGTAGAGAAATTACTAGATATTTATCAGTTTTAAAACAGAGAGACTCAGCTAACTTCCAGCAGCATGGCTGTGCACTGCAGTTGGGACAGCAGCACGTTAGAGGTCACAGCTTGCCAGTGACTGATGGCCTGTGACAGGAGCTGAGTGGGTATCCTGAAGTGTGTTGGTTGCACACATCCTACAGGCAGCCTCATACCCAAGTAAGAGGTGGCTTGAGTTGATCTTCCTTTATCCACCATGGCAGCAGCTTCCACAAGCCACGCTCACCAACCCATGGCCAAAGCTAGCTACTGGAAAAAGCATTCCACGAGGTGTCCACCTCGACCTGCTGAGACGGGTAAAAAACACCTGTTACTTTCATACACATGACTATATGGTAAGCAGCCTGAGAGTAAAACAGTTCTATTTTACAAAACAAATTAAAGGCCCTGCACAGCCTTTAGGGCTAGTGCCTCAAATTGTCTGTGGTAATAGACAGCTTGGGAAAAGCACCTCCCTTTCACCATCCTAAAACACCCACACTAGGCATGGAAAGAACAGGCACTAAGGCTGTGTAAGCTACTTGGTGTTAGAAATCTAAAATTTCCTTGAAAATGATACAAAGAAAGAAAGAAACTCACAATGCACACATACTGGAGATTGAAACGCATATTCTCAGAGAAATGAGCAAGTTAACAAGGCAGGAACTGTACTTTGTTCTTATGACAGTTGAGTATCACTCAGCAAAATAACCCTGCTGCCTTCCTTAAGCACAGGCCCGAGCAGTGCAAGCTCCCTTCAGGGATTACTGTACATTCAATAACATTTGCAGTCTGAAAAGTTTGACTGCACGGGCAAGGAAGAACAGGCCAGGTGTTTACTGCTTTTTCTTTTGTTGCCTAGAGTCACGCATGATTCACAGAGGGTAAGTCAGATTCATCAGATGAGCCCATGGGAAGATCCTCTTCCTAAAGGTTACAGAAAGCTAAACATAACCAAGGCAGGAAGAAAAAGAACAGATTGCACAAAGAGCTAAAACAACCTTGTACCAGAACTAGACTTCTGCCCAAATCCAAGTGTCCTTCACATTCCCACTAGAAACACTCACTGTATTTAAAGTGATTTATATCTAAAAGTCACAGGAAAACACCAAGACAGGCTGAGCACTAATATCAGCTGCCTAGTTAAAGAATGTACTTCTCACCACCCAAAATCCCCTCCTACTTACGTGATCTTCTTCTGTAATTGGAATAAATTAACCCCTAAGAAAAAGCAGCTCTGCCTGGCAGAAGCAGTTGTGAGAGCCACACAGGCACAAAGCACTTGCTGTAGTATTCAAGGGCCCGGTTTGCGGGAGAGACCTTGCTGGGCAGCTGCGTTTTTTAAGATGATATAAACAAGTACAGCAGACACCGTTAAATTTGGCTAATTTAACTGGATTCTCTATCACCCGTTTATTTTGACAGTGGAGCACTGAAAACATCTGAGCCTATCTCCACGTACTCTTATCACCTCTGGAGACGGCAGCTTGTGGGAGCACCGATAAGAGCCATACCCCGGGCCAGCCCCGCTCCCCGCTGCACCCCGGGCTATCACCAAGCGCCTGGGGGGGCGGAGGGAACCCCGGGCTGGCTCCTGTGCGCTCCGGGGAACCCCGGGTCCAGGGCATCCCCGGCCGCGCCGGGCGGGCTGCGCTGCCTCCGCTCGGCCCGGCCCGGCGGGCTGACACCGGCGGCAGCGCTGCCCGGCGCGCCGGGCTCCCGCATCCCGGCCGTGGCAACAGCGGAGCCGCCGCCCGCACGGCGCACCCGGGGGGCTCCTCCCCCGGGCGCGGCGCCCCGAGCAGCCCGGCAGCCGCCGCCGGCGCCCCCGCCTTTGTCTCTGCCGCGGCCGGCGGCGGCGGGGCGGGGAGCCGGGCTCGCCCGAGCCTCCGGAGCGTGGGCACCGCCGCCCCCCGCCCCGGCCGTGCCCGCTCACCGTCGGAGCTGACGGTGTCGTAGGAGTCGCCGGGGGCGGGCGCCGCGGCCGGCTCCCGGTAGTCCACCCAGCTGAGCCCTTCTACGCTGTCGTACTCGGCGCGGGGCTTGTCCTCCACCGGCACCACGGTGAAGTGCGGCATGGCTGGCGGGGCGGAGAGGGCTCCCCGCGGCACCGCGGCGAGGCAGGCGGGACGCGGCGCGGAGCCGGCGGCGCATTCCTGCCCCGTGCGGTCACTTCCTCTCAGGAAACCGCGCTCCTCAACTCCACCCATTCCAGTGCGAGCGCCGGGGCGGTGCGGATCCCGCCGCCCCCGGGGCCGCCGGGCCAGCACCGGGCGCGGGGGCGGGGGTCGCTCCGCCGGGCGGCCGCGCTCAGCGGCGGGGGCGCGGAGGAGGGGCCGGAGGCGGCGAGGCCGGCGAGGAGAAGGGGGAGCCTTCCTCCCGCATTCATCGTGACAGGAGCCGGGCCCGGGGGCGGTGGGAGCGGGGCGGGGCGGAGCGGAGCGGGCGCCCGCCGCCCGCCGCCCTCCCTTGCGGGCTCTGCTGGGCCGCCTCGGGGAGGAAATTTGCCCTCCGCCGTGCCCCGGGCTCCCTCCGCCGCCGCCGCCATTTGCTAGGCAGGAGCGATGCGCGGAGAGCGGCGGGGATGGGGCCGGGTGGTCCCGGAACGCCCGGAGGGACGGGGTGGTGCGGGCGAGCATCAGCAAGTGAGCCACGGGCAGGGGACCCGAGAGCCCCGCCGGGCCGGGCAGCCAGAGTACTAGTGAGGGACATCACGGCTCCCCGCAGCCGGCTCCAGCCCGGCGTGGGGCTGGCGGAGCAGGCGGAAGGCGCAGTGGCACCCCGAGAGCCGGGTGTGCGTGCGCAGGGCGCCGGGACCGGGCCATGTGCAGGGCGCCGGGACCGGGCCATGTGCCGCTGTCCCCGCTTCCTGTGCCTGCGGTGACAGCGCCGTGCTTTCCTTTGTGCCCGCTCGGCACGAAACCCTCGGCAGGGATGCGGCAAGCCCAGGGGAAAGGGGGAGCACGGCAGCGCTGGGGGCGTGGGGGGAGCGTGGGCAAGGCGCTGCCGGCGGGGATTTGCATGCGGGCCGGGCCCCAGGGTGTTTGTGGCTGTATGCAAAGCAGCCAGTTGCTAGGGCAGCAGACGGATGGAGTGTGGCCCTGCCGCTCAGACAGGGGCTGCGGAGCCGGGGGGACACCATTGTTCGGTCCCACTCTGGAGGCAGAGCGGTGACATCCCCTCCCTAAAGCTCGGGGCACGCCAGCCACCCAACCTCTTCCCCCCGCGTGAGCAAAATTAGATTTTGCCTTCACATTTCTAGAAGCTGGCGCCAGCAGTGGGTATCTTGGCCTTCATTTCGAATATCGTAGCCTTCACATGGAGTTTAAACGTGAATTAGTAGACTAATATGCCATTTATTGTCTACATTTGAAAGCTGGCCTTGACAGTAGAAGGATGTCTTTTTAATGTGTTGTGTAATCATCAGAAAAAAAGTAGAAAACAGTTTGTGTGTTTTACTATGGACTGCCAATTCAAACTAGTTCTGTAGATCTCTGTAGGCTAAAGTATTCCCTAATCAAGAAAAAGTGTAAAGTGACAAGATATTCCAGCACGGATGTAAGATCTGTCTTCAGATCACACAGGAGTCTACGGGAGGCTAAGGCTGGATCTTTCCAGCTTAAGCTTAGCTTAAGGTGGCTGCTCAGAACCACCTTACCCCCAGCTGTCTGATTGTGTCCTGCCCTTTTGACAAAGCACCCCCCAGGTCACTGAGAGGAAGAAAAATTTCTAATGAGCAGGAGAGGGACAAACATGAGGGAGAATGCTTTGTTCACGAGAACTGACTAATAAGTCTACTTTTAATTAGTTGGGGTTTGAAATAAACATGAAGGATCCATGCTGTGGAGTGACTGCTGCCAAGGGGGTACAGGTCTCTCAGTTCACTTAACACAAGGTTGCTGGTGGACCACCTCTGGGGCAAGTCAGAGTAATTACACCTCTTGATATTGATCAGACAGGTGGAAAGACTTCTAAGACTCCTGTGCTTTCATATAACCTACATTTTACTTTTGACACTTTGTTGGGGGAAACAACAAGGAGCTTCATGTGGCCATGTATATCTCGTAAACAGCCTTATCAGTTTTGGAGGAGATTGGAAAAACACCAACAATTTCCTCTATTGAAAGCTCTTAGTTTCTTGAAGACTTAGGGTAAGATTTTTTTTTCCAGTAACCCTAAAATGAACGTTTGTAAATGTGATCTCCTGAGATCTGTAAAGTTGTACTTGCAATTTTTCTTGGCAAGCAATAATTTTTCCCCCAGAGGAAAGTAGAACAGGCCAAAAAAGTAGCATTTTCTGGTTTATCCTCTGAATTTCATTTCCTTAGTTTTTCATGAAATGTTTGACCTAACAAGCTAAATCCCACCAAGAAAACAGGAAAATTAATTGATAAGGGACAAATAATTTTATATAGAAAAGGGGCAAGATGCTAATTCACCATTAAACGTGTTCATGTTCAGTTTTTCCTTTTTTCCACTTTATAAAGCTTTTAAATGAAAGTGTCTGGTCTAAATTAGCTGGCCTAGAAAGAAGAGACAGGGACTGTAAGAAATAAGTCTCCAAAGTTAATGTTTTTGAAGTCATGCTTTTTCAGGAAGAAGTGTTAAACTGGGCACTTTCCTCTCATGGCACTTTTGAAAGCAGATGTGGCAAGGAGACACCACTCCTTAGGCACCAAAACTGCATCTATGCCATCACAAAACATTTTAGTCTCATAAAATCAGTAGTACTGGAATTGTAACCCCTGAGCAGAAAAAGTTAAAAAAAAAAAAAAATTGAGGCTCATGCTCATATACCAGCAACTCCCTTCTCTGGAATGGAAACTACCCAAATGTCTTAGGAGAGAATCGAGCCCTAGGAAACCATTCAAATCTATTGAAGCAAAAATATTTCTTTTGTATAAAGACAAGGGTTCTTTACTGACTTGCAGAAAGACCATATTTAGAGCTGAGAAGTTATCTACCCATATCAACATTGTTTAGCATCTGGTTTGTAAGAGAACACAGTCTCAACCTGAATGATTCACTTTTTTCTGATGGTAATAAGTGACTGTTACTCTGAATGGTATGAGTGGCCATCATAAGCTCAAAAGTTGTCTGATATGAATGTGATGCTGGAATGAAACTGGATGATCTACAGTACTACAGTATTGACCTGAAACAGCATTGCTATCGTCTCATTAAATAAAAGGGATGAAAAGTACCTGTTTTTTACAAAGCTAAATAGAATTTGGGATTATGGTTTCATATGGGTACAGACTGGTCAGTGAAAACAAAAAGCAGAGACAATAATTTTAATTTCTGGGGTTTTTTTCATCCTTCTACACACCCCACTCCAATATCAACAGAGAAAAAACTGCACTTCTGAGAAAAAAGCCTGGTGATTTCACAGCAAAAGACAATGAGTTCAGCTCTGCAGAATCTTTTTAGATTATTAGAAGGTTTATTAGAGGAGAGAAGGTCTATATTTTCAGTACTCTAGTGTACATTTACAGCATCAGTGAAATCAGCAGCATCATCTCCCCTCTGATACACAACCAGGAACTGCTTTTAAATTGGTACTAACTACAAATCACATAATCAAAGACACAGTTCAGTTCATTAGGAAGCCACTGGGTATTTGTGAACTACCTTAAGCAGGTAAATCTTCCAGCTGAAAGGTCAGTACCCTTCCAGAGTAGCAACTGTGTTGTTCAGCTCAAAGGCTGCATGAGAAACTCTGAGTCTTCCAGGAGGGTGGTTCAGTAAACTGCTGTGGAGCCTGATATAAATCCTCAGGGCAGGCAAGTGAGGTCAAGTTTGCCTTGAACACTTTTTACTGCAGGTGACCACCTCTGAAGCTTTCAAAAAGGAGCTTGGCTTTTACAGCCCAGTGTGAGACAGTGCCTGCACACATCCTCAGCTGTCAGACAGGCTTGGCTCATGTGTGCAGGGAGTTTCATCCCTTCCCTGGCAGGCAGTGCTCAGAGGTTCCCCCGTGCTGCTCATACAGCCATCCTAGGAGAGAGTGAGCACAGAATTACCATCAGTGTTAGCACTTACAAGGTTCAGCCCTCACCAGGGATGCAGTGCACACGTTGGAAGGCCCTGGTACACAAGCTCTGGGGTGTTGTTAACTTCCAGACTTGCAATATGTGATGTTAACCTCAATCAAATGACAAAAAGCATCATCATTTCAATTCCTTATCAAAGCAAGTGATTTACCATCTGTTTAAAGAATAGACACAGCATCTGAAACTGTGTTTGAGGACAGCTTTTCTTATCTTCCTTTCTTCCTGAATTTCATGGTGAGGTATCTAATTTTAAATAGTTTCTTTTTTCTAACTAGGAGAATCAAGACCAAGCGAAAAGTATCATCTGTAGAAATAAGTCATAGCATTGCAATTCAGATAATTTTTTTTAATTCATCTCTAAAATTACGTTGCCCCTAGCACAGTAGGAATCTATAACTGTTATTTATTGTTTTGAAAGATTTTCCCCTCTAGAGTGGAACCTGGGGGACAAATAGCCAAGAGCCGGCCATCAGAAATAAAATAACAAAACAAAATTCACCACTGCCAAGGTACAGTTTCCCAGGACATCAGGCTTGGCAGGAATTCTACCAGTTCATGGCCAGCATTTCACCGTAGTGAACTTTGGTTTTCAGCACATTCCTGCTTCTCCACGTGCGAGGATCACACCAGCCTTGTGGACAAAGCGGGCTGGAATTGGCAACCTGGATGTAAAGGTTCCTCACTCATAAAGACCAGGATCCAGTTCCCATGACAAGGACAGACAGTGGCTGGAAGAGAGCCTTTGGAGAGGACCAGGACATGAGCATCCATGTAATAAATGCTCGTAGGAGGTGCAATGTGCAGTCCTCCACAGGCCATTTCCAGGAGAAAACATCATAGCAAGACAGGAGCTCTTCTGCTAAACAGAACTAAAAATTTTGCAGTTTTGCTACAAAACATATCACAGCTTAAACATTAAAAGACCACAAGAGGACACTATGGTGCCACTTACCTTCAAAGTTTATTTACTTTAAGGAACTTCTGCTTCATTTGTAAAATTATTTATAACTATTTGATACACAGATTTGCCATTTCTACCAAGAAACCTTCATCTCATCTTTAGAAACTGAAAAGTTGCTTAGTCTTTGAGATACCATTTCTTCCCTACTCACTCAGGTTCTGCACATTCATATAAGAACAACTGTATCAAGGTTTTCTACAACAAACTTGTAAAACATGGCAGTAATTTTTAGTATAGAATTAAGACGCTGGAAAAAATACTACTCTGTGGATCAATTTTCAGATCAGTTACATTTTTAGCATGGATAGATTTGCCATTGTCTATTTAATTTTAATAAAGAGCTCAGAGAAGAAACTGAGCACAGACCTAGACAAGATTCTTGAGATGCTGTGTTTATCTACAGGAGGAAACTCAGGAAGATTAATCCAAAGCTGTATTAAACTTTTTATAAATATTTGTATTCCAGTCTAAAGGAACCTTCTTTTGAATTGTGTGATGAAACTTGTATTAGCTTCAGTTTTAATCTTACTTAGTTTGATCTTTATTTTATTTCTCAGCTACAACCCTCAGGGGACCTTGAATTCTTGTTTCCTGGGCTTTGTGTTTTCCTTTAATTGCAGAATCAACAAAAGAAATGTTTTATGAAAACAGACCAGGTGCTGAGAAAGGGCTTCAGAGGAAATTACCCATTATACAGGGGAAAGAATCATCTTAATGGAGTTTATAAAACAATCTGGGGAGAAGCAACAGCAAAAGAGCAAAATTAAGTGCCCTCTCATTTGAGTTCTGATTGTTAGGGCCAGAGCCTTAATTAGAAGCAGCAGCATTTTTCTTGTTGTAAGATAAATGCTGAACTTTGTTTACTTAGCTTGTTTCTTTTTTCCCCTCCTCTATTTGTTGTCTCATGATAGAAGCAACTGAACCAAGTCCAATACCTCTCTGAGGTCACAGTTTTTGGAAGGAGGGGTTTGTTGTTGCTTGTGCTTTGGAAAAGAAAAAAGTCATAATGAAGTGATAAATAAACGTGAAGTTTAGTGAGAAACTTTTTTCATTTCTCTGACATCAGAAGAATAAAAAAAAGATAATTATAATAGTAGCAAATAACCATTCCCTTGTCAAGTTGTTCTATGTAGATGTAAGGCTTTTAGGTAAGACAAGGAGACAAAAAATCGAGACTGGAATTAAAAAAAAAAAAAAAAAAAAAAAGAGGGAAAAAACCCCAGATAATTCTTGAACTACCGCATCAAGCCTTCCAGAACAGTCCAAGTAGGATTTTCTAGGATCACATTCTGTCCTGAAAATGGTTCAGCAGATCAACTAAAATACTGCTCTGGGTCTGCAAATTAAATCCAACAACTCTTAAGAGCAAATGAAAGCCATGATTAGTGGGAAGAATCTTCTGGTTATTTAGTTGTTTTGTAGTTTAAACATGTAACATTTTCAGAATTTGAAGCAATTTGATCATTTCCATATGTATAAATCCAAAGAAGAGCAAACAGAACTGCTGCTTTCAATAGCAAATGGAAGAAATCCAAGTTGCTGCAGTCTCGCTCTGCTCTTTCACTCCTCCCCTAACAATGAGCACGGTTAACCCAATCACTGACACCATCAGTAGGAAACTCATCCCTTGAAGGAGGAAAAGTTTTCTGCAAGACCAGCTCACTGAACCAGCTGATACCAACTCCAGTGCTGTCTCAAGGAGCAGGGGAGACTCTGTGCACCCAGGGGCCGAGCAGTGCAGCAGCCACAGCTGGCTGTGCACCAACTTGCAGGGATGCAGCACCTGGCTTTGCCAAGTTGATTCTATGGTGCAAATGCCCACTGAACCTTAGGTGTAAAATCAAACAAAGTTAATAAATTCATGTTCATGTAGGTGGTTAGACTTAATGGTCAGCACAATGTTTGCTGACCTTGAAACAGACAAATGTGCTGGCATGTAGCTTGGGCAACTCAATGATATGTGAGAGGGAATGTAGATGTTAAGCACAGCTGAGCAGTTTGTATCCAATGTAAAACATGCAGGAGTCCCTCCATGGCCCAGACAAGTCACCTGCTGGGTGGAAGTTTGATACAGGAACTGAACTACTCAGATTTTAGGTGACAGAACTGTCATGTGTGTCAGAGCAGCAGCAGACTGTGGAGGTTTGGTTTCTAGCATCACCACTTGCCCAGATGAGACAACTCAGAACTGAAGTTATTTATTTCTGTGGATGCTACAGTCCATTAGTCAGGAAAAGGATAGTACTAGGGGAAGGGCTCTGGCACCAACCTTTTAGAACCAAATCAATAGTCTGCATCAATACTGTGCCTGTAGCTCTTGGCTGTTCATATCACGTATGTAAAAGCAGGAGCCTTCAATTGTTTAAGATGCCTTCAGCTTTGGGTCTTTTGAAAATCAACCCAAGATGCTTCATAGTACATAGATTTTGAGATTTACAGAAATAGTAATAAATATTTCAGAATTCATGTTAGCACAACTCATTATTTAGAAGAGGTAAGTCACGACTTGCATTCTTTCATTTGGCAGCCAACAAAGCTTATTACAAAGTTTATATCTCAGTTATATCTGGCACTTCACTGATACCAGCAGCCATAAGAGAATCTGTCAGCTGAACTTGAATGCCTTCGAATTACCAATGCAAATGGCTGTTATTAATTGGGGCAGGGCAATGGCATTCAATTGCAGGATGAATCATCCTCCCATTGGGAGGCAGGAAACAGAGTACAATAATTTTATGCTTGAGTTGTTACAAATGCAGCGTTGTGAATACTACAAGTTGCTGTCAGGGCTGGAGATACTGGCACCAGAGTGAAGGGTCACTAGGTTTTCTGAGAGCAGTCACAGCCGTATCTTACATTATTTTACTTTTGAAATTAATTTCTAATAAGATGCCTTTCCACCATGTTTCAAGTTGTGTGGTTTAAGAAAAATAAATTAGCTGCACCTATTAAATAAGCTAGAAGACATGGATAATGAGTGCGCAAGATTTCATCTGTTGATTTTGCCTCCTGATTTTGTTTCACACAAGCAGCTTATTTGAAGCCTTCTGAATTAACATTGTAACTGGTAATGGAAAAGGGACTTCTAGATCTGGACACATCTGTGAGAAGTGCTGTGAGGCAGAGGTTATCCTAACCCTGATGCAAGCAGCCCACCTGGTTCCCCATTTGCCTTGTTCTCCATGCCTTGACAGCTTGAGAAGGGATTTGCTGCAGGTAACACTGTCCTCATGGACTCACTGATCCCTTCCCATGGGTACTTGCTAGGATGAGTTTAGCAGTATCTGAATTTAGATGAGGCTGACTGCCTCAGTAGGATTAAACCTACTTGAATTTCTCCTGCCTGCCATGGAAGGGGCAACCCTTCCCTCTGTTACCGACCCAGAATCCTCATGATACTCTGGCCTTCTTTCTGCCACAGGGGTGCATGGTTCTTTCAGGGTCCCATGGGCCTCTGAACATCTATACTCTTTTGTGAGATTACACCAGTATCCTTACACAATTTTAAACAATATTTTATTGAAATTTTATGTCTGTGTTTTGCCACAAGCTTACAAGTTACTCATTGCACAAGCAGTCAACAAACAAGCGCAATACATTATAGATAAGTCATATAAAAGTATCTGATGTATCTTTAAGAAAAGGAATATATATTTTTTGTCCATGTTGTAGTATGGGAAGGTAAAAAAGTAAAAATTAGCAGGCAATAAAGTGACAACCCAGTATAAAGAAAACAGCTGGAAGGAATAAAGAAGCATCTTACATTTTGTGTAAGGAAACAAATATCAGAGTACCAGTTCCGAGAAAAGAGACCATGGATGGCAGTTTTCCAATGGCTTATGAACTTATTAGAAGAAGTTCTGATGGGAATTAAACATTTTCCCTATTGAATTCATGATTTTACCAGTAAAGCATGTTCTGGTGACAGTCAAGCAATATTAGGTAGGCCAGACTTCTGAATCAGTAATTCCCTTTTCTATATGCATATCCAGGATCAGTATTTATCAAGAAACTATTCTTTAAAAGCTGGCTTGTGTACAACTAGATTGTTACACAAGATGATTTGGAAAGAATTTAGTAATATACAGGAGTATAATTAGAATATATTTATCAAGGAGACCATCTTATCAAAAGAATTAATGAAGCTTAATTTTGAAGCTATAAAATAACAGGGTCCTTCCAGGGTCCTACCTGTACATGGAGTGCAGAAATGGATGGTGGGAACAGTCTCAAATTCCTCTAGGAAAAAATAATATGCTGTTTTTTTCATCCTGTTCATGCTCAGCTTTCTCTTTCAAAGTTGTTAAATACTTTGTGTGTTTACAAATGCTTTCCTCAGATCAATTACAGGGCTTTTATTCTACACTAAGGCTAAATTCTGTAGATGTCATATCAGTAAATAAAAACTGGTATCATAAAATCACAATTAAGAGCAAGTATCATGGGAAAGCATTTATCAGCAAGCACTGGAAACTGACCATACAAAGATGTGGTGCTGCCATCTTATAATTTCATAATGAATCTCAGTACATTTGACTAAAATGTCGATTTTGAGCCTACAAATAATGGGCCTATCACAAAATGTGCTCTTCTCTGCAACAGGAGCTTCTAACCTCACATACCCTGTGTATTTCAAAATGTATTCCAAAGGCCAAAACAGCAGATTTATAATAAAAATATCTCTGTCTAATCTCATGTTTATGAATCACTGGCCATGGTCTGATTTTAGCCAGCTAGAATAGAAATGAAATAATAAAACATGTTACTGATAAGGATAATTGTTTAAATGTCAAAAAGATTTCCACAACCCTTTTACTAACCAGAATTCCTGAGTTGTTCTTGCTCCCATCATCATGAAAATGCTGCAAACAGGCTGTCCTCAAATTATAGAAAAGTGTCTAAAATGTCGCCTGCACATGAATGTAAGAGATCTACCTCCACCCTTCAGTAAGTGTCCAGTGGCCCACTGTCCTGGTCAGGATTCAAAAATAAGAGTTTAATACTGCAGGATGGGTCTCTAAAGCTAGTTGTAGGCATGCAGTTTGAACTGGAATAGGCTTGTCACTCATCTTGTCATCTTAAAAAACAAAACCAAACCCCAAGCAAACCAAAAAAGCACTTTTCTCCATATGGCAGGGGATGGTCTTCTCTGAGTAAGCTATCAACTATTGATAGGAAATTGTATGATTTAACAAGAAGTAATATTTGAAAACTTCTTGGCACAGATGTCTTAATCATAATCTCTAGTTCCTGTGTGGAACTGCTGGTTCTGGACTCCAGTGTTTATTCCACAGTATGGGTACCAAAACCATGCATCAAGTATTACAGAATTTATTCTTTAAATGTGAATATTTTCCATTAACAATGTTGGTCCTGGTCTAGCCGAGATGATACAGAATTTATCACTTCAAATTCTAAATGCTTTTGCTACATCATTTATAATTTACATGACTTTTCAAGTATGCAGATGAATTTATAGAAATTATGATTAAAATTTATTATAGTTTTCCATTAACAAATCACAGAAAGATAAGTAGTTGCATTGCAGAGTACTCCATAAATCTCTCTCTAGACTCCATAGATCTTATGATACATAATACAGCATTAAACAAGATACAAGTGTCAGACTAAAAGGTTGTGCCACAGAAGTAAATCCAAAGGACCTGGATGGCTGAGGCTGAGGCTTACGTAGGTCCAGGCGACAGGAGTTTTGTACTTCCTGCAGAATTTCACTTTCACCTACATCCATTACTGCAAAAGCGTTCCGCACCTACAAAAATTCAAAAGGACGTCCCTGAAAGCCGGACTGGCACAACAGCAAAAAGCTTTATGCAGCTAGCAAATTCAATGCTATTTCAAGTTACCCAACCCAAACTGTATTGCAAAACCACATCTAAATGTGAGGAAATCAACATCATTATTCTGCTGTTTGCATTCCTATGAAACCCTTCCCAGAATTCAGCACAGATACATTAATGGCAAGAGCCACAGGTCTGGCTCTTCTCTCTCTTGGCTCTCTCCACATATGGAGCAAACAATCTCATGAGCTTTCTTCCCTGAAGAGAGCTCACACTCTCTAGACAGAGCTTCAACATCTCTAATTTAGAAGAGAAAAAATATTACTAAATCCCACAGATTGGTTAGGTGTGATGAATTTGAGCCTCTTTGTAATATCAGTCTGCCACACAATGAAGTCAGCATTATGTAGATATTTTGGCAGGTTAACTGGAATAGTACAAATTTTCCTAATTTCTGTTCATCCAACGTGCCTGAAGAAGACAAGTGGAAGAGAGGTCACTGTGAAATATCCATTGTCTATAATGCTTTCTGTGTAATATCTACTTACTTATCTGTGTAAATAAAAGCAGTAGGAGGCAAGCAGTCTGGAAGCTTCAGCAGAGGCATTTGTAAAAGTTACCATTGAGGAGGCTCTAATCTTATCCAGTCTCCTTCCCTCCTCTCCTCCCTCATCCTTCTGGATTAACTTCTACATTTATACTTAAACCTCATTATGATCTAGTTGTTATGTTTATGGCTTGTTAGTGATCTGGCCATGGCAGAAGCCTTTTGAACAGCAGCCCAATCCCATGACAAGAATTAAACTGATTTGCAGGAGTCAACATTCCTTCCTGCCCCAGCGAACACAGCCAGACTGCGATGCTGGTACATCCGCAGTTTCTCCAAACCATGAAGTGATTCCATTTAGAAGTCACTGATGTGTGCTTATCAGATTACTGCAGAGAGAAAAACTTCCAAAGAGCTGTGTCTGCTCTCTCTCATTTTCCTTTATGCTGCTAACGCTCTCTTGCCATCTTGGTTTCTTTCCCAGCATTTGGATTTACTGAATTAGGTGCTTACATTCCCTCATATCTGTCTCATTGAACAAAAAAAGCCCTCCAAAACAAAACACATAAAATTAAAAAAAAAAAAAAAGAAAAAACCCACCCAAAAAATAAGCAACACCAACAATTCCTCTTTCCCTCTTAGTAAGAATCAAGATTCAGTTTGGATTTTAATCTTACATTTTCCACTTCCCTGAAGACACGGAGAAAGTTCTCCCTTAAGACTCCTTTCAGTTCAGTTTCATTCCATCCCCTTCTTAGAAGCTCTTCTATCAAAGAAGGATATTTAGATACATCTTCCAATCCCTCGGGAAAGCTGTTGGCAAGAGTCACACAAGAGCATTCAATACACATCACTGACAAATTGGAGAGAAAGGTTTTTAATTAGCCTTTTGCACATATTGACTTTTGATGTGAGCTCACTTTGGACCCAATCCTTCCTCTTAGAATTTAGCTGACAAACAGAAATAGGACTGGGACACAACAAAGGGCTTGTTCTACACATAGGACCCAATAAACAGAACACAACTGGAATGAAGATGCACTTCTATAGAGGCAAAACAACAGCATGGGAGGATATTAGAACAAAAGGGGGAAAAAAACCCAGAAATGCATGTATACATAAATTCACACTTTCCATCTGACCTTTAGAGTAAGAGGAAATAGCTGCATCACAGATGAAGTTGGGGCAATCCACTCATGTAGCTGAGGACAAAAGGAAACCTACAAACACCTGATAAGCTCTGGAGTTGCAGGCAATTTTGTGAACTCTGTTGTTTGCAAAGTATTTTAAAAAAATAAAAATTAGAAGAATAATATTGGTTTGAATTAAGCCAATTGTTTAGGCAGTGGAAAGAAACTTATTCAGAGCCCTCTACTGAAGAAATAACAAAAAGCAAAACTGATCTATGCCTTGTGCTAATTCTTGTCACAATAAAAAGAATTAGAAATAAAAAGCTGCAAAACCTGCATTAAACAGTTGTTTTAAATTGCATTACCATGAGACTTTGACATTGTTTTGACATAACTAATATTTTTGTTATTTTTCTGTTCCATGAGGATCAGTTTCTACATTTGTAGCACTGCTTCATGCAGTTCCAAAAAGGAATCATTGTGCCCCTCTTTCATAGAACTTGACTTAGGGCTCATTACAAAACAATCTAATACCAATTTTTTAGTCTGCCTTCTTTTTTCCCTTAAATTAATCAAAACTCACATAATTTAAGGAGCAGGTGTCAATGTATGTACAACTTTACTAACCGTTCCACTCCATCATAGTCACCACCAATTCCTATTGATTCTGAGCCTGCAATTTCCTTTATATGGTCAAAGTGATCTGAAAGAAATTACCAAGAAAACAACATCTAAGCATTCAGCAAAAATAAAATACTACAGTTCACACATATTGGCACTAGGTAACAGCTCTTCTTAATCATGAGTTCTTGATCAAGTCATTTTTTTAGAAGTCAAAGGACACTCCATCAGAAAGCAACCTTCAAAATAACAACTGCACTGATGAAATGCAAATGAGGAAAGAGACATGGCCACCACAGCACATTCATTCCTAACGAGTACCCCAATTATACCAATAGAATTTTCATTATCCATTACATACTTATGTTTCCCATTTTTAATTATATAGGGTTAAGGTGTTTTCCAGAAAGTAACAACTACTTTGGGATTAATGGTTGTTGGCTCTGTTTGTGAGCATCGTGTCCTCCAGCTACACACACATCTTGTACCTCTTGTTAGTGTTTAATGAGTATTAGCTCAAAAAGTACCTAGAGCCGGGCTAAGGTATGGATGGAATAAACAAGCAGTGTAATTTACATGACCTTGAAAATTATGCATGCACAGGATATTCATAGAATTCATACAAATTCGTAGAACCCACAAAAACTACAGTATGTTAACATCAAACCTGCAAGGGTAGAAATATTAACAACTTTTCTGCCACAGGCCAGTACATCTGCATTGAAAGTCACCATGATAATTCCCTTGTTCTTTTTCTGAAAAATATGAAGAGACAATGGGTAATGAGTGATCACTCGTGCAAATTTCATGGCCATCTTATGTAGAATCTTCTACACTCATGCATCCGTGAGAACAGCAACACTAAGTCAAAGTTCAGATGGCAACACAAGGCTTTGCCTCCTTGTCCTTTCCCCTGGGTTTATTTTATTTTCATGTAGACTCTGTCAGCAGAAGTGCAGTGACTACATCAAACAAACTCAACCAGAATTTCAAAGTATTTGAAACAAACACTTCATTTTTGTAGTCAAAGGCTAAACATACCCCAAAGAGAATGTCTCAGAAGCAATGGTAAGCTGCTGCTCAAGGATCTGCTTCTAAATCAAATTCAGGGATGAGGAGATGGAAAGTAAACATCATGATTTGAATGCACGTTTGCTGCAGCTCACGCTAACGTTGCCATTAAAACAAAAAACAAAACCCCCAAGAAGCAAAACCAACAAATTCCTTCCTCCAAAAACAAACCCAAGAACCATATCACTCACCAGTTGTTGGAGGATATCATCAGGAACATTTCTTGAGTGATTACAAACAGAAAATGCTGACGAGTGGCTGAAAATTACTGGTGCTTTTGAGATATTGAGTGCAGCTTTTACTGTGGAGTATGAAGTGTGAGATAAATCTATCATCATACCCAGGCGATTCATCTCCTTTACCACTTCCTAAAACAGATGTACAGACAACAGTGTCAGTATTAAGTTTCCTGAAAGGAAGACATTTAGCCAGTATACGTAAACAGATAGATTAATTCTGCAGCTGTTAGCTAGTCATAAACATGCTGTGCCTGTATTGGTTTCTATGTACCTATTAATTCATTAGTGATTTATTCACTTATAATTAGCCAGCATGCCACCACATGCTCAAAACTTAGAAAACTTAGTCAATCTAAAAAAAGTCATTGGAGGTATTATTCACATCTTACTGCTTGCACATATGAATTCATACATCTAATCTGTATTAAAACAATTGTCATTAAATCTAACACTTATCTCACCCTAAGAAACATCACAGGAAATTTGGTTTGACTAAATCCTGATCACCTCCTAACTATCAAGAACTTCCAGTAATTAATTTTTAATGACAATTTGCTTTTGAAAAGATAAAGCCAGAAGTTATTTGTTGCATGACAGATTGCCCAGATTAGCATTTGAAAAGACTCCTTACTTGGCCAAATGCAGTCAGACCAATAACACTAGGATAAAAGTTGTGTATTCCTTTAGATGATGATTCAGACCTTAAAAAGGGAGTGAGGGAGAAGAAACATCATATTATTCTGGAGAATACAGTATCAGCAGCTGCAAACTCTCACACTACACACAAAGAAAAATTATTACAATGCCACATAGCCAAATGTGGGAATAATGAGCTATATAATAGGTATCTTGTTCAGGCAGTGCTTTTTATATTCATAACTTTCAAGTTCACTAATGTTGATGTTTGTGAAGGACTTTAAGACAAGCAGATTGCCAAGTGTCCAAATTATGATCCTAACAAGCACTACATAATGGATGGAGTCTCCCACTGTACAAATGGCAACTGATTTACCCCTAAAACCTATCAACTTAACTTGGTTCAAAGTCTTTCACTGGCTACATTTGTGTCTGAATCTATAGTTGTCCCATCATGCAGCTGCCACTCCTTTGCATTAGACAGTCACACCAAAATATGCACAATATTACCAAGGAGTGTTGCAGGAGTGTGTTAAAGTCATGTAACGAACACCCAAGTCATAGTACATCCTCAGTGTTGCCAAACTGCTGTCAATGGAGTGGCCACCTTCTATTCCAATCAAACATGCAATCCTTCTACTGTCAGAGATACCTGGGAATCACAAAGGGAGATAATTCCAAAGTAATTCCATGACAGATAAGAAGCCAGCACTACCGAGCAGCAATTGTCTGTGTAAATTGCAAGCAATAATAAAGACATTTGCATAGAATTGGAGCTTACACAGTACAGGTTTATATTGCAAATTTTCTCATCACTGCAGTGGACCAGGGCTGTACAGTCAGTGGCTGTGGCTCAGAGAAAATGTTAGAGTTATTCTTTAGAGCAGAATAACTTGTCTGGTTGCATCTCTCTGTACATACCTCCTGCAATCACATTTTTAAAAATTATTTTACAAGAAGGAGCATCACCTTGGGAAGTCATCACAAGTTCCAGCTCTTCATAGCTGTTACACATCCTCTTGACAACATCAATTTGCTCTAAGGTCAGGCGCACAGCATCCTTGTTCTGAGCGCTGCAAAGAACATACACTGACCAAAACTGAAAGAGACATTGACAGGTAAACCAGGTAACTTGTGTTTTGGCTTGGAAACTTCTGTTTGCTCATAGTTCAGGAGCACAGGTCAAAATAACTTCCTGCAGTTTACAAGAGAGTTGCCACTATAGCTTTTCCCCCAAAGAAAGAGTTATGATGCAAGGCAAGAGCAGCCACTCCAGACATGGTTAAGGCCTCCTGATACACTCAGCTACTCCACAGTACATGCAGGAAGGCAAATATAAGCTTCCTTTAATTTATATATTACAAAACAAATACTGTTTCATTTTGACTAAGACTACCTGAATTGTGAAATCCAAACTTTTGAAACACAACTGTCATGAAAGAGTGTCTGTGGCTTTTCACTTCTATTATTTTTTTCTTTTTCAACATAAAGAACCAAAATCAGGGCTAGTAGTACTTTTGTGGCTGGGAAGGAAGCAAATGTAGAAATACAGCCTGAGCCTCAGCACCACAGCAGTACATACCTGAGCTCCCACATAACCAGCCTGAAGTTTCACAAGGTTTGTGTGGGTCGTGTTGAGTTCTCTTAAGTTGACTCTACTGAGTCTATTTTGGTAAAGTATTCTCAGCTGCAGTACAAAGTCATTGTGGCTGGAATGGAAAACAAATAGGGATTGTGATAGAAATAAGGTGTTCCCTTTCTAACCCAAGTGTAATCTTTTCCACTGTTTGTAGTCCCTTGGACCATTAATTGCAAATAATCCTTGCAGCAATCAATGCCTAAAAGTCACTCTTCTTTCTACCTGCTCTGCTTCTCACCCCATCTCAGCAGCAAGCAGTTTGGGGGTGCACAATGAGTTGGGAGTAGACACAGCTGAGACAGCTGATCCCAGCTGGCCAAAGGGATATTCCAGACCATATGAGTCATGCTCAGCATATAAAGTTTGGGAGAAGAAGGAGGGCAGGGAACATTCAGAATCATGATGTTTATGTTTCCAAGAAAATGTTGTGTGATATAGCCCTGAATCCTGTGGATGGCTGAACACCTTTGTCGTGGGAAGTAGTGAATTCCAAGTTAATTTCTTGTTTTGTTTTGTTTGTGCATGGTTCTCTCCCTCAGCCCACCAGAGGGACAAGTGAGCAAGGGCTGTGTGGGGTTCAGTTGCCAACTGGGGTTAAACTGTGACACTTGGCCAGAAAATAACAGTGGTGTTTAGAATAACACAATCCTACATTAATTACCCTCTGAACCAAAATTCCTTCCCAATATATCACTGCAACAGTAGCCCAGTGCTATGCCATAACAGCCCATGTCTCTGCTACTCTACACACTTCAGCATTTCCTCCTCACTTGTCAGGACTTGCAAAGACAGTTTAGTTAAATGTATTTTATGTACCCATCGATCAAACGTGCATCTTGCATCAGCTCAATAGCTCTTTCTCTCAGTGATTTCTCACAGCTGAATGGCACAATATCAGAAAGGAACATCAGCAGCCACAACAACTTTGCCATATTTCTCTTCATTTCCATTTTCCAGTGGGAAAAGTGCTAGAGCACAGAGATACCACACTGATGTTTCACTGATGACAATGAAACAGCAAAATTTCCAGTCTGCAGAGGCTTAACAGTGCAGACAGAGCTGAATGCCCCTCCTTCTGATAAGGCTGGTGTGAATTCTGGAGGAGGAAAGAAAAAAACAAATAAACAATAGTAAACAGAAGGGAAGGTAGCATTGGAAACACTGAAACTGCTACATTCTCCCTAAGATTTTTGGGTCTCTGGCTATTGTGCTCTTTTACACATGACCTCTCTTTAAACTCTGCTGCCACCAGCTCAGTGCTGAAGAGAACAAACTGCTCAGAGCCAGAGCTGGCAGGCTTAGCCTGCTACACCCTGGACTCACACCTCCCAAAAACAGCTTCCAAAAGAGCAGAAGAAGATTTTTTATTATATTAACTTGCTTGTTCTCTTTCTGTGGGAAACCTCACACTGAAATGAGCACTGAAGCTGTTTCCTGAGCAAGCTGAGAGGTGAACTGCTTCTAACTGTCTTAAAAAACACAGAACATCAGATGGGATGAAAGGAACAGTGACTGCTAGAAACACAACCATCCTCAAAACCTTCCTCCAATAGCAGTACAGTCTTAGAATAGAAAGTTTACTTTCATAAATGTGCATCAGAAATATACATGCAGTGTGGGACCCAAAACTTTAGTGGCACAGCATTGCTACAAAACCATAAAGATTAGAGAGCAATCAAAAGTTGTTTCTTTTCTTCCCTATGGCAACCATAGAGATTTCCTTCAAATGTCAAAGCACAAATACAGACTTACCCTTTTACCACAAATGCAGACTTTGTTACCACAGGGGAAAAAAAACTTTGCATCTCTAATCTAGAAAATGTTAAATTTGTTTGTGGCAGCTCAGTTCACAAAATGTTAAAAAGAAAAAAAAAACTGCCCAAGCAGAAGAATTCTGACAAGTTAGTACCACAAAGGCAAACTAGTTTCTGTAGGCATGTTTTGGTTGCAAATTCCTCAAGCCAAAATACAGGACAGATCTGCAGCCTGAATCTCTAGAACTCTGCCAGATCCTGACAAAAGGACTCTAAAGAAAAAACTTAGATTTTATAGCTTATTATCTGCTCTGGTATCATATACATATAGAAGTTCATAAAATGTGTCAGTTCAAAATGCTTAATGAGAAAGTAGCAAACCTTGTTTACACAATAAAACTGTTCTGAGGCTATAAAATCTCATACACACTGTAGATTTTTGTCCAAATATTTACAATTTTTTCCTGAATTCAACAGCATTTTTCAGGAAGATTTTTCAGCAGGATCTGCGTGTTCTTCCAGTAGTTTGACTGCTAAAATAAATTATTTTTATCTATACATTACCAAATCTCTTTTCTGTGTATGAGTACAAAAAATGCAGTTCTTTGTAGCTACAAGAATTTTCTATAGATTTGCTATATCAAAGTATCTTCTCAGTTTCATGCAAAATATTCTTTGTACTTTCACAGCAAGATTTATTTGCCTTTGAAACTGTTTAGGTGTAAAAAAAGACTCATAATTAAATCATCATTCAGAGATCAGTACTTGAAAATTGAAGGAGTATTGTAAGCACTACACAAAATTAAGAACATGGCATATTAACATCCCTACTTGTATTTAAAATACAAAACCCACACAGCTTTTTCCCATGCTGACTGAGCAGAGTTGAGAAGTGGAAGCTGAAATGAGATTTGTAGCTTTTCTTTTGTTTATCTAGAGGCTCCTTGGAGCAGTTACCTTCTTCAGATAATAGAGCCGGGTTGAAATCCACATTCCGCTGTGCTGGATACGACAGCTAAAGCTTGGCACTGGATCTGCTTGGCATCACAGCAGCAACCAAGAAAGCTCCTGGGTTTCTGTAGCTCGTGTCACAGGCTGCACACACAACAGGCATTTGGAAATTGCCACTTTCCAAGAGGCGAGAGCGGAGTTTTCAGCTCAGCTACACCCACGTGGGATCCCCACAAGGCTTTTGCTGTGCCTTGCTAAAAACCCAGCATTTCCCCCCTCTCGTGGCAGCCTGGCTGTGCAGTCCACAATGCACATGTGTTCACTAGCAGATGATGTGTTAAAATCACTATTTGTATTGCTCAGCAATAGGTGCCTCTCACCACAGAATAACTTAGGTTGGAAGGGGTTTTTGGTGGGATGTCATCTAGTCCAGCCACCTGGTCCCAGTAATTCCAAAGTTAGATCAGGTTGCTCAGGACCTCACTCAGTGGAAGTTTTGATATCTTCAACGAAAAAATCATACCACCTTTCCAGGTCCCTGTTCCAGTGCTTGCTTATTCACATTGATTACACTTAAGCCAGTCAATATCTACCTCTTGTTACTGTACCTCCTGTATTTTACTCAGGACTTACAGTGCCATTGTATTATATTTGTAGAGGTCAAAATAGTCACAAGCTACTGGTGACCTTTCCAAAAATAATTATGTCTCTGAACCTACTGTGGCTTTTCACTCCCTTTCAAACATGAAAGTTTGGAAAAAAAGAAATATATGCAAAACCCTGATGCTAGAGTTTCACAAGAAGTAAGGTTTGCTTATCAGAATTTTTATTTCACTTCATATTTTTTGCTGGAAACCAAAAGGGCATCATGTTTTTGTTTATGATTCAGTTGTGGAGAAATGACCAAATCTCATGATCAAATCTTCCACAAACATGTTGTGCAAGTCATGTCTTAAGTGTCTTCATCATCTATCCTCTAGTTCCCACTAACTGGGAAACTTAAACAGAAAGACCCACATCCCTGGGAATTCTGCTGTACATTGCTGGTTTTGAATTTCACTTATAAACATTTACCATCCACTTCTCTGGACTAGAGAACCCTAAACAATACAAATGAAATAGCAAGAAAAAAGACAAATATTTTCTCTTTCTAATCTGATGTTTAATCCAGGCCAGAGCCATTATTATGCCTAGGACAGGAAACTATCTTTCATATTGAAATTAAAGGAGCAATTATCAGGTTCAGATTCCTTTTCCATTTATGGTGTAGTTCTAGACCATATTTCATTGTTAATATTAAAGTTTTCAGATTCTCATCTCTATCTTCCAGAGTAATTAAATATCACATACCTTGCAATTTATTTTTCCCATTTTCTGAATTTTCTCTCCTTGCAAAGTCAAGTTAAATCTCTGATCTGATTCCTACCTAAAACTGTTTCCACATGCTTGCAGAAAAACTTAGCTCACCAACTCCTTGTTCAACAACAGTTTTTGCTGAGCCACTAAGCACCTTCTTGAGCTTTTAACAGCTCACCTCTTTGCAGATTCAGAACAAAACTGATTTTTAAAGCTGCTAAATGCCAAATGCTTCCTTTGGCTCATAGTGAGGTTTCTTCTATAATTTTATTCCAATAGCCCTGGATTAGTGTTAGCAGCTGTCTGTGTATTATAATTCTTACAATGTGGCATTTGTGATGTACATCCTTCCTGCAGAGTTCATCTGGCAGGACTGGTCTCTTAATAAGTATCCCAAGAGCTATCTTTATTGTCCAGAACGTTGTTACACAGCTGTCTCTCCCTGATAATAGCTATCCCTCTGTTTATACCATGTTATATTTACCTCACACATATTTTGGAGCAAGCTGAGAAGCTATAAAATAACTGCAGCACTCAAATCAGCTGCTGTCAGGAGGCAGAGGGATAACATTATGTGTTGGAACTACTTTTCCCACTAGGAAGGCTTGTTCCAGCTCAGAGCATCTTCATTAATTTCAGTACTTACCATCCAAACCACTGATGGTTTTTACTATCAGCACAGATTGAATTGTAGATGACTACAGCTGGGAAAGTAGGACTTTCTACACACAGATGCCCATTGCAGCAGTCATTTTTAACTGCAATTTGATTTTCTATAAAATTCTTCCCTCCTACCAGCTCCTGGCATCAACTACACTACACAGTAGCACTTCAGCATTTGGGATGGATATAGTTTTGTGTGTGAATCGGCTTTAAAACCCCATTTCAATTGCTCAGGGACAAGCCACATTAACACAGTATTGTAAGTCCTGCTTATCAAGTATTCAAACTCACTGTTTTACTTCTGTGTGAAGATTGCAATCTCCAAGGCAGTCAGTTTGGCATTTCTTGAGTGCAGGTATCAAGTATTTTAATTAGAAACTGTTGCAACATGTTAGGAAGAGGAAATCCTGTGTACCAGGATTTCAGTTCGCATAAAAATAGCAATACAGGCAGACTTAACTATTGCAAATTGAGTTCCATCTGTTTCTTCTACTCATCTTAGCATTAGTTTCAGGTCCTAAAATGAAGTGAGTTCACACTCAGAGGGGGTGTGATGGGAGGTCCTTTGGTAATTTTAATCTGTTTAAATCATGATTTAAAGCATGGTTGCAACATATTTCTTAGATGAGACCTAATGAGAAATATTAATCTCAATCAAAGAGGTTAAAAGCCAAGTCAGTAAAAAGCTTCTTTTTGCCATGTTGCTCTGCTTTGGGGGTGCCTGAAGCTGCCCCAGTTTCACGACTAACTTGAGCAGCATCCTGAAGGCAGTTCAGAGGGTGCCATACACACTCAGCACATGAACGTACAGAACCACATCAACTGGCACCAGCTACCAAACACTAAAGAAACAGGAAGTACCAAGATAAGTTTTTCTCTTCACAGAGAAAAGAATTCATGAAGCACATCAAGATATCACCAAAGCTCCTTAGAAGGAATTTAGAGCTGAACATAGATGGAAGCAAATAGTCCATAATGAATGCAGATACCTTTCAGGATGAACACAAATTAGTACTATTCTGACACCCATCAGTGTGCCTTGTCAACAAGTTTTTCTAAAAATACCAAAGTTGCTGTGGATTCTCCCGGCTCAATACTCTGACAGAGTTAATTTCTGTACTTTCATGGAAAGAAAGATGGAGAAAGCAGCAGTGGGAAAAAAAATAGCTGCAATGAGTTTATCTAGTAATTTATATTATGTTTATTTTTAAATAGCATTAATATTTACAATTGATAATGCCCAAATAGCAAAGCAAACCAAGCAAGATCTCTGTTTGTTTAGCTATACATTTGCTCTACAAAGGTATCAGGTATCCAGTTTAACTCTTTTGATTCAAGCAAGGTGAAAGTTCTTGCCATGAGGAGGCAGGAGCTTCCCCATTAAAATAATATGTAGTCTATGATCTGATGACAGATTGCTAATTGGCAAGACTGGAGATGACTTCTGAGAACCAGGATGCAATCTAGCTTGCTTCAGACAGGTGGACTCTTTTATTTGGAGATTGTTCCCCCACCCAAGGAAATGAAAAGAAAAATATTTTTTGAAAGGCAGTTTAAGAGGTCACAAAAGCCTCAAGGACAACAAAAGTTGTTGCCTACTAAGTTTGAGAATTTTATCTGAAAAGGATTCCAGAAACACTTAAAAAAAGAAAGTGAAAAGAAAATACTTTCCTGTTTAAAAGCAGAATTTTCAAAGCTCTATTTCTGCTTCTTCCCACTCCAATTTTTCAGGAAGAGCAAAGCCATTCATATCTATTTAAAGCAGCTGCTGCCCTTGTGGCATTAGGCACCCACAGCCAGGCAGGGCAGCAAGCTCCACTGAATGCCATGTTTCCTGTTTAACACAGGGTTCTGAGAGGAGCCAATCATTTTGATATCAATGAGAAAATCCAGTTTAGAGCAAGTCTACTTAGCTTCATTTTTGCCATCTAATAATAGGTCTATTTTTTTCTTCTTGTTTCAAAGACTTTGCTTTGCATTTTGGAGGGATGCCAAAAAATTGTCATCTTTGCCTGATCTGCAGATGGTATCCAGGTAATCCTTGAGCAAGGCCTGATTTCTTATTCATTCCTATGCTTATGAGTAGAAGCTCTCAACCACCTTTAACTTTAAGCTTGTCAACACACTCTAGGATATTAGAAGAGTGTAGGCTCTTATACCAGCTTTCTAAATAATCAGTTGTGTGCCAGTCTCTTCATTAACAATTCTGAAAGGCTTAAGCAATGACTTCGCTGTGTATCTGCAAACAGCAGTGCTGGGCACACGTACAGGTAGTGTTTATTTTCCTACCTCAGAAGCATTATGAACATAAATAGAGCATGGAAATAAATTGACTGGTTGTGTCTCTTGTGCAGACCACATTGAACAAACTGGAAACTAAGTAAAGTTTCTCATTCAGTCTGTCAGAATCTTTCAGAAAAATCTAGAATTTGCTGCAATTGTTTTAAGTTAGCTGCCTCAGAATCTGACAGGAAGCACAATCAGATGCTCTTAAACATTCAGAGCTGTGTGCAAATAAGAGATCCTAAGAGTATATATATATATATATATATTTTTTTTTTTTTTAACATAAGTGTTAAGAAACTTCCAAGTACTTTTGCCTTCCAATTTTCTGTTAGAACAGAAAATTTATCACCCTAGGATCCATTACTTCTGAAGTGTTTTCCACAACATATTGTGATGCTTAAGAAGAGGTATATTTAATTGAGGAATTTGGCAGTAATTTCAATGAGGCAGTAGATAAAAAATTTGCCATGGTTCTATTGGAAGGAGAGCTCCCTTGAAGCAATGAGAGCAAATCACCATGGAAACTTTTTGCTAAGATGGTATGAAAGCGCAGCATGTACACTTACATCTCTCCCTCTGTAATAGGCATCATTTTGTGATACAGTCCGGAGTGACTGAGTAAAAGGGCTATTTGCACAGCAAGACACCAGGACTTTCCCAGAACAGTTGCAGGATTTTGTTGTGCTGCAGAGCTGGCCAGTTGACAGTACATCTTGTTACACATAGAAAAGTGTTAAGAGATAAGTGGACAAGTGATCTTACCCAAACAGTTTGGCAAAGTCAAGTTGATACACACACAGGAAAAGCAGATTTATGAACTGGCTTTAAATCAGTTTATCACCATGAGAAGCTAACTAGATGTTCTCATGTTGTCATAGAATGATCAGGTTTTGTAGTATCTTCTTACCTTGTTCACATAAACACCAGGTCTGGTACTGAGCAGGGGAGCAGCACCTCTCCAGGGTGACATTGTGCTTTTGGCTTTCACAGCACAAGTTTGTCTCAGACTCTGCACTGGGATCTGATTGTCCTTTGTATAGAGGCACATCTGTATTTACAAATATATCACATTAGGACCCAGATAAAGACATCTTGTTCTTCTGTGTTAAGGCCAAACCATGAGAGATCGCTCGCATCACTTTGTCTCCTCTGACCTCACAGAAGAGCTGTGCACAAAACCACAGGAGCACACAGGAAGAGATACATTGTCTTGAATCTGTTGACATAAACCAGAATATGTTCCTTATTCCCTACAGAATACTAAACAAGCATTCTGTTTTGAGGTTCATTGCGGTTTTGACATATTCTTGTCCTAGTTTTATATGTATCTGCCTACACTGTATGCCAAACAGTCTTCTCCTTTTGTAACTTTATTCCAACATAATTTCTGTTAGAGCCGAAATCATGATTTTTTTACTCAGTTGGTTGGTCATAAATGAATAACAAACTTTGTTAAAAAATTTTACCTGCTTTATCAAAAATTATACTGCAGAAGGAAGTTTGGAAACAGTGTAGATATAATGCTTTTGGCTATTGAAATGAAGTTGTTCTACTTTTATTATAAGTTCTAGGTAAGGCAAAAGGAATTTGTCGGGCATTTGTAACCAGCTACCTGTCCAGTAAGGGTGACACAGGAAAGTTGTGTGTCACCACTTCAGTGGTGTGAGGACTTTATGGCCAGAGTGAGATACATAAGTTCAATTCTGATCCTTCACTGAAGAGACTCAAAGGTTACAGCTCACAAAAGGTGCAAGGATTTACTTACTCTGGCCCTGGGAGTTTTGTACTTGCTGCAGCACTTCATCATAGCTCCTCCATGAGCACTGCTGCCCTATACAGCTTGCCTTGGGGCCTGGTGGACAAGTAACTCCCAGGGGGGTGAAGGTTTCAGTTCCTCCAGGAGCTATCTCGATGCAGCTCAGGAAAGGGATTATGTGGAGTAGGAAAGGAATTTAATTCAGGGATCTCATTTTTGGGGACAAATATGCAGAGCAGTCAACAGGACCTGCTGCCTCTCTTGGGGTCATACTTTAACAGGAATGGTCACTGCACCCTCTCTTTCCACTCGGGATCATAACTGGAAAGGATTGGTGTGAGCCAAGTGCAAAGGTTTCTGACCTACCACTGCTTGTTTCCCGCTTGCATCCAGGTAGCTCATTAGTCAGCCTAAAGGGCTTTTCAGCCTGAATCAGCCTTTCAAAAAGCACCAAGAGCTGCTGAACCTAAAGCCACAAACAGGCTTTTGATCTGGATGTTTGTTTTCCTTTAAATGGATCTGAATCTGAGATGTAACCCACATTCTCCAGAGAGAAAGAAAAATGTGACAGTAAGGTTCTTGCTTGTTGTTTTGCTTCAGTGCCCTCCTTCCACTCCAAAGTCAAGAGGCTTAGAGAGCTAATGCACAGGTATCAAAAAGCTGAACCATGACTTCAAAACAGTAGGAGTGGTTTACAACATGTGTGATATTCAGTGCAATTAGGAGCTGAAGCACCCATTAGCAATCAGAAAATGGACAAATTAGTTTGTACCTACCTACACAAGCTAAAAATGTTACCATTTAAATACTACTATTTAATGTTTTGGGGTTTTTTTCCCCACCCCTATTCTTAGGGTTGACATTCTCCCACTCTTCTCCTTACTCTGGGATTGCAAATTTGTTCTTAGAGGTCCAGTACTATCCTCTCTCAACAAGACACATCTGATGCCTGTTTAGTCAGGGATGAAAATCCAATGCTTTTAGCCCAAATCATCTCAGACAAAAGCAACAGCATCTGGCTTCCAGTTCATTCTTGATCTTGATCATCAGTGATGGCAGTCAGACTTCTACTTTTTTTCCTCTCACAGAGATTATTCAGTGTCTTTTTCCTATGTCCTCCCACTCATGTTTAAATATTTGTTGTCTTCATCTAAGAAGCAACAATTTCTAAAGAATAGCAGAATTTTTACAGCTGAGATATTTCATGCAGCTTGATCCACAGGGCATTAATTGTTTCTGGTTTCCAGATGAAACACTGTGAATTTTAAAACACCACACATAATGTGAGAGTTCCCAGCAAATTGTTCATTATAGGTTCACTTGCTATTAATGCTCCTGTACTTTTTCAAGTGATTTGACCTTCTCCTGCTGGTTGGGCTAATGAACAAGTCTCATGGCAAGTACTTTGTCTTGGCATGGTCAGTTCCCTTCTGACTGTATTTGGATTGGGAATTCTCAGGTACAGGAGATTTCTCATGGTCAAAACCACATGATCTAAAGCAGCTGAGAAGTGGCACAATGACAGAAACAGAAGAAGGAATCTTTACGTTTGTGAAACTTTTGACTGCCATGGTAAACATACTTTCAGGATAAGTTTTCATCAAGGCATGTAAATTAACGCTGGGAATTACTTCCTTGTGAGTAAGACCAGCCAGGAATACTTCCACACCAGCCAAGCTCCTTTTGAAATCAGGTTTGCAGTATCTCAGTTCTCTAACAAAAATAAGCTGAGTTCCTGCTCATAGTTTTCTGAATATCTAATTCAGCAGGTGGGTGACTGCCACTTTCTTTCCGGAATATTCACCTTTCTTCCCCCTGCCCCAGTAATTACACTTCACAGAACTGGAATGTTCCTTCTGTAAGAATTAAGTTAATGTTGAATTTTAGGGTTTTTTACAAATCTAAACAATCCTATGATCTGTCCCTCCTTATTGCCAAAACTGTGTTATTCCCTGCCCATGTTCTACTCAGTGTGCCATGAGATTTTTCAGATCTGCAAAGCTGTGTTTGTTCTGCAGGTGACACATACAAGCAATTCTTAAATTCCTGCATGCATTGTCTCAAATCTCCTGCAGTAGAAACCACAGATGTTGCAGTTTTTATTACTTTGCCCAAGCCCACTAAAAGGCTAAAATGCATGTTCTCATTTGCTGTGATTGTTACAGGTTCTTTTAAAATAATTCTTTCTTTTATGACTGTCCACTAAAGGAAAGAGGAAAAAACAAAACCACAAAAACCCCAAACATCAAAAATACAAAGATAGCCATTGAAACCACTTTCAATAGCTTTCTCTAAAATGTTACATGTAGTTATATGAATGATATTACAAGAAGTAACCTTAAAATGGTCACATATTATCACAAAAGGAAAAAGGAAAACATATTTAAGTTTCATGATTTAAGGGGGGGGGTGCAAAAGGACAAGAGAAAAGCCCAGCAGACAGAGGTGAGTACTGAACTGAATGTTTGAGGGACAGACAGGCTCACTGAATGTTTGGGGGACAGACAGGCTGACTGAATGTCTGAGGGACAGAATGACTGAATATTTGAGGGACAGAAAGGCTGATTGAATGTTTGGGGGACAGACAGGCTCACTGAATGTTTGGGGGACAGACAGGCTGACTGAATGTCTGAGGGACAGAATGACTGAATATTTGAGGGACAGAAAGGCTGATTGAATGTTTGGGGGACAGACAGGCTGACTGAATGTTTGGGGACAGACAGGCTGACTGAATGTTTGGGGGACAGAAAAGCTGACTGAATATCTGAGGGATAGAAAGGCTGATTGAATATTTGGGGGACAGACAGGCTGACTGAATGTTTGGGGACAGACAGGCTGACTGAATGTTTGGGGACAGACAGGCTCACTGAATGAGGGACAGAAAGGCTGACTGAATGTTTGGGGACAGAAAGGCTGACTGAATATCTGGGGGACAGACAGGCTCACTGAATGTTTGGGGACAGACAGGCTGACTGAATGTTTGGGGGACAGAAAGGCTGACTGAATGTCTGAGGGACAGAATGACTGAATGTCTGAGGGACAGACAGGCTGACTGGGGGGACAGACAGGCTCACTGAATGTCTGAGGGACAGACAGGCTGACTGAGGGAGACAGGAGCTGTCTGAAGGCAGGAAGGAGGCAGGGTGTCAGTAGATGGCACTCGGGCTGCAGCACAGCCCCGCAGCTTGCACCGTTCCCTCACAGATCCCAGCGAACACACAAAACATTCGGGAACTGGAAGGCTTCAAGGTGTCCGAGGCCCTGTGCCTGTTGAGGTGGCCGGGCCATGGAGCTGCAGGAGGCGTCAGGTCCAGGATCTGCTCATGACAAAGGGAGATCACTTTTTTCACTTCAGCTTAGACATCTTTCCCTGCCTGGCCTCACCCTGTAACCACCCCGAAGCTGTGAGGGAAATAAGGGATTCCCTTATTCCCTTATTTCCCTTCAAACGGATCCAGATCCGTTTTAAGCAAGGGTATAATCAGAGCAGGCTGCAGAAGGCAGAACTGTCACCTCTCAACAAGAGCTTAGGAAAAAATCGCAAGGCAATGCAAGTCTCTGTTCCTGAACTTTGTTTCTAAAATTAGGGGCTCCCCCCAGTCGAACTCTCCCATTCACAAAAGCCAGTGGTGCCCCATTCTGACCAAGTGCCTGGAATTGTAACCACTAAAAGTAGAGGTGGGTACTCTTCTTCACAGGCAGCTGTGCTGCATCCATAAATCACTGTGTGCAGGTACTGGTAATTTTGCCTAAACTTTGTTCCCTCCTCACCGCCTGCAGAATCCCTTAAGAAATGTAACAAACAAATCATTAGAACGAACCTACTTAGTACCTTCTAAAACATATGTACTGTTTCCATAAGTAAGCATTAAAACCACTGTAACTGAGCCATTAATCTTTAATAAAACTTCTGTAAAAAAAAGAAAAATCTGTTCCCTGGCAAGGAATATTACAGCTGCTCACAGCTACTAAGACTGAACATTTCCTTTTCCAGTGCAGAAGCTGTTGGCATTACTGGGCTGAACCCCAAATGTCTTCGAAGTTGGATCAACAAGGTTGATGAATATTCAGGCACTAAGGAATTTGGGCAGATATCCCAGAAGTGGCAAGACCCAGTGCTGAATCTAAAGCTCTCCCAGCTTTTTGTGTTGGAAACACAACTATTCAGATGGCTTTACGCCCTAATGAGAGCATTGAAGACTATGAAACAAATAAACAACTAAAATCATTCTCTGTTGATTAAAATAAAGTATTTTAGCTTTTTTTCCTTCTTATGGAGCCAGTAACAGTGCTGCCCCTCACAGAACTGCACACACTATTGATCAGCAGCTGCTGCAAATCCATCCCTTTGGATGAGAACTGTTGCTTTGCTCTTCCCCCTTGTGAGCCATAATGCATGGGGACAAAGCTGGCCAGGGGTTGTTTTCTGAAGGGCTCAGGTCACAGACAGCATTTGTTCTCTCTGCCACAGCTCAGCATGGAGCTGGGAAAGCAGGTATGACAGCCACAGATCCATGGAGTGTGGGAGGGAAGAAGAGGAGGGGCATGTGGAAGCCGAGCTGCTGCTGCTCTGCCGCTGCTCCAAGCTCCCAGGGCAGCCTCATCCTCTGGTCTCCTGGCACGGACTTTTTCTCTGCCACACCAACACCAACTGACAAACCTGGCTGTCACCTCTTGGATGACACAAATTCCCCAACTCCTTTTTTTGCCAGTCCCTGGAATAATCTGCACCAGAGACAGAGAGAACTCGGAAGAATCATCTGAAGAAAATTACTTCTCAAAGGAAAGACACAGCATTGGAAAAGGCAAAAGCTCACCTCTGGCCACCCCCAACAAACAGACCTGTCAGCAGTCAGGGCTGCAGTGACTGTTCCTTGCCTGGCTCCATGGAGGAGCCGGAAAACAACTTTGTGCTTTCCCTTGGAGCCAACACCAGCAAGTGCAACCTTGAGACCAGCCAAACGGAGGCCCCAACATGCTGGGCAGGAGCAACCAGGGGCGGCCCAGAGGTGGTGATTGTACCGGTGCTTTTTGGGTTGATTTTTCTGCTGGGAATGGTGGGAAACTCGTTGGTGTTGGTTGTTTTGGGGCGTCTCCGGCCTGGGGGGCGCCCATCGCGCAGTGCCACCAACATCTTCATCCTGAACTTAAGCATTGCAGACTTCTCCTTTCTGCTCTTCTGCGTTCCCTTCCAGGCCACCATCTACTCCCTGCCAGAGTGGATCTTTGGTGCCTTTTTTTGCAAGTGGGTTCACTACCTGGCCATGGCAACAATGCTGGTCAGCATCTTCACTCTGGTGGCCATGTCTGTGGACAGGTATATTGCTGTGGTCCATGCCAAACGCTCACCCTGCATCCGCAGCAAGCGCAACGCTGCCCTCGGCGTGGCTGTCATCTGGCTGCTGTCTCTCCTCATTGCCATCCCCGTGGCCCAGCACCAGGCCCTCATGAGTGGCCATCAGCAGGCACCCAACAGCTCCTTCTGCTGGGAGCACTGGGCAAACGGTTCCACAGCCAAGCAGATGTACAAGATTACCATCCTGCTGGTGGGATACCTCCTGCCCCTGCTGCTCATCACCTGCTGCTATGCCAAGGTGGGTGCCAGGGATGGGAATAATGTTTAAATGGAAGGAAAGATCCCAGAATCTTGGTGGCTTGTGTGTGTACACAGCCAAATAACTGATCCAACCATTTCCATATCCTCTCCTGGTACAGAATACTTTTTTTGAGGCTGGGGGAGGGAAGGAAAACAGAGAATGAAATTACACCAGCTCACAAAAAGGATTACAACTACCAAGATGACACCCAGACTGATACCCAAATCCCCTAAAGATTCTTGCTGTTTTTCATAGTTTTCATTTTGTTCTTTCTAAATAACAAATGTTTGCTACTGGCAAGAGGAAAAACCTATGGAGGGATAAACATTTCCAAGTTATTGAAACCTGTAATCAGGTTTCAAAAGCTAGATCTAGATGTTGTTAATTGAGAATTGCCTAGAGTTCTTCAACACTCCTTATGACCCTCCCTCTGGAGGGTGACCCACTCCTACCACAGCATTTGTTTGTGCTGCCTTCAGGAGTGGCAGGACAGTCCCACCAGGGTACAGGACTGGCAGCCTGCTCTCTGCCCATGTGTATCATCAGCCTAGGGAAATAATGGAGACAATCTGAGGCTCAATATAAAATTCAAAGTCCATCTGAAAACTCCTGTGGACTTCAGCATAACGCCAGCTGAGCTCTTAATATATGCTGAACTACTGAAAGTTTAGCAGGTTTAATGCTCTGTCCAAACCTTGTTTCTTGAAAGTAGAGAGCTTAGAATTAGAAGTCTGAAAGCATCAAATTCATCTTTGAGGTCATATTAATACAATTATTTTAAATTTTTGGTGCTTGTATGAGGAGTTCAAGAATTAATATACAAATTTCAATTTCCCATTGAATATATTGCTCTTTTTTTCCCTCCAAGGTTTTATACCATCTCCATACAAAAGTAAAGAACATTTCCAAGAAGTCAGAGAGATCAAAGAGGAAGGTAAATATCTTTGGTTTAATCTGTACATTGATTATAATACAATAGATATACCAGGTTGATAAAGTAATCAGCCTGGTCTGTGCTGATTCCAGTTAATTTAGAGCTGTTACAGTTTCTGCTAGTCCTTTTTGCCTATGAATCCTAACCAGATTTAACTGTAGATTATATGTAGTTCTACCAGTTCATTGCATTCTCTAGCATACACTCAGTTTTGTTTGCAATATACTTATGAGGACAAATTCATAATTGGTCTTGCACCTATACTGTCTGTAAGGATAGAACTCAACTGGTATTTGCAATATTATCTCATAACACAACAACTGTAGAAGTTATAATACACCACAAACAATATTTACTTATATGGGTGTTACTTTCCCCTCAGAGTGTTTTTGAACATGTTTTCTGTGTTCATCTAACTTCAAGAAGGTTCTGATAAACATTCTTTTAACCACCTTTTCTAAGGCAACACCTTATGCAGCAATGAGCTGCTGTGTATTGCCTGCTGCAGGAGCACCACCAGACCTAGATGGAACAGACTCTGTTGAAGAACACTGTGTCTTATTTTTCCCACTGACTTTTTGATGAATGCTGATGCTGCTGCAGATAAACTGTGAATTAAAATGTCAGAACCAAGAGTCTAATTTCTGGATCAATAGTGCCGACTACAAACAGAAAGCAGGGTCAGAGTTTTGTGTGTTTAACAGCTACCATGAGAAAAGGCAACCAAGATGTGTTGACAATTTTAACAATGTAAAATGCAGCAAATAAAGTACACTGTCATTCCACATAGAATCATTCCACAATTTCACAAGTTTGAAAAGTTGCTTTAGGTCTCAAAAATCACCAACAAAACCCTAAACTGGTTAGTTTAAATTTCTCTCCTGAATTTTCTTACCTATGTATGAATGACACACTACATATTTTGTTGCTAATTTTTAAGAGAATGCTACCAACAGTTGAAAATTACTACTGTTACTTTTCTGGAAAGAAGTTAAGAATTTCATTTATGACACTTTTTCAAAGGTACACACTAGTGTTGTTTTCAGATTTGCTCTGTGGAGTTGGATGAAAAAACTGCTCTACAGTTTCTTCAGCCTTGAGTTTTGTTATTAGATATTGCCAAGAGGATCAACTTCAAAAAACACCTTTGATTTTACCTGTTCAAACAAGTTAGTGGTACAGCACTTCTTCCTCCCTCCCCCCCCTTAAGTATTTCCCTGGCCAACAGAAATTCTTGTTCCATGTGGCACAGTTAGGCCTAGTTAAATAGGTGATCCTTTCAGATAAAAGAAAAAGCAAATACATTCCTTTACACACACACATCATCCTTCACAATATGTCTTCTTCCAGCACTGTCTGTGTAGAAATTGTCCTTCTAGCCTTCCTGCATGCCAAACATCTTCTTTACTGTACTTACTTCAAGTACTTTGTTGCAAACACTACTCAAGATTTCTTAGGAAGACTTCCTTGGGTTGGTTGCAGACACACTCAATTCCTGTATATGCTTTCAAAGCACGCTTGAAACACAAGAGTGACAGTCAGTATTTTAAAGTACATCTCCTTAAGAACACTTCACATTAGAGCCTAATGAGAAACTCATAGGTGCCTGTCAGTTCTGTTAATTTAGCTCCCTTTGTAAGCACTTAGTTGGTCCATTTGTGAAAGTAGTTGTGCTTGGGTTTAATTCATGGACTTCATCAGGGATTAAGTGAACAACTTTTGCTTATTTAACTGAAAGATGTTTGACAAATTAATCTTGATCCACATTTGGAAGATTAATTTAGTATATACAGAACAGTGAGTTTGTTCTGAAATATGTGTGCCTTCTGTGGCTAAACCCTGATTGCCTTGAGCTATGACAGAAAGTGTAGCACAACAGCCAAGTCTTCCCACATGAGGTGATAAAATTGTCTGAGTCACATCTGTTAATTCACAGCGTGTCTTCACCAAACTGATATGGAAAACAAGGTGTCATATTCACAAAAAAAAAAAGATAGTCTGAAATTATGACCATGCAGCTCCTGTTTCATTCCTATAATTTCAAGAAAACAGGGCATTTGAGCTACTATCCTCTTCTACGCCCAAGAAAATGGGGTTTGGGTTTGCTCTTTTTGGGTTTTTCCCTTTGGGTTTGGTTTGGGTTTTTTCTGTTTGGTTTGTGGGTTTGGTGTTGTTTTGTTTTTAAACAGTTAAATAGCAAATTTTGCAAACAGCTTTTTGTTCAAGTCTCCCAATGCTTATCTGGGCTCCATACATGAGTAAAGGTCTCAAAAGAATCAAATTGCAGACTCAGAGTCCTTGTTGAACAAGATTTTCCAGTGAAACAGTTGCCAACATTACCACTGCAAACAGTTTGCTCTGTCACTCAGCATTTCAGAAGCTATAAGAACACCACTCAAGATTGAACAATTCAAGATAAAACATAGTTAAGAAAGAAAGCAAATGCCATAGAACTCAGGGAATGGTCTTGCCATAAGCAGCATTTCACATGCTGACTGGAAACACATGGCTACTATTCTCCTTTATAGGCTGCTTTTGAAAAATAGTATTACCAGGTAAGATTTTTTTAAATGTCAAGGCTTATTTCTGGATCTTTAGCTTTCATTGACCTTGCTGGAGTCTTGGTGTAATATCAGTCCTTCCACTCCCAGATCCTATAACACTGATAACAGGCAGAAGAGACATCATTCTTACTCACATAGTTTGAGCCATAGAACACAGAAATGCAGTAAGAAGCATTACTGGGACAAATCCAAATAAAAGCCACCTGAAAGGTCATAGAGGAGCTGGTGTTTTATCTGCTATTAGTACATCCTGGAAATCTGGAAAGAATATGTGAACCTCAATACGACAAACATTTACAGAACAAGTGGGACACTGCTGGATCCAGACCTAAAGTGATTTCTCAAGAGATGACGATGGCTCGGCCAAATGAACAGTCCCAGTGCTGTGCAAGTGCATGCATGACTTTCCTAGCTGCATTGCTGTAGCAAAGAAAGTAAAATAATCCTGGATTTAACTGACTCCAGTTATGTGAATCACATTACTGGAGCCCAGGTACTTGATACTGTCACTCAACCTCCCCCTTTAAAGATCATGCTGTATCACTAATTTGTATCTATGCCTTTAAAATGAAAAAAAAAAAAAAAAACCAACCCCTTTTTTTTAAATAAATCAAACCCATAGAAACAGGAAACAAAGCATAATGAACTACAGTATTAGGAATTCATTTTTCCAAGATATCTCTTGCTTGATTCTCTACCCCTTTCTGCCTTTTTGTGACACAGCGTGGTTCCCAGTGCCTGCTCCCTCCAGCTGCAGCTGTGCTCCCTTCCCTCCCTGGTGTATGCTGCCTGCTCCCAGCAGAGCAGCACCTGCTGCCCAGGGCCCCGCAGAGCTGCACCAGCAGAGAAGTGTGTGATAGCTCTGTCTGTTGTCACAGTATGGAAACAAAACCCAGTTCAAAGTTAAATCAGTGGTAGGGGTTTGGCTTTCCACACAGTTAAGAGGAACTCTGACACATACACCTACAGATACAGAACCATATGGCAGTTCCCACTGCTATATGAAGTATCTTCTCTAAATAAAATCTCCAACACCAGGATTCACTTCAGCAGGATCTGAAGACCCAGCTGTTGTCTCCCAGACCAAGTGCCACAAAATCTAGCTGGGGTTTCAGCATGGATTTTATTCCCTGCACAATGTTTGCGAAGTCACTTTTCCCTTCTCTTCCATTACTGGTGATCTTTCTGTCATTGTCCCATTTGCCACAACACTGTACTCAAAGTCTGTAATTTGAAGATATGTAGGGGCTAAAAGGACAGTTTAAGAGGGCCCTGGTTTTTAGAATAAACTACTAGAATAAAGTGGCAATGTGGGCAATGTTTAGACCCACTATTGTAAAGTCAGTTACAACCAGATTTTGTTTGAATGGGTCCAGTTTATGAATAATCCAGAGAGCTCTGACAGCTGTCACCTTCTCCAAGTCAATGTTCAAACATCTGCTGAAAAGAACAAGTTTGTCTTTAGCAGAATCCTACAAATGGCATACAGGCTCATATCACAAAAAAGGATAGAAGGAAAAGAAAAGAACAACCAAAAGCTTTTGTGCTTGGATCATGATCTTTAAGCTTTTAAGTTACACAATGGCTATGTTCAAACTACAGCAACTTTTCCAATTTATGCACACATGAAACTTAGCAAAAATTTCCCTTGCACAGTTTGCTGCATCCTGACTTCATATTCCATTATCAAAAGAATTTGACCCTTAATTCAGATTCCCACTTCAAAATTTTTATAGAACTTTACCATCTACATGTCAAATTTTGGACATGCTCAGCTTAAAGTGCTTTTCTATTTATATGTATCATCTGTGCATTAGAGCAAGGAAGATGTTTAGAACTTTTTGCATACCTAGGCTGAAATTCTGCATGATGAACTAAGACTGTGCCTGCAGAAAAGACACATGACTGGCTGTTTCCCCATTTAATGAAATACTAGCTGTACAAGTTTGCCAGCCTTGAAAATCAGATGGTGTGATGCTGCAGGATTCTCCCTTGAAGATTTAGATAATCGTTTTTTGAGGCCACCAGCAAAACCACATGCTAAGAAATTCTGTGCACTCCACTATCACAATTAAGTATATTTCAGCTCTGCTACCTCTTTTCTGAACTATGCAGAGTACAGCAAGTCTGTAATTTGGCTCCAAAGAAAGTTAACAATTCCCTGTCTGACAGTGTTGCAAAATGTTTCATAAGAGCCCAGCCCCAGGAACTCTGATCGTACATCTGCCTTAAATAAGATGATTTAATGACGGAAATTAATGCACACTAAGGTCTAGCATGGCCCTGTGGTGTTTTACTGGCCTCTGGAGCACACCAGGGTTCCTCAGTGTTTACTCAGTTCTGTCTTGTGCATCTTTTAAAGAACAAATAACAAGTCTTGCAAACTGAACAATCTCAAATGCTTTTTCAAGTTTAAGAACATGTCTGGGGATGTGAATTTCGCAGCTATTTTGCAAGCTCCCTTGAAAGGATAGTAGGAGTTGTGGGACCTTGAGGCCAAATGCTTCAATTAATAGACCAAATGAGCCACTTAAAGATAACAAATTAGTACTATGCTTCTGTATTGGTTAGCTACAATAGAAAGGTGAGCTGTGCTCACCTGGTGGGTAAGCAAATCAGCTGGTCATTGTTCCCAGAGCTAAGGAAACACAGAGATACACGGAGTTTATTTGGGACACTCTCTGGAGTGCTGCACTTTGAGGGTCATGCAGGAGCCTGAGATAAAATATACAGAATTCCTTCAAGGTAGATGGGTATTCTGAACATCTTGGCCAAGAGAGGCAGATAAGAGTTGCACTGTAACTGCTTTCCTGTACCTAAACTAATTATTTGGCTATTGTTCATGCAAATTGAAGGTTTTCATGTTTTAGTGATGTTCAAGGCCTTGGCATTTGAACAACAGTAAATACAGCAAAGGAACATGGAAGATCTTGGGATCAATTGAGCAAGACAATAGAATTCAGAAGTGAAATCCCGAACGTTGTTTGGTTAACAGGAGCCCAGGGCAGCAGGAATTAAGAGCATCATTACCAATTAGGGGATAATAGAAATATCACAATGCTCATAACACATTTGTGAATAGAAAGTGAATAAGTTTCAAGGGCACCAACAGAGGAAATTAGTGGCATAATCCCAGAATGAGAGATGTGCAGATGGGAAGTTGGAACAGTGCAAGCACGCTGCTGGGAAATGAAGAGTCTCTCTTAGCACATAAAGCAAGTAATCAAAATGAACTGATAACATCTGACAATATATTTACTTCAGTCCCTTCTCTTCTTCATGACATCCAACTACCATCTCTGGCTCCAAGAAAGAAGACAGAACAATGGAAAAGAATACTTTCAGTGTGGTTTTCAGATCACTGAAGAGTAGAATTAGACTCAAGTGTAATAAAAAAAAAAGACCAAAGGGCTATGAGAAGCACTTCAATAGTAATTAAAAGATGTGTATGATCTGAAGTAGAGCTGCTATCCAATATTTAAGTAACTTAAAAATAGGCATGTCATTTTCTGAACATTTTGCATTTATCACTAAGTTGTGGGCATGTTTCTGGAGATAAGATTGTGCTTGGGAGCTTTCTGTTAGAATTTTATGTGCAAAAAGGAAAAGAATGTTTGTAAATCCATCAGGGGAAGTCAGATTTGCCAAAAAAAGCAAACAAGAATGTGGCACCAGGAGTGAAGAAACTGGCAGTTTTCACTTGGCACATTGGCTCACAGATGGACTCTGAGCAAAGAGATGTTCTTGATTGGGTATCCCTGAATCTAAAGCCACAAAAATTGTCTTCCTCAGGGTTTGGTAAGTTCCTCCAGCAGTACAGTGATATATTGCACTAAGCCACATGTCTTTCCTGGGCACTGGCTCAGGGTGCCTGCAGTATCTAAAAACAAAAGCTCGAGTCACCAGAGAGGTCACTACATTTTTTCCAAGTCTTCACTACAGTAAATTACAATATGTAGTGACGTCTGTAACTCTGTAATGTTTATTATTACCATAATGAAGTCTGGGGCAGTAAAAATGTGCACCAATTGTCTCTCAAACTTTAAGGAAAAAAATATACAACTTAGAGATGAGCACAATAGGAGAAAAGACTTATCAGTAAATCACATAATCAGATATCAGACATCCTCCTAGAAAGCAGTAAGAAAAGAAGAGTCAATTATTATTTGCTGATAAGACAGTGTGGAAGAATAGGCACAGGCTTCTTTATGCTTCTTCATTTAGAATTATGGAAGAAAAAAGGAGGAAAAATAATCTCACCATATTCAGGAAACAGCCATTGTCTCACTAATGAAGCCTAGTTTGTCTGCAGACCAGTACTGTTTAATAAAAACTTGATTAAATGTTCTTGCCCATTTCTGTGTGGCTGAGGTACACAGTAGAAATGGATGGTCTGATCAGCTCTGTAAAATGATGTGCAGCTGGGCTCCCTCCAACTGGGACTAAATTAGGAAAGTGGCAAGCCCTCTACCCCTCTAGACTGTCCTGTCTACTCTATATTTTAACCTTGGGAATGTTTATTAATCTAACATTCAAGTATTTCTTCCTAAAACATGTAAATCCATGGAATACTTTAAGCATTTGACTCATTACAGGGCAATCTTAATTTTGCCCTTGACAAGACACCTGACAAGCTGAATCAACTTCATTAGAAACTAACCAAGGACAACAGCTCTCAACACAATTAAATGTTAAATCATCCTCCTGAATGATTTAACATAATAACCTCCCCCATAATGTTTTTTAAAACACATTTTCCAATGCTTTTTGAAGGATGGGGGAAGGCTAAGAGCAAGAAGTAGTTTGCCCAGGGCCAAGGGAAAAAATAATCAAAGGCAAAAACAGACAAATAAAGGCTGGAAAGAAAAAATAAGAGACATGGCTGACAAAAACAACAAAAGAATATGCAAGTCAATTCAACACAATCTGCACATGACAGAAATAAGGGGAGAGAAGAGGGGAATAACAGAAGTTTATCTAATTATCTGACAAACAAAAATATATCCTTGTCCTTGTTTGTCACCATGCTATTTGTTCACACACATTAAACACACTTACTTTGCCTGTACAAGAAATACACTGTAAGTTATTTCCTGGAGCTGCTTGAAAGACTTCTAGGAGTAGTAAGAGAGACTTAAGCGGTCAGTAGTGGCCATTGTACATGTCTATTATGGACCCAGCAAAATTTCAGAGTTGAACCAGAAGGTTTGCATTAAGTGGGAGCAGCTTGATCAACAGTAATGCAGAACAGTAATGTGCAAACTATCACAGCTCATGGAAGAAGCTCAAAGTACACAAACTATTTGGATCAGTCCTCCACACTGGTCACAGTCTACAGTAACAGTAGTTTAAGCTACAGCAAAAGTATCACATTAAAAGCCATGTTTCAGTTTCCTCTGTCTTACCTGTATGTTCCCTAACTTGAAAAGGCAGACACAAGTTCCATTTCCAAAACCTGTTTCTTGAGTCATGAATTATGTACATTAGTGCTCTAGTATTGTCTGTGTTTTCCATCTGCAAAATCCCAAAAAGCTGGACCCCAGAAACCCAGAAACAGCTCTGTGCTATTACATAGCAGCTGCAAACCCATTGTGTAATACTCAGCCTACGTTAGATGCATTTGTTATTCACAATAAAAGGGGGGAAAGCTAGGTATATAAGCCTTATTCAAAAGAATATTTCAGTGCTTGTAGCCCCCTAATTTAAGCAGATGGATGCTATGAAAGGTTGCCTGGGTAACAAGCCTAAGCTACTTAACATTGCTAGAGGGTAAAGAAGTAGCACCATTATTGCTGGTGAAAGCTAATGATGGGACCTGTTTATTAATCATTTCTTTGGTACCCATCATACCACAGTGGGTGAGCTAGACCCACAAGACCACTAGGTCTGTGTCTTTCAGTCTCATCAACTTCTAATCATTCCAGTCTATTTTTAAGGGCATCATCTGGCTCCTAGCATGGTTGGTTTGAGGATGCTTGGCAGGGTAGTTTGCTCATTCTCAAAAGAATATCTTTGTTAGCTCAGCTGTGAGACAGCATTCTGGGAGGTGAAACAAGGAAGAACCTGGAGCATGCCAGGTACACAATGAACCTAAAGGTTATTGCCTTTCAAAGCTAATAGAACCTTATTTGAGAGACCTATTTGATAGAAATCCCTTTTTTTTTACTTGTATTTTAGTCTTGATCTAATGCAATAACCTCTTCCTTAGGTTAATGGGTTTAACTAAATGTAGCTATGATAACCACTGACTAAATGAGTTTCTGTTCACTAGAAAATGATCCCTTTTCTAGGAAAGCAACTTTACACTATTCAGTTGAAATCATGCAAGGGAAGTATTGACAGAAACATTCACCTAGACTAGTAAGGCTGTAAATCTTGAGCTGAAATGAAACCTGAATTTTAACTTTTCTCTACTGCTTTTCTGCTACTTGTACAACAATTCTCCTTAGGGGAAGGATATCATCTGCATGTTTGCAAGTTGTTACATTTATTAAAATGACAAAATGCAAATGAGAAACACTAAATACCAAAGTTAAAAAGCAGACATGTGTCTTGGTTTTGAAAGAAGACAGGTATCTGCTAAAGAGAGGCAGGGCCTCTCTTGGGATGGATAATTCAAATCCCCTTCCCTCAAATTATTATAATTTAGAAAAAAAAAATTAAAACGGCTCTCAGGCAGATATATGGGGATAGGAATAACAGTTCTTTACTAATAGGTATAACAAGGCAAACAAACAACGACAACTACAGCAATTAATAGCGAAAACAGAACCAGGGACCTTGACGGGGCTTGGTCCCACAAAACCCAGGGCAGTCTGGTCTCTGGGGACTCCAAAAAAAAAAGGTACCAAGCTGGAACGGTGGGGTATCCCGGGTTGGTGGATCGGAAGAAGTTCGGTGCTCCGTCGGTGGTCACTGGGGGACAGGGGTGTTTGGCTGGGAGGGCAGTGCGGGCCTGTGGTGCAGAGCAGCTCTAAAACAGCGCCGAGGCAGTGGGACAGGGCTGAGCCAGCTCCAGCAGGGCAGCAAAGGAGGAATCAGGATCTTCCTGGACACACGAGCAGATGATGGTAGCTCCCTTCAGGATCAAATCCCGGTGGTGCCAGTGAGAAACCCACGCAGCAACGGCAGCCCCCTCTTCTCCCGATGCAGACCACACCAAAAGTGAAGCTGCCTTCCAGCACCGTCTTTCTCCCCCCCTCGAGAGAAACTCGCAGAGACAAAGGGTGTAGCCAAATACCAGGGTCCATCTTTTTGTCTCAGCTGAGCACTGATAAGTACCAGCAATTAGCTGCCAAGCAACCCTTGGGAAAAAAATTCTATAGGTGAAAAAGAAAAGAAACCTAACCCCCAACAACATGTTAAAGTGCAGAGAACCAAGTGGGGCAAGAGGAAGGAAGTCACCAGCTGTGCATCTGCTACAGAATCCCAAAACTGAGGGATTAAATACAGAAAAAATTGCTCACCTTGCATTACCATTTGTATTTTTGAAAATTCATGATGTCAGGTGGAATTAGCTCTACAAAAACATCAGGAAAGGATCTTAGGGCCCCCAAGTCAGTAATCTCTGAGCCTTGCTAGGCATTCACTGAGGGCTCTGGAAGTAGAATGTGAGAGAAAAGCAACACTACCAGCTTTCTGAAACTTGAAAAATGCAGTCCTGCTCCCACAGGTCTCAAAGTCTTACAGAAAGAAAGTTGAAGTGAGTTACAGCTTAATTTTATTTACTGTCACTGTTAACTTTCATTTTGTATGATTTCAAAGAACACTGTTCTCAGGAAAATTTTACCTCAGGTCAAGCTTTGGGACTTACAAATGACAGACTGTGCCAGAGGCTGGCCAGGTAACTGGGGAGCAAGCACAGCAGGGGCACACCTGTAACCCAGGCAGCACAGGGATCTCACAGGCGCAGGGAGCCTCCCTCAGGTCATCACCCAGCTAGGAATATGTCTAACCAATGAGCACTGTGTATTTTAAAAAAAATCCTCTCTGCATTGGTTTTCTGGCTTTTTCCTGTAATAGGGAAGATACTGGAAAAACCTTTCTCCTCAGGCCAGCCTATTACTCCTCTCAGTGGTGTGCTTACTTGCAAGCAGTTTTCCCCTGCAGTTATTTTCAATAGCCATAATATTCCTCACCCTCCAAATTTTAGGGAATATTATTTCCATTCTTCCTTGTAACACAGTTAGCATTGTTGCAGCCTTTGAACTCTTCGAAGTTTTACAGGCAGTACCTAAACTGTCTATAATTATTTGCTTGAGCCAAAACCAGTCAATCCAAGTTTACCAGGGTTTTTAATATCCTTTTTCATTTTGTCATAATTTGCCCACTGGCAGGTGTTAGTGTTTCCTTCACTACTGACAGAGGAAAGCAAACTCACTCATTCCACACACTCGCTTGATCACTGTGACCATTTAATACACAATCCTCTCTTTTCCAGACAGCACAGACAGTGCTTCTCGTGGTTGCTGTGTTCCTGCTCTCCTGGCTGCCACACCACATCATCACCATGTGGGCAGAGTTTGGGCACTTTCCCCTGAACAACATCTCCTTCACCTTCCGCATCATCTCTCACTGCTTGGCCTATGGGAACTCTTGCATCAACCCCATCCTTTACGCTTTCCTCTCGGAGAATTTCCGCAAGGCCTGCCGCCAAGTCTTCACCTGCAAGCTCCTCCTGCGGCCGGTTCCCGCTGAGAAACTGGCCAGAGTGCGCATGGAGAACTTCTCCACCACACACTCCACCACGAACCTGTAAGCTGGGATCACAAATCTGTTTCAGGAGGAAGAGGAGGCAAGAGGGTTCTGTCTAGGGAGAACATGCATACAAGCACATCCCAGGGAGTGGTGGAGTCTGCAAAAGTGGGGACTTTGCCAGGTTACTGGGGCGGTAGGAGACATATTTCCCTCTCACTGTGATGGTGTGTGACAGAGCCTGTCCTAGGGTACCCTGCTAGACATTGGGCTGTGTGCAACAGAATTATCTGAATGCCCATAAGAGAGAGCCCAAATGAAGTTGTAGTTATGACCATAAGATCTAAAATAGGATTTACACAGAAGGTAGAATATGTACAGGCAAGAAAACAGCAGTTAATTATGTCTGTAGACATGGAGATGTGAATAATGAGTGATGCGACATTCAGAAAGCAGTTTGGGAGAAGTCAAAGGAAGCCAAAGTCTTTCCATGTCTTTGTTTCTTCAACAAATTTGACCACGTGTGAGCTATATACACATTTAGCTCACTACCAGTGGTAGGGTCTCTAAATCCCCTCGAAGGCTTTGCTGTAGCATTTACCTATTGGGCAATTACACCTTTCACATGATGTGTCAGTGGTGTGGCTGCCTGCATCTGGTGGCTCTGTATCAACTTATACATCCCAGGGTTTGAGTGTCTGTGTGCTCCTGCATGTAATTACTGCTGTTAATCACTAGCTCCAGCAACTGTCTCTTGGTGAGCAACAATAAGAAAGTGGTATTTTCAATATATGCTTTAAAAACTGTGATTTTGTTTGAAAGTACTGTCTGCAAAAGGTTTTGTTGGTAAATACAGTGTTCTCTTGAGTCTATCCACCCAAGGCTTTTTATTAGCCACTTTAGTATATAAATGCCTAAAATCTGTGGTGAGGGTTTTTTTGATGAACTGTTGTGATCAACAGTGCTCTAGCAAACAGGTAAGGGCATTTGTAACAAGTTCAAGGTTACCTCTTGTAACCTTATATAAAGTGCATATTACTTCAAAAGTAGGAAGCAAATGGCTGAAAGAATTTCATTTTTCACTGTGTTGTCTAATTTAGTATTTCTGTGTGCTGCAATCCACTCTGACCTGTTCATAGACTGTAAAAACGTGAGTTACAGAAGTTAAACTACAAATTATTTGTGTTCATGCAATGAATGGCTTTACAGTCTCCAAGTGGATCACTTGCACGATATTTCTAAAAATTGGGAGCTATTGTATTAACTACTTTTACTGCAGTTTGTAACTTCCTTTAAGAGCTCCTAAAGTATGCAATATAAACAGAGCACATGTACAATAAGATAAAGTCATTGCCTGATCCCTGGGTGACTATCTGTGCAAGTTTAACTTTTACTCTCAGTATACTAAGAGTAGATCCAGTGAATTGTTTCCTTAGGAACTAGATTTACATCCCATGTTGTGATCTTCTCATTTAACATAATGTAGAAATCTACTATTTCTACATTCAGAGTGATTGCACAGCCTAAAGTGGATAGCATGGGAAAAATAGCCACTAAAAGAAAAGGTTGTGGCAAATCACTGCAACAGAAGTCAGAGCCAAAATTCTTATTTGTGTGATTATTCACCATGGATACAAACCAGCAGCTAGATATGAAATAACCTCAGCCTCACTTCAACTCTCATGGTTTGAAGCAAAATAGGACAAAGGTACAACATTCAAAAGAAATCCCACACTCACTCTGTTAACATGAGAGTCACTAGCACCTGTGAGTCAACACACTCTTTCATTTAACAAAAGACATGTTTCAGTGTGTTGGGGTTTTTTTATTTTTTCAGTCAGTTCAGAAACTGGATGTATCACTATAGTATGCAGAAAAAAATCTGCAGGAAACATTTAGGGGTTTCTAATTTTTATTTAATATAACATGAAGGAGCAAGTTCCCATTTCTCAGTGAAAGGTAACATAAATTAACAAATTAAGGCCTTGAAAGAGCCTCAAGCATTATTGTGTCTCCTCATTCCCACTGTACTTTACAGGTACCTGGTCTAGAATTCTCTGAATAAACTGCTACATCGCAAGAAAATCAAGTATCCTTTGTGTCTGTAACTGGTCAGGTTTCTTCTCCTGCCACAGTAGCAATTTTTAAGTTTTAATAACAAATGTTAGCTGATGGTGGTGGGCAGTAGTGAAATGAGATAGAAATGTATATCATATAGGCATACTTTCATTAGGATTTGAATTTAAACTATGTCTCAAAATAACTAAACCAAATCAACTGATGAAGTTATTTTTTGATATTCTCCAAAAGCATTCTGTTACTCATTTACTAGTTTCCTTTGGGAAAATCGTATGTTGTGATGGCAGTCCAAATGAACACTGCAGCTTCCAGAACAGTGCACAAAGTTAACCTGATCACCTGGTTCTGAAACTCTGTTCTTTCCATCGGCCTAACACAGAGCAGCTCATTCACTCTGCCTTAATGACCTCAAGGTAAGCCCCTACCAGGGAATGCCTGGCAATTTGAATCAACCTCCTCTAGCTGAAGATGTGTTAATAGAGTCCATTCCTGGGAGACCTGTCCTCTTCCGGGCTGCAGTCTCTATTTTCCGTACCAGGTCCACATCCCACCGATGGGTGACAAAACTAACCACGGCTCCAGGTGCCTTGCTCCCAACGCGGCCAACTCTCCCGGCACGGTGCAGGTAGTCCTGCAGGGTGTCTGGGAAGTCATAGTTGACCACTAGCTGCACACTGCTGGTGTCCAGCCCCCGCGAGGCGAGGTCAGTGCAGACAAGGACAGACACGTCACCCTTCTGGAAAGAGGCAAAGATGCCAGCTCTAGCAGCTGCCGACATCTGCCCCTGCAGCCTCAGGTGCTTGATTTTGTGGTCGTCCAGGATATAGCCCAGCCAGTTGACAGTGCTGGCAGCGTTGCAGAAGATGAGAACAGCCCCGCCAGATGCTGGGCGCTCCTTGAACAGCTGCAGCAGTTCGGGCAGCTTGTCCCGGCCTTTGAGGCGGATAAACTTCTGCTGGACGTGAGGCGGCAGGCGGTGCAGGCTCTGGGTGCTGAGGTTGACAAACCGGTCCACGTCAGTGAACTTCGCCAGGGTCTCGCTGAGCCCCGCGGGGAAGGTTGCTCCGACCACCACCACCTGCGTCCTCTCCTCGTCGGGACCGGCTGGCCCGGGAGCGCCGGCGGCCAGGGGCGCGTGTGCCAGGATCTCCTCCAGCAGCTCCGTGAAGGACTCGTCCATCAGCGAGTCCGCCTCGTCCAGCACCATCCAGCGCAGCCTCTCCAGGGCCAGGAAGCGCCGCCGCAGCGCCTCCCGCAGCGCGCCGGGGGTGCCCAGCAGCACGGCGGGGCCCGGCGGCGGCGCCCGCAGCTGCCTCCGCAGCCCGCCCGCGGCCCCGCCGCCCGTGAGGCCGCGCACCGCCAGCCCCGCGGGCGCGCACAGCGCCGCCGCCACCGCGCCCACCTGCGCCGCCAGCTCCCGCGACGGCAGCACCACCAGCCCGCGGGGCGCCGCCGGCCCCGCCGCCTCCGCCGGCGCCTCGGGGCGGCCGAGCAGGCGCTCCAGCAGCGGCAGCAGGTACGCCAGCGTCTTCCCGCTGCCCGTCTCGGCGGCGCACAGCGCGCTGCGGCCGCGGCGCAGCGCGGGGATGGCGAGGCGCTGCACGGCCGTGGGCCGGCCGATGGAGAGCCGCTCCAGGCCGGCCAGCAGCGCCGGCTGCAGCCCCAGCTCGGCGAAGGTCGGGCCTTGTCCCGCCTCAGCCGGCGGCGCCTGCAGAGCGGGAGCCGCCTCCTGCAAGGGCTCCAGCTGGAAGTAATCCCCGTACGCCTTCCGGTGCTTCCAGCCCGCCGACACCAGCGGCGGCCGCTCCCAGCGCCCCACCGTCTGCCAGCGGGGCTGGCTCAGCTCCGGCCGCCGGCTCCGCAGCAGCAGCTTCCCGGGCCGCGGCGGCGCCGCCGCCTCCCCCTGCTCGCGCCGCCGGCGCTGCGCGCCCCGCTGCAGGCGCTGCCGCAGGGCCCAGGGGACGCGCACCACGGCCCCGGGGGGCTGCGGGCTCCCCGCCGCCGCCGCTGTCCCGCTGCCCGCCGGCCGCCGCGGCAGCAGCAGCGGGAGGGCGACCGCCGGCCCTGCGCGGCCCAGCGCCATTGCGGCCCCACGTGGGGCGGTGGCGCGGCCCGATGACGCCTGAAAGAGGCGCTGGCCCCGGCTCTCCCCGCCCCGCGGAGCGCGGCAGAGCCACGCGAGGAGGGTGAGTGCGGCGGGCGGTGCCGCTCCCTTCTTTCGCTTTTTTCCGCTGCCGGCTGAGAGACCTCGCTGCGCCGCCACCGCGGGAGCAGACGCGGCCCTGAGGGGCTCCGGCAGGGGCGGCGCGGGGCCCCTCGCTCCGCACGGAGCCCGTGTGGCGGGGAGCATCCCCCGGCTCCCTCACGCTGGGGGAGCCCGGTCCTCGCTGCCCGGCGAGCCCTGACACACCTGGGTGGGCACCCACCGCCCCTTCCCGGTAAAGGACACGTCTGTGTTTGCGGGTGGGAAATGACACTCCATGGCAGTCCCCCTGGGCCCTCTCTTTCAGGTGGTACAGCAACAGGAATGACGGTGAACACCCCGTTGTGCTTTAGAGGAAAGAAGATCCTCGCTCCAATGGTGCGAGTGGGCACGCTGCCAATGCGTCTGCTTGCTCTGGACTATGGTGCTGATATCGTGTACTGTGAGGTACGGAGAAGGAGCAGATGAGGCGTTTTTATCTGATAGCATTATTAAGGAAAGCACAAATGGAGCTTTTTCATTGTATGAAAAAATGTTACCGTGTTCTTTTTACATATAGTTTTCCATTAAAAATGAGGAAAGAAGAATCTCTATGTCTTGAGGCACTTCTCAAGTTATGGCAAATCCATATTTCAAGGCTGTTCAGTAACTTCAAGGAACTTAGACAAAACACCATAAGTTTCTTCGATATATACTTTTATTTGCGTTTGGGGTGTCGTATTTTTTTTTCAGTAGAGTCAGAACTTTGAAGACTGACTTCATGGCTCATCTGGTTAGTTCTGCTGTGCATTCATATGTTTCAGTCATAGCATTGCTCTCCGTGTTTCTTAAACACTTTTTTTAAAGCTGGCTGAAATTGGGGTCTGGGATCCCCGGCACAAGAACTATGTGGACCTGTTAGAGTGAATCCAGAGGAGGCCACAGTGATGATCAGACTGCTGGAGCACCTCTCCTACAAACACAGCCTGAGAGAGTTGGGATTATTCTCTCTGGCGAAAAGAAGGCTCTGAGGAGACCTCGTTGAGCCCTTCCAGTAGTTAAAAGGGGGCTTTTAAAAAAATGGAAAGGAACATTTTACAAGGATAGATAGTGATAGAACAAGGGGGAACAGTTTTAAACTAGAGGAGAGCTTTAGAATAGATATTAGTAAGAAGTTCTTTAACCGGAGGGTGCTGAAGTACTGGGACAGGTTACTCAGAGAAGCTGGTCTCTCTAGATAATTATTTAATAAAATGGGCAACTGTTTAGAGCTGACTGGCTGAAACAATTCACCTCACTGAGATTTTTTATCCTTTCTACTTAGGAGCTGATTGACATAAAGATGCTGCAGTGTAAGAGAGTTATAAATGGTAAGTATGGCATTTCTTTTGATAATACGTGTTAGAAATTTCTACTTAAGAGAAAGGGTGATTATTTCTCTGAAGCATTTTTTTAGCGATTATGGTGAGGTGTCAGTACATATAATCTCACTGAATAGTGTCTAGGGACTTAGAGTAAACTTTTGAAGTGTTACCTTAGAGCTGTCTGCTGCTGTATAGTTTCAGACTTCCAGTTTGTTTGGACTGCAATAGAGACATTTTCCAATCATGAGTCTTTTTAAATGTTAGCTGTTTGTGACATGATAATTTACACACCTTTTAGTCTACTGCAATAAGGAGGCAACACATACAAGATCTATTTATCATTCATTTATTAACTTTTAAGTCCATGGGCTGGACTTGGAATAACATGATTGTCACTGCAAGTTCTTAAAAAGGTATCTTTGAAACCTAGCCCTGTTTGAGTGGCATGGAAACAGTTGTTTGCAGTGTCCCTGCTGGAAAACAGTTCACTACAAATCTCCTCTCTTCTCCTGCCCCTTCCCAAAAACAGTACTCTTCATTCTGGCTGAGTCATCATTGGGCTTTGATACTTTTCAAAGAACATCAAATGGCTTTGATGGCATCTCATTTATATAAAAATGACATGGTCATATGACTTTTTAAAATTTTTACACTTATATAGAATTTTTGTCTGTTTTATCTGTTTCTCATTTCATACAGAAGTACTTGAAACAGTGGACTTCGTTGCACCTAATGAAAGAATTGTTTTCAGAACTTGTGAAAGGGAGAGAGAACATGTTGTCTTCCAAATGGTAAGAAACCAGATACTCTTTTAACAACTTAGTTAAACAATGTAGTGCTGGTGATGTGTTGATGTCTGTCTAAACCGGCTCTCCCTGATGCAGGCTGTCAGTTTCTTGGTGTTTCAGGGGCAGGTAAAGTTTCATACCAAATGTGTTGCAGAATTTCTGAGCTGTTGTACAGAACCTGCTGTACAAATCAAGATTCTACATTGTAAGCTTTCCTTACAGCTGTTTTCAGAAGAGGTGATTAAGATAACCTCTGTGCTCTCCAGCAGCTTGTTTTTGTAACAGGTATCTTAGATATATTTCCAAACTAATGGATGTGGAAAATAAATTGTGCTGATGTTTGATCACGCGTTGAAGTTTTGCACTGTCCTGTAAACAGTCTCACTGGAAAGACTGAAAGAAATGGCATTGTTCAGTATAGATAAGAGAGGATTAATTTGTGTATTAGCATTGCACAAATGGATTAAAGATTCTCTCTGCTGAAGACAAGAAGACAGTAATTTGCTCTTAGAGACCACTCTGTGTAGTACAAGAGATGATGGGCTTGGAGGGAGAAGCATGAGGGGACTGAATTAGGTACTGAAAAGACCTTTTTCAGTGGTAATGTAGCCCTGAAACAGGCTGCTTACAGAGTCTGCAGAATTGTTATTAGTGGAGCTTCTTAAGAGCATTAAAATAGTTATCTGTTGCTGAGGGGCTAAGAACATTTGATATTGCTGTAGGTGAAGAGGGCAGACAGACCTCTTTGGATCCTTTTGTCACCCAGTGGCTGACTCCAGTACATGCTGTAGGTAAAAGTTTTAAGTATCCAGTGTGCCTCTGAATGGGTCTCTGCCTGTACTAAATACTCAGAACAAATGTAGTTGTACACATGTGCAAGTAAGCACATTGGTTTTTTATTAATTTGATGATATTTTGTAATTATAAATTCTTCTTTTACCAACAGGGTTCAGCAGATGCTGAAAGAGCCCTGGCAGTAGCTAAGCTTGTGTAAGTCATCTTCTCTGATCTCCTTCCAACCATGAGTTTGTCTGGGATTTTTTGTGCAGAGGAATTATTGTACAAGACAGTTTTTTTTATGATTTAGAGCATCAAGTTAGCTCTTGATAGAACTAGAAAAAGTGCAGCTGCATAAATTCTGTGCTGGGATGGCTTTTTGCTAGTGCAAATGTGTCCTTGATCTCTCCAGTATGAATTTTCCTGGGTATTGCTGCAAGACCAATATAGCTGAAAATGTCCCTCCCTACTGTTTGTTGTTTAAAGGCTCCAGTAATGTATTGTGCAGAAATGAAAGTGGCTCTCAAAAAGGTGGTTTTAAGCCTCCATTTAAATAGATGGACGTTTCAATAGGACTTGCTGTAGTGATAGTGGTGAATTTAGTGGTGGATGTACTTTTTATAAGATTAAGTATATAGAAGGTATTTAAGATGAGTATTTGCAGCTTCTGCACAGCACTGGTTATTGAAACCTGTGGACAATCTGATCTTCAGACCATCATTAAGTTTTATATATTTAAGTGAGAAGCTAAAACTTCAGAAGTTCTAATAAACTTTACCTTAAGTTCTCATTTAAGCCTTAATGATGATAGAACAAATTACCTGGAAAGATATCTGTTTCTTGATTCCTGTTCTAATATGCTAAAAATATTTTAATTTTTCCTTCTCTTTCAGAGAGAGTGACGTGGCTGGTATTGATATCAACATGGGATGTCCAAAAGAATATTCTACTAAGGCAAGTGGATTTTGATTACTCTTAAATGAACCTTTTCTGTTTTGGAGGCATGGAGTGTGGAATACATGGCCTGGTTTTCAAATTCAAGCAGTAAAATTTTAATGAAGAAAAAAATTAAATTTAATTTTTGTAGTAAACAGAACACTCTTGAAGGTGCATGGCCCTAATACAGTAAAATAACATAGGCTGTTAGAAAATTAAATTCTTAAAGGCTAGATAAAATGAAGGGATTTGTTTAGAGTTTTTTATTCTTTTTCTAAAGTCATTCATTTGTTGGGTGAGTGAAATAAGTTCTGCCTAGCCTTAATAAAAACTGAAATCACAATTTGTCATATGAGCAAATAGATGGCAAAAAGCAGTCACTTAGTAATACTGAATTCAATTATTTGTCAGTTTTAAATGGGAGGACAATGGATCAGTCAAAACCTGAGGTTTTTGGGGGGAGGTTTTTTGTAATAAAGTACATGCAGTTCTAAATTGATCCTGTATCTGTGACTAGAACAGAGCATTCAAATTGGTTGTTAGGACTGTTAAGCCAATTGATGTAGAGATAAAGGATCAGTAAATTGGACCATTTATTGGTGCTCCATTTTGATGTCAAATGCTCCACAGAACAGTAATTAAGAACAAAACACCAAAATATCCATCTTGTACTAGGGTGAAAGATCAGAAGTTCAACTGCTGATTAGTGGTTATTGTCCAACAATAGTTCTGTGTACAAAAAAATTGTTGGCCTCTGCATCTATGTATGCAGATGAAATAGGGTGGGAAGAACAGCTAAAATATTAAATTGTTCATAATTATGTTAATTGTTCATTATTTCTGTTCGGTTAAGGCACCTAATTTGTCTTAGTCTCTTTTTTAAAATGTAGTGTGTAGATAGAAAGTACTGACTTAAAGACCTCTCAGCTGTAGTGTGTAATGTTAAAACAATAAATCTGTTCAGCTGTCACTTAATGAGGGGAAAATGGATGATTATATTTGCTAAAAATAGCTTTTGAAATCCTGTCTGCTCCCTAAAGTGATGAGAACAAGTTGATGCCCTGAGTTACTGCTTAATTATTCTGATACAGGTCTAAGAAATTTTGCACCAAGCTGTTCACTAAAGCTCCTGTATTTTAAATTTTGCCATTTTTTCCTTAATATAACATTGTGCTTTTGTTGTGGCCTGCTATTAGGCAAAACAATTGAGTTGAAAAATGTTTTTGCCTAGTGGGTAAGAGCTTCTGTCTGTTTTCCCAGGGAGGTATGGGAGCAGCACTGCTGTCTGATCCTGACAAAATAGAGTCTGTAAGTATCACCTGGTGGGGTTGGAGCTGCCTTGGAAGGAATTGTGCACTGTGCTCTACTGGCAGCAGGAATGAGTTGCATATAGTTGTGATCACTAGAGTGGAATACTCAGTTTTGGGCACTGGAGTTAAGGTTATAGATAAATATTCCTGATTTAGTTCTCCGTGCCATTATCTGGACTGTGAAATTGCTACCTTCTTTTCTTTTTTTCCAGTTAAAAACTTTCAGTGTGGTGCATTTGTGAGTTTTACGTGTCTATGCATGGAATTTGAAATTATCAGAGTTCACTGGTCATGTCATATTAAAAGCAGTGTTGAAACTCCAGCAGCAGTTAATTGCTCTCTAAAAATCCAGTTGAAATCAACAAAGAAGTGGAACTAAAAATGTCTTAGACTAGAAGTAGGCTTGTGTATCTACTGGATAAAATTGTACATTCAGTTACAGATTGTGTGTGTCTGTCTAGCATGTAAGATTCTTTATAGAGGAATAGTAAACAGTGTTACATTTTTCTAACTTATTTTCAAGAAAGAAAGGGAGGAGAATTTTAGTAATGCCACTGTTGTGATCAGGTTTTTGTCTTCTTTTATTTTCAGATATTGACCACCCTTGTTAAAGGAATTTGTAAACCAGTAACCTGCAAAATCCGCATTTTGCCCTCAGTAAGAACATAAATCGTTGTGCTGAAGTGCTCAGCTGTTACTTCTCTGATTTACTATCAGTTAGAATATATGTTGTTCTAGTATGTTTCACTGTACACCTGTTGCTGTGAAATAGCACTTGGAATTATAATTTCTGCTTGAGGTGCTGTCCCAGCCTAAATGGTTACCTGACCTGCAGGTACACAGAGACTGTGAGTGTGGGCTTGTCAGATTCCACGACATGCAAGAGCACAGAGGCTTTTATCCTCTAAATTTCTCAACTAAGTAATTTTTATGTCATAGAGGTACAAAAGGGTGTAGGACAGCACCTCTCAAGCAGCCAGTAGATGCTGTTAATTCCTGTTTTTCACATGGGTTAGCCAATAGATGGCTGTTTTCTCTTCTTTCAGACTGATTTTTCTTCCATACTGTTTCCCTGTTCTTGAAGTTAGAACAGACAGTGAAGTTACAGGGTCTCTCTTTTTCAGGATCTTTTCCCAGTCTTTTTTTACAGCTGATGTAGCTTCCTTACTGCTTTTTATTTTTTTTTTTTTGCAGATGAATTCTCTATGTATTTTTAAACCTCCAAGAGATGATGGGCCTTCTTTTTTAAAGACAGATTATTTCACAATTGGGTGTTTAATTACCTGCCTAGATACTATGATTTCATATGACCTAAATAGATATTTTAGTAGATGGGTGAACTGTACCTGAACCAGCTTTGTTCAGAAGTCATTTATGTGTTGGGATAAACAAACGAAGCTTGTGTGGAAAGAATCAGTAACCCAGTCTAAGATCATTTTGGTTCTGAAGTACTAAATCAGAGAACTGGCACCTTTATCCTAGAGCCTCTTCCTTTTTGTTTCAAGCTGGTTTTGCATAATGTCATCCACCAGAACAGCAGGTGAGCTTCTGGCTCTGCATCCCTGCCAGCTGGGACGTGTTGCAGTTTCCAAAGGCTGAATTTGATATGTTTGGGATGAGCCACAGATATTCCTCCAGCTTTTGAAAGGAAAATTTGCCTTTACCTTTTTTTCATTCTCCCTTTCCCTAAAGATGTATGACAGGCCAATGCAGCAGTGTGCCAATTTTATTTCTGTTTATTAAGAGCATTTTACGTCTTTGAAGATTTACTGGGCCTTTTGATTTACTAGGCATGTATGAATTTCCTTACAATTTTTTAGATGCTGGTTAACATTTTTAAGAGACATCTGAGAGGAATATTTGTAGTTGTGTGATTGCATGTTAGGTTGATTTCAGAAGACATCTCTTACTGAAAAGCATTTTAATTAAAATTTACAGATTAGTCATTAGAGAGGACTTGCTAATCAAGTGTTCCAATCATTTTCAGTTGACAGTCTGAAAACCTCTTGGAAAATATTCTCCTTCTACAGAGTAGTATGTTAGCTGGTTTGTGAAAGTTTGTAATCTGTAGGTTCAAGGAAGCATTGAAAACAGGTTCTTATTTTTCCCATAGCATGTAGTTCTTTAATTGAAGTACGTATTAAATGGTTGTACATGTTGTGTTATTGATGAAAGACAGGAATCACATCCCTCTTGATAAAAGACTTGCAGCATTTGTTTGTACAATGGTCACATGATAGTTACTCCTTTTGCTTGGAATTAAACTCATGTCAGTCTGTCTTATCCCTCAGGTTGAGGATACTGTGAATCTGGTGAAGAGAATAGAGAAAACTGGCATTGCTGCCATTGCAGTCCATGGAAGGTAAATTGATTTTAGGCAAGAATGACTTACATTTTTTTAGTTTGTTGATGACTGTAGCACAGTATGATATGACTGATGTGAGTATACTCTAAACGTAATAAGTGGTTCTGATTTCAACTGTTAACTGAATTGGTGTTCTAGGTAATCAAGTCAATAATTAGGGAGCTTGCTGCTCTTTTCCTAAATCTTTTTTTCTCAAAGACCAAATAAAACTAAAATTATCTTGCATACTTTGTATCTAAAAATCAAATATATAAAATAAATAAGCTGAAACAAGTATATCCCAATAATTCTTGTGTCATATCTGCTGTGGTTTAGAGATCTGTAAATTCCACAGGAAATCTTTGGTCTTGTCTGGTTTTTTTGTTTGTTGGAAAGGAAGAAGGAGGAGAGGCCTCAGCACCCTGTCCACTGTGATGTGATCAAGGCCATATCTGAAGCTGTCTCCATTCCAGTAATAGCAAAGTAAGTTGCACTAATTAACTCATTATGGTCAGATATCTGAACTTAAGATTTCCAAGTGCAGGAAAAAGAGCCATGCTTAATTATATTAGTGTTGTTAATTTTTAGTGGAGGATCTCATGACTTCATCAAAGAATATGCAGACATTGAGACCTTCCAGAAAGAAACAGCTGCCTCATCAGTCATGATTGCTCGTGCTGCCATGTGGAACCCCTCCATCTTCAGAAAAGAGGGGTTTTGCCCCTTGAAGGATGTCATGCAAGATTACATCAAATATGTATGTTTTTTTAAGATCTTACTTGTAATTAACATTATTTAGAATTGTTAATCCAAATCTTACTGCAATATCTTAACTCCATTTCAAAGACCTGGTTTTGGGGGTATTTTAACATAGTGTGTGTGACATGAGCCCTGCAATCAACCCCTGCTTCTTCTGTTTGATTTTGTTCAGGAAAAAAGTGTTCAGAAATCTGTATTCAGAAAACATGCTTTTTAGCCCTAGTTTCTTGGGAATATTTGAGACTTACCAGGCAATCTAAAAATGTCAAGAAATTTAAAAATATGTAGTCCAGCTCTTTCGAAGTCACATTTGTACAAATTGAACAGATTATTATATACAGTATACAATATTGAATTTACAACATTAGACAGAAAAGTGAAGGAGTATTAAATGCTCAGTTGCTCCTAGATACACTTTTAGAAATTAATTACTTTTCACAAATACGGTCAAGAAGTATTCACAGTAGGGAAGCAAAGGGAATGCTTTTCCACTAAAGTAATGCTGTATTGTAGTAGTGTAGCTCTATTAACCAAGTCATCTTATATATAAAGTTTTATCCATTATTCAAAAGACAAGATTTTAATGATGTAATAGGAAATTAGTCAGAAATCCGTAACTTTGATCATGTCATCAATTCAAATTCTTTTTTTTTTTTTTAATTTGAGCTTGCTATTAACCTGTTACTAAAATACCAGTGCATTGCTAGTCAATGATGTAAACAGGTCACCTCTTTCTTCAGAAGTATGTGAGTCAGTTGAACTTTAGTTGGTGAAGTCATGCCAAAATAATCAGCTCATAGTCACATTCATGGGTAGAGTTGAATATGTTACTGAGAAGACTGCACTGTGGTTTGCCTTTCAAAAATGATTGTGAAAGTCATCGAGAGACCACGTGCAGTATGGAAGATAAATTTGTTTGGTGTGTTTTTAAATTCTTTGTCTCTTTCCATCAGGCAGTGAGATATGACAATCACTACACCAACACTAAATACTGCTTGTGTCAGATGTTAAGAGAACAGCTGGAAACTACTCAGGGTAAGAAGCTGCACGCTGCACAGACCACACAGGAGATCTGGTAAGCATGGATTTCAGAAGAGGACCTGTACTCTGTCAAACTTGCACACCACTTCTTTGTCTAGCACTGCCTGGCATTTCACACTGTCAGGGGAAGATGCAAAAACCCCAAAAACAACCCCCCAAAAATCCACATGGGAGATGTGAAATAACAGAGTAAACTTTTCCAGGTGTCCTCTATGCTCAGATGTTAAATCTTTAAACCTAAAATTCTCTATATTCAGCACCCTAATTTGAGTGGTGCTTCACTGAGTGACAGGCATTTATCCAGTATTTGCATGAAGTGATTAAGAAAAGTTTCAGCTTGTTTGAAGTTCTGTGGAACTTGTCTTCTTCCAAGGATATTTATTTGATTTAGCTTTCCCTCTTGCATGTGGAGTTTTTAATGTTACTGGAATATTTATAACGTATTTGTTTTAAAATGAACACTAAGAAATTCAAAACCATGTATCAGGGTTGTCTGGTATTCAAATATAATTTTCTGTGCTGCTTTTCATACCTGGAATATCCTAATGAATGATGACCATCTTTTGAGGAAATACAGTAGCTTTAAAGAATCTTGTTGTCCTGCATATCTGAAACAGACTGGATGATATTTCTCAGTGGGAGAGACAGAAATGAAAGAATAAAAATTTGGAGAGAAACAATAAAATAGGCAGGTGAATAAAGAATTTGCACAGAATTAGGGGAATTCAGGTTTGGACACATCTCAAACTCAACAAAATAAAGCTCTGAGTTTGCTTGTGTCATATCCATGCTGTGTCTCATAATTATCCTTCTGATGGAAGGGAGGGGGAAGAGTCTCCTTGTTTTTTATAAAATGAACAATCTGAAACTGTTTGATATCTAATGTGTATGAAAATGGATGGAAATGTTGAAAGCTTGAAATATTTTGGAAAAAGAATTTATTGGTTTCTAGCAAACCCTAATCAGCATTCTGTTCGTGTTCAAAATGGATGGAAATGCCTGCAATCCTTTTGCCATTTTATTGCCTTTTACCAATTTTGGCTTTCTATAAATAATTCTGTCCATGATTTTTACATTACAGTACAATGAAGGGAATTTGTATTGCATATGTAAAGGGAGCTAGACTTCAATTTTCTTAAAGGAGCAGTGGAATCCATGAACAACATTTAAACTTTGCAAGTTCCTTTTCACTTTGGCAACTTAAGGAATTTAACACATTTTTAGTATGCTATTTTGATTATAGATTTTGAGTTTAGGAAAAAAGATATAGTATAGATTGGAATTTAAATCTTTTGCAACTTCAGTAAAGTCTTAGCCCAACGGGTGGTGGTGTTTTTTGCTGCATGAATAGCAATGCATAGTATGTAAAATAAATACTGTAAAGTAACAGATTTACACAGGCAATTAGAGATGTCTCAATTCATACACATAAACACTGGATAGAGATCTAGTGTAAAACTATGGGGTTTATGTGCTATGCCTGACAATTCTTTACAGGGGCTTCCAAAATGAAATTCTCAGTTTTTGTACTTGTGATGCAATACCAACTTCAAAATGGGCTAAAACAATGTGTGTGCAGGAGAGGGGGACAGAGAGAGCCATTTGAAAATTTATGAAACTGCTTTCTGCCAGCAAACTTGGTCTTTTAACCCCTGTTCTGAACAACCTGTTTCATGTCCAGATAACTGAGGAACATTCAGTTTTTTAAAATGCACCAGTTTATCTTCAGACAAAAATAGTGCATAATTCTGCTGTCTCCTGGTGGTGAGGATGGGTTACAGCCATTTGAGCTTTAACCTCGGTGCTGAATGCAAGAGAGCAGCCTGCTGCTCTTCCCACAAAACATTCACATAGCATGTAAATGTAATACATTGCCTTCCCTTAGAAACATGAGTTAGTATTGTTCAGCTTCATTGGTCTTTTGCTTGGAGCATTGGAGATGGCTTTGTGGGCAGAATTCATTTTGTCATTGAACAGCCCCATATCAACCAGCATCCTCGTAACAGAAAGTAGAAGTTTCTTTTATGCTGCAGGTTTTATGGCCATTATCACTGGCAGAAAATCAATAGTCTCAGTTTTCCAAAGCAGATCCAGCCTGCCATGAATTTGAAATTTAAAAGGGTTTGAGGCTTTTGCCTTTGACTAAAATCCTGGTTGTTCCTTCTCTTTATTTAGGCTTGTGAATAATACTCTGAAGTCAGAAAATCTGAGGTTTTGAGGGGTGTGGATGCTGTAGTGTTTATTGCTTATAGTATTTTAATTCACTATAATTAGAAGAGGAATATTTTTCCTACTTTTTGCTCATATTGTCCTTGTGGAGCTGATGTACTAGGAGTCACTCTGAGATACTTGTTTGCTGATTCATCCAACTGCAAGTTATTAAATGAGCTAATAACTTGATGAACATTGCAGGACCTGTATTTCTTACTGATTCTGCCTGCACTTCCAGGCTACAAATTGCATATGTAATGCTGGAAATCAGAACATTCTTTTTCTACTTGTAGCTCAACAATGTCTGGTAAGAATTGAAAAAGAAACAGTCTAACACCGTGCAGAATACAGCTAGACTTCCACTTCAGTCTTTGTACTCTTAACATATACTACAAACACAATTGATTTCTACATTTTCTATCATAAATGTGATATGTGATACAAAAATGTATAAACTGATCTCTAATATAAAGGAATTCTGTTTGAATAGTGAAGTCTTTGAAATGGGTGACTTCTATGAAGAAACCACAGCTATTTTTGAAGCAAAGAAAACATCTTTAGAAACCAAGATGCAAGATGAAGATGACCAAATGGAAGATCCAGATGTAATAAAAATGGCTGTTAGATTTGACAAGTAAGCATGCAAATTAAGTTTTTCACTCTCTTGCATCTCTGAATAATAACTTGTGGGGTTGACAATGTCTTACCAGTTTTTTGAAAATGATGATTTGCAGAACAGCACTTACCGAGTGAATTCCTATGAGGCAGTAAGTGAACATTGTGTAATCACCACTCTTCCTGGGCCATTTGGATGTTGTAGGATGTTCCTTAGTTCTAGGCTTCCTGAGACTGTTTAATTCTCTCAGTTAATTTGTTAAAAGTGCTGAGTGCTCTGAAAAAAAAAAATAACATCTCTATGTAGAAAAGTGTATTATGAAAATGTAGAGTTCAGTTATTTTTAGTGAAACTTGACTAAAATATAGTAATTTTTCTGTAAGAAGTCCTGAACAAATTTCTTAATATTTTTCTAAGCAGATAACATGCTCATCTGAAGTCTTCTAAATGTGTTCCACTCATAAGCCATTCCTCAAAAAATTATTTCATGGAGTTGAATTCTATTTTACATAATTTTTAATTATAATCTGTGAAGCCTATAGAATTGCTGTTACTTTCAATGTTAAACTCATGTTTGCTGGTTTTGCTAATGGGCCTATCAAACAGCTCAAGAAGAGTGTGATATGTAAAACGCTCCACAAATCCAGTCATAATGCTTTAATATTAGAGGATATATTACCTGACTCCTTGAGAACTGAATACAGATTTCATAATGGTTTTTTGTTCTTCCATGTGCAAGGGGCTGGCATTCTGTGTCAGTGACTGAATAAATTCCTACATTTCCTACCCTTTTTTCATTTGATTAGTGCTTTGTAACAGAAGCAGCTTTGCCTTTCTTCTACTAATATTTAATTGGTGCTTATAATAAGCAGTATCAAACAGTATCTCTCTTCTGTGTCACATATTTAGTTAGAATCTCCTTTCTGGTAAGTATCTCTTCTCTAGCTGTATTACTACAGGATGTAAACGTTCAGGAAAAATTAATGGAAAACTTTAGATTTTATTTTAGGTGTTTTGCCACACCTATTACTTGAATTATCTAATGAGGGACAAGCATCTTTTTCATAATTTTAGCTGTAAAATTAAACCTCAAATAACTGGTAGAAGTAATACAATAAGCAGTACTGTCTGTTTTAAATCAGAACTTTGTGCACAGCTGTTGACCACAAATTTTTCCGTCTAGGCGAGAATATCCACCACAGATCACTCCAAAAATGTATCTTCTGGAATGGTGCAGGAAAGAAAAGCATCCTCAACCTGTTTATGAAACTGTGAGTCAATGAAAAACCCTTTCAAACCTCTTCCTTTGCCTTGTATATGAAATTAAGTATTTTAGGACTCAAGTAATGAGAAATTTTGCTTGCCAGTGTGGTGTAGCTCTTTGAGAAAGCAGCTGCAGAAATGGTAATGCACACAGGTATGAAAATAGCAGCTTATTTTATTGGAAAATAAAAAAAGTCAGACCTTCAGTCTGCTTTTGATTCATGTGTGAAAGAAGTTGCTGTAACTTCTTTGTCATTATATAGGAGCCCATGACTGACTTTGTTCTACTATTTCTGTGAAGTAAAGAATTAAGTCCTGGAGTGTTTTCTCTGTTGCACACTGTTACAGATAGGAACTGTATGGGACAGGAGCACCTTTTCAGTTAAATGGGAACATTATTTGATTACCTTTCATTTTTTGTAAAGCAGAAATGTTTGCAGCTTGGACAAATTCTTAGTTTTTTTAATGTTGAATATGTATGGTGAAATTTGTGGTGTGAATTAGAATAATTTTAAAGTTATGTTACTTGTTATTCTTGTCTTTATATTCCTATGAAGGAATGTTGATGATGTTGTTTCTTCTGTAAATTACAGGACTGGTTTTTGACAGCCTCTTTCCTTTAATTCTTTTTTTGTACAGGTTCAAAGACCACTGGATAGATTATTCTGTTCTGTAGTGACAGTAGCTGAGCAAAAATACCGATCAACTCTGTGGTAAGCCATCCTTAATGGGTTTTTGAGCTGGATTTTTGTTTCTAAAATGTTGCTTAAAAACTTGCATTAAAAGGGTATTCCAGTTGACTTTGATAAAGATCAACTAAAAACTACTAAAGCTACCTCTAGGAGGGAAAAAAAATTAAAATCTTCTGAGAATTGAATGTGACAAGAGGAAATAAGCACTGGCATAATCAAGTAAATGGTTACAGATTTTAATTCACTTTGTTTTAGTCCATAAGTTGTATTGGAAAGGGAACAAATAGGTGACCCGGTTCCATTCTGTAAGTGATGAGTTCAGAAAGAAGCCAAGGGAGACAGAGGGGGATGTTGGAGGAGATTATGTCTTCAGCCACTGCAGCAGATGCATTCCCAATAAGAAGTCAGGACTAAGTGTCTGTGTCCAGTGAAGCAGAGGACAGTACACTGAGTTCTTGGGGATCACAGTTAATTAGCAGTTACATCCAGGGCTGCTCTAAAGTTTCATGATGGTATTTTATACAATCATCTATTAATACCAGTGTTGACTTGAGGCATTTGCACCTAAGGTGATCTTGATTTAACTGCAAAGCTGGAGCTCAGCATTGAACATTTTAAACAGGACAAGTGCACACAACTGCTTTGCAGCCTTCCTGTTCAGAGACTTTAGGAAGTTATGCTCAGCTGATATGAAATTTTGAGAAGAAAATGTTTTCAAATACTGACTTCCACAAATGTGTGATGTGCAGTCTTTCTCAGAAATGACAGGGGTTTTATTATTATGGAACAGTTCCTGCTTTTGTCAGTATCAATGAACTTGTACATCTGCCAGAGAGTATACTTACACCTGAGCCTCTTTGAAGAAAAGTGATCCTTCATAACTCAGTTTTGTTTAGTGATCAGATTTGTAAAAATTACCTGTCTGAGGACTGTGTGGGCCAAACACACATTGACTGTGTAGCTTTGAAATGAAGTTTAAAAGACAAGACCTGATAGAGACAGATTTTCTAGGAATATTGCATCAGGAGTGATACATCCACACTTGACACCTAGCAAGATTGAAATAATTTCTGGGACTGACCTGTTTTGTTCCTCTGCTGTGAGATGACTACAAATGCTGTTTGTTTCATGATGTTGCATCAGAGACAGGAGATTGTCTCTTGGCAGTTTAGAGACCTCAGTTTCTACTTTTACGTGTGCTCTGTGTGCTTGCTCTTCAGGGACAAGTCCAAGAAACTGGCAGAACAGGCTGCAGCTATTGTGTGTCTGAGAACATTGGGTGTCCCAGAGGGAAAGCTCTGTGAGGGAGAAAATCACCTGATTAACAAACGCAAGAGGGGAGACCAGGAGCGCTTGATTAGCAGAGACCATGGAGAGGATCTTGCTGAACCTTCCCAAAAAAAAGCAAATTTTATTGAAGAAACTTCTGACCTGAATGTGCCGAAGATGCCACGATAGCATGGAAATTAGAGGTTCCATGCCTGTGCAGCTACAAATGAGCTCCTATTTGTATATCTTGCTGTTCACATTTTGTTTGGATTCTCTCAGAGACAGATAAATTTCCCAGTTGTGAAAAATGCCACTGAGATGTTTACTGTTCACCACTCACTGTCCCTATGGTGCCTTTCAGATGATAATTAGGAACTTGATTTTAAAGAACATGGAGAAGTTAATCCCAATAATAAACTTTTTTAAAATATCAGGTATTTTCAAAGCAATTTTGTCATTGGTTTCATTACTTGTGTTTTGTTTTTAGTAAGTCTACAGTGTGCTGGTAAGAGATGTATTAATACATCATCCACAAGCAGAAGAATGGAACTGTGTAGTTAATCCAAAAAATCAACGTAGGAAAATAATAGCAAAGTAGACATGGTTTTGTCAACTGAGTTTTATGCATGTTTTGCAAGCTTTGTTTACACCCCTCATGTATCAAGAAAAAGTTTTTTTGCAGAGGGAATGACTTAAAGATTGTAAGACAAGTATTAAAATAATGTTCATCTGTGTTAATTTCTACTGCATTTTACCCTTCAGAAATATGACAGTAGAATCAACCATCCTTTCCTGGTCTTAGGTGTTAACAATTGTGTCTATGCCGTAAGGAACTGGAGCCAAGCCTGGTAGCAATGACTTTGTTGAATGAAAGCCCTTTGAGTTTCTTTTGAACTTGAAGGTCCTTGCAAATGTCTACAAGTAGATTACTGCAGTAATGGCCATCCAAATATGGCCTTGTGTGTTCTTGAAATGTGACCTTGTTTGTCTCAGTAATCAGCTGTTGGTGATACAGGGGTCTTGATCAAAGGCCCATGTTCTCTTCTTTGTTTTCCATCACGACAAATTCCTATTAAACTGTAAGTAAATGCTATATGCCAAGAGAGGATACAGACCCTGTTTGATTCGTGGCAATTCAGCTGAGCTTGTCTGATTTAAATTAGAGTTCTGAATCCTCAAAAGAATGCCAGAAGAATTCGGAGATTTCTGTTATTATCAGTTTATTGGAACAGTGGTTTAGTTTCCCTTAACAGTGCGAGGGATCTTAAGATTATCAGCTCCGGTCTGAAAACAAAATGATGGGGATGTATCATGCCATGATCTCTGAAGTACTTTGTATAAAGAATGTACAAGATATAATTCATTTGGTTATAATTCATAAAGAACCTTTCAATTTAAAAATTTGATTCTTTTCCTCAAGTGATAGTGCCAAATTAAACTATCCTTTTAAAAACTAAGAACAATATCTCATCAGATAATATTCAGGGCTGTGAAGTTAGAATGTCTGCTGTTTTGGTTAGAGTAATTTACAGTTAATCTGTACAGTCGAGGAAGAAGGAAGTTCTTATTCAATTTGTACATTGCAGTAAATGCACTTAAATATGTTTACATTTTATATCATTTTAGTGCCAGACTTTTACTCTGAAGCACTAAAAAAATTTGCAGTATAAATCAGAAATTTCAGAAGTAGCCCTTTTCCTATTGTAAGTTCTATCTGGATATCTTCCTTTTGTCAGAAGTACTGGAGCCATAATAATAAAGAAAAAGTCATTTTTAGGTCCTGCTACCAGTGTGGTTTGCAAGGTCTAATGTAATAGTATCACAGAATGTTTGAGTATGGAAAGGACCTCTGGAGATTGTGTGGTCCAAACCCTGTGCTCAAAGCAGGGTGAACTAGGGCAGGTTTCCCAGGACCATGTCTAGCTGGGTTTTGCACATCTTCAAGGATTGAGACTCCACAACCTTTCTTGGCAACCTGCTCCAGTGTTTTGAGCACCCTTAAGGTAAGCAAAAGTGGGGTCTTTTTCCTTCTTCTACATGAAATATCCTATATTTCAATTTGTACCCATTCCCTTTTGTCCTGCCACACAGAAGGATCTTGCTTAGTCTTGTAATCATTGTTGGTCTAAAAGGAAAATTGAATCTTTGGGTAATACAGGTGGTAGTGCCTAAGTACAGCATGGACTTGTATGGCAACAATTACTGTGGATCAGTGGAATTTACAGTGGATTGGGATGAGTTTATACATAAGTCAGTCATGAGAAGCATTATGTTTCTTTTTTGACTCAGAAAAAAACCCAGAAGATTACTCAGGAGAACGTGTACCACTGCTGACTTGAACTTCTTACAGAAGTGAGATGGGATTATTCAGTTTAGGAGCCAAGGCCTTCATAACAGTATTTGTACCGTGGGGGTTTTTATTTCTGGTATTTTGTCATGTGATGTGACTGTGCATCCTCCTGCCTCCTTAGTGGGGTACAGCCTGTGCAGACTTTTCATATTGCTTCCTTCCAGTGACTCCGTGCAACTGAGAACACAGGTTTGTGGTGAGAGGTGGGTGTTCAGTGCTGCTTGAGACCGTGTACCTCTTGGGTTCATTTGAACAGCTGAGCAGGTTTCTGCAGGATGCTGTCAAAGATTCACATGTAACTGTAGTTGAAGATAGATCTTAACACAGGTTGTAGGAGTACCAGCCTAGAGGTGCTTTACTACTCATCTTATATTACAGAATATGTGCCTTGGCTTGGTTGATGGAGACAGTTGGAAAAAACTGGCTGCATAGTTTGGTAAGAGTGAAACAAATTCTGTTAACACCAATCTGCAGAGTGTGTATTAAATCAAATGGGTGCTAAATGTTTCTAATATTTTAGTTTCTAATATGTTTAGTTTTCTAATAACTGCATGTTTTCAAATCCTTCCTGAAATTATTACGTGGTTGCCAGTGTCACACGTACTCCTGTTAGCTCTGTGCACTGGTTGTACACATGAACGGGGTCGTCTGTGCTGTAGTTATGGATAGGTCAAACAGAGCCTGTGAAAATGAGAGTGAGGAGTCACTCTGTTGGAATGAGCTTTTAATGCTAAATATAGAAGGGCTGTAATTCTGGTAAATGGCTAGAAAGTGTAACATTTGACACCTTTGATCAGTTTCAGGAAGAACCAAAGGAAAGTTGCAGTTGTGTATATATTTGTATGTGCTTGTCAGAATGTTATGATTTAATGTATTTCTGTTGCATACTTTGATTCCTTGTAACTCTGTTACAACTAATGTGTGACAGCTTACCATACTTTGATCATTCGATTCATCCTAACCAGTTCTACAGATAGGATAATTGCATTTATCATGTGCCTTTCCTTCTCAGCACTGGTGGTATTTACTTCAGTGACCAGTGCTTTCCTCCTAGAAATCGTTACATTCGCATTGCTTTTTAAGAGCAACTGGTTACTCTGTGTGAGTTTCTGCCGTGCTTCTCTTCCCTGCTGTACCTTGCAGAAACAGAAGGTGGCAGGTTTTTTTACTGCTTTCAGAAAAATATGCTGACTTCTGCAGTATTTACCAATCCAGCCATTGCACTTCAGTATTCTTGCATAGGGTGTCAATTGAGACCACAGCTGGGTTGGAGGATATTTAGCTTTACTTTTCAGAAACCTCTATTTTTTCCTCTTTATTTTTTAATTTTAGTGTGGTGTGAATATGATACTTGGTCAATACTGATGAAAGCTGCACTCTATTTTAAGTATTTGCTTAGTGAAAATGTTTCACTATTAATCCTATGGAACTCTGTGAAGCAACTGGAGGGGTTTTTGTCCCAGGGGTACCATTAAAAAGCAGTTGTATTTATTTTTTGGTAGTGATGCTGCAGAGAGAATTTGTAATGATCCCTGCCCAAGTGTGGTCCATGGGTATGGGGAGAACTGTAACTTGTACTCCCTGTATTTTTCTTACTAGAAATGTGAATGGGAATGCAGATATTTTTACCAGCCTTCAGTGTGGATGCACTCACTGTGGGTCTACCTCCAGGGCCTTGCTGGCTGGAATGCTTTTTGGAATGTCCCGGGCTCTGAGCCCAACCCCGCCCTGGAATGTGAGGTTAAATGTTGGCGGTACAAATACAGAGTTTGAATATCAAAATCCTAGAGTTCCCCAGCACTGCAGTTTCAGAAACTGGCAAGTGAGCCACATGTCAGCTCAGCTGCTCTCCAATTCAAAGAATAAGCATGCCTCGGGTTGCTGGGGAAGGAGAGGGAGGTGGGATGGTTTTTGTTTTGGTTTGGTTTTCACTTGCCCGTTATGACACGCAGAAGAATGTACTTTTCAAACACGTCAACTGGCAAGATTGTGAGAGGTCCCAGACAGGTGTTAGCTGGGAAGAGTCTTCATTCACAAAAGCATTTTACTGCCATTCTTTAATCAAGTTTAGGAGCTCAACATAATGAGAGCTATTGCCTTTTTAAACAGGAACCTGCTTATATTTGGACCCCGAGTCAAGGAGTGGTGAGATGGCCTGTAAGGCTTAAGTTCCATCTGTGCCACAGTGCAGGAGGCCAACACTTGAGGCTTTGAGTCAGAGGTGCTGATGACAAAGCTGATGAAAAACATTAAAAGCTAAACATGGAAAGCAAGCCTTTGGTGAGGAGGGAGTGCATCATGTTATTGTTAAATAACAGTTGCCTAGGTCAGTTAAGGAGAAGAACTGCTGAGCTCCAGGGGGAGTCTGGTTCAGTCACCCGTATTCCAAGGAGCTCTAACCTCAGTGGGCTTTGTGAGAGGAGGCTTAAAATATGCCTCACTTGTGGTGTTCACTTAGCTCCCAAATGAAACTGTGTTGCAGGAGCTAATGTGAATCAGCTGTTAAACATCTATCAGTTAAACAAATAAATACTTTTCCCTTGCCCTGGTATGGTGGGAGAGTCTCTGTTTTCTGTTTTTAGAAAATTATTGTCTGTGAGATATCCTCTTGTGAGAGTTTACAAAGCACTGTAGTACAAATCTGATACTTTACTAATTTTAACCTAATTTTCCTTGATAAACTCCGTACGTTTGTTAATGCTTCAGTATGTCATTGTGTTCCTGTTCAAATACCTTTAAAAATTATTGCTTGGTGAATGGAACCAATGGATATAATCTATGTTTAGTTGTGAACATGCATTTTTTGATTAGTATTCTGTTGCATAGACCTGGCAGAACTGGATTTGAATACAGATCTTCAACCTACTTTTTAGCTGGTTTAAAACTGTATAAACACGTTCCCTTTTCTAATACTTTTTTGTTGATTTTCAAACTTCTCTAAGCAGTGTTAGGCTGCCCATGCCTGTGCACTTGCCACTGCCTGTGCACAGGTGTTAGCATGGATTGTCAGTAGCTGGTCATGGGCCTTCGTGTTAAACTTCTTAAACAGAAACTGATAAAGTAGTTTCCCTCATTGTGGTCAAAGAAAAGTGAGCGTTATAAAGATATTTAACTAAAGCTAGTACATTTTTATCTTTTCTAATCTCAAGTGTTGGAAAAGATTCTTTTTGAGTAAAAAAAAAAATCAGGCTGTAATTGAACTTCATTGGGAACCTTCTCAGTGACTTACCTGGTTTGGTTCAGTGTATGCTTATTTACTTAAGAAATGGACTACTGCAGTTTTCTTTATGTTTTTCAGGCAGCAAAAGCTTTTTTTTTTAATGGTAGTTTACTGTTTCATTAGCTCTCTGAATTGCTATAAAATTGAAAGCAAACTTTCTGGCCATCTGTGTATCCATTCTAGTTACATACGCATACTAAATCCCAGGCAACAAAAAGTTTCAAAGCCGAAACCATTGTTTTCTTTTGTGCTGAAACAGAGCCAAATCCAGGACACCAGACAGAACACAAGTAAACATGTGTGGGTAGGAGCACCTATATGAGCCACAAACCCCATGAGATCTGAAGGGTGTTAAAAACAATATGGGGCAGTTTCACTTGAGCAGAACTGTGCATTTATTTCCCCTCTATGGCATGCAAAAGGGATGTTTGTAAGGCTTTTTTTTTTTAAGTTAATTTAACATTGTTTATTCAGATCTGTAGGTGGAAGGGAATGAAAGGTGGAGTGTTCACAAGGGCATCAGAATGATACGATTTCAGAGAGGTGCAATATTGGGACTGCAGGATTCAGGTAGTAAATCACTGCACAGTTAGACCATGATGCCTACCTGTCATATCAGTGGCATGGTAATTATGTCATGCTGCCCTGTGACATTCTCTTATTACAGCTAATAGCAGCTTTCATATTTTGCTGTGCCTGAACATGGAAAACAGTTGTAGTTCTTAGAAAGTTTATAGCCTGTAGGCTATAGAAATACTGCATTATGAATGCTGAATTAACAGGTATTTAATAAATTACCTTCTCTCCCATTAACTTTTATCAGCTAGACAAGTGTTGCAATGTAGGCTGTAAAATCAGTGGTAGTTTGCTCACTGGTGTGAGTAACATGCATGACTGTGCAGCATGACCTGAGAGTGCATATCCCATAATGGCAGCAATGCTGGGTGAAGGGATAGAGAAAGAGAAAAAAATAAATAAGATTAGTCACTGCTGTCTTTCTGTGCGGTAGTACTGGTACAGCATTTACCCATAGATTAAACATTTACCCCTTTTTCTTGTGTTCATTTTTAGTATTTAAACTCATATCTGTAGTAAGATTCTCCATTCTTTGTTAGAGGCAAACTGTGTAACACAAAATTTATTGAAAGTGATGCCTTATGCCACAGAAGCAAACACAGCTCATAGTAGGATGGAAGAAAGAGTTTCCATTTAACTTTGTAGAGAAACACGCTGAAGACAAACAGATTTCATCCACCCACACTTTATTTTCTTCATACCACTTCATTAAAAAAAAAAAATCAATTTAGATGAAGAGGAGATTTTACAGAAAAGGTTGATATATTTTCATGAAAGGAAGAGCTAACCTCATCCTGTTAGAAAACATCTTGCATCTTCACCTATCATTGCCTGACTGCTATTGTGTACTGTTTTCCTCTCAGCCCAGCCTGTGACTTCACCGGATCACCTGGTCGGAGAGAACATTTCACCCACACAGCTCACTCCTCTCACTTCCCCTGTGCTTGAGAAGCCCCCATGTCACTGTACTGACAGTGCAGGCTCACAGTGAGCAGCTAATTGTATTCCTTCTTGCATTAGGAATTTTTATTGGCTGTTCTAGCACTGTGACTTGAATTGATTTTCACTAAATACAACCCAATCCTTGGAGAAGAAGCCGTCTGCAACTTTTTAACAGATTATGGGATATTGACAAAAGCTAATCTTAGCATGTTGATGATGCTCTTCACTCAGGTCTGTGAGGGTAAGGAAGAGGGTTTTCAAATGGCAGTTCAAGATAGCTTCTGCTCAGTTGTTTTCTTAGCCTCACTAAGCTAAAGTTAGCTTTTGTAAACACCTTTCTTTTCTTCCACTTCAGTATTTAGAGTAGGCACGTCAAGCTGACCAGCCTTTTTAGCTGAACATAAATAGTCACCTTGTTAATCCTGGAATTTCCATTGCAAGCTTTTCTTGCATCCCTGGCTAAACTAAAATGAATTTGGGATGCAGCTGAACATTATTGTGCAGGTATTGACTTCCATTCAAGAGGGCTTTTAGCTGGGGTGACAAAAAAGTACATGAGTTGTTTTCCAGTCTGGTTTGCAAAGATTGTTTCAGTAGTAGAGGTCATTACACAGCTTCTTCCTTGAGGTTTGTAGGGCACACTTGGCAGCATCCAACTGCTGCCAGTGTTGGTTTTCCTTACGTTGCTTAGTCACTCTGCAGCTGGGATCCTCAAGAGCATGTGTGTACAAAACATCCTCAGCACAAACATCAGTGGCAGAAAAAGAAAAGGGCAATTAAAATACTTCTTAGTCTTTTCAAGTACAGTATCTCCAAATCAGGACTCAGGTCAGTGATAAGGGTGTCTGTGGAGTTTTTACAGTTACTGTTTGTAATGTAGCTGATCTCCTAAAAGAATGTAATAATTCTTACTCTTTGGCATTTCTATGCAAATTAGTAGAGAAATTAGTGCCATCAGAAGATACAGACCAACAGATGCACTTTTCTGTTATGCTTCCTTGTGACTGAAGAGACAGAACTGGGAGATGTCTGGAAAATTTCTATCCAGTATACTTCACATTTACTGACTGCTCAATATTGTGCAGACAAGTTCAATAGCTTCACATAGGTATTAAATTTATTCTGTTAATTTCTATGAATTAATGAAAAATGTACAGTGTTCAGCTCTATCAACAGCTTGTGTCTATATAACAGAAATACACCCTCAGTGCATGGTGAACCACTGTAATTTAACACAAAACTTGCATCAAGAGGATCTTCCTTGATAAGTGAGGAAGTGGCATGATCTGTCATTAGCTTCCTTCTAACGAGAAACAAGTATCTGCAACCACATCTTTAGACTCCCACGCCACTGTGGATATCAAGATGTTAAACTTGGTTTATTTTAAAGGTCATCATGTGGGATCTCATGCACAATTTCTAAGCCATAAACAAAACATAGCTCCATAAAAGGAAAATGCAGATTATCAAAAGTGAGTGAAACTTAACACAGTGTCTAAAAATAGACTCTGACATTACTTTTCTGACTCAAAAACATTAGCAATTATGCACAGGGTTTGGGTTTTTTTGGTTGATATGAGAAAAAGTTCAAGTCTGTGTGGAATATAATTTTATTCTCTATATAATAGCAAAATCCAAAATAGGCCAAGTGTTAAGAGTATATAGAGCATCTGCTGTGAAGTATTTACCATCTAGGAGAACAAAGCTGAACAATAGAGCAGAGAGGATAGAACCACCAAGGGTGAACGGTAGGGAGGAGCACAAAGCTGACTGACCCATTTTTCACAAGAGTAGAGGAGAAGCTGGAGTGCATATTTTTGCACTTTTTGTGCTCTCTGTGACAAGGATGGATGTGGTGAAGTAGGAGGAAGCTGAGGGACTCAGAATGGATTCATGGTATGATCAAGACAAAGGAGAAAGAAAACCATTATACAAAGCAGCTTAAAGAATGTGTTGTGGATGAACTGGTGAGCAGAAAGTTAAAATAGTCAGAGATCTGGAACTGGGGTCACATGAAGCCATATTAATGTCAGGGGAAAATTATTTGCCATCTCCATGAGTGCTTTTATTGGTAATTTAGGTATGACTCCAAGATCCTGGATGATGTCCTGAATTCAGATCTACCCACTATATACATGAGAAGTATTGATGTACTTTCTTATATATGATTGTTGACAGATTGTTTAAAATGGAAATCAGCTTTTTTTTCAAGTTTCCACTAGTTGAGTAGAAATCTTTAGACTGAATTACTTATAAAGGATGAAATGCTGGTTGAATTAGATGGATTACAGTAACATACTTTGGATCTAAGTTCTCAAAAACTTAAAAGCTATTTAGCCAAGGAATTTTGCTCCAAGCTCTTTTCTGTTTGAATTTTTTTAATTGTGCACTTAAGAAGGAGGAACCGATATGCAATAATTCATGGGGACTGCATGAGAGTTTTTGTGAAATGTATTACATTTAACTGAGATGAGAGGTGAACTGAAGAATGCCAAAAAGAGGTATTGAATGACCATCAATTAAGGAAGTTGCTACCTGTCCTTGAGTCTGGTAAGTGTATTGGAAGGACACTGTTTGAACTATGTTGCCATTATGTTCTTGAACTAATTATTCTTGAAACAACACACATTTCTCAGACACTGAAAACTGCTAAATAAACTATTGTAGCATTGAATTCAAACCCTTCTTGAAATTCTTTCTTTCTTGAGAGGAAAAGTGGAGATACAACTAAGGCAAGGGACTATGAAGGCTGACTTGATATCTATTCTGAACTCTTTAATTGACCTTTTCACACTTGGCAGTAATTTCCAGATCTTCTGTTAGAATAGACACACTATCAAGGATCACAAAATAGGCTGTGGTTCAAACCAAGGTCCTTGCCTTCTGCTTCTTATTGCAGCCTCTTTTCTTTCTTACCTCCTCCCTTTTGCCAACACAGACTCTTGCTTGTGGTTGCTTTTATTTTTCAGCTGAATCAGTTCCCTGATTTGATTCACTTTGAGACCACACAAGTCTTAGTGGTGGCACAACAGCAAGGATGGCACCTCAGTGGGGAAGGGTACCTGGAATGGGAAGTGCCTAAAGAGGGAAAATGGAGACTGTTGGCCAGTATTAGTCATCTAGGAAAGGCCAGTACAGCCAAAGCCTCATAGCTTCAGGCCCAGAGAAATACCTCCTGGCAGTTTATGGGCAGCATTCATATTAGTCAAATGGGACTTGTAACTTTTTTGCATTAAATTATCTCTCCAGATTGATTGCAGTCATAGCAAAAGAGCCCTCCTGAACAAGGATATGATACATTGGGAGACAGTTTGCTTTGTAAGTTCTGTGATTCCTGGGAGCAGTTAAGACAAATGTTATTTCCATGTAATTGAAGTTGTATTGTTAAAATACCAGTTAAAATGACTGGCTACTGGCAGAAGAGCTAGACTGAAACAGATCTCTGAGCTGGCTAAACTCCTGAAGTATTTATTCAGTTTTGTAGAACAGCATGCACCCCTGCAATGAAATCTGTGCTTCAAGAGTTCTGCTAACAACAGCTGCTCTAGAGCCAGGCTGGCTGTGCTTTCATGAGCTGTAGCTCTAAAAATGCCTACAGTCTCCATACACTCTCAGACACATTGGGGAGTTGTTGGGCCAGTATCTGCATTATTGAATGGTTAAAATAGTTGTAGTTCAGATGGACTAACCATTGGTTTTGATGTATATGGCAGAAGTGCAAGTTTTTGATGGAAATCTGCATTTCTGAGCCTAGATGGTGATTTTAGGGAAGACATCTTTTAAGCCCTAGACATTTTATTACTTCTTACTAGCTCTCAATAGGGATCATGGCAGCTGACAAACAATTCACTCAAATGTAAGATCTAAAATTAAATATCTTGTTCTACCTCCTTTATCCTCCCAATCTTGTTTACTGAAAACAAACATTTTGAAATCATTATTGAATCCACAGCCCACTTGTAAATGTTTGCTTAGGGAATTGGTGCTATGGAAGAGATTTGGGTTAGTGTCTGTGTAGGCTGAAGTCCTCTGTCTATGATTTGGATGCACTGTGGTCAAGTCAGTTTTACAAGTGTGACTTGTGAAGTCCATTCTAGAAAAGTACAGTGGAAATCTGCCCCTGCATGACACTCTCAGTTCTGCAAGAGCAGCAGTGTGTACAACTATCTGCCACCTTGACTGGGGAGCTGACGCAGGGTAAAAGCAAGCCTGCAAAAGAAAGTGGGTTTGCTAGGTGGAATTTTTTGATAACAAAGGGCCACTGCTGCCAGAAGAAGCACTCAGGAACCTCCTTTATTTCCCTCTTTGAACCAGGTTATATAGTTCCTGGGCTACCCAGGGCCCCACAGTTCACATACCAGATGCTTTGGACAATATCTCAGTTCTAAATGAAAGATGAAAACAGATACGTTTTCAACACAGAAGTGGCAGCTGGAAGTATTTAAAGGGTAGATATTGGCAACTACAAATGAGCTGAAATGGAAGCTAAGTGGATTCTTGTATGTCTAACAGACAAATAGCATTCTTGTACAAAGTGAGTTGTCTTTCCTGGCAGTGAGGCACTCAGACTTGTATCTTGACTGGGTAACAGATGCTGTGCCTCTTCTCTATGTATGTAAGATAGCAGCATTTAATATTTGGAGGGGAGTTAGTCTGCAGCAAAGAAAAGCTGTGCCAATTCAAAGTGTGGACAAGAGAACAAATATATTTCATCTTGCAGCAGTTTTTGAGTTAACTGGTTTTAATTGTAAGAGATTATTTTTAAAATAGAACTGCCAGAGGCTAAGCTTTGCAGATCATTAAATATATATAATTTTTTCCAAATGGCCATCAGTTCCTCTCTTTAAAGAAACTGCTATACAGTTGCTTACTCCTATGATATTCCTAGGGCTTCCTAGTGAGATTTCACTCTTATCTTCTAAATCATGGAATTCATTCACTTTCCATCAAGGTATTAATAGCCATGGTAACCAACTGTCAGTGAGAACCTTGTCCAGTCCCTGGAGCAACAGGAGCCAACAAAAAGGAGCATTTTTCTTTCATTCCTTTCCTATGGTTCTCTGATATTTTGCAACAAAAAGCAGATTATTTTGACAGAACCAGATTAGGGAGTGGCTCCATGTGTAGTCAGACTGGCAGCTATCGGTGGTGTGAAGGAGTTCATTTCTTAATACAGACCATCTGCACAACCCTGACCATGTCCTCAAACTCAGTAATGCTCCTTCTCAGATCAAGGCAAGGAAGACAGAAACTCCATTCTTGAAGTCCCTTGTGATACAGAGGCCAAATAAACGCTCAGCTTATGGCCTGTATGATTTCTGAATGAAAAACTTGAAGTTCTGATTGCTCTAGACAGGCAGATGAGTTTGATCCTTTGCTTTACTTGGCTGTGAATGAAGCCAAGGTTTGCAGAGTAATCCTCTGTACTGAACTGATCCCAAAGAGCATAAGGGATGGAAAAAGGTAAAGGAAAGGGAAAAGTCCAGGGGAAAGAATTGAAAGAAAAATTGTTGCAGGATCCACACTAACCTTTTTTCACTACTCTTTGATGCTGCTCCGGAGAATTTATTATTTTCTGAATTAACAAGGTGATGACATCTTGAACAGTACATCTTCCTGAAGAGTACAGGTGTTTCTTACAGCTGCTGGGATAGGTGACAGACAAACTACACAGTTATCTGCGAGCTATGTAACATATATCTAGAAAAGCATATAAACTTTTGGGACGTTATTCACACTTGAAGGCAGATGGGCAAAAATAATACAGTTGGCTCCAGTCTCCACGTTCCTACCACATCTATTTAAGCCTAGATAAGATAGAAGCTCTTTTAAAAGGATTTATGCATTTGAGTTTTCTTCTGACTTCTGGCTCCAGATTTTTGTCTATAGATTAAAAAAAACACAAGCATGAAGGATTACCAAGGGTCGTTTCTGAGGGAAAAGCTTTGGTAGGGGAGGAGCAAAACAAAAATGGACCTCTGTTCCCTAAAACAAAAGTATATTCTTTGGAATCTCTTTATAGAGGTTCTTAAGATGGAGCATATATCCTGGTAGTATGTGAAAGGTTCTTAGTCTAGTCCTACTGCCCTTCAGAAAATATACCAGGCTCTGGAAGTATCACTGGGGTGGCAGATATGACATATAAACACACTAAGTGTTAGGGATTACCTCTTACCTCATGGAAAAACAAGTACTCTATTATATGGAATAATAACTCAGCCCTCTATTCATAAAAGTGGGTAATGAGAAGCTGCTTAACAGCTCTTTTTTGTGTGTTATAGAGCCTTTAAAATTCTGTCTATGAATTTTTACATACAAATACTTATATTGTGTGTCTGGTTTGGGGACAGCAAACATGCTGGATCTTGGAAGTTGTACATTCATGTGGGGTTATAAAAGAGTCTGCATATTTTAATTTTTAATTTTCCAATAAACTGTGAGAGTCAGTAACAGCAAGCTTGTTCATACAAAAGCAGCGTGAAATTGCAACCTTATCCATGGTGGGAGATAGAAGGAGAGACCATGGAGGGCTGTGTGTGACCCTTTTTAAGTAGGTATCTCCTTGGTCCTAGTAGTGCAAGACTGATTTATAGGCGGATCAGGGAGCTTTTGCAGGTTAAAATCTGTATTCTCCACATCACTGCCACCCTCCTCCAAACAGTTCTTTGATGGCAACAAGGCAGAAAGAAAAGGAAGGAACAAAGAGCCTGGAGACAAGGTGGTTTAAGACAGAACTGCTGGCAAAACCAGCATTTATCAGTGTCCTATATGTATTGGCTACCTTTGTTGATGTGAATGTCTGTGACATTAGAAATATTAAAGGCTTCCAAGCAGAGCTAGTCCAAGGAAATACAAACCAAACCCATTTGTTTCATGATAAAAAACTCCGTGATCTATCAGAAGGGAGAATTGCCATTATGGAAGAGATGTGATTTCTTCAGCTGCCCCTGGTGAGGCAGAGCACTCAAAATTTACATGTACACCATGGCCCTTCCCTGCACATATGTATATTTGTCACATAAAACTGTTGGTAGAAAAATTTCAACAAGTCAAAGTAATTTAAAATTTTAAGTTTCATTTTCATGACTAATATTAGAGGCTACATCCAAATGACTTAAAATGAAAAAATTATAAATTTCTAAGGCATTTTGGAAATGAAATGTAGGTTTTGGAGGTAATTTTTTGGTGGTAGACTACTTACTCTATTCGTCACTAAGACCTAGTCCTACTGCTGTGTATGGTCAAGCTTCATCTCTAGGCACTGTCATAGGAACTCGGTGGGTGTCAGAGTTACAATTCAAGTCAACGGAGAGGCATTTTTGATTTTGTACCATGTAACTCAAAATCAGGACAGAAGTTGTCTTTCAAGTTGAATATATGGGGACTTTTTAATCTTGTAAAATGAAAACAATTCTTCTTTAACTGCATGCAACTTTTCAGTTTTCAGCAAAATTTTACATTACTATCCCATTGTCTCTTTTAGTAACAAGAGGCAAAGTGAGTTTACGTAGGATAAAAGTCTCACCATAATCTTCTATTTTTAGAACTGAACTTTTTCCCCACAACTCCTGAAGACAAAACACCATGTGTGAGGTTGACTACTCTCATCATATTCCAGCTGAGAACAGAAATAAAAGTGCCAACATCACAAATAAGCCTTTTTCTCACAAGACTTACAGCACATTTTTTTCTGATAGAAAGCATTCAGATGAATTTCCAAACTCGTAGATGTTTATCTAAACTATACCCACATTTTTTGACCTTTTGTAGCTTTCCTTATATCTGAGACTAAAAATTACATTCATCAGGGCCATGGCTTAGAACAACAATCGTCCCTAGCGGATAAATTGTTTTCAGAGTTACTGGTATGAATTGTTGTCTAAGTATTTTAAAGATTGTCTCTTATTTGTAATAAGCTTCAGCCTGTTTTTCCTGATTGACTATTTCAAATACATCTTTCTGACAATGATCCTTTAAAGTGATTATCCTTCTCTTTACTGAATGCAAAATGTCCTTAAAACAAAGGTTAACATGAGGAAATTCTATAGCAAACAACTCAATAGCCCTGTATTTATCACTTGCAATAAGCCTCAATATTTACTGTTCAGATTCGTTTTCTCCAAGTTTCACTACTGATCATCCTCATCACAGCTTTTCTTCTAAAGTCACTGTGCAGCAATATATTCACAGCATTTATCCTGGAGATCCCATCTGTTCATAGTTCCTATGCTCGTTCACAGGGGTTTTATTGCTGGTGGGCTGCGTGGATGTGAGTCAGTGCTGGAGCCTTTTCCTGGGGCTGCTGCCCGCCGTGGGCACGGCCAGTGACCAGGGCTGCTCCTGTGGTTTTGTCTCATGACACGCAGCATTGGCAGCAGGACTAACTTTAGACATCCTTGGTCTGTGTTCTTACTGCAGCCACTGCACCATCCCTGCGTGGCCCTGCTGACACAGCTCTTTGTGGGTCACATCGGGGGAACTCGCCCGGCCTGAGCACTCCTCCCCTCTCCCCCCAAAGAGAGCCCGAAGCTGGGTCCGTTCCCTCGGTCTGGCTCACGGGGTGGTCTCACAAATGGTTCTGCTGAGGCAGCTGAGCAGATGGGATGCTTGCAGGGCACAGAGGGAAGGAGCAAACCATTACACTGGCATTGCCTAACACCATATTCTTATAAGCCTCAGAGTACAAACAGATGCAAATATTAAATTTATTTCCTGATACTTGTAGTTATAACTGGAATTTACCTTAATGGCTAGGTTGCTGATTTTAAGGGAGGAGGTTTTGAGACTTGGGTGTTATAACTTATCATGTAGCCTAAATTAATTTATTTATTCAAATAGATTAAAACATTGTTAGAGAAAAATCTGTACTTAATACACCCCAGTTGGCATTAATGGCAGTCTAAGTAACTGGTACAGATCAAAGCATTGCTTCTTTTGCTAATTATTCTTTAATTGCTAGGCTAATATGATCTTTGGTTTGTTATCTGGCACAGTAAAGATACATGTTTAAAACAGCAACAAAGGTCCTGCAAATGGGGTCAGGTCTGGCTCTGTTCCCTGGATTAGAGTGTGCTCTGGCATTCAGTCAAATTGAACGGATTCCAGTGATTTCTGAACTGTACCTGACTTGGGCTGGCTTTTCCTGCAAGTCTTGTAGGTCAGAAACCTGTGATTATGTCTTTGCTGCCTTGCATTCATTCTCCATATATTGTTCTTTGATCAAACCTTCAGATATCCCATGGTTTAGAAGCCTTTTTTTTTCCTCCCCCCCTCTCCCTGCAGTTTGGCACAAGGCAAGCAATTGACAATTTCTGTTGAAGCAACAGATTCATCATTATTAGTACCTTATTTTTGAAACTGGATGTCTTCAGTTGATACAAATTGTTCTTTTTTGTTTTAATTTTATGGAGAAGGCGAGGAGACACAACAATAGAGGAACAGGAAAAGGTTACATGCAAAGCCCTGTCTTTTGCATGTTTGTTGTGGCCTCATTGCAAATTGGTGCACAATGAGAGAGCTGTGGTACACACCCATCAAATACCTCGGAGAATTGGCTCTGAGGCATAGGCAGGTGGGCTGCTGGTGAAGAAAACTAAGGTGAGAAAGTTATGACCGAGGTACAGGTTCCATTCTGATTTTCACAGGGAAAGATCTGCGGTTTAAGCTGTGTGGGTAATGTGGCTTATTTAAATTGTGACTGCAAGGGAGTGTCACTGAGTTGTGGGTGCCCGGGAGACGTCACCTCTTCCCCAAGCCATCCCACCAGGACATGCATCCCCAGCCCGAGAGGGAACAGCCACAGCCTGAGCTGAGTTGAGCTGAAAAACCTGCTTCCGAAAGAAAATGACTCCGTTCCCACCTTGTACTGCCCCAGGCAGAAAATTAACACAGCCAAAGTGATGAGACATTTCCATCCGGTTTAGTGAGTTTAGGCAGTTCTCATCCAAGGGGGTCATAGGGCAGAAAGTGTGTGGAAAGCCCTCTTTCCACACAGGGAAATGTCCAACCGGAGCCGCCATCCCACTGCACCTTTACTGCGCTGCTTCTAGCAAACCATTTCCAGCAAGTCATGCTGGGCCATTTGCGACTTTTCTGCTGAAAGATGTTACTGTTCCCATTTGCAAGTATCAGGTTTGGTCAAGTTCCATCTGTTTAATTTACTACCTGCCTAAAACTAATTATAGTTCCCGTCACTCTTTAGGCTGTGGGCTCTGGGGCTCCCAGAAGGGTGGTTAACCACGGAACGCTGAGGGTCCCGGGGCTTCTCTAGGACCTCCTATCAAACACGCCTGAAGCTGAGCTGGCTGAGGTCCCTCCCTTGTGCCACTCACGCTACCGTATAATGAGCCAGTTCAGGGAACTGAGACAAAAAGTTGCTTTCTTTGGAGCACGAGCCTTTAACTGGCTGAGGGCCCTGAGCTGCCTTAGTGCGCAGTGCTCACATCAGCACAAATCACCCAGCGGCCCAGGGGAGGGTGAAGGGCCAGGCTACAGCAACTGCAAATTAGGTTGGCTTAAGGTGTTAGAGAAATACGCCCTGAATGGAAGCAGAAAAAATATAAAAACTTCCCTTCCAGAATACTGTTTTTCTTGAGCAATTGAACCACTACTGAGAAATGCAAGGATATTAAGTACAAAGGAATTTCAATCCTACATAACTCTAATTTCATTTTTAATTTTGAGTCATATTTGGGCCAGTTAAGTTATAAATATTGAAGAAGATTTCCCAAAAAAGGAATTATTTCCTCCTATTCCCTTTTGTTTAAATACCTGTCATTCTGGTGATATTATGGGTTAATTAGTTTATTTTCTGAAATGTATTTCTGGGATATTTTCCCTTTAACTACTTCAACCCATAACCTCATGTTCTGAGAGTTACTTAACCTTTGGTCTTGTACAGTTTACTGGCAACCATTCCTTTCCTTTTAGGATTTCTTATTTGTGATTCCCTTAGCAATATAAACCACATATAGCTACTATTTCCTAACATGAAGCCTCACACAGACAATTGATGTTACAGTTAATTAACAGAAGAGTTTTAGATATCTCACAAAGTTATTGACACCAGAAATGCTGTACATTAATACCAAATGCTTGACATCATTTACTGTAAGAAGAGATTGTAATCTCAGATTAAAAGCATATTAAAAAGTAGATCAAATTTATTTTCCAACTAAAGGACTACTATAGGAAAGAGTTAACATTGCTTGGATATCTTATGTGTAGTTCTATGCCTTAAAAAGTTTGGATTTCTTTCAAGTTCTGCTCTAACATTTCTTGGCTTATGAATGTTTTCTACACTAATTTTAAAGCTTAATTTTAAACTCTTACAATCAATTTTATTACAGTCTCAATATTATTTGCTAGGGAATCCCCAATGAGAAAAAGTCCAAGAAATCCAGTAAGACTATTTTTAATACTCTGAAGATATATAAATACCAATGTGGAAACTATTTTTAGTTTGATCTTTTGTCTGATTCACTGGTCTGTACCAATTGTTTTGTACCAAGCACAGTCAGAGCCTGGTAGCCAGTTGAACTGGGTTTACAACTTTGGAAGCTGCTTAGACGAATAACTTTCATGTACTGTCTTGACTGGAAAAGATTCATTTTCAGTTTATGGTCATACTGTAGCAGACACACCCCTCCCTTTGTGATAATAAATACAAAACTGCATTCTGTGATATAGATCTCTAATACATTTTTGGACTGCTTTTGGGAGGTGCTACTGTAAAAAAATTTAAAGCATAAAATACACTTTTTCTTAACACAGATAAAACTTGGAGCAAGCAATGTCCCATTTGGTGCCTCTGGTGCTTTAGAAGGCTTTTCCTTTTAATGTTTCTTGAACAACTGTATAAACCCAGAGGATTAGAGTCTGCTGCAGGAGAGCACCAAGAAGGGCAGCTGTTGTTCTCTTCAGCATTTTTTTGCTGAGCCATCAGGACAGCTTAATGCTACTACATGCTAAAAAAATCATGCATTATAGTGATAGTGGGTACATACAGTCCTGCTGAATCCCTGCCCAGCTGAAACCACTTCATGGCTGATTGTTTCTTCTTTTTTAATTGTGCAAAACTGGAGAAGATATGTATGTTTTAATTCAAATGGAAAGCTAAGTAGCAGATTTCAGACACCTTTTCTTATCTGAATATATTTAGTTCAGCAAAAGATTTTACTAAGTTGAAGCAAAAATTGCCATAAAACTACTTACTAGCACCTCCCTGTCTGTATTTTACCCATCATCATGGAGGTGACCAGTTTACATTATCTTATCTCCTTTGCCTCCCTCTCAAATGTTACTACCTGGATGTAATTCCTATTATGATATTTTAGCCTAACAATCATAGAAATCAGAAGTAAATTACAAAATTAGAGAGTAGTCTGAACACTGAGCAAGTGTAGCTAATGATTCTCTAATGATACATTTTGCAATTGTTGTTGGCTTTCTGATTAATTAATCACAATCTAATTAAGATTGTGAACCTCGGTGTCAAAAAATGCTTTGTAAAAAAAGTCAGACTGAATAAAAATAAAACTGAATAGTTAATTGTTTTTCCCATGAGCCACTGCAGCCTTGAACACTTTAAATGTTTACTAGCCAACATTTTAAATGATAAAGGCACGTGATATTTTGTACAGATAATCATATTTTTAGTCTGTCAAAGTCAAGCAATTATAATGCCTCAAAAAACCATTTTGCAATGAAATACACGAGAAAAAAAAATTGAGCACTCCAAAGTATGTATCATGTTTTAGAATGGATATATTCTGTATTTTATCATTAATCACTCTTAATGTCATGGATTATAGAATTGTTTTAGACAAATTCCATATTTTAATGGGAAGGTAATCTATTTAAGTTTTGTACAGACCTCATAGAATTATTTACTGATCAAATAATATCATAATGTTGAATTTAACAAGTTTAGCCTTTTCTCTTACTGGTTTTCTTAATGGGAAAATATTCATAGCTTATTGGTGTTATTTCTTCTTAACATATGGGAGCACCAGACCCTGGTCTCCAAAGGAGTAAGCAGCAGGTCAAACATTTTATTTTTCATTTGTAGACAGATGATTTATGCATATTCAGGCATCTGTGGCCTTTTTGATAATGCAGGCAAAAGGACTCATCATATGATTTGGTTTTGCTTGATGATTAAGTGACATGAGCCCTTGCAATAAGATTTCTCGTTTGAATACATGTTAAAAATCCATTTTATGTGAGCATTCATTTAAACTGTGTTGTTTTGTTTAATATAAATTACCAGCCAAACCATTCTTTATATGTATATCTGATTAATAAATATATAGGATCTGCAAATACAGCAAAACTAAATTAATTTTAAATGGGTGAACCTTTACTGAGTAATATTCCTCCAGAGCTGACTGGGATCACTTTATTAATTGAATAGCTCATTCTCCAGCTAGGAAGAATACTGAGATAGTATTTAATCAGTTATTCCTTTCTGTGTTTTGTCTTTTCTATTTTCCATAAATTTTTAATATACAGCAGTACCTTTATCCCAATCCACTCTGCCAATATACAAGGAGCTAGAGGATGCAGCTAAGCCTGTTCTTGGGAAGGGGTTAGGGTAGAAAGATAAGGATCAGGACCAGCAGCATATCAGATGACTGAATGTAATGAGGATTGATTCTGTGACCAAATTGAATAGTTAAAGCTCCCAGCCCTTGCTCTGTCAAAGAAGAATCAACCCCCTTACGTGCTGCAATCTGGACATCAAGCCAGGCGGAAACTCAATCAACGACAAAATGGGGAGGCAAGAGCAGCTAATGAAAACCACCACCTCTACTCCAATGCAAAGGCAAAATAAACGTAAGCCACCTGGCTGGCCTGTTTGACTTGAGACTGGGATGGATTACAGCAAAAAAGACACATAAGCACCTGCAACAGCTGGGGTATGGCAGTCATGTTCCACATGTTACCTCTCAGCTGAAACCTGTTGTGTCCAAATTAAGATGTTGAGTCAGAAAACCCATTAGGCACAGACACAAGGGGTGTGAGCATATGTGCTCTAAGGGCTGCACAATGGATCCACAGAGGCAAGGTGGAAGTCCAAGATCCAAACTGCCAGGGAGCCTTTAAAGTTTTCCGCACCACTGGAAGCTATTGTTTCATGTTGGCTTAGCCTGATCTGAGTCAAGGACACGAGGGTGCTTTGCACAAGGCTGACAGTCCTGCTCGCTCAAGAGTGAGCCCATTAGGCTTCCTATGGAAACCTGGGAATAGGCAGATCAAGAAAAGTTTAGTAATACATTTATTCTAGCTGCTTAATCTGAATTTCGGTGAAAATCTGTAATGAGGGGAGATACTCTTTTTATATCCCTGAAGATAAAGTACTGATGAAGAAACATTAATTTATGGATAAGCAAAGTCTATGTATCATTTATTAAATTAGAGTATAAAAAGAGGGATGACTTATGAACAAGATTGGGGTTATACCTAAGCTAATCAAAGGATATCAAATGTATATATAAAATACAGAAAAACCATTGCACCTTCAACTGCACATGCATTAATTACACTTGAACAAAACAGAACCACTTCACAGAAGGACCGTAGTATTTATAGATCCTAGAATAGAATAGCTAAAGTCTCAGGGACTCGGGTTCCATTTTGCTGCAACAGTTGTGTGATGCTTCTCCTTGTCCAGTACAAAGAGAAATACCAGCCCAAGTCATCTGGCCAGGCTGCTTAAATGTTCAAATTGAGTGTATAAGAAGTATTCCAGACTTGACAATCCTTACTCAGATGCATTTGCAATCTAAGGGAAAAGAGGAACAGGAGCTGTATTACCCTCACCTTAGACAGAAACTAAGGCAATGTTTTGTGTCTATATAAATAGCAAGTTACTTGTGCCCCTCTAAAGTCTGAAAATTAGACTGCACGAAAGGGGAAGCTTGGAACGCAGCCTGTATTTTCTATATCCCAGTACTGTACAAGAGGACTGTCTGCTGGCTAGTGAACAGTCAAAAATGAAAGTTAGAATACGGGAAAGTAAGTAAAATGCCATCTTAGTCTTTTTTTCAAACCTAAGAGCTTTTATGAAACCTCATTTGAGTTTCCACAAATATTTATCTTATGCAAACATCACTGTGCATTAAAGGAGTTTGTTCTTGTTCTGGTAGCAATCTCGGTTGTCATCTGATTTCACTCACAAACCACTTTAGGCTTTGTAATAAGACTCTAAGGTATCTGTAAAAGCAATCATTTCAGAAGCAAGTACTTGTGCCTGGAGTGTCCTTATATACTGGTATCAGTAATAATGCAGCTGATAATTTTACTTTGCTTTCACCTGATGATCTGAAAGCAAAACACTATGAATATAAAGTCTGTGAGGAGAGCCATGCAGTTCAGTGCCAGATTCCTAGACCCTCTAGTCTTTTCAACATGTGTGATGGTAACCTCCAAATGGGAGCATTGCAACCTGCTCTGTAAAACTCTAGAAATATAAAGCAGCAGCAAACTTTATGAAGTAATGTCTGCTTTACATGGCATGTTAAACAAACAATAAAGCAAAGCAATGATTGTTTAATGTAAAAGTATATTGAAGAGTAATATATTAAAGTGTATTTAATATGACTGCAGTAGGTTTAGGAGAGCGATGAAATTTCTTGGGGAAAATTGTAAAATAGTTAAATAAGACTGTGACCTCATTAAGTTTTTATGTGGCTATGTTTTTGTCAACACACACCTTGTAGGCAATCTTTTTTTAAAAAAACCCTTTGTAATCTTGCTATTACAAATGCCCCATTGATCAAACACGAAGCTCAAGATCTAGATAGGAGTGTTGTAACTAAGTTATGACATAGGAAATCTTAAAAGGATGACTGTAGATTTTCACTAAAAATTTCTCAAAGTTCAGTCAAATTACTGTCTTGTACTCTATTTTTTTTGCTACTGTGTATTCTAATGCCTGAATTAGCACAACTCCTAATTTTGCTAGAAAACTTTCCAATGCTATGCAATCTACTTTTGTTTTTGTTTGCTTTTAATTCCCCAATGGCAGAAGGTTCATATTTCACCCAGGCACTGGTAATTAGCCAAGGAAATTATTTAAAATGCCAGATGTCACATATTAAATATAAATAACCTATGACCTTGTGTGCAGAATACAATCCTCTTTCCTATATGGCTGCTGAATTTAGCCTTCTTCAGCATAGGCTCTATACTGAAATATTATCTTTCTCCTTCAGAGCACCATTCTGCTAGCTTAAACAATGGATGTGCCTTTTTAGCTGGAAGAGACATGAAAGCTGTGATCGTTTTGTTTGTATGCCATTTGCAAATGAGTTTAAGTACACACATTGATCAAAAAATGTCCCTTGTTGTACTCATGCTTTCTTCAATAGCAGCTGTAAAAGGCATAACCATTGCTGCAGCCAAGGAACACTATCTGCTCAATCCAGGAGTCTTTCTCTGTGCTTTCTCATCTGCCCTTTCTATGCCACGCTGGTGTGTGTGGCTTTTAAACAGGTCCAGATTCAACCACACACGGGAATGAGATCAAGCACATGAAATGCAACCTTCTGTGTTATATTCCTAATTCGAGGCTGTTTGGTTGATTGAATCATGCAGAACAAATGCCTGACCATGCGTCTTCCAAAGCCTATTCTGGCTACAATTGCACAGCTGGCTTTGATTTGCTGCCCATGGGAAGGGGGGAGGAATCCCTATTACTCCAACACAAATACAGATCTGGGATGTGGCTGCAGATCCAGAATTCCTAGCTATCCAGCATCGGATGATGTGTGGAAAATAAAACACAGCACAATATAGCCCTCAGGTTTTTGGAGCCGAAAGTCACAACACGCCTAAAAAATAGCCACAGTTTGGAAAGGATTCAAATACCACAGGAAGCACGTTCCTTCCTTCTCAAGTCACATGCAATAACTCCAGCTCCTGACCAGATCAAGGTGTATCCCCATCTGGATGCAATAACACAGCCTAGAAGCAACAAGGACAGAAACCACCTATGCATATTAAATAAATGAATAAATAAAGGAAACTTCTCCTCACAAAACCACAAGTGAAATAAAGTTGCCCTTGTTACTGCCACCGTTTCACTTCTCAGTAGCCAACAAAAGCCAAATCAGCCATCCATGCCCTGGACCTCAAGCACAGAGGTTGACATAATTCCCTGGAAATTGATGTGAGCTCACTCACGTCAGTTGTTTTACCAACTCACTCCCAGTCACACCCCAATTACTCTTTAGTTGTGTACAAGAGGTTTGAAGGTGTATTTCTCTTTACAGTTTTAAATGCAGAAAGGGTGTGCTTTTTGGTGCAGTACAACAGAGTCAGCAAAATGAAATCTTTTATAAACTTTTTAAACTTTTATAAAGTTCACTGTAAATAACTTACAATACCACCTTTTACATATTCTCTAAATTCTTATCTTATTAGCTATGTGGTCATGTCATAACCAATTACTCTGTTTATTTTAGGACATATAGTCCATTTTCTTTTTGAATTGACAGCAGTAGGTAGGACTAAAAGCAATACCTAATGTCCTGCTTATATCATAGCTTTCTGAATGAATATTGGAGACAAGAAAAAGGGGAGACTGGATTTGTTTTACAGTTAAGGGAAATGAACAAGTCATTAATATTAAAATCTTTAATTTAGCACATTTATTAGAAATGTACTCTGAGCATCTTATCAAAGAATATGGATCAAATACTTGTGTTTAAATCCCCCCATTATGAAGAGAAAAGGTTTGATTGTATTTTTCACCAGGGACATGCATAATGAATAATCTACTGGTATAACAGAACAGGAAACTGCTGTGGTTGCTCCATTTGCTGTAATCTGACACAACAATTATTTAACAATAAGACAAAGTCTAATTCAGCTGCTTTGAAAAGCAAAAGATTACCCAAAAGTTTTTAGACAAAAATTAACTGTTAGAAGTCATTTTATGTGTAGTTATTTTACTGACTCGTTCATCGTAGATCTGTTTTCATTCAAGAACGTATGAGGGTTTTTCTTAACCACAGTTAATCCAATTACACATACTTCTCCAGCTTGTCTTGCTACGTGACCTTGGATTTAGAGATAAAAAGAGGCTACAGGCCAACAGGATGTGAGCTCCTTATAAAGGTTCGGGCTTCCTTCAGGAGAGGGAATTGTCTACCCTAAGAAGAGAATGAATCTTTAAGTGTTGTAAGAACAGTAGCTGTAGCTGCTCATGCATTTTCAGTAAAGAAGTAGCTAGTGCTGTGTGGGAAGTGATAATGGCAAGGACAGTGCTTTACAAGATAAGTAAAAAACATATGGCTGCTTTTGCACTAGAAGCAACTTCCCATTTTGGGCAAACTTGGGCAAACTCCTGCTGTCCCAAGTTCTGCAAAGTATTTTTTTAATATTATGCATTCTGTTTCCACTAGAATTGCAATGCCACAAAGTAGCTTTTCATTTAGGCTTGCTTTCTTCAGCACAGATTACTGACCTTCCTCAGGAGAGCACAGAGAGAGGAAGAATTCACAGAGAATTCACTGCACTCTCTTAAGAGCCTCTGGACTGAGGATTATTCACTGTAGCTAATTCCTCTCCACGTGAGCCTTCTTTTCTCACTTTCATTCACAGGCTCTAACGAGAACATCCAGGTACAAATGCATGCCTGGGATTATGACATGCCTGTTTGGATCTGTCTAAACAGCAACAAACATGGAAAGACACTGCGCATAGAAACAATGAGAATTATTTTAGAATCAAACAATATTAATCTCCAGATGGCCATAGAGTCACAACACACTAACTAGTTCAGCTGATTTTTCAACTGAGTAATGAAAAGTTAGAGATAGCAATGATATTTCTGGTTAATTTGCGTTTCACATTCCATAACAAATTAAACTGTGAATATTACATAACTCTCTATGAGCAAACTTGACTATTTGTGAGTAGTAGTTTAAATCCCATCAATGCCCAAGTTTCAGTATAAACCTAAAATCTTCTTAGATCATATGTATTAAGGATTAATATTTTACTAATTCCACAGCACACAGTGACTGTTTCATTAAGTTAGAACCCAAGAATAGAATCACAGACTCATTTAGGTTTGAAAAGACCTCCAAGATGATTGAGTCCAACTTTTGACCAATCACCACCTTGTCAACCAGACCAGAGCACTGAGCGCCATGTCCAGTCATTCCTTGGACACCTCCAGGAATGGTGACTCCATTTCCCTGGGCAGCCCCTTCCAATGCCTGACAACCCTTTCCATGAAGAATTCTTCCTGATGTCCAGCCTGAACCTCTCCTGGCGCCACTGAAGACCATGTCCTCTCATGCTGCTGCTGACTGCCTGTGAGAAGAGGCTGATCCCCACCTGGCTACACCCTCCTTTTGGGGAGTTATAGAAAAGGGATAAAGTCACCCTGAGCCTCCTCCTCTCCAGGCTAAACAGCCTTGGCTTCCTCAGCCACTCCTCACAAGACCTGTGCTCCAGACCCTTCACCAGTTCTGTTGCCATTCTCTGGACATGCTCCAGACTCAATGTCTTCCGTGAAGTGAGGGACCCAGGACTCAAGTATCCCCTTACTTAAGGGGAATTAAGCTCCCCTCAAATTGCTTTATGATTCCTTAGAGTGCAAATTCCAGACACATCAGGACAGTTACAGTTTCTATACTGCCATCTCCTGCAGGGAACAGATGCTCATGCTGCAAGAACAACTTAAATTCTACAAATAAATAAAATAGTTTTATTTTGCCCTTTCTTTTTGTCTTTCCACCTTAGTGCAAGGCAAGACTATAGATTATGGTATGTTATTGTGCAGGCAGAGCATCCTGAAGCTTTTGTAATCTTCCTGCTGACTGCTGGCCTCCCTCCATGGATAACATACATTGCTAAGGAATATTTTAATTAGTTTCCTTATAGTTAAAAACTTTTAGATGCAGATCTCACAAAATGCAAGACTGGGAAGACACTATTCCATGCTTTAAAATTCTTTTTGGAATTGGTTTCAGAGGAGATTTCCCCACAGTTCTACAGCCTTGGTGCAGCAGCTGCGACCAGAAAGTGAAGTGCATGAGGAAGTGCCGCAGTGCAAGCCAGGGTGGCTGGGCACTGGAACAGGCTCCCGAAGGAAGTGGTCACAGCACCAAACCTGCTGTTCAAGGAGTGTTTGGACAAGGTTCTCAGGCACATGGTGGGATTCTTGGGGTGTCCTGTGCAGGCCCAGGAGCTGGGGGATACTTGTGGGTCTCTTCCAGCTCAATATTCTGTGCTTCTATGCTTGCTTGATTGCCACTGTTCCCACTGAGCCGGAAGGCAAGTAGCTAACAGCTTAAGAGTCCTGGAGCCAGCATTTGTTACCCAAGCGACATTCCTCAGCTTACGCCATCCTACCTAATTATTCGAATCATTAGTTGGTGCCAAGAGCACCACCTATTTACACGCGGTGTTTTAGGAAGTGACGCTCCGCAGGCCGCAGGGAATTCTGCTCCTTTGCTCTGACGTGGGGCCATCTGCGCTTTGCAGGAGGGGTCACACACCGGGACCGGGACCGGGACCGGGACCGGGAGCGCGCTCGGCGCGGAGCGGGGCGGGCGCTGCTCGGCGGCGGCGGGGCCGACACGTGGCACCGCGCCCCGCGCGCGGCCCCGCCCCCCGCGCGCCGCTGGCCGTAGCCGATTGGGCGTCGACCGCCGACTACAACTCCCGGCAGGCCCCGCGGCGCGGGGGGCGGGGCGAGGCGGCCTCCCTCTCAGTCCCTCGGTGGCACCGGCGGCGCTCACGGGGCGATGTCGGTGCCGTGACGTCACCGCCGGAGGGCGGGGGACGGTGGGCGGGCCCGGCGGGGCGGGCCGGGGAGGGAGGCGCTGCCCGGGGCGCGGCGCGGGGGCGGGTCCAGCCGCAGCCCGGAGTAGGCGCCCGCCCCCCCCGAGTGACAGAAGCGCCCGGGCACCGGAGCTCGCGCTGGGGCCGCAGCCGCCGCTCGCGCCGCCGCCCCCCCCCTCCGGCCCCTCCGCCGCCCGGTGTTATGCGGCGGCCCTGAGGGGCGAGCGCAGCCCGGCAGGACCCGGCGCGGCCCTGAGGGGCGACGGGGTCTCGCTGCGCCTCGCCGGCCAAACCCATGACTACGGCAAACTGCGGCGCCACCGACGAGTTCGACTTCAGGCTGATCTTCGGCGAGGACGGGCAGCCCGGCCCCGGGCCGCCGCTGGGGCCCGCAGGTGCGCCCCGGGGCCGGGGGAGGGTCGGTCGGGTTCCTGTTTTCCTTCGAACGAGGCGGGGAGGGCAGCGGGGGCTGCGCCGGCCCCGCCGCTGCGGGAGGCGGCAGCCGGGGGGGAGCGGCGCCGTCCGTCCGTCCCTCAGGCCGCGGCCGCTTCCCGGCGCCGCTCCCGTTCCTCCCGCGGGACGCGGGGGCTCAGGGGGCGATGGGCCGGCCCGGCCGGGCCTCTCCCCGCCGTAACAACTTTCTTTGGGTAAAGAAACCCAAGAGCTCGCATCGTGCGGGAGGAGCCGCCCCGGGCGCGGTGGCTCCGGCGGGGAAGAGGCCCCGGGTTGGATCTGGTGGCCCCACGCCCCCCGAGCCCGGGGAGCGCGATGGGGCCGGTGAGGGACGGGGCAGAGAGCAGCAAAGTGTTAACGGGGACGGACCAGAGCAGTGTTCGGGCACTTGCGATGAAAAGTTTCAGCCGAAGTGTTCCCCGTATATAGAACATCCCTGTTACTCCAGTGTGTTCTGCAGACTTTGTGTACGTGTGGGTGGGCGAACACCCCGTGTCGAGATGTGATGGCTTTTTGGGTCCATGTGTACAGATGCACGCGTACATCTCAGAGTGCTTCCATTTTACTTCCCTTTGTAGTATTGGAGCCTGAAAATCCTGTTTTAAAATGCTCGTATTTCTTGAAACTGCAGAAAACAAAGTATTCCCTGTGAACTGTGGTGTGAAGAATCAATAAGGAACAGCTGTGCCTTGTTTAGCTGTACCAGAGTTTGATGGCTGCGTGGTTTATTTTCTAACCTACTTGAAATAAGTTTTAATTGGTAATGGGCTGTCTTATGTCTAAGTGTTAGATGATAAGATAGCTCTGAAACACGACTGTATCCAGGCTAAATGATGCAGCCATGTTGTTTAGTTCTCTGACTCGGTTGTCTGCCTAAGTTAATTAGAAAAAAAATTGTTTGATACAGTCTGTGTGCAAGCACTCAGAATTAACTTCTTAGAAAATCCCTAACTTTCTCGATGCTCAGATTTAATTTTCAAATTCGTTCAGATAAGGGAAAGCTTTATTTGCCTATTTTCCATCCCAGTGCAATAGCAGATGGTGCGTTTTGTGAAGGGGGCCTGAATTCTGCAAGCTAGATAAATGCATTACGGTACCGTATGAAAACAATGGAAAATGTGAACAAATGACAACAAAAATAATTTTGACGCCCCCATTTCTATTGTTTTGACATAAAACTAGTTGTCTAAACTATGTTCCTTTGTCGATGATAGATGAGCCTGAGAGAACAACTTTCTGAAAAAACTGGAAATACTAGTGTGGTATCAACTCACTGTTATGATATTTGTATTTGGGTAGCATTCCTTAACAAGCAGTTCAGATGTTACTCTGAATACAGAGAATTTTCTGTGCTTGATAAGTCAAAACTGTTCTTATGTCAAATTTAAGAATGTGATATTTGGACCATGAACTAGTTTATTTGCTGTAGCTCTCAGTAAGAAATTCTGCATCTGAAACTCAAGTAATTTTACTGTTTTGTAGAATTCTGGAGATAATCTCGCCTGCTGTGCACAGATGTGGTCTTCAGGGAAAAGGGTTAGAGCAGGACTCTGCCTTCATGTATTCTGTTAAAAGTATTGCCATTGCTCATCTGTTAATTCTGCCCATGTATTTTACACATGAAAAATTAGAATTTATATGAGAGGTCCTGTACTGGAAATCTATTTTTTCCCTTACCCCTCTTCCAAATATATTAGATGAACAAATAAAAAATTTCTTAGATCTCCCTAAAACATCTATTTCATAATCCCATATCACTTATTTCAGTGGTGGTGTCCATTGTGCTGCAAAGTAAGCATAAGGGCATTTTTTTTTCCAAATGTATGCTAATAATAAATCATGCAGGTCACAGGGAAAGCTGCTTAATTTGAAATAAATAATACTAAAATTACTAAGTTTTCCATGATCATGGAGAACACTAAAAACACATTCTGATCCTTCGTGCTGTCTCTAAAAGTTTGAAACTGGCATTCTGATGAAAGAAGTGTCTGGTACTAAGTTCTTGTGCAAATAACATGGAAATCTATGTTAATGGTGTCTTTTATACTCAGACTACTCTAGTGTTGTGAGGATTTTATTCTTTTGTATATGTACACATTTATGTATATACAGTTACCCGTTTATATTTAACTGTATTTGTATTTAAAAGCAAGGAAAAAAGAGCTGTTCTTTCATTTTCTTGAAATACTTTTGATATCTGAACTACTAAGAAAGTGCTAGTGCCAGGCAGTAGATTACCCTTTTTATGATATTAAAAAAACAGTGAGAGAAATTAAATGAGCTGGGATCTTTAGTTATTACACAGAACAATTTCAGTGGGTTGCAGGATAGCAGGACTAACATTTGTAGTTTGTGCTAAGTGGCAGGACTCGAGATCTCTGTTCTACATTAGTGCTCATTTGCTTGATCTGAAAGTTGTAGTTCCTGCTGCAGAGGAGAATGCGTGAAAGATGCTGTGAAGTTGCTTGAAATCCCTAGTGTAATACCGTGATCTTTGTGGCACACTTGGATTGAAAATAAAGGGGTAGCCCATTTCTAGTTTTTGAGTGGAGGGAAAAATTTGCTCAGGTAATTGCCAAATTAAAGATTCTCAAAAGCTCTTCAGCTGCTTTCAAGTGGATGTTAGATACTGAGCACCTTCTGCAAACTCTTGCCTTCTGTTTCTCTGATTGTTCAGTGTCCTTGTCCCAAAGAATTAAGAAATTGTCACTTTGCTTTTGTAGTGTTAAGCACTCAAAGTGTTTGGTACAGTTATAGGTACTGATGAGCTTCATCTTGTTATGACCAAGAAATTCAAGCCTCTAGTGCCCAAAGGTAATGCTGTAGATCACTCTGAAGTGAACCAAATCTCTTTGGTGTAAAATTTTGGGTAGCTGCAGTAGCATCCGATTGCATCGTGCCACCTTATATCAGTTGCATTTGAAATGTCTAAGTCAGCATGTGCATTACAGTATGTTCAGGCCCTCCAGAGTCTGCTCAAAGAGACTGGCATGCAACTGTCAGTGACAGTGTTTGATGTGCCACCTGGTTTGGTCTCTTTGGTGAAGAGACCTTTGGAATGTAATATGTGACACTTGAGTAATTGAATTAGCTTGAATGCTTTTGTAATGATGCCCCGATTCCCTTCACCACCACCAGTTTTGCAATACTATTCAGTATAATTTTGGGGAATTTGTCTAGAATTTATTAAGCATTAAACTGCATTGAGTTTTTCACACTGCTGAGGAAGTTATACTTTTTAAATGCTGTATTTCTCAAAATGGAAGCAAGTAGAAGTTGCTATGATATTTTCTGAAGTTTTATTTTAGGGGTTCATTTTCTCTTTTAAAGAATGAGTTTTTCCAAGGTAAAAGCTGTACTTGGAGTATATAGTACTAAGCTGAGAATTTGGGATCTTGTAAGGTTCTGTGTCATGCAAAACTATTTTTTATTGGCATGTGAAATCAGGACTAACTTAAAATTAGAGGCTGCAAACTGTTCAGTGTTCAGAAGATAAATTACGGATGAGTTATTGATGCTGTTAAGCATCCTGTCTAAAATGTTCCTGTTATTTCTGATTCAGTATTCTAAGAGCTAAAGAGGGACTAATGCTTTGTTACCCAGTGAAACATGTGACTTTCACCCTAACTTCCACCTTTTGTTCTTGGGTTATGAAGTAGAGAAGGAGAAATTAATATTTCCATGTAAGTAATCTTCCCTGGTTAATTTTGTTTATTTGCTTTCCCACAGTATGAGTACTTTAAAAGAACTGATCAAACTACCCTCCTTGGACATCAGGTTCATTGTATTTATTTTATTTTATTGGAAACCAAGAAACAAGCTGAAAGACGTTCTTCATATTTCCTGTGACTTAACGTTTGGTTAAGTAATACTATTTAGTAATCTTGTTACAAATGAATCCTACAATATCTCTTACTTTTCTTCTGAAGAATATAGAAGACATCTCGGTTCTGTGATGAATTTAGTGACAGTTCAAAACATCTTTGTGAGCTGCAGCCTCATTCTGCATAAGGACACTATGTCTGGATTTGGCTCTTTCATTGATTTGCAAACTTCTACTCCTGTTCTCCTGAGATTTCTTTTTTTCTTTAGCTTAGAGCTGGTAGATTATTGGCTTGTTACTGGATATCATGACTGAAATACACATCTTTCTATAGTGGCTGTCGGAGTAATACCTGATCTTTTCTTTTGAAGGTTTTCGTGTCAGACCTTTCTCTGTGAGCATCCACAAGCTGCTTGGGCTGCTCAGCAGTTGTCTCCTGCCCACATACCAAGTACTCTGAAGTGATGATGGGTGCTAGATTTTCCCTCAGCTAGGCAGAGTTCTCTTGTAGTGAAAACTGGCACTATGTATGTTATTTCATTTAGGTATGTTGTAGAAGTCTTAAAACCACTGATTTGTACTGAAACACCACCACCGTACTAGTTTTTATGGCTTTGCCTTCATCATTAATACATAAAGTATCCTTTTTCCCTTCCTAAATGCATGTTCATGATTGGTATTGCTGTCAGGGATTGTTGGTAGAGAGTAGAAAACAGCCAAAGCTGTTGACTTGAGTTTGCAGCATGGTTGCACGCTTTCTGTTCTTTTCCCCAAGGTCATAATTAAGGTAAATAATCTTAAGAAGGTCAAGTTGTGGTAGAAAAGAGAGAGTAGTCTTATAATCAGATTGAGCGGAAAATTAAGGGCTGGGTGCTGGCAGTAGATATGAACTTGAGGTGTGAGTTGACTGAGGATTGCTCTCGGTGAAACTAGGTTTTGTGTTCAAAAGAGCTGGTCCAGAACTGTTGCAAAGTTTGCTTTCCTTAGCTGAGTAAGAGGAGCTTGTGAGACATCTTTTGAAGTCTTTTTACCTGGCTGCATTGCACACCTGTATGGTTCACTAGAAGTTTTATTATTCTTTAAATATTTTGATTCTGTTTAGATTTGGTTGTCTATATAAATGGGCAGGAAAGACAGTCTTTGCACAAGATGGTAACTGTGGTTAATATGTATAATTTGAGCCATCCATATAAATACAGCTGTCTGTGCTGGTCTGTTAACATTTGCTGTACAAAAGAGTGCTCATGTGGGTTAAGAATAGGATCAGCTGGTGCAACTTTAACAAAGGAATGAATTGATAAGTTACTTGAATCCATTTTTTTTTCTCTCAGACAAATTACACTTTCTAACAGAAATATTTGTTTATTTATTAGATAAGTGAGTATTAAATATATTGTGATAAACCACCACTTGCAGGAAATTGAGCTATCATTTTATTTTACAAGCTAGTGGATGCTGGTATCTGCATGTAGAAGATTGACACACAGGGACACAATGCAAATCAGTCATATAGGCTGTGGTTATATAATCTGCTGATAGGGGGGAGGAGGGAAAACCAAACAGCTGCATCTGACCAAAAACAGAGGGTCTTGTGACTTCAAGATAGCTTAAAGAAACACTGAGGAAGAACCAAAGGAGAATGTGTACTAAAGTGGTATCAGTGGAGTCAAGAAATGCCTGGCAATTAAGAGATTGAGATGGTAATCCTAACAAGCTGACATGTTTGAGTATGTTGTGATTTTTCACAGTATTCTAGATAAATGAAATCTTACCTATTTGAATGGAGCTTGACCAGGATGAGACTATGCAGGGAAAATACCAAAATCTTTTGTGTGGTGTTGCAAAGCAGTTGTAGTTGCAGCTAATTTAATTTAATACCTTTTCTGTTTTGGCAGTATGGTTTTTTGATCACTGCATAGTGCATTGAGAGTCACTAGGTAGTGAGTCACTATGTACTGCAAGGATTTGAAAAAGGTCCCCGGTTTGACAGAATGTCACTTATTTTGTTCATGAATTCACAGTTGCACATCACTCTCTGTCCCCTTTCCATCCAACTGAATTGTGGGCACAGTGTAAATGAAAACAAATCCTGAGATTTGGGGTGTGGGAGATGGTCAGGGTACTAAAGCATTTGGTCTAGTGCTTTTGTATTACATATTTCTGAAAATTAGAAATAAGCTCACTCTTTCTCAAAGTAAAAAGTAGCCCTCTGCCTAAAACACGAGAGTCCCATTCCTTTGGTCTCTGCTGTCCAGCTGGAAGCAGTTTGTCAGATGCCACCTGAAGTGTAGCCAGCTCAGTAATGTTGCTGTGAATGAGAGAGAATAAATTCGAGTAGATGGGGCCTGGGTCAATAGTAAGCAGCAGTTTGGCTGTTCACAGCAATAACGTAAATATGGGAGTTGTTGCCTCAAGCTGCCCTGGTGGGCCAGGGAAGTACGTGGAGCAGACTTGGCAGTGAGCCCAGCCAGTAAAACAACATCCAAGTCCTTGCATTTGTCCAGGCATGCCATGTGGGTTCGAATGACAGTGGAATTTAAGATGAGTGAAATGATCAGTAAGGCTAAGTAAAACTGCAAGGCAGGAGCAAGCTTATTAAGAAGCCAGCATTCTCTTGTACCTTTAGTACACCCATCTGTGAGTGTTCTTGTGAAATACTGGCAAAAGAGAACATTTAAAAATCGTAGAACTGTTCGAAGTTATTCAGGGAAGATGAATTTGAATCTGAAGCACTGCAGGTCTGGTGGAAGGAGAGAAGAATGAACTTTCTGGGGATCTGACTACAAACCCATGTTTCAGTAGTAAAGTCATGAAAATAGAATTCTGTGTGTGGTTCAGTTTGGTCTTGTGTGGTGATTTTGGTGGGGTTTTTTTAAAGCAGAAACAAAAACTTCATTTGAGGTTGCATGAAAGATGTTTGTAGGTAAAAACATGAGCAAGTACTTACAGCTAATTTATTAACACCAGAAATGTAGTATCATATTATTTATATTAATATTTAGATTAATATTAATTGCATACTTAAAAATGGCTTCTCAGGCTGCACTCTGAAGATTAGTCATCACTTCTAAAAATGAGAAATATTTTTAATACAGAAAAAAATTCTTGAACGGACTTGAATATTTCTGATGTTTTTTGGGTTTTTTAGCAGGTTAGTGGAGAGGGTTAATGAGAGTCTTCATGTTTTAGTGGCTACTAACATTGATTTTTTTGGAACAAATGCTGTAAGAAATTTTTTTTTTATCACATATTTTAAATTTTTTAATGGTTTTGGAAAAAACGGAAGGACAACTTAAACGTACTTCCAGAGAAGTAGCATTTGCTCTGTGCTAGAGAGGGAATGAAGTTTTGACTGATTGTAATTGGGCCAGGGCAGAAACTGTTACCTTTTAACTAAGGTTGTTTTACAGAGTAGCCAGCCCTCTGTATCTTCATAGCCAAAATGAAAGTGTGACAGAATGACAAACTGCTAATCCAGTCATGTTGCATTTATCAACTGTTAGTGACAATGATTCATTACTTTGATGGCTGCATAATGGCCTGTAATAATATCTGCAGTGATGTATAGCTACTCATGTGTACCTTTAGATGCTTTCTAGAAGTTGTTCCCTAAGTCAAGGACAGGAAGGAGATGAGGAGATTCAGTAACTGATTACAAAAGGCTTTAACAGTGTCATTTGGGATAACTGTACTCAAACAGCAAGGCCATAAAGGAAGTACATGGTTTAATCCAAAGAACTACTAAGAAAATTTGTCAGCATTTTGTATTTTGCATAGCTTCTTTAGATTATCTAAGCCTGTATTTCATCAGTGTAATTTGTCGAGTTTAGTCTTTTGAGAGCAAATGCTGCAGTCCTTCAAATTGGCAAGCTTTTTGTGTTGGGGGCGGGAGGTTAGGCTGATGTACAGTATGTGGAGATACCTCCACTCTGGCTGGAATAAACACAAGCCATTTAGGACTCTGGGAAGAAATGCAAAGTTACATGTGGCACAGTCACAAGGCATGCTAATATCACCATCTGTATTTTGGGATGTCATTCTGAACCTTCCTGAAAAAATGGTATTTGTGCTCAGCTTCAGCCTCTTCTTTTTCATTTGGCTGATTCGTGTTTCTGCCTTTTACTGTATCAATCTAGCGAAGTGAATTCAAGGTGTTTCTGATTCTACATTCATGTGAGCAGATGGGAAAACAAGACAGTCTCAGATTGTCATTTTGGCTCATTACAGTTCTTTGATGTACACAGCCTTTGAGTTTAATGCACTTTAAGTCCACATTTAAGCTGCATTATAAAAGATTGGTGAAAAAGTTGTAATAATTGATGGTTTGAAATACTGAGTTAACTATATGGCAGGACTGCCTGCTCTGGAATGGTTTACCCTCTGTCAGGCAGGCCAGCTGCAGAAGCACAGTGTCATTTGGCTGAGGTGTGAAGAGTTCCCAAACGAGTTTGTTCAGATATTATCGATACCAGTTCTCAATCTCTGTGTCATGCTCTGATAATGAGAAAGGGCATGCCCCCATTTCAGTCTCCCCTCGACTGTGTAACTGCTCCCCACTTGGACATCTTGCCTTGCCTTACTGCTCTCCTTTTCTACCAGTTTTCACAAGGACTCTGGTCTGTGTCACCATACTCTCTGTAAACTAAAATAGACATTTTCTTGCACACTCCTGTCTGTTTTCTTTGATATGGCCCAACTTACGCCTTCTGATCTTGGAATCTTGGCTTGCTCAGTGCTTGCTTCAGGACTGGAGCAGTGAACTGGCCGTGTCTCTGCATAGAGCAGCAGGTTGCTGTGAGCAAGGTCGTGTTAGAAGTCAGTTGGTGGTAAAGGCATCTGGGTAGGAGTTAGGTGAATTCAGTGAGGATTTCAGTTCATTCTGTTTGAGTAACTGGAGAGCCTTTTCATGGAGTTTGTTGGCTTTGCCCCCACAAAGGAAGAGTTGTACGTGGTAAATTGGCCCACTATAGCAAGAATCTAGACAAACCTTGCCTGATGATAATTACAGCACATGATTAATTCCCATGTTCCCTTCACTCAGTATGTGCCTAATCTTCTCACTTACCTTTATGCTCAATCTACTTCCAGTGGGTCAGGGACAGCACACCAGTTTGGGAGTGATCAGGCTTCTTTCAGGTCCCATGTCTACACATCTGAAATGCTCTGGGGTTGCAGGGCTGCAGTCCTTTTGCAGACTCTAACACCGTATAGAGCAAGATAGTTCATCTTCAGAACAGCAGTGTCAAAAGGCTGCTCATACTGTGCAATAGTACCTGTGTACTGTGCTGTTCCCCAAAGGCTGTACACTAATACTCTGAACTACTGGGTCGTGTTAAGATAGCTTTAGATCTGACAGTGAATGACAAATGGGGCTTCATCAAACTGGAGGGCTGCAGCTTCTGTTTTGTCTACAAGGTTATTATGCAGTGAATACCATGTCTTCTTGAATCATATAGCCACAGATTTAAAAAAGGAACCAAAGAGGAGCCCATAGAACTTGGAGGCTTTTAAAGCAAGAAGCAGATTTTTTTTAACCTGCTACGAGTATTAATGAATAATCCATAAATGCTGAACCAAAGGCTTTATGAAGTTATCATTTAAAGACATGCTTCATATCAACCAGAAATAGCAGGAGAGCTGGAGAAGGCACAGGTATAAACACTGCTTAGTGCTTCCGGTTGTTATTTTCTGTAACAACCTGAAGCAATAACGGTTGTATTTTTTTGTAACTGAACTTAGAATAACTGATTCTTGTTCAATGTTACAGTTACAAGTTGAATTCTTTACCTGCCTTGTACATAACTTTTTATCAATGTATGTCAAAGCTGTTCTTTCCCTATTTGAAATTTAATTTCATTACTTCAGTGTGAAGCTGCATGTACACTAAGACAACAGTTCTAGTTTAAACACATATCAGGCTGTGGCCTAAGGGTTTATTTAATTGCATGTTAGGTTTTTATTTGATAGTGAACACTAGTGAACGCCAGTGAACACCTGCAGTTCCTGTCCTGGTTGCTTGTTTCTTCCCATGTCCTAAAGCTTGCCATTCTGTCAGTTGTGTATATACAGGTGTTAGTGCACTGTAAATATGATTGCCAAAATCATCTGTGTTAAAAGAACATCTCTTCTCATTTCCCCTCCCCCTTTGTGTGGGAAGGTGTGTGGGAAGGTGGTTGCTGCTCAAAAAACCTTAGTGTAGTTACACCCCAAGAGCCAGTATGTTCTTATTTTAGTCAGTGTCAGTTGTAAACATTTGATATGCTGGATTATTCTCTTGTTTAAACTGCTTAAACTAGTGTAGCTTCTTTATTCTTCTGTATTTCTATGAAGGATAATGAATTCTTATCCAGACTAGAATTTGGAAAAGACTCATTGATGAGCTCCCACTGTTGAGAAGATTATTTTTCTTCTACATTTCCAGTATTCTTGCTTAACAAAAGAAAATGAGTGAAATTGTGACTGGCACGACAGAACAGCCTCTGGCATACATGATAGACAAAAGTCAAATTTATTTTTATCCTTTTTTGCATAATCTGATATGGCCATGAAACAGAGCACAAAACCATTGAAGAGAGTGAACTGCTTAATAAAATGAGAGTTGTAAATCATCCCTTTCTGAAAACTTAAACTTGCAGTACTGCTTTGCGTTTTGCTAACTTTGTCTAGAAGAATGGGTTTCCCCCTACTCCACCCTGTTACCATAATTTTTTCACAATTAATTCTTTTTCAGTACCATACTTGGCTTGCTAGTCAGTTGTACTCCTTATAGACTAATACATTGCTTTGTTTAAGTTTGGGGTTGTGGGTTTTTTAAGTTGGTGTTTAAGCTTGTAGGAAGTGTTTCTGGAGAACCGATAGCTTGTAATGGAAAGCTAGAGTTAAATATCCAGTTATAGAGCATTAGTGCAATAGTGTACCAAGAAGAACTCTGATCAATCGTGGTTTTAAGGGCACAAAAGAAAAACTATTGATTATTGGCTATTTTATGTTCCCTGTGAAGATTAAGGCTTCTGTTTCATCCCACAAAATACATAAACTGCAAAATAATGAAATTTAAAAAAACAGCTACATATATTTTTTGTCCCTTTTTACAAATATTTTTGTAACCGTTGTGTTCAGAATGAGATAATGGTAACTGTCATGACAGAAGTGGAAAACAGAAGAGTTGGTCATTTTTTTTAAAGTTGTAAGTGAGACAGACTTGCCTGAGAACACACATGATGTCTGTGTCAATGTTCAGGTCTTTCCTCATGCTATTTAAAGGACTTGATTACTGATCCTGTTTTCACAGTGATAGTTTTATAAGACCTAGGTCATGTTGCACTTTCTTCATACCTTACAGCAACTCCTATTGTTTGAAAATGTTTGTTTATGGGCTTGTAAACTTAGAATAATAAAACAGTTTGGGTATTTCTGGCACAGGGCTTGTGTTCAGACATTTGATAGTAATTGACCTTCCTTCTCTGGAGAAATCTGGCTGAGTGCACAGCTGCACATGTGCATGTGCCAGTACCTCATTGGGGAGTGAACAACTGGTGGGCAAGCATTACTAGTCCTAAATGTGCACTCTGATACAGCAAGGAGCAAGCAAAATGTACTTTAGAAGCAGTTGTTCTGGATATTATTTAATTATATTCCCCAGTTAGACAGCTTATGTTGAAGAGTAGTTAGCAGCTTAGTAAGGGATGAGCCAGCATTGTTTTAATACTGAACAGGAGCTTCTGTACACGAGGCTGTTTCCAGACAGTAGCAAATGTACATTCAAAATGAGCAACCTTCTGGTTCTCATTGACAGTGGATGACACAGATGCCTGATGTAAGATTGCAGTGAAAGTCTGCAGCTTTATTTAGCTTATACACTGTGAATATAGAGCATCTACTCATTTTTGTGATCCCTCAGTAGTGAACCTGATCTTAGCAGGATGGGGAAGAAGGCTTCAGTAAATTTCTAAAGACTCATGACTTCTCTGTGGCAGTGATAAAGGTCTTAGTAAGTAAGAACAAAACTGAGTTTCTTTCTATGCCATTTGTCCAGAAGATCTCCTTTGATTGTAAAAGAAAATTTGTTTGACGTGGTTTGTTCTTAGGAAACAGTGACTTGTTTTGTTTCTTTGTCTCCTTTAAAATGCTTACTGGAACAAATAAACTATTAATACTACTTCTAAAACTGAAGTTGAACTTATTGGCCCATAATCCTTCAGTATTTTTTAACCTTTTATTTAGTCCAGTTTTCTTTACTCTGTATTGCTGTTATCTTTGTTAGCAATTTATTCTGTTGTCCTTACTAAAGCAAAAGCATTTAGCACACCTGCCTTTTCAGTGGCATGAAGGGCTTTTGATGTGAATGGCTCTACTTCTCTTGGTCTGTGTATATTGCTGTGTCTGTCTTGTTGAGTATCTTGCCCCCATGTGCTTGTGGTAGTTTTTGTGCTCTACCTTCGTACTCTGCTCTAGTTTCTGTGTCCCGAGTGCTTTCTTGTATTTTATGGTCGCTGAAGGCTTCATGACTTGGCCAACTTCTTTATTGTCCTTCCTCCCCCAATAGGATTGTTTGGATGTAATAGCTCTCCTATTAAGTAACCAGATTTCCATAACTCCATTTTTTTTCCCTTGGGCTTCTCCATAACTCTCTTTTCCTTACACTTGCCTATTGTGAGACTTCCCTTTGTTTATCCTCTGCTTCTTGAAGCCCTGTGTTGGATTTGTTTTGTGCTATTCTCATTGCTTTCTCTTTTAAGGGTTATCACCTAAGTGTTTTTTCATTTTTTTTTCCCCCAAGTTGTATTTGTGTTTGTATGTTTACTAGTTCCTTAAGATAGGTTAGAGGACTCTTCCAGATTGGATTCTCTGACTTTATTAGGGCAAAAATAATTACTGGTAAATAATCTAGTAGAATTAATGATACGATTTGTAAAGGTCTTAGTTTTTTGTGAGCAGCTAAAGGTCATTTTAACACATGAACTGTAAGGCGAAGGATTTGTGTGTGCAGACTGAAATAAACCTACACGTTTATCAATTGTGTCTGAAAATTATTTGGGTGATTTAGACTTAAAACCATGTTGTGTTCACAGTGTTAAGTGTGCTTTTGAGACTGAATATTCATGAGGTTTCTAACTTCCTGTTTTGTGTGTGTGCAGCTGGGGAGGGGTAAGGGGACAGCACAGTGCCAAACTCAGGAGAGGGACCACAGAAGCCTGAGTCAGAAAAGTTCTCTCTCCTCTGCACTCCATCTCTTCTTCCAAGCTGGTGTCGGTAATTTTGTGCTAGTCTGATCTCTCCACCTCAGCCTTGTGAAAATGAAATTCTGAATGTACATCTGCTTTTTGTAAATCCCTGTGACACTGAAAGTAGAGAAATTGTCTTAAATATTTTAAGATTTCTTGATTATCGGTGCAGGAGGAATAAGGCTCTTTGCAATGGTGAGAGATTTAGTGCCAACAATGTGCTGCTACTGTTCCTTAAACCATTAATGACAGTAAATGGTTACACACAGGGCTTGAAGACTTCCAACTGCTGTTTTTCTAAAACATTCTTATTATTATTTAAGAAGTTCTGTAGCTGTAACTGTTTTATTTCTAAGTTTTGATAAGCTGGATAATAGCCTTTTTTTTTTATTGCCTTTTTCTTCCCTTGATCTATGCTTTTATTAGTAATGAGTTAGGAAAACAGACATCTATGGTCTTGCCCATTAATACACCAATAGATACGGAAAACCTATAACCAACTACTGTCTGCATTTCATGTTTTGTGATGGAAAACAGCAAAAAGAAAGACCCTCAACTAATGTTTTAAAAAATGTTTGTTACCCTAGTGAAAGGACAGGGAAATGCAGTTTTGGTTGTGCTCAGCATAGTGCGCTTGTGTTAATTGTGTGTGATACGTGCAATAGTCCTTCCTGAGAACCCTGATCCTTTCAGCATGTGCATATTTAGAAATCAACCTAAGCTGATTTTCTGTGCTCTTGACACATATAATGGTAGTTGATGATATATAATATGGATAATTGTCATACATAATCATAATATATATAAATTCATACAGTGTTTATAATATTACTAGGTACTCCTTAAATGCAATGTATGCCTCCTTTAATAGATTTCTTATAGAGTTGTTCCCTGCTCCTGAAGCCTCAGCCTTTTCTTTTTTGTTTGTTTTATGAAGTCTGAGGAATGTAGTCCATTCCTTGGTAACAATGTGCTTTCTCTTCATTTGAAAATGCTTCCCTGTCTCTGAGGAGCTGATGTTTTGTTTCTGTTTTAGTTAATTTTAAGCTGATTGCTATTAGTTAAACTGGTGATAGACTGACCCCATTAACAAGCTTTTTCATCATGGGAAGGTCTCAAATACATAGCTTCCTGTCTGAATAGTCTAACCTATTGTGATAGAGACTACATTTATTTTAAAACAAATAATAATAGTCTTCTGGTACTCAGGATAAAAATAATTTTAAAAAAATAGCTAATACCCAGAGATGCAATTAATGTCATTAGCCTGGATTTATGAAAAATTAGAGTGAAGACCCTATTTACATGTGTAAAGAAGCAAGAGTGGAATCACAGTGGCTACAAAATATGAAAAAAAGTTGTGTTTTCTACTTTTGTTTCAGACAAATGTCTCATATTGGCAGTTAATTCAATATTGAGAAGTGGGGCAAGAAAATCTGCTTCAGTTCTGTGAGACAAAGTTGCTGATTTTGTTAATGGGACTTGTATTCCCTCTCAATTGCTTGTTTTTCTTGGGAATATTTCCTGTGTTTTGGATAAGTTAGTGAGATCTGAGAATATTTTGTTTTTCCTTACTTCGCTGAACAACTTGTGCTCAAACTTCATGCGACTGCACTGAAAAATGCTATTTAACATAGGCACTTGAGAGTTTTCTAAGCTACAAAAAATATATCTTAGGAATACAATTCTTAATATTATCTCTAATAATATTCCTTATTAGGCCTCCTTTGGTTGAATGTTTTTAGTAGTTCATAATCTCCATTCAAGTTTGAGTCACTGTAAGATGCTTTCTATTGTCAAAGTAGTATTATGTATGTGATGTTCTGGTGCTTGTAAGTATTGACTGGGCTTGCAGAAAGTACCTTAGTCCTATTTATGTCAAAAAGAAGTACTTTTAATGATTTTTGATTAAAAATGTTTAATTATAAGTGGAATACAGTTATGAAAGATGAAGTTTGAATTGAGTATTTAAGCTTAGATCCTTTCAGGATTTCAAGCCATTTTTCTGTTTGTATTATATTTTCAGTGACTGAAGATGTGTATAAACTGTGAAATCTGATTGAAAACAGGATTTATGATGTGAAACCATACTGTAGTCATATTTAGTTGTAAAATAGACTGGTGAAAATTTTAAATTAAGAATTAGCTTTATTTTGTATAACTAGTGTAATGGGAAGTGTCTAGGATGTTGATAACAGTCCATATCTGGGAAGCAAAGGATTTTGTTTATGGCGTTTATCCAAGTATTGCATTCTGACTCTTACTACTTTTTATCTTTTTTAATTTTGTTTTCAGATCTTGAGTCAGATGACTGTGCGTCCATATACATCTTCAATGTAGACCAGCCATCATCCTCTGTCAACCAGCCAATTTGCATTCCTCGCCATGGACTGCAGTCTCACTCCTCTCCTACAAGATTTCAGAGTCACAAGAACTATGAAGGCACTTGTGAGGTACCAGAATCCAAGTACAGTCCACTAGGTGGACCCAAACCCTTCGAGTGCCCCAGCATTCAAATCACATCGATTTCACCCAACTGTCACCAGGGGATTGAGGCCAACGAAGATGAATTACACACAAATGGCACAGAAAATGAGTATATGGAAAGGCCTTCCCGGGACCATCTCTATCTTCCTCTTGAGCCATCGTATAGGGAATCATCCCTTAGTCCGAGCCCTGCCAGCAGCATTTCGTCCAGGAGTTGGTTTTCAGATGCTTCCTCTTGTGAATCCATTTCCCACGTTTATGATGATGTAGACTCAGAGCTGAATGAAGCAGCTGCTCGATTTACCCTTGGCTCTCCGTTGGCATCACCTGGTGGTTCCCCGAGAGGTCCCAGCGATGAATCGTGGCAGCAGCCTTACGGATTTGGGCACGCCTTGTCACCCAGACAGTCTCCCTGTCATTCTCCTAGAACTAGTATTACCGATGAAAATTGGCTGAGCCCTAGACCAACATCAAGGCCCTCGTCAAGACCTACATCCCCCTGTGGGAAACGCCGACACTCCAGTGCTGAGATTTGCTATGCTGGTTCTCTCTCCCCTCACCATTCTCCAACTCCATCACCTGGCCATTCTCCCAGAGGAAGCATAACAGAAGACACGTGGCTAAACACTTCCATTCATAATGTACAAGGTCTTAACTCTGGCCTTTCACCATTTCAGTGTTGTACAGAGACTGATATTCCTCTAAAAACCAGAAAGACCTCAGAAGATCAGACTGCCACTTTATCTGGAAAAATAGATATCTGTCCTGAAGAGCAAGGTAACTTGTCATCATCCCTTGAAACTGCAGTAGATGATAGCTCTGGATCTCAGCATACCTTGAAAAAAGACATGCCAGGAGACCAATTTCTTTCTGTTCCTTCGCACTTTACTTGGAACAAACCGAAGCCTGGTCACACTCCTATATTCCGGTAAGTGATTAGAAAGTAACTCCTTCCCCTCCTGTGCATCTTTAATAGTGTATTTGAGTGATGCATTAAGACTTCTTAAAGAAAACTTGTTGAAGGCAGATAGATGTTATAATTAGGAAAAAAAATGTTGAGATACCAAATACCCTTCATCTTTTAAAAATACAGTAGATGCATTGTAAATAGGATTAGGTTTATTTAAGTAAAGTTTGTGTATATACAGAGAGCCCAGCTGAATTAAATGTCTGTGGATTTTGTATGTGCTTTGCAGTTCCATCTAATTTGAACACTTGACATTTTAATATAGCTGAGGAAACCTGACTTAGATGATTTTATAAAACTGGGAGACCACAAAAGAGGTGGGGAATTTATTTGCCTTTGTGTCTATTTGCTTCTTTGGGCTCATATAATTCTAGAAAAAGAATAAAGAAAAGAATTTGTATGCCATGCTGAAAACCATCCAGAAATAATGGATGTCTGGGCTGTAGTTCTAAGGTATTTCCACCATCCATGATAGAATTAAATAGGTCTTTTTCTTTTGCAGTCCTGTCATGTGCTAGCAGGATGATTTGTGGAGACTCAGAAGAGGGAACTGGTTCAACTGAGGGAAAAAGTCCCCCTTCTTTCCAGTCTGTTACTTTTTAGATGGATCAGTTCTGTGGTCTTTCAAGTTATACAGCTTGTATAAATTCTTAAGAAGTTGTCACCTAGCTTGGCTTGTTAGTAGCTAAATATATTTTAAAAATACTTATTCGGCCATTTGGTTATTTCTTGCCTAATTTTATAACCACAGATTTAAATTTCTCTCCACAAAATTTTACTGATTTTAGTAAATAAGTGATTTTTTTTCTTCTCCTTTAATGTTCTTCCACATAACTGTTTATGGATGTAAGATTTATCAGTAAAGATGCAAAGCTGGTGGCTGGAAAAATCTGTTTTACCAGGTCTGAAACTGTGTTAACAGATCAGTTAACTGTCCTCAACTCTGGCGATTTTTAAAATTCCATTGCCATCTGTTAGTAATAGGTGTCCAATCTGTTACTAGAATCTTTTCATTCAAATTGAAACACTGATGACTGTTTCAACTTAATTGAGTATTTTGGAATTGTATTATATAGTATGTAGGATACTAAGCAGTCCTAACTTGGCATTTTTGTTAGATTGCAGGATAACATTGTTCATAAAAGGTGACCACTACTGTAGGATTAGAGGTCATGAACATACAGGCATGGGATGTGGATCTCTGGTTCTTCTGTGGGATGAACAAAGTAGTTTAAAACACAGATGGCTCATACCTGCTTCCTCTTGTACTGCAGGGAACTGAGTACAACAGAATAAAAAGAAATTTTAATGTTTTCATTAAAAAGTAAAGTTTTTTTTAAATGTCAGACTTTATTTACAAGCTGACACTGAAGAATTTCTGTAAATATAAGATGGGCAAACAGCAGAAGACAATGAAGACTACACCTGTACACAAGGAAACTACATAAATCTATTAAGCTGTGTAAATTTACTGCCAAAAATGTCAGCTGACTGTTGAATTAGTGGAAGTGGCTGCACTGGCAGCTGTATCCTCGGTGAAATGTTGAATTACTTGGCAGTTGTTGCCTGTTCCACAGGGGCTATGGCAGTGTGCATCTTCAGTATGTAAAACGTTCCATTCTGTCATAAAATATTTCGTAATTTTGATTCTTATAAATCAGGGTAGCTAAGTTGACCTTTACATTGTATGAATAAAAATGGAATGCAAGAAGATCCACTGTTTCTAAATAGTTGATGATGGGGACCAAAACTGAGCATATTAGTTGTCATAAAGAATTATATAATTGCTATTTATGTATTTATTCCATATTGTATGTACAGTTGTATTAATTGTAGTATAAATTACAAGATATTGTAAAAATAGTACACTTCTTGATTGTATTGTCAAGGAGAAAGTAGTGCATGAAGTAAACAGGAGTATTGATTCCAAGCAGATGGGGTGCCCACCCTGCTGAAATAGCTGACCCCTCTACAAGGGGGGGTAGTTTGCCTCACGTATTTCGTGGTGTGAAATGTGTAGGTAGCACCTTCTGCTCTGAATGCTCTCTAAAGTTCTGTAAATCTGTTATCTACTTTATCTGCCAAGCCCTGACCATGGTTTCCTTCATTCTTCTGTTTTCAGTAAGTGTGCAATGCTTAACAAAATCTAAAAATGTATAAGATGCTTTTGAGCATATTAGTCATATTTCACATGCCATCCAAACTGTTTTGTTAGATGACAGCTTGTTGTTCGGTCACAGAAACCCCTAATCTGCCAGTCAGTGGCATATGAAAAATGTCTGTGTATTACGTGCCCTGAGTCCTATTTCTGCTGCCTTGTCAAAGATAAATGTAGGTGAGGGCCTGGGCAGGAGCACTGCAGCAATTCCTTCCTACAAGTGAAAGACCTGGGCAGCAGCTTCTGTGCAGGGAATAGTGGAGGTGTCTGTTGATAATGTCACTCACCAGGTGTGATGGCAGATTCAGTTGGTCATTTTACAGAATTTTCAGCAATAAACTTGGTAATTTTATTTATTGCATGGTTACTCTTGTTCATGTTTAAGATACCTGTTTCTTTCACTCCCAGCCTCCCCACAGGGTGAGGGATAAGACATGGTTTTATCTGGGTCTCACGTTTTCCTTCCCCTCCACTTAAAAAACCGCTTTCTTCTTGGGATCTTAATGCAATGATAGTTGATCCAACCTCCCCACTTGCATTTTACCCCAACATTCCACAAATGTGCTGATTTTATGACTTTCTTGCACACTTGCTGTTAGAGTTTGGGTTGTAAGAGTTCCAGAAAGTGCAAAAAAAATTCAGAAAGTCTGTTTTACAGTACTTTTTTTACTTGAACAAGGGGAATAAGAAGAGTCTAGAGGTGACCCAGGAATTTCAACTGAGCAGGTGATATAATACAATACCTTTGGTGAGGACTTCATTCTACAAGTACAGTTCATAAGAGATCAGCAGCATTGCTGGTGCTAACCCTGGGTATGGTGTCATGGAGTTAAGGACCATCACAGACATGGCCAGCACTGGTGTAGGTAACACAGGGCTATTTTTTAGAAAAGTGGTCACTGATGATGCAATTTAAAATCATGGGAGTTCTGTTATTTTTGCTTTTAGGCTTCATTATCTTATGCTTTAAACTTGAAATTTTAACATGAATGACTAGTGAAGCAGTAGACTTTAGGTTTGATAAAGTGGATCTTGAGAACGTAATTTGTGTCTCAAGCAAACAGGCAAGTAAACTTAATGAGTCATTCATTTTTTCTTTCTTTCTTTAGCCCCACAGTATCTGATGGCAACAAATGGTGCTTTTGTGCCTGGAAGATAACCAGGCAATATTCATTAATGGTCAAAAATCTTGAAATAAAACCTAGTTTCCTTTACTTCCCTCATGGAATTCATAGAGATTTACATGTTGATTTAAAAACTACTACATAAATTGGTGTTTGTCTCCAGACTGTTGTGTCATGGATTTAATCTATGACACTGAGAAGTGATGGGACATCAAATAGTTTCCTTGTTCCAGTGGTGATGAACAAACAGACTTTGACAGATGTATTTACAGCTCAGAAATCATTTTAATGGTGGATATGTAATGGCAACTTGAGAGTGTTTCACTGTAGAAAACTAGGATGGGTGACAATGTAATTATTTCATCCAGAAAAAAAAATTAGTTTAAATAAAGTGGTAGATAGTGGAATACTTGAGAAAGTTGTTTCTCTTGTCTGAATCCTTCCCTTGGAAGTCTAAAGAATAGAGAGGAACAGAATTATGTCTTATTTTTACTATAACTATATTGGATCTTCAGTCTTAATTTCAAGAACTCCACTCACGTTGAAAGATTTCAATAGACAAAGTTAGTCTGCCAAGTATTTATCACCTTATTCTGATAAATAGAAATAACACCAGCTATTCTACTAGCAAAACTTTAGAATGAAAATGTTTGCCAATTACTGACTTTGAAGATAAGGACCCATTTAAGTGAGACAAGCAAAGGAACTTTGAACCTCTTGGGTTTTTAATAAGCAAGGCTATCGCTATGATGTTTACACCCCACTAATGAATCCAGGGAAATTCAGGTAGTGTTTAATACAGGACCTTTGTGCTGTACCTGTTATTCATCTCTCCGCTTTGCTCTGGGGTGATGGAACAGAGATTTCCACGTGGCAGTTCACTGTACCAGTGCTCTGACAGCACTGTGATCTGTGGCTCTGCTAGGAGCAGAATGGTGCTATTTTGAATGTAAACAGCATTAATAAAGTCTGTTGATAGGCCACTGTGGCAGCTGGAATGGCCCCAAACTTCTTAACTTCAGAATTTCTCCATCAGGGAGAATATGGCTTTGTTCTAGGCAGAAGAGCAGCCACAGCAGTATTTTGTCTCTACAAGAGTTCTTGAAAACCATGGTATTAGATCATAGTTATGACTTGAGATTCTCAGAGGGTTACTGTGTTGCAACCTTGACTTGTCACAGAATACACCATGGGTTCATCTCTGCAAAAACTTGGGATGAGGAAAAAATGTGGAATAGCCATTGTATGGTTAGTGAGCTTTTTCTCTCTTAAAATATTGGGAGGAGCTGTAAGTGGAAAATTATTTTTGCTGCAACTAAAAATTAATAAAAGTATCTCTCTAGAAGATCTGGTAATCTTAACCAGTGAAGGAAACAGGGACTTTCACAACCATCTGGAGGTATTACGGAGTATCTTTGAAAGGTTGCTACTAGAATTAGTGGCTACAAAGAGTAGGAACATCTTCATAGAGTAGCTAAAATGCATTTTTTATCAGTTGCACCTGTGTTCAAAAACAGAGCTACAAGTGGAAGGTAATTGTTTTTAGCTGGATTGTGTTAAAGAGTCCCATAGGCTTTGTTCTTCCTTCTGTCCCCCACACACTGCCCTGGGGCCACAGTCAAACAAGCAGTCGTGTTTCTGCCCTAAGCTTCTTCCTGTGTGAGAGGGGCAGAGTCAGCCCTGAGCTGTACCCTGGCCTTTACAGGTCTGAATGCTGAAGTCCTTCAGAAGTCCTTCAAGCATGGACATGTTTGGCTGTTTTTACACTGAACATCAGTTGTTTCCTCATCAATCAGTTGTTTTAGAGATAATGGTTGCAGAGAAGGAGGTATCTGTTAAATTAATATTGATTAAATATATAGCTTTAAATGCTATTGCCTCTGCTGAGAATGTTGCCAAGGGGTTCTTTCTTTACTTCTGAGTTCCCTTTAATAGCTGCTGTTCTCTAAAGTCTTCAGTCTTGATGTGATGTGAGTTTTGGGAGGCTTGCATTAATCAGATTATAGAACTCCCTTGGTATTTCCAGAAGAACATTTGTAGGTTTACAGATTGGTGCTGTTTCAACAATGTGCAAAGATCTGATTTAATGAAAGCCCTAGAATGGCTGTCACTCATTACTTCCTACTTCCATATCCTGACGTGATTTGGTCCTTTACTAGTTGGTTACTGCATTGCTAATAAGGTTCTTACAAATATATATATATATACATATATAAAAAGAAACTTCTGTGAAAGGCTAAGTCCTAAGCTATTCTAACAGTAATTTGGCACTGAACTGGGCACAACTTAGTAATGAAACATGTGGAAATATCTACAAATATGTTCCTTCCCCATCAAGACTGAAAAGTGAAGGGGTTTAAACATAAAAGTTCTTATTTTTATTAATATTTTATTCTAAAATAACTTGAAAAAACACTCATGGTCAGCAGCTGATCTGGGTTCTGAATGCAAAGTTAGATGTCTTTATTAATAACACAAAGTTGTCATGCTGCATAAAATGGGGAGAGACAGAAAAAGTACTTGTTCATTTCTGAAGCTGCTTATTCTTAAACATGTTCCAGATATTTTAAGAGTAATGCACCACTGAGTTTTGAATTTAAGTTCTGCACTATCAGAGATCATGCAAAAGTTCAGTGAGGTTCAGCATGCAGTTCACAACTGATAACTGTCCTGAGTTAAATCTAGCAGTTTTATTGCTGATCCTCACCTAAGAGTGTACCCTGAATAATAATTTCTTGAGAACGGATCCTTAAATGTAGTAAAGCTAGCAGCTTCAGACCTACTTTCCCATCTTCAGCATCTGGTACAAAGTGGCATTGCTTCATATCAAAAAGTATTCAAAACATATGCAAATTTGTTACTTCTTGCACCCCAAAGGCTGACATGATTTTTCTCATTTGATACTGAATTGTACATAGAATTAAAAAAAAAACCCCAAACCCAAGTGTTTGTAGACTGTATTCTGTTGGGGTTTTTAAATTTATTTAATGTGCAGTCTTGTGGGTTCATGTGACTTTAAGAAGGTGACAGTGCTGGCTAGGAAGTTCCCACTCTGCTTCCCACCCTTTAGTTCTGCTTGAAGGTGTACAGGCAACTAAGACACTATTAAATTAAATGGATTAAAGAATTTACATTTCAAAATGAATGAAAATTAGATCATTGATTTGGTTCAATGTGTACCTCTACTGTATTTGTCTGAAAAATGTGTAAGGATGATGTGGAAGCAAAAATACATAAAACTGATACCCCTACAAGGCAGAAAGGGGCGTGACAGAGTACCCTAAAACCTGTAAAGGATCCACTGCTGCTGAGAAGTTCAGGGTAATAGAGACAGCAAGAAAAATACTCAGAGAGAAACAACAGTTTGGATATCCAACATCAAAAGGGAAACAGCTGTAACTGTCAGAGCAACTACATCTAGAAAACATCTGTTTGATGCAGTACAGCCTCAAAAGCTGTGTCATTTACTGTGTTTTGGAAGCTTTGCAGTTTTTTAACGTTTTAGGCATCTGCACGTGCACAGTGTGCTTCCTTGCTCTCTCATGCTGTTATTTTGTACTTGTTTGCAAAGAATGACAAAATCTTGAGACTTGGTTATTTTCTTGTCTCCATGTTTGTTCTAGTATGCCAAATATTTTTTTCAAAAGATAATGTGAGTCTGATACAACTTGTGCCACACTATTGTTAGTTAATTGCAGGAGGAGTAAATGTCTGTGAGGCTGTATGGAGAGTGGTCATGAGCAACAAATACTTTTCTCTTGACTGAACTGATCACTCAACTCTCAGTAATATCTCCCAATAACTGGTGTATAGCCTGTGGTGCATCAACAGAGTTCTCTCAGGTACTATATCTGTTCAGTGTATACCAACTATTTTGACATAGAAATTTGAGTATATAGGGGATAAAAAGATTTTCAGAAACACTGAAAACACATTCCCACATGTGAGAATTTTTAAGCCCTTTTCAGTATCTCCTAATCCTGATGTTTTCTTTCCTTTTCAGACTGACAACTTGAATCCTTCTCCCTCAGTAACTCTAATAGTGAATGGCAAGGTGTAGTTGATAGCCAGTAGTAGCATTTAGGCAGTACATCTTGGCCTGTGGTGAGTATCTGGAAGGATTGGGCTTATACTGTATTCCTGACAGTTCCCCCTTTTATTGTTGGCATCACCATCCTCTCCTACGCAGTAAATGCTATTGCTGTGGGAGGAGCACTCATCAGACCTCCTCCTTGCTGTGCATTGAATGCTTGTGGAGATGATTTATTTCTCGCATTTCTGCCTTTCAGTAAGAAGAAAGGGAAATACTCACATTCTTCCTCTCATTGCTCCCAAAAAGGTGCTTCAGGAGAGGTTTGTGTTAGAATGCCAGCTCTCTCCTGAGGTGTACAGTGCAGGTGTCCATGAAACAGCAGACCAACAGCTTGGTGGTTGTTCTCCTGAGGAGGAGGCCAGCAAACGGTACTATTTCTTCTCCCTATTTCCCATTCCTCATGACAGACATTTCCGTGGTAAAAGGTAGATCTGTGCTGCTGCAGGCTGAGCCCAAGTCCCTCCAGATACTCCCTAAAGACAGAGATTTCGTTCTTTTTTTCTTCAGTCCAAACATTTATCTTCTTTCTCAACTATGGATATGCTTTTGTATGTCTTAGCTAAACTCCCTGGACCTGTGACTCTTCATGTTTGTGGACATTTGCATTGATTGGTGGTGGGGTTTTACCTAACTTCCTGTAAAGTGGAAAGAAATAAAATTGAGCTTTCTCAGGTGATACCAACTAATATTTGTCCATCACTTTAAAACCTAATTTGCTTTCCCTGTTGGTCAGAGTAAGGTAGTAAAAAACTATTTTAAAAGAAGGTTATTTTTATTACAAGTGTTTTTGTTTGATAAACAATGCTATAAGTGTTCACTTTTAAATGTTTATAATTTATTTTGCACTACCAGGTAATTACTGGCTTGAATCTGACTGTTCATCTTGTTAGAACCTTAAGTCTATAAATCCGTGCAGGTAAAAGTGTAGGTATGCAAACATTGGATTGAAGTTCTTTAATTTATTTCTATTACTGTATTTTGTTCTTCCCTGGAGTGACTTTGCCACTGTGTATAAGGATTTGTCTGTGGACAAGCTGAACACAACTTTAGGTGTCTTTGTTGCCTGTTGCAGTAAGTCTTTATGATTACATAGAACAAGTAGCTTTTTTAAGCTTTGGTTGATCACATAGTGTTCATTTTAACCATAGTTAACAAAATGCAGTGCTTGCCAAAGGAAAACAAAAACAACAAGCTGGAAGATAATGCAGAGTTAAAACTTAATGACTGGCAGATTGAGTTTTGACTGTTCCCTCTAAACCACATTTGAATTTGCTTGCTGATATACTTAAGGTTAAAAAGTGAATATAAAGGCATTATAGAGTAGTGCTGGTAGTGTGGGGCTGGGGGTCACAGAGTGCCTTTCTTTTGCTCAGGTGTCAGAATGAAGAAATTCCATTCTAGTTGAAGATTTTAATGTACTGGCAAAACTGAAATTTTCACATAACAATTTTAGGCTGATAGTTATTCTTATTTGGTTATCATTTGTTAGGGAAGTGGCATCATTGTCTATATTTTACAGTGAAGGCTTTGTGCTACAGTTCATGTAAACACAGTGTGCTTATCTTGGTTGCAGCACATCTTCATTGCCACCTCTTGACTGGCCTTTACCAAGCCATTATGGGCAGTGTGAATTGAAAATAGAAGTCCAGCCTAAAACTCATCACAGAGCTCACTATGAAACAGAAGGAAGCAGAGGAGCAGTAAAAGCATCTACTGGAGGACACCCTGTAGTAAAGGTAGGAAGTCTGGCTTTCTTGAATAGAAGGTAATTTTTTAACTACAGTTTTTGGTATTTACAATGTGAATTGTTACCTTTTGTTAAACTTGCAGCCTCTCCTGGGCAAGATTTTCTCCCTTAAATGTAATAACTATTTTGAAAACATTGACCAAAAAAACCAATTATTGTTGAGCTCAGAATTAGATGTAAGCTCCTGGTAAATTAGATTTGGCTTTGGCATCACACTGTCTTTGAAGAGAAAGATATGTGGGTTTGGTCTTGCTGGAATAACTGCATGAGATGCAACGTGTTCCTCTCTGACTTGGAGTGTTCAGGTGTGTACACGTGTATCTTGCTCTGTGCTGGGAAGACTTCTGGATTGGTTAGGGATAGTCACTGATGTCTCCTTTAATATCCATGGTGTCAGCTATGAAGGGAACCCACCATCATTCATTGAACATGGGGCAAATGATGCTGAGAAACTCTAGGGCTTCTTAAGATGCCTTGGTTTGTGTTTGCCACACCCTTAGGTGAAAGCAGTGTCCTCAATATTGCAATACCTCAGTATTGCTTAATCGTCTTTATCTTACTTCCAAGCCAGGTTCTGACAAAATTTAATGGCTTGTTTATAAGTCAAATCAGACAACAGTTACAAAATCTTTATAAAACAAAGAGGGGAGAAAAGTCTGATTACATGAAGGTTACAGCAGATTTTGTCTTCTCCTCCAAATCCAGGATAGCTCATGTTCTTTTCCAGTAAAATTAGAGTCTGTGTTTCAGTCCTAAATCTTTTGCTACAGTCCATACATTAGTAATGTATTTTACATATTTATCCTCTTCCAGTAGTTGAAAGTAACTCATTACTATTGGAGATCAGATGAAACGTGCTGATAGGATTGGTGTAATCAGTCCCTATTCTTTCTCCTTCTCTTACTGAAGTATAAACATGTTATTAATTTTCCTCCTCATAGTTTATTCCTCCTCTTTGGCAAGTGAATTGTGTCACACTCTGTATTTACATCATTACATTTCATCTATATAGATGAAGATATTCTAGCAGAATTTAAGTGTCTTGGATGATCTGCTGTTCTTAATTTGTCTAAACAACCTCTGTTTTCCAGGCTCTTCGTCTGATGAATTTCTTCCATCAACCTGACTCCTAATCATATTCTTTGGGCTGTTTATCAAACTCTTTCTTCTCTGATAGCTTGCCTTGAACTTTTTCATTACGCCTTTTTTCCTCTTAAAGACTTAGTATCTTTCCTTTCTCTCCCTCTAAAAAGGGTTGCTTATCTTCATGCCATTTTCTTTCTTGAATGTCTTTCCTTGTTTTTCCATTTCAGTTCATAAGCTGAGCTCTCCATCCAGCTATCATGTTCCCTGCAAAGTTGCTCAGTGTTTTTTTTCTCACAGTACTGTGGCCTAACCAGCTACAGCTCTCTCCTTTTGTCAGACCTACAGGGTTTCTTAGCACAGTAGAGGCAAGGGTCAGGTGCTTCTTAGGGAAGTGTGTGCTGCAAACTAGAGAAAATTGAGGATGCCTGGACTAGGCTGGGATTGGAAAGCTGGCAAGACACATTCCTTCATGTGGAGTATTGTGTTGCTTTAGTCAGTGGAGGACAAGAAGACACAACTTCCACATGCCAAGGTGCTTGCGGTGGAATTTAACACATCATTAATGAGGACAAAAACCTGAGAGATTTTAGCAGACAAAAAAAAAAATCTTTCCTGAACTGCTATGAACTGCATTCAATATTGTTTAATTTTTTTCCTCTGGGTGCTTATGTTTTGCACTGATACTTGCATTAGGGAAATTCATGCTGATATTTATAAGATTTCACAAATATGTAGGATTTCTTTTGCTTATAGAACTAGATGCTTCTAAGCTGCAGTACTTGATGCTTCTAACTGTAGAAATGCAAGTTAGAAGAAACAGATCTGTAGTGGATGACTTACATCAATGATTTTAAAAGCTATTTATTTGCATTGAACTTGTGAAGTACCTTCCTTTACAAGAATACTGTCTTAAAAATGAGGATGGCATTTATGTGTCTGACAGTCTCACGCTTCAATACATGCAATACTATGCCCCTCTAAATTAAAATGAATGCAAATGCAAATCAATATTCAACTTTGCAATTTGGTCTCTTCAACTGGATTGGAAATTAATTGTTGTGTTTGATAGGAGATAGGAAGTTGTTATGAAACAAAGCATTGATTTGTATTTACTTTTTACTTACTGCTGGGAAAAACAGCAGGGGAAAGGCCAAGTTTGGAAAAGGTAATACCAAATATCTGTAAGCGGGTGAATATTACTTTACTTTCATACAAACTGAATTCTTTTCCAGTACTTCTGGAAACTTATTCCAGAAATCCATGTCACAATATGGATTACTACTTCTTTATGCCTTTTCTTTTTTTTGTGCTCTTAGCTTTAGAGCAGACACTTCATGTGTGTGATCATTGCAGTAAAGTACTCAGCATTTTCCTGTATAAAATAACTGTGTGTTTACCAGTGTCAGAGATGAGAAAGAAGGTGGGTAAATAGAATAGAATCTTTAATTGGAACAGACCTGCAGCAGTTGTCAAGTCCAACTGCCACATCTTTGGGTGCCTGATGGCCTCTGTGCTTTTGTTTCTTACACAACTTGTTTTGGTTTTGAACATTATTTTATAGAAAGCTGGAATATTTAATTTCCAAAATGTTAAGCCTCTGTAGTTCTGCATGTGCACTTGATGTATTATTTAAAATAAAGATTTTTAAGATCGTACATGGCTTCAAGCCTTTAATGTATTAGTGCATGTCATTAATCTATTACTAATACTGTACCACACCTGTTGCTAGGACACTAAGCTTCTGACAAATTTGGCATCATCTGTTGTTGAGTACATTTAATCAGCTTATTTCCAAATGGGAGGAAATTAAATAACTGGAGCATCATGCTGTGCTTTGTATATCTCTTAACTTTAAGAAAGCTAATTCTATAATGATGTTCTCTTGTTTTTAGCTTTTTTTTAAATTCAAAATGTTCTAAGTAGCAGATACCTTTCATTTTAAGCTCTGCTTTCTTGGGAGTATATTGCAGCTAATCCTTGTCATCTGGAACAGTTTCTTTTACCTTGGTAGAGAATCTGCACAATAATGCTTTTCTCAGGGAAGGAATAAATAATATAGCAGAATGGTTTGCGAGGAGAAAGGTGGCATGTTGAGCTTTTGTCATCCAAATGATGTGGAAATTTTGTAGTGCATTGCCAGGAGACAGCCTCTGAGCACTCCCTGCTTTTACCATTCTAATTCAGAGGTTAGAGTCTGCAATTCACCCATCTACAAGGCCTTTTAAACAAGTAGCTGTCACATTTTATCCAACTCTAAATGAACAGTCATCATTGCTTGAATTTCCACCCTTCCCATGAGTCCAGTTGTACATAAAATAATGTTTGCACTTAAAATTTGCTAGAATGAGCTTTTACTTCTGTCGGAACTGGTAGGGCCCTTCATGAGACCTCACTTGGATAATGCTTATGATCAAAACCAGAAAAGCCTTTTAGAGCAGGTGGGCACCTGATAAGAATCTCTCTAGGATAGGTTTTTTTTTTTACTTTTGTATCTTAGTTTTCTGATCTAAAATGAACTTTTCTTTTTAAAATAAGTAAACTTGTTTTATATATTGTGTTCCTGCTACTCATGTAATTTTCTGCAATTTTCTGAGCTCAAGTATTTTAAATTTAATGACATCTTTTGGTAGTAAATTATAAAGGCTGTGCTGTGCACGAGAAGTAGTCTTTCCTTTTATCTTTTGCTAGGGAAGAAGATGATGTCCATGCTGGTCATCTTGTAACCATACAGAGTGATGTACTCAGGGACTGTGGGCTCACAGCCACTCCTTAGCACCATTCAGTGTGCCAGGAGTGTCTCTCCTGGGGCCATTGGCATGTGTGGGTATGAACTGTGATGGGGTAACTGGTTCTGCAGCTGATGATGTTTCTGCAACAGATACTGTGTAGAATCTGCTTTTACCCCTTGTATGCAAGATTTGGAGTGGTGGTAGCTGTTAGGAATTTGCCTGGACCAGAAGTGTCTTCTTACTATATTGCAAAGGGTTTAAGGATAGAGTCATTCTGTTCCTCTGCCATAAGCAAAATTATTCCTGTAGCAGATTCACAGTAACAGAGGAGGGAAAGCATTGTGTAATCCATATGGACAACTCAGCAGTTCTGCAGCTGAAAAAAAGATGTAAGATCAAAAATCAAAGCATTATTAAATAAAAGCCAGTTTATGTAGATAGCTATGCACTGCTACTCACTGACAAAGCAGAGTTTTCTTCTGTGTGAGGTTCCATGGAGACCTGCAAAAGAGGGACTCAGTGTCAGCTCTGTTTAAAGTGATTGCAGAGCTTGAAGTCATGACAAGTGCTGCAGTGGAGGGAAAAAAGTAAACTAATTGAGCAAAAGTAAACTCACTTTGAACTGCTTTGGAAGTTCTGAGACAGGAATGTGTTCTCAAAAAGCCTGTCAAACTCTGCCTGAGTCCTGATGGAAGAAACTGCAACCAACAAGAGAGGATCTATCCAGGCAATGTCAGATGATCTGATAAAAATAAAGTAACAAAGGATTGTCTAAATGAGTGTTTCCTGGCCTGTAATTCTGTGGCTCTCACCTTTTCCCAGCTGTTCTCTGTGGCAAATGCATGTAACTACTTGAATATCAGGTATAATACTGGAATTCTCCCTCTTCTCCATGTCCAATGAACAGCACACTTCTGTATTTTGCAACCCTTCCCATTCTTCCTGCCTTTCACTCTCTAATTTTCACTTCTGTCTTGAATTTTTTCCTGGTTTGTCCATCACCAGAAGGCAGGCTGTATCCCAGCTCTAGTTGCCTACTGTTGATTGATGACAGCAACCTGCCAATAAATCTAAAAGGCAGAACGTAAATCTCAGCCTGTGGGAACTGTGTAATGGGCTGTACTGGCAAAAACTTCGACCTTTGGATGAGATTCTAAAACTATGTATCTTTCAAGAACAGTTTGATGATTTAGGCATCTTCTGGTTCAGAATCCCAAAAACAGATAGCAAAAGTGATGACTCTACTCACTCTAGAAAATGCAGTAATTGGTGTGAAAACCAATTAAAACAGTCATCTGCTTTTTCTATCATAGATTTACTAATTTTTTTTTCTACAGGTTATGTGAGAATAACCTTTTCCTATCCCAGCAATGCTTGCCCAAAAATTCTCCATAGCATAATTAGCATTTGGAGTTGGTATTTCAGGAATAGCACCTTTTTTTTCAAGAGTGTGGTAGAGCCAAGTGCAGATGGATGGTTTGATGGTTGGTTACATGGGACTGGCAATTCTGCACTGTGTGTTAGCCTAATACTATTTTAGCTATTAAATTATATCTTTTTTTGCATAGTGTAAAATGGGACAGGACTAAAACACCTCAAAAATGCCTGAAGTCAGTATTTAACACACTTTCAATCCTGTCTGCAAGCAGTGAGTGTGTAAAAGTGTGAGATTTCAGAAATAGAAATCCAAGTTCTTAAACCTTGAAGAATGTTCTGTATATGTGTAAATACATGGTACCGTGACCAATGATGAACTGATATTTGCCATTACTCTTTTGCTTTAGTCCTTTGCAGGATCTGTTTGTTTTTGTGACGACCTTAAAAATGTTTTTAATTGGACTTGTGCCCCTATCTAATAGTTTATTAGATAAGAATAGTTTATTCGTTTGTTCCTTATATCTGTCACTATTTTTTCACAGTTGCAAAAGTCTGTACTATTTTTAAAGTCTTCAAGTCAGTCTACTCAATAAGTTTATGTAACAAAAGACAAAGGAAGATACTTTACTGATGTGTACACTTTTCCTTTTATGATGACAGAAAGGTGCACCAAATAATCAAGTGATAGAAAATAGTACTGCACTTCAGGAAGGGATTGAAATAGATGCTTTGGTTCAACATATTGAACTTTAAAATCAGACATTTAACTTTTTGTAACATTATAACCTCTGCAGAGTCAGAATGAAATTATATTAAAAAAATCCAATGTGCTGTTAAGACTTTCTGAGCCAGTGGTTGGGATATTGCATGATAGATCTGAGTGGGGTTTCCTTCCATCAGTCTCTGCAGTCTCTTTTAAGCAGTCCATTGGAGATAATAGGTCAGCACTCACTGCACCCTCTGCAAGGCTGCAAGGGATGGCTGTGGTCAGTTTGACTTTCAGTAGCTTCCCTGAACTCTGCTTTCTTCACTTCATGCCCATGGTTTGCTTCAAGTTTTTCAAAATGCAGCTGTTGATAAATTCACAATAAATTGTATCTGGCATTAGTAATGGTGTCTTTTGTTTTAAATTATGTTCATCTTCATGCCCTTGGATCCTTGTCATCCCTTACTTGTCATCCCAAGTCATGGTTGATAGATGTGCTGTTCAGCTTGGCAGATAGCCCTTCAGCTTTTAAACCCAGTAATCCTCACAGTTCTTTAGGAAAGCTGCTGCACACCACTCAAAAGGGAAATTCTGGTGGAGAAATGTCTGTAGGAAAAAAGTTCAGTTGATCAAAGCCATGCAGTGGTGCCTCTCTGATACCACTGCCCAAAAGATTCCAGGCTTGTGGGTTGTGTCTCCCTTCTCTCAGAGGATAAAACACTTAGATGGCTTGGTTTTTTCTTTAAATCAAATTTTTAAAAGAAATTGGTATTTTACTTTTGAAGTGGGCTGAAATTTAAGCAGTGAAGGTTCTTTTCCTTTAGGATTGTTTAGGTTTCATAGTGAACTGTACCGTATTTTGCTCAGTCTTCCAAAGCAAAAGGAAAAAGTACCTGATTCAAGAGAACAGCGCTTTCTTTTCACCCTCTACAGCGGGGCCCTTCTCTTTTGCCTCCTTGCCTCGTCACTCTGGGGGCTGAAAGTCACTGAAGTGCATCCAGCTCCTATGAGTCTATCAAGGGGAAAATAACTATTTACAACCTGCTTTTCATATCAAGGTGTTGAAAAGCCTTGGAAATCTCCACCTGAAGTAAATGCATAGTAAGTGCTTGTGGCTCTTTACACAGATGAGTTTCCTTCCCTATTCTTCACATTTGAACTGAGGATTTTTGTAGAGATACTGGTGCATTTGGTGAAAATGGACTGTTAACTTTAGGGACTTGATTATGCCAAACTTGCCTTGTATTTCAAGACTATGCCCTACTTTTAGGGAGGCCTATTTGTATGTAAAAGCTTTCTTTCTAATCAGCCTACTTCACCAATCCAGTAATGCCATAAGCAGTGACTTAATTGCACAAAGGCAAAGGAGCACTGAAATCTTCATCTCCAATTAGCAAGCAAAAAAAGGCACAGAAAAGATAAAACATGAGTGTTAAGCCCCAATGAAAGTTTAATTAAGCGTGGCAATTTCCTAATAAATGCTGGAAAGTTTTGCAGGAAAAATGCTTTAAAAATACAATCAAATAGGTCTTGACACTACCTGAAGGTTGTTGGTATCATCATATTACTTGATAGCTGAGCATAAAACTTAACTGATAAAATTATCTTTCCCCTACCACCACCACCCACACATACCCCCAGTTCCATGTTTTCTCTTAAATTCTAAGACTGAAAGTGTAGATGTATGGAATGCTGACATTATTTCTGGATTCAGTGACACTATTAGATGTTTGGGGTTTTGGATACTTTGGTTCAAAAACCCAGACTATTTCCGAGTATACTAGTGTTGTCTGTAAGTACCTGGTTACTGTGAAATGTGTATTTCCTTTTCAATATTTTTCTCAAGCTTTGTTGTATGCCTTAAGAAATGACACTTTTACACTTGAATAGAGATTGGTAAGACTTGGCCTGCAACAACAAATGGAAAACATGGACAAAACCTTCTTCATTTAAAAAACAGGTGGGATGAGGAGGTAAGAGTATTAGAGACTAAAGAGAGTCCTGTCACAAGCTTTTCAAGTTGCAAGGTTTTCTTTAGATCAGAGCATGGAACCAATGATACGTGAGCCAGTTATGGCCCAAGTATAATGTGCATGAAATCTGGAAAATTGCTAATTTATTTTTTCCAGGTTGATGCCTCTTAATTGATGTGACCTCTTTGTTTTCCTCAGCAAGGAAAAGTTCTCACCACTGCCACAAAATTCCAAGTTTAAATAGTGCTGTCTTCAGTGATCAAACTAATCCATGTAGTCTCTAGCGTGACACCTTTATAAATGATACTCCATGTGTGCATTAAGAACATAGGAGTGTTTTAGTTGCATAAGATACAACTTCTTGATGATCTAAAACTCTCTCATTAAGTGCCTGCCTTTGTAGTTGCTTGGTAAAAGCTCTGAACTCAGTGCCATGCAGGGGTTTCCTGTGAGCAGTGTAGTAATACGGCTGGAACTGCTTTGGCATGAAGCCCTTGTGGCTTATCCTGTAGTGACCTTCAGTCTTTAGCCTTCCAGCTTTAGTTTAACTTACGCAGGCACTGACCTCTGCTATGGAAACGATATAGAAACACAAAAACAACTTGGCTGAGTTTCCTCGGCAGAGCAGTGGGTGGTGTATCAGGATTCTGTTACAGAGGAGGGTTTCTAGAGGTCAGTAGTGACACAGTGCAGTAACTTACTGCTTGTCTGCAGCACACGGTTTGCTGCTCCTGGGAAAGTGCTGTATCTTTTTTTAAAGTAAAATTAGCAATTTTTTTGTTTGTAGTGAGCAGCTCTAATACTGCACATTAGTGGAATAAGTGCTGGAAGGTGTACCTGAAAGCCTTCCTAGGGCTCAACCAGTAGTTCAGGTTACTGTTCCTCTGTAAGTGACCCATGACTGAATTGTGAGCACACTGATACTGTAGTGCCTTACTGTAATGCTTCTTCATGGTGCTGATTCTGCAGCACTTGCCAGTAGGTTGTAAAATGCTATTTATTTAAATGCCTGTGGTCTGTAAAAAGACACTGTGTTCTTATTTGTGTATACTCTTTACTAAGGTGAACTGAAGGTTCACCGTGGCTTCATTATGCATTGGAACAAGATACAGTATTTTTTCTCTCAAGTTAATTAAGTACTTATTTTTGTTGGAAAACAATTAGCAGGTTGGGCATTTTTACTGATTTAAATGTTTGGGCTGTTCAACATATAGAATTGTGCATAAAGCAGACAAGGTGGTAAGAAAGTGTCACCTTGCTGTCAATGAAATTAAGAACAATCAGTATTTTTTTGAATGAGAGCAAAACTGTAATTAAAAGGAATGCATTTTAAATGCTTAAGTAAGTAATTTTCCTTGATTTGAAGTTGATTTGGGGTAGTAAGTATCCTTCATTATTCACAAGGCAGGTATTTCATCAATAATGGCATGTCAGCCTGGAGTTGCCAGCTTGCTTATTACACAAATTTAAGGGGGAAATGTTCATTCTAAAGCACAGATTCATATAATAAAAGTTGGGTTTTTTCTATCCACAGTCTCTCCAGCTGCCTGAGTTTCACTAGCACATCAGGCTGTCTCGTTAGCATGCACAGCCTGTTCAGCTTGCTGGCTTTTGGCTGTGGGCTGGGGGCTGTGGCTGGGGCTTGTAGGAGCATGGGAACACTGCAGCCTGTCCATTGCTTGCTAAGGCTGAGATGTTTCCTTTAATGAGGCCCATTGGTGTAATCAGGCCCTGAATTACACTCTGTGCTGGAGGACATGGGGGTTATTCTTTCTTTCCTACTCCCTGGCTTACTTTATTGCCACGGGTATTGCACACCTTGGTTATATTTATACCTTTACATTGCTGGGGGGGTCTCTCTTTTTACTTAACCTTGAATAAAAGCAATAAATTGTCTGCAATACCAAATATATATATTTAAGTCTCTGCTACCTTGCCAGTGTATATGGCCGTAGTCTCCTGTGCAATACCAGTGTGACTGCTGGCATGGGGGACGTTTTACTTCCCTAACCTGAGTTCCTGCTCTGTGTAGGCTTCTGTAGAAGATGGTCTTCATGCACTGTAGACAGATCAGCTTAGTTTTACAAGTATCCCCCACCCTTCCTTATCTCTGGTATCACCAATATCTCTAGAACTGCTGTGTACATGTCCATTGTTCAGCATGGGGAAGATTAGCCTTAATTGGAAATTAGCTTTGTCACAGTGACCGCATTTGGAAGTCAGTCAAATTTTTGAATAGGTCTGGCTTGTAATTTTTATAATTCCCAGTATTAGAGTGAACACATTTAACTAACGTCACATTTAGGCTGGATTCCATTGTGTTAAGATTTAATTTTAACTCTGAGGAAAATGGATGGTGGAGTCACAGTGTTGAGAACTTGTGACAAGATGGCTGCTGTAATGCTAAACTAATACGTGTCTTAATTTTCTTTAAATTCCTAAAATAATTCAGACTAATAAAAAAAAAATTTGGTATTTAACGAAAAAGAAACTTTTGGAAAGACACTGGAGTCCTGTATCAAGTATAAAAAGGAATTTATGCATGTGTGTATATTTACAATTAAATATATTCTGTAACAGTCCCGATGTTCCCGATTGCAACACTAATGTGGTCCTGACGTTCCTGTAGTTTGTAGTTGACTTCTGACGGTGAAGGGAGAGAAACCTGTCAGTACACAGGACTGTCACAGGAGGTTCTTTACTGTAGCTTTTCTAAATGCTTGTTTATCACATTTATTTACATGGGAAGCAACTCTGACAATCTAGTCTCCACTCAGTGGCTGAAGGGATATTTTGGGTTGGTTTGGGTGTTTTTTTAGCTGGATTTAGCTCTTTCTGTACTGAGAACTCCGGGGAGAACATACTTGACAAAACAAAGACTTTCCAGACTTCTGTTGGAACCTAAATTTCTATTCTTGACTGAGAAAGCTCTGATAAAAGTGACAGTTCTGGTAGATGCTGCCACTTGAATATAGAAACCAAGATGTAACTTGAATATAGAAACCAGGCGTTCATATTTGGTCCATAAAACTCCCTGCCAGGAGTGATGCACCAGCAGTGGGGCTTCTGACTGCTGGGTGTGGGTGTGCTTTGGGCTTTTGTGCTGCTGACTACTGGCTTAAATTACTCTTCTAAGTAGGTTAAATTGACATGTTTTGTTTGGTTTTTAAGTGTTAGTTCTGTAAAGAGCTTGGATAATATTGTTGTGTGACCAAATAACTCTCCCTAGAGACAAAAATATTGACATGACAAAACCACGTTTAAAGAATGACTGTCTGGCCCTCCCTCCCGTTTGAACATAAGTTGATGTCAAAGTCAATGAAACGTAAATTTGCTCCAGTGCAGTTTAGCAATTATATAACTTGCAGCCTGCATCAATCTGCCAATTGCAGGAAGAAGAAGGAAAATGGATTTGTAAGAAGTACTCTGTAGGCTTCAGATTTATAATAGCAGGAATTGAAAGAAACTGGTGTTAGTGTTGTTTACTTTTGTTTCCTTAACAAATTACCCATGTACTATCATAAAACGGGCTTTTTCTTCTAGATTCAGTTTATTAATTTTTTTCTGCTGTTTCCGTGTTGTGCCAGAATTGCTTGAGTTAGCTCAAGCAACAGGTGGTTTTATGGCAGCTGAGTGCATTGGTGGTTAGATGTGTATTTGAGAAATGGAAAGATGCGTAAATTAACATGTGCAACATTTGGAGGGTTAAAGTATTTTCTTTGGTGAAAATAAACCACACTTGATTTTCTAGATATGAATTGAATCTTCTTGTCCTAACTTGATACATTTGCATTCACAAAACTTCTTAAGTTTAATAAAAGTTGCTATTCCATTCCATAGTAGAAAAGCTAAAATATTTTAGTATTTCTGGAATCTCGGTGCATCTTAGTAAAACTGGTAATTGGTTATTAAAAACAGTACCAGAAACAGACCTATAGCTTGGCATAGCTTTGATGTAGAAATTCTGCAGATAGAACAATTCTCTTTGAGAGATTCAAAAACAATAATGGTATTGTTTGATACATTTTGATATTCATTTGTTCCAGTAATTGTTGCAGGTCCTTGTGTTTGGTGATAGGACTGTACCTGTACTCAGTTTTCTGCTTGCTGCAGAGTTTGAAGAAGTTAGTGATGAAATACTACTGCCTCTTCACTCTTTGGGCTCGTTGTGTGTTTGTAGTGTGCACACACAGAGGCAGTGGCAGTCACCTAACCTGTTGCTATTCCCTGTGCCCTTCCCTCAGCTGCTGGGCTACAGCGAGAAGCCGGTGAACCTGCAGATGTTCATTGGCACGGCCGACGATCGCTACCTGCGGCCCCACGCCTTCTACCAGGTGCACCGCATCACCGGCAAGACCGTGGCCACCGCCAGCCAGGAGATCATCATTGCCAGCACCAAAGTGCTGGAAATTCCACTCCTTCCTGAAAATAATATGTCAGCCAGGTACAGCACAGCATGAGTTAGCCATTTGGTTGCTATGTGTAGGTTTTATTTTCTTCATTTCTGCAAAGGTGAAAGAAAAATCTTGTAAAATTAGCGTATTTTCCACAAATCTGGGTCATGGTGAAGAGACACGTCTCTTAAAGCAAGCCAGTGTGAGAACAGTCAGAAGTAAAGGAGCAGAGAGGCAGGGAAGCTCTCGTACAAATGTGTTATGTGATTGAGGTTGTGTGTCTCATATGAATAATTGACCACTGTGTGGAATAGCAGCTGGGATTTGATGGGTACACTTTGTCATTCTCTACTCCTTCCTAAGCTAGAGCTAAATATTGGTCTCTTGCTTCTTGTAAATGACATTTACTATGTTAAATAACTCACTTTGGAGGTTAAACAATATGCAGTAACAAATAATCTTTTAAAGGTTCAAAAAAGCAGCAGCTGGACATTTACAAGATGAAATATTTCACCAGTACTTGCTGCTGTTTCCACACTAAGCGTTCTTTCAATCGCAGACATTTAAAATAACCCTTGAAATACCATAAAGTGGGGAAAAATAGAACAGCTTCATTCTTCAACAAAGGAAAGGCTTACAGAGTGAACTTTGGCAGTAGTTTGATTGATTTTCTTCCATTTCTCTTGTGATCCATCTGTCCATCCTCTCCTATCTCCAGTATCGATTGTGCTGGTATTTTGAAACTGCGCAATTCAGACATAGAGCTCCGGAAAGGAGAGACAGATATTGGAAGAAAGAACACCAGAGTGCGCCTTGTGTTCCGTGTTCACATCCCACAGCCCAGTGGAAAGGTCTTATCTCTACAGACTGCTTCCATACCAGTTGAATGCTGTAAGAATTCTCTAACTATACATCTTTTATACTCATGGTTTCTGCATGTGTCAGTAGTAGTGTCATTCTGACAATATTTATTGCCAGAATTATCTATAAGAGCTGTGTAAAAAACCTTTTGTGTAAAGAGTTCAATTACCAAAAGTTAATGTATCTTTAAGTAAAGATGGTCCTTGCCAAGTGGCAGCTTGGAGGTTTAGAGGAAAAACAAGGGTTTGGGTTTTAACCTCAGTGCAGTCACACAGCAGCTTCAGTAGTGCCTGTGTATGAGCAGAGGCAGCTGGTACATCTCAGTGAAAATACTCATTCTAAAGCTGATACCATTTCATTGACAAGAGTCTGTACCATGACCTTCTCTATAGAGTATTATCTACAGTGAACAGCTGAACTTCTAGAGAGTTGATTTGTTAAATACTGGCACTAAGGAATCAAGGCATGACCTTAATCTAAATTTTCCCTAGAATTTATTTTGTCTAGAAACTACTAAAGTAATTTTTAATCCAGTACTTCTCAATTAAAAATTGAATTTGCTGCAGCTGTAGAGACTGTTGGCATTCATGTCTTCTTGGTGTTTCTTTTCTGTAATTACATAATTTCAAAATAATTTTAAAAGCAAAGATAAATCATACAAATATGATTTGTGTATATAAACAGATGGTCATTTTAGTTTCATGCCCGATTCTTCAAGTTAGAATCATAAAATAAACGTCATTATGACTAAAATTGTGAATAATAATTATTCCCTTAATCTTTCTAAAGCTCAGCGATCTGCGCAAGAACTTCCTCAGATTGAGAAGTACAGCATCAACAGCTGCTCAGTAAATGGAGGCCATGAAATGGTGGTGACAGGATCCAATTTTCTTCCAGAGTCCAAAATTATATTTTTTGAAAAAGGACAAGGTAAATACTATCTTAATTTTTGGTTTTTTTCAAACCAAGCTCAATACCTGAGCTTGATTTTAAGAAATAAGGATGTTTTAAAAGGAAAAAAAAAGTCCTGAGCAGTAATTGGAAAGTTCATTTGGGCACTGATCTATGTGCCAGTTGGCGATTACTAATGAAGTAGTACTTAGATTCAGGAAGACAGTTAAAGGGTAACTAACTTGGACTGTGTATATTTGAAAGATGCTGTTGACAGATCATACCATGTATTTGCTCCTTCTTATTATAAAAAAATTAAAAAGTGAAAATGGGATCCAATTAAAAAGTACTATTTGGCATTGATGCCATGTTATATCTGATTTAATCAATGCATAGGAACTGACTCCTTAGCTAATGAAATAAATGCTACTTAGAAAACAAGCATAAAATCTGAACAGCTTAAATTATCATTTTGGTGGTTTAAGTGTCTGATTTGAACTTTCAGGGAAGCGGTAGCAAAAGAAATTATTAAAAATAAAAACTTGCAAACCAATTCCAATTCTTCTACACATTGTAATTTCCTTACATATGTAAATAAGAGTAGTGTTATTTTTATTAGCAAATACAAGATGTTATGTACTGATGTTATGTACTCATGTGTTTTGCCACACAAGCTGAACACCTTAGGAAGAAGCAGAGCTGCTGCTGTGGTTGCCTGGTTACCTGTAACAACAGGCAGCAGCAGAGAGAGCCGAGTGCTGGGTTCAGGTGTGGGTTATGCAGGTAGGGCACAGCGAGGCTGCCCAGGTGATTCCCCTGTCAGCACAGGCACCTTGCCCAGCATTGACCCGCGGGGTCGGTGGGTTCAGGGCGGGGAGGCCGCGGGCACCGTGACCTGGGGCCGGCAGGGAGGGGCGGCCTGGGTTATCTCTGCTGCTGACTCAGCCTCCAAGTCAGCAGCAGTTTGTTTGAATAAGCACAAGTGCAGCAGCAGTTCAACCACCCCTGAGAAACATGAGGGGAGAATCCTTCTGTACAGTCCCAGCACTCAGAGCCTCCTCTGAGTTCAGTCTGCCTGGCTGGGATGAGCACGCTGGGTCCAGTGCAGAGTCCTGCACAACAGGCAACTGCAGTGGCTGTAGTGCTTAAACTCCTAGAGCATCTCTGGACTTGGTTTACCGTGTGTGTCTGTCAATTGAACAGCCTCTTTATGGCTGAAAAGAAATCCATACTTTTATATTATAATACTTTTATATTATAATACTTTTATATTATAATACTTTTATATTAAGTATTTATATATTTTAAAGATAAATTATTACAGCACTAAGAAAATGCTTTTTGCTTCAATTATTTTTAAATTTCTCTCAACAGATGGACGACCTCAGTGGGAGGTAGAAGGGAAAATAATTAGGGAAAAGTGTCAAGGGGTGAGAAACAATTTTTCTTACTTTAGAAAGCTTATTTTTTTAAAAAATGTGAAAATAGACATTTTCATTGTTGTTCTGAAATTTAGACTTCCTTTATTAAAGTAAGTAGATCACTGGCTAATTCAGACTGACAGTTGGAGACTTCTAAATTGTCTTAACACTATAAAGTAGCCATTAAGAGGATGCTTTGAAGGAACTGGAAATAGCATGTTTGTTGTGAAAGCAATGAAAAAAGAACTTGAAAATTAAAAAGCGGAAATTTAAGATAATTTTGCTAACGTGACAGATTACTTCCAGGGCATTAAAATTCTTTTTAAAAGCTCAGTGATCCAAAATGTAGTTCTTTAACTGCTAGAAGGTTTTTTGTGCTCTGGCAGATAAGCAAAGCATCCTTTAGATGGTATGTCTATTTAATAAAAGCATTATCTTCAGAGCATTTGTGTTTAGAAGAAGATAAAATTCTCCAAATTAAAGTTTACTTATAGTACTGTTTTACTATATAATGTGCATAAACTTGAAGTTTGCCAATTTAAAAATATTAGGGTGCTTTAGTTTTACCATAAGTGTTTCAGTTTTTCTGCAGTGAATAGTTCCATTTGCATTTAATGTGTAAAACTTTTTTATTTCAACTTTCCTATAGGCAAACATCATACTTGAAGTTCCTCCATACCATAACAAAACCATCACAGCTGCAGTTCAGGTGCAGTTTTATCTCTGCAATGGCAAGAGGAAAAAAAGCCAATCTCAACGTTTTACTTACACACCAGGTATTAAATGAAAAATACAAAAGTGGCATTTTGTTTTTTAAGGGGACATACAGAAATACTCTAGACAGTCTTGTCCCTTTGACATGTACATAGGATTAGCTTTGAACTGTTGTAAAACTGTTACTAAAGCTTGTCTAATTAAAAAGCTGAAATATAGAGTAATAAGCTCCTGTACTGTGACTACAGCCAGTTATTTCTTCATTATACTTTCTACACAGTAATTTTTGCATTCTGCTTTTCTTTGAGAATGATGATAAATCTCAGAAGCTGCTCTTTAAATAACCCTGGTGATGACATGGTGGATTGTGAGCTCATAGAAGAACAGATTGATGCTTTTTTTCCCACTCTCAAATGTCAAAAAAGGAAAAAAAAAAAAAACCAAACAGGTTTAGATACAAAGGAGGTCAAATTATTTTTTTCTCCCACTCTGGATACATTGCAGCTCACTGAGACAAATCAGCTTGTAACTTAGCCAGAAGGAAAAGCAGGACATGTTAACTGCAGGTATAGTAAAACAGCCTAGTCCCTCCCACTTGGTGTGGGGCAGAGCTTACAGCAGGCATGCAGTGCCTGCTCCTTTCCTGCCCCTTGCTTTAGTTCAGAGCTGCTGGCCCATTTGGAGCAGAGTTCCCAAGGTACTGGTGATGGTGGGGACCCTTTGGTGCTGCTTGGAGCACTTGGTCAGATATCTGAAGGAGTCTTTAAAGTCGGATATGGATATTAATAAAAACTTCTTAAAACTTCTGTATATGCTGACAAAGCCAACTTCCATTAGTTAACACAATTTAAAATAAGCTGTGCTCGCTTGTTGTGCTCTAAAATTACCTACTTTTTAAATTTAGGCAGTGTCTGGTATGCCAAGTACACATTAACTGTTACCCGATTTCTGTGGTATTTGTCAACTGTTTTTCAAGAATATCAGCTCCTAAGATAGTTACACATCTATATTTTTGTTTGAAATGTCTCTATTTAAATTATTTAAATGGTGGAATGAAATAGTAACAGTTACTACTTAAATAAGAAGCAAGCTGAATTGTAACTGCAGCTGTTATTACACAAGCACTTAAAACACTCTATATGTATTACAGTTCATTTGACTGTAATATTTAGATAACTGTATTTTATATAGTAAATGAGCATTTAAGTGTTAGCATTTTTCTACTAGTAGTTAAGATCAGTATCTTGTAGAGAGCCTACCAGTATTTTAAAAGAAATTAACCTGTAATAAACCTGTAACGTGTGTCAGTTTGTAGCTCTTTTAGAAACAGTTGCTGCCATCACTGCAACTGGGGGATGTGCTTAAAGAGCTGCTGTAATTAAAACACGGTGCACTACTCAAACTAGCGTGTGTTGCCAAAGTTCAGCTGTTCTTGTGATCAGAGGCTAAGGAAAGCCTGAAGCCTGCTAAAAATTTCCTTCACCATTTCCTAGTGCGTGATGCTGAACTCCCATCTGCCTATTTTCAGTGGAGCCCAGCAGCAGCTCCCACCCTCTGGTGATGAGAACATCCTTTAGATGGACTGGGCTTTCTCTGGCTGGGTTGCAGATGTCTTTATAAACATGCATTGCATAGGAAGGAGTGCTGGAAGGGGGGATACTTGCCTTTGAATACCTGCTGGAAGAGTTGTTCTGGCTCTGCAGGGTTGATGTGGCAGGCATAGAAACAAAGCAAAAGAGGGGAAGCAATGACACTAACAGTGCTGTTGTGGTTGTTAAGCAGCAGTTGGTGTGTATTTGTCACAGGGTACAGGTAGGCTGGAATTGTAAAACTGTTTTACTTTTTCTAGTCATAATGAAGCAAGAGCACAGAGATGAGGTGGATTTGTCTGCTGTTCCATCCTTGGCCCTGCCGCACACGGGCAGCGTCCAGGGCCTGCACTCGATGCGAACCCAGCTGCCTTCACCAGAGCAAGGGCACCCCCATGACAATTTGCTGTCTACGTCACCCAGGAGCCTCGTGTGTCCCGTTCAGCCGCCCTACACGGCCATGGTGACCTCAGCAGTGCCACACCTGCCACATATGCAGGGTAGAAACCTCAGTCCGAGTGAAGAGTGTCACGTTTTGCCTCCCGCTGTGGTTCAGTCTTTTCAGGTAACATCAGCACCTCCTGTGAGGCCTTCTTACCAGCCTATGCAGTCTAACGATGTGTACAATGGACAGCCTGGTCTTCCTATGAACTCTGCCTCCAGCCAAGGATTTGATGCGATCTCATTTCCGCAAGACACGGCTGTACCTCATTTGATAAATCTCAGCTGCCAAGCTCTACCACCGATGCAGTTCCATTCTTCAAATCCAGGTTCCGTGTCAGCATCGAGTCCAGCAGGACACCCGCTGGCACATGCAGCTCATTCAGGACAGTCGTCTGCTCACCTGCCATCGATGGGATACCACTGCCCGGGCTCCGGGCAGGGCTCCATCCCCCCTGCAATGAGCCGCTCCCTCGGCCAGGCTTCTCCCCAGCTGCAGCAGGTCCCGTACCACTCTCCAAACCCAGCGTCCGCTTCTTCCCCGTCCCCGACAGCTTCCCATCCGCTGGGCCACTCGCCGCTGTCCGGCCCCTCTTCCCCCCAGCTCCAGCCTCTGCCTTACCAATCTCCGAGCTCAGGACCCGCCCCGTCGCCACCGCCCGGGAGCCGCTCGGGGCAGCACTCGCCGCAGGCCGCCAGCCCCGCGCTGGGAGCCCTGGGCACGGTGTCACCCCTGGGGCCCCACCCTGTGTGTGACTCAGCTCCCTTCGCACCCGAGGGGGCCGCTGTTCACATCAAACCAGAGCCTGAAGACCGCGAATTGAATTTTCAAGCTATAGGACTACAAGACATCACACTAGATGATGGTAAGTGGATATAATATTGCAATACTGAGGTTATAATGGGCATTATTAAACTACAAAGTGGGTGTGGGAGGGTTGTTTAGAACACACTGCTCTTCACAGAAGGAAATCTATATCATCAGAATGGAATCATATTTTTGTGTCCAAAGCAATAACTTGTTTAATTATATAGGCTGCTAATTTGTAGTTCTACAATTCACACATTTTAGTCTGATTTGCCCACAGATTTTGGTTTTGTCATAAAACAAGGCTTGAGGATCAACCCCTGCACATTGACACTTGTATTCAAGAAAGTCATTTGAAGCCTTTTCTGATTGTCTCATTGATGTGTTTCAGTGAAAATCATAATACGATATCTAAGTTGCATAGATGTAGTTTGGAGTCTTGTTTCTTGGAGTCGTCCCAGTTTTGAAGGGCAGGCTGGTGTTTTGACAATCTATCACATGCATTTTGGCACTGTCTTGGTCTCCTCACAGACATTCTGTAGATACCTGTCATCATTCAGCACCTCTGTTCACAGTGGCTGTTTGCTTTCTCCACTCTGGCTACCTTTTTGAGAAGTTCACTTGTTTAACATAAACAGAACAAGGACATTATAATGCTAAAGGCCAGGCTATAAAGGACTGTATTGTAAATATTTAGACATTTTTTAAAATTTAGTTATTAATTAAATAGTTATTTATAATATTTTCCAACCAAGTGAAAAAAGAAAAATATCAGATCCTAAACATCAGACTATTTGAGGTGTAGATGCAAAGCAATTTAAAGAACATGTCATGCTAATAAAGACTGGAAGAACAGAAGGCCTGGCCTTAAAAGTTGTGTAAAATGTGTTTGGTTTTGATGAAAGGAATCATGCCAGTGTCTCTTTTCTAAAGTAGCCTTAAATGTTGTGGTTTGGGGTTTTTTTAACCATCCCTGGTAATTACTTAATTGCATCAGCAGTAGAATAAAGACTTAAGTATAGGCCATCTGTTAAGTATCTGTGTCAGTCCCAGCTCCTTGCATAAATGGAGCCTTGCTATTGTTACCTCCAGACAGTAATAATAAAATTTAGTAAGAAATGCCTTCAAAGATGTGGCATAGTAGGAAGAAAAGGAGAGAAACCAATCTAGTTGAGCTTTCAGTTCAATGGCCACCTTAATTAAACAAAGCTCTCTTTTTAGAAACACTGTTTATCAATCAACTTAAGTTTATTTAGAAAGGAAGGAAGAGACTGATTCTGTCAAGGACCTGCTGAGGGGAGAAAAGCAAGGCTTTATGAAACAGCATGCAGCGAAAAAATAATATTTTATACTTCTATGTAGAGGAGTGAAAAAGAAATCTAATGTTTCAAGAAGTGTCAGGTTAGAACCTACCTTTTTCTCATCCTTCTCTCCACACTCACAAAAAAAAAAGATCTAGAAACAATTTAAATATAACTAAATACTGTAGTTACACTGTTCACAAAGTAAGCAGAAGTGTTTAACACTTATGAGCATCCTGGCAGTTTGTTTATAATTGTTCAGAAATGTAAATGGATGCACAGTAAAAAGAAAGGTTATTTTTCTCTACATCACAAATATTTGTTGCTTTTCGATGCTGTTTCCTTTGCTTAGCGCTGGCAGCACTGCCTTGTTCCTGTGCTGCCAAAGCCATGGGATCACAAGAGAAGCTGTCAGAGCCCCTCTGAAAGCACGGCCACTTGCTGATGCTTTAGAGTACAATGAACATGGGAGTCAAATGGCCACAGCCTAATTAACTTATTTTATTAAATGATTGTTGTAGAAAATTAAAGTTCTGATAACTGCTGATTAAACATACTTCATATATGGAAAATTGAACATGGATTTAAATGTTGAACTTGCCCTTGGCAGCAGCACTGGATTTGTGAGCAGATTCCTGCCTTTCCCTTCCATGTTGCCACCGTGCAATGATTTCCTGGGGGTTGGCTTTGGGGCTTGTTTGCATTTCCAACCTGCAAATACAAATCAGATGTCGAGCATGAAACCTGCTGTTCCAGAAGTCTGGAAGGGCTCAGTGACAAGAAGCAAAGCTGCTCAGTTCTCTCAATCTGAGTGAATACTTCCTCTGCTTAATCAGCTTTAAGGGAAAAAAAAAACAATGCATGTTTAGACAAGAACACTTTTTTCAATAATTTATCTAACATACTACTCTGGTTTAAAAAATAATTCTAAAATTTCTTTTTCATGTATAATTGAATTTTAGTTTCTGTACAAATAGAGCCAGGCACAAATAGCTAATAGGCTATTCTACAATAATGTTATAACAATTAAAGAAAAAACCCAGACATAATTACATACATAAAATGAGTGTTGATACAATATGTTCTCCCAACTAATACATCAAACCTGAAAGCTCTACTTAGTTGGAAAATTGGTTTTTGAGGGTTACCAATTAAGACAAATAAACCTCTCAAAATAAAACACTAAGGCAAATCCAGTTGAAAATTCTTTAAATCATGTCTGGATTACCAGCCTTAAATATTTAAATCAGTCATCTTAAAATAAAGAAAAAACTCTCAGAGCATAAATTATCTTCTTTCTTTTAAGTAATGTACACTATTTCAAAATTCAAATAGTATCTACTTCTTTGCCAAGAAAATAAAATAGTTCAAGAAATCTTTTACAAAATTTCAGTGTGGTATGGAAGTGCCACCCCATGATAGAGTTAATGCCAGAATTACTAATGTGTAGCTTGAGACAATCTGATTTAAAATTCTTAAAAACAATATCCCCAAAAAAAACCCCACAAAACTGGGAAACCCCCACCCCATCTCCAGATCTATCAGTGTGGATGATAGTTATATACATTCATTTGAGACCCCTAGAAGTGACTCTTACTGCCTCTCTTCAGCCAACATTCAGGTATTTTCTTAAAAACACACCAAAACTCCTTCCAAATCACTCCATAATACAGAACTACAAAGCTGCTTCATCCATCAATGCTCAAGGCAAGAGCATCTGGACTAGTCTTGATCCAGCATCTCCTGGAAAGTGTAACACGTTTGCAGCTTCCCTGCAAAGTCCAAGGTGTTAGCCAGTGACTAGATGGAGAATGTTTTTCAATGTTGTTGTATTCCTTTGCCCTTTACCTGGGCTCTGTTCAGACTGTGATTGAACCCAGGTTACACCGTGGAAAGGCAGATCCCGCCCATGTCTCTGCACAAAGGACACTTCTTTCCTTTTCCCCCCCATACTGAACTTTGTGTTCTTCATTGTCTTGTTTTTCAGGAGGACCTTGTTGATATCCTTAGACTTTTCTAATCTCCACCTTGAATTTCGTTTATGTTTTGTTTCCCTTCTTCCCATCCTTGCATCCTACAGGGAAAACCTTCTAATTCACTTGAAGCAAGGGATCAAAATGCATGAGGTCATATAAATACAAAATTCAAATTACATTATAAAAAATACTTGAAACAACACTATTTCAAAGTAGTATTGTATTCACTGCTTCAAAGGTATTCTGAAAAAGTTCTCTTTTCTGCTTAGGTTTTTGTAGTAGTCAGGCTGCACAAGCTCAGAAACTTTCGGGCTGGAATTAAGGAAAAGCAGCTTTGAGCACTTCTATTTGTCCCCTCTACTTTTTTTATCCCCTGGTGTATTGGACGTTTTTTCCCTTAGCATCTTCCAGCAAGTCAGCCCTCTGGCCAACACCTCAGGTTAACATTTCCCTGGATAGACAGTGGAATGTTTAGGGCTGCAAATAGATGTAAACAAGGCAGCTGAAGTGACAGGAAACAGGCAGCTGGTCATTTCTGGCCCTTCCCATATCCATCATCTATACTGGGCTAGGCTGCACACCCGTCTTAATACAAGTTTCTTCCCCACTTGAAAAAAAAGCTAATCAAAGTTAGATTCAGTCTGGTTATATGATGAGGCCTAATTAATTTCCACCCATTTTTAAAAAGTGCTCCTAATGTAGTAGTTTACCTATTCCCACAGTCAAGTTTTAGGTTTAAAACTGTTCCAATACTGTTGATCTCAAATTTAATCTTTTGTGGTTTGCAGTTTACGAGGGACTTTACCTTGGATTTCATGGCTTTCTACAGTAATGGGATTTCTAACACGTACACCTCTGTATTTAACCATTTTTAAGGTATTGTTTGGCTGTATTCAGCAAGTCAGGATGACCTTCTACTAATCCTCTTACATTTTGTTACTCATTGCATCTCCATTACTTAAAGCTAGAGATTAGAAAATCTAGTATGTGCATTTACTATAAATCATAACTAAAAATCCCCTAAGCACTTTGTGTATATAAAGCAATAAGGCTGCTTTGTCAGATACATTCCATGTAGAAGTCTAAGCCATTAGCATTCATTCATTTTAATAGTTCTGTGATAACTCTCTAGCTGATAAATTCTTTTGCTGAGAAGCTCAGATTATTCTGATCTTGGCTAGAAAACTTGTACATCTTTGCAGGCAGTTTTTTTTACTGTAGCTTCAGCCTAATTTCTGGAAATCAAAGTGATGAGTAATAAGGAAATATTGGAGAAGGACTATACTTTGTATGTCTGACTATATTTAAAACTTACTCATTAACAGATCAGTGTTAATTAAGGCAGTGTCCTGCCATTGAAGGTCTGCAGAAGCACAGAAAGTACTAAATGCTGGAATCTGGTGTAGTGTGGAGGGAGAGCAGCTCAAACTTGAGATGTACATCTCAAATCCAAGGTGTTTTTGTTGTCTCCTGAGTACAGAGCAAAGTGTTGCACCTTGCAGTGTGCCCAGCAAGGCCAAGGACTCTAACCCACACTGGGCCTGGAATTCTCAGAACAATCCTGCACCAGAAGGCATTCTGAAAACTATATCAGTATAAACTGTTTAGTAGTGTTCAAACTCATCCTGTCTTAGCATTCTGATTATTAAATCTGTATTGTCAAGCAGTATGAGACAGCAGTAAAAAGTCCTGCAGTGAGATGTTGAGGTGATAAGGCAGAACCTGAAAGAGAATGGAAATCTAGTTTGAGAAATGTGTGTTAGGAACAAAATAAAGATCCAGACTGAGCAGTAGTTTAAAAGCTGAAGGGTGGAGCAGTGAGCAAAAGTGAAATGTTTTGCACCAGGGGTTGTCAGCAGTTAAAGGATGTTTTGACCATATCTTCTAGGGGATTCACTCACTGTGCCCATAAAATCTGTGTCAGTGAGGCATCCATTGAGAAGACCAGTTACAGATTTCTAATGTGTAAAAATGTCAGCTAAATCCTCAGGTGTCTGTGTCCAGCTCTCCCTGTAAGAGCCACAGAACATCTTATAACTAATGCAAAGTAAACTCAACTGACTCACCACTTCAAAAAGATTCCCATTCAAGAACTAGAAGAGATTAGAGACTTCTTCCATCAGTGCAGGTGGCACTTCTGCACCAAAGTGTGGCTGCTGGCAATTGCAGCAGAACTGGAAGGAACTCAGGGCACCTTGTGACCCTGGAAAAAATCCACACAGACACTTCAGCACCACTTTGCACAACCCACGTATTCTCTAGAGCTAAGGCTTGTGCTGAATTCTGTGTCACACTCAGCTTTCTTCTTGTGTGAGAGAAAAGGTAAACATGACTGCAATGGTTTCACCAGGATACAGAAATGCAGAGTGTGACAGCATAGCAAGCCATGAGCAGGGTATTTGTTACTGCAGCAGATAATTGCAGAGCTGGTGCTGTGATTCTGCAGGCACGTTAGTTTCTCTGTACAGCTATAAACATAGTGTGCATAGGAAAACTCTGCTCCAACATTCCATACAGTTAATTGACAAAAGAAATAGTAACTGCTTAGTGAAGTTGGCATTAAACCTGAAATTACTAAAAGCAAGCCTGGCCTATGGCTTGCAGTGGTCACTTGCAAGGCAACCCACCATGTCTGTGGTAGTTTGGCACAGCAGCCGTGGCCTGACGTGTGACTGGTTTGGTCTCAGAGCAGCACGATCAGCTGCTCTGGCTGCTCCAGCACAGATAACTGAGGGTTAATTAGAGCCTGGCAGCTTCTTTTTTGTTAGGGAAAGTTGACACTTGCTGGTCATGTGGAGTCAAAACGAGGCTAAATATACTGCACTAAGCAGTGTGACGTAGTTGCAGGGATTCTTTGCATAAATTCAGCTGGTAGAGTTCTGTCTGGAGCTGACAGAAGAAGGTGTATGTCCCAGGAAATATGTGCTGCAGTCTGTCTATAGTTTTCCTTGAGGTTTGCTGATCCTTGTTACCTGTCAGGAGAGCAATTCACTCACCTGTCCTCCAAAATACACAATTTGTATCAAACTTCTTTTTGTGAAGCATATTAAAAAAACTCCACTCTGTGCTACTCAGTGAAGCAGCACTGCAGACAATCATGCATTCTAGAATATTTTGGGAGATTTACTTTTCTAAAATCAGTACGTCTTGTAGGTTATGTCCCACAGCCACACATCCTGCTTCAGTTCAGCAGCAGTAAAGGATACACAGGCTAAACTTTTAATCAGATAGGGCTACAAAAACAGGAAGTGAATTGACTCCTGTAGGAAAAGATCCTGAAAACCAAATGGGATGACTCCAGGAGCTCTTCAGTCTGCCTGTATCTATAACAGAACTCTGATTTTAAGTTGACTTCCTGCTTTGACCCAAACCAGGTTCTGATAATTGAGGGTTTAAAGCTTTTCTTAAACTTTCTTTACTTAAAGACTGAGTCAGGACAATGAGGTTGTTCAAAAAAGTATGAATTTTTGATCAATTAAACAGATCTACCAGGTGTCATTTTTCTTGATTTTTGTTTCATCTTTCTAGTTTTCGTTTTGGCTTTATATTCTTTAGCTACAGAATGTATTTTAGTAGTGCTTCAGGTAGTAAAAAGCTTTCTCAAATGTTTAGGATATTACAAAGTATAAAGGTATTTTTAATATACATTTTTCTGGTACCTCAAGTTCTGTCTAATGTGTGTATGTGTGTGTAGAACAAAATCTTTCTGCTGTATCACACAGTTGAAAAGGCTGTTGCTTTATGTCCCACGTTTCCCAAACCAGGAGCGGTGTGTGCCCGAGGACAGTGCATGCTCTGTTCCAGAAGGTGCTGGCTGGGGATGTGTGTGCTGTGCATGGCACAATTTGTCAGGGATTGATAAAAGCAAACACTCACCACTGTCAGCAGCTTTGGTAGTGCACACAAGAACCTCAGGATCTTGCTAAGTATGAAACTAATTAGAAAAATTGCTCAGAAACATATTTCCCTGCCAGAGTGACATATAATCCTTACTGTATAAGCTGTGCTGTCTTTATAGTGCAGAGCTATTGGTGCTGTTGCTTTATGAGCTAATGAACTGCACTGTTCTCTCTGGAGGCTTTTTGTCAGTGTTTGTTGTCTGCTCTTTTGAAAGCTTCACCTTTCTAAAGAGGATTGTTGGTACAGTTAATTTGTTTCATCACAAGGCAGTTTCCTGCCCATCTCTTGGATTCATTAGATCTTTATTTATAAATAAATAGCACTTTCTTGCTGTTTCTACCATAATTGATGGGGGGAAACGGTCTTTTCTTATCTCCTATTATTTGACAAGAATTTGTCCTTAATTTACTCCTTTCCTTCACAATGGCACCGGACGTTTTCATTGAAACCCAGATAATGCTTTCCACTTCCCATTTAAACACATGTAACTTTACACTTTGAACAATTAAGCGTAAGAAGTCACCCAAAGAGGTAATTTGAGCTGCTTGAATTTCAGAAGGAAGTAAGAGTAGCTTCCTTTGTTCTCTCAGGAGTCATCCCTAAGCAGGCTTAAAAACCATGCTGGCAAAACAAGTGTGTGCCTCTATCCAGAAGGCACAAATTAGCCAAGGTCCAGAGTAATTTTGTTAGTTGTGTTAAAGCCTAGTTGACTAAACTTGCAACCCTATCTTGGGCAAGAAAAAAAACCAAATCCAACCTTGTTGTAAGCTCTGCTTAGCCACTAATCACAACTGAATAAACACAGACTTGTTGGTTAAAATAATGAATATACTATTTGACATTGATTTTCCTCTAGGAAAAGCAGTTCCATGAAATGCAGCTCTGCACTACCTGCAGGGTTTCTCATGTGGCCCAGGTCTGAGGGAGCCACTGGTGCCAAGACAACACTTGGTGTTCTGGCACTCGAGCTGAGGTGGGCCCACTGCAGAGCCGTGCCTTGGGCAGTGGGACAGCAAAGGGGAGGCAGCAGCTGTGAGCAGCGACAGCTCCCTGTGCTTGGGGGAGAGGGAAAATGGCTCCAAAGCTTTTGTTTACTGGGACTCTTTTGCCTACCCTGGAGTTGCTGTCAAAGGCCTCAAGTACTTCTAATCTGACCACAGTAAGTAAAGCAAATCCAAAAAACTGAAGGAGCAATGTTCTAAACACAAATACTAAAATCAAATTTAAGTAGTATAAATTCATGATGATATAACTAGGCAGACATCCAAAAAATTAACTATTACCTTTATGGCTGCTAATTGAAAGTAACTGTACAAGTAAATATACAAGATAAGTGATACTGTTTTTAATAGGCACTCTGATAACTTATAAATAGTTACTTATGTCACATACGCAGTGTTTGTGAATGAAATGGGGTATTTAAATTTAGTGCTATTAAAAGAAAAATGAAAATCACTTCCTGGTTGAGTGAACTGTAACTTCTTGGTTTAGTCCAGTCAGTAGTTATGTCTGTCTTCTTCTCTGACACAGACAGTTTTATCTCTGACCTGGAATACCAGCCATCAGGTTCAACAGAGAAATGGACTCAACATTCAGCACTCATGTCCAACTCCTATGTGGAAAATCTAGAGGGTGAGTCTGCTTACTGAAATGCTTCAATGTTTGAAATTGGAGCACAAAGGAAAGGGGAAAGTGTTTTAAGAGTTTTAAGAGCTGCAAGTAAAAAGCACTGTGTACCACTCAAGTATTGCTATAACTGGACACCTGTGTATTCTGAAATAGTTGGAAATCTAGCATTTGTGAACCAGGTGTACACTCACTCAGTAAAAACCTCCACTCAAAGTATACAGAGCTGCCACAGAACTTCCTGAGTGCTGTAGGATCTAGTAAAACAGCAGAAGAGGATATGAAAATCTTAAGCCAAATATGGGCAAGGTAGAAGAGTGGCCAGATCAATTAACTGAGAAATTTTGAATGTTTCTCTTTTTCAAAAAGATGAAGCAATGTCAATTTAAAGAAATGGAATACAGTGGCATGCACCACCAGTCAGAGTATTAGGAATACAGGTTCATAACTAGATTTAGAGTTGAATGTGCACTATAATTGGGTAAGAATATCTGAACTTATTATTTCAGCTTCTTTATTTCACATATAACAAGATAATTATGCACTATGACTCTTCTAAATACTAACTATATTAGAAATTGTTGCATGGTATATTGGTCTTGTTTGTGTTTAAGCTTTAGTGGTTTTCACTTTATTACAAACATGCCTAAAATGCTGAAGAACTATATTGTCCTTTTTTTTTTTTTGCAATACATATACATGTACATATGCATTATAAACACTTATAACACATTCTACTTTCTCCTTAGATTTTTAAAGGTTAGTAACTGTAAATGTAGAGTAGTAAAATAACCAAGTTCTTCATAAAACTTTCACACAATTACTGTGTAGACTGATCCTAAGTTTGTCTGTGAAACTGAAATAAACCACACTGGTCTTTTGCCAGCTTTCAAGAAACTTAATTCTGCTTTCCTTACCTATCAAAATGCTTTTAGTAAGGTAAGTAGCTCCTATTTGGAATGGCAAAGCCAGGGAAAGGACTGTACAAGGACTGTACCAAGCTGACAGTCCTATGAAATTCTTGAAATAGCCAATCAGTTAGTAAAATACAAGTTATAACTTACATTATTTCAGTGTTCTACACTATATCCTGTGTGCAATTAATAATCTAGTAGGTTCAGAATAACTGTTGAAGAGCAGGAGTTCTTGAAAAATAGATATTCAGGCTAATAATAAAATAGTCCTCAAATACCAGTATCTCCAAATGAAAAGTAATGCATGGGGTGGCAACCCCCAAATTTAGGCCTGTGAAATGTACACTGACAAGTGCCTTTTAAAAAGGGCACACAAACAGAAACCTAGACCCGGAGAGAAACACATTTAAACACAAGTGTCAGCATTTGACAAATGTAATCGAGAAGCATGGCATTTTTTTTAAATAAAATAATGGGTGTTTTATGTATTTGGCATAATGTAGTGTGGTATTAATACAAGAGATAGGATTACAGAGGAAAGTAGGATGGTTTTGTACCTTGAAGAATGCCTAGTGTCAAATCAGACAAGTTAACTGTATCCACTGCCAGTATAGAATTCTTACAGAGACAACTTTCAAGCTTAAATTAGGAAGAGCACAGCTTCTAAATTATACTGCTGAAGAGGAGAGCAACTGTGACTGTAGTGTGCTGCAGGAGATCAGAGCATCTACAAAGGCAGGAAATTACGAATGGAATACTTGAGTCATCCTTTATAGAAGGGGTAAGTGAGATGACTGCTTCAGGGAGTACCAAAACATGAGGAGAACCCACATGAGGAAATATCTCTTTATTTGGCTGAAAGGAGTGTACAAAAACTTCTTGAAAAAATTAAATCTTGTTTTGGAGTAGTTTCAGCATCACAGGCTGTGACAAACTTGAAAAGACAAACTGTAGAAAACAATCAAGCTTATGAAGATGTAGTAGGTGGTCCAAAGGGTCAAATAGTTGTAAGCAGTCTGCAGATTATTTATGAAGGTTCATATTAAGTGTGCGGTTACTCTGCTGTGAGAGAGACTACAAGCTGCTTCCATGTGCAGAAATCAGAAAAGAACATGAAAGTTATGAAGTTAAATGGGAAATGTGACTAACAGATGACAAATCAGTTATTCAGTTAAAATGAGATAAGTGATCTTAGAAAGTTTTGTGTATTGGTGCTGACAGCTGAGGAACTAGATTCTCATGTCCTGAGTCCTTTGAAAAAGAGACATGCTGCAGGACCTGTCTCAAGGTAAGGTGTCAGTGAAAAGGTTTCAGGGCAGTGACAGTGACAATTGTCCTCAAGTAGGTGACATACCAGACAGCAGCTCTGGAAGAGTAAGCAACAGTTAACTATCAACCATAATGTAGAGCCTGATGTAGAGCCTGGGTAAATGTGACACTGCTGCTTCTCAGCCATTCAGAAGGGTGAAAACCAAAAACGGTCTAGAAACCTCTACAGGAAGATCTTGTGATTAAAGAAACGAGGTAATGAGAGAAAAAGTAGAAATTAGAGTAAGGGAAAGAACAAAACCTGCACTCATCAGTACAGTGTTAACTATTCTCATTTAAAGCTGTCTTGAATTTAAAATGGACAGTCCTATGAAAGCTTGCTCAGTAGTGTTAAAAGTAGTCTTGAAAAGGTGAATAAATGCTAGGAATGTCTAAGGAACAGCAGAGAATAAGAAAATGCTACTCCTTAGATCTATTTTGTGGCCATATTTTGTCCCTGATACCACAAAGGAATTAGATGAATGCCTGTTGCTAGATCTGCTAGAACTCTGCAGCCAGAAAAAGGAATGAGGAGAAAATGCCAAATATAATAAAATGAATGGGGGGACACAGAAAAGGTAATGGAAGATAATTTGTGGGAAAGAAACCAGTAAGTGACCACCAGGTAGTCCTGGGGCAAGTGCAGCACCTCTAAAAAGCATTGCTACTGCTACAGGGAGTTAAGCTTTGGAATCTGCTGTCACAGAATGTTGCAGTTGACATAATTTTGCACAGACCTTAAAAGACCTCAGGGAGAAAAATCCAAATGGGACCTTTTGGCGCCAAAGATACTGTCTTTAACTCAGGAGTTCCCTGGGAAAAACACATCTTGGAGGCTGGTGGAACACACTGGGGAAGCATTGTTGTATTTTGCAGACATCTCTGCTCTTGCCCATTGCAACCCTAGTGGGTCTGTAATCTGAACTGGTTTGCCTGAAGTTCTCCATGGAGGTTTTCAGGCAGTATTTTTGACTTAAAAAAACCTAAAATGCTTGGTAACTACCAATAAAGAGATTTGCTTGTCCTGTAGAAAGCAGATTAGTGGCTTCCTGCAAGGAAAAACAGGTTACTTGCATTATTCCCTGAAAGGCCTGTAGGTTCAGGAATTTCCTTTTCTTATATTCTTATATAAAATATATATACTTAGATAAACTTCTGGTTTTCCTTTGTGCTCCAGTACAAAATATTTGTCTTTTAGCACAATGAGATGGAAAACTGGATACAGAGCAATTCAGAAACATGTTAGTTTTTGCTTGGCATTTGATTAAAAAAGATAATGCCTTTACTTTTGATATTAGAACTTCAAACACCTTAAAAACACCTTAAGAGAACTTGTTATTCTAAATTCATAGTTTGGGGGGGGCTTAATTTATCCAAAACATTCAGGAATTTATTATTAGAAGCATCAGCTTTCATGATGATGTCATGCCTCATAACACAAGAGCTTTGTTCAAATCAGTGAACATGGATCACTCTCTGTAGGTGGGAATTTCTCTGGAGAAGTTGGTCAGTGCTGGAACAGCTGATAAGATCAGCACCCATAGCTGTGGGTGCCACTCACTGCACAAATGGCTGAGCTGTTCAACTTAACTTCAGGACTTAAAACTCTGGATTGCAAATTGCAAAGTTTGAAGAGCTCATCCTGAGCAGTCTGGCTGTCAGGCTGTGGCTTTGTCAGCTATCCAGTGCAAGCCTTCAGTGAGCAGAGGCAAAGCCCTCGGCCTCAGGGGCAGGGGAGGCCTCAGTGCTCCAGCTGCTTCCACTTGTGCAGTGAGCAGGGACTGGAAACAGGCAAACAGAGCACAATGGGCAATGGAAACCACGGGAAGAAGCCAGTAAAACAGAGTAAGTGGTTGCTCTTATTTTACAGCAGATCCAAAATTCAGAGCTACTTCTACTCTGTTCTACCCATATTGATGTTAGGATGCTGCTTCATATTTTGTGATTTTTAATTTTGTAGGCTGGAGCCTCTATCTGACATTAGGTGCTTTCTCAATGCAGTACAGAGAGCGAAAAGCTTTGCAATGCAATATTGCAGTATCACCAGTATTGACCAGGCCAATCTAATCTGTCTGTAGCAGATTTTCTCCCCACCAACTTAACTTCTGTTCTGTACAATCTATTTTTAACTGTTAGTATAAATTTGCCAGCCAGCTTACATTCTAGACAAATACTAAGGGAGGAAAAGGTGAAACTATTGCAAATAAAGTAACAGCTGAAATTCTGAAATCTGGGAAAACTGCCAAAGAGGTCAATTACATAGACAGAGAAAAGTTTTTAAAATCATTTCCATTTCACAGCCCAGTATTAAAAAAAAAATCCAAAAGAAAAAAAATTTTAAAAACCCACTGTATCACATTTTGATCTGTGCCATATCTGACAAGTTTTCAAAGTGCAGTTATCACTGTTGTATGGAGGAATATGCCACATGTGGACACAGTGTAATGTGTGCACCCATCTCTCTTTTTGCCTGCTCCAGTCATTATTTCAGAATTAGTGACCTGGACTGTTAGCACAGAAAACACTTTGTAATATTTTTGATGTCATCCACTCAGTTGACATTGATCATCCATAATGATTTTAGGTATCAGTAGGTACCAAATGATTACTAAGTATTAGCAAGGCTCTGTAATGATTGAGTGTGTAAGACATTTCTGACTCCTGACTTGAGGAGTGAGCAGAGGTCCAGGCTCTGGGATCAGCAGTCAACACCTGGCAGCACAGGTACCAAACAGGCAGGGATTTAACTGGAGGGGCAGTGGACTGAGAAGTCAAGGTCCTACTTGCACAACTGTTCAGCTAAAGTCTAAAGAAATTGGCTCTCTCCAAAGAGGCAGCCAAAGTAAGAACTACAAAATACACATGAACCTGGCAGACAAAACACAGAGAACATGAAAACCATCCTGGAGATCTGTGCTGCTGAATCCCAAACAAGCTCTGCAGCCTTCCCCTGCAAACTTGTGCTGAGGAAAGGAAATGGTGTCAACACAAGGAGGCTTAACAAGCCATGCATGCTGCTTTCCCAGTGTCTAGTTGCTGATGGGATGGCTCTTAAGGTTAAGCAAAAGAGAGTATGAAATCTTTCTTGCTATGTTTTTAGGACAGAGTAGCCCCTACAGCCCATAGTCAAAACTAGGAGAGGTGGGATAAAATGGGTTTTTTTAAAGTAATTTTGTTTTTAAAGCATCAGCAGTAGAGCCTGAGCTTATTCTTTCTCAGAATTGTTGAAATTTGTTCTTCTCCCAATTTGTCACCTGAAGAACTTGAGGTTTGCTAGACAATATTGTAGAAAACCTGTATTTATGCTCATGAATTAATCAGTTTTAATTACAGACTACTACATGTTGTGTGCTTGCCCCTCATTAGAAGAAGGTGACATGTCATGCACTTAAATACTGACCTTTAGATTTCTCTTTTAGTCTTTAATACAAAACAGAAAATGCTGTATGATTTTGCCTTCAGCCTTGTACATTTTATGCAGGATTTTCTCTGACTACTTGATTTTTACTGACTACTTGATTTACATTTTAAACTGCTTAAATTTATACCATTCCCCATCAGAAAGACAAGTTCTGATAATGCTGGTATTATATGAATATTATATGTGCCATGAAAGATTAGAGACTGATCTGAGCTGCTGCCTTCTGCAAGTTCTGCTTTCTTTGAAGCCTTTATTTTTACCCTCATCTTTACCTCATCTGATCAATGGAGAGTGTTCTGGAGTCTGCAGGCTTCCCCTAGTCCGTTTGTTGGGTACAGAGTTCCAGACAACTGAAATGGACATTCCTGGGAAGTATAGAAACAGGAAGATGTGTTAGTTGGGAGGCCAAGGTCTCTGAAAAAAACACCTTGGCCAGACACAGCAGGAAAAGCATTTTGGCCTTTTCTTGAGGCCTGCAAGGTGCTCTGGCAGAACACTGATTTACATACTTATTTTGAAAAAAGCACACTTGAATAGTGGTTGATTTTATAAATCAGAAATTCTTGCAAAGTCCCTGGGACAAGTAAGATTTCTCCACTAGAATTCTCTGTTGGAATGAAGACATGGTCCTGCATTTGCCTAATAAATAGTAGATGTTTCTAGTGGAAATCCATGTAAACCAGTATATCTGTATTTACCACATGCTAAAAGTATTGCAAAAAAAACCCCCACTGAGCTACAAAAACCAGCTTCTTATAAACAAATCAGTAATTACTTAGAACAAAGTAAGACAAACTAACCTGTAGCTTTAATATTCTGCATAATGACTTCTGCAGAAGTTTGGCAAATAAAACCCCATGTGACCAGCTATTGTCCTCAGTGTAATGTGTTTTAAGGAGAAGGCAGTGCCAATGGCTACGTGCTGTTCAGGTAAACACCTCTGCCTGTGGGAACTACAAAATGTTGCAGGACACACCAGTTTGTGCTGATGGTGCTAGTACAGGTACAGATCAGCCATCAAAACTTAAGGGCAGTAACTAATAATTTCAAAATACTGAACTTCAAAACGTTGTTTTAATGGTTTTATTGTAGCACTCATGAAAATTTTAGCAGTACTGAACAGCTGGGACACTTGATTTGCACAAAGCCACTATTCAGTAGAAGAGCTGTTGGAGGTCCTTAGAGCAAGCAAATGAATGCCCTGACCACCTGAAGCTGGTGGAGCACAGTTCTTATGAATGAACATCTATAATTCGTTTAAAAAACAAAAAATGGTGCGATTTTTTTAACAGATGTTTACTTATGCACTGTGTTGGCCTAATAAAAATACTTGGGAAAGTGCCCTACCTGCAGTCACACAGTCACACAATTTCCAGTGTTGTAGTGCAGTTAAGTTCATTGAATGGCAGGGTTTTTTGAAGCCAGATAAATTGCAAATCTTGTAATGCTTGAGGGAATTTGCTTTCCCATAGCATGTGTGACCTGTTAGAACATTTGGGTTCAATATGTGTAACGAGCTGTCCTTGCACTCCTGAGGAGAAAACCATTGCAGTGGTCGATTTATGGATAACAAACACCTCCTCCATTACACACAGGGCTGTGACAGGAGGTGGTTTTAATGCTTTCCTGAGCAGCTTCAAAGAATATAGACCCAACCTCTTTCAGAGTTGGATTTTCTATGTTAGGTGGACTTCAGCATATTCACAATATTGGTACATTTTTTTTCAGAACCACTTATGATCCTGCTGCCATGAAGGGCAGTGCTCAGGCTGTTCAGTGCTATAAACACAAAGAGCAATTTATACCACCTGTAGATTGATTTTTTTTATGCTTCTACCAGACAGGAATGGTTGTTAGGAAACTAAATCCTGCTATGGGAAATTAAGGAAGCATTAAGAAAGGTGGTGGAGTGCATCAACACTGTTCTGTAAAGTTACCCAATGGAGAACAAAGTTGCAAAAAGCCTGGCTTCCAAATCTGTTAAGATGTTCAACAGAAGCAGCTTATTAGCAGAACAAAATGTTCTAAATATAAGAATGGTCCTTAGTCAACAAAAGGATCCATTAAATACCTCTTTATAGAAGGTCCAAGCAAACTCATGCCAATGATTAAGGAAAAGCCTCTATAATTCAGCCTATTCAAAGTGTTGCTGAGAAAGAGATACTATAACCTGCTGCCCACTCAGTAATGGGAATCAACAGGACTCACTGCCTCTAGCAATAAAATAATAATTTAGATCGTGGTTACAGTCTAATATTTTTCTAAAATTTGCCATCATTATTTAATGTGATTTTTTTCATGTCCATGTAGAATGTTAGTCTATTTTCTTTGATAACATTACCAAGGCCCATTTTTGTAAAACAGACATTTCTATCACTGCTTTTACACTTAGCCTTTAAAATGATAGTTTTTATCATCTTCCAACCTCAAATGTCCTGCAATTATATAGGATTTAGAGTAAGCCTCCAAGATTGTAATTTCTTAATAACCTAGGTTAACTTTGTCACATTCATGGAGGTGTCCCTCACTTTTAAATAGTACAAGTTGATCAGACTTTGCTGAAGTCGACACAAACTGGCCTGCATATTAGTCCATCCTAAATCTTTCAGTAGAGAAATTTACTGATAAAATTTAGTTACTGTGGTTTCAGAAATGCAAATATTCAGAAAACTGGCCCAGTTAATAGGTATGTAGTTTTTAAAAAGAATATTCTATTAACCTGAATCCAAGTTCTGAGGAAGTTCTGTAAGTAGCCTGAAAGAGCCAGGAGTTGTTAGAGTTATTTGTTGTGCTTGTCACACTCCTGAACAGAAGGAGTTCTGTAGGGCAATCTCAGTAAACCTGACCTGTGCTGTCCCTTTCAGTTACCTGCGTGTCATGAATACTCATGTGCTTATTTTCTTCAAGGGGCTTAGGGAATCTCCAGCATGGATTATGGCAGGACTTTCTTTCCCCCCTTGTTTAACTGTTGCTGAAGCCAGGCTCCTCATTCATCTCCTGTTACGTAACAACACCAAGGCTTAGCACTGAAAGTATTTCTTTTTAAAAGGCTTTTTAAAAGATGAGTTCTGCCTTTTGGAAAGCATAAAAACTGTCACTTTTTAATATTTCTTCTTTTTTTATAGTGAATGAGATCATAGGAAGAGATATGTCACAGATCTCAGTGTCACATGGAACAACAGTGGCCAGCCAGCCTGCACGTACGTGTCCTGGATCTCTGGAGACAAGAATATCTGATGGAATCCAGTAATGGATAAGCTAACGACTCAACATCCATGAAAACTTCAGTTTCTCTGAATATTCTTCATCCTCTTCCTCTTTAGACTTACTGTGCTTCCAACTCTGTGGCCTTTATGAACTGGAACAGTGGATCCTTGCAAAGCCCTTTTAGTGGGTTACATTTTTGATGTAGAGACAGAGCATTTTAATTATAGTTCCTCAGATGCTGTAAAGAGACTTAAAATGGACACACAGAATCTACACCAGATATTTTAACTGTTTTAAAGTTACAAACAAGCTTTGCTTTTTTGCATTTAAATAGAATACTTTTATATTTTAAGTGCTTCAGATGTGTGGAGATGTTAGTTTGCTCTTATAATATTCACAGTCCTGAATGTGGAAGATTTAATGCACATCTTCAGTGTGCTGCTTGCCCTTAGAGGTAGTATAGTTTGTAACTGATGATTTGTAACACCTTTTGGTCATTTTGGAAAGCCTTTAAAGCTTCTGTTGTTTTATTTTTTTCTTAATAAGATCTTCCAGTGGCAAATCATACCTGTCATCTGAAGCCAATGCCACGGAAGCCATTGTGTATATGAATACTGTAGTGTTTTCTTTCTTAGATTCATAGGAAGCAAAGCCAAATGTAGATCTGCACTTGTTTATAAACTGAAGATGTTACTTGATAGGCTGCAAAAAGACCATTCCATCATGAAAGTGTTGGGATAGAAATTACATTCCAAAATTTAACTTTTATAACTTTATGGATAATCTTCCTGATCTTTATTAGCACAGGCTCCTTCTTGAAATAGCTTTTTCTTAGAAAGTTATATTTGTAATCAAATTTGAGCAGTAGGATTTTAGATTAAAGAACAGCAACATCAAAGCCATGTTAGATACAGGAGAAAATTTAATGTTTGCTGAGGATCTAAATGTTCCCATTATCCCTGCAGAATATGGTTTTGAAATCACCAATTCAGTGGCATTTAAGTTTTCAATGCAATAAATCATTTGATCACATCTGTATCATTTATATGCTGTATGCCCGACCATGCCACTTGGAAGTCCTAAGGAGATGAGTTACAGCTCCTTAAATTCAGACTGTTTGTAAATGTCAGTTTGCTAAAAAGTAATTTACTGTGAATTAGTGGTTAGGCAGTATGATGTGTCCATGTTTAATTTTCAAGGTGTGAAGCAGGCGCTACCAAAGAAATACACAAGATTCATCACAGCAGCAGTAAACTCCATGCTGTGCTCTGAGGATGCATCTCCCTTATCCCCATAATCTGATGAGTTTGAAACAATCCATTTACATCATTACTTATAAATCTCTGGCCTTTCTAGGTAGACACTGTGGAGAGGGTCTGACTCTGCCTGTGGAGGCCACACACATTTCCCTCCTCCAGGAATCACTGGTTTACAGAGCTTCCCTCCATGGAAAATACAGGGAACACCAGGCATGGCAAAGCAAGGTCAGCGCTACATGGAACCTCAGAACAGCCAAAGTGTTCCTTTTAGTTGCTCATTTGGGCGAGCCATGACAATCTAACAAAAATTAAGAGTGAATTAACACAAAGAATTAGAAAATTGGAAAGTATATTTGCATTGGATCCAATTCAGACAAGTGTGGCCATTTTAGCAGTTGACACATGGGGAGCACCTGCCCTTTGTAGGCTTCACATGAGTGAAAGGGCCTGACAGTGGAGAGCAGCGCTGAGCTGTAACACCTGGGAGAGTAAACACAGCTTCTGCTGCTGTTGCATTTTGGCAAACAGTGGTGGGGAAAACTTTCCATTGAGCCTTTTGCAGGCAGAACCTGGAGTGAAGTCAGTGCCCAAGCAATACCATTACAGTAGCTGTAATCGCATCTCTCTAATAGCTCAATCATGAACTTTTAAAGACCATATATCAGGTGGGTAAAATTGTACTTTTATAATGTACTTCTTTTAATAGTGCAGCCTGAGGCTACTAAGTTCATGTTTCATAATTATTTCAAACAACTTCATGCAAGGCCACTATGTACCTGCTGGGAATCTTAAACATCCTTTTTGTGAATGTACTGTTCAGTGGTGCAAATCTTGACATTTGCAGGAAATAATTGGCAGGGCTGGAATCTGAAAAGTGTGATATTGTAATTGTCCCTCAGCAATGGTGCTTTTACTCTGTCCTCTACTCGTGTACGTTAAAGATCCTAAAAAGAACTCACATGCTCAGAGATACATCTACTCATGTTTTTAACACCTTCAAAACAAACCAAACCACACAATGCAGTAAACTGTAATTGTCTCAGAGTGTGTGCTGGTGGCAAGGCGTGTTCCAGTTTTCCTTCATGTATTGGGTCTTTTGCATTAACCATTGTTTGTAGGAGAATTCTGATTGAAAAGCTTTTCATACTGTATGGGATTTATGCTCCTTTATCCTGCTGGTACAGACTCTCCTTGCAAGTTCTCCAAGTAGCTGGAATTCACACTGTACCTAAAATATAGGAGCCCAAACAATCCGGAGTTGCTATGCACTAAATTTTCTGATGCCTTTAAATACCTTGATGCCTGTAGACATAGAAATGCTTTCCTATTTAAAAATGAAATTTAAAAAAAAATATAGCTTTGGATACTAAAGCAGTTTTGTATTTGCCTTGTAAAAGCTTCAATACAAGGGTCTTAATTTTATTTTAGCTTGTGTGATAACGTAGATAAAGACTGTTAATCTTGTATAATTTTAGTGGTATAAAAAGCACACGATCTCTATTGGACTATGCAAATTTAATTAAACAACAGAACCCGGCAACTGTTAATATTTTGTTGGCATCCACTTCCTCGCCCTTAAGCCCTGTCTTCTCCCTGAGTACTTTTCCAAAAATTTTTAATAACTTAGATTATCCTGAAGGAAAGCCTTAATGATGAGGTAGCTTTTCTATAAGGAGGGTCAAAGATCAATGTTTAGGAAAAGAAAATAAAGGGGTAGCATATTAATCCAGGGGGACAGGGGTGAGTTCTGAAATTACCATAAACTAGCAATCTGAATTTCTGTAGTAAAACTTACCTGTTATCAGGGGAACTGCCACCCTTTTTAAACCAAAGAATTAAAAAAAACGGTTTTGTTCTGATACAAAGCTTTGAAACTCTATTTTTGATACTCATAATGGATGTCATTCCTTGAGGTTCGGAAATCGTTCAAATTGAAGTTTTATATTTAAAAATGTGGGACAATAAAGATTAAGTTCTAGATGTTTACAGAGCCTTGTATTGTAATTTCATGTACATTTTGTATTTTAAACATTTTTGTAAGTTATGATTGCAGTGCTACTTGCAGAAATAAAGGGAAAAACTTGCATTTAGGCTCTTAAATCATAGTGTTCAAATAAATAAAAATAATGCAAATGCATTGTCATTTATTTAAAATGCAGAACCAGACAGTGGGAAGAAACTGCATCTTGTTGTGGTGCAGTGGTTACCAGCTGTGCCAGGCTGTGCCAGAGGAAGTGAGGGACATTGGGTATTCCTCCTGGAAGAATGGTGATTTTGAACAGTCTGATAGAGAGTTTGGGGCTCAGATTAGAGCCAGCAGCAGTGAACCTCTCCACCTATGTAAGGAGTGATCAGCAGTGCTGGCAGAGTATCAGTCTGCACAGTACTGCTGCTTCCCTATTTGCAAGTGTCATTGTTTCAATCGGACAATCACAAGATTCTTTTGAAAAAAATTTCCAGAAATAATTCTTCAGGGGTGTTCATCATAAACAGTATTTTCCATTCCTGAAAGGATATTGTCATAGGCAAGATGTAGTTAAACCGTTTCTGAAATAAATGTGAAATTCCAACGAAGTTTAAATAATTTGCCAGATCCTGGCCGATCAAGCAGTACCGAGGGAAGTCCCTGTGGGCTAAGTCAGGCCTTTCAATGGTGTTATCTCAGTGATCCTGGTGCTACTGAAAAGGTTTTTATCTCCCTTGCAGTCTCTTGCCAGGCCCTTTCCTTACCCATGGGACTGTTCCAAAGCGAACACGGAAGCAAAAGCTCCGGCCTTTGGCTGCCCATGCTCACCCGGCCGGGGGAGAGCAGGAGCAGGGATCCGTTCCCAGGAGGCACGGCCAGGCTGGCATTAGCCTCCCGCAGAGCGCGGCCCGGCCCGGTACCTTCAGCGCTGCTTTGAGCTATAAATACACCAGAAAGGGGATGCTCAAGTGCCACCAACCGAATGCGCGGTAAATATAGCCGAGGTTCAGTAAAAATAGCCCCGGCAGTTTGAAAGCTGTTCACATGTTCTGTAGGGTGATTACCCGGGGTATAATTAGCACACACCGACACCAGCCATAAGCCATTGACTGCGTCTCCTTTAGCGTCAGTTCAAGTCGCCTTTCAGATGCAAATGGGCTGGAGGCTGCTTCGCTCGGGCCGATGGGGTGGGACAGGGGAGGATCTGCAGTCAGGCAGGGCGAGTAGAGCTCAGCACTGACACGCACGGCTCTTGTTGCACAGACGAGACTTCATTCCAGGCAGGGTGAAAACGTCACTTCTACCTTGCAAAACACTGGTTTGGTATTTCAGGTAACCAGAGAGGAGGAATGTCCTGTTAATGTCAGTTCCTTTAGAAGAGTAACCAGAAGTTTCTTCATTTAGGACCTAAACCCAAAGGAAATGCTGGCAGAAATCAAGGCCTTTTAATTCTCATATTGTAACCAGTATTTCCTCACAATATTCCACAGCATTACTTGTGCTGTCTTCTTCCTGCTGCTTGTTTCTGGACCTCTCTCTCTCCCTGCCTAACTCAAAATACCACTGTATGCCCCGAGTCCACCATGTGCTCCACTGGACTGAATAAGGTGGGAACTGAGCTGTTTTCTCCCCACCTTTTTTCTTTGCCCCTTGGCTTCAGTTGATTTACAATAATAGTATTCAGGAACTAGCCACTGCTGTAGCGAGTGAAGTAGTAAGGTATGTAAAAGGCCACAGAAAAGAAAAAAGGATTTTCAATATATTTAAATTAATGCATAGTTTTGCATACGGACATCTCTGGTAAAGGAAGTTAATACCGAACTTTATTCTGCCTGCTAAAAGGATAATTTTTATCAATCAGTCATTCTTAAGACGCAAAAAGCATTGTCATTTGCAGAGATCCTCTAAGAAATTATTTTACAATAACCTACTGTTAACCTTTGTTAACACCTGCTGCAAAAGAAAACAGAAGGAAAAAAACAGACTAAGATACAGAAGCAATAGAAAAAGAATATTTACTTTGCAAAGACATGGATGCTCCATGGATCTTGTTTTTGAAGAGACTGATCCACTAGAAAAGTCAGGCTATACAAGTTCTCAAGTTGTTTCTGCAAATGTAAAGTTTTCATTTCATTGGTGTTCTTTTATTACTAGGAACCAAAAAAAACCTACTTATCTCTTCCTTCCTGTCACTGCTGTGACACCTGCTGGTAAGATCTGGAAGAATATTTGTTCTTTTCTGTAATTTTTGATCAAAGGAAAGTGATGCACCTAAAAAGGACTTGATATGAAAATGTTGCTTGGGAATGAAGTGTTGGATAGTCAGTGGCATCATATGAAGTAAGTTGGAGGAAAAAGGGAAAAACTACTTTTCCAAGTTCTTGTGACAGTGGAATGATAAATGACTGATGACTTAGAAAGGTCCTTCTTGTAATAAAAAGCAGGAAAGGCAAGGAAGCAGCATGCTGAAAATCCTGACAGTTGGGAACGCAAATATTTTCTAGAAAACAGGCAATTATCAAAATCAATAACCACCCTAAACATTAACAACTGCAGCATCGTTCAATAAACACCTCCACACATTAATGACCACAGATTCTGGAATCAAAGACAAAAGTTCCTAAGCCAAACTTCTCCACATACCCAAGGTTCTGGCTGTAACACCAACACCAAGGATTTAGGCTGTCATAGAGCATTTTATAGGACAAGGCATGAAAGGTCACAGTTACATTCCTAAATTTATTACAGCTTGGTACAAAGGAGTGATGGATTATTCTCTGCAAGGTGGCACAACTACTGCAACAAACACAGCACAGAATAGCTGAGTGTTGTCCTACATGCATCATAATGTTTTCCCACAGCAATAAAAGGATCTGTTTGTAAATATCCCAAGAACTCCCTGGTGTAGCCACCAGCCAAGTCATTCTTGCAATGTGTTGGAAAAGGACAAGACAAACTTCTAGCAGTCAGTATGTCACTGTTTTCAAGTAGGAAGTTCTCTAGTTATGATGCAAGAACAGATTTTTGCAGTCTTCGTCATTTGAACAAGTGCCTCCAGAGCTGCTGCACAGCCTGTCCAAAGGTTTTCTATGATTTAATGAATGAAGGTTTACTTTCAAGGTTTGCCATTTTAAGAATTGTATCATAATAAAGGTGCAACAACCAGTTACAGGTCAGAAACAGCTGCAGTTGACAGCAGATGTGCAGATTTCCAGTTTAACTGCCATTGGTTCAACTTTAACCTGTGTGTTTTCTAGGCAGGGTCTCCATGTGGAAAGCTTGCTCATAGGACATTAATCCTCACACCTGCCTGTCACAGCAGCTCCTGCTCAGGTCCCAGCTGTGTGATCAGTTCCTGCTGCAAATGTTTCTGTACTGATCAGCACACACTGTTTTGCCAGTACATGCATTTCCATTTCCATGTTCCCACCATTTCTTCCCTTACCAGGAATAAAAATTTGCTAATAAAATCTTCAACAGAAAACAAATATGAGAGGTCAAGGATAACTTTATTGAAGTAACAGCAAATACCACCCTGTGACATTTGCCTGGCTGTAGTCACAGTAGCTGGAGGAGAACTATAAGCCATCAAGCCAATAGGACAAATAAGGCAATACTGAAACTGAACTAAGTGCTACTATGGGATTATTTTTTTCTAAGGATATGAAAAAAGAAGCTATGCCAAGAATGTCATCACTGCCATCTGACCTCACCACTGACAGAAGTTATAATGGAAAAGTTGCACAAACAATGGAGGATAACAAGCAATCCAACACTGGCCAAGTCCCAGACTGAATGACATCGTGGCTTGGAGAGGCACAGCCATACATTTTGTGGCTGTCAGCAGAGTTTGCTGAGAGACTCAAATGCTGCTTGCCTGAGCCTAAACCCTTTGGAACTAATCCAGCTGCTAAAATGACACTGGAGACCAATAAGGTTTCCGTAGCTAGAAAGAGGAATACAAAATACACAAAAGACAGAAAAAGGGGGAAAAAGAAAAAGGAGAAAATATTTTGGTTACCGAGCAGGTCTGTCTCCAATTACAGGCTTCCAATCCGGCAAAAGGCTGACCTCATCTACTTCATAGCAGAAAGCAGGAAAATCTCTCACAAAGTTCTTCCTAGATATACTGTCTAGACAGCAGCAAAAATCATCTTTCAGATAAGCAACAGTTAAACATATCACTGGCTAAACAGGGCATGTTCTAATGTAAATTGTTGTGTTTTTCTGTGCTATTTGTGCCCTCCTGCCTGGACACCCCCTCCCCCCCCAGAGACTCTGCCTTCGTGACTTGGTATAATTTTCATATATATTACACTAAGCTCAATATTTTTTCCAACAGCACATGAACTCTTTGCAGGTCAAACACATCTGGACCAGATGAGTAAAATGGAATTCTATCACTTAACGACAAAAAATAAATTCCTGTTTGATTGGAAGGACATGACTTAAAACAACAATTCTGAGTGACATTAAATATTATATACATATAATATAACAACTCATTCTTTCATAATCAAAGTACAAGAAATTTAGAAAGCAGTTAAATGTTGTCTTTACACTCAGCTTGTAAGATAGCTTTCAAGCTACCTGGTGTTTCTTTCGCTCAAATACACTCAGGTGGCTTCACTGAAGCCCATTTTGCAGACAGTAGAGAGATGCTGCAGATGGGCCCAACAAGCAGAATCAGCACTGGCTCCATGCAACATAAAATATCCTCAGGGGCGGAGTTAACAAAGAAATCACATTATTGAGATTCAAGGAGCTCAGTTGTTTAGCTGTTCTGGAAATGTCCCCCAAGCTCTCAAATTTGTTTGAACAAGTGTCAAACCTTCATTCAATGTCACTGCCACTCTCTCAGTCACATAGATACCATCAGGATCCTGCTCTCAACAGCAAAAGGATTTTTTTTAGGATTTTTTTTTAAAGACAAATTGCAGCTTGGGGGTGAAGCCAGGGGTGTTACAAAATTTAATTCACATAGAGATCCAATGCAATTCTAATTCCCCCCAAGAAAAGTCAGGGTAAGAAAAAAGCTGACAAAGGACAGTTGTCTGGGGTCTCATTTTCTGGCTAACGATGTGTGAGTGCTCATGAAACACACACCTGAATCTAGGTTAGACTTTGTGAGCTCCCCAAAGTTACAGACATTCGGCTTAAAGCAAGAAGTTAATGGCAAACCAGCTTTAGTTTTCTATTTTCAACTTAAAAGGAGGCTTAAGATCACATGCAGTTTGAATTATTTCTCTCCATTTGTGTATTTTGAGTCACTTTACTCTCAGTAGGACTCCCACAAAACAAACATAAGCAAGCAGGAATAGGAGATGAAATCTTACATGCAGAAAGGTCACTGAGGGAAACAGCTTTGGTGTGCCTGCACAGAACCAGCCAGGGTTCACTGGGAGGTTCCCAGCCTCTACAGTGTCCCCTGTACCGAACCCCAGAGAAGTCCCTGCTGCTTTTACCTCCAGCCAATGACGGGACTGTCTCACAGCCAGAAGAGGCCAATGCCTGACAGCTAACCGAGGTACAAGGAATCCAGCTGAGAAGCAAAGTCTGAATTTCTGGTAGCACTGGGAATTGTTCATCCCAGGGCTGACCACAGAGTTCAGGGGAGATTTTCTTCTAGAGCAAGAAAATGCTGGGAAGCCTATGAAGGAGAAAAAGCTGGAAATCTGCTCCCTCTGAGTGGTGCTTGGTGGTGTCTGGTCTCTCAGGAGCCAGCAGGAAGGTGATAGAACCACAGCGCTGCTTTCAGCACACAGACTGACACAGGGCCTCGGTGGAACAGCAAGGGAAGGGACAGAATTCCACACCTCATTGAGGCAAAACACCTAAGCAATGTAGTAAAGGAACTGATGCTCAATGGCTGGAAACTTTTACATACATATGGAAGGGAAACAGCTTTTATTGTAAGTAAAAGGGTGGCCCAACACTCCTGCTCAAGAAAAGAGTAGGATCTGGAAGAAAGGGCCTATCAGGTGAGATTAAACCTGGATAAATCTTCTAGAAGACTTGAATAATGGCTGTAAAAGCAAAAGACACCCCACCAAAAACGTGGAAGACACAAAAGCTAAACCTTTAGTAAGGTTATCAGAAGGGGAAAGATCAAAGCTGATTACTGCACAGAGGGAGCTTTCTCACACAGTATAAATGCAACTGTACACAAGACTGGTTGTTTACTGGTTGTTTATGTATTTCTATTCCTATGTCGTTTTTTAAAAACAAAACAACAACTAACCTAATTGCTCTGAGTATTATGATTAAACACAAGATACATAATCTAAATCACACTTAACTCATGCTAGTTAAAGTAATCCGGGTAACTGCAAGGCATTCCTTATCCTCACACACCGTGAATGTAAAAACTGAGACCTCAGGACATTTCAGCAGGTGACCCAGCCACCCAGGACTTCTTCCACTCAACTGAAATAGCAACAGAGCAGGTTCCCCATTCAAAAGGCACAGCTCCAGGAGAGTTGCAGCACATGTGCCAGAGAAACACAAATAATTCCTAGGAGCTGTTGGCCATACTGGAGGCTCCCTGCTGGGCATTCAGGTTTTGAAAATACACTACAACTGCATGGCTCACACGGGGCAGAATATCACAGCACTGAACAACCTTTGGTAAAATATATGGATATCTTAGGATGTACTAATAATTCAGTATCACTGTATCATAGACAATTTGTGCTAGAATTTTGTTTTAACACACTTTCTATCATGAGGTACTTCAAATAAACGCCAAAAAAAAAAAATCACATTAGTCTCCAAGAAGACAGCCTCTACTCAGCTGGAATGCAGCAAGTGTTTAATATTTATAATAAAAAGTCAAGATTTAAGAAGTATTATGGCCAGCTGAAATACAGCTGAGTTTCAAGTAGGTATTACGTAATTACCTGGGTTTGTGCAGACTGCTAAGGTAAATGTTTTCTTAAGCAATTATCATTTGAATTCCGAGTTATTTTCCACTATGTCCCACAGAGATAACATAAAATCTCTGTTAAGTACTGTGATCTCCAGTTCCCAGAACTCAGTATATGTTTTGGTTGACATTTCAGGTCACATATAGAAAGCATTTTAGAGTCTTACAGGTTACAAAGTGCACCTTTTAGTGCTAGTCTTTGCAAACAAATTGATCATGAGCTGTTCTGTCACTGATCTTTCCCGTAACTCAAACTTTCAACAATTCACAGCTTTATCAACAATTTCTCTCCTGACTCCCAGAAAAATTCACCGTCTAAAGTCGGCCCCAAACCAAGGGAACTTTAAGCTGCATTGGTTCTTTCCCCCTCCACGCTACTTACTGAGTCCATGTCAGATTCCCCCCGGGAGGAGAAGAGAAGGACTCACACCCAGACCCAGCCCTCCCTGTACTCTCAGAGGAAGAAAACGTGGGACGGGGGCAGGACAGAGCTGTTCAGGAGCTTTTCTTACTGCAACTCATATCTGCAGTGGCAGCAATGCCTCGTGCCAGCTCTTGGTTAGAGAGAGTTATCGCACTCTATTCTGTTCCTATTATTTCATATTTAAAGTCCTCCTACCCAGCTCCAAAATTCTGCTGTTATGAAAAGATACTCGGGTTCACCTAATGCCTTATTTATGCCCCAACATCACATTCACTTAGCTAACAGATGGTGGTTGATGAACCCTAGAAATTTTTAACACAGGCTTCTAGTTTTATTAATTTAAAAGTAATGAATAATTTATTTATAAACAATTAATCTGATGTCCCTCTCTTGTTCCGACAGCAATAGAGAAGCATCCAAACCACATGAAACAATTGCTTCCAACACCAGCCATGCACAACTGCCCAGGAAGTCTTCCATCTGCTCCTGCCACCAAAGGTACTACCCCAAAGGCAGTATTGCACAACTGGTGGTTTCCACAAAACAGATGCAAAACTAAAGAAAAGGACACATGAAGGTGTATTTAAGAAAGGCAGCATTAATTCTTACAGAACAGATTCCTGGTATCCCACACTGGATGTCTCAAAAAAATTGAGAAGAATCAAAACAAATCAGCTCTCTATAGACTGATTTTCTAAAAAGTAGTGCAGAATTTTGCACAGAAAGTCTTCTTTGTAAAAAAGAAGAAACATGGCAAAAGAGGCTGGATTCAGAGGCATGGCCAGGTAGGACTGGTCATTCCATGAAGGCCTTCAGGCAGATGAGCCATTTTGGAAATAAAAGAACATGTCCTTCAGAGAAAAGGTGTTCCTGCTTTAGTAGGGTTAAGAGGAAATCTTTGTTATTTGCTCAGTATTCGGAACATTCAAATTATTTTCTCTTTTTTGTCTGCATAATTAAGGCTGGCCTTGGTTGGCCTTCCAGCAACTGCTGCAGTCACTGCAGTGGCTTCACACAGCTGGAGCGATGTTTACAAGGGTTGCAGAGCTGAGCTGTTCTCAGAACAGGCTGGGTGGGCTGGGAGCAGGAGGCACAGTGTGTGCTCACCCCGCACAGCAGAGCCGGCTGATCACCAGCGTCCACACCGAGCTCCACTCCCAGCTCCCGTTAAAAGCCAAACCATCCACCTCACTTTGTCAGGCACCCCTTGATACTTCCTATAAATACCTTCCCATCGGCCTGTCCTCCCAGAAACGTCCATTAAATTACTTTTACAGCAGTGCAGAAAGGATTATTTATAAAGCCCCACATTAGCAATCTTTTAGGGAACGCTACAGTAAGATAAATGCAAAGGCATTTTGGTAAGAGAGGAATGCTTTCCCATCACGAAGCATTATCAAGAGAACATTATCTTTAATACTTTAATAGAGTTGAGACAAAAGGCTGTATGTGTGGTTTGATTATTGGTCTGAAGTGAACTGCATTTACTGTGTTGACAAAAAATTACTTTAAAAAACTTTCTTTGTGCCTCAGAGTGAAAGTCTGAACAATTTATTGGGGGGGAGGGGGTGAGTTAAAAAAAAATCACAAGTTGCTGATCTTATTCACTGTCGAGATACTATGTGGAAAACAAAGATAATTTTAGACAAAATATTAACATCATGCTTCATACGCTCAAATGTGGCCAAAACCAGATGAGCTCATTCCACAAACAAAATCTATACTTGGGGCATATCAGAGCAGACCTGGGCTGTTGCTCTGGGCAGATTGCTGATCCAGCCTGTGTGTGCAGGCCATGCAGGGAGGGGTTCAAGAGAACCCCACGGCAGACACCCCCCTGTGCAGAGCTTACACAGTGCCCACCCCACTGAACAGGGCATCTTCTGAAGAGGGAATGAATGCACAAAAACCAGAGCAGTGCAAGACCCTTGAATGTGGAACACAGCCTAGGCCATGCCACAAAGGTGTTCTGGAGGCACAACCTGAGCAGCTGCTCATGAGCATCACAAGGCAGGACAAAAGCTTTCCTTTCATACTTATGTTATGATGTCATCCTTACTATGAATTGCCACTTTCATTTTCATATCTAAAACCCCCAAAACAAGCTTGCCACGCTCTACTGCTTTTGGCACTACAGAGCCACCACAGTGACAGGTACTAGTTTGGGTTGGTCCCATATTACTGATGTAATCTATTTACAGACTTCACTATTGGTGGAGAAGTGAGGTTGAGACCTTAGGTTTTGTTTGCCATTCCTGAAAATCATCTGTCAGGTTTGGGGTGATTGAAGGGCAGCAAGCATGAAATGTCTTGAAGTAATTCCTAAAGCACAACAGCAGAACACATTTAGGAGAGAAGAGAGGGTCACTGGTGTTCTCTCAACATGAGGGCCATTGTCACAGCAGTTAGCATTCTGCACAGCTGCTGTCTCACACCACCATCCAAACAGGGATCTGCAAAGCACTGCGTGTTCCAAAGGTACTCAGAAAGAAAGGTACTGAAAAACTCATCTCTTGGCTTTCAGTGTTCCACTGCTGATTTGGGGAACAGATGATGGAGTGTTTTTAATATGAAAATTCAAAAAACACCCTATGGTTTATGTGGGTAAAAAATAAAAATTAGTTACAAACCACAGAATCTTATTTTTCCTGGGTACACTGAACAATAGAGAAAACCATTCAAGTGGGGGTGGGGATGGCAGTGGTTTTGAGCATTCAGGAAAAAATGCAAGCCCTTTTACACAAAGAGTTTGCAGAGTTCAATTTTCAGTGGCATAGTCTGCTAATAAGCATCCATTTTTTCCATGTATACTTCAAAAATTTTATATCTGAAGTAAATATGAAACTGAGTATTTCCGAAATCAACAACCGTACATAGGAATGAGAAGGATTTCTGAAGAGAGATGATTTGCTTGCTAATTAGAATTCAAAAGTTACTCTAATTCTGTAATAGCTCTTCTAAAGGATTTCAGACTCAAATGCCAGAGTTACTAAGAGCCAGGGGTGTCTGCTTCATTACTAGCTCCATAATTATTCCTCAAAGTTATGTACTTTCTACAGTGACATCTACACAAATATTGCATGTTCCCCCTTACTAAACCTTTTTAAAGGGATGAAAACTGAGGTGCTGGCATAAGAAAAACTGTTCCTTGGCTCTTCCTTCTGATATCAAATCCAATTTCCTATTCTGTATCTAGAGGCTAAACCTTCATTTATGCTCAATTACAGACATGCAATGAATAAACTGCAGTTGTATCCAGAACCCCTCCTTTCCCCCACTTTGGTTATCCTAACTGGCTCAAAAATTTCTACAGTCCATAACTTACAATCAGTTGTGACTACAGTTCATGAGACCAGCAACGTGAGCAGAGCAGTGCTGGGAACACCATTCCCACTCACCCGATGGAGCTGTGCTCAGCTGAGCCTGTGCTGCCGGCGGTTCTGGACTTGCCCAGCTCGAAGCTGCTTTAGTTCAACCTACAACACACTTTGACTGATTTTTACGTTTGTGCCTTCCCAGAGTTACTGCCCCAGGAGCAGTCTGCCAGCAGTGCCGTCCTTTGCCGCCGGCTCATCCCAGCCTGCTGGCAGCGTGGGCCGATGTTGCCTCCTCAGCACATTTGCAACCTGCTTTTCCTGTTCAAAATAGGTCAGAAAATCATCCCATCGCCCAAACCATTACAAGAGCCATTATCCTGGTCATCTGCAAACCTCTGCAAATCCAACGCTGGATTTGCTCTGTAGCTGGAAGATCTCCAGGCTCTGCAGTGAGTTCCCACACTGCAGCAGCACGGTGCTGTTTTGCTGGTTTTCAGCTGTATCTGAAAGGGAACCACGGGTGGAACCTGGTGCCAGTGAACAGAATAGAAAAAAAATAACAAACAACCCCCAAACCCAAAATATTGCCTTCACTGCATTCCCAATCTCCCCTGTTGTTAGCACACTCTCTGGGATGTATCATCGGTGTCTAGGTCCATGGCCTGACTGCCGTGAGCACTACCAGGTATCACTCCAGCTCCAACTCTAGGGTATATCTCCTTAAGGCCTGCAGATCAGCATCCAGCCTGTGCTCCAGATCCATCAGGAATGTGATGTACTTGACTTTTGATAAAACATTTTAGAACAGTTTAAAAGGTAAATACCACACACACTCAAAATACACAGCAATGTGAGCAACCCGACAGTTCATAGTCCCATGCATAGATTTCTTGTCAGTAAAAACTAAGCAAAATTGATTGGTTTTCTAAGTTTTTGCATTGTTTTTTCAGAAAACCAAAACCAAAATAACCAACAAACCCCATCCCTCCAAAAAAAACCAAAGTCCCGATCTTTTCAAGGACATTTTAATTTAATGCTATTATTACAATTAATATTCAGTGTAACTTGTGTGGATTTTCTCAGTAAAGTTCACAATTGCACAAGGACTGCATTGCATCAAACAAAAGAAAGACACACCTAATCCAATGGGAATGATTCCCACATTTCAGGGCATGTTCAACCAAGAATTCTTTGGACTGAGTCGCAGTGACAAATGTTACACTCCAGATAAGGCTCAGACTGCCTTTTTCTCACTTTAACCTCCCCTGCCATGATCAGAGAGGAGGAAGGACCTGTTCTTGCCAGCCTTTGCACCGTGCAGTTCCACCACACCTTTGCATTTCTCCCACAGCAGAACTTCGTGTGCCTTCCATTGCTCCTGAAAGCAGCCCCAGAGACATCCCCAACACTGAAATAGTTCAGAAAACAGCAGGAAAAGATCTTACTCTTCCTGACAAAGCCATAAGCTTTTGTTCAATGCAGCAAAGACAGCTAAACCCTCATGCTATTCCATTGCACACAACAGAGATTTTTTCCAATAAATCACCGTCAGTTTTTTGGAGCTGGTACAGAAAATTCCAGTAAGACTCCCCCTCCCCAAAATATATCATTTTTCCTCTTCTCAGTCATTCTGTTGTTTCCTTCCATCTCTCACCTATTCTTGTGGACAGTAGTAAGAAAAAATATAACAGTATTTCCTTAATTTTGCTTTTGCATACTTTTAAATATTATTATTTTAAGCATATGCAGGGTAAAGATTTTGAACATTTTAATACAAATGCTAAAAGTTACGTTTGCATGAAATTCAAACATCTCAAGTTATTTTAGAAGGGAATAGACACACACAGGTGATCCATGGCAGTAGAACATTAACTTTTCCCCTACCTCCAGCACGCGGAAGATAAAGTGGTGATAACAAGGAATGATTAAAACCAAATAGCAACAACAAAAAAACCTTTCAAAAGTTACAAGGTTGTAACAGCCAAGCCAGAAGGTAGGGACCAGTACAGGACATTGGTATAAACCAGAACAATTGCCCCTTCATCAGCTCTATTGTAAAAGCTGCTTTCCCATGAAACACATGTTCTTCCTATTTTCACTTATTGCTCAACAAGAGAAGAATGTCCTAGAAGGTCTGGGAGCAGTAGAAGGCCCTGTTTAATGTTGCCAGACTTCAAAGCAACAGAAATTTACAAAGACAACTCCCGTGTTTGAGGGTTAAGCGTTGTGGGTGAAATTATTGATATGCAACCCCCCACGGCCCCCAACCTTTTCAATTTCTCTTGAAAAAATTAGGCAGTCCCCAAATGTGGCAAGTGCTGGAGCAACTCAAGATCTAATACTGAACATTAAAAACCTCTCTCCATTTTCACACTTCTTTCTGTATGATCCGCACACTACAGTGTGAGTATCTCACGGGATGCTCCACAAGGAGAATTCCCAAAGACTCCCAGTTTATGGTGCTGAACACAACCAAAGGAAATGCCCTGAGAGATGAGGATTAAAACCAACAACAAACTCGCTCTCTGCCAGCAGTAGTTTACAACCCCCAGCAGAGAGGAGCCTAACAGGCTGAGAAAGTCAGCACCTCTTTGAGAGGAGCCCTGCCAGCACCGAGGCCATTGCACCGCACACGGGCACCAGGAGCCACCCGCGGGCCAAGGGCAGCCGAACCCAGCACTGGGCTCTGCCAGCCGGGAGCCACCGCCACCAAGGGCTGCTCCAGCTGAGGCTGCAATCGTGTTTGTTGCTACAAATTTAATCACTTGGAAAGCCTTGATATTATGATGCTGGTCTACGGTTTTCTTTCTTAAAGCCAGAAGATAAACAGTCATTTTTCTTTCATTTTTGGTCTAATACAGTATGTTTACATTGGGATGACCCCTAAAGCACTCCTTTTGTCCAATCATTGCCACTGGATTTCTAGCAAACATTTTAATGGATTTCTTTTTGTAGAGCAGTTTTTAGAAGTTATTTTTTCCCACTAAACGCAGTCAGATACAACTGTTATTTTCACAATTTGAAATCAGTTTGTACATTTCAAAGCAATCGTATTGAATACCAGTGAACACGTAGAAAACATTTAGAATAGAAAAACAAGGACAAATCTGAAAAGAAAAAAAAGAAACCAATAAACACAAAACAAACTCAAACAACAAAAACCCGAAAAAAACAACACAACCAACTTCAGTCAACATTTTTATGAGCAGCAAAATGACCTCCGAATTTAAGGCTAACAGACATCAGAGTACTCCCGGACACTGCGGCTCCTGCTGCAGTTGCTGAAAGGGAACTCCCGGCTCCAAAGTTGTTTTGTTTCCAGCCCCTCACTTGCGAACCCTGATGGAAAGGGGACATCTACTGGCAGCAAAAAATATTCTCTCAAAGACACAGCTAACATTAAATCGGAAAAATTAGAGGAGCACCTTTAGTAATGTTTACAGAGGGAATGCATTTTATTTAAGGTCAACTTTATATTATCAGCAAGCACACAGAAAACAACAAATAACAGCTATCTTTTTTAAAAAAGTATTCCTAGTAAAACCATTATAATAACACAGCAATAAAAGAAATGGCAATTAGCAAGTCTAAATTAACATGCTGTCATCTTTACTTGAATTTTTGCATTTCAGCTGCATATCCAGCTAAATAATCCCGTATTACCTGATTATATAAAAAGAAAAAAGGGGGGGAAATCAGGTCTCTGGTTAAGTTTGGATTTTCTTTTTAAAAAAACTTTATAACAAGTAGATCTGAAAAGGTGAGATTTTAAATTTACTACAGGCAAACCTTGGCACATCAGGAATTTTCTGCTTTAGAATATTTCAAGTGTTTCTTAGATGCAATCAGCTTTTAGAAGACACTTCTAGTGGCAGACTCAAAATATATTATAACAGATTTTGCCAAATACAGTTCTATATAAGAAAGGACCCAAGAGGTTAAACTGCCAGCCTTCATCAGCAGTTCTTTTTAACTGACTGAACTATAACAAATAGTATTTCAAAAATGAAGGCGTTGAAAAGCTTTTTTTTCTTAAAAAAAAAGGAATTTAATTTCACTAATAAAATATTTGTTGAAAATATCTTAGTTCACATAAACAAGCAAAACTTATAAGCTTGCCTTGGGCAAGTCTGCTCTTGCAAATGAAGAAATGCCGAGAAGAAACACCTGATCTGGATGCACAGCTGCAGCTACTGAAATAGAGAACAGCCATTTCAAAGTCTTCAGTCTCATCTCCAATGAATATAATAAGAATAAGCTACCTTCTCTCAAAGCTGGGCAGGAACATCCCATGGGATGGGCCAACAGAGAAATCATTTCTAGGTAAAATTATCAGTATCAAGAGAATGGCAGCAGAAATTACTAAATGAATCATCTCCAAACCAGCACCATCAGAAGTGTGAAACTAGGAGAAGAAACACAAACAATGGTAATTCTGTTCCTCAGTTACACAACATGGCAACACAAATGCAGGTGAGGGGGGGTTTGCTGATGGCAAGCTCAGAAGAAGCTTCTTTTTGAGAAGTTTTGTGGCTGAGTGTGAGGGCCCTTTCTTTAACAACAGTAAAAGTCAAATTAGAGTTCTTTACCAAACTTCACTTCTTCTTTGGTGAAACAGTTTAATGCTTCTTAAATTTTTCTATTAAGCTACATGCATTTAAGGACAACGATTCCTCTGGTAAAGTTTTGCAACACAGCATAATCAAAAACTTCAATCACAAAGAGTAAATGCATTCGTCAAAGAACAAAAAATACTTAGGCCTTACCCCAAGTTCCCAGCCTTCTCCAGTGATGGAAGCCATCATCCAAACACCTCTGATGCAGGTATTTCTCTTCCATTTGTGAATGACAGCTCTTGGACTTGAAGCCAGCCCATCAGCTATAAAGCGTCTGCAGTAAATTCCAGGTGAGCAGCGCCCAAGGGACGCTGCTTGTGGCTCCTGCTGCTGTAGAGGTGAAGCTGAGGGGTCAGTGTGGGCACACCTGAACTGCCACGAGTTCCCTGCCTCACCTGTGGGCCCGGCGCAGCCCCGGCCTGAGGGACGGACCCTGCGGGCAGCCCCCAGAGCCGAGGCACAGACCCTGCGGGCAGCCCCGGCCTGAGGCACGGACCCTGCGGGCAAACCCCGGCCTGAGGCACGGACCCTGCGGGCAAACCCCGGCCTGAGGCACGGACCCTGCGGGCAAACCCCGGCCTGAGGCACGGACCCTGCGGGCAAACCCCGGCCTGAGGCACGGACCCTGCGGGCAAACCCCGGCCTGAGGCACGGACCCTGCGGGCAGCCCCGGCCTGAGGCACGGACCCTGCGGGCAAACCCCGGCCTGAGGCACGGACCCTGCGGGCAAACCCCGGCCTGAGGCACAGACCCTGAGGGCAGCCCCCAGAGCCGAGGCACGGACCCTGCGGTCACCTCCGGCCGGGCTCACTACCGGGCAGTGCCAGGAAACTTCAAGCGCAGAGTGCGAGCCCAGCCCGACCCCTCTGGGCCTGTAGCGGATGTCCCGGGAGAACCGGGTCGCCCCGGCCCGGCCGTGCCGCTTTTACCGAGCCAAAGGGCAGAACAAGAGGCAGCTGGAGGAGTTCGATCCCTGGCGGCCGCGGGGTCCCGGCCGGGACCGTCCCCTCACCGCCCCCTCACGGGATCAGCCCCTCGGGCAGAGCGTGGTGCCGATAGCGCCGAGGTCGCGGGTTCGATCCCCGGCTGGGCCATTAACGTTACGGTTGGATTTGATGGTCCCTGTGGGTCCTTCCCGACTCAGAATATTCTGTGATCCTAAAGGATTCCTACCCAGCCACCGCCCTATGCGAGCAGCACTTTGTTTTTTAACGTTCTCCTTATTTTTTTCTCTTTTAGCCTTTTTTTAGGCAAGAGCACAGAATTTTCAATACAAGCAAGAAAGTTCAAGTTCAGAGAAAGAGCATCCCCAGGTCTGGTCTCTTGCCCGGAGGCCTCCCTCACCCGGAGGGCTCTGGTCTACCCGAAGTGCTGCCACTGCCTCTGCAGTCATTTTACACAGATAACTGGTAAAAACGATACACCGGTCCCATGTCCCTCACCTTAGGTTTCATACACAAAACCATACAGCCTGAAACATCCCCAAGTTCACTTTCTAGAACTGGTTTCCACCATACCATGCTTAACAGGGAATAAACAGCAGTGGGTGATAGGTAGGTACAGATTCTGCACATGGCAGAGCCTGTTTGCAGTTGGTGATGGGGATGGGACTGCACTCCAAAGCAGAACTGTGATCATTGCCGACTAAGCCATAAAGGTGTTAAATGAGTAGGAGGAGTGTTTCAATTTAAATTACAGCTGATGTGACTGAGGTTCTCCATTCCAGCCCTGACTCAGCTTGCCAAGGAAGCGGAAAACCACAAGTCACTTACAGGTTTTATAAGAGGAAAAGTGAGAATGTTTCAACAGCCTGCAAAGCCATGACCCGCTGGACCATGGCAGACAGTGTGTAATAAATGGACTACACAGCTACAAAATTTTCCTCCAAAGCACAATGACAGTGTTAAATCTCATTGTGCAATCCTTTATACTATTCAAATTACTTTAAAAGTAAGATTTTTGGTAGACTTCACCAAGATGAATATTGGAAACAGATTAGTGCAAACACTCCCACTTGAAAATAATGAAAAATCTTTCCCTCCAGTCTCTCACCTGATTGTGCTGAAACTTAATTTGGGAGGTTCTGATGATGAAATGGTATCTGGCATGAGATGTGTCTGACTAGAGAGAAACAGACCTTCTTATCTTGATATGATTTCCTCCCCTTTCTGCATTTTAACTACAAAAAGGCTGACTGGCTCTATCTTGACTGAAACATAGCATTTTGGGTTGCACAGAAAAGCGGGTGACCCATTAGTCAACTAAACGCAAACACGAACACAATTTCAAGTTCAATACTTTGTTTCCTCTGGCAACAGCAAGGGAACACTAAGCATGTAAACAGTTACATCATGTTGCCTAAAATGTGTTGCACTGTGAGAGAAACATGCATCATACAGATTTCTGGCTTACTAGACAATTGAAAAAAAAACCAACAACACCCCAAAACAACAAAAAAACCTTCCACCACAACCCCAAAAAACCAGAGCTGTCACACTGCTGGCACAAAGTACTAATGCTCATCTAAATCTAGGAGATAAGTGTGTAAGGCTATTTATCAAAGACTGATGCTCTGTGAAAATACATTAAACCAAAGCATAAGTTACTTTCAAAAAGCAATGCACATCATAAGCATCTCTTTTATTTATTGTAATATAAAGAAGCATACATCATTCAGTTCTTTAAAGTACAACTCAAATTGTACACTAACAAAAAAAGATCAATTCAGACATCCATGAACATGTCAACAACAGAATTCATTACATTTTGCTCTGCTGGTATTGCACTTGGAATGGTTTAGAAGTAAGGCACAGTAAAAACAAAGTCATTTAGTGCTTCTACAGCAGATGTCTTTTTTTTAACACATGCTACATGACGTAAAATACTTCTAGCTTATGTATATACACACACGGGAAAAAGAAAAAAGCATGCACTAGAGAATTCAGATTTCAACATATCTTGCTGTTTCATAATATACAAATAAAGTAGTTTAAAGATGTAAACAAATTGCATGCACATAAACTAGAGCAAAATCTTTAATACAGTATCTGAAAGCTATTATGCTTAAATAAAAAAATATAACTTATTAGTACTCAGGTTTATGTGCCATTTTTGTCCTGTAGAGATTAAAAATTTGGGGCTGGGGGAAGGGAGTTATAGGTGGGAAGGAGGATTTTTGTGGTTTTGCTGTTGGTTTTATTTTTTTGTTTTACACATTGGCAGCAGTACATTGGTAAGAAGGTCAAAATATGGCTTTTGCAAAACAATGTCTAATGAAAACATGAAAAAGCACAATTGCATTGGGGATCCAGCATCCTGATACTTTCCAGTCAAGAACAAAACAAAACAAAAATCAATATGATCTACACTTTGAACTGGGTAAGCCATGCATTCCAAAAGACCTTTCTAAAGACATTTAAACTCTACAAGAACAAGACACTTTGTCAAGTGTAAACTCTTAAAAACTAAACACAGAAGAATCTGAATGACTCAAGCATCGCTTTCCACTTCAAATGCTACTGAGTAAGGTTCGCCCGTGGCTGCAGTAGCTGAAGTGCTATTGGGCCGTCTTCAGAATTAAGGACATGCCAGGAGCGGCTTTGCTTCTTTTTACACAGGTACATTAGAAATTAAGTAAATTAACTGCATAATTTTTGGTTTCACCTTATCTTTGGCATAGGAGACGCCATTTTTCAAATTAAAAAGGACATGCACCATGCTGCATTCCAACATGTTATGCTGAAAAGGCACATTTTTTTGCTGCTTGGGTGGCAAGGGAAGACTTTTTATTTTGCAAAAGGCACGGTGTTGGGTGCAACACCCTTTCCTCATCCTCCAGAGAGTGTTCAGTTAGACCAGGCACAATTGTACACAGCGGCTTCCCAGGAGCTGTCCGTTTCTCTCAGCCACTGCTTTCTTAGCTAGATCCAGGCTTGGAAAAGTCACCAACGCCTCGCCACTGGGCTGGCCACTAAAGTTGTAAAGCATGAGGATGGAATCTGCTTGGAGCTGCAATGGTACAAGAAGACAAAAGAAAAAAACCTTTTAAGGCCAGAGACAACACCTGGAAATGCCGTTTTTAAAGCTGGTGCATCTTTTAGGGCATCTGGCATCCACTCCTGTGTCCATAGTGAAAATATTCTGGATGTTAAGGATGGGAAGGAGAAGGAATAAAAGATTAAAGGAAATTCAGCTTTTAGCTTGGCAAACAGCAGCAGCTCTTATTCTGCTGGTGTGCACAATATAGTGATATAGACAATTCTGTGCAAAAATTTTTCTAGAGAAGCGATTGAGATTAAAGGTTGATAAAAGGAGAGAGTTAGATGTTAATAGGAGGTGAATGGAGCAAGAAATACAGGCATGAATAATTCTTCTCCTATGTGGACTACTGGCCAAGTGACAAAGGCTATTAAGGCATGTCAGTACTCACACACAAAGTTTAAAAACCCCAACATACATGCAAAAAATGAAAGAGCTGTATGAGTTCTGTGTTGGGAGAATGAGCTGAACTCAACACAGGTATACAGTGCAAGGAAGATTTTTCAGAAAAATTAAATAAAATGTGGGGCAGTCCAACTGAATGAAATAAATATTTACTGTAAATTTTAACAGGGCTAAGAAAAAGCAGGTTAACAGATGAGATTACTTAGTCATTGGATTTGATTTACTTTGGAGGGCACTTGCCCTCATAAACTCTTAAAAGACAGTTCCAAATTGCTGAGTTCAAAGCAGGCATCACTGTCAGCCCTATTGTACCCCATCCATTGTCCAAAAGATGCAGGAAATTCTTCCAAGGTATGTTTGGAACTCTTGGTTGTTGGATAGAAATGAATCTCAATGAAGTTTCAAAACCAGAGACTGAAGGATGAAAAGCTCAGCATACAAGGTTAGTTTTTTTGAAAAAGAGTGTCAGACAAAGCTATGCAGGAAAACCAACCAGTTTAATGAATATTAACCCAATTCAAGTTGAGTTCATGTGACATATGTCCTCTTGATTTTATAAAAGGCTAAAATACTTAAGTGTTTCATTTCTGTAGAATTTATGTGTGTCCGGTATACTGCAAGAAATAGCAGACTTCTCAGTTATTACCAATAGCATTTCATTCATATATGATATCATATATCAGCTTTACATTCAAACATATGAAAATAAAGCAAGTGCATGCCAGAGCTTCACTCACCCAAACACTGAGCAGGCAGTAAAAATATTTTTAAAATATAAGCAACAGTACACTTTAGAAACCAAAAGCATGCATAAGACAGTTAGTACAAACTTTCTATCATTTCTTCTCTGAGAACTAAAGTTAGTCAAGAAATAGCATGCAGAAAGAAATCCAAAACCAGATAAAAACTGTCATGTCTAAAGCTCACTTCTAGTTTGAAAGCAATCTCTGTTTATTTCAGAGTAACCCTCTCTCAAAGGGAAAGCTGTACACAACTTGGGTTGAGCTGCAAACCTGAACTAAAAGATGCTCTGCTCTTAATCAGCCCTTTACTGTTAATCCATATGGGATCAACTCATTTACCATCAGTCCAGAATAGAACTTTAATATTTCAGCTCAGAGTCAGCTGAAAACACACATGGAACAGTTAGACCTCTGAGAGGAGGAAAGCTTTAAAACATAGTTTAAATAGCAGTATTGGTGCAATACCAATGTAGGGATCTGGAAATTCATGTTATAAAAGTTGCACAGAAAGTTAGCAGAGAAGTCTACACATTCTGCAAGCAACATAATTAAAAGAGCTAAATGAACCCCTTCAGTTTCATTCTAACACATACTGGATTAAAGTTCTTATTTACAGATATTTCTAGAGAAACAGATTTTCTGTATGTAAATGTGTGTTTTAAAATTAGATTCAGATTCACACAAATCTTTTTCCTGGATTATTTTTTTTTTACTCCATAAGCACAGTACCTGTATAATACTACTTTGTACCTCTTAGAATTCAGACTGAGCTACTCCATGAATTAGTCAAAGACTGTTTCCATGTCATACTTAGTGGAAACAAATTGCTGATCTGGTTTTCCAGTTAATCACCAGACCATGCAGTCCATCTGCTCCCTACAGATCCAACACAAGAAAACAACTAATTTGAAAACAACTGAGTTGATGGTTGTTAGTGAAAGTACATTCGTCTGTGAAAGTAATTCTCTCAAGGCACAGTATGTGATTGCCATTTTAAAACTGAAAGGTTGTTCTGTTTTTATCTTAAGGAAAAAGAAAATGTACTAACCAATCCGTAGCATTTTGAATGAATACAGTAGTACTGTGGCATCATGTACTGCACAAAGGCCATACACATAACTCTTAAAGAAATTTTGTTAAGTGCCAAAAATGCAGGCAAGTTCACTGTTAGCAAATCTAGTTAGTTGCATTAGAAAGTCACTATACCCAAAAAATCTTTTTGAAAAAACAAATGTAATAGTTCACATTGCACTAGGGAGATCAAGAGAGATATTAATCTCTAACCAGTTATATGGTACAGAAAAGACACAGCCAGAGGTCTGGGGGTTTTTGCACAAGAATTTGTGTGTGCTGTCTAGCAATATTGGGGGGGGAAAAGTCTTCTACCACTCTGCTAAAAGGAAAATATTGGACTGAAAGGTTCACATGAGATGCAAGCATTAACAAAGTCTTCTGGAAGCTGAACACACCATCTGAGCAGAACCAGGCAATCCCACGACCTCCACCACTGCTGCCCCATCACTACAGCTACAGATCACAGTCGGCCCATTTCCTTAGGTTAGTTGATTTTTGAAGCAGAAAGACTAACACCAGGATCCCAATGCAAGCTACTAAGGGGGAAAAGCCACAAGCAAAGATATCTGTAGCACCAAGACCTTCTTTCCCTTCCCATTCACCTCTGGAGACCGATGCTCTGCCAGTCACATCTTACCTTCTTCAGAAGTTACAAAGAGTTACAAACAGACCCACTCTTTCGGTGCTTGTAACACACTCCTGGCTTGATCGCTCAGCTGAATTAGGCCATTGTAGTCATCAGGTGCATACTACAGTACAAGTGTGACATGGGACAATCAGCAAGAGAAGGAACAGTCTGGCACAGCAAGCCACACAGACCATCATTTGCAACCACAATTAAGAGCATCAGCTGTAACAACTGGCAGGAGACACTGAATTGGACAGAAGCTACTTTTATGCAAGATAAAAACACATTAATTGTATTACTGGTTGTAGAAATAAAGTAAATGCTTGTGAGGAATATTCTAATCTGTGTATTTGAACTGCTCCTTATCAAGGGAGGGAAATAGCTCAGATCATGAAGTGCTCCTTTTTTCCTTCTATTCATGAGATGGCAGCACCAGGTAACCAAACTCTTACATTTTCATAAGCACAATCATGAACCCAGCAATGGCACTCACTGGGACAGATGAGCATCTTCTGGCCTGCACACTGAAGTGGGGGATCAGAATTATTGTATGGATCTCATTCAGATCTTTTATGCACTCATGAAAATAAAATGCAGCTTCTTAGGGTAGAGTGACAAACTTGAGCTGCATGTAATTCTTGTACTCCATGGACTACACCAACATAATGGAAGAAAATCAATGCCCCAGCATGAATGCATTCACAAGGTAAGATAGCATTTATGCTAGTGTAGTGTATTTCTACACTGAAAGATGAAATAAACTACAATGTAACTGCATCATGATAGATTTGTAGAAGTAATATATTAAAATAAAAATATTGACTGTACAGAGCAGTCACACCATCTGAACAGTAATCACTTATACTATTGGCCTAGTACAAATACAATATATGTAGTCAGAAAATATAGCTTGGAGAATATGAAACATTGTTCTTAGCACATAATGTTTTCAAATCACATATCCTGGAAAGGGACTGGGCATTCTTACACATGCTGCAAAGACTACTTGAGTGGCTCCTATAACCCAAAACAGGAGTGTTTAGCATAACCTGAGTTATAGAATAACTTTTCAGAGGCAAGAAGAGTTTCCTGTCTCCCCCCAGATGGACTAACGCTAATGGTTTTGCACTAATCCTTCAGATGATTGCCAAATGCACACAATGTAGATGCACTATGCTGCCTTTCCTTTGATGTTTCTATAATACAAAAAGTCTCCTGCCAGCTTAGGGAGAAAAGGATATTATATTTGGGCATACAGGACATGTATCCATCCAAAAGGAAGTTGAAAAGAAAAACACCAACCATCACAGTATACAACTTTCACAGAAAAAAATAACCAAGAGCCCAGAGATCATAAAAGAAAAGAACCCCCCAGAATTTTACTACTGAATTCGAGCCACCTTCACATCTAAACCCATGCCATTAAGTAAAAGACAAACATAAGAAGTATTTTCTAGATAGTCTCTGCCAGGGCAACCAGACCGTGCAAATATTAGATTTATCAGTTCCCAGACCTGCCCTTGAAACAAATCTACAAAATGTAAGTTTACTCTTTGGAAGGAATGTCTCAAGATAGTACATACTTTAGATTATCAGTAGATGTACAGTAGGCAAAGTTCTACAGTCTTACTCTTGTAAGAGACAGTATTTCATACGTTACACTTGAAATGGAATAAACAATGTGGAAAATATGAAAGTTGGAAAAATATCCTGTACAGAAATGCTAAAGTTGTCAAAGCTTAGGCAAAGACCTAAAGAAAGCAAGCAAGAAAGAAGAAAATTAAATTCGTCAAAAGACCCAGAAATAGAAGTAGCTGCTAATCACAAGAGATAAGTAAGAGTCAATTAAAACAGAAGCTGTAGAAGAGTAAATTCTTCTAATGAAATGAAAACTACCCTAACTTGCCTGAGTAAGTATGTGATTGTGAATCTTTCTGCTGCTGTCTGCACTTCAGAACCCCTAAGAGCAAAACAAGAACATCCAACCACACAGGACCAAATCAAGGGTAAACTGGTAAATAAAGATGCAATACACTATACTTTTTTCTTGAATTTTCTTTTTCTTCAACCTATTTTAACTCTTTGTTCTTCTCTTGCTGAGAGAAATATGGGACTGTCTTCCCCCCACAGACTGTGCACAGATTTAACCAGGTCACTAACCAGTAAGTCATTGATTTCCATTTCAATTTTGCAGTTCCTACAGTGAATATTCAAAGCTCAGTCTAAAAAGAGCACATACAAAGCAATCTAGAGAAAATAACTCACTGCTAAAAAGAAAAAAAACCCAGCACTGAAGCTGGAGAGTATATTTAGACACACTCCAACTGGGAAAAAACAGGAGCAAATAATAGAAAAGGAAAACATCATAGGCAAAATGGCCACTTCGAGAAGGCAGCTGCAATTCTCACCCAAACTACCTGTAAACTTTATTGCAGAACAGTTCCCAAAGGGAACTCTCAGACTCTGGGAAATAGCCTAGCTAGACTAATCCTGGAATATAGAATCAGATTTGATGGTAGGTAACTGCAACTTTTAGTACAAGAGTCAGGAGAAATACCCTAAACTGGCTCTGCCCATAGAAGTACATCATTTGTACCATAAGGCTGCCAGTACAAATACCCACAAATACCTGAATGCTCTGTGGAAGAGCTACCACCTGAACATTCTGTGTATCAGAGACTGAAACAGGTAATGAATGCCTGCTCCAAAAATACAGAGTGCCACTTCAGTCTCTTGCTTCAAGCGTGGGAGGCAACAGACAGGAACTGTAACCACTCATTTACTCCTCCCAGTCTCGCAGATGCTTTCTCCACATAGGCAGCATTTCCAGGTGGGAGTTAAATTTAGGAATAAAGCAAAACAAGCAGTGTGCTCTATTCTGAGAGTGTGAGGGCAAGCATGGAATAGGGGCTGTGTTGTCAGATGACTTCCAATCCCAGTAAGTGGGAATTCTTCCTCTGCCATTTCCCCTTTCCCTTCCCTAGTGAGATGGTGCCATTCCTAAGACTGGCACACAGATGATGGGGTATCTCCCTCTCAGACTACAGAGAATCAGATTTCAAAAGGAACCCAAAGGAAATAGAGAATACTTCTTTGTTTAAGCACACATTTCAGAGAAAAAAAACTCCTAATCCCTAAAAAGTTAGTAACAATGAAGTCTGTTGTCGTGATACAACAGAGAAATGTCGTTAGTGCCCTTGGAATTTAGCCATCCATCCACTTCCCTTCACTTCCTTATTACTGTTTTAACCACAAGTCACCCTCCACTCTGCCAGCAAGCCTTAAATTCTGGGTCTCTGAAGCCTTGGAGGATTAATATACTGGAAAAGCTCTATACAGCTACAGACAAAAGATACTTCAGCCCAGTACAGGTTTAAAGAGCAATATTTTAAGCTTTTCTTATGTAGAAACATGTACACAAAGAAGTCCTTACGTTACCATCCCAGCCTTTTTCAGCAAATTCAGGGGGCTTTAAAAAAAGTTCAGATGGTGACCATGACCCCTAAATCTTAGTAATCTTCTACTTTGTTTTTTTTACTACTATACTTACACACAACCTACCTAAATAGCAGCTCTGCTTTCTAAGAACTAATCCACAGGGTCTTTTTCAGGCAGGCGTGAGTTCACATTCATGCCAACCTCCAAGAAACTGGGCAAGTACTACTGAAAGGAGGCTGAATCCTAGCCAAGACAACAGCTGTGAACTAGTTTTTGGTCAGCTAAGAGCACGGGCACAGCTAAACTGCATCTGCTTTTACATTAACCTAACAGTTCTTGTGATGATACCAACCATGTCACTATTTGCACTCTCATAAAAAAAAATTAAAACCCACACACCAACAAAAACCCACATATACACACACAAAACCCAAACCAAACAACAACAAAAAAAGAAAACAGAAAGAAAACCCCAACCCCAGAAGAGTCACTATTTGGAGAATAGAATATTTTGCACTGGTTCATTTGGTGGCTAAATAGTAAAACCCATTAGGTATTTAGCCACTAAATAAAGTAAAAATACTTCAGTGAAAAATTTTGTTCTGGTATGCAACTTAGCATAAATCCATCCCAACTACTACCCCTGTTCATCCACTGTTTACTAGAGTTCTCTCTCTGCTTCTACAGCTGTACAGAGTGATGGCCTAAAGTAACACTGAGGGGATTTGCTGTAGTTATTACTATATTTGCAGCACTTCTTCCTCAAACTTTACCCTACAATATGAAATATGAGTTATTTTTTTGAATTCCTCAAGAGTCTCCTCCCAATCCCATCCATGGATCCCTTACTTCAACATAATGTCCAGAGACCAGGATCTGCTGAGCAGCTGGTGAATGGCATGGTGAGGGGTTTGCTGTTGTTTTTTCAATGTGGTTTTAGTTGGCTTGGGTTTTGTGGTTGTTTTTTTAGCTATCCTTTAGCTATGTAACCAGCATATAATTGGACTCAAATCAATGGCCCTACTTCTTTACAGTACAACTAAAAAGCAGTTTAATGTGAGTTACTGAATCAGAGAGTACTAATATTAGCTCTTTTGAGGACTACAGTACACTACAATATTATACAGAAAGGTGATGGGGAAAATTGCCATCTCCCTGATTTACTATTAAAATTCTTCCCAAGTTTTTCAATTGCTCAATCCCAGTTACAATGAATACATGCAAGCTGGAAGGAATTTTCACCAATAAAAACAAGAAGACATAATTATAAAAAGAAACTGAGCTGCTGAAACACTAAAAAGAGGCTAATGCTAATAAAATTAAATGAAAATTAAAACGCTGATCTGCAGACTTTTAAATTATTTGTTTTTAGAAGCATGTACTGATGTTGAGACCAGCTTGTTGAAGACCATGATAGGCAAAGTCTATCTCTTAAGAGGCAGGTCTGGTATGAAAAGTGCTTTCACTTAAGTAGCAACATGTGCACACATGCAATATACAGAGCCCATGAAGCCTGAAGGAAAAATCCAGAGTAGAATAAAGCAAGAAGTCAAACTTAAACCCTGTTCCTTGCAGACAAGGACACACAAAGACAAAAATCACCCTTCAAACTCAGCATCTCCGATCTGGTTCCCAGAATACCAACACTGAAGTCTATTGAATACCAACATCAATTAGCTGTACAGATTAAAACCATGCCCAAACCACTGATGATTATTAAGGGCTCACTTTATGAACGAGCAGAAGCATCGTGCAATAAATCCTTGGGCAGCAACAGAAAATGAGAAAACAATGTGAAGAAAGGGGAGGAAAAAAGAAAAAAAAGATTAGTTATTGCTCCAGAGATGTAATATTGTTCCATTACAGTAAGTCACCATCTCTTTTTCCCCTGAAGGAATGAATGAGTATAAAACTAGCATTACCACATGAGGGATTCCAAGAAGAATTCAAAAGAATTCCTGGGTCCTTTATAAGCTTTTGAAACTGATCTCATTTGGACAACATCTTCTAAATAAATCGAAGCGGTGACCAATTTAATAACAGTAATTGATGATCACAGGAGGTTGCAGCAGAAGAATATAGGTTTCACCTTGTGGCAAAATTTCTGCTCATCTAACCACTTAATTGTGCAATACAAACTCCAGGAACTGCTCTCCAAATGCAGAAACCAGGAGAAGGGCAAACTGAGCACAAGACACAAAGTCCAGATTCACTAAACTGAAGTTTTAGTGAAAGAGATGCTAGAGGTGGTCACTGACCTGTTCCATGCATGGAGAGGTTCAGGCCACATTTTTCAAAGGTGCAGTTACACTTCTAGCTGAATTTCAATTTAGCAATTGAGCTTCCACAGTTAAGGTTTTAATACATCCACCATCTATCCACCAAAACCCCCAGCCAGTAGAGAACAACTGAAAGGCAAAATATCGATGGCTAAACAATAGGATGAATGGTTATTACTTGTCTGGGCATCCTGAAAGCCACAAATAACTGAACTTGGTTTGAACTTTGGAAATATCTGTGGAAGAAAAGGCCTTAAAATACAATAATCAGTTTCTTTTTACTGAATTTTTTTATTTGTCAAAATTCACCACACTTTTTATGTGACAATCTTTTTCCTCTGATAAACTGAGTATGCAAAACTGCTTTCAAAACATAAATGTAATATTGAAAAAGAAGACACGACAGGTAGCGCATTGCATATTCCAAACACTCAAAACTTGGAACATACACATTTAAGCATCTGTTTTCAGTCTACATTCATTTGCATACCATACATCTGGCTCAAAAAATTAAAGCTCATTGTCTTCTAAGAATCTTAAGGTTTAAAAAAAAATGAAATAAAAAAAGAAAAAAAACCATGCCTGAATGTTTCCTATTAACTCTAGCAATATCACAATTATTCTGGAATGCTGAAGGACAAACATGCAAAAATTGTTGCTTTTTGACACAAATCACTTGTTCACTTGCAGTGGTTTGAGAGCCAAAAAAAGGATTTTAGATCAGGGTTTCCAAGTAGTACTCCAAAGGGCAGAGTTGGTAGCTGTGTAAGTGCTGTTCCCCACAGGAGTCAAATACTCACCAGAACACACCATATTTAATTACCTTTCCTTTTAACAAACATGTCATGACAAATCATGGATATAGATACAGTATCCTCTGAGACAAAGGCAGAAGAAATGGAAAGAGCCATTCCATGAATTCAAGTAAGGGCTGCTGGAAAACAGTGTTCGTAGCTGTTGGGGTCTTTTTAAACTTCTAAAGAAGCTGAGGTTCTGTTTGCTCACCCAAGAACATTACATCAGTCCATACAGACTGACATTGCCTATAGTATATTTGCTGTCAATATGGACAGCGTGGATAATATGGATTTCCTTTAGTTTGCAATGTAATACAGTTTTAATGAAAGATGGTCCTGCCTGTAACCAAAGTAATTAGCACTTGAAAGTGTTTGACCAAGACATCTGTGTCTCTCCTTTTGTGTCTCTCCACATCCAGCTCACAGCCCTCTGTATTAGAAATCTGCAAACTTTAAATGTTGAAGGTCAAACGCTGGCCCTACCAAAAGGTCCCACCACCAAGTGGCCAGGACTGAAAACATTTGGCAGCCCCCACTTTCCTGTGGCAGCCCCTTTGCAGCCCCACTCACACTGGGGCTCTGAGGTCTTCAATCTCAAACCCCAAACCCAGACACCAAATCACTGCTTTCAAATCAGGATTTGTTTATTTAGTAAGAAGTAAAGCAAATCATGTGTTACACTTCAGTCTGCCAGCTAAATACACAACATGCATGCTTGTTTGGCAATTTCCAAAAGCACTCGCTCAGTTTGATCAATGGTCAGAGGTCCAAATACGATCTCAAGGAGAGAGCTGCATACTAACCTGGTACCCCTGGAAGAAACTGAGTATCTCCTTCATTCCTGTGTTATATGGCAAGCCCTGCATCCGGACTAAGGCTCCAGGCTGGGGCAGGATCGGAGTGTGGGTGGCAGTGGCAGCAGCTGCCACAGCTCCTGGAGGAGCTGCAAGGTACCCCACCGTGGTAGGAGATACTGGAGGACTGAAAGAGAGAGAGGGAGCAAAAGTATTACCAGAAAAACCACCCTAGTTCTACTACTCAGAACAGGCAAAGATGAAACTGAAAATTTAGATTTGAAAATATTCCAAATACCACAGAAAAACAAACAGTACTTATGTGGATTGTTTTGTGGACTTAATTTCTCTTCAGCATCTCATAATCTATTTTTAGAGAAGGGAGTGTAAGGAAAACAGCTAACATTTGTAGTTAAAGACATAAGGAGTGGCATTTCTTATTTCACAGGGGAGCAAAAAGAAAAGAAGTAGCTGCAGATGACTTGCTTTAAAAATCATTAATAAGAACACAAAGAAAGAAAGAGGAGGGGTGTGCCATAGTACAAAAAAGAGGAAAATGCTCAAATCTGGCATTTCTGAGCCACAAATAGTGAGTAATTAGCACCTCCCTCTCTGGTCAGGGCCCATCTAGCAAATTACCAGATACTCAAGCTAGCAAGTGTCACAAGCCTAGGAGCTATCAGTGAACAAGGTATTTCCCCACAAACTGTGTACCAGACTTCAGTGACTCATGCTGATACCATCTGTGGGAAGGGAAAAGGTGGAGATCTGCTTTACTTTCACATGTAAAAATGTTCTTTGGTCTCCCTGATATACAAAATTAAACCTAGCACACACCTAGGATGAGTCTTTCATCGAAGGAAACAGTATTGTAAGTAAAAGAACAAACTAAGAGGTGAGGGTAGGGGTGTGTATTGACACAGCTTTTGGCCAAGAAACAGAACTGCCTTGACATTGCCCCAGTGCCAAAATACCCTGTGAAATAATAGGCCAACATTATCATGAGATTCAAGCAGAACCTACAAAGGAGGTGAACTCCCTTACAAGGTCACAGAGAAACAGTTAAAATGGTTTCTGCCTCTGTTGCTGAACATTAAGCTCCCAGGATTACCTACACTAGCAGCACAAATTTAAGAGCTGTTCACAGGCGTCCACAGAGCTGCCTGCTGCACTGGGATGAAAGGTCAGGAGAAGCAGTGAAATCTCGGGGTTACCTGGGATAGTAAGCTGTGTAGTTCATGTAAAGCTGAGCAGCCTGGGCTGGGTAGTAGGTAACAGTTGGAGGAGCAGCTGCCGAGGCCTGAGGCGTCCTGGCAGTGGGCAAGAGGGCTTGTGGCTGGTAAAGGGCTGCTGCCTCCGCTGGGATCACAGCTGCTGTTTGGAAAGCAGCATAAGCTGGTGGAGAAAGACCTAAAACCAAACCAGAACACAGCAACAAAAAGCAATCAGAATGGAGAACTCTCGGATGAGTAATTCCTCTCCTACAGCAATGTGATTAAAACCATCTGGGCATGATTGATGAACACTTGAGCAAAGACTGCTCTCTAGCCTCTCCCCTGGAGACCTTTGCTACATCGCCACGAATAACAACCCGGGCATTAGGAATGAGTTCACAACTCCTAGAGCTGAGCAGCCTTGTCTATATGTAAATGGAAAGTAGGGAACTTCAGAGTTATTAAAAGAAAGCATAAAGCCATGTGCATAGAGAAAGCAGGCGTGCACACCAACACACCCTGGTGTTTTCTAACAGAAGTTGTACTCTGTGGGACAAAAGCACCATAATAGTAGCTACACATGGGCATCCATAACTGCTGACCATGAGACTTCATGTATAAGCTTCCTGAGACTTCAAAAAGTATTTTTAGGATATAGCAAATGGAAGGGAGAATACCCCACTACACCACTAGTCTGATGCATTTTGATGAACAAATACCTGATTTGTACAGGAACAATAAACTTGGCTTGGTGTGCAGTCAAATTGGTTTTAGATACTATATTTGGCAGCTTTTTACTATTTTGCAAATACACATCAGTATCTGCTTTGTGATTTGGTTGTGAGACTAATTAGAACAGTACAGTAAAATTCCATTATAGTTCCTCAGTAAGGTTCACTGTAATCTTAAAATTAAAAAAAATTAAAATCCATCCAACTTCATCACTCTATGGTTGGTCAGTATATCATCCCAATGGGTGTTTTCCTTCACAGATAAGCCCAAAGAGTACCTTCTCAATGCTCTGAGGCAAGACAGCAAGAGCACTCATAGGCAGCTGGAATATAGAATTTCTCATCCTTTTTTAAAAATCCCTCTCATTCCAAGTAGGTTTCACTACAGGCAAGTCTACTGCAGAGCTCAGAAGAACAGTACACCCATAAAAAGCGAAGTGTGCAACAATTTCACTGGCAAGGCCTTGCTGCCCTCTACTCACCACCGAAAATACAATAAAAATGCCTCTGATCAGTCCCATTATTGCCCAAAGGGAACAATTCCAATCTTAGCATGTACACAGATGGATGATTATTGATCATGGCAAAACCCGAGTCAAAAGGTGAAAGGCCACAAAGCTTCAGCACCTACCACATATCAGCCTTTAGCAGCAGAGAGCAGAAGAATTGGAGACTTACATGGTAACTTACATGGCGGTGGGGATAAGCCACTACGATTTAAAGTGCCACCCATTAAAACAAAGTTCATCTCCTCTCCAGAACACTGGAATACTTCCACATAACGGTCCTTCATCATTTTTTTGTGACATTTTTGAGCCACCATAAAGGCTTTGTCAGCAGATTTCATTTGGATAAAAGCATCACCTGACGGTCGTCCCTAGGGAAGGCAGGGAAATAATTGCAGGTCAATCTGTTATTAAATCACCCAGATCACAAGAAATGCAAAAAGGACTAAGATCAAACATCTACTGAAACCCTGTATCATTATTTGTTCTCTGGTACGAGTGACTCACAACTCAACAATTCTATTTAGGGGCAGAAAAATCAAGACTCATGCAACAAGTGCCCAGTTAACACAATGCTACCTCAGTCCTCTGCAGAAAGAAACAGAATCATGTAGCATGGAAAAAAATTTGGAGGTCTTTCATCCAAAAACTGTTCAAAACAGGACTAACTTTCAATTTACACCAGGTCACTCATGGCCTTCTCCACTTGAACTATGAGCATCTCCAGGAGTGGAGATTCCATATCACCTCTGGGAACCTGTTCAGGTCCCCAATTTCTCATTGTGATTTTATTTTTTCCCCTTTTCACCCAGCTGGAATTTCTTTTTTGGATGTAGTTTATTCACATTGTCTATTATTCTTTTGCTGTGAAGCTCTAGGAAGAGCCTGGCTTTGCCTTCCCTACAGCTACTTTTGAGATAAGAGTACAACAGCATGAAGTTCCAGATCCTTTAGCAAAGTCCATAGCTACATCAGAAGTTGATTTCCAGGTCTGATTTTCTGCTGTCTGACAGATACACCTGTCTGTATAAAATACAAAAAACTTCCTTAACCAAAAAAAATACACACACAAAACCCCCCTAAACAATATAGTAGATCTCTCATTTGTTTTCTTTAATACCTCAGTATTTCTGTCATTAAGAACTTATTTTTAAGACAAGACAATAGGGAAAATAAATCTCTATGATCACATCATTAAAATATACCAAAACCACAATTTTTAATTAACAACTTTCTTTAGAGCCTGCTAATCAAGTTAGAAAAACCTCATTTTGACACAAAGTCCATTCAAACAACACAGCAGGAACCCTGAAGCTGACAGAGCAGCTATGCCATCTAAAGGAGACATTTCTGCTGTGTATCTCCAGCCTCTGGCTGAAAACAGCCTCCAGGATAAGGTTATCATTCAAAGAACAAGCTTCATCTTCCCCAGGCTGATGCATATATACATACAGAGAGAAAAGCAAGGGTGTATGTAAAAGGGGAAGAGAAATGAGGCAAAGACAGACAAAGAGAACGTTGTACTTTCCCAAGGTGGAGAAGACTAAAGCCAAGATAAGGTAAGCTGCTCTGACTTCTAACCTGTCCAATCACAGCAAAGTTACTCCTCCCATGCAAAATGCTGTTACCTGCTGATTAAGGACCATGTGAACTCCATGGGGCTTGATATCCCCTGTGGCATCTCCCATAAATTCCAAGATATCATCAATGCCAGCAGTGTAAGGAAGACCTCTGAGCCGGACACAGTCACGGATGCTGCCCGTGGCAATGGTGTATGGTGAGGGTATGACTGGGATGATGGGAGTTGGAAGAGTTGGAATAAGAGGTGTTGACATGTATCGATTAAGTACCTGTTGGCAAAAAACCCACAGCAATGCAGATTTACAATCATCTGTCTGAGCACAGAGCAGCTCTCACAATACTATTTCCAACATCAGAGAAAAAACCCTTCTTACACCAAATTATTGCAGTTAGTTTCCTGTTGGGCATTTGAAAGTTTTAAACTCAGAAAAGGAGAGGGGAAGGCTAACAAATTCAAATTGCTAGTCCCCAATAACAGACTTTTCTCATGTCAATATAAAAAAAACTAAAAGCCAATTCCTGTTTATAGTATCTCAAAAAGAAACATCTGAAATCACGTCTGTGCTAATAAACCAGTATTGCCACATACAGTTCTTAGTCAAATCAGGGTAAATTAAAAACAGTCATTTTAAAAGAACTAAGGTTTTAAATAGCTACTAAGTAAAAGCACTAATTCTAATTTATTCTAAAACCTGATTGGTTAAGTGAGAGTGCTTATTTGTTTAACTCCAGTGCTCCTCTCCAAGTACAGAGTTTCTGAGGAAAAAATAAAAATTAAAGATAAGAATATAGGAGACTTTGATCTCAACATTTTCTCTTAAGTCATTTCCAAATGACAAAGTTAGAAATGACATGTTGGGGCTTTTTTAACTGCTGAAAAGCTTTTTTAGTGATGATTATCACAACTTAACACATTCTACTGAAAGAGGTACCAAAAAACAGGTTACAAAGCTTTAGTTTTGTTACAAGTGATTTGGCTTAGGGAGTTTGTTTCAAGAATCTTGTAATGCATTTCAGGCCAGAAATCTCTCAGCTGTGTGGAGAATATTGCAATTACTTTGTACTAAGTAGATGAGAGCTGGCTTTACTTCTTGTAATTACTCAATCAAGTACCCTGTAATTTCCTGAGAAATAATCTCTTGCCCAAAAAAGCAAAAATCTTTGGGTGTCAGCCTAGACAGCTGTCATAGAGAAAGAAGTAATGACATATTGATAGAATGTAAGTTATATTCAGGTCTCCCTAAATAAAGTGAAAGCAGAGACTTGGTCACTGTGACAGAGTGATTTTGTTCCTTAGAGAATTTTGCTTCGTTCTCTCTCAGGAGAGAATGGGGGAAGAGGGGGAAATGCCATTTCCCAATCTTCACAGCACACAGATTCTTGGCTGTTGTAATATCCATATCACAGTAGTAGCAATGGGTCTACAAGTGTGCATATTCTTTCCCTTGCCCAATCCCTTGTACAGAAAGGCTTCACTTGTCACATAGGTTGCATGGTAACTGTATTACATTTTTATAGCCAGTGGTTATGCAAAGACCAAATCTAAGAGTGGTTCCCTCTGGAGCCACCAGTGTAGAAATATTCTGTCAGAAAGAAAAATACAATATATGATTTTTTCACAGGGACAAGCTGCTGGTGACCAGTTTAAGAGTGTAATGATAGGAACTGGTGAATAATAGGGAAAAAAGGAAATATATTACCTCAGGAAAAAAAAACTCACTTCCTTTCACCAAAAACTAGATACATCCTCTTAATTCATAGCTCCCAAAAATGCAGTTGCTCATTTCATGCATCCAGATTTGGATTTAATATTAGAAATTCTGTACATAGAGACTAGCATTTAAAGACAGTACTGCAGATTTTCAAAATGCATTTCTACAATACTATCAATCTTGAAAAAAGATTTTTTAGAATTATTTTTAGAATTATTTTTGTGATTTCAGTCAACCTATGAGGAGAAGAAAATTATGCACTGACTTTTACTTCATGATCTGAGGGATGGTAAAAAAACCAACCCAAACAGTGGCAGCTTAAAAAAAAATCCAACCCAAACAAATAATCACACAAACAAACAAAGCAAAAGCAGTGCTGCACACTTTTCCATGCCCATTAGGAAACATGTATTGGCCTTTCTTGACATTTTTCATAGAATAAACATTCATGGTTGTCTACAACATATTTGTGTGCAAGTGTTAGAAGAAATGTTCGAACTGTTCTGAGTCTCACAACCAAGAGTTACAACCTGTTGGACCTCTGCTGCTGTGCTCCTGAAGAGTTCAATGTAACGTTTTCCAAGTATTTCCTTGTGCTTTTTAAGTGCATTCTGTGCATATTCTTCACAGGAAAATAACACAAATGCATCTCCTGTGGGCCTGCCATCTGGGTACTTGACAAAGAGAAGTCCCTCTTTCCCTCCTGTGACAGGGCACTCCGGCCCCAGGAAGCCCAAGACATCTTCCTGAGTAGCAGTGAATGGAAGGCCTCTCATCCGGATGATAACTTGGTTCTCCTTGGATAAGAACTGGGCCACTTCATTGGAGGTGCCTGGGAGAGAGATAACAGCACATGGTCAGCCCAGAACACATGGTCAGTGCTGGGCACTCAGTTCCAGAGGATGCAGCAGCAGCAAAGCATTAAGGAAGAATACAGGAGGTGAATAGCCAGCAACAAACCCAGACAAGAGCCAAGACACTACTCTCAGCAATCTTTTGTGAGGGGAAAACCTCTTAATCTGCAAGTGTTTCATATTGTAATGAAATTGGAACAATGATGAGATTAGTGTGAACTAATACAAGACACACGGATGCTTCCACTGCAAAGGCTGGTCCTCCTCCCAAGACCTGTCTGTGAACATCACAGCTCAAATGCTACAGCTCAGTTTCAACCATGTGAAAATAGAACTTGACAGGGTCAAATATTCTTGGAAGGCAAAACAGGAAAAGCTACTTCATTATCCATTTGCATCCTCAGTCAAGGAAAAAAAAAAGAACTAGAACAACATTCCTATGAACTTAAGTAATCACACTGAACTCCAGCATCACTTACCTCCTGCAATTTTTAAGAATTCTTCCCCAGTGGCTTTGTAAACCTTGAAAAGAAAGAACAAAGAAAACCCACATGAAAATCACAATGTTCAGCTTCAAACCACACACACTCTTTCACATGCAAGAGAATTGTATTTTGGTACTTTGAGCAACAGAAGTGCAGTTGGTTTTAAATGAGAACATAGTCTAAAACACTCAAGTTTCTCTCCAAAGATTTTTTTCAAGTCACAATTTTTTTACCTCAATGTATCTGCTACCCATGTGATGCTTATGCCTTTCCAGGGCAAGGTCTCTCTGCTCAGAATTGACAAACCGAACCAAAGCCTCCCCATTCCTTCTTCCTTGAGAATTCAGACAAAGAGCCACACCACCTCTGGAAGGTAAAGACAACAAATATTAGCTTAGTCTGGATCTTTAACACATTTAATAAATAATTGTGTAAGATCGTAAAGGAATCAGACTTTAACATAAAGATTACAGATTGAAAAAGAAACTGCTACTATCCACAATTTAATTTTTGTTGTAACACAATTATACTTTAAAATCTGCTTCATTGAGATCATGGATCTCATGTTGTTCACCACTTTCTCAACTCCCATAAAGATGCAAATTTATCCTTCCTATTATCTCAGAGATGCACATTTGAATTTCCTCATCACTCTAAATAAAAAAATTATATTTTCTCAGTGTTTGAGATCTGGAATATATATTAAGTGACAGGTATGCTAAATAAATCCACTCTCTTAATGTATATGTATACACATGAATCTATACACAGGCATACACATGACTCATATGAAAATTTATTCCAAACAGTACTTGGAAGTTTCTGAATCTGGCCTGTCTAGGAGGTATACAAGAATAATAAGTTGGCACAAAACTAAAGCTTTTTTCACATCTTGGCCTCTGCTTTGATTAATGCAATAGGAGTTTCTCCCTTTATCTACTAGCAATAAATGAATGTATATTGGTTTTCAATTGATAAATCTCTTTTCTTCTTCACACATTTCAAAACCTCTTCTTGCACACCTAAGTCTGGTAAAACTGTTCAGCAGTCATGGCCACAGTGTGGGAAGGGGTCAAGTGGGGAAAGACTGGAGGACTCCAGTGGGGGGAGTGGGGGATGTGTGTTAAACAAATATTAAAGGAACTTGTTATTAAAGGCAAAGGGATAAAGCAAGGCAATTTCTCCTTATCTTACTTGGCAATGTTGAGTCCTTTGAAAAATCGAGCGATATCCTGGTCTGAAGACTGCCAAGGCAAACCTCTGGCACGTATTACTGTCTCACTGTCCACAGTTTCAGATTTACTACTGCACAGAAAGAAAAAAGAAGACAAAGTAAGCTTTAACCCTTTAATTCAGATTTTCCGAATTTACCAAACTTCAGATTGCAACTAATTCAATTATGAATTGGGAGCATATTTTCTGTTGAGACTCTCCTATCTCCATTATTCCTTTCCATACAGAAAGGGAAGATAACTTGGATAGTTCCTTTATATCTACAACACTGACGATGCACAATGTTGTCACCACATTGCAGTTCCTTAAATAAAAACTGGGAAAATAAAAAATGGGAAAATTGCCTTGATGCAAAGTAATAAGGAACTGAATTAATTTTATTTGAAAGATCCAGCAATTGAAGCACCACAAATTACTTATGCCTAAGATATTTCAGTCTGGTGACTGAAATGCATTTGTAAAGAACGAGCCACCTGTTCCTTCCTCCCTAAACCCAACACCCAATTCAGCATTTAAAACCACTTTGGGGAGCACCACACAGCTCAGTTCATGTAGGGTGCTGGCCATCAGCCCTGTTGACTTAGGGAAAGTTCACAAATATTTCTTCACCCTGGGTAAGATAAGCCAGCCTCGCTGCCATGCAAAACAGAAGCAAGAGAACAAAGAGCATTTAACTTGCAGTGACTTTAAAGAGATGGACTAAAGTACAGCACCCAGCATGCCAGCCACAGTCTGTCTGCGCTGGAGTGACTGCTGAGCACACTATGCTCTTCTCAGGAGCCAACCTGCTTTCACATGACCATGGGGAAATATTCACAAGCTTTCCTTGCCATACACAAGACTCATCTTTGCTTGTAAACAACTGTGACAAGGGCACTTACCAAGGACCCGTTTCATACTTGTATTTCACAGTTTCAGGCTCAGTAAATACGTGATCTGTGACAAAACAGGAAGTTTAAATATAACCAGGGTCAGAGATTACTTAAGAATGACAGCACCACTGCCAATTCTTTCAGAAAAGAAGGATTTCAACATTCAGTATAAATAGTTAACTTACTACAACCTTCTGAAAGCATGCTGAAAATGATAGCCACCATGGTCTTCACTTGCCACACGCCAAAGTCTTCCTCTGCTTCATCTGTCCCTAAGCCTAGATCTAAACAGGTAATTATAGAAAATAACAGACTTGCACAATACTTTGTAAACAAGTAATAAGGCTTTCCTGATATTAACACAGAACTAGTAATCAAATGTACTGGTCTTAGTGGGGACATGTGGTTATTAGGCATGTTACTCTGCTCATAAAACTGGTTTATATTCACTTTAACAGACAACAGTTTGAAAACTATGGAGAGTTTATGTAATTTTAGCCTTAACAGTTGGAAAATAAAAAGCTGAATAAGTTCCTATCACTTTAAACATAACTGAAAACTTTAAACTTTAACTTTAAACATTCAGATGGGCCACAACAATCCGTCTAGTTTGAATTTAGATGTAGAGTATTGTTTGGGTTTTGTCTTTGCTTTATTTTAATCTCTTTTCAGTCAGGATCATGCAAGATAACTTATCTGCAAACAGTGGAAACCTGCAGGCCAGATGGTGCTGAAAAGGCCCACAGACAGGTCAGCTTTTCCTTTAAGATCAAGTAGCAATGCAATGCTTTTCTTTGGCAGATTTATACTAAATATGGTTTAGAAATCAATTAGATTCAATTTAGGAAAATAAAATTACAAGCAGAGCCACTCCCCTGACACACACTTAAGTAGGCATACCTTTCACTTTACCTGTGAGTTTTTAAAGCCCACATCTAGTTTTATTCTTCTAAACTCTGTTACAATCACAGAGATAAAATTCAAGGAAGCTTAACTGATTGTGGTATAGAAGCTGCAGCAAAAGGATACATTCTGCCATGGTCTTGATGGTCTGATCTTTCACGGCGGCTGAGCTAGGGTAGCAAGCGTGGAATTCTTTGCGCAGATCATAAAAGGAATAGAAGCAGTCTGACAACAAGAAGTTCTACAAGGAAGGCAGAAATGTTTGTTTTGTACACACTATCCTTTTAAATTTCAATTAATACTTTTGAACTGAATGAGACACTCTAAAAATCACATAGTTCCACGTCACCAGCTTGTCAGTGATGGAGCAGTTTGGTTCCTTTGTAACACAGTTCAAATTCCATAATTCTACAGAACTGGATCTCTACATGAACAAAGTCAAATAGCCTCTGGGAGTCAAGGGACGCATGCAAAACAGCTGGAGAGGAGGACTGGGGAAAATTATTTAAAAATATCTAGGTTTTGTTGTTTGATTCCTGTTTTGCACACTATTTTATCTTTTGTGGCTACATTAAGAAGCAGATTTGTACCAAACTGCGATGACAAATTTTAAAAAAATACTGTCACAGAATACAAAATCTGTTTCAGCAACCTTCATGAAAAACCCCTACAACTGGCCAGCTCCTTCCATGTCAGCAGCTCTCATTCTTGTGGGGCTAATGCAGACCCTGCTAAGCCAGCAAACTCAAGAGCCACCACCTTGCACAAAGGCAAGGTTCTCCTCCCTGCGCATGACAGGGTGCTCTAAACCCTCCAGGAACTTGGAGCAGAAACTGCTGCTTCATGTGGGAGTAGCAAACAAGCTGCAGCTCTGCTTCCGACTGAATAAATGCAGATGGAGAACCACTGCCAGGCCACATCACCACCTGTGTGCTTACCCTCCACAGGACACTGGTTTAACAGTAAGCAAAGCAATAGTTCTCCATCACTTCTGCTGAGGTTTGATCTGGAGCTCTGTTTCCACTCCACACACAGAATTCAAAGTACTTGCATTGCTTCTGCCTCTATCCTGTTTTTCCTAATTTTCCTCTGCCTTATGCTCATCTAGGAGTCCAAGTAGTGTGGCTGACTTTCAGGAGCAAGTGCCTAAAATAGCTACTCAGGGCTCAGGCAGGGAGGGAATCAGCTTCAATAGTCTTGGGACACTTTAGTTCCCAGGGTGGAATTGTATCACTCCCCTCCCAGTGCTCCCTCTCTGCACCACTTCTGATCTTGTACCTTCTTGGATGTTTCTGGGTGGAGAACTTGTCGGATGAGTAACTGGCCATCGCTGCAGAGTGTGTAAGAGCTCCTTCCAAGTACTTTCAAATCACTGGATACCAGCTGACTAAACTGGAAAATAAAGTGAAAAATTTCATTGTACTGATTGATAATTTCATGCACTTGCCATTATTTCAGCACTTTTGTTTTAAGGAGATAAAGTAACTCAACATTTTATAAAAGTCTTTGAAAAAACATGATGGAGAACTGACATGGGCTCCTGATAAAAATAAGAAAATAAACTGCATGCATTTGTAGAATAGAAAACAAGAACACCCAGAATATAGTAAAAAGACTAATTAGGAAGATATGGTAGAATTATGAGTTCATATGAAAAGTGATCATATTATACTGGTAATGTACAAAATCAGGACAAATTATAATTTAAGTTACTTAATATTGGAAAGAACTTTGAAGATAAATCACAATACTGATTTTGCAATACCCCTTCTTCACCTATGGCACCTTTGACTTTAATTATGTCCTTAATAATTTTTTTTTAATCTTCAAAAACAACAACAACAAAAAAACCCCCACTACCAATCAGGATTTACTAATATTTCAAAAGCAATATATTAAGAAAAGGCAAACAATCAAAAGTGAAATTATATTCAAGTCACATCCAAGCTAATGAAGTTCTCGGTGAAGTGTTACAAATACTAGAATAAAAAAAATTATTCCCAGCTCTAGGATGGCTAAACCCCAGGAGATTAATTCTCAAGAGGAAAGGGCTCCAGCTGCCTTGTTCAATGTTATTTTCCATCCTTAGATAACAGTTTCCAGCCTTTTATTACTCTATACCAGTGTTAAATTCCTAGCTCCTAATAAGTCAACTAGCATATTATAGTACCTACATGTATCATATCAGTAAGCAGCAGCTTGTTAACTAACTTTCAACGGGACAAATATAATTATTCTAAGATTCCCTCTTGATGCTACTCCCTCCCAGGAAAGCATCACCTCACAAACAAAGCAATAATTACAATCATGATGCAGTAGCCACCCACTGCTCTCAGCAACAGCTTATAACTCCAAAACAACCACCCCCAAAAGCAAATTACAAGTTGACTTGAGACTCAGAGAATATCTTTGTGCTGTCTTTTAACCTGTGTATGGGGAGAAAAGAGAGTTGGTTTGTTTCATCATAACACATGTGACACTTTACATCATTACAGTCTCTGCTCAGGAAAGAGGATCCCACAGCTACACAGAACTCACAGTGTGAATAAGTGTTGCAGCACCTGCAGCCCAAAGGTAAGGCTCCACAAGGGAAAAATCATGTATTGAACATGATTTAGAAGGAGCAGAGACATGATTACCCAGGCTTTATTTCAAAAGATCTGCTCAAACCAATCCAGGCCATTTTCTGGGCAGCTGAGCAGAGCTCCACTACTATTTTGAGTTCAGAATCCTGTAGTAGTGGGTACTACACATCAAAACAGGAAACTGAGGGGCAGAGCTGAGTAAGGAAGAGGACTCAGCTCAGTATCTTGTGTTAAGTTGCTTCATTTGCAGATAAATGGACAGATATAGATATGAACATATCTATAAGGTGAAGTGATTTAATAGCAGAGAATATATTTGAAACTATAAGGATGACTATCACCCCAAAACAAAAACCTTTATAATGCAATTCTCTGCACACTACCAAAACACACAAAAACAACAAACACACTACACACAGACAAAGTAACTAACTAAAAATCAACCAACCCAGGCAGATTCACAAATCTGTTTCCTCCAAATTGCTAGAACAGGTTGTGTTCCTACCACAAGCTGAAGTCTTGAAGAACCTGAGGGCTTTAAAGCCAGTTATTGTTCAAAGATGATTTAAAGTCAGAAAATTGAGATCTGAAAGTGTTCAAAATACCTCAGTTGATATGTAAACATCAGAAAAAGAAGAAAATTCCAGTGGACTCAAGAGGAACCACTTCAGAAAAGCAGTTCTGTGGATGACCACAGTCACAGACCAACAACAAATATTCTCACCACAATAACACACATGAGGAGAATTGCCTTCTTACTAAAAGCAACAACTTATTAGTTTCTTTTTTAACTAATGGGCAGAGTAAAGAGCAAATATTTGTAAAAAGAGATTGGAAATGGTGATAGAAATCAGTCTCCAGAGGGTGCACAGGGATTCTTGCCAAAAGGAAGCAGAATCTTACTGATGAACAGCAATAAAACACTCCCCAAACCTTCAACTTTGTACCCTGTGTTACTGAAGATGCTCAAGAGTCAATACAGAGAGTGCAGTTAGGGAGCTATTTTGATCAGATACAAGAAATCCAACCCACACAATCTGAAGAAAGCAGCAAATATAAGCAGCCTCCTGCTGTACACATAAAACATAAGAACTGTAGATCAAAAAGACTTCATCAAGTTAGAAAACAAAAGGAGAAAAATGTTTGTACAAGGGAGGAAATGCTCAGGTCAAATGGTTTAAGTCAAGTAAGTAAAAATCAAGACTGCTGCACTGAAATATTCACATTTTTTCCAGGTGGTGTTTCCCACACAACTTACAGCTGAGAAGACAACACAGATATTTTCAGAAGCCAGTACAGAGAAGATGCCAGAGTAGTAAAATATTGCATAAGGACACCGATAAGCCCAGAATTCCAAGTGTACTAAGGTTTAAAGAACTCCCAAGGATCAGCATTTGTTTTTATTTTTACTGAGTGTAAGTATTTGCACTGCGTATTTATTAAATGTCAGTGATAACATTCAACATTGCAAACTCCTTTCCAATGGAACAATCATCATGTCAAAACAATTCTCTACTTTTCTTACCAGATGCCAGCAGCTTAAAGTGCCTTAGATAAACTGCCTTGGCAGGCCTTGCTGGGAGCTTATTTAGAAAATTCTATTTTAAAACCAGCCTGTTTCAAACTTTGGGGTGTACTGCTCTGGAAGAGGGCAAAAAGACTGTGGGAAGAATAGTCAGGAGACATAAGCAATCCTTCCTTATCCAAACCAGCTAAACTATGGCATGGGTTAACTGAGGAGAGGAGGGGGTAGCAGAGTGAATAGGAAGATTCACCCAGGATCAGAGCATGGGGCAAAATAGCCCAGAGGAATGACAGATATTTGAGATTAGCCTGAAGTAGCTTCTTTCATCCACAGGAGATGTCTCCTAGTTCTGCAAAGGCTGAGTATGAAAGGCCTAGCTGTGAACCAGCTCTTGCTGCTATAGATTACACTGGGCCCTCAAGCCTTTCAGGCAATAGATACACATAACACATGTGTCAAACATGTTAAAGCAGTGAGGGCAGATGTGTTTGTACAGCCACACTGTTCAGCACAAGAAGCCACATCACTTAAGCAATCCAGCATTGCCCAGGAAAAGCCATCTTCAGACTCCTTTCTTGCACCACAGATTTCAGGCAGCATTTCAAAAGACAGTCTTGAACCAGCACCCACCCAAATGTAGCAAGCTAAGGGCAAGTTGAGACCAGCACCAGATTTCCATTACGTTTTTCTGTCTCACTTGTTGAACAACTCATCCACAACTCTGTCATTTCATAAATTCCATCCCCATCTCCCTCACTCCACTAATAAAAACCATCTCAGCTATTTACCTGCTGTCATTCACCTTCACGCTGCCCTCCAAGCACGCCCCCACTTCAGCAGGCAAAGCTGCCCCACCTTAACACTGCCCCCACCAAGCTCACACACCCTGCCTGCCCTGCTCTCCCCTCCTTTCACAGCACTTACACGCTGTTAATTACCTGCTTGCCTCTTGCAACCAGCCCTCATTTGGACTGCAAGAACCAGTCTATTAGCATCACCCTCCACCTTTATTGCTTATTCCACCAGATCAGTCTCTCCAGCAAAGCTCTGATGAGTCATTCCATATTTAAAGGGACATGTTCGATAATTCCACACCAAAATTAAAAACTGAACAGAGAGAAGAGGAAGAATCAAACAAGCTGCTCTGTATATTTGCCTCCACGAAACCTAAAACAGTTCTTAGAGAAAAGGTGGTGAGAGGGAAGGACAGACTTTGAACACCAGTTTGAAAAACTGGCTAAACAGGATTTTGGTCATGTAGCTGAGAGTACAAAGAGATTGAAGAGACATGTTTTGCCAGCAGCAAAGCTGGATGAAAGCCAGCACAAGCTGCTGTGTTTTTTGCAGATGAATCCCAAGGGACTAAAATAACAGCCCCCTTCATGTTGCCTTAAATATAGCTGAACTAAGATGTGGATTTTAGAGAAACAAGAAGATTCTTCATTAAGCTTTTTCTACAGTTATGATGCACGAAACACTAAAATAAACATCTGTCTATTTGGATATTCTCATTTCCCTTACTAAAAATAGCTCTCATCCTTGAGAAAGGCCACTGCATCTGTGCTGTATCTGTGCCTGGCAAGGTAATGAAATACTGAGATAATTCAGTTACAGAATGCACCCATGTTGTCAGAACCATTTCTAAAACACCATGGTACTCCGAGGGATTCTGTCTTTAAATCACCTCTGAGAAATAACAGAAAATTCAGCTGCCTCTTACACATCAGATTTCCAGCAGTTCCTAGTGAGTCTTTAAAACAGGATCCTTTCCTTTACTCATGCACAGAACTTCTCTGTTTTGCTTCTTTTGCCCCTACTGACCTATCACAGCTAAGACAAGACAAAATCATTCACAGAGCTTCAGAATTAAAGGCATCCTTGCAGTTTAAGGAGGTCTGGAACGCCATGCTAAAGTACAACATAAAAATCCAGGAAACAGCTTAAGCTAGATTTGAATCTATTTTCAAGTGGAAAGATGAGTTATAATTATCAACGTTCTTTGCACAAAGAATGGTCCTCACAGTGTAGGGATCTGGTTTCAAATCAGCAGTATCAACAGGATGTTACTAAAATGCCCAGAGTTTACAATTTGGTGATTGCAGATGGTCTACTTTCTGCCAGATCAGCATATCAAAAAGTTCTCATTTTTTTCATTCCTGCCATCTTTAGACTTGGGAGGGAGAACAGATCATATCTGGTCCAGTCAAATTTGGAGACATGAGACAGAGAGATGATGTTTCATTTGCTTAAAGCCTGTCGAAAGATTTTGAACAGGTTTAGCATTCTAGATTAGTGTTTTGCAAAAAAACCCCAAGCAAAGAAAACAAAACAAAAGCCACCAAAACAAACAAGAAGCTCCCCACTAAAACTTTTCCAGGAATGATAGCTTTTGGTCATTATTAAAAAGAAAACTTTCAGGAATAACTCAGAAGAAAAGTCATTTTGGCTCACTTAGGCCCTACATTCTGATATACTCCCTTGAGGTTAAAACCCCCTCATATTACCAAAATGAAACGGTTCTAGAAAAAGTGAAAATAAAAGACTCCACAGATCTGTAAAGTAGTCTGAGATTAAAAAACCTTGTCTGAGGCACATAAATGCGCGCTTCTTACATCTCCTTTGCGCAAACCTATGACTAAAGCCATACTGTTTATAACCATGGATGTTTTCCAGTCTAACTTGTATTTAAAAAAAATCATCATCACTTATTAGACATTACTGCAATTCACATTAGAGCTCTAGACTTTCTTTCAGGCCTTTGGTGTGAGTCATTCTTCGCTTGTAGCATTGAGCATATAACAATGATCAGTCTTCCTTCAGCTAACAGCAGCGTGGAAAACAAAGGATAATCTTCAAAAAGGTTTCACTGAAGATTTTCTATTCCCAGTTCTGTTTCAACAGGCAAAAGGTACTGCAGTTGTTGCCTCAAAGCCTGATTTTATGCTAAGTCCTCTACAATTTACTCCAGAGAACACCCAAACCCAATTATACAGTTGCAGGTATGGTTCCTGAAAGAAGAACTCCAGCAGTTGAACAATGAAAGAGGCTGCTGAGAGAAGTTGCAGATTCTTCATCATTGCAGATACTAAAGACCCAAGTAGCTGTGGTCTTTGGCAGCCTGCTCAAGTACCCCTGCTTTTCCCTGTCATCCAGGGCTTGGGCTGGGCAATATCTATAGGTGCCTTTCAGCCTCAGCTGTTGTGTGACTCCACCACTTTGGACTCTGTTTTTCCCACTCAGCAGCTCCACCAAAGATCAGGACACCAACCCACCACAGTGGGTACCTGAGGGGCTGGGGGTGTTTGGAAAAGGACATGTGTTCTGGGACAGGGGGAAGTGAAGGAGATCAAGGGTTCAGGTACAGCCAAATCTCAGAACAGAACCTGTCTGCCACTAAAACATAAGCAAGATTGGAGCACCACTAAAAAACAACATCCAGCAATCCTGAAATCTGTCCGAAGACTTAAAGGGTCTAATACAGCATGAGAAAACTCAGGAGTAACAAGCCATGGCTTTGGTATACAAAGCTTGCACACACACAACATACCATGACATGTCAGCTCCAGGAAATATTTTCACTTGGACTTTGTGCCTCAGTTCCTACACCCATGAGAGTTTCACATTTATTTACAATACTCTCCATGGGCAGTTTTCTGCTCCTTCACTCTTCCAACCCTGGTGATAATGTCAGCCTTATCCATGCAATGGAGGAATTTAAAGCATGTCAATACTACTGGGAGGTGCACAGACTACATTTCAGCACTATTTACAAGTATGATAACCCTTTATTGTGCTGGGTAACTTTTTAAACAGAGAATCCTATAGTAAGCCCTTGCTTTTGTTCATCTGTTAACTGATATTCCACATGGCTGATAATGGATACATGGTGACCTTGTACTGAAATTGCTGTATAGAAAAAAAAGTGTAAGCCCCAGTGTAGCCACAAGCTACAAAAAACATCTTTTCCCCTTCTAGCTAAACAGGGGAAAAAATACTGTATTTAGATACCACTCAGACATAAACATGAAAAAGAAATTGCCCCTTGGTTTTATTTCTTTGCAGGGCAAACATGCAGGAGAGTTGACAAGAGGCAGCCCAGGTCCATTCACTAGAAATGTTCAAAAATAATATTGCCAGTTGATTTCTCCTATTAGGAGGAAGGCAATTATCTGCTCTACTGAACACTAATGCCAGAGATTATTTAGTGACTGCAGACTAGCTTGGACAAAAGCATGGGGTTCATTTCCAGCTTGCCATAGAATCTAATTTTGCTCAATGTGACCAGTCAAGTTACATATCACCTTATGCCTCTTGATGGCCTAGAAAGTGCTTTAAATAACAGAATGAGTAATCAGTCACAAAGGCCACCATAAATGTACTCAAGAGAGACATTACATAGTAGCCAAAACCAGTTAAGAGTCCAGATCCATCTTTGGAATTGCAAGTGTAAGAGCAAGTTTGCCCTACTAAGTCTCAAGGAGAGGCAGGATGTGGCACTGAGCTTCCAGCACTGGAGACTGCCCTCCCCTCAAGTACATTTTGCTGCTTCTTACTATCTGGTAACCTACTGTCACTTTGTCTTCTTTCCTGAATAGAGGTCCAGATTCAGTGCTGCACCTCCTGCTGCTTCTCTAGCTGTTCCAAAGCAGTTTCCTCCACACCAGCTGCTTATATAGACAAACTCCTGTTGTTGCCTCTCTCAGGGAAAGAAAATAATTCTTTTCCACTCATACCATGAGCCAAAGGTGACAACAGGGTCTCAGCTATCCTAGGCTTGGGGTTCTGCCATGAAATTCCAATCACAAATCTTCAAAAGAAGTAGTAGTTGAAAAACACAGAATTATGTTTTTAAATGCATTTATGATATTCACTTTTATTTTTTACTTTGCTGGGAAGCTGAAGTTACAGGAAATAATATCACCTTGTCCTCCTCCTTGTTGTCACCTCACAGGTCTCAAGTCTCTCAAGAGAGAAAGGCCTACAGACACTTCTTGTAATTACTGCAAGGCTTCAAGGGGGAAAATGGAAGGTATTCTTCAAGTTTATTGCGTCCTTCCACTCAATAAGACAGAGCAAATTCCTTTAAAATTCATTATACTCCTTCAGAATTAATAGAGGGACTGGTAACTTTAAACTTAGCTGGTGAGAGTAGCCTACAGCTAATTTCCTGCATAAAAAAAAGTTTATTTAGCGTTGTTCAGCAACAGGTAGAACATGAAATACAGAAAGAGAGTGACAACTGTCATGGTTTGTCTGTCCAGTGACAGTCTGGAGCATACAAAATGGACCATTGTGACTCAGGGTTGTGATAAACTGTCTTAAAGATGAAATTTTCACATTATTTCTTTCTGTGGTTCATTTTAATTGGGACTGGGTCTTTGTGCAACAAAGTAAACAATAGCTAACTAAATGCTTTAATTCTTCCTAGGAAAGAATGCAAACATCTAACCTTCTGCCATGACAAAGATCTGTCCAAGCCATGCCACTTGAGCATTTTATGACCATTTTTGATTAATTATTTCTTAGATGGAGGTTTGCAACACCAGATTATTTGCATGCTTTCCAGCTATGGTATCTACAGCATCTAATTCAGGTAATGCATTAAGCATAAAAGGCAAGACCATGGCTCAGGCCATCTGAATGTCACAGCAATCAGGTCACAGGCTTTTATCTTCAAAAGCACAACCTGTTTTAATAAGAGAGTGTTGAAATATGCAGAGTACTCCACAAATAAGCTACTTGAAGTTAGCTTTGTGTAAGATAAAGCATCCCAGTCCAGCAACATAAGAATTTCAGAGTTTGTGGACTTACTTTATTACTACATTATGTGTCAGGAAACTGCTAAATAAAGAAATGCTTTCTGAGATAAACTACATTTTCACCTAAATTAATCTGTGTGAAAGAGGCCATAGCTCTCAAAACCAACAAAATAATGCAAAAATATGCATACCCTGCAAAGTACTTTATCATTTGTTAGCACAGATTATTCATAAGTCTGATTTTAAGCAGAAAGAAAATTCTATATATAGAATTTATATATAAAATCTATATATAGAATACTAGTAACACAAAAAAAAAATCCCTACTCTGTCAACCTTTTACCTACATTTCAAGCAGGTTTACAATGGTGCCTCACACTCCTCACAGGCTGCTTGCTATCAGCTCAACTCACATAGCCAGTCATTAGAGCCTGAAAGACAAGGTTGAACATACTTTCCAAACTCTAGGTTTTAATTAATGCTATGACTGCAACATTTCCCAAAGTCTTGATATAAGCACAAGCTCTCTCTCAGTGCTCTATACCTCCCCCACGCCCACTCACCTCTGTTTCAAGGACAAACTTTCATTAGCAATGTGATCTTTAGCACTGGCTCTATTGACTGTAATGCTTGGTATTGCTCTATTTACTCAACACTACCTCATTGTTTGTAATGCAAGCTTAACCAGTTGTAGGAGAATAGCCAATGCCTGCAAAATTAAAGCATTTTTTTCTACTAGGTTGTTTTTAAAATTATTTTTGTAGTAATACACAGGGAAAGTAAAAAGATGAGGCAACACCAAAAAAATGAAGAGACACTTATCATTCACAACCCAGTTTCCTGCATGATTTTCTTATACTCCTGCCTCTCCATTAAACTTATACTGTAAGAATACCATAAGCATGGACTTTCCTGAATAACAGCCTTGAGATCATAAAGTATCTTTCCTTATATAAGAATCCAAGTGATTCTTGATCAAACCCCTACAAATATCGGCAAAAGAAAGTCAAACTTTCTTAAATTTACTCTGCTTTGCTTTGTAAATGGGGGAGTGTTCCCTTTCTTGTACAAACATGCTTTCACAAATACATAAAGGACAAGTGGAATTAGATCCCTAAATCAGTTTGCCTTCAATATCTCAAGCTTTCAAGCCACAGATTAGAGCAAGCATCGAGAATTGCTTATGACTCATAAGGAAAAATGAGAGTAAGAAATTATTAGAGATACGATTTTAGCAGTTCACAACTGAGTAGGATCAAAATTTACACTTGGCCTTCCAAGGGATTCAGATCTGCCCAACACAAGGGCATTAGTGGTTACACTAACTGGAAGTTGCCTCCTCTTACAGAACTACATCCTCCTTTACAGGTAACTTATTGTTTCCAGAGCAAGTTCCTTGTGAGTGATAAGACTTGACATGAGTTTGTCTGAATGTAAGCAAGTGACAGCTTCTTGTGATCAAATCTTAGCATCTGAGACTTAGAGAGAAAGGGTGTTGATTTATATTTTCTTTTGTTTCTTTAAGCATAACTACAAGAACAGCAGTTTTCTTCTGCACTTCATATTTTCAAGGTGCCATTTCACACATTTTACATTAAGCTGAAGTCCAACCTGTGTAAGTTGAATTCTGTTGTAAGAAATAACACTGAGACACTGAAGTTATCAATCAAGCAAACTGCAAAACTCTCTCGCAGTCATATTCTTTGTGATAACTGTGTTTCCAACTATGTATCTCTCAATGCCCCTCCAATCCAAAGGTACTTGATTCAAGAGGGTTGGTGTGTTATACGTCTTGTATTAAGACAATGTAACATTAAGTTAATTAACTTAAATCAACTTTCAGCTAAAATAAGGTCTAGTTATGCAACAAAACATCCACAGAGGTTTTTTCACTTTTATTTTTCAAGTTACATTACCATAGTTCTACTTTCCTCTTAGTGCAATTCACTGCAACAGACTGACTTACCAGGAATCATCTTTACAGAAGTTACAGCAGAATTAATTTCACACACTGCCAATGTCAACACAGCTCACTGTAATGTTAAAGCACATGCTTACATTTCTCTAGAATAAGAGCCAGAGAATGGCAACCCCACTAATTAAGTTTTGATTTGAATTCAATAAGAATGATAATTCTTATTCAGAGACTGTCCTAGAGCTCTAGTAACAGAACCTTTCATTTTAAACTAGCAGGTGTCCAAAATCATCACAGGAGCCAAGTTTTTGCAAAAAGGAATATGACTGTTTCTTTATTTTAAGTTTCTAACCAAATATTTCAAATTTGTTAACAAAGTATCTATTCCTCAATCCTTTTTGCCACACTCTGCCCACTGCAGGTCTACAAAGAAAGCCAGCAGGAGGAAAGAGAAATGAAAATATTTTGAAATGGAAGTTTGGGGGAAGTGAGAGAGTTGGTTTTAGTTGTTTTGTTTTGTCACTCATCAAAAGGGGTGATATTTGAATTTCAATTCCCAATACCTTTAGCTTAATATTTATCCCATAACTCACATCTACCTTCACCACATGTGTATTTAATGAATGAGGGACAAATAAGCAAAGCAGCTGTTTGTGAACAAAGCAAGAACAGAGGCTATTGTATAAAAGTACACTGGAGCATGCTGTGAACAGTTTAAAGAACATCATTACGGATTTATCAGAGCAAAGCACTGAAACATGGTTTGTAGAACAAACATGACTTCTGACTCAAGACTCTCTTAGAACACAAGTCAAGGTGTCTTTCAGAGCATCAGTAATTCCCCCCTTTTATTGGAATAAGGTTGTAGCTAGTAGGAAAAAACATGATATCTCTGCAGGAAAGAAAAAAGCTTTTCCAGACCACATAGGAGATAGCAAAGACATGAACATGAGGGAGAATTACTGTTTATGTTTCTAATTAAGAGATATGAATTTTCCACTTTTAACCACAGAAATTGTAAAATGAGACAGAGCTGACAATATGTAGCTAAAAAATTTATCTTTAACCAGCATTTTTAGTTCTGGCCACAAGACTGCTTTGCTAGCAGTATCATTTCTGGCATCTGTCTGAAGCCCAACTGCTCAGCAAAGCAGCGCTGCAACACATTGACAGAGAGGCTGCCCTCATTTGGCAGCACTCAGCTACCCAAGGACTTGATATACAACTTACAAGTGTTGGTTTATGAAAAAGGGGTGAAAAAATCAAGTAAACCAACATACAGATTGAGGAAGCGTGCAACCCTTTTAAAATCCTACCAGAGGAGAAGAGAAACAGCATAGGCTTGCAGACAATGCAGAGTATCCACAGAAAGTTTTCTAAGCTGCTTTCATGTTAACAGCAAGAACAGATAGAAACACTGCACATATAATTACTGTCAAAATAGTAAATACAAATCATAGAATCATTTAGGTTGGAAAAGATCTTCAAGATCATTGAGTCCTACCATTAACATAACAGTGCCAAGTTGACCACTAAACCATGTCGCTAAATGCCCCATCTACACGTTAAAATCCTTTATGCTTCATTTACTCCTCAGCCACTTTTGAAAACACTGACAATAATTCATTAACACATTTCCTGTGATTTTTTCAGTAGCTACTTAGAGCAGGTAATAGGAAAGAAGTCCAAGTTTCTGAGGGTCATGCAATCCAGCAATCTATGTACTAAAATGCTTCTACCCTCTATTTTGCTGTTTTTCAACGACTTGAAAAAAAACCCTGCAAGAACAATTTAAAGAGAAATCCAAGCATTCAGACATAATATTATAGCTGTGGAAACATCCAAATGAAGCCCAACTGTGGGCACAGTTTTCAAACATGGCACAACACCACTCCCTGTGAAGACAGGCACCTCAAGCTACTCTAGGAGGTCACAGTAAAGTTTATTTGTCCATATATGCTAATCCCAGACTTTGTGATTAACTGTTACTGTTCACCTTCACCAGAAAAAGTAGCAACATCTGCTATCAGATGTCCCCAAATGCAGGAACAAAGCAAGGGAACCTTCCTATTTCTACAGGGAATACTTGAGGAATTCAAGTATTGCAGCCTTTCGAGAAGGTAAGGTCACTGCTTTTCCACACAACCTAACAGAACATAAGTGCTGCCAATAACAAATGGAGTCACATGATCTACATATGTCTATTTCTGCATATATATATATTTAATATACATAACAGAGGAACTGTTTATGCTATCAAGTTTTTTCTGGTCTTTTTGAGGGTCAGATTTGAGTGTTTTAATAATAATGCAATGTGCTACAGAGTTGGATAGCACTGAGGATTTGTAAAGGGAAAAACAGTTTATCTATGCCGTCAACAAAAGAATCAAAACTAAGGTTCTGAAAAAAGAGTTAGCCATAGCTAAACAAAACTAAAAATCCACACTGTAACATCCTACAGCTACAGGAAGCATTAGCACATCCTTAATTCCCCACAGTAAATACTGATGATATTCCAATAATATGTATGCAATATAACCAATCCTCATCTACATTTATCAGTGAAAATAGGGAGCTATTGGATGTTAATAAATGTGAAAACTCTACATTAGGCTACCTGCACGCAGGACATTCAATCCTCCTGTAAGAGCAGGAATCTCCCTGACAACCTGAAGGCCCTTGTGTCTGTCAGGAAATCCTCATCACTCATTGCTGATGCCACACCAAGGCCACAGTTTCACATCAATTGCTCAGTATCCTACCTGTCTTAAAATGTTACCTTCCTTTCACCCACACCTTAGTGCTACGGCTGCCCTCAGGAAAACTTCTTAATCTGCCACATGTGCATGAGACAGAACCACTCCAAACCAGAACTGCCTTCAACTCAGAACAGTGCCCTGATCCAGTTCAGTGTGCAGCCCCAAAGATTTTGCACTGGCAGAATGCAGGGAGGGCCATGTAGGGGGTCACCAGCCTAAGTGAAAGGTGCACTGAAGTGTTCATGCAATAGCAGCTTGAGCACACAACACAGGGGCAGAAATAGCTTAAGCTGGTGTAGCCATCAAACGTGTTGGATCATGAAAACACAACCAAAGGGTGTAGTTTCACAGGACGTGAGCTTGGACAGCAAAGCAGTTTAAAGTTCCCACCCCACCTGCTCATTTCAGTGATCCTGTTTACAGCACAGCTTTACAAAGGGTTTTACTGACACAACAAAAAGATGGCAAAGTCTGGCATAGGGGCAGGGGAGAAGCTGGCTTCACTGCTGCAGCCAAATCTTGTGAAATGACACCCTAAGTATTTGTTGTGGAAAGAACAGCCTGTCTAGTAACACTTGCCAAAGCTTTACCAAACACCTGCTCCAAAACTCAGACCCAGCAAAAACTCTAAAGTCTGTTAGAAGTTTTATTGAGGTGATGCAGTCACCAAATAATCTGAAGTTGAAAGACCAACCATAAGACTCAAAAAAAAAAAAAAATCACCCCACATTTTCAGATATTTTTTTTCAGTTTGAAGACTGAGAGGTGAATTAATAAAAAATAATTCAAAAATCATTTATCCAAAATGCAGGTGTGACAGCTGGCAAGGGAGGAAACTTTCTGCTAGCACTTTGTGAAGAGGAAGCTGCAGAACAAGTTTCTCTTAAAAAAAGGGTTGTAACCGGTTTATCAGGTTAGAGGAATTCAAGAGTTCTTCCACTGCTCCCCCATCCCATTTGTTTCCAAATGCTCATTTAACCAGCTTGTTTCTTGCTGAATTTGCTGAAAATAAATTGCACCTGCAGCTCAGCTGGATGATCAATAGGCATCCAAACATGCTTGAGGGAACTGGCAATTTGCTATCACCTGATGAAGTTGCAGCCACTCAGTATTTTCAATTTGAGCATTATTTAGGGGAATGCACAGGGGGGAAAGGCCCAGTTTTGTGTTTCTCTATTTAAGAATATGAATCAAAATATTCACTGATGCATTTGATTCAGTATATTCAACCAGCAAGACTAGGAGAGTCTTTTAAACAAATTTTTAATATTTAAATGTCAATCCATAGATTAAAATTCAATGCTTTCAGTAGGTCCAAAAGCAAAGCCATGTCTCACATGAGAATGTCTCCCTTTTTATGTGTATTGTTCAAAGAAAGATAGTAATTACAGCTAAATACTGCAGACAGTTCTCCAAAATTATTAGTTCTTCTTAGACTTATCCTTTGTCAGGAAGACATGCAAATGTTGCCTTGCAAAAGGAAAGTAACATGTCTTAAGGCAAGTCATGCTGATTCAGCCAGGTTTTCTGTATGGGAGGGATTAAGAAATCCACAACACTTTCAACTTCATATGGGATCTTTAACTTAGAACCCCCGTGGCTACAATCAGAGAAGCACATGAGGATGTCAGCTTTTTGATGACAGAGTAATGGGGCTGAGAGAAAGGCAAAGTTCATTTTGGTTTTGCTCTTAAAAAACGAGGTTCCATTCCTGCAAAGTTTCAGAGAGCAACCTGAGAATAATTGCTCTCCCTTAGAAGCTTGCAAAGTGGGAAACTATAAAGCTACAGCAGTTAACTAGAAAAATATAAATAACATGCTAAATAAGCCAGTCCTGTGATTTGAGGATCTGAACAATGAAACCTGGCAAGAATGTCCCAGTCATGCAGGAAGAAAACTATTCCCCTTGGTAAGTAGGGTAGCTGATGCATGTTTAGAGGCTTAGATCACAGGCTCAAGACAGTTCCAAATACACACTTGAACAAGAGATCTCCCACTTACTTTGTTAAATAAAAATCCTCAGTTTTCTACTCAGTAGAAAAGCATTCTGCAACATCTCAGCAGTTGTGAGTTCACCATTACTGGTCTCACATCACAGGTAAGTTATTAATGCCATTGTGAACTAAATACATCAAGCAAGGTGCTCCCAAAGGGCACACATTTCATGACTTCAGGTAACTATTTCCCTGACATTTGTACCTACTCCACCCTCAGAAAGGAAAGCTATCACAACATTGCACATCACCTATGAGAAAATACAGATGGATCCTATAACTGCAGTAGTAACTGTGGAATCAAATGCTTGTTACCCTGGATAAATACAGTATTTAAAACCTTGCAACAAGACATACAGAGCATACTCTGCAGCAAACAGCTTGGTTATTTGGGGGCACTGTGCTTCAGAACCCAACCTTGTAAAATTACAACAATCAAAACTTATTGATAAGGAACCCTATTTCAGAATATTTCTTCAGACAAACTCAAGTAGTAAGCTGTGCAAGATGTAACATTTTAAGAATGTGAAGTAAAATTGAAATGATGCATCATTTGATGAAGTGCCTGGTTAAAAGCAGAGCAAAGATTTGACCACAGATTACAGGCCTTTGGTAGACCCCATCATTGCTGGAAAGTGAACTACACAGCAATAGAAGGAGACTTTCTGTGGTCAGGGGAATAACTCCAGACCCACAGAAGCTGATCTACTGTTTACCAGCTACAAATCACTGATTCAGAACCACAGAATGTTTGAAGTTGAAAGAGGCCTCTGAAGCATGGATAAAAGTTACAATGGATTTGTGCTCAGTGATTCTCACTTCCCTCTGCATGTAGAGACTGGGAACCCAAGGCAAAAAACCAGAAGCAGGCACCAAAACTTTCATTTACATGATTGAGATATGTGTTAAGGTGAGCAATTTTCAGCTGCATCATCAATTTTCTACCACAATCCAGGCAGGGTGTGGAAAGGTAACTTCATATACTCTATAGCATTATCTCAAATCAAGGTAAAGTCTACTTCCTTTTCCTCCTTTTCAAATAACCACTTCAACTACCTGTTGCTTTTGCTAATCAAAACGCTTAACTGAGAAAGAAAAAAAAATATACATGTTGTCACCTAACTCATCCTTAAAACACATGATGCAATTAAAATGTCCCATGGACTTGTCTTCAAAAATGCAGAAAAGGATCTACTACTAAAGAATATAGAGTTTCGTGTTTTGCCACCACTGCAAGTGGGAAGTTGAATTAATTATCTCCTAATTCCCACAGGAGTCAGGACACAGAGGGGGAGGGAGAAGAGTTTAGGTAAGGTGTGTTCCAGAAGACTTATGATGGAACTGGCCACATCACAACTGGCATCCAACAATTAACAGCAAAATCATTATTTAGTTGCATAGATATGCAAACAAAAAGGAAAAAAATTGTTGTTTTTCAAGAGTCTCTACCCACCTACACACAAAGGTAGTATTTCCTTTTATTTGCTAAAGCAGACCCACCTACAGTGCAATTTACAGCAATAAGATACAATCTCTCATAAAGTATTGAGTATAATTAAAGTGTGTCTGTTATAAAGGTAAACAGAGTGTACTAGGCTAAGCTGTTCCAGATGTCTTTAGTGCAAGATCTGGGACAAGATCAAACCTGCAGCTGCACATTTTCTCAGGGGTTATTATGGAGCTTTCAAAAAAAAAAAAAAAGAATGAAAATCACCTCTTGGTCCTGGACTCCAGCAAAACAAATGCAAGTAGAACAAATGCCACTGCAGCCAGTGCTGACAGATTATAAGCCACATAGAAGTTACATTTTCAAAGACACTCCTGAGTGTAGTGTTAACCATGCAGTATCAAAGAGGGTTAGGACCAAGTCTGCCAAGTTATCTGTGTCACCAGAAGTTACAGCAACATGAACCTGTTCTACTGCCTAAGCAAGTTTCTTGCTGAAACACACCTACAAATGATTCAGACAAGGTGTGGAAAGCCAGGTTTATATGTTACACAAAAATGCACTATTGTATTTTTCCATTCAAGCACATTTCGTGCATAGAAAGGACAGTCAAAGCAAGCAAACTTTTGGGAACTGCATTATGTATACTTATATTTGCACTAAATTTTTTGAAATAATTTAAGTCCTCTTGAGTATCATACAAATTTTAGATTTACTGTCTTAGTGTGATATTAAATGAGCCAAAAAGCAAAACTATAGAAATCATTAAAAAAAAATCAAACCAAATCACTTTATAATCCACTCATTATGCTCCTCTGGAAAAGAAGTGATGCACAACAAGCATATCTCATATTATAAGAAAGATTTCAGCTGATTTTAAGAATAACAAATGAGGAAAAGTTTTTTAATACACATTAGAGCAGTGAACCTGTAGATTAGAACATACCACATGAAGTTAGAAAGTTTGATTAGCACTACTTTATTAAGCAGTACTCTTACTGGCCTACTCTTCTAAGGCTTAAGAGAAACTTAGAATAAAAGTAGACCCATCAAAACCACCAGAAGTCAGATCTTCCAAGGACTTACAGCATCAGCTCAAATACTCTGGTATCGTACATAACTGTTCCAAAATTATGGAGTTCCCATTTCAAGTGGTTCAGGTCTCTCTTGGGTTAGCTTAAAACAAGCATGAAAATTTGCTAGTGATTTCAAAGTGAAAGACAAAAGTCTGTTTCCTGTTTCAAATCTATTAAATCTCGTCCACAGGCTTCACCCTGAGGACCCCCTGCTCCCAGAAGCAGCACCTCACCTGTTGAAGGACCCGGTCCAGTGGTTCAGCTTTGCCCAGTCCCTCTGGTGTTAAGCCACTGACTTCACGACACTGGTCACTTAAGTCCAAGTTGTCTGCTTTTACCAGGGATTTGTGTAGTGTCCCTACCTAAAAACATTTAAGAAATTATGGACAAAAGTGAGGAACAATCGAATTAGCTCTTTGTAGCAATGTGTTGAGACTGCAGAAAAATCAGAAAGGTGCAGTATCACCTCCGGATAAATGCCAGGAGAAAACGCATTTGTCTATTTCACAAATCGAAACCTTTGGCCGCGGTTTCTCTCCCTCCCACCCCGGAGAGCCACGCTCTCTGCTGCGGAGTATCCGAGCCCATTTTCATGGGAGGCCTTTTGCAGTCAGCACCGACTTTTGCGGGAGTTGTTTAGTGCAAAGGGAAGATCACTTAATATTAAGGCAGTTTCATGAATCCACGAATGAAATTGATAATCTTGTTTGTTTTATCAAAGCCCTTCACCTCTAGGGGGTTATTTATGATAGGGCTTTTGGGGAGAAAAAAGATTAGAGATGACTTTTAGGTTGGCCTAAAAATTAAAAGAAGTCAATATTCTCTTAAAGGTTATCCAAACATTGGTTAAACAAACAAAAAGCAGGCCCAAAGGGTCCAACGGTGACCCTGAGCGGCTCCCAGGGAAGCGAGCACGCTCGGAGCCACCCGGGGCAGCTTTTTGTTTTAAAGCTTCAAAAGTCCGTAGACATCCTCGAAGCTACACACGATTTAAGGCGGACGGGGCAGCGGGGTGTGGAAACGGCCAAGCTTTCTTTAAAAGTTAGTTTTTCCCTCAAGACGGAACAAAAAGGAGCTTCCCGAGCGAGCGGCTCGGGCAGGGCATGACCCCCGGGCACGGGCCCCGCGCCCTCCCCTCCCTCGGTGCATTTGTGAAATGAACAAACGGCTCCGGGCCGGCGGCGAGCGGCCGGGACAGCCCGCTCGCCCCGCGCCGGGGAACGCGCCCTCGCCCCGGATATCGAAGCCATACCTTCTTGCTGTGTAGATCCACAACTTGCCACACCAAGAGAATTAGTTCCCTCTCATCCGAACCCAGTTTAGCCCCATATGCACCAGCTGTTGCCCCAAACAACACCACCAAAGAGTCACTGTGCGAAGCCGTCATGACCACAGGGGGAAACAACTACAATCAAAAGCAGAGGTCAAAAAAAAAAAAAAGAAAAAAAGAAAAGAAAAAAAAAAGGAGAGGAAAAAAAAAAGGCAAAAGAAAGACACACTAACAAACAAGAAAAAAAAAAAAAAAAAAAAAACAAAACCAAAAAATCCCACAAGGCTCACCCCCTACCTCCAAGTAATCAAAAGGGAAAGGAGCGAATGAGGAGTCACAATATAAAGAGGAAAGAAAGAGCTATTTAGAAGGTTGGGTATTTGAGGAAAAAAAAAAAAAATGGAGAAAGAAAGCTCCCATCTCTACCTGTTCCCGGTGATCTCCTTCCCGGGGCCGATTGGGAGGTGAAATTAGCAAGCTGTGGGTTTCTTTCCCTCTGACATCATGGCAGAAGCTCAGTCTGGGCTTGGGCGCTTTTTCTCTCTCTCTCTTTTTTTTTTCCTTCCCTCTTCCCCTTCCCCTCTCCTGAGTTACCTGCCCTTGGTGCAGCTCATGTGACTCTAGTCAATCTCCCAAAGGGACAAGGCCATTGGGCCTCTGGAAAAGGTGTAGGAGGGACGGAGGGAGAATCAACGCCTGGCTGATCCGGCCTGATTGGTTTTTGAAGGAGATCAGAGGCAAACTCCCTTTCTCTCTTTAATTCTGCCTGCAGGAAGTGCCTGTACCTGCTTTCAGCTCAGCGGGATCGCGCCCGGCGCTGGGTGCGGGCTCTGCGCGCCCGGCGTGCGGGGCGCTCGGGCTCTGCGCGCTCAGGCCCGCGCCCGTTTCAGGGGATATCTGAACAATGTGCGAGTCCGGTTGTTAAAACACAATTTATGACTTTGCACTGAATTCCACGAAAGAAAAGTCTTTACGTGGTTCTAAGTAATTGCCTTTTGTGCACGTTGCTCTCTATATCCAGCTACCGACACCAACGTTAATGTGTAATGAAAGTGTAGTATTGCACAGCGATTTTTAAGGGATGTTACAGGCAGAGAGTACTTTGCAATTTAGGCTCTATCCTTCATATAGCCTGTAAAGATGGGTCTTAGTAAAAGACTTTTTTGTTTTGAGAAAGGATGTATATAAGAAGTTTTGTGAAAACACGGTATAAAGACCTGCATTTTCTACCCTACAACTGCTCAATAAGGAACTGTCTCCTGGGCATTAACTGCAGCCCAAGGAGGGCAGCTTCTCTCCACTCCTCTCTTCTGTTTCACTGGTGAGACTAGAATGGGAAACCACCATAGTTTATCTGCTATGAAAACGCTCCTGCTCAGCAGCAGCAGCAGCAATATTTGTAACATTGGGGACTGAAAAAATTTCAGATATATTGTCAAACTCAAACTGATTTTAAAGCAGAAAAGAAGATCAAAAGGCTTCTAAGCTTTTTTGAAAGTTGCTATTCCTATTGCCGCTACTAATGAGTTACTAATGATTTTTAAAGGCCAAATGCTGCAAGTTAGACTAGTCATAATTTTTCTTCTGCTTCATTAAGTCTTCAATTTATACTTCAATATTAGTGTTGTGCTGAAATAAAGTTTTTACTGAATGAAAATTGGTACTGCTATTTAGCTACAGATGTCTACCCTGGGAAAATGCAGAGCTGGGCATTTAACTGTGAATATTTGATGGATTAAATTATCAAATCACATTTTCTCATCTTCTTTTAATATTCCAGTTTTACAATTTATCAAGTATAGCAGTTATTGTGGACCTTCTGGCAAACACTGATTCCCCATTCTAACACCACCAGCAAGACTAATTACATTTGTTTCAGTGAAAATAAACTACAGTTCAAGGATGCTGTCCAATGTGAAGTATCTTAGAACTAACAAGTTAAAGTATTTACCTGACAGAGGCCATGCAGGAAACCTTGCACAGGTGCATCTCACTGAACATCACAAGACAGTTAAACACCTCTCAGCTGTTGTCTCTGCAGCTTGCACAGCTGCCTGAGAAGCAATCCTGAAAATACATTGTTACAGAAAGGGCAAATTCCTGAAGACAGATGAAAACTTTAATCTGTAACATGTACATATTTATATATTCAAAATGTTTTCAGCATTGGATTTTCTAGCATTGCTGAATTTATGCCACAGCTGTATTTTCCTCTGTCAATGCATTTCCAGAAGGCCCTGGTAGAATAAAACCCCATTTCCTTTCCTTATGTTATATCCTTTGGATATAGGGGTAATGAAACAGTGTAACAAACTGTTATTGAGTATGGCATGATTCTTATCCCTGAAGTCTGTAATAAGAACCATAAAAATGACTGCAAATATGAGAACTGTTCCTCTTTTCCCAACCTGTTCCCCGCCTCTCAAACTCACACATATGTATGGGAGAGAGGCAGTGTTTGTACAGATAAGTGTAAACACAGATTAAGTGTAAATACACATTTTAACTGTAGCTATGTTCACAGAAAAAATACCACGGTGTTGCAATTTAGCTGCCTTCATGAGGATGTCATTTTGTAGCCCTAATACGTGAGTACTTCATACATAATGGGATTTTAATTAGCAGATTTCTATAGAAGGTCATACACATGATAAATTCTCAGCCAGGATGACACATATGCTCACAGGCTCCAGTGAATTGGCTCAGAGAATTCCAGTACATATACACTTGTCCTTAGAATCTAATGTGAAAGAAAAATGATTGTAATTCCCTTAGAGCAACAGGTCAGATTAAGAAGTCCTCCTCAAATCAATGCCAAAGACCCTTGAAAACTGATTTGAAATCTACACATGGTTATCAAAGGCTGGTGAGCCCAAAAGCTTCTACACTTTTTACAATTATATTAGGTCATCTCATAAAATGTAACCTCTCTTCATAGAATGTCCATCTGGTTTCTACTTTTAGACTATCTTGACTCATATAATTCTACTGTTACTAATTTATCTGAACTATTCTAGCTAAATGGATTTAAAACATATTCTAAAATGTTTAAAAAAACCTTAAATAAATGCTGGCCTTCCTGCACTATCACACATTTCGAAGTATAAAATTATATAGCAACTGGCTTTTCATTCATCTTCTATCCACAACCCTCCCATTCTCTGCCCTGAATTATACTAGCAATTTATCAATCTAAAAAATATAAAGGAATGACATGGTATGTCTCAACAGAACAGCAACAGGATCCAGTTCCTGAAAAACATATGGGACAAGCCCTAGTACACTGAGTATAGAAAAGTTAATTTGTAACTCAGATCTTGGTGAAATAAAGAGTTATTGCTCACCTTTAGCTTTAATCCTGGCAGGCATATTTACAGAGGTACCTGTTTGTAGGCTCCATATGAGGATAACATCTCATAAATGTAACTGGGTGGAGAAGAAAAATTTTAAAGATGGACATTCATTGTTATGCAAGCTCAGTATTGTGATTATTTTGTTTCTTATTAATCAAGCAATTAAAACTGTAAAATAGGTCAGTTTTACAGTTAGACCACATGAGAACACTGAAGAGACTCATTAAAAGCATTGGGCTTGCAATAGATAAATCTGTAGTGGCATTTTCATTCTTACTATAAAGGGAAGGGAAGGGAAGGGAAGGGAAGGGAAGGGAAGGGAAGGGAAGGGAAGGGAAGGGAAGGGAAGGGAAGGGAAGGGAAGGGAAGGGAAGGGAAGGGAAGGGAAGGGAAGGGAAGGGAAGGGAAGGGAAGGGAAGGGAAGGGAAGGGAAGGGAAGGGAAGGGAAGGGAAGGGAAGGGAAGGGAAGGGAAGGGAAGGGAAGGGAAGGGAGAAATCATCTCTTATAATACATTATTAAAAATTCCTGTGAACTGAATGTCCTGATGACTGAAGTCCTTTTATTAAAGCCTAAGACAAGGAGTATGAAACTTTCGAGACATCTGGAATATGTCGAGATCTGGAGTAATATCCTGGCTGCATTTAGATCTACAGAAATAACTCAATAACCTTTCAGGGAACATGGAAGTCAATCCTCTGCTCCAAACTAGTATGATATTGAGAAGTTGTCTGTCCTCATGAATATTTTACTCATCAGTTAAAAGGAGGAAAATGATGATGATAATGATATTTATCCCAGTAAAATGGTTTGAAATACCCTGAAAAAAGTGAGTTAACTTTGAAGTTGAGTCTAATTTCAAAATTGCCCATGGTGGCAGGGCAAGGTACACCAAAAGATGTCCAGAGGTATCTTCTAGCTAACTTTTCTTCTGATTTTGGGAAACAGAGGTATTAAATTGAGTAAGTATGGAGGCTTGGTGTTTCTGTGCACTATAGTAGTAAATTCTCTGCATGCCTCAGCATCTCCAAACTGAACTGGCAGTGGAAGTAAAAGATCTTTAAGTGATCTGTAAGCAAATGTGAGAAGACATTTAGATTTCATACCCATTCAGTCCTTGGCTCCTGGACTGGATTATAAACTACTGCAGCAATAATTGCAGAAGGAGGAGCTTACTGTAACTCCTGAAACATAAACCCATATGTAAAGAATTTTCTGGCATCCTTTCTTTAACAACAGATGAGTGGGAAAAGGCATGGGAACAAGTGCTTAGCAGTGTTCTTTGATTGCTGTCCAGATGTTTGGAGAGATCTGATTTTTTGGTCTGCCAGGTAGGTCTGCCATGATTATAATAAACTGTAGAAGCCTTGAAATAATTTCCACTGAGATATCCACAAAAGCTCAGCAATCTGCACAAGAGCTTCAGAGCTGTGGTTCTGATGGATTGTTACCCTGCAGATACCAGCACCATCAAGCTGCACTGGAAGCATTCCCTTAGAATCCTGTATCAGTTGAAATTTATTTCTATTGACTTAAAGGTAAGTTAAAACATAAAATTGATTACTAGATAAGATAAATAAAAATGAAATTACTTTCCCTATTATTTTACATAGATTCTCTTCTTTATGGTATGACAATCAATCCAGTGGTTTAATCCTACAAAGGTTTTATATGTGTTGAGTTCCCATTGGAGTATTGGTGTGAGCTGTTCAGCCAAATTTCTCCAGATTACACTTGCCAGGCTTTTGAAAATCTGAGCATTTACTTCGCTACCAAATTTGTGGACAGATCAAACAAGCATGCATACTAGTGTCTTTCACAAATATTATTATAGATTTACAGCAAAGTTAACAGTTTATAACAAACTGAATTTGCATTTTTTAAAAATTGAAAATAATGCAGTCAGTTAAATAATTTACTGAACAGGTTTCTGGATTTAGAATCACTGGAAGGATTGCTGGCAGAGACCTCTGCAAGCCCCCTACTGCCAGCACCACATTGAACCAGCCAGTATTTTGTGCAGCTGTGTCTTGGAAACCTCCATGGATGACCTGTTCCAGTGCTGCACTGCATTGCTGATGAGAAACCTTCTCCTGGTCACCAATCTGATCTCACTGCTAAATTTTCAAATAATTCACTGCAACTAGTTGAGACAGGATCTTTAAGCTCTGATAAGTTAGACAAGCCATGTGATACAATTCCTGTTACCTAATGAGATGAATATGCAAGTACTTCCTGACCCTTTCAATCTACCTAACCTGTGATTGAAAATTGTCTTTGTGTGAAGCGTTATTGCACTTACAACCTGCCTAAATAAATTTTCTTTGCAATTGCTCACCTTTTTTACTAGTCTCAGGTATAGTATGAGAAAGGAAGTTCAAAGGAAAATATTCTTTTTGTGGCAAGTTTTTAAGCAAGACTGATGTTCTGTCTTAGATTAAAACACTTCTATATTCTAACCCATCCTCTCTTTGTCGATTGAAAGGATTTAGCAATTTACAAGCCTGTCAGTGTGGCAGAATATCCAACAGTAAAAAATTTGCTTTTTTAATCATAAAGTTAATCTAGTGAACTATTTATTACATAAGCTACAAAAGAAAGAAATTCCATTACCAGCATTCTTGCTACCATCACTATTACCCTAGTGAAAGGTGTAAAAACATAAATTGATAACTCTATCCACTGCAATAGCTAAAAGCCAAAATGCTCATTTTTATTCACTAGTATTTACATGCAATAAAATAGAATCATCTTCTTAATTTATAAACAATAAAATTTTAAATTACACATTTATGGTTTAACAGGATAAAGTTATATCCTCTTGGGAAAAGATCAAGAGTTCAACTCTTCATAATAAGAATAACCTGATGTCTACATAAAGCATTTAATTTGGGCCATTTTGTACTTTATATTTAACAGACCAACTCAGAGACTTCCAGTCATAGGAGTAGCAAGACAGGAAATTCAGTAGTCCTTTACCCTTATAGAAAACTTTAGTAACACTCCTTCAATGACTGAATTATATTCAGTCTGTCATATTCCCACACATAAATGCATTCACACTGTACAGCTAGAAAGTTCTCAGAAGTTCACTGAGCCACAAAATCACTGATGTTTCAGAGTGAGAAGTGGCCACAGCCATCTGGAACATTGGATTCCAGTCACCCAATTCCAGTCACCTTTGCATGTAAACACAAAAACCAAACAGACAACATAAGTAATGTAAAGGCCATTATCTGCATCAAAAGATCTGCGTGCTCCACACTGCTCTCACTTACTGAGAGCTGATAATCAGTGCTGCAATGTAGCAGTGATGAAAGAACTGATCATCACATACAAAGGACTGTATACTGGAACTCCAACTTCTTCCATGAAAAACAACTGTAAATTTTACACAATTAATGATGAATTTATGCAGGTTACATCGTCTCAAGCTTTACTGATAACTGGCTGATACTGGCCTCATGAGATTATCTTGGCAGAAATTACTAATCTCTGTCTGTTTATTCAGATTGAACCACAAACTCTCAGCTGACATAAAAACCTTGATAAAAAAGGAAGGTGTGTTCCTATAATATTTCATTCCCATTTGATTTAACTGCTCTGATATTTAACCTGTTTCTTCATTAGAGTTTAATTAAACTTATTCCACATACAAATATTCTAATACTTATTTTTCTCACCACTGTATAAACAGTAGTAAAATATAAATGCAAAATATAAGCAAAACTTAACCACCTGTTGAAGTACTTGGGCTTTAAAAACATCTTTCAAAGCATTTTGTATAATATATTGATGAATGTAATTATGTGCATCCAAAATAGACATGATAGGACCTATCATTCAATGATTTCCTGATCTTTCATTTTGATTATGGTTATTTTGCTCCACTTCACTTCTACCAGCAATTGTTACATACCTAGGATCTGACAAGGAGATTTCAGACACACCCTGTGTCCTATTCTATCCAACACAAGGATGGCATAATTTCCTAAAGAAGCAGCAGACCTCTGATTTTTTTTTTTTTTTTTTTTTTTTTTTTTTTTTTTTTTTGTATTTCTGTTTTCAGTGTCCTGAAAGTACAAGGTCTTTAAAAAGTCTTGTCTGACTCATGACTACCAGCCTCTAGCAGAACTAATGCCAGCTTCTAGGAAGATTAGATGAGTTTATTTTCTACTCTACCATTAGCAGCTTGATAAGACAAGGTTTTGCAGGTTTTGCAAAATAATCTGATTTTTTTCTACAGCACCTCTAAATGCAATTGCTCGCATGGAAGACTCTAGTTCACATTGAACTGTATTGTACAGTTACAGTCATGTCAGTAGAGTCATCAGATCCTCACTCAAATAAATTTCCTTGTTCTATTCAACAAATGCTCTTCTCTCTTTAACCTCTGAGCATGATTAAACAAGTACCTTTCTTCCCTTGGCCTGATGCTGGATCTTACTGTGGAAGTTAGAAGTTGTGTCCTTACAGATACATCTGGTTGATACAGGAATGATACAGTTTCCTGAGAGGAAATATTCTCAAAGAAACATATTGCACAGTCAGTAAATGTATTCAGACAGAAAGAAGACGGGTATACCTAGATTATTCCTTTTGGCACATTGTACAAACTTTAAATTTAAGACGCCATATGATGCAATTCAGTGCATTTTATCACTTAACAGCTATAGAATTGCTTTATAAGCACAGATAATAACTAAGCACATGCAAGCAGGAGCAATTCCCTTCCCAGCAAGTTGGAGTTGTGATAATATACCCTGACAGAGCTGTTTCATAAGTGCCAGTACTACCTCACCTCCTTTCCACAGCCCTCTGCTAATGTGGCACACCCTTGTTTGACAGGAAATGTCACCTTGTGTTCAGTCATTCCTTGTTTTCCTCAAGTAATTATTTCAATCATGGTGTGACACAGTTAACAAACATTAAGATTTTGCCTTTTCTACCCTGAAATACATGGTGGTGAGGAAAAGAAAAAGAGCCCTGGGGCACATGAGAGGAAGTTACCTGGCACATTCTGGGAGCGGCTCTGCAGTGACTTGGGTAAATGCAGGGATAATGCTCTGGCTCTGGATGAAGTAGATGTCTAGGACTTAACTAATTTTTAACTACTCCTTTCCAGACTCTAGTGCGCTGCTTTGTGTGAGGAGGGAGTCTGAGGAGTCCGATCTGTACCTCTATTCTCTAAAGTGGAGTCATTCCCTCATTTGGTTCAGTTATCCTGCAAAAACAAGACAGCGACTCATGAGAATGGGCAGACAAGGGGGTACTTCTGCCTGATAGGTCGTGAATCCATGGCTTTAGGGCACATCAAGCTTTTTTAGGGCCAGGTACCGCTGAACACCTGCAGCCTCAGTAAGGGCAGCCAGGCCAGCTGTCACTGTCACACCTGAGTCACTATGGGCAGCATTTGACACCTACTTTATATAGATATAAGACTGTGAGGTCAGGTCTTCCTGTTTCTTGAAAACTCTAGATTGCATTCTAGCTATGCAGGAATCCCTATCAGAGGATGTATAAAACATCAAGATTTTGATAAATTAATGTGTAAATGTCTCCATTTCTCTCAACACATCTTGCAAAATTGACTTTAAAAAACATTTTATATTTTGCACTGTTATTAAAAGCTCAAGATTGATCTACCCAAACCTTGTGAATCTGTTTGGTTTAGGGGAACAAGGTGGAGCCCACCACCTTCAATCAAAGATTGGCTGCTTTAATCAGAGATGTGAACAGCTTGCATTCTCAACTTTTGATTTCCACAAAGCCTGTTTGTTTTACTTAAGGCTAGCAGTCCCTGTTGCCAAGGAATTGCTAGGGAGCTAAGCCACACCTTTATGAATATACTTAGCACTTCCTGCTCCGTGAAGCCTTAAAAGCAGTCTCCTCTACTCCAGAGAGATAATTGGAGGTTAAAAAAACATAAACATCTACATCTTAAGATCTTGCCTAGCTGGCAAAGCCACCTGTCTTTGTGCTCTTGTTAAATAGTTCACACAAGGTCTTGGGGAAGTGTTTACCATGAAATGTATTTTTCAGAAGAATTCAATGTTTGGGATGGTGATAATATGTTTCTTACCCCTTCATCTGTTTGAATCCAGAGCTTCCATTGGTGGCTGCTTTGTGACTAGAAGAAAATGAATTGGTGTGTTCCTCTGAAATCCCTCTGGGCTGGTACAGATGCTGTAGGCTGACTGGTAGCTCCAGCACACAGGGTAAGGGTTCATTATTTGTAATATATGTAAACAACCCTCTCTGAGCGCTCTGAGGCAGCACCATGGTGTAATTGCTAGATCACTTGCATCCTCCTTTTTCTGCTTCATCTGTAATTTAAATTATTACATAGAAGGATTTGTCAGTCCTGTTGATGCTCAGTATTTACATCAATCTCAGGAAGTTGTATTTGCTGTTTGTTTGGGGTTTTTAACATAGTTTACTTAAAGAAACAACTGTTAAACACACACATTCAGTACTGAAAAACAAATCTAAGCACAGAACTCATTGCTGAAACTTAGGCTGCCTAAAAATGCCTAAAGCACACAGAACATTCATATCAGAAACCTTCTTCCTGATCAATCTCTCCCACAATTTCATAGATTTCCCTCTTTATCCTTCCCTCTGATGCAGAGTATAAAACTATCTTTTGTTTTATTGTCACTGTATACTGCAAATGGGACTTCAGGTTCCCACTAAACACTTCTTACAGTTTTCATGCCATGTTACAAATGATAGCAACTTCTAAGGCTTGGGTGGATAGTAGGGATGATTAATAAGATACGGTTACTGGCACAGTAGTGAGGTGGAGTAGGTGTGAGTAATTGTATTCTGTGGGAACTTAATCAGAATCCTCTGGTTCATGGGCATGAAAGTATTTTGTATTCTCAGCATTTCTAAGAAAGGACAGAAAATCAAAAGTGTCTTAGTGCAAGTTTCCTTAAGGATTTCTATACAGAGGAAGATACAGGCATCAATAGAAAATTAAAAATTTGGAATCAGTTACTTTATTGCTTCTTTTTTTTTTTCATGAGAATGAAATCTTCAGTGCACATTAGAATGATGTAGACTCAAATGCAACAGGAAAGGATTCTCACTTGAAGACTTAAAACTTGTGGCACAGACCTAAAAGCACTACAGGGAAGAAACAATGCATTTGAGGATGCAGCTTCATTGCTTCAAAGGAACAGCAGTCTCCATAATAGTCCCAACATATTATTGGGGGGCAGAGAAGGAGGTTGTGAGCATACACATAATGAAACTGAACTAGTGGGTGTAAAGTAACAGCCAGTTTCATTTATTTGCACAGTTTATCTATAGTAGCAACCAAAGCCTCAGTAGGCAAACAGCCTGGGCAGCTGGTGTGGAGGAATGGCTTCCCCAGCTCTGCAAGGATTTCATTATACCCACTTACTGGAATTAGTTCCTTACTCAAGGCCAAGCTCAATGGATTTACAAAACCACTACATACCCTTATTCAGAGTCATACAGTAACGTCTTCATTGTTGTGTGGACAATATGCTGCATCAGAGAGACTTGGGTTTTTTCTCGTATGTAGAAGAGTAAACACAGCTTCCTTAGAAAAATCATAAGGGATTGGCAATATGGGGATTAAGCAGGCAGGATTACAGTGTCTCAGCTGAAAAAATAGTGTATGACAACTGACAAAAACTGTTAAGTCCCTTTCAGGAAAAGGGATTATTAAGCCAACAGTGCTGCAAGTCAGGCCCACAGTTCCTGGTTCTTGTATTTGTTGTCAAATGTCAAATTTGTTGTCAAATATTTGTTGTCAAATGCTGCTATTTAATACAAAATGTGCTCTCTTCAGTCTTCATGTGCCTCTCCACAACACAATCAAGGCCAGACGACAAAAAGTATTTGTCACATTTCTACAGGGATCTTGGTTTAGCACTGGCATGGTTTGTACAATGGTTTAGGAATACAGAGGGAAAGGATGGACACTGGAATGCTCTTAAACTCATAAAATCGCAGCTGCTACCTTTATTTTTAATATGAAAGAGGAAAATTTAGATATCAAGATGTAATATCAAGAAAAATTAGTATGGGGTTGAAATACTGAGGAGTTTATTTGATCTACTGTCCTTGACTGAGACAAAAGACAGTAATTTCAAGAGCATTGTTTATACATGAAGGAAAATCAGAGCTCAGGGATCTATTTGTTTCTTTAGTACTTTAGGGAATAAAGACATGGACTGCTTGAACTGCTTCAATGGCTTCAACATCAAATTTCAAAGAATCAAAATACAAAAGTTCAATTTCCTAATCTATTTTCTAAATAAAAGTACATCTTTCAAACGAGGCAATGTTAACATTTGGATAGCAAGCTCATCAAAACATGATCCCACATTACAGACAAATATGGATGTATATCTACATAGCTCCTTTGTTACATATTCATTTTCATTCTTTACCTTTCTATTCCCTCAGAGTTTTCAAGTTTGGGCCAAAGGCATATACTTGATCTGTTCTTGTTTAGCATTTCTGACTTCTTTAATCTTCCTTTAGTTCATATTTTTCTATCCTTTCTCTCAAGTATCTGAAAATGCAGAACATTACCTGAGTACACAGCAATGCAGAATAATCAAATGTCTGTAGAGATCACAGGTTTCCCACAACAGTAATACAAGTATAAATTGAATACATATTTCACACATTATTCACAACATAGTTATTACTGTCTCCCCCTGCTCCCCAGTGAAAGGAAGCTACACTTCAAAGAAAAGCTGCCTTAGTAGTGTGAAATTTACATCTGCTATAAGGCCATTTCTACTTCATTTCACATTTGATTTGAGTGTGACTCTATCATTTTCCTACCAGCAGTAGATATGACCTTTTTTAAGAATGACTGCATAGGAGAAACATGTTCCTTTCACATAAGTGATTCTTTATGATACCTGTCCTCCACCCCTCCCAGCAGTGCCTTCATGTTTAAGCAGCTTCACTCTGAAGTTACTATAGCTATGCAACTCTTGCTCATTGTATAGCCCTTAATAATTGCTTTCCATCAGGATAATGCTGTTGCCATACACTCTGCATAAGGCTACACCTTAAACACCTAATAAAATGAAGTTCATGTCAGAACAGCAAGGATTACTTCTGAACTGCTTGACTCAACACAATTTTTTCATATGTTGGTTATGAATAACAAGTACTGCACAGGAGAGGTGTAGAAGCTCTTCTATTTTTCTCCTTGTTACTCCTTCCTCTGTGTACATACACACCAACATATGGCCACAGTTGTAGTCCATGTTTGATATCCTTGATATAACAAAAGGCATGACTGGCAGAAGACTCTCTGAGGATTCAGGACTCAAGATATCTGCTCCCACTTGACAACAGCATGAAATAATATTTTAGCCATGATTCAGAAGACATCTTCTCAACAAGGCTTTTGGAAAAGGATGAGGATATATTACCATTGATAAAGGACACACAAACCAGTTCTGTGTATATCAAGCCAACTCCAGCATTAGGCTTTAGTCCAAAGCTGGATCATGACTGAATTTTTCCTAGGGCATGCAAAAATTCCAAATGTGATGTAAAAGATTTGGTATTTCTTAGAATTTGCAGTTTCACTGGGACATGACAGGTATCAGATGTGATGGCAGCATTCAGCACAGAGCTAACTTGTTGCGTTCAAGTTCAACAATGCTTCCTGTTAACCAGACTCAATTGAAATCAGAAAATAAAAGACTCCCCTGGGCCTTGTAAAAATTCATTTACTAGTCATGAGTAGAACATGGGTGAATTCCTGTTGAAAGTTAAAGCAAAACCTTTATTGTCATTACTTTTTATATCAATTAGCCATATAATACTTCCTGGATTCTGGATCCATTCTGAATAAAGAATCCATTGCTAGTGCCATATTCAATGTAACCTATTCCTTTGCAATATTTAGGTGCATTTTATTCCACCACAGAGAGCTATGCAGTGATTACAGGTTTTAAGGACATTTGTTATATTTGTCTTCATTTTAATTTTGAACTTTCCAAAACTGTGTCCTTTGCCCACTGCTAAAGGGTAGAATTATATTAATGGAACGTAACTGTCATTTAGTCTCTGGAAGGCCACACACTGCTTAGGTATGCAGTCAAATATGCTCTAGAGAGCAGCATTTCTATTCAGCCATGTGACTCTGAGCCTCTTACATGAGATGCTCTAGAAGATGGGAGTGAGACAGTGTCAGAGCAGTGCTCTGCAGTTACTGCCTTGCCTTCAAATCAAATGGTGTTATCAACTGAATCAACACCTCATACTGAATTTTCTCTGTAGTCATTCAAAAAATAAGCCTGATTTGTACGTTGTTCAAGAAATAGAAGTAACATTAAGCTGTACCCCGACTACTTTTATGGTTGGACCACTGAGCTGATCTAGCATCATTCAGGCTTGCAAAGTCAATCTTATATGATGAACTTCATGTGAAGAGATTCTAGCTTGTGTTTGTTTTACAAAGTATTGTAAAAGAAATCTCTGCTGAGGGTTGCACAACATCTTTTGCTCCTCTTTCTCTTTGCTTCCTTCAACTTAATTCTCCTTAATGTCTTGGGAAGATGACAGTCAAATTTTACCCAATGATTAGACTTTTCCCTTTCCCTCCAGATTTGTGTGTTCTCTGGGCCAATTTGAATTTTTTACCCTGGAGAGGAATATCAAAATGAGTAGATATATCTGAAACTTACAGTAGGCATGTTCAAACAGTAATAAGTCTCACAGTTCTTTTGCACTACAAAGAAAACCACAGGATAATAAACTCATCTAATTTTAAGTACAAAATATGTATGTTTATATACATATAATAATGACATGTGGGAATCTGATACAAGACTTTCATAATATCGAGGTGATAGACAAAAGCCTCAAAGAGCCCTTGGATATTCTTCCCCTTTCCCTTTCCCTTTTTAAACAGGTATTTTTCTTTATAGCCCACCCAGAACTAGGTCATCATTGAAAATGTTCTTGGGCAGTGACTGCATAATAAACCCAAGTCAAGAGGACAAACATACTCCTGCACCACTGTACAGTTTGTCTCAATGAGGCAGGTGTATTTTAATTTGTTAGAAAATAAAAAAGTCTGAATATTTTACATGAAGTACAGCTCAAAAAAAAAAAAAAAAAAAAAAAGGAAAATTTACAGTCCATAAGAACATTCAGCAGTAGCAGTATCTGCTTATAAAAACACTACATCCTATATGTTAAATGGTAAATGTCCATTTATTTGTTCAGTGCAGCTCACTTTTAACCCTCACAGCTGAGTAATAGAGCATCCTCTGCGTGAACATTTTCTATTATGTAGATGATGTAGTCAAACTATGATCCAGGAGGAAAACACAATTCAGCTCTCATGTGGCCTAAAGCTAACAATTTTTCATATTTTGTGTGACTTGTAACTAGCTAACACGGAAGTATGTTTGAATAGCTGGCCTGGCAAAGACCTATTCAGCCTCAGAGTAAGGAAAATGTTTCCAGACCCGGTGTAGATCAACAGGCCGTGTGTGACAACATATTCAATAGTCTCAGGAGCACTGCAGAGGGATGCTGGACTAGCATTTATGAAACTGCTAAATTCACAGTGAACTGATGCACTGCTCTGCCACTTTTCCCCTTAGGGGGGATGATAAGATGACTGCAAAACTGTCTGGGAGTGTTTAAGTCTCCCTGTGGTTTGTTTCATTGCATCGTAGAACCAAGGGAAATTTCTATAACTTTAATATTGAGATATTACCTAAGTCTAAAATTTTATTGGTTTGAATAGTTATCAAACAACAGGCTCACATGACCACCTGCAAATCTGAGTTGAATTCTGAACTTAAACTCTGTTCAGAAAAATCTGAAATTTGACACATGCCTTTTCAGGTAAAGCTTCTGAACACAACTTTTGAAGTTAAATACTACAGCTAAGCTGGTTTAACAGCTTGGCATTGCCAGAAGTGGGAAGCCCTTGTTGTTTCCCCACACTTCTTTTTCCCAGCTTCATGTATCCCACCTCTATAACTGCTATAGTTGTGGTCAGACTCTGGCTGAACCAAAACCACTTGTTAATTCACTGGTAAAACCCCTTTTGATCACCAACCAGGCTGACTTAGTGCTGTTACTGCCAGAGCCTCCGTAAACACAGGGGCCACAGTCAGGAGGGAGAAAAAAGTCTCCTTTTAGCAAACCATAAGACTGGCCAAAGCTATGATGCAGCCTCCCTTTCATTACTGACACAATGAAAAAAGCTGATTTTGTGTTTTTAACCAGGGGTTTAGAACTTGTTTTGGCAAGTAAATTTTTGGGGGAACTTTGAGAAGCCTTGATTCCCTAACTTCAGCTAAACTAAGTCGAAGTTTCACAACTTTTTTCTTTTTCACAGTTGATTAGGGCCAGAAATGCCAATTTTAACTATAAGCTGCTTTCTCAAGTACTGCTGTGAAGAGGAATCACCATGATATCATGCCCTTACAGGGTCCTCTAAACAAATACTTAAGTGTGACAGTAATGTAATCACAGACTTCCTTCAGGAAATTCCTTGGCTTAAGTGCTGTGGCATACATTTTAGTCAGTTTAGTACAGACCATATTGATCTAGAGACAGAACACTAATGTTCAGATGCAGGTACAGAGGGAGACAAAACAATAAAGTGAAATTCAGCCAAATTCTTCATAAGTTAATAGGTCATGCACTCATAGCTACTTAGCAGTATTTTGAAATACCCACAGCAACTTCAGCCTCCGGGTCGTTGGAATTTTACATTTTCAAATCTTTTGAGAGTGACAGCTAGAGCACAGAAGGAAAAAGCTGAGGAAGAATGAATAGTACAGCACTGTCCTTAAACTTTTTATACCATCAATGCCTGAGACAGAAATTGATCTTGAACAAGAATGTCAGTGTTTGTTTCCCAGAATATCACAAAAACCTGATGGTGTGAAGGGCAGATCTTTTCAATGTATCAGATGCACAACCATATGTATTTTGAGTGTTCCTCTCAGATAGTTCTGCACATGTATCTATATCAGTACGCACAGACACAGCCTTTCAAACAGTTCCTTTTTAAAAGTATAACTTTAGTCAGCTACGAAATGGTTCAGGTTTTCAAAAAAATACTCCAATCTGATGGCTGGAATAGTCATTTTATAAACACCCTGTCCCCATTTGTTAACCAGCTTTGCTCATGAATAAATACCACGCAGCATTTTTCCTCCCCATCCCCACCTTTTAAGAACAAAAGCAGCCTCAGGCCATCGAGTCTTCCCCATCACCTCTTAATCTCCGAGAAACAGCTTCTTTCTCAATTGTTCTTGCTTAACTAATGCAACATTTAACACCCCAGATGAATCAGCACTGAACTACAAGTAACTTTCTGACTACTGATCCTTCAGCTCCACGGTACTAAATTTACTGATGTAAGCGCCCCGACTCGGTGAGTTCCATTTTGGGAGGTCATTCTAGAGCCCACATTTGCCTGTGATACTTTCTCACCTCTTGTTCCTTTGAATCTGCCTCTAGAATTCCAGTACATGCAATTTATTTCTGTGATGTGGTGCGTTCTGATTAGCAGGACTCATGTCATCTGTTTTTGTTCTTATCTGGGCAGATCCTAGATGATGTTCAGGGTTTGGTACTGTATGACCTTTCCAAACATCACAAGGAAGCATTGTGTTGGTCGAGGTCTTGAAGACAGCAGTTCCAGTCAGCAGAAAGTTTCTCTTTCTCATCGGAACTAAACGAGAAACTCAAGTGGATGATGGAAACAAGAGAACAGGTTTGTTACAAAATCTTTCCTCAACAACATGAATATGTATTTATTGGTACATACATATTTAAAATGTAAATCACGGAAGTATATATATACACACACCCACCTTTTTCCCCAGCAGTTATTCTTTAGGGTGGACAAGGATTGATATTCTTGCTGGAGTTCTAACTTGTTCCTGTGTGCAAATTTTCTTTTTTTCCACTCCTCAGTTTTATCAAACAGAATGGCCTCTGTGTAATAGAAATAGCATCAGCTAGCAAGATCATGTCTTCAAGCATTAGCAATTTCAACCCGCAAATGAAATGACCCAGAAATCAGATTTTTTTTTTTTTTTTTTTAATTTCTATTCTTGTGTCTCCCCACTATCCCATCCAGGAAGAACATGCTGTCTTTTAGGCAAGTGCTCTGTGAATGCTTTACTTCAGTCGTACACATGATCTCATCCACCCTCCTCAAGAGGCGAAGGTGGGGCTGTGTTTATTGAGCAACCTCTAGTGGTTCCCCAAGGAGCCACCCAAGGCTGAAACTATGTGTGCTGCAGAGGCAGCAGGTACCTGCTCACACTCACACCATGCACTCAGAGAAATGCTCTGAAATTGTCATCTTGCCTAGAATACTGAGAAAACTGTTGGGCCTTTCTTTAGCCATCACCAGTTTAACAGAGAAATTCTTCTAGCAATGAAAAATATTAGAAACCAATAATTGGAATAAAACTTCCTATTACTGAGAGATTCCTGCTTAGGCCAGTAAAATCTTCTTCATTCCTAAAAGAGATGGTCCTTGGGCAGAAGCAGTGTGAGCCAGCCTCCAGCTCCAGAGCTTGGTTCAGTGAGAGGTTGTGATGGATGGGGAGAGGACGGCAGGGGATGGAGCTGCCACTGTGCTGGCAGAGTTCATCCTGCTCATCTGAAACTGCTGTGGAACTGCCCCGGACCCAGCAGAGCCCAGGCTACCTGAGAGTCCTGGTCCTGACCCCAGGGAAATAATCATCTGGGGAAGATGGGGATCTCAATTAGTGTCTTGCAAAAAACAGAGTCAAAAGCTTTATACAGCACCGTTAATATAATATAAAAATGTCCAGCATATGAAAGACTGAATATGTATTAATAATGAAAAAAAAAATTAAATAATTATTTACAAAGGATTTTAAATGGTTTCCATTGTTTATCATTATAAAATGAATTATAAAGGCTCTCTAATTGTTACCCCTGTTTATGTTTAAATACATAAACTTGGTGCTCTTATATTCTGTTAATTTGAAAATGCAATATAAAGAATTTCAATTACACAGAAATTTGGGCTCTGAAATTTACAAGCCTATATCTAACTATTTTGTGATGATAGATCAATATTAATGAATTTTTTCCGGTTTCTAGTACCAGATTTTTCCACTAAATCTCAAGAAAAGAAGATTCAGCAGCATATGTTTTAGTTCACATGTTAAAACTAGGGATCATCACAGCAAAGAACAAAAGCTATATTTGAAGTATCTACTTTATAATTCCTCTGACAACCGAAAACTTTAAACTCCAAAAAGCTCCAACCATTTATTTTCAGCCTGATTAGGATTCTGAGAAAGGATTTTTCAGCTGATTCTCTGCATTTGCATCCTAAAACTACTGTTGAAGCTCTTCCCACCAGTAATTAATTACTCAGTGCAACGGGCATGTTTTCACCACAACAGAGATCCACCAACCCTGCCCCGAGGGGAGCGCAGCTGCCCCACCTGTCAGCATGCAAATATGTTTGGTATGCCCAGTCACATTCACGGCAAAGCCTGCGAGCCCACTAACAGAAAGATTAAGGTTTCCTATTACTCTGAGGCACGTTTCCCGCAGATCAAAACAATGGACTAAATGGATACTCTGAAACTGGGAAGCCAAATTTGCAAGATTTTACACAGTCTTATTTGTACTAAGTTAAAGAATATTTCTGTAGTCGTAGCTTTGTTCTTATTTCTTGGTAACCCAGGCTGGTAGTCTGGGATATCCTCACAAGGTGGAAAGCGCTAGGAAAGTTTGTCATCCAGGATCTCAGAAACAAAATCTGGACTCTCAAGAAATTGTGGGATGCAAATGAAATTATGGAACAAAAACTCTTCAATAGTCTTTCTACAGAGTGGTGGTGTCAAGGTTTTGCATTCTTCTAACTTGAACACAAGAGTTCATCCTCTGTCTAGGTCTTTGTGGTTTGGAACAAAAACCCTCAAATATGCTTGTGTCTTTTTTTATTTGGCAATAGATTGGTTAAATTTTCCTTTTATTTTTTCTTTCTCGTTTGCCATTTATCCCCAGTCAAACTGCACATCATCTCCATTCTTTTTCCTTTCTTCCCAACAGAGATGAGGGGGAGAGTGGGTAAGGTAACACAGGCTGTGACTGCAAGCATTAGTGTTGTTCTTAGAATAATACCAGAGTCTGCATCCCAGCCACCAAAGCTTGGTTAGGGCACACACAGAGCCTTCACTATCAAAATGTAACTTATTATACATATTTTTTATCCTACCCTGAAGACCTACACAAGAAAGTGATTTTAAGTGGTGTAAAATTACATTCTTAAAGGCTGAATCTGTCTACAGAGGAAATAAAGCATAATGTGCAATAGTGCAGGCTGGATTTTACTTCCACATCCTTTAAGCTTCATCTCTCTGCTGATGCTGAAAATCAAAGGGCCAGTTCAGACAGATTTTTTTTCATCAAGAAAACAGAAGTTTTTCTTGAGCGATATTTATAAAAAATTTTTAGTGACACACTGGATTGTAATCAACTTCACAGTTTAAAACAGACTAATTCCAGTTAGAGAAATTTTCTCACTAGCAATGATTTGTTCTTAGACTTCCTGCCCTTCAAATTGGTGGACTGTTCTTGGTGATGATGATGAACCATTTACTTAAACTTCTGAATGGAATAGATATAATTTTGGAGGCCAGTGAAAAGAAATAACCTGTAGAACTACACCTGAAAATGTGTACTGTCTATTTGCAAATATACCAAGAAAAATATCAAGAAGATATTTGTAAGAAAATCAGGCAAGTAGTGCCCCTGTTCTTTTTTTATAGTTATCTGATTGATCATCTTGATGTCAATCTATCAGTTACATTTATGACCGAACACTCCTGAAATATATGCTGCTCTCTAGTGGCTTCCACAGAAACAATAAAACACATTTCTACACTCAAAAACTGTGAAAAGCAAAAATCTACGTTTCAAACACTTGAAGGAAGGGACTGTATTGCTATTTAGTGTTTTCTGTAGCAAAGTCTGTTTAAGGAGTTCCCTCTCCCCATTTTGGGCTTTGATACAATGGTTCACACAACAGCTTGTGGGGCTGCATAATGAAACATGCCAAGTAACTGATCAGTGTCAAAAATCACCCTTTTTCTTGAGATATTAAAGGTAAAGTTAACCCAAAGAAAAAGGGTTATTTTGAAAACAGATAATTTCCCTGCAATATCACCAAGGACCAAGCAAGCGGATAGAGGTACAAAGTGAGCAAACTTTGTAAAATATCTTTGTCACTGAGAGAAAAAACTGCACTCACAGCCCAAATTCCTGATTTCTTAAAGATTTTTGTGGAGTGGCTGTGCACAACCAGCTCTCGCTTTGGCAGTGACCAGAACACTACCAAAGGGAATCAGAATGGTACAAAACAATCTATAAACATACATTTTAAATTAAATCTTTCAGAATTGCTGTTAAAACCAATCAGAGGTTCTGTTATCGTCTTTCATTTTTGCCTCCATCTCATCCTTACATTTACAGGCCTCAAAGAGGCTGGTCCTCCACAGTCATTTTCATCTGACATCCAATACTCCCAGCTAGATGCCAGTTTTTGCTGCCTGTTTATTTATGCCCAAACCTGTCTTTCACACTATCCCTTAAATCTAGAAAACCATGATCAAATTAATTAGTATTCAACTTACTGACCTCAAGACATGTTTATACTCTGATGTTTACAGTAAACTGCCAGTTACAGTGGAGAGGAAAGTTGCATGCAGGGAATTTTGATACCATAAACAGTTTACTTCCAGCTTCAGGAAGTCTACTAAGTATGCAAATAACTGGACTTGTTTCTCTGTATTGTTTATTATTTCTTCCACTAAATTAGCTGCTGCAGCTATTGCAATATGGCTGAATTAAATTTCAATGCATTGTTTGAAGATAATGGGACAGAAAGCTGCTATTGCTGTGTCTCTTCTGTTTGATACTGTGGTTGTATTAAGTAATTTCCACATGCCAGGAGCAAAGCTGCCTAATCAATATTTATACTCAGGTAGCACTGTGCTCAATTAACCTTTTTAATTTTTTTTAGACCCAAACTGATTTTAACTGTATTTAGAAGCAAAGATTTTTTTTCCTTAAAGCTGTTAGTAGGATATAGTAAAATTTACATTTATCTGCCTTACTTTGGCAAAGGACTTGAAGGATTAAAGCTTGCTCTTTTACTTCAATCCTCACTCCATATCCCAAGGGAAAAACTCAGTCATCTGTAAAACAGGAAAGGAAATATAATAGACCAAACTTCATCAGATCAAATCAGCTTCACCACAATAAACTGATCTGATTCTAAATTATATTATGCAAGAAAGAAAATCATGAATCCCTGATGTTTATAAGCAGAAGCTCAATTTATCCCTGATTTCTAATGTATTTTCTGTGCATAGACATACACACACACACAGAGGAAAAAGGGCTGTTCCTAGCAGCAGTGAACCTTTGACATTTCTGGTCTACTCAGCAAGGGTTAAAAGACAGTTTACAAATAACAAGCTTCATTATTGCAGTAGTAGCTCTCACAATGTTAAAGGACAATTCACAGACAGTCACAAAATAAATTCATTATGTGTTCAGAAAGACTACTCAATTAGTGCATGACGTCATGCATTTATGAAGACCAGTTGAGAAAATAGACATACAAAATACTGAATAGAATAATCAGATCTCTCATGGTGTAGCCTCTGTTGTCAAATGCTACATGAGGCTGTTTTCATTTACAAGTTCAAGTTACGACAGAAGGAAAATTCATAGGACAGTTTTGCAAGACATAGGGTTAGCAGGACTTAATGCCTCACTGCTTCAGTACCTTAAGCCCATCTTTCTTCCAACATTTGATATTGAGAGTTTCCCTCCTTATGCATCAATATGATGAAAGTGATGTAAAACCTTTCAAAAAAGGGACTTGAATGACTGAAAGATGTGGCTAAGGAAACAAGGGAAAAGGGAAACAAGAGGATGAATACAGGAGAAAAAACTTTCAAACTTAATATGAATGTTAATGTAATATGAAAGTTACAACTGTCAGGAAAGAGATACAAAGAGAAAAAGAACAAGTACACCAAAATATCTGAGAAAGGCAAATCTAATGTGGAAAGAGCTGCCATGAAATCAGAAAGTCTTGACTCTTTTTCCAAATTACCTCCTGTGTTTCCAATAAATTGTACAGAGGTTACTTAATCTGCTACATTTTCTGTCTGTAAAATCAGAGAGAATGCTTATCTGATAGGCAACCCGGGTATAGAAAAATCTGCAAGTAATCTTCAGACCTATCAAGTTTCACGCACTAAAATGAGATTTCCACAACTCCTTCCAAAAACAAATTCTCATACAGCCAGCCCTGCATACCTCTGCTGGGCAGTGCCACAGCTTCCCTTTCCTTCCCACCTCTCAGTCACAGTCCCAGGCTCCCTCCAGCCTCTGGTCCCAGCACTTTTCCCACACATCTGTTCCAAGGCACCTGTATGACCTGTGGGCAGGAGGACACTGCTTGTTTGAGGGGGTCTCCTGTTTGTGCAGCTACACATCTAAGATGCTACAGAACTGGAGAGAGTCAAATTCCTTGGGTGATAGAAGCATCTTCTGAAACAAATATTTGGCTAGATCCATGACAAGGAAAAGTCAAATCTCTGACTCAGCCTATTTGACAGGGGTTAAACAAATGAGTGAACAATTTTGATGTGATAAAAAATGTTGTCTCTTACTTATCCTGAGGCTTTTTTCCTATTTGCTGGTGAAGTCTTGCTCCTTTGCAACCACCTGTGGTTGGTTTTGTTTTGTTCTCTGGGAAAAAAAAACTGAAATAGAAAAATATATGTAATTGGAAAAATACCCCAAATAAAATGTTATACAGAAGGAAAGCAATTGTAAAGAGAACTATGTTGTCCAATAGCAAACAACATTCACAGAAGAAAATTCAAGCATATGTAGCCAAAGCAACTACGGAAGAATGTAAACATGATTCTGTAGTTAGAAGAAAACTAGAGAACAAAAGATATATTGTTAATGCAAATGATGAAATGGGAAGAATTAAAAACAAAGTCACTCACTGAAAGAAAATATCAAATTAAGCATTCAGTGAATAAGTTAATTTTTTTTAAACCCCACACCTGGAAATGTAAACAAAAGAAGTATTGAGAAAGAGATGCCAAGCAAAAAAGATTAACAATGGAAAAAAAGTCATTGAAAGCCATAGAATATTTTCCAGCTTGCTGTGAAGGTTGTATTTAGAGTAAGGAAGATGAAGGCAGGGTATTTATACCACATTAAGTTAAGCCTTCAGTTTAAGAAAATGAATTGGAAAAGTATTCTCCTTATTTTTAAGTATAGTTGATAGACAAAGAAGACCTTCCCCTAAACTGCTTCAGGAATAACTTACTTCTCTCTACAGATTAAATAGGGAGTCCAGAGAGTGACAAGTGGCTGAGCCAAATCAACAGTTCTTGGAGGGAGGGCATAGAGTCCTGTCCCCACCTTTCCAGCTTCTCTTTCTTTTCTCCTACATCTTTCTTGTGTTGCCTCTGAAGTTTATCTGATTCATTTCAAGGTCAGGCAACAAAACTCACTAACTTGGCAAAAAATGTACACTTTGGAAGGTGGGCAAAGGTAACTTGTGTTGTTTTATCAGGTTGAACAACCTGCAGCCAGATGAGCTCCAGAGGTGGCTCAAGGTCAGCAGGAGGATCACATAACCAAGAGCGGAGTGGGTTATGGAGAAGGGCAGAGGGAAAAGGTAAGTGCTTTCTGGCAACAATTAGCTTTTAGCTGGAGTCAGCCAGTTTTGTAACTTAAGCACCTTGGTTAAATACCTTCAGTTAGATGGAGGGAACTGTGCCACTGCCATCCCTTATGTACACACAGGAGGTCCTGTTACTGTTCTTGAACTTGTATCTTCACATCCTTATGCTTCTTGTTCATGTTAACCAAATCATCTCCCCAAGGGTTTAGTAAAGCTGAATTAGGAATACCCTTCACTGCCAAACTCTCCTGTGCTATTTCTGTTCCACAGCACTGCTTTTTTATTATATTACTGAAAGCATGACAGAAGAGGAAGCTAATATTAGATTTACACTCTTCTGGGTTTTATTGCAAATCTCATTATGCTTGTAGGGTTTTATTTTTACCCTCAAAACCTTACATTATGCAAATAAATGACAATCTGCATTTGCAAATTTTTATTTCTCAGTGGTGTTCTCTGTTTTCTTATTTATAGAACCTTTGGTTATTTATTTAAAAATCCCTGATTCCTTAATATATCTTATACATATTTCAATATACATTAGTCAGGAATGTTTTGTATGGTATTCACATTAAATTTAGCCAATTTACAACTTTTTTTCCTATTTCTAATAGCCAGGCTGCTCTTAACAAAACCCTCTTAAACAAAGTTTAAGCAAAAGGTGAAGCAAGGATTCTACTGCCTGTAGGAACAGATGTACAAACAAGCTGCTACAGGGCATGCCAGGGTGTGAACACGCAGCATATCACATGCTCTGCAGAAGCTCTGCAACCTGTTCCTTCTCTAGTTTGTTATGTCCTCTCACTGCACAGAACTGCACTTTATGATACCTTGTCAGCCAACAGGTATTTGTGCACAATATATACTTATTCAGGCTACGTGACTGTGCTGGGCCCCTTGTTCTTAATATATGGGAGTTACAACTTTCCAATATTTTTAGATAGCAGATGGATCTCATATTTCAACCACACACGCACATGGCAATAATGTAAAGAAACTTGTATATGTATAAAGAAACTTGTAGACATCAGAAATCTCACCATGAAGAGTAAATACACTTTAGAAGACCTAAAAGAAAAAAAAAACCTTGAAACTAGCTCTCTTTTGGGGCAAATTTTTATACTTTGGTTCCTTTGAAAATCTAAGCATTCAGCACATACTTAATTTTAAGCTTGGGAGTGGTCATATTAAAGTCAGTAAGGGGAAATAATACATGCAACAGTTTTGCAGGAACAAACTCCTTGCACCATTAGGGATTTTCCTTGCTTTTATAAAAAACTTATTTGATTGACTTTAGTAAAACAAACTATTTATACTGTGAAAATACGACACCTTCTGTACACCAATTTCTCCCTATGTCTCCCAGGGTCTATCCCTGCACATAGCTGTGTGCACACAACCACAAATTGTTCCTGTGTGCTGACTGGCTTCTCATGTTGCTTGAGCAAAAGGTAAAATGATGATTTGTTAGCTCATCAAACCTTTTCTGAATAGGTATCATTTTTCTCTGTGTTCTGGTGGATATGTAAATATTGTAAGTTCTAAAAGAAACAAATGCCAGAGGCACTGAGGTAGGTGTGTTACATAAAAGTAAAGCTCAGAGAAAAGTCGTGTGGCATCTACAGCACCCGCCCAGCCCAGCGTGCTGAGTAACAGGTGAGAAATGGAGAGCTGTGAGGGGCAGTAACATCAGCACAGCTGCATTGCCATGGGATGGTGTTCTCTAAATGCAATAATGCATGGTGGGCAGCCCGAGTTGGAGTTTCAACTCCTGAAGAAAGCTGTGCATGATAAATATCTGAAACTAAGGCAGTCCTGAGATAAATATGCTGTAGACTGAGAAGGAAATCCATTTTGAATGAATGGATGGATGTAGCCTTCACTTTGTTTGGCTTCTCTGAAGTATAATTTGCCCAAAATTAAACTAATCTGCAAAAATTCTGTCCTGGGCTACCGTGCTCATTACATATACATGGAAAACACACAATAATTTTGAAACCTAATTTTAGAGGTCTGATTTTAAAATCACAAATCAGGACACAGCTTACCAGAAAATACAACAGGGGTCTTAAATATATTGAAAATTCTAAAAGACGTTTTCATATTTCTAAGACATCTTACAGTAGCCTCTGGGTTCACTTCTAAAAGGAGGGATTACTTGTGATGAGCACAAGCCAACTATTTGTGATCTTCCCTGTAAGTGTAAGAAATAACCTGGGATTCCAGTCTGACCCCTGAGACATATTGAAATCAAATCCCTAAAACATAGGGTTTCACTCTGGAAACAGTTATTTTTTAGTTTCTGCAAAATGATTTTTCCAGATTAAAATTTCTGTTTCAGATTGCTTTGTGACTACATATTCCTTGCTTTTCCTTCAAACATCTTTAGAGACTTTTGCAACTAAAATATAAAACTTTTACTTTAATTAAGTTGCAGGGAACTTTGTCTATAAAGGCAACTATTTATAGCTTTAATATTACTTCAGTCGTTCCAACTGTACCCTGAGGAAATGTTAATTTTTAAACTTTAATGTATTATTTTAATGTAACTTTTTCTGTTACTATTTTTGCCTTATTCTCCATTCAGGAAGCTACTTGGAAAACCCTACTAAGGTAAATTCCATAGTAGTTTGAGAAGTCTACCTTCCTTAAGAGGTCTATCTACGTACCTACCTAGGTAGTGTAAATTCCTATAGAATTTATATCAATTTGATTAAAGAATTTAAGTGTTTTGATAATAAAATTTTTGAAGAATTTTGCCCACCTGTGCTGATAATTTTGTTAGACTTATATTTAACTATGGTAATATATTATTACACTTATCTCACTCTTACAATGGCATTTACTGAGTAGCCTTGGGTACTTCCCTTCACCTTCTGTGTTCCTGATAAACAAGGAACAATAACAGCACAGCCAGGAGTCACACACTGCCTCTCTGAGCTGTGCAGAGGGGCTTTGATGGCAGTCAGGTCATCAAGGCATCCCCTCTAACCCATTCTTATCTTTGGCTTTCCTTTTGAGGCATAATGAAATTTCTACAGGAATGTTTTATATTAAGTACAAAACTGCTCTCCTTGCCCAGTATCAACAACCATCTGAAGTTGCTCTGAATGTGAATTCTACTCAGAAAAAAACACAAACAAAACTCTTCTTTTGAGATGCAGGTAATGTTGGAGCATTAAAAGGAGTGCCCTCCTGACCCCCGCTCATGTCCTGAGGCAGTAGATTGGGTTACTTGGTATCATTGCCTCAGCTTGGATAACTGCTCATAAAGTTACAGAGTTTTAAAATTCCTACAACACCACTTATTTCCAGGAACACCTGCAGCTCTGGTTTCCATAGGCCAGTTTCAAATTCAGTAGAGAAATCTCTCGACTTTTACTGCCTTTCTTACTAAGGTTTCCCCTAATTTCTTGTGGACTGAGTGGAGTCCTACCAATCCTGTTAACCACTGCAAATAAGCAATTTTTTATTTCCTGAACTTCTTTTTGTACAGATTAAAATCCTTCTCCCTTAAATAAAAATATTAAAAAATTAATGCTGTATTACTTATTTGCTATCATGTAATCATTAATTACTCTCCAGAGTTAGAGTTTAAACAACAGATTTCAGAGATAATTAACTGTTTGAATTAGTTCACCATGTTATAGAAAAGGAGAGAAATCCTTAGGTTTTTTCTGGCATTGGATTTTTTAGTCATTACTGTTTATTTAATACTGCTCTTTGAAGAATTGCATACACTATAATATTAATCAAAATACAAGACCTTGCTAGCTTAAGCAGCTTATCTTTATCTTCTGATCAGACAAATGAAATTGGGTTTCCTGTGGGTTTTGTTGGTTTGGGGGTTTTTTGCTTGTTTGTTCACTTTACAGCAACGTACTGATCTAAGGCACATTTCTACATCACATTTACAGCCTTTACCAGTGATCAGAGACGCATTGTACTTCTCCTTAAACAGGAACAGTGGTGGGGTACTTCGTGGATGGAAAGGAGAACAGGTAGAAAGAAAAGGAAACGGCTTTGCCTCAAGCAGCCAAGGTGAAATATATGTTTACACTTACTCTGAAAGTAGAAAACTTCACTTCCCAAGCTTAGCAATGCCACACTCGGAGTTTATTTTTTGTATTTTCCACCATACATGTAGGAAATGAGTAGGGATTTCCTTGGCACACAAAAAGCAATGGCAAGGAGGGAATTTGGAGGGGCATTGCCTATTGTCTCACTGTGCTACTCTGCCCCAGAGCCGGCAGTGAGCTCCCCTGCCATGGAACTGCTGCGGGGCTGGGAGGGCTGGCCCGGGCTTAGGCCACAGGGCCTGGCTGGGACAGCGGGCCGGCTCCTTCAGAAACGCTGTTCCCAAGCTGCCATGCACAGTGAGGAACTAAGCAACTCTAAGAGCAGCTGAAGCACAAAAAGGGGTGTTATGACCCCTGCTGTAAGGAGGAATGTGTGTGTGGGGAACTGCCATAGGTCAGCCTCGAGCAGAGGCCTGCTCACCTCCCACAGCTCCCTCACCCACAGGGAAAAAACAACAAAATGTTCCCTGGGCTCTTAAACAGTCGCTTGTTTTGACACACTTTAGTACTTGTGGGTAACACCAGTAGTTTAAAAGATTACATTACACCACAACCCCTCTGTGAAATGATCAGTGTGCCTAAAATTGTTTACCTGAGTTAAATTATATAGCAACAAGGAAACAAGTACTCTATAACCAATGCAATATGAATTTGGTGCTTGGGAAATGCATAGCTATGTTTTTAAACACATACCAAGCACTTTTCTTTTGTTGCTCTTGTGCTCAGGATGCTAAATATTTAACTTTATTCAATCAATGGTATTATCTAAATGAAATGAAAGATCCTATCACATGGCCAATCCAACACTTACATTGGGCTATTTAATTGTCTGGTTAACTCAAGCCAATGTTCAGTGACCCACAGCAGGTGAAATTCTCAGTGCAGAGTGTGATAACATCTTTGTGATCAGAACAGCATATGCTTTCCTAGCTCTTGTGCTCATAGAATATCTATGTATTTCCCATGGTTAAAAGATGTAATTTTCTGCATCTTGGAGAGAGCAAAGTATCTTTCTGTGTATCAAACACAGCAATCTGTGAAGAGACTTAGAGAATCAAGGGAAGAAAAAGGGTCAGTTGTAGGAAATACTCTGAAGTTCTTGTATTATAATTCTTCATTTGTAATATTAAAGGAATGCAAGTATAAGTGGAAAAAATAGCAACCTGGAAATGTTAAAGTGTAAAAACAACATCATTTTTTCTAGGAAGCTCCCCCACTTTTTACAAAGTTGCCTAACTTAAGCCATTACACAAAATGGCAATTGTGGCTGATGGACATTATTCCTTGAATAATTTGCATTTTCCTGTTCTTGCCCTTTATATTTCATTGCTGCTGGAAATGTATCAGGCCCCTGGATGCACTAATTACTCTTAATGACCCTCCACTCCACAGACCCTGCCTCTAGGCCTGGGAGTCCCTATAAATTCAGGCCTAGAACTTCACCCCCTACTTGACCTGCATTGTTGAAGTTCCTGTTTGAGTTCTGCCCTGGCCATGCCTTTGCTTGGCCATGTACCTTGTTGACAGAGGTCCTGACATATGGACTGACCTCCTGACGTGACCCTGACTGACCACTGTGGTCCCGCTGGGTCATCACTGGCTGGCTCTAATGATGCTTATTCTCAATGGACCTCATCCTGACCTTGACATACAGATTGATTCCTTTGCTTCATCCTTGGGCCAGCCTCATCTCCCCAAAACAAAAAAACCAGGAGCCTGGAGTGAATCCAGAGGCAGAAAATCTTCAATTTTCATTTTACTTTAGTTGTCAAAGAGCAAAATAAGGTGTGTAACATAAAATAGTTGAGTTTTAGTGTAATATACAATGCAAATCTTGGGGTAGAATGGATATTTAGGGAAATGGTTATTGCGTAGAAACCTTTAATTCATGACATCTTCTTCCTAGAAGTGCTACGAGAAGTTCTTCAGCAAAATCAGTTTCTTCTGATCGTTTTAAAAGCAGGATTAATCAATTAGTGTAATGCTATTCAACATGACAAATGTAAGAGGATTAGGCCAAGCCTTGTTCAAAGACACCAAAACCATTACATACAGAAACTAAATATTGCAATAGAGAAAAAGGGTATTTGAAACCAAATCTATTGATTCTGTTTTCTGCTTTACTCCTAACACTTCTCTTATTTTCTTAAAGGCAAAGCTTTCGCAATTTTCTTATCATGGTTATCTTTAAGGCTGCAAGAACCGTGTCTAATTCTAACCACCAGGGTCTTTATGAAAGTTTTTGAGAGTATCTCAAAACTACCAAAAAGCTAGAAATTAATAATATCACCTGGCAGGAGATGTGAGCTAATCAAATTTAAGTCAAGGTCTAGCTCAACATGCTTATTGATGGTTTCACTGTGGGGACAGGGAGAAGCTGTTTCCAGCACACTTCACAAACTTACATGAGGCAATTACATTCTGTCAAATATTCTCAGGTTGCCTAATTTATGCAATATATGAAACAATGTGGGCTTAGGCTCCTGAAGAGCAAGAAAGAGATGAATTAGATTATTCTGAAATTAAGTTGAATGCTTAATGTATTATTGTTTTTTGTGAACATTTCTATCTCAATGACCTGAACCTTAAATTTGGTTCACAACTGAAACAATAAACAAAGTACTTCACTATTTGTTTCAGTGACTTACAGAGTATTAAAATTAAGCCAAACTTTTTAAAATGGAAAAGCCACGTGGTGGCAGGAGAGAGCAAGGCATGTAAAAGAATCTGCGCTGTTAAATGCTTCCCTCAGATTTAACTACATCATGTTCCCTTCTACAGCACAGCTGAAGGTCTGTGGCTGTATTTTTAAATCTAACAAGCACTAACATAACTCACCAGTTGCAATGTTTAAAAAAGTGTCCGTGACTTCTAAGTTTCTGATTCTACTCACCAAGTTCACCAGGAATTATACAGTAAATGTTAATACTACAGTAACTTTTGAAATTATGTAGTAGAGTTAAGGTATTGAATCTGCAACCTATTTTTGGATTGTCTACCCTGTAATATATTCCCATAGCACCAGAGATGCAATGACTAAAAGCGATCTTCACACAGCTATTTTCCTGTTGTGGCTCTTATGGTGACACTACCAATGACAGGCCATAAATACTGCTTCAAATTCACAATTCTGTGAAAATTAAATATTTAGCCCTTAATATTTTGTGTAATGTGCTATACCATGAACAGGTCTGCTATGCAAAAGTGAGAAGTATGATTTTCCAGTTTAAGATCCAGCAAGGGCAGGCTAAACTTCTAATCCTCCAATTTACAACCATCTGGACATACCCTTCACTTTAATCACAATACTGTTTGTAGATGTCTCAGTGCAGTCCACACTGTTTTCTAGTTAATAGCCACTGGAAATAGTGATACACTCACCTGCACACACTGTTAGTACCTACACAGGTGTAGCCAAAACTGGAGACTGATCAGTTAATTTTGCAAGATATAGTTCTGATAGCTGACTTCTATTAGATAAAAAATAAGTGGATTTTGCTGTTTAGCAGATGTATAATTGAGATTCCTAATATAAGAGCTGTGACTCTTTAACCTGTATTTGAAGACTTCATGGTATCTTTTTCATTAATTCCATCATTTAAATCACTGACTTGACACATTCCATAAAAATATTCTTCTAATCTGAACATTTCCTCAACTTCAATCTATTTTAAAATGTTGAATTTTACTAAGAACCATCCACATGATTTTTAGCACATTTGATTGGCAGGAAAGAAGACATGAAGAAAAATTCAATAGTAAACGATTCTCTTATCTCCATACCTATCAGTGCAAGAACTTTCTTAGGACTGTAAACAGTGTTGTAAAGTCTCTGAAATCCTGGTGTCCCTCATCATAGCCCTGGTCACACCCAGCTCTTAATGCTAACAGGAGCAGCATAAGCTACTCACCCTCTTAGAGGACAGGCTTATGTCTCTAAACTCTGGTTTATTGGATTTTTTTTTCTTCAACCTATTGACCACCAGTGTGGATGACACTGAGAAGTTTTCTAATAAAGAGCTATTTTAGTGATGAACTGATCTGACAAGAAAGCATTCACAAAAATCTGGAATTGTCTTGCAACTGTATAGTTTTCACTTCCCTGTCTGTTCTCCTTCTATACTCAGCTTTCATGGCTGAACTTCTCAGTTTCAAGTCCATATTATTCTTAATAATCTTGGCTAACTTATTCTCATGTTTTTCAAAAAACACGACTAACTTATTTCTCTTTTTTTTTTCAAAAAAGCCAATAACTTTTCCTTTGTTTTCCCTTTTCCCAATATATGCAGAAAAGGAATGATACAAGAGCTGTACACTAACCTGTAGAGAAATCCTTCACCACTGTTAGTATTTGCTACTTCTGCATCTTCTAAAATATCTATTCTTTATCAGACTCTTGCTTGAATGTGAAACAATTTGCATTCCTATGTTGTTTCTGTGCCATCTGTTAGCTTCCAGATTCTTTTATTCCTTTCACCCAGACATTGCAGGCAAATCTTTCATTTAGTCCTGTTAATTGTAAGCCTAAGAGTTCCATAACTGCAGCCTTAGCTGTCTTTAAAATGTGTCTTCTGCTCTACTTCTTCCTAGAAAATGTTCTGGTGGTTTAAAAAAAGTATTTGTTTTTCTTTAACATAATGCATTTGCCCTGTTTCTTCTTGCAAATAAGAATCTCTGATTTCCCTTGTGCTACTCCTTAAATTACAAGTTGCCTGTAAGTATTCACAAATCTCCATTGTTTTAATCCAGATATCTGTTATAACTCTTTTATCATGATACTTACAGAAACATTTTTATGTCATCAAGCAACAAATAGTGTAAGGCTGATGCTTTTTCTTTATGTCCTTTTCTGTCCTTCTTGTATATTGGCTGTATGAATTAAGAATTCCTCAAGCTTTCCTTCAATCCATTTAATACAACATTAATTCATTTTAAGCAGCATGATCCTACTATAGTAAATGTGAAAAATCCTGATGTAAACCCATGGAATGTTCACAGCAAGTTTCAGGCTGGGAAATACTGAAATGTTAAGAGACAAATGTTAGAAGATTATTAATTTTTACAAACGTGAGAAATTCAAAATATCTGGTCACCTCCAAGTACTCAGTGTTCTAAGCGCTGTTGCACTGCCTCCACATCCTGTTCCCTGAACTTCAGTGTGGTCTGAGGTGCTTTGACTCAGGTGACTGAAATGGCCCTCTCTTGGCTCTGCCTTCTGCCTTGCTGTGTCATGAGAAAAAGCTAGACTCTGAAACCACAAAGCAGACTTCACAAACAAGGGTAGAGGGGCTAGGAAGTAAGAAAAAAAAGAGGAACTCAAACGACATGAAGCCTCTATTTTCTCAGGAGAATTTGAGTGTGTTTCGAGTTACTAGGAAGTCACTACTTTGATCTAGTTTGAACAACAGAGAGATGTGAGAGCATGTTAGCACTGATGAACTGCTAAATCTGCCTGCATTGCTAGGCTTGATGTGTACCTGCTCAAGGAAGCAGCAGATAACCAAGTCACCTGCTTGTATTTTAGGTGGACTCTTATGGTCCCAGTTACATGACTGTTGTGTTGACAAAAATATTAAATCAGTAGGGGTTTTATCTGTGCAAACCAACATTTGCAAGAACTAGCTCTATTTACATAAAACTGAAATTAGTTAAGGTTGCTGTTTTAGTATGATGTAATACTTCTCAATCAGTCTTCAAAAGAAACAGAGTTCTTAGAGATGACTGGAGAACTACTGGAACTAGAACCAAGGTCATTAATGAGAAATTAAGCGGGACAGCTCTAGCTCCTTGATGGACCTCCTGATTTACAAGGACTTCAGCACTGTGAGTAAAAAGCAGTGGAGAAAATGTGAAAAATTAATAATGAGGCAGAAGATTCATGCACAGACTGATAGAAAAGAAAATACTGGTCAGGCAGCTTGTACCAAAGTTTGCCTGGTTGTTTTCTCCCCCCGTGAGTTGTGAAATTCTTGACTCCTTGTGGCCTAGAAGTTCAGTTGCAGTGTTCATGTGCTCATGAGATAGTAAACCTCCTTATCTGTTCTATGTTGTTGTTGAATAATGAGTGATTTCTATCTCAAGAACATATTGGGAAATACAGCTTCACTTTTTTATGAGTAGATAACTGAAACTGCTGTCTTTTTTGTGAAATAATGTCACATTGGTATATTGAATGTCCTATAGCAATTAAAAGCCATTAGAGGGGTGAAAATGACTGGTAGGTAAAGGATGGGGTAAAGTCTAAAGGGTTTCATCTGTTGCTTACTATTTGCAGCAAACAAGATCTTGCTAAAGTTTTTTTTAATTTCAGTGAAGGTGTCCTACTGAAGGAATACTCTCTGTGCTGTAGATTTTTCTCCTGTTCAGGAGAAAAAACACTTTTTGATAAGAAGCAGGAATAAAAAATACATATGCAAAGTTTAGAGAAATATTCTTCCCTTAGCAGCTAAGGATTTTACTTCCTCATATTTATTTCAGTTTACAAGCTAAATTAATACAACTCAAACATCCTTACACAATCAGACTTCAAAAATTAATTTCTGGTTAGTATTGGTAATTTCTTTGTAAAGATGAATAATGTAACTATTTAGCAGCTGTCTAGAACAAGGAATGTGAAATTGCAATATGCTTCATAACCAGTAGTTATCTTGAGGTTATTACAAATTATTGACTTAAAATTTTACAAAGCGAGTATAAAAAATGTTAGGCACAATTGAAATAAATAAAACTTCAAAAGCAAACACTTGATGCTATGCAATTTTTTACAGTGAGTTTACACACATTCACAAAACTAAAGCCCTTGCAAATACTAATTTTATTAATTTCTTATGGCAAAGTCCACTGTTCTGTAAGAGAAGAAAAAATAACGCTTTTATTTGCAAGGTAAAGTTCTTATGATATGAGACACTTTGTACTACTACCATGATTTTCTTACACATAAAAAATAATATGAAGGATCTCTCCTTCCTCCTCACCTGAGCATGATCCGACTCTTCCACAATTAAATAGACATCTTGGAAGCTTAACTTCTTTGAATCAAAATTTTTGAAGATACTCAAAGTATATATATTTAATACATAAAATTGCCACTGAAGTATGCAATGCATTTGCCATCAAATATAGCCTGCAGTCTGCAGTGATATTTGCCATACAACACAGTTCTCATACCTCCTGCTTCTTCTGGAGGGATGTCACACTCCACATTTGACTTGTTCAAACCTACCACCCCAAGAGAATGCATTAAATGAGCCTGACTGTGTAAACAACCCTTATTACTTTCAAACCTAAATAAAGTAATGAACAAAAATAGCTTTAGATTTTCCATCAACCCGGAAGAGCTTTGTGCCATTAGTACATTTAAAACCATTCTTCCCCATATTAAGAATTTAACTTCTTAAAACTATAGATTATATAAGGGTTTTTGAACATGTAACAATCTTTTTTCTGAAGAAAAACTTAGTTTTAAGCTTTCAAAGTTTTAAGCTTTCAAAAGTCTCTCTTTTCCACATTCAGTTCTTTTCTGTTTTCTGCACACAGACTTTCTAGAAATCAGAAATCATTTTAATGGAAAGTAAAAATGCTGTATTCCTTATAATTTGAGCTTTTAGCCACCTTTCTGAGGTTCTCAGCAACAGTGAAATAGTGCTCATTTCATGATGTGAATATTAACTTATGAACTGAACAAGGTTGCTAATGTCAATTCTTATAAAAAGCACAAGAAAAAAACCCCAAAAATCTTTTATTTCTCTCCAGCTTTCCCCAGACTGCTCAGTAAATGAAACTGAGAGAATGCAGAGAAAGGACTGCCGAAGGAATAACACAGACTATTCACTGAGTTCCTTATTAGAGATTTTCTGTGCCTACCAAAGGATCTTCATGTTTGGCTACAACCAAACTTCTTTTCCTGTCTTCCTCTGTTACAGTCTGACTGATCTGTTCAAATAGCTTTGATATCTTGGCAAACCGCAGGTGGCTCTGAAACCTTCGTGCAGCAAAAGCATAAAGCAGAGGGTTAATACAGCTACTGATGAATACAAGTGCTCCAGAGATGTACACTCCCTTGTCTACAATTTCTTCCAGTGCCAAAGACATCTCCTCATTAGAGAGTTCTATTTCAATTGAAATAATATCCAGGATGTTAAAGATATGGTGAGGGAACCAGCACAGAATGAATGTCACCACGATGCTGGCAATGAGACGTTCCGACCGCCTCTTGGATTGGTAAGTCATTCTGCTTATTCTTCTTGCAACACACACATAACAAGTGCAAATAATTAAGAAAGGGATCACAAAACCTGCAAGGGTCTCCAGCAGAAGATATGACACTTTCTGTCTATTCGAAGAGTAGTTGCGACACGTGCACAGAAGTCGACCATTGGTTTCTTCTGTCTCTTGAAATGGAATGACAGAAATGCCAAAGGCAATAGACAGGAGCCAAATGAGGACCATGACCAAAGAAATTTTTTCTTTTCTTCTATATGTTTGAATTGTGAAAGGGTAAAACACAGCCAGTAGCCGCTCCAAGCTGAGGGCTGTAATCAGAAATATACTGGCATACATGCTGCAGTAAATAATGAAAACCAGCATTTTGCAGAAGATGACTCCAAAAATCCATGAGTCAGCAAAAGAGTAAATCCAAATTGGTAAAGTGATCAGCACAAGGACATCAGCAATGGCCAGGTTCAAGATCAGCAGGACTGAAAGAGATACTTGCTTCATTTTTGTACAAACAGTCCAGATGACAATGCAGTTTCCAGGGGTGCCAATTATAAATGACAAGGCCAGTATTATGCAGACTACTGTCCTCACGATATTCCATGTTGAGTTGCCACTGCTTTCCTCAGCTTGACTCATTCTGGAAATTCTTCTGTTCTTGGTTGCTCTGTGCTCTGCTTTTATTCTGCAGGTGCTGGTGAACTACTTCAAAGTTCTCCTCTAACAGATGTTCTGAAGGCTCATACAGACTATGAGCTCACATCCTCATGCTCACTCTTACAGACATCTGACCACACATGGCAGTTCCTGCTGTTTAGGAGGATGGGTATTTTTGCATACAAAGCAAAAGTAAAAATACAGTGCAGGACCTGACTTGGCTGTTAGTTTTACATTCATTGTGCTTCAGCAAATTTTACAGCATGTTGGTGGTCTTTCTAAAGTGTCCCTATTTAAAGAAACTTGCTACTGTTTTGATGTTACTGATCTAATCAACAGCTGTGAGGAGAAAGAATGCCTTTTTATGCTATTCTATTCTTGCTCCTATGAATAGCTTGGCACTTTATTTTATAAAAAACAAACAAAAAAAGAGGGGTGGCAGGTAAACTATAAATGTGCATTATATGTTTGACATGAATTTTAAAGCACAAAAAATTGTCCTTACTACCTTCATGTCAACTTTTTTAATTCAGCAGAAAACAGTCAATCATATTTTAGAAATACCCTGGCATAAAGGAATTCAACTGTTTGTACTGTACTGGTACAATAAAGTGGGTAGGAGCTGTATTTCTAATTCTCTGGGGAATTGCAGTTCTTTACTTAACAATAACCATTAGAGTATTCAGTCTGGATGTAGAGTTATAGGAGGAAATGCACCATGTCAGAGAAATGATGCTTGCCTCATTATATATATAAATATATGATTGCATAAAATATATGATTGCATTATTGTCCTGCTGTGCCAGCAATGGGCTACGACTTTTATGATTTTTCCGAGGAAGCTTGGTAGTCAGTGTAGAAATCAAATCCTAAATGAATTCTAAGTTCTTCAGAGTTTGGCCAAAGAGTATGAAACTATTTTGTTATCCTGATTTCAAAACATCTTTTGCAGTTCATTTCTAAAATGTTAGAGGAGGAACTAGAACAGCAGAGCCAACAGAAATATTCAAGAAGTGGAACTGGAAGGGTATTTACCATTAAAAAAGATTCACAGAAACAAAGGAGTTATTTATAGCTTTCTTAAATTTAAGAATGTGATACAGATTATTTCCCTAATTTTACAAACCTGGCAAATGTAGTGCATAGTATTAAATCAAAAAGTATTTTTCACCATGGAAAAAGGATTGTAACATCAGCACCCCCAAAGCAGCTTAGCTGGTTTTGCTCTCGTAAGAGTATAATGAGATCAAAAGCAAATCCAAAATAACCCCACTAAAGTTAAGTATTATACTTTCAAAATACTATTCGTGTAATACAGATTTTAATTGGGATTTAATCTGATACATGATTCCAATTCCTCTCATTTTTATCTACATTTAATGAATATTGGGTAGGGGAAAATACAAAACAAGTTGTTTGTATTCTGAAGGGAATTTCTGAAAACCACTTGTGAAAATTAAATAATGGGAGGAAGTGCTGGGCAGTGTGTCTTTTTCTAATGAAATCACCTTTACCCACATTATTTCTCCAAAAGTACCTTTGTAGACTATTTTTAGTTTATTGCCAGTGGCATATCTAGATTGAACTAAGTTGCAGATTTTTTATTGGAAAATGATAATCAAGGAGAGATGCTCAGTACCTCTTGTCACCCAGTGCTGCAGGGACTGGCAGGTTCTTTAAGTAAAGTCAACCTAGATTATGATTGTTGTGTCACACACTGACTATCAAGACTTTGACCTGAATTGCAGAGGGCTCAGGTGACTAAAAGCCTACATAACCAAAGACTCTAGATAGTAAAGAAAGCTACACTGATTACTAGAAATTCTGCTTAACTGAAAGCTGGGATAATTGCTAAAAATCCTGTGTAGCACTAAGATACACTAACTGCTAGAAATTGTAGATAACAATAAGGTATGCTGATAAGTGAATTTTTATGTCATAATACAGCTCTAATTGTGGCTATAGTCTTGTGGCCAGTCCTCATTCTAGCAAGGATCCCTAAAAGGACCTGTATGTTCTGTACCATTGTGTGACACCTCTGTAGGATTTTTTTGGTAAAACTTTACTTTTGGTGGAAAAGAGCAGTTGTCTGAACAACCATTGGTGTAAGTATAGTTCTAATCCAGCACTGTATGGATGTGGTTGTACTTCTGAAGCATCTGGCTTTACATTTTCCAGAAACATGTTTCTTCACTTGAATTGAATTTTGCTTGCCAGATGGTCTCTGCCTCTAGCTGTGTCTTTCATTTAAACAAGAAAACAAATGAATCTCTGAATTGCAGCCACAGTCTGGAATTTCTGTTTCAGAAAAATCCCATGGAAGTGTTGAACTGCTGAGATTTCCTTGAGTAAGACTCTGAAGCCAGGCTATTAGACCAAATATCTCAGACATTAGAGTTAACATTAACTCAGGAGCATGTTTCTGAGGAACTCTATGTGATGCTGGATCACTATGAAAACTTCAGACTGTAAGCTGTCTTTAACATTCTCTAAAAGTGTCTGACTGTTATTTATCAAATTTAAGTTAGTCGTACACAAACTTTATGGGCAATTTAACAAATATTTCCATTGACAGCAGGAGCAATATAGTGTAGTCAATAACTGCTAAAAATAACAGTGGCTAAACGATTCAGTATCTTACTCACTCTAGTGACCACATGTGGGTGGGCTTTAATGTATGAATGCATTTGGACTTCGGACCACAGAAGCTCTGGTCTACTTCATCATCATTTCAGCAGTGAAATTAGGCTGCATCTGTATGTTTAAAAAAAAAAAAGTTTAAAATTTTTTGTGTGCATGCATATTATTTTGTGTGCATGCAGTAAGTCAGTCATTTATACAAGAAACTTTTAGATTGACAAATAATTTTTGAAAACTTTCCAGTTCAAAAAGTCCATGCTATTGCTATGAAACATTTTAAATAGAATTTGCTTTGCCTTAAATATCAGGTGTGTGTTTCTCTAATCCTTCAAATTATATATTTTACTCTGAATGAATGCATGAGCTTCCCTCTGGTGGATGTTCTGTAATTTACACTACCACTGAGCATTTTCAAACAGCTGTGTTTGCACCCCTAGATGTAAACTGAAATTGGTATTTCCACCTTTTGCATATTTATCCTGAGAAACAGTTTCACTTCAAAACGCTGAGAGTCTGTGGGCTAAGAGCCTCTGTTCAAAGTGTATCCATCCCTCTGTGCTGTAAGTGCATCCCTGTAAGGATTTACAGAGTAGCTAATGCATGGCAAATGGCAAATCCAGAATGTGGAGCTTGTATTTAGAACTCTTCCAGGAAGATTTTTAAAATCCTCTTTACATTTTGTCTTCAGAGGAATCCCCTGGATGTTTGTCTAGTGAGTGATTGTAGAATAATGATTATCAAGTATCACATATCTGCTGAGATGCTGCAAATGGATGTTATAACCTCATTTATTGTTCATGTGAAAGGGAAGAAGTAATTAGTGTTAACTAAGACTCAGAACCCCTCAGTTCTTCAGCCACTGAATCGAGGCATATTTGCAGGATTTGTACAAATGTCTGATAACAAACTCAAGTCCATGTGCTACTGGGGACAGTGTGAAAGTGCCACCCTTTGCCTTGATCAGAGAACTGTGGGCTACTTCACAGCTGATCTAATTGTTGCTTTCTTGATTACAGGAGGGGCTCCTATATAAGTGGGATTTCATGGGGATGTGCAGTAGCTAATAATGTCTCTGCTCTGCAATTACTGCAAAGGGAAGTGCAGTGTAGGAAAAGACACCAGACATTTCTAAGGTCTTGCAGTGTTTTTGACAGCAGTCCATGGGGCAGCAAGTACAAATAAAAACATTCCCACTGCTGCTTTATCAGAGAGAAAATAAGGAAGAACTTGGGATCAGTTCCAGAATGAAATAAAAGATGTGTACTTTGCACTACAAAGTTTGAAATATTCTGTGCTGTGTGCATTGTTGTTAATCAGTATTCTAACATTACTAAACATTTGTACTCCTTACCCAGCTCAGTGGAAAACAATGATAGTTTTATATGGCTGGCTAGAGAAAATATTTCCTGCTTGTTATGTTCAGGGAAAACTGCTCTAGGACTTGTGACAGGGAAGTGCTTCCAAGGCACCTGTTGCGTGTGCATCAGACATGCTTACCATATTGGCACCTTTCTTGCCCTAACAGACTGATCACTGGCAATCAAAATATGTTTCCATGGTAGAAACCGCAGAGAAATATTTTCCTTGCACAGGCATACCAGGTGCATTAGATTAGAGGTATTAATTAAGATAATGGAGAACTGTATTCATAATTTTGACTATAAGCAGGAATATAATAACAATTATGCAGTGATTATGGAAAAACTTATAGACACCTTTTCTTGACATTATGAACGTATACAGTTTTAGTGTCCTGTTACAGTACAAGTTTTTGTACAGTAACTTTGTTACAATTTAAGGCAAGACTGGCTCCTTCTGAATCAGCTACTACTAAGTAGCTACTTGTACACAAACTGTTGCTAGCCAAAATCCTTACCAATGTAAGCATATCTGGCACCACTGTTGCTACTGGGTAAATCAAATACACTATTTACATGCTCTTCCTTTTGAGTAATAACTTACAGATGACAAATACTGCTTGGATGATCTGCTGCCAAACATTACTTGATTATTTTTTTAATTGTTTAGCCAAACCTACTGGCATTTCTACCTTGTTTACTGGGATTGCACATAAATATTATTTTGCTATACGATCAATGTCTCTTTTTGTTATTCAGCAGTGATGAAATAAAGTGTTTAGCAGAGCATGTTTTAGTGAAGGACCTGTGATTAAAAACCCACAAACAGATACTCTGCAGTGCCTGAGCAGCAGCACCAGACGGCAGCTGCTGCCCACGTGCACTTCTGTGTTTGCAACACAGGGCGGCACTGGGAAACCATCCCTTGGGTTTTGCCTGAGCCTGCAGGCCCGGGGTGTTGCCTCTCTCTGCACGGGGTGCACGGCGTTCAAGGCCATGGTCCTCCACAGAACTGACTCTTTTGCATAAGAAGGTTAGGTGATTGTGACTAAAATGTCAATAGAATTATGGAGAAAAATCACAATGTCTTTTTTGTCTTGTACATCACATTATTTTCTAAATACTCACATTTCTAGCTCTCTCAGTTCTGTTTTGATACATATCCATTTCCAGCCCTACAATCTGTTTTAACTGATGTGCTAAGGACAGCTCCCTCTGCGACAAAAAATAACATTAATTAAAAAAAAAACAAATTTATTTTCTATGTCTCTGAAGGAACAAAGTTTGGAAAGTTTTGTAATTACATTAGCAATTGGTCCTTCAGTGTAGTTTCCATTTGTATGTTCTCTTTGAAAAACAGATCAAATTGTGATCTCTTGGGTTTGAAACTAACCTATCTGGCAGATTTGAGCACCTTTGAAGACTTATTTATTACACAATTCTTTTATTACACACGCCTTAAGTTTGGTCCCGGTGTGACATGAAGTCTTGATTTTGTGACCTTGTGTCAGGAGGCTGGTTAAGTGTGCTGAAATTAGCAGACTGTACTGATTTCTGGGGAATACAAAGATCTTTCTTCTGCTCTGTAGCAGCCACCGCGTGTGTGTTAGGAATGCCTGTGTGCTCAGTCAGTCAGTAATTAGCATACCTGACATTCTGTTCTGCATAGCCAGAGAAACCAGCACCCTGTGCCATGCTGCTCTTCAGAATGGTCTTGTCCAAGCATTCTTAATCTGAAACAAAAAATAGTCAGGATTCATTCTGAGATGCTATACAGAGCCACACTAACAGCTATTTAGTAAACATACACATAATATACTGTGTGGAAAAAGTGTAAGATATGCTAACTTCAGGCACAGGTAATGTTTTATCATTCTGTAATGTGAGCTATTGTTTCTGTAGAATTTCTATATAATATTAGAAATGACTGTGAACAATGATAACGTCTCCATTAAATGAAGCATTTTCACTGGAATAAAGTGATAACACTATTTTCTTAATTCAAACATATAACTACTTATGGAATTTAATAGACTGTAAAGCTGATAGACTGTAAAATCATCTGATGTCATAGTTTTCCTACATTTGACTCTTGAGCCTAATAATATGATCTGGTTTTAGGCAGACTTACATCTTATGTTCTAGTGTTGAGTCAGATCAAAACTTTTAGCCCAGTATCTTGTCTCTGGTAGCAGCCACAAGCAGGTGTTTAGAGAAGAATGTAAGAACAAGCCATGTGTGTCTATACTTGTCCTACACATTCTCTGGCATTCAGTCAATTACAGCTGAGGAGTTTCTTGGATCAGGGATGGTTTTTGTGTGTTTAATAAAGCTTTGTGGACATTTATTCTGTACACTTCCTAAGCCTGTCCTTGAACCTAAGTGAACTTTCAGCACGGCAGCTTTGATCCATGCTGTGTGAAGGACCACCTCCTTTTGTTTGTTTGCTGTTCTCCTGTTGGCTCCAGCTGGCTCCCCACAGTTCAGCTGTTGGAAAAACAGTGAACAGCACATCCATGTTCATCCTTTCCACAGTCTTTCCTTGATTAAACCCTACATCTGTCAGTCATTTCTTAGTTGCAGACTGAAGAGTTCTTACATACACGAATATATCTACACACCTTCCTGTACCCCGTATAGAAATTATCCCATTCTTTTCATCGTCCCTTCATTCTTCTCATTGTCTTTTCATTCAGGTCTTCTATGTTTGTTTCAGACAGAGGGACAGACTAGTTCTGAAATTCAATAGTTCAATTAAACCACAGTGTGCTGATGAGGGAAAATGAAAGAAATCAAGACACACAGAGGTCAAAGTTCCCTCATCTCCAGTCTGCTTGTCTCACCCTGCTGCAGTGTAACACGGCTGGACATACTGCATTCAAACATGTCTTTTTTTTTTTTTTTTCCTAATTGGGGATTAGTTTAGTTTACATTCAAACCACAAAAATAATAATTAGCTTTTGTCTTTCTCAATGCCAGTCTGTGCTCTAAGGTTTAGAAGACTTTGTTCCAAAGGTCACTGTGTCATTCCTCCTTCATTTACTCCAGATGCTTCAGAATCATAGAAATCCTCATGTGATGCAATTACCTTGTAATCCTTAAACCATAAGTTATCCTCTGACTGGTAGAGCTTTGTATCTCTGCTGTGTGTCCTATTCTGCGCTTAAACCACTAGAAGTTAAGTATAATCTAAAATTGCCATTATTTGGTGTTGTAAGAAAGCTTTAATTACATCTGTTACCTTTTTCTCTGTAGCTTTGTGTCTTGTTGTACCTGGCTGTGTGGGAAGCATTTATCCTTCACAGTACTGAATACCTCTTCTTTTCTGACACAGCAAGTGTGTGACTCCTCTTTCTCTCATGATTGTTGTTTTCCTCTCTTTTGAGTTTGTGACTATTCACCAAGGCCTGTGGTATCTGACCATGGTGTCACTGAGGCTCTGCTGCAGCTCTGCTGCCCCAGCTCCCCTCAGGGTTAGCTGCAGGTGGCTCATGTTGGTCCAGTGAAGTGTCTGTTATGTGCAATACACCCCGATACATAGGGTTGGTTTTTGGCACATTCTGGGATCTGTTAGTGAGTGAAAAACAGACAACATGGTATGGAAAACATGGCTGAGACTCTTGGTAGATACTGCTGATGAGTATCCATTGATCAAATTACTACAGATCCCCCTTGGCATGACAAATCACAGATGCAGTCACAAACTTTATCCATGTTCTAGTCCTCTGATGGAGGTTTTGAACAGTGTTACATTCAATTTATAATTTAAGAGATTTGCTAGGTTGTTGTCATCATGTAATACTAACTTCTATAAAAGTTTATACAGATATCAAGAAGACAACTGTAAAGGATATAACACCAGATTTTCCCCACACATTTATAAAGAAGTTACATTTTATACACTATTAGTCTTTCTGTGTTATCTGAGAACTGACATCTTGTGTAAACACAACAGAAAAACTTCAGTGCTGTCTAGCAGATTCCCAAAATGAGGAAATATCCAATAAAAGAGAGTAAGAGAGCAGCTTTGAGAGAACTGCTTTCTGCAGCTAATCAATGCATCTTTGCAGCACACAGACACAGCAGAACCATTTTCACAAGTTATGTTAGAATGAGGTCCAAGTAGAAGAGTTGAAATTGCCTCATAATAGTATAACCTTTTATAGGAACACTCATGTATTTCTTGCTTTCAGCAGAAAATTTATTTTCATGTCATATGATAGCAGTACCCATATTTTACTGCTTTTGGCTTGTAATCTGAGCAGCTTCACATCCAGCTGCCAAGCACTGATAGCCAAATTAATTTCACCATACCATGAAGAAACTCTTATGAGTGTTAGTCTATTGTTAGTATAGCATGGCAACAATATTTACAATAGCTCAAGCTGTCTTTAGCATACTAATTAAAAAAAAGTTTTTTCCAATAAATCCATCTTCTCAAAGTATGATGCTCAGATAGCCTTTGGCAAGCTTCCCCTTTCTAATATGTCCACAAGTGTCTCTAAAATATCATGATGCAGGTTAAAACATGACAGGTCAGTTCACTGTGCCTGTTTAAAATGTCCTTTATTCAGTGTTATTACCAGGAATAACACTAAAGGAAATGGTGTTAAAGGAAATGGTGGAATTTCATCAGAATTTTCAGTTTACATTCATTTATTTGCCCAACAGAACTATCAAATTAATTGTCCTGATCCAAATTTGATCATAGCTATGATTTGAACACAAGGATTAAAATAATGACCTTCAAAAGTCCCTTCCAAACCTAATTTCTCTGTAGCTGTATTTTTGCACTGACATGTTTGACAGAGCTTCACATGATGCTACTCATGATGCTGCTGATTGAGCCATTTCCCCATGATTAACTGTTCCCAACTGCCTCTGTCCCTCAGTCTAGAAGGGAATTGTGTCCTTACAGGAATCATCAAGCAATACTTTTAACTCAATCTGCCCAAAGGATGGGACAGAAAGTGCCTGTGCATCTGTAGCCTATCTATCACTTACTTTAGAACATGGTACCAGCAAACAGCAGATCAGGCATTTCTTTTTACATTCAGTGGCAGTCAAAACTCAGATCTTAACAACTAATTTTGTTAATCTTGTTAATTTTTTTTTTGTTTTAATGTTAATCAACAAACTTTGGTAAAATGTGGGTCTGTCCTATTCAGTTCTTAAGTGTAGTGAATTTCCCTATTCATATCTAGTTTTTAATGTGGTTATCCAGATTTAAAGAATAGAAAATAAATGGGTTGTCTAGGGACATTGCATCTTCGTATCTAAGATGACATTTGCTTTACAAATGCATCATTTAGTGGGATTGCATACACATTTCAGAGCCAGAGACATATATGAAGAAAAAAATCTTTACATATCCTTTAAACTCAGGTAAACTCTCATTTTTTAATGCACAAACTAAAGAGGAACTCTCAGATTGTTTCTTACAGGCTGAAGGGAAGTCTCTCAACATATGTGATCAGGGTCACATGGCTTTCCATCCCTTAGTGTTGGAAAAATTGAGCACTGAAAATGTGTGAGTAAAACCTTGAGACTGGACAAAGACCAACATCCCCTTCGATACATGACTAAATTACTGACACCAGTTTCAGTTCTTCTAGACATACTTGTGTTTCCAGAGATGGATTCACTTTTGCCAGTAATCCGTTGGATTCAGTAGTAGCAGCATTGTGTCTCTTCAGAAGTAGCTCTGAGCTAGCAGATTTCCTAAGCCCTGTATTTCCCTGTGACTTCCCTGACACCCTGTCCAGCTGGGATACCAAACAGGTGTGACACTGGATGAAACTGCTTATTAAACAGTGGGCTCTTGCCTTGCTCTTTCATTATATGTGGACTAGAATCCTGAAATGCTGCTGCTTGACTCGTGTCACTGTGCCCTCTCTAACCACATGCAGTTTTGTAAGACTGGTTAAGCTTTACAGTGACAGCATACTGACAGCATTCTGCTTTTTCTCCAAATCTCTTCTTCACAGAAAAAACTACCTTGTCTGCAGATTAAACCACCGTGTCAGCTTTCTACCTCAGAGGGCCCAAGTTTCCCTGCAGAGCAAAAGGTGTCAGGTTCTACCACTCTCGCAATGTGCTGGGAAGTGGTTGTACTTTGTGGGAACTTGTGCAAGACATAAATTGTCCCTGAGGGTTCAACCTACTCAGTTTTCATCACAACATGGATTATATTTTCCTCATATATTCATCCTACACAAAATTGTATCTCCCCATTTCATCTTCCCATGCAACCTTTTATTTTTTTATTTTTTAAAAAATTTCATATATTGCTAGCTCCAATTTCAAAATTCTTCAGTGGTCCAACCCAGAATACCAACTCTGAGTAATCTTGACTAAATGTCCCACTAGTTAAGTCTGAGAATTCTTGCTAAAAATTTCTCACTCCCAGATTCTAACAAAATTCTCTTTGAGCAGGAATTCTGAAATTCTGAGTGTTAGAAATTAAATCCTCACAATTTACTATGAAGCTCTATTACAAGGACAAATTGATTTGCTTTAGCAAAACATGAGCCAAAGGAGTAATGTGATCTCTATTATATGGATTAAGAGTTTGAAGATAGGAGAGATGACAGTGACTGTTAATTTGTTAATTGTGGTTATCCTACCTTGGCTCTGAGTTTGTGGGCTGATGGTTATGTAAACTTGCATTTCAGTAATCCTGCTACCCAATTGCTCTCTTCCCTTTTATCCAGTTTCTGTTTGACACTGTAACCAAATTTAGCCTGTAAGACAATAAGGAGCACAGGTTTTGTTTACTGTCCTAATGCTACTGAGCAGCACCATGGGGAAAAATATGGAAGTGGAAGTGAAGAGCTGAGGAAGCAGGGAGAAGTGAAAGGAAGAAGTGTCTTTGCAGCCCCGGTTCAAATGCATGTCAGGTTGTGTCCTGGGACTGTGCTACTGCACTGAGGTGCAAGGACAGAGTAGATTTGTCACAACACTTTTGGTTGTCTTCACATCTTTCTTTGAAACTGGCTGTCTTATGTGTGTAACTCAGCACAATCATGTTTGGGGGTATTTGAGCCAATACAAACACCACTTAAATGGCAAGAATCAGAGGCAAACAAAGAATTTTGTTCAATCAAATAAAAGACATTTAAGCAAATGGTAGATTTCTGGAAAGGATTCTTGCTTTTAAATAACCTGTGTGCAAACTCATATCCAATTCACAGTCTTTGTCAGGTTGCCAGTGTGACCCCTCAAAGAGTCTTAAACAAAGATAATGCTACTGACACTGTAGTTTCTGGCATTTAATATAATTTATTCCTATGGTGTGGGTTTTTTGGAAGAAGCAATGAATATTTTCTAAGAACATGGATTGTGCACGTGAAAAAAAATTTTACAGTGATAACAAACTGGCCTCTGAAGTATGGATAATGATTTTTTTTCACTTCATACATAAGGGAAAAGGATGCAGTCCTCCTTTCATCAGTAGTTTAACTGTAACAACTTCATTTTCCATTTCTAGCCAGCTTTGGATACGAAACATGTGAAGGAAGCCGTATATAGAATGTATTTCATAAAATAATGAGCTGGCTGGCATTTTACTGGCACTTCCAATGTGTAGTTGGTTCTGTTATTCTTTGAATCTGCCTTGGATGATGACTGGTAGATTTCTGTGTGGCTACACACAGACATGTTCCTGAACAGCTGTTAATCTACAAATGCCCTGTTGTCAAGTCATTCTCTGTGGAGAAAGAGCTGGATTGCTCTTCTAACAAAGCAGCTCTTGGAAATAGTTACACTGACTCAATTAATAGCAGGGTATCATCAGTTGGAAAGCAATGCCGTGTGTCCAGGTTCCTGGGCTTGTTCGTGTGAGTGACAACAGGACCAGGCACTCAGTGTGAAAACAGAAATTTGCTGTGCATATTAAAACCTTACAAAGGGAAAGAGTTTAATGCACTTTGTGCTTAAATGCAAATGGTCCTGATCTCACAAAAGGATAAATAAAATAACTATTCAATAAAAGAAATAACTAACAAACGCTACTTGATTCTTCAGCTGAAAGACCGTTATCTAAAGAGCCTGGGCTTGCAGGAACAGCTATTACGTGCTTAGAAGGCTTTTCCTGGGACAGAACCAGATGGAGAGTATTTTAGTGAAGTATGAAGACATTCCCAGCTGTCAAAACACACAGAGATTTGTAAAGGAAATATTAAGATTGGTTTGAAGACATCTTGAGTAGGAACGATGAGGAAATGGTTACAGAAGTGATACATATGTGATAATCACTAGGAGCACTTGTAAATGCTGACAAATGCAAAGTGTACACGGGCCCAAAAGGCCTGTGCTCTAAGAGGCCTACAGCCAGGCACAGAATGATGTGTCCCAAGATGATGCTTTGATGCCACCCAAGGGAAAACACAAGATGTAGAGGACTGACAAGTGTCATTCCTTGAACCTTGTGTCATAGCACAAGTGATCCCAGCCAGGCTATTTGGACATGTGCATTTTGGGGCTTTTGAGTATGAGAGAAAACTGATTTCAGACACAGTTATTCTTTTAAATAGTGTTTTACCCTCCCATAAGATCTTTTGCTGCATTTTGTAACTTCTAATTCGTACACTGGGTTCCCTGTTGCAATCAGTTTTAGTCAGTCATACTTACACACCCTGCAGTTTGTTTTAGTAGGAGGTTATTTCATGTCAACACTTGCATGGTGACTAAGCACCTGTCTTTGGGTTTATTGGATGTAAACATAAAAGGTGTGGCTGCTGCCTAGAAAAAGGCAGGTCTAGATTTAGACTTAGCCTTACCTTCCTTGAATGATTAGCTGCCTTTTCTTTTCTTATTTAAGGAGGAAGATGTATCCTTCTCCTTCCATGTCAATGCCAAGACAACATAGTTTTTCTAAACTCCTCGCAGTAGGCTGTGTATCTGATTTACCAGGTTCTGCCTTCACACACAGATCTCTAACATGTCTCTCTTCAGGAATTACAGAAATTGTTGAATACTGAATTCAGTGAGGCCAGAAGTTCTAACGCTAGTTGTCTTTCACTCACATCTTCACTTGTGATATTTTTCATGCTCATGTATAAACCACTCAAGGTAGGAATATTTCTGAAAATTAGAAGACCAACTGGGGAATGTAGGAAGTTGTGAAGTAGATAGTGCAGTGCTCCTGTTCCAAAATAACTTTATCAGAAATAGCCTTATCCTGAGCATAAATTGCTAACATCTGGCTCAGAAAGTGTTTCCACAGCAGGAGTAGATATATGATTGAATCAAGGAAACCTTGTCCGGCCCATCAGTATGATCACTACTGATCATGAGCTGTGATTACACTGGCTCCAAGTACCATTTTTTTCTCTATTTAATTTCTGCTTCTGTGGATACCCTTTCTTTTTCCTCTCCACAGGCAGACACCCACCAAATGACCTGTACACCAAACAGAGCACGTAGCCCCTGCTAACTGGTATTGCTGAAGCACAAAGGCTTATAACCCTTCTGGTTGCAAATTACTGTAATTACAGGTCTGCCTGTTCCTGTTACATGTATAAAGGTCTAATGATTTTTTTTCCCCCTCAAGTATTGCCAAACTCGGGGAACTCAGGAATCCTCTGTATCAATTAGCTCTCACGTTAGTCGGGTGTTATCTGAAGTGCAGGTATGCCCATGAGCTTCTCTATCAGATGCCCAGTCCTTTGACCGTGTGATACTAAAATTCCCAGCTCTTCCAAGCACTTCGGCTTTCCCTTCAACCATTCTGACCACGCCCCTTATGCGCTACTTATTTTTAGACATGTTTTGCAGCAAATGGCCATTACTTCGCTGTTAGAATTTATCACCATTACACAAATGTGGACGTAATAACGAGAGACAAACGCTCTCCTCCCTCAGCACGTCTCCCTCCTCAGAGCGTTCTGCCAGCCCCAGCAGAACGGAGCGCAGCTGTCCCTACCTGTCCGGGGCAGCTGCCTGTGCCTGCGGCCGGGCCCGCCACACTGACAGACAGGGCTTTCCGCGGGGACCGAGCCCCCACGGCCGGGCCCGCCACACTGACAGACAGGGCTTTCCGCGGGGACCGAGCCCCCACGGCCGGGCCCGCCACACTGACAGACAGGGCTTTCCTCGGGGACCGAGCCCCCACGACCGGGGCCGAGCGGCGGCCGCCCGGGCCCTCTGCGCTCGGCGGTGACGCGGGCGGGGGCGGGCCCGGCGGGGCGGGCGGGCGCTTTTCTGGCCGTGCCGGGCGGCGGGGCCGCACTCCGGCCGGGCCGCGGCAGCCCCGGCGCAGCGGTGGCGGTTCCCGGCCCCGGGGTTATGCGCAGGGGCGATGTTCCTGCCGGCTGGCACCAGGCTCCTTCCGCGCTCCGGGCGGAGCTGCTTCCTCAGCCTCCTCCTCCTGCTGCTGTTGCTGCTGTGTCCCGGCGGCGGGAGCGTGCCGCGCCGCCGGCCCGCGGGGCCGCCCGTAGTGCTGGGTAAGAGCCGGGGGGCGGTGGGGCGGGCGCAGCGGGGCTGGGCTGAGCCCTCCGACCCCGTTACCCATCCCCGGCGGGGCGGCGGAGGGGGCCTGGGGCGCTGTGGGCTCGGTACGGCCGCGGGGAGCGCGCCCCGCCCGCCGCCGGCAGTGCCCGGGCTCCGCGGGCACCCGGGGGCGCAGAGCCCGCACTGTGCGGCGGCTCCGCAGCTGCCCCGGCGCTGGCAGCTCGGCCCGGCCCGGCCCGGCCCAGCGGCGGGAGGTCAGGCTGGGACTGTCTTGGCTTGGCAGCGGGCGGGGGACAAACAAGGCTCGCTTTAATACGCCTCGAGCTCGTTAAGTAACACCAGAGCATCCCTGCTTAAGGCTTTCCTCTCTATGAACGTTTCGTGAAAGCGGTTGGAAAGAGGAATGATTGGGTGTTCCAGCAGTTGAATTACAAAATTTTTCAAAAAGGCTTATTTCATCATATAGCATGAAAAACGAGTATTTCTTACTGGCCTGTGGTTTCACCTGTTAACACAAACTAGTTTGTAATGAATATGCAGGTAATATTCACATAATACTTAATACATAATATTGGTTAGTTGTTTTTTGTATCCATTGATAAGAAGACATAAATAAATTTTAAATGTTTCAATAACTTGTGTACTGAAACTGTAATTCTTAAGCATCCCAAGACAGCAAGTGCATTTGGTGGCAGTAATGTCAGTAGCCAGTACTGTGAATATAGTCAGCATGCTGCATGTTCTTATTGTTGATTAACCTTGATGGTCACGGTGGAAGAAAAACAAAGAAGATGGGAAAAATATGGGGGAAAGGATTATCAGTGGCACATTTTTCAATTCAAGCTCCATTTCTTGATAATAATTTATGTTCTGATGGTGACTTTGTTACTACTGTTACAAACTTCTGACTTAGAAGGACAACCTCTAACACAGCATTTTAAAAAATGTTCTTGTTTTCTCAGGGAACAGTGTGTACAAATCCACAGTTCTTAAAATGCTGTGGAACTGACTGACAGGCTGTGGATATGGAAGTAGAAATTGCAGAAGAACGTCCTGAGAGGCAGGGGTTGAAACAGGAAAAATTCTTTGAATTCTGTCTAAGGAGGCTAGAAATAATCTTTTATGCCATCTTTCCAGTCTGTAGTGGTGGTATGTAGTAATAGGCCTTGGCACTTGCTCCAGTGCAAGCTTCTTGATGACAGAGATGTTTTAGTTGCTGATCCAATATTGCACGCTATCTGGGAAGGAATCAGATTTAAAAACCATTGGGAGAAAGGGTTACTGATTGTAGAAGTGTAGATTTACTACTGATGGATCTACTGTAAGTATATATGTTCCCTAAGGATGATTTTAAGAATATTGGCTGACCTACATTTCCTTAAGAGACATTCCAGTAAATATTGTGTGGCTGAGCACACATTCATCCGGAGTGCTTTTCAACAGACTTTCTTGCTGTTACAGTGAATTTTCATCAAATGCTGCAGAACTTGTATCTCTTAGTGTTCTAGTCAGTCTCTGCATTTTAAAATTTGCTGGATTTTTTGCTGCCCAGTCTTCATCCTTCTTGCATATGTGACATGTTAAAATAAGCTTTGTAGGAATTACTGTGATAAGGATGATGGAATAGCTTAGTCATTTAGAGAAGCATTCTAAGTGCTGGCTTAACACAGGTGTTTGGGGGAAAGGGAGAAAAACCCACATCACCTGGATACACAAGTGAAAAAGATTCAGAGGTGTAAGGCTGCATTATACAAGCTTGAGATGAATTTGGAGCTCACACCAGGTGGGAATACAGAGTTGATCCTCCTGATTTATCAGACTGGCATCTAGACTCCTAATTTCTCATATAAGTTCAGTTTTTAAAATAAATTTTTATCTTATAGTAAACAAGTTTTCATGATCATAACATTCACTCTTGATCTGTTTGGAGGTTAACACATCTTAGTACAAAGAGGAATTAAGTTTGGTCGTACTCTGTGTGTGGCAAGTTGGCCACCTGATCTTAAGGAATAAAGAAAGAAGAAATGCTGTTTAAAGGAACGTTGTCAACATAGTGATCACTTCAGAAATGTTTTGGGCCAGGGATGGTCACGAGACCCAGTGTAGCTTGTTCTCAAACTTTTTGTGTAATGACCCCACTGTGCAGTGCAATCTGTGCTTACCCAAGTAACAGAGGGGGACCTAGACCAGAATCTTGCAAAATATGGAGTGTTGCTCATATATGGGTAACTTTTGTTCTGCTGCTCAGGTACTGACAAAACTGCTGCTTCAAGGAATCTCACATCTGAAAACAGCTGAGCTGCATGAATACAACCGTGTCACTCTTGGCCCTCGCTGTGATGGCAACAGCTCTCAGATTTGGAGAGCCCTCAGCTGGCTCAGGTGAAAGGTGGTTCTGTGGAACAGCGCTGCCAGTCTGGCAGCTCATTAATGCTCACCCAGCTTTCCTTGTACCTGTTCGTTGGCCACTTTGTGGAGTCCTTTGTCTTGCTAAAACATGAGGAAATAACCTGGTGAGGAAGAAGTGATTAATTTTGTAGTTGAATTATTTTAATGGAGGAGCTGGCACAAAGAACATGGAGAAGGGTGCCACACCACTTGGATTAAGTTGGTTTTTAACCTGCCTGTGCATCCTCGAGGTTCCTTAGTAGCAGGAGCTACTATGCCTGGAGTTCGTGTTTGTTCATACCAGGGACCAAATTGCCATGGCTAGTAACTGACAGCAAAATACTCAGTGCAATTGCTCAATTTTCTGAGATTTAAATTTAAAAAGCATTGAAATGTATTCATAGAATAGTAATATCTTCTTCTATAGAGAAGAAGAAGAAAAAACAGGTGAAAGTCAAAACCTTACTTGCAGAGCCTACTTGAAGGCCTGATATAAGGCGCGATGCTCATTAAAACCTAAGGTGATTGTCTCAGATTCCTTTTCCAAGTGTTTTGGGGGAAAGGGAGACTAATTATGGTGCTAACTTGCTTTTATGTCTTTTAAATTTTTTTTCTATTTAGCCAGGATGATATAATCATACAGAAACATCTTTAAGAACCAAAATAACCCACTGGATGCTTCTGTTCTACTAAAATATCTACTAAAAATGTATATTACATATATTCTGTGCAATTACTCCTGCATATCTGCTTTATATTTAGATGAACTCTAATTTTTTACACTTATGGTGGTGTTCAACAGGCATGTCTTTAATGCTCGTGTCAAGTAGTTTTCATGGCTGTTCTTCCTCCTTCATTCTCTCATATAGTCCGTCAATAATCACTGCATGCTATCTCGTGTCTAAGACATTTTTGGGGCTGATAACCCATCTTTATAAGATCAGTGTCAGATGCACTGAACTCTTTACCTTTTAGAGCTGACTTAACACAATAACTATATCAATGTTCTGATACCTTCTGCAAACAATTTGTTAGGTACTTGGCTAAAGTTTTCTAGAGAGACACCTAAATGAAGTTTGTTAATAATTGATTTACATGCAAAAGAGCTTTGCCTGTGAATTCCTGCTGACTGCTAATTGAGCTGTGTGTGTTTGTATGGTCAGCTGGCTAGATGTCAGGAGTGATTTAAATGTTTATGCCTCATGTGATCCAAGGTATCTGGAAGTATCATGTGAGACGTTGTTTGCTTTCTTGTTCCTAATTTTAAACAAGGCCTTTTCTGTGGCAGTCCATGGAGTCTATGAGCTACTTCAAGACATTCTTCTCAGAGACCTGTAGTCAGAGTTGAAAATTAATTTTCCTGGAATCAAATCCTTTTGATTTTCCATCAAAAAGATGATAATTACTGAGGGAATAATACTGGTTAAAAAGTTATGGTAGTTGATAAATACCTAAAGGCATTTGCATTTCAGATAATAGCAGTAAAAAGGTACCAACTGCTGGCCCTCATCTTTTTTTTTTTCCCCACATAAAAAATATCCTGGCTCCCCACACTGTTATTGAATAGGTACTTTTTTTTTCCTTAGGATCCTCATATTTGGATATCTGTTGAATGTTCTTTTTTCTTTGTTATCTGAGCAGTTTTATGGCAAGTCACTTTTAGGTGCAATTTGCTTATTAATGTCTCTTGGTGGGAACTGTGAATCTTTCATAAAGACTTAAGGATAGTGATAGGCAGGAGTAGGAATGTATCCTAAAGCTAATTGCTGCAATTCACAGTCTGTTACCTGTCTTAAACTCTAATGATATTTCTAAGTGCTTTTCCATACAGTTTAATCATACAAAAACACATCCCAGAGGGAGATCTACTAGTTTTGTCAGGGCACATGAGACCAAAAAATTAGCCAAGGATACCATAAATACTGGAAGTGAATTTGGCTTCTTGAGGTATTAGAGTGAGTTTTGTTTGGATTAGCATCTTTGTGAAAAAGGAGAACGTTCTAGAACTGATAGAACACAAAATCTTATGGAAACACTTTTTTCTGCTGAATAAGAAATCTAATTTTTCCAAGTGTTGCAGTTCTGAAATCAATAGAGGAATTACACAGCTGCAAATTAGGGAAGCAGGGTACTGCCGAAGATCTTGTCTTGGACATCCGGTCTTAACTAGTGCTGATGTATTTTGCAGAACTTCACAAACAAGTTATTTTGGGGTCAGTCTGCAGGCTTTAGAAAGTTAATAACTCTCTTTAATATTTCCAGCAAAAAGGCTTAGAAACCGTATATATTGGTAGTTGAGGGGATGAGGAGAAAAATTGCATACAGATTACTGTGCCTGCAGCTACGTCCTCTGTATGGCCTGAAAGCAAAGGGAAAGATGTTTTTCTACTGTTTTCAAATTCCACCATAGAAAATTTGGAAAGCTACATCCTTAACCTACAGAATTAATCTTCAGTGTGATATTTTTTAACCTGTTACTTATAAAAAACCACTAAGTAGTTCTCCAGCCAAAATGTAAATCATTAACACTGTTAAACTGGGTGGGTTGAGGACTGAAGATCTTGCATGTTTTTTTCCATAATCTCAAAAACCAAAATTTGTCTTTTGTTTCCTATAGGTTCATCATGAACCATCTTCAGTTTGCAGAGTATACTGTAGAAAATAAAAAGCCCCAAGGTGTGAATGGTAGTGATTCCTGTTCCCTGTTAATACGGAAATGTAAACATGACAAAACCATTTTTGTTAATCCCTGCTTTACAAACAAACAGGCATCATACTTGTACATGAGAATTTTTTTTTAACTACAATATTTATCTTTGCACGGGTAGAACTTGTCCCATATCTTTTGTTTAGAATTGAAAAAATTGCCATTTTTCATCTTGTTCCTTATCAGCCCTTGAGTAAAAATCAGTTTGTCATGTTTCTCATCTTGTGTCCTGAATTGGACACAGGAGCACAGCTTCTATCCTCCAGAAGCCTGAAGATAAAATATCTTAACTAAAGAAAGTTGCAGTTAATCTAAGATCATTCCATTAAGTCCATGTGAGACTTTGTGCAGTTTCCTGCTTTCAGTGCTTTTGTTGATAGGTGTATCTTGATTATGATCTGAAACTTCTTCAGCTGTGAGTTTTCCCTACTCAGAGCAGGAGTGCTTGTGATTGATTGAGTGCAGTTTGGAAACCTCAGCAAGTTCTGCAAACTCTAATACCCCAGATGTTTGTCTAAGTCTTTGAAAGGGTATCTTTGCTGGAAGAACTTTATTTTTACCCAAGGAAGTAAGATTCCATGCTAGAACAAAATGTCACTCATCTTTGTTTTGCATTGAAACTGAAGACAAAATCAACCTGTTCTGTCCTTGGCAGGTCTGCTGCTGAAACTGGCCAGTCATGAAAGATTGATATAAATAGAATTACGTTCTGTTCCTTTTCCAATTAAAAGCACTGATACAGCAGAGGCACGAGACTGGAACCAGTTGTTGCCTTAGCTTTCTAAGCAATTACAAAGTAGGATTTTGTGAGGTTACAAGACTGAACTTCAGTAAACTCTTTCTAGGGTGTGATGCAATGCTGTAATCTCCCTTACTATGCTTTCCAGTATATCAGGGTCCTTGAAATATGACCTAAAATAAACCATGGTCAGCTACTGGGCCTTTTAACATTTCACTTAAGGTGACAAAAATAAAGCCCCTAAAAACCTAATGAGAAAGTAGAGGTAGTTAATAAAGAAATCCTGAGGTACATCTTGTGGTGGGGCATAACCTGCAGTGGTTGGAGGTTGTAGGAGTGTGGTTATATGAAGTGTTGGTCTTTTTCAGTTCTGCAATGAGTTTTTGTCAAAAGCACATCTGATTTTCCGGTTAAATTAGGCCTTCTGCTAAAAGATATCTTTCCTTAAACCATTGTTGAGTATCTGTAAATTATAGAACTTGAACTGTTTTGATTGGGGGGAACAAATGTATGGGTAGACCTGCATTAAAAAAAGGGTGAAAATATACAAGACACTTTCCTCCAAGTCTTACCTGATGTAAGGTATACAAAGGAAAAAAAGTAAAACTGTTATTGCCAAAACCTGAATGTAAAAGACATGAAATTGTATTTTTACATTGTTAGCCAACTATGTCTTGTGTTGTAAAAGTCTGGTCTTATGTGAAGAAGGGAAGATCAATAATATAAATGGGTATTTAACCTTGTACATTTCTAAAGTCAAATTGATAGTTTGCAGGTAACTGTTTAAAGAGAATAAAGACTTGCATGTGCAGTTGTGGAAAAAAAGTTCTTTCCGAAAGATTCAGTTTGTACTTGAAAATACAGAAAAGTTTGGTAATGTCCTAGACACTATTTCTTTTCATACTCATGGCCTTACATGCTCCTGTATAGTCTGCTCTTTGAAGTTAGGAACTGTTCATCCAGAATCATTCTATATTTTGGTTTCTCTGCTAATGATCTTTGAAGATATTTATATATTTTCAGTAGAAAATGTATACGTAGTACCTTCTTCTTATACTAGTATTTTTTCTCCAATTACAAGACTTGATGGTGTCTCTGGATGCAGTGATAATGCATATACAGGCTGCAGTATTTAGCTGTGTATACTCCAATAGAAAACCTTATATGTTTTAATTAACTGTCTCCTTTTTATATCTATCTCTCTTTTTTATACTCTCCAGTTCCGGGGGACTTAGGTAATCAGTTGGAAGCAAAGTTAGATAAGCCATCAGTGGTGCACTATCTCTGCTCTAAGAAGACAGACAGTTATTTTACGCTCTGGCTGAATCTAGAATTGCTTCTGCCTGTCATCATTGACTGCTGGATTGATAATATCAGGTAAGATCAGAAATGTTGCTCTTTGCATTTACATCCTTTCCTTCGGCTGACAGGCAGGATGGCTGCCTTTAAATTCCTTTTCTGATAAAAGACCAGTGAGAGGAATGACTTGGAATTCTGCTGGGTAGGCCGACAGGATGGGTCTGATGATGTGGCTCTGTTGCATCTGAGGTAGCTGTAGTTGCTGATGAGGAGCAGAGGCTTTCTTAGTTTCTTCCACTTTCTCTTCTACCAGTGACTCAATGTAGGTTTGAGCATTTGTTAGACCCCTCTATGGCCTAGGAGGAGGTTTTCTGCCTTTTTTTTTTTTTTTCTTGCCAAGCAATAGGACAAGAGGAAACAGGCAGAAACTGATGTACAGGAAGTTCCACCTGAAATATTTTGGTTTTAAAAATTGCCTAATTTAAAACCTTCACACTATTTCATAATTCAATCTGTTTTATTAGTGTTCCTATAAAAATCATATAAACATATGTATGAAAACAAGAAATAATTAGCTGGTACAATTAAAAACTATTATGTTGGCATGTTGCTCTTTTATGAATGTACTGAGCTATTGTAAAGCAGTCTGCTTTGTCTTGCCCTATGCCTTATGGATTAGAGAGATTTTTAAGAGATTTGTGCATCAGTTTAGATTCTTAAGACTCCATCTAGGGGCAAAAATTGCATTCAGAAATGGCAATTGTATTGATATAGTACTAAAAACAAACCAACCCCCAACTATAATAATAGGGATGATTAAAGAAATAAACTCCTGACTCAATGCTCCAGATTCTTCACATCCTAAGTTGATTTGAAAAGTATTTACACAACACTCAATACTTCAATATATTTCCTGAGGTGCCAGTTGTTATTAATCAGGAAATAAAGTATTCCCTTATGCTGGTATGGGTGTTTTTAGTTAAATAGAAATTGGTTTTAGGTAAGTTAATATTTTTGATGCCTAATTAAATAGGTATGTTATGTCCTACTGCCATATTCCTGTGCTCTATGTAAGTTTTTTCCATTTTGTGGCTTGATGCAAAGTCAAATGGTATAGAACTATATAAAGTAGTTTATCTTTTAAAGATGAAGTTCAGTCACACTTCCATATACTCAGTTTTACAGAGACAAAAAGTCTTAGATTCTGCACATAAAGCATTAAAGTAATTAAAGTAATTGTTTGCATTGTATAAACTCTTAGCCATGAGAGTACTCTGATCATGTCTGCTTGGGTTGGGTTTTTTCCTCCTTCTGAGTAACAGCACTTAAAGTTCTTGTACTGCACTCAGAATGTAATGCCCAGTGTAGTTGAGGGTTGTCATGTGGCAATAAAACATGTTTTATGGGTTTTTAAATTGTTTTTCTTCCCCTCCTCCCCAGGCTGGTATATAATCGAACAAGTAAGATTACAGAACCACCAGATGGAGTGGATATCAGAGTCCCAGGATTTGGGCAAACATTTTCCTTGGAATTTCTTGACCCAAGTAAAAGGAGCGTTGGTATGTACAGGCTGTGTCTGAAGTGCTTTGTCACTTGGAGGGTTTTTCTAGTTTGTCTTTATGCAACAAGCTTCTGAAATGTGATTTCAAATTACAGTTCTGTGAGCTCACTTGGCTTTTAAGAGTTTGCATTGTATTGTTTTGTTTGTTGCATGGCCTAATAGGTTGAGACAAGAAGATTCCATGTTATTTAGTGTTGTGTCAAACCTAAGTTTGGTGGATGAAATCTGAGTAGGCATATTGAGGACAGATGCTTTCTGAAAATGAGATGAGTAGAAAATTCTTTGACTGAAGCTTGACAAGCAACACTGAAATAAAAGCATGAGTTCTGAGTAAGATGGTTTTTGGCCTTAGGAATGGGTTAATTGGATTGGGAGATATGGCACCACAATGTGTAGTTCCTTGTATTTTGCTGGTGTCAGAATAATTATATAATTGCATTTGTGCTGCAAAAGATTTCTGCATTAATATTTTTGCAGGGTTTTTTGTTTGATGCTTTTGTCGAAGTCATGTTTCAGAAAACAATTAAGTTTGATAAGCTTTTCTGAGTTGTTATTTACTGTGGCTGAAGACTGGAGCAGCTGAACAGTCAGTAGTGCACTGAGCTTCACATGCTGCATAACATGGATCTGTTCTTTGAGGGCAGTGATGTGCTTAATGATCTGCACTGGGTCACTCACAACTGGAACAGGGCTATGATTAAATTCTCCACTTGAGGCACTGTATGATAAACATTCAAGACTACTGAGTGAGGTTCTGCTCAAAACTGAAATATGACTGATACTCAGTAGACTGTTCTGACACTGTTACTGGATGCATTTAGTCCTGGTAATACTTAAATCCTATGTGTCAAACCTTGTAATTAGTTACATCTTTCAGTATGCAGTGTGCAACTGTTTCTCTTTTTGCTATTAAAGCTTTATCTTCAGTTACTTAAGTCTTAGTCCACTACCCCAGAGATTAAAATAATGGTTTGGGGGCAGTTTCCAGAGTTCTGCCCTGGAGTACAATGACAATGGAGTACAAATGATAAGCATTTGTTTCAAAGAATAAACGTTGGTGAAGTCCAGGCCAACTGTTATACCCTACCTGATGTTAATTTGCAATCAACAAAAGCTATGACTCTGAAAACCCCTCAGAAATTATTATGTTGCAGTTCAAGGGTAAACTTTCCTCTACGGAGTAAAATTTTTCCACTTTGTGTATTCTGCATTTGGCTGCCAAAATATTTGAAAGGTCAGCCAACTAGTAAGAAGTTTTAATAGTGTAATTCTCTCAGTTTTGGGGGATAGTGGGCATAACTCATTTTGTTAAATACACATGCAGCTTTCTAGATTGTTAAAGGCAAACTGCAGGTTTAATGTGTACATATGGTGTCAGAGATAATGCCTCTGGAACTTTGTTTTGTGGTAGTGTCTGTACTTCTGCTTCTCACACTAACCTTGTTACTCTTCTGTTTCTCTCTTATCTGATATTTACAGGAAGTTACTTTTATATGCTGGTGCAGAGTTTAGTAGATTGGGGCTACAAACGTGATGAAGATGTAAGAGGAGCACCTTACGACTGGAGAAAGGCACCAAGTAAATAATATACTGTTACCTTAACAAGATTTTGACTCTCCTAGCCAGAAAATAATGTATCGAATTTCTTCTCCCATCCTTTACAATAGTATCTAAAACCTTAATTTAGTTTAGTTCTTGAGGTCTGGGTACTCCTGGGTGCAAATGCAAGCTCAGCATTGTGGTTTTGGTTTTTTCTTCTTTAAACAACTTGCTACTTAAAACTTGCTTAAAAACAGAACAAAACAACAGAAAAAAAAAAAAACATTTCACCAAAGTACATGCACAAAACCCCCCAGCCCTCCCATTTAATATTGGAATTTCTAAGGTCTGCATTATTAATTCCCCAGATAAAGCTTATTTTTTTTTTTAAAGCTCAGCGTTCACAATTAATAACTATCACTGTGTAATCTGTATGTTTTAGATGAGAATGAGGACTATTTTGTGGCACTTCGCAAGATGATCGAGTTGCTGTATGAGCAGTATGGCAGCCCTGTTGTCCTGATTGCCCACAGTATGGGGAATATGTATACCCTGTACTTCCTCAACCGCCAGCCCCAGGATTGGAAAGACAAGTACATCAAGGATTATGTGTCATTAGGTGCTCCGTGGGGAGGAGTGGCTAAAACTCTCCGTGTGCTGGCTTCAGGTAGGTGATTTGAGGCTTTGCCCTGTGGTTTGTGTGTAGTGCACAATAATAATGAGACTGTTGACTGTAAGGCTGCAGGATGAGTGTTGAAGGTACCATGAAGGGAAAAATACTTTTTTGTAAGTGATGACAACTTGATGTTTCAAGCCTTGCAACCCAACTGTTATCTTTCATATTTATGGGGATGCACTGAGATTTCTCACATCCTGTAACCAGGAGCCTTCTCCCTTCTTGACCTCTCCTGACCTCTTTTCAGCAGATTGTTGTGTGGTCTGCTGTTTGGCCTCATGCCTACCCTTTCTGTCCCTTCTGGCACCAGCCTGATTGCTCTCTGTTCAGTATTGCAAAGCTACCAAGGACTCCAGAGCACTCAGCAGTTTCCTTTGATTAAAAATCACACAACTGCTTGAGGTTAACATTAAAGGAAATTTGTAGAGATGATGGGGAACTGGTATCCACAGTGTAAATGTCAGGTGAAAGTTATAACTCTACAGATTAGGAAAGTGTTTGAGGTCTTGGATTTAACACACTGGATATGTCAGAAACTAAAAAACAAAAAAATTGAATAAAGCAGCATAATGTACTTCTCTAAGTAACTGAAAATGACTATGGAAAATGTTCACTTACCCCATCATGTGATACCATAATTACATCATGTGCTTTGACATTTAGTTCACGATGTTTCTGGCTTGGTTTTGTAGCTTGTTTCTGACTTGCTGGCTTTGGATATCCACTATCTTCTTCCTAATCAAAGCTGACATCAAAAATTGGACTTCATCAAAATGCAAAACACTCAGCAAGAGCCAGCCATGCATGGACAGAGCAAAGAGTACTTTGCTTAGCAAAGGCGTTTGATTCTGAACACTACTGCGCTACTCCATTACTAATTAGAAAACTTGACTCAATACAAACATCCAATTTACACATTGTTAAAGCTGTTGAAAGCCATTGTAAAAATTGATTTCCCTTTTCCCACAGGCTTTGTCTGATATATTTGCTTGCTACAACAGTGGCAAGAAGTGAACAATGTTAATATGACCTCATAAAATTACATGATTATATAAAATTCCATAGTCCTGTATCTCTGTTGGATTAAACTTTTGTGCTTCATACCTTGTTTATGCTTTATAATGCATCTCAAGCAAAGTGGCTAATTCTAGTAATGCATAATGAATAGCTAAATTTCTACTAAAATGTAGTCAGTCATTTTAATCTGTGTATCTGTTGCATTAAACTTCCATGGTTTTGAGCAGAAGTTTAAGAATCATGTGGGAAAGTTACATGGGCAAACATATCAGAATGTACAGTTTTAGGCTGTTCCTGTCGCAAATATCCCTAGTAAAGCACCACCGTCAGCCTTTGGATTGCATTAAATCTATTTAAGATTTTCCAAAAGTTATCAGGGTTAGTATGCCAAAGAATTGTTGCTTTAAAGAAAAATACTGCATTTCAGCAAGAAAGACAAGGCACTCTATGAATGCATTCTTTCTGCTCCTATTCCTGTTCCATATGTGATGCTAGGAACTTCATGTCAAATCCACAGCTGTGTTATCAAAGTGGTTAACAGTACACAGGTGGATTTGTTTTCTGGAGATTTCTGTGATACTTTCAGCTACTTGTACTTCAGCTTTGCTGGATCCCACTACAGTGGGTAAAGACACAAAGCTCACAGTGGTTTGTTTCTATTTTTAACACGTTGAAAGGTTGAAATGTTAGCAGTGTCTTCCTTACACCTGAAGTTTTGTTGTGACTGATGGGTCTCCTGACTTAAATGTGGTGCTGACCATCCTGTATTTCTTCACTTACGAAAAAGTAAAAGATTTGACAAGCACTTTGTAACAGTTCTGTAAGAGAAGGCTGGGATAATCAGGTTCTGTGTTTGATTATTCTACTGGAAATAAATCTTGTACACATTCCTTTAATTGTTCAGTTCAGAACTTGGGCCTTCTTTGCTGAAAACTGCCAAGCAGTGTTCAGTAGCTTAGTAGTGAGAGTGCACAGTGAAGTGGTTACATCACACAGTATCATGAGACCCATTTTTGAGGCCCTTTGTGATTCTTGCTGTGCTTTTGAGTTTTCCTTATCTGTTTCAGACTAGCAGTGTGTCCATACAGTCCTCCTAAAGATGGCTTTGTGTCTCGCTTGCTGAGGCAATAGTGCCACCCCATGGAACTGAAATAGCACCAGAGTATATTTTTCAGGAATAGTGGTTTCAGTTGCAGAACTTCAGTTTTTATGGCATGGTTGACCTGGATCACTACATGCTGTAACCACTTGGATCTAATAATGGAAAATAAAATTCAAAGTTCAGCTGACAAAAGAATTGAGATGTGACAGCCACTGTGATAATGAAAACAAACAAGGATTATAAACTCCAGTCTGTCTCAGGGTGGTGTTTTTTTTTTTTTTTGAAGTAATCCCTATATTTATTAAGCAGCTTTTGATTTTTGTGAAGATGAAAGAAAAATTGTTAAAATATGCAGAAAGGTGCATATAAATTATTACTTAGTCATGTGTTAGTTTAAGCCATTTGTTTCACTCATTCATCAACTCACATTTAAATTTTGGAAGTTATTAAAAGTCAGTTTACAGAACTTAATTTACAAGAGAATCATAAATGAGAAACTTTTCCAACTGTCACTGTAAGCCAGGGGAACAAACTTATAATTCATGTTATCACCATGAGAACTAGTAATTGCTGCTGATTAAGACTGATGTCTTGCTTTATGGATAATGAAATTCCACTTTTTTCCCTAAGGTGACAACAACAGAATCCCTGTTATCAGTTCCCTCAAGATCAGAGACCAGCAGAGATCAGCAGTTTCCACCAATTGGATGCTGCCCTACAACTACACGTGGCCTCCAGACAAGGTGTTTATAAGCACACCCACAGCTAACTACACACTCCAGGATTACTGGAGGTTCTACAGGGACATTAATTTTGAGGATGGCTGGCTCATGAGGCAGAACACGGAGCACCTGGTGTATAGCATGACCCCGCCCGGGGTGCGCATCCACTGCCTGTACGGCACTGGCGTGGACACCCCCGACTCTTTCCATTATGAAAACTTTCCTGACAAAGAGCCCAAGATTTTCTACAGCGATGGGGATGGTACAGTGAACTTACAGAGTGCCTTGCAATGTAGAAAGTGGGTGGACAAGCAAAAACAGGAAGTGGTGATGTTTGAGCTTTCAGGAAACGAGCACATTGAAATGCTGTCCAATGATACTACTATCTCCTATGTGAAAAAGCTGCTCTTTGATTTGTGATAACCTTGTGTTGATAGTTATTTTCCTCACCTGTGATGCCTTCCCTTAAATATGGGGAAATGCCTTTTAATCCCTTGATATTTAGATATTTGAATTATTTATTTTGCTTTTTTTAAAAGGTTGTGTTCAAGTTGGTTGGTGTTCTAAATGATCGTTTGTCTCTGATTTGTGTTTATAATGCTTCATGGTATTTTCACATTCTGCAAATTTTGTCAAATATGCATTTTGGTGCCTCTGGTGTGTCCAGTGGTCATACAGACTTTCATTTGGAGATGGTGCAGCCCCTTGCACATACCACATGGAGTCATAGATCCTGGAGTTCCTTTGTGTGGTCTTTGCAGGTTTGGAGTGGAAGGCTAGGAAGGATGGCAATTTTGGATGCCCAAGGGAATGGTATTAACAATTTGGCAAACACAGTAAGATTTTTAAAGGGTCTTGCATATTCTGATCCACAGTTCCCAGTGGATTAGTCTGTAAATGTGTATATCTACTAGGTAAAATAGGGAAGAGGTGTGCCTGGAACTGTGCTACTGTTGTTGTGATCCAGACTTTTATTTATTACAGCCTTGCGGGGGAAAAGGTAGATATGTGAATTACTTGAAGCTTCTTTATTAGATGCCCTACTGGGTTATTTTAAAAAGAAATTGTTTGCTCATCAACTTCTAGAATCCCTGACCGCATACAGTCTGGGGTCTGAGGAATTCTCAGGCTGTGCTTTATTTCTCAATGAGGAAATAAAGCTAAACTGTGGTTGGTGCTGGTAATAACTGTAGCAGTGTGGAGTAGCACATAAATCAAAGCTAATTGAATACTGGCAAACAATCTAAAAGGTATGGAATTGCATTTCTGGGTGGAAAACAACCTCCTGTAGTGGAAATGATAATGGATGGTGGGCAATGTTTAAAGAAAAGTGAACTTCTGAAATGGAGCGGGGAATGGAAGCCAGCATAATGTTGTGTGGAGTATAAACCTTGTTCTCAGTCAAATACTTTGGCTCTGATCCAGTTAACTGACTAAGCAGTGATTAGATCAACATTGCATTCCACTGAAAAGAAATTTTTTGCTTTAGGACTAAAAGTAATTTCCCCTAGATTACAAGTTTCATTTGTGCTGTTTCAAGAGGTTGGGACATATGGTTCTTTAAATGTTTCTATAAATTGCTGAACATGCAATTCTGTAGTTTCCTACAGTTTTGTTCTACTCAATGTTAAAATAATTTCAGCTCTGACCTCCACAGAAGTGCTGGCCTAAAGGCCATCATATTTACCACCTTGATTACAGCAGTCCTGTTGGAGAAAGTTACACTCAAAAATTCTCTTGCTTGCGTTAAAACCAAGTCACCCAGTTAGACTGCACTTAGTTTTCTGAAAACACAGTTTTGAATACTTTCAAAATGCTAGGTTCTCCAAGAAAAATATTTTAAGAGTTTCAGAAACTCAAACTATTAAGGATTCATTACTTAAGAAACTGAATTTGTCTAAACGGTCAAGTTTTAATTATTTTGGTAAAATGTTTTCTGCCATTGGACATATCAATAAGATGTGTTGAAACTGATGGGCTTGAACTCTTGCTATTGTAGAATGGAGCCAGGAGGTAGTTTTAAGGCTTTAGTTTTAATTCAGAAATATCATGTTAATTCAAAACAATTTGAACTAGGGTCATCAACAAGCTAAATATCTTACTAGGTTAAACTTCCTTATGTAGCTTTATTTCCCCCTCTGCATTTTTTCCTAGTGCTAATGTTGAGGGAGTGTAGACATTTTCCTGATTTTTAAAATGGATCATTAATCTTGTCCTCACTTGCCCAGGACCCTACAGTCCAGCAGCAATATTCCCTAGACTTTTCCAGAGTAAGCGCTGTTGTCCACAGCCTTTGTAATGTGAATTTGTTGAAATGAAAAAAACAAAACAACCCATAATCAATCAACCTAAACAACCAATCCCCCCCAAAATAAGAAACCCTACAACAACAAAGAGGAAAAAAAACCCCAACCCCCCAAAAAAATCACCACAAAAAGTTGCCCTTTAGCCAAGTGATCTATTTTATGCAGGGCTTGTCAGCTGGATAAGCTTCAGGCTTGTGTTCCAAGACTGCTTGAAAATGATAAAGCTCTTCCTTGGTCTGACTCAATTTTTGAATAAATGGCTATTTGAATAAATTACAGAAAACAGCTAATCACAATCTGTATTTCTTGCTGAAGGAGAGTGCCTGTTAATAAGCACTGGATTGAATGGAGCTGCAGGCTGTATTGCAGGATACCAACATTGACATCAAGGGCTGAAAAATGAGAAAATGTAGGTAAACAATCCTTAACTGAGCTGGAAAATGTTTGTAAGATTCATTTGGATCTTTACCCATTAATCAATAGCTTTTTCAGGCTCATAGCAAGAATTTAGCTGCAGGGTTTTTTGTGATTTGAAGTTCCAAAATACATGATTCAAAAAAAAATGCTTGTTCTCTTTCTTTTTTTTTCTTTAGTACTTTTTAAATATTTTTTGTGACCCAAAAGATGCAAAAAAGCACAACTCTTATTTTTTTTCTAATTTTGGCAACCTAGTACTGTGTTTGAGATTAGTTGGCTGTATCTTTTAACCTGAAGATTTCTAAATCTGTTTTCCATTAGTAGACAAGCCCTAGAGTGTCTCCTTAAACTTGTGATAGTTCATGTGGTAAAATGAAGCTGAAGGTTTTTCAAGGCTTTTATTTGTTTGTTCTGTTGTTTGTCACTATAAAGCCTTGTTGTACTGTTGTAAAGAAATGTGTGTACCTGAGTTCTAAGTACTGTGTGAGAGCAAGCACAGCACCTCTGGTGTTCTTTGATTGGATTTGGTGCATCTGCAGGCTGTAGTTTTATGACCAGAAAGTGTGGGGATTTTTTGTTATTTTTTCCCCTACCAAATGATCATCAGCCCTTTCATTTGCAGTTTCTTGCATGTTAGGATGCAGCTCTCGTTGAGAGTGAATGCATTATTGTAGTAGCTGAAATGGAAGCACTGCACTCTGCATGTGAGGGGTGGCTGCTCTGTGCAGCAGATCCTCTGCAGGGACAGTACTGAGCATTACTGTTACAGACCTGCTGTAGCCATGGGCATTGAGCTGTCTCAGTTCTTGTGGGGACGGAGGTCTGAAAAAAAAATCTTTGAGAATGTGGCACTTTGATTAGAGGATTAACTCAGGTGCTTTGCCACACTGCACAGCTGAAATGTCTGAATTCACTAATGTATCTTTGTTATACCTAAAGCATTAATTGTGTCTCTTTCCATAATTTTTACTTAGTTTTATTCGTCCAGGATATTTTCAGAAACCAAAACTAGTCTTGAGGACCAAATGTGTTTCTTATTTTTGACAACATGTATAGAAAATGCTGAAGAAGCTTTCAGCTGCCATTGTAGTACTTCTGAAGAGGTTCAGAGTCACTATGTGATTCTGTATAAAAACAGAAAGCTTCAATAACTAGCAATAATTGTAAAGGATTTGCAGACCAAAGGAAGGAATGTTTGGTATTAAGGTAGTTCTTGGAGCACAGTGTGTTCAAGGCCCTCTTAAATTCAGGGAATGTTTGGCAGTGACTTTGCTGCTCTACACTAACCAGTATTTTGTACAGAACATATTCTGAGGCCTGGCATTTTATATGTTCTTGTGTATGAATGTGTTCAATAGATTTTGAATATTTTATTGTCAAATTTGATAATATAATAAAGTTGATCTAATACAGATTGTCTCCTGTTGTGAATAATATGCTGTCTCAGTTCTCAGAGGAAATGAAAACTTGGTGCTGTTTTTCTTCCCTAAAGATGCTTGGTGTCTCTCACAGTAATTACTTCTTGCTTAATCTCCCAAATGCACCTACTGTCTTGTGGTACATTTGGAGTTCACTATTAATTGTTCTTGAATTTATGGAGGTGTGGGATTGAGCCTACTCAATTTCCTTGCATCTTACTTGCTTGTCTTGTGTTAAAAAAAAATTCTCAGGATGCCTTATAATTCTGCTCAGGTAATTATTTTGCAATTAGTTCCTCAGTTGGGAAGTGTTTTAAATGCCTGCAGTTGCCTTTATACTGTTGGTTTCCAAACTGATCCACAAACCCATGCACGATGACCGTACAGTTTTATAGTTTTATAAAACAGTTTTTTCCAATTAGAAATAGTGCATTGTGGCTCTGAAGAACCTGTAATGCTAGACAGTGATTCCGTGAGCATCTGAGGGTTTTTTTACGTGATAATGTCTCTAATACCAGTTGAGTGTTAGTGACTGCTGTTCCTCTCTGTGCCCTGGATGCACTCTTTGGACTTCTTGTCCCAGTTCAGATCTTGTTCACACCTGCCTCAAGGTTCATGACCCCACATGATTTTTCCACAAGGAAAAATGGGAATGTGACCTTCTTCCAGCTCCCTATTAATATGGGGAAGGTTCTGCACTAAAGCCATGTGCCAGTTCTTGCAAGAAGCTGAGAAGGCTGAGAGCACAGGGAAGAGGAGGACAGGAGGATAATGGGCCTGGCAGAGTGATGCAAAGCCATGAGAGACATGTGTGGTCTAATGCTGGGGTATAGATGTAACACTGCAGTTAGCACAGCTTGTGCAGCCTTCAAGTAACAGCATTACAGTTGCAGATTGTCTGATGCTATTTTGCTCTGTCATCTTAAATGATTTCACTAATGATGAGATTGCAGTTTTGGGAAATGATGTTGACTTTCTCTTGCTTCAGTTGTGGTTTTCCTCCAAAGATCTAGGTTAATAGTTTGCTTTGGTTTAAGACTAATGTCCTTTGTGGTCATTTAGATCAACAAATGAGTTAAGTGGAATATTTAGCTCCCAAATCAGCATCTTTTAGGCAAAAGCAGAATGTAGCCCAGGAAATGCAAGAAATTAATATGCAATGTTTTACTAAAAATAGTGATGCTAAATTTATTTTAATGGTTTGTGTATCTATATGTATGTATATATATATGCAGTAGAGGGCAGTAGTATATAAGTTATAGAGGTTTTTTAGGTAATGTTGATGGCATCTGTGTTAATTTCACTTGAGAGATACAGGATTGCAGGGAAATGAAGACCCAAGTTTGATATCCACAAAATGTTTTCTCTCCTGAAGCAATAGCACATATGCAGACTCTGCTACTGGAGGATTTTTTTCTCTATCTGATGTAAAAAGAAACTTCAGCTTGATTCAAATTCGAGTAAAATGATCTAAGGTGTGAATTAGATGTTCACTCCCATTTTCATGCTCAGGTTAAAGCACGAAGCGGACATTACAACTGCATGGAGTGGATTGGTGTATAGTACTATGATGCACAAAAGAGAGCATGTATTTTTTAAAAAGTGCTGCAAATGCTGTCAGCTCTGTTTTCTTATTGCACTGCTGAATAACGGATAAATCTTGTACCTCAAAGTTTTCATTTTGCTTGTAACCACTGACTCACACCTAGTAACCTTTCTGGGAAAGCAGATTTATTGACCAAGCTGCAATTCCATGTGTAACTAAAAATGTCACCTTATGTGAGTAAAATCATCAAGACAGATGGTAAATTTGACTGCATGAAAACACTGTGCCTACAGATTAAGTATTTTCATCACTATTAGTATTCTTGAGATTGTTATGTTGAGGTAGTCAAAGAAGCATTCTAGTCCAGGTCTAAACAGGTTAAGATTGGTCAGGAGCACTGCTGTTATCTTAGCTATGCTAGCCTTTGTACCTGTATTAAAAACAAAAGGCAAGATTACAATATAGGAAATCTCACCAGATACTTATAAAGACTAAATACTACTGTGACCTGTGCGGATGAAGGATGACAGTGGGATCTGTAAATAGATCTGGGAGACATCACTGGCAAGGGGAGCACTAATAAGGGATCTTTGCCTCCACATCACAAGAACATACTTTCAATGACCAAAGCATATCCTACAGGTGCCAAAACATGGATTGACCAGCCTTGCTTTACACAGTTCAGGTCTGTAAGGATTTTGGGAGGAGAAATTGTGTAGTGAGTTGTTAAAGAGGTTTCAGTAGGAGTAAAATCATAAAGCAAAGAATGATACCATCTCTGATATGTGTGAAATCCTCACTTTGGTTGTAACAGCTTCAGCCTTGAGCTCTTGTGGTTTTTCTCGGTGCGAGAAGTACTGTCGTCCCTGTTTGACTCAGACCTAGGTAACTTGTTCAAATTCCTTTAGGTGGAATCATATACCTTTAACTCCAAGTTGTTCTCTTGTCATTAAACTATCTTCGGTCTGCAGATCATTTGCGAGTAAGGGCAGAGCAGCCGTGCTACTCTTGGATGGAGGAAAAAATACTTGAGAAAAATGTAATGTGGGAATTAATGCACTTTTTGCATAACACATTCCTTGTTAGTAATTTCATCTTGCTGTACTAACTCTAGGTTGCAAAGCCATTTATCCCCTGTGAAGGTGCGTCCTTGTTTTTTCATCTACTGGAAAGTATTTGTTGCTTCACATTTTCCATGTTTCTCTTATGTCCATTAGTACTTTTATGCCAGGCTATGATACAATGAAGAAAAGCAGAGTTAAATAGGACATGATGTGGCAAGGGAGAATGCCTTCAAACTGAAAGATGGTAAGTTTATATTAAATATTAGAAAGAAATGCTTTACTGAGAGAGTGGTGAGGCACTGGCACAGGTTGCCCAGGGAAGCTGTGGATACCCCATCCCTGGAAGTGTTTAAGGCCAGGTTGGATGGGGCTTTGAGCAACCTGGGATAGTGTAAAGCGTCTCTGCCCATTGTAGAGGAGTTGGCCCAAGATGATCTTTAAGGCTCCTTTCAACCCAAACCTTCTATGAACACGAAAGATTGAAAAAACCCCACCAAATATTCCATTAAAAAGTTGCTCAGTCTAGTTTTGTCTCCTAATCCAGTGACATAAGCTCTTTCTTCCTTGCCTTCGATTTGAACCTTTCCAACCAGGCTTTTGTCAGTGAGCCCAAGTTTTTTTCTTGCTCAAATGATGCTTAAATCTCAGCACTTATGGAAGAAGAAAAAAAACCCAAAAAAAAAAAAAAAAACCAACCCAACCCAAAACCAAAAAAACCTTCCAAAGCCAAACACAGCATGAAAATCTTCCACACAGACAGAAGCAAATTGTTGACAATCAAGTGTTACATAGTCGCTTTTTGGAGAGAGACCAAATGCTTGAATAATGCCAAATTACTTAAAGAAACCCATGTTTTCTTAGCAGGGATGCCTATACAAAGATAGCATTTAGCTCAGAGCTTAAGGATGTCAGGAAATCAGAAAAGAGAACTGAAATGTCAGGCAGCAGGAAGAAGTGAGAGGCTGGGCTAGTAGAATGGTGTCTGTGGGGCTATGATGTATTTGTGTTTGTTTTTAAAATCTACATCATCCAAGCAAAAGGAAAATTCTGACTCCATGAAAGAGAAGGAAAAAATAGGCAGCTAGCTGGACTGCAATTACTGGCATCCCACATCAAAATCTACATAGCAGGAGTTGACTTAAGGCTCCCTGGCCAGAAGACTGTGATGTTGGATTGCTAAATAGTAAAGACTGTGGCTGTCTGGAAATCCTGAAGTTATCAAATATTTGCAGGAGATCTGTGTCTCAAGAGAATATTTCCTGTGAGAAGCAACAGAGGATCTGGATTTACACGTGGAGATGGAAAACCTTGTCTCCTTTTCTCTAATTCCACTTAGCTAGAAGTCATTTAGCACTGCAGGTTTCAGAGACTTCTACTATTCATGGTGAGTGACTTGCCCAGCTCTGGTCTCTAGGTTTCAGCTCTGAAGAGGTCTCAGTTCCTAGCTAAGGAATTGAGACTCACCTAAGGACCACAAGTTTCACTGTATTTTGCCATTTTTTCATGTCTTCCATTTTAAGTTTTCAGACCATAGTTTACTTCATCTCCCTATTCTGAGCAGCCTGTGCAATAAATTCAAGGTCATCATGTTATTCCTTTTCCAGCTGTTTTTGTAGTAAACTTTCTGAGGAGGATCACTAATTTATTGCCACTGAGACAAGGACATAAACACACAAGACAGTAGTATACATCTCTAAAACAGAGTATCACCTAATTTACACAAGAATTTGTCTCTGTTGCAGTTTAACAGTAGAACAAGACTGGTTTTATTACCTAATTTATATGTTTATGATCAGTCTAGAAGGATTCCATTTGTAAAGTAAAATTTAAACCTTTTGTGATGACATTACATACGATTTAGGTAAGGAAAGAATTTGGTCCATAGCAAAAATTAGAACAAGTTTTACTCAATTTATTTTAAAAATTCCCAGATTGTTAATCTATAAAATAAATCCATTTTTTCAACGTAATAATGACCTGTTGAATGTATGTCCAAGTGTGACCAACTACTAGTAAGTGGGGTTTTTTTCAGGAGCATGAAACAGTGAGGTGCACAAGAAGAAATACTGCTGCTACGATTCTTTGCTTCTAGCCTCTGTTAATTATTAACATATTCAAAGTTTTGTTTAGTTTTTCAGCTAAATACAATTTTTTTAATACTTAAGGTTTAACATCACCCTATTTCTGTACAGCAGCCAGGATTTGGGATCAAATCTACATGAAAAAGTCATCTTATACTTAATGTAAGGCTGTTCTTGCGAATAAATGTTTAGCATCAGGTCCTTAAGAAGCAAGATACATTAATGGAATAGAGTAAGGTACCATGCACTTACTCCTTTCAGAAAGGCTTTTGTAAATGCTAAGTGTATGTTCAGTCAGTATTTTTTCCTGAATGTTTCAGATCAATAGAGTAAACAATTTAATTTGTTATTGTTTGTTGTTTGTTTCTATTTCCTGTACTCCAATTCGTAAATTGAGAAATTAAACTGATTTGTTTGGTTTCACTAATGAATAGAAAGTGAATAGAAAGGTCAGGTTCAGACTGCGTTTTCAGAAATGTACAAACACATGATCCATAAAAATACTTTCATTTACAAAGAAGTGGCAGGTTGAAAACAGGAAATGCCATTTTTTCTCTGCTGAAATTAATCAAGTTGTGATAAATAATAAGAGCAGTAGAGTTTCGACCTGACCTTACATTCCATCTGTTTTACTACAACAGTTCCAGTTGTGACCAGGAACCAACCAGCAGCACAAAAACAGACTGGGAAACTCTGGCTGCCTTCAGCAAATAGGAGCAGGCTGTGGAGCTTCCTGTAAGTCACAAAACTGACTGAAGCAGCCCAGAGCATGTCATTGAAAGCTCCTGAGACTTGTCACAAACTTTAACATAAGCAGTTAATTACTCCTTTGCTGTTGTCATGTCATCCTTACTATAATTCTGTTATGAATTGGTTGCACTCATTTTCTCCTGAGCTCATCAAGGCAAGCTGTGAGTCAACATCGGAGCAAATTTGACTTCAGTGGGTATTGTGGTTTAACCCTCTGCAAGGTCCTTGTTTCAAGATGCTGCATCTACAGCTTTGCAGTCCTCAGCACAGGACCACCATTCTCTGCATTACCAACTGCTCAGAGTTGATGCACAAACTTGTTTCAGTAGCAAAGTTAAAAATTATGAAATGCCTATTAATTCCAAATGGATGTAATGGGTAATTTTCAACCCACTGCACTTGTAGTTTGGGACATAGCTATCAGACTCATTTACTTTTCTAAATAAGGCACCCTATTTCAAAAGGTGTGTGGGAAGCTATGCACAAATGCAGTCAGTAGGAATTTGTATGCTAAACTCCCACATTACATTAAAATGTCCTGCACCACAGGAGGTGGTATGTAGGAGTGGGTGGGCAAACTTCAGAACTGAAGAAGGTAGTGAATCACTTGAAAAATTCTCCTTACTCTTTATTTATGTATTCAATTACTTGTTCCAGTTTTTACCTCCCAAGCACTCTTATTTTACATGGTTATTTCAAGGCTGAATAGAAGTGCTACATTCTTGATGCAAACCTGTCTTTACTCCCGCTTCCTCTTCTCTTTAAATTTGAGATGCAAAATTTTACTGAAACCTGATAAACCAATTCCCAATGCAAGTTCCAAACCTAGCTTGCAGTTGTCAGTTATCCAGGATTATCCAGGATTCCCAAAGATGTGCCACAATTCTGCTACACTTGAATTTAAAGACATTCATATTTTGTAGACAAACAAGTCCTGTTGTGTTACTGTTCACATGAAACAGGAGAGATCTATGGCACATATTGTAATACAAAGTTTCACTGGATGCATCAAGAAATGCAACATTTCTTTTTGGTTCATCCAGGTTTTAGAACTGCCCCAGAGTTGGCAAACAAAATGTTCACTGATTAAGAAGCTCTCCTAGAAAAATAGCAGTGTTTGAATTCTAACACTGCATGGCTAGAAAAGGTACAATACGTGGATGTCTGCATGATTCTAGAACAGCACAAGCATCAGGGTCAGCTTTTTGGACAGACAGTAATTATATCCTTGATCAAAGACTGCATTTTTAAGTGGTCACAATTGATTCTAAATTTGTGTGTTTATGCATTTCTCCTTTTACAGAGAATTCAAACCTGAGTTTATTGCATTTAAAACTCTCCGTAGCTTTACCATCAATCTGCTTTCTAAGTTAGACTTGCACTGGAAAGTCAACTATGGAAGAAAGTGCATCTTCTAATTCATTACTGAATTCTTTATTTCTGGTAATTTGCAAGACTTTTGCCTGCAAGAACTACATTTAGGCCACAGACTTATTATATCATGCTTTAAAATTAGCTTGTGACTGTTAACTCTAGTTCTAGACTGGCAGGGTTTCATTAGAGATGTTTCCAAAACTGGTAATTATCCTCCTAATGAGCCCTTGACAATATTGTTTATATTTATAATTAGATTTACAGAGGACACTCAATCACTTCAAACACAGCTGGGTGCATGATGCTGGCTGAGACAGTCAATCCACTGGAAAGTCCACTCAGACACAATCGCCTTTTGACAAAGATCACTGAGAACTGGCACCTTGCAATCTGCAAAGCTGATAAAAATACTGCTGCTTTGCATATTCCACTATAAAAATGGTGATTCTCTGCTAGATGAATGATTTTTGATTTTTATTTTTTAATCAAGCTGACTCTCACTTGTGTTCCTGCTGAACTCTACAGTATTTGTGGATATTTGGGGGGGGGCAGGGGCGGTGCGTGGAGGAAAGTGGTGTGTCATTCACAGAGATACTTAGCCCAAGGACAAGAGGGAATGACTTCTAACTGAAAGAGAGTAGGTTTAAATTAGATTTTAAGATGAATTTTATTCACTCCTTTAAGTCAGAATTGTTAGAATAAGATGTAGAGTCCGTGATTTTATGGAAACTTTCTTAACGTAACCTGATGGCCAGTCCAGAAATAATGGGGCACAGCATAGCACCAACGAAATACAAATCTACAAACCAGATACTACAGCAATTCCTAATGTTTCATTTCTATGTTGCTAATAATAAGCGATATCTTTGACTCTTTAAAATCCAGAGATGTTAAGAAAAGTAGTTATGTACATGTCAGGGTGATCTGATAACTTGTAGAATTTCTTAACCTATGTAGTGCCTAATGTTAATTATTCTTTACTGTGTAATTTCTTTCTTCTTCAATATCTTTTTACATTGCCTTTCTGCCCTCCCTTTAATTCAGTGCTTTTTCTACCCACAGTAAAGTTCTAACCTACAAACATGCCCATGAAAACTAGAGGAGCTCCATGGAAACGAAGGTATTCCTTTTCAAACTGACTAATTTTCCTTACGTAAGTGCCAGAAGATGATCTGGCAGAGCTAATGCATTGATGAAGATGCTTAGAATATGCAGGCAATAATGTATTTACACAGACTGATGTTTGCTTTAAAAATTATTTTCTATAATTAAGTGCTACTATTGTCTTCTGCAGCTGGAAACTAAACCAGGAAAGCTGTATGTTTAATTTTTTCTGTTAGAGTGAATATGTTCCTCAAGCACACCAGCTGCAGAATAGGAAGCAAAGTTATAAAGTTGTTGGTAACATTCTAATTTACTCTAGAAGTTTATATAGGGTTCCCAAGGTTGACTGACAAAATTTCTCCCTTAATTTTAAAATAAAAATTAATTTAAAAATTGGGCTTCATCTTTGTCACCCAGCTGCAGCAGCATGTTCACACTCAATAATTTCCATTGCCATAGCAACACATGCTTGTCAGATCAGGGCTGAATTGATGCAGGAACCTCCCTGCAGAAATCTGCTAACCCTTAGATATGCATCTCTAGAATTCACTAGAATTTTTTATTTTAAAAAGGTAACATTATTATATAATACAAGATAAACATCTCAACCCATCTGATCTGAATCTGTGTGACTTCTTTTCTAATAAACCAGAGTTCTGAAGTGCTTAATGCAGCTAGAAACAGAAGTAGATTATTCAGGTGACAGGTTTTCATGTAGGAAATTGTAAATGAAAATAGAATCATAGATTATGCTGAGTTGGAAGGGACCCACAAGGATCATCGAGTCCAACTCCTGGCCCTGCACAGGACACCTCAAAAATCCCACCCTGTGCCTGACAGCATCATCCAAATACTCCTTGAGTTCTGCCAGGCCTGGTGCTGTGATCACTGCCCTGGGACCCTGTTCCAGTGCTCAAGCACGCTCCGGGTGAAGAACCTTTTCCTAATATCCCACCTAATTCCCCCATCCCGGCACAACTCCGCCCTTCCCTCCGGTCCTGTCACAGCAAGAAGAGATCGGTGCTGACACTCCACTGTCCCTCCTGTGGAATCTGCAGCCCACGGAGAGCTCTGTCCTCAATCTCTTCTCCACGCTGAACAAGCCAAGTGCCCTCAGCTGGTCCTCATACGGTTTTCCTTCTATTTGGCATTTAAATAATAGTACACAGACACTGGATATCATCCTGTTCCCTTTGGAGTCAACAGAGAGTCCTTCCCCCTTTTATTCTTTGCAGAAAAATGTTTGTTCACTTTTCACCTACAGTCAGTCATGAGATACTCAATTTCCATTGTCATCATGCACATCTGTATTAAGCGAGGTAGGGGTGCAGAGATAAGTGATTTGTGCAAGTTTATATGTAAAGTTGGCATGAGAAATATTGTTTTGCAGCTCTGGATCAGTTATTACTGCATTTATCATTATTACATATGCTATCATTTGTATTTTCATTATTACCTGATTAAAAGAAAAAACAACAATAATAAAATCTCTCCACTAATGTCACACATTTCATCTGGTTTGGGGAATTCACCACATAGATTGCTAGGCCTGGTTTTCAGTTCAATATGCTGTGGTTTAGAGCCTTGGTACATTTTTAATCAATCAAGCTCCAGCTGGGTTATCACAACATTCCTAATTCAAGATGTAACATAAATACACAATTTAAATGTTAATCTTTAGAACAGACTGAATTTCAGGTTTGCAGTTAATAATCTACTTCCACAGAATATTTCTTCTTTTCAAAAATATGTTTTGAAACATTTAAAAATATAGGGCTAATTATGAACTTAATCTATAGTTTCAGGTTTTCTAGCCTTGGGGTCTGTGGTATTACTAAAATCATTAAGTTCTGCTATACATTTGTATCTGGGTGAGAAAAGATCCCAACCCAGTGTCCTGGGCTCCAAACCATGCACTATGCCATGTGAGTACCCACACAGTGTGTGTGTGTGTGTGTGTGTGTTTATTCAGGCAAGAAAAATATGTGCACACATACAAACTTAAGTTTAATTTGCTATACTTACATACCTAGGCTACCATGCAATAGCAATGTTGCTATGGGAACAGGTTTTCAAAGAAGTAGGAGATCACACATGACAGGCAACACATTTTTGGATATTTCTGTATATCTTATGCCAAGGTAGATGGCAAGCATATCAAAGTAAAGGCTAACTTAAAGCCTTATATACCCTGATCTAAAATAAGATTCCATTGATAATTTTGCATTCTATTTTTTTAAGGATTCTACAAAGCACTACTTAAGAACTCTTTTCCCTCATCTTTATATACTTTATATACTTTAGATTTAATTTGTAATTTCCTATCTTCCTATCAGGTCCCCCTCATTTTATTTTTCCCTAAATATATTCATACTGCTCATTTACTCATTCATTCTTCCTGCCCATTATATACCTCTTTCTTTCTTTTTCCCCCTTTCTCTCTCTCTCTCTGTGTATATTTTTTGCAGGATTTTGAACCCTCTTTTGTGTATTTTGCAGTCTCCCTTTACTCATAGCATTAACCCCAGACAAAAGACTCAGCATCTACTCTGACACAAAGGCCAGCAGGCACCCAGAGCCACTGTAACAATATTAGAGTGGTATTTTTTCATTCAACAAAATGGAATATGTATTTCTTATTTCCACTTCCTCAAAAGATAACATAAGAGGAAGAGTCACTTCTGCTTTTTGTTTTATGCATTAGAAGAACTGTGGCAAAATGACATACACTTTCATTTGTTCTTTCAAAATCTCTCAATAAATCGATTTTTCAGAGTTTATTTCCTACTGTGCGGAGTAGCAGGTATGATGTTTTCTGTAAACTGATGATATAACCTTTACATCCTAGTAGAGAGTTTCAAAAGCTTACATCCCCAAAGCTTTAAAAGGGCAAGGCAACACAGGCAGCCAGCTGAAGAACAGCTTAAGACCATGCAAGGGTAGCAGTATTCCAGAAATCTGTCACATCAATTCCTTCTTTTTAAATGCCCATGAAAACATTATTAAAGATTTTTGTAGGTCTTAACATAAGAAATGGTATTTCATGTCTTAATTTGACTAAATATGCATTGAAGAACTCTCTAGACTAATAACTTGCTTGATGAGCATCCTGGGGTATAGAAGCCATATTGTGCTACATTTGACATTTCGAGCTGTTAGTCAGACATCAGCAGTGTCAGGAAAACGTCATCCAAAGTAGAAGGTAATATATTCAGATCAGTTCTACTTTTCCAGCTTTCTGATTTCTTCCTGTTCCATGATTATTCTTCTGCATCAACATTTGCAGGAATTTGTAATTCAAATATAGAATTTTTAAACCACCACCAACCCAACTTCCATCTGGGATTTGAACAGTCAAGCTGAGCTCCTTCTGCTGCACACAATATTTACACCACCACTGCCAATAAATATTGTGAAATTAGAATTCTGCAGGCAGATTTTCTAACGAACAGAACAATTTGCTCTTTCACACTCTTACTATGATTCTAATTATGATTCCCATAAAAATTAATTTTGTGAGGTAACATTTTTATATCCCAGTCAATCAAAATTTTAGTCACATAACCCTACATTTATGTGCCTACTGAACAAACTTTTAAAAACTGTGAGTATGAGTGGCATGTCTATATGAACATGCACTGGACGGTGTATAGCTCCAATTTCCTTGAGTGATAGTGAACTGTGTGAATTGTATGAATCACTTTTGGCTTTTTTTTAAAATTCTTTCTGTTACAGAAACATGGGAGATTCAAAGTAAGCTTTTACAAAACTTACCATGCAACAAGAATAGTGGTATAATTGGCTTATACATGCAAAACCAGAAGAGATTTGAGAGTTACCCACTTTACACTTAATGTATTCAATTCATTAAAATTCCCAAGATCTCCAGTTTTCTACTGTATTTCAACTGACATCAATTTTCAAATAAAAGTGTGTTGCATTTTTGTAAGATGTATCATTTAATTTTTTCCATTTATAGTCTACTACTTCATCTGCTGCTAACTCAGAAATACAACGATTTTGAAGTTCACCATCATAGTAAAATTACTCACTATAAACCATTTCCCTTCTTCAACTATAATCAAGATAAAGTTGCATTTGTCTGGAAAGTACTTTAAATAGTTCCCATTTCAGATGAGATGGCTGCCAGACCTCTTCTACAAAACAAACCTCTTCTACAGTGCTTTGCCTCAAACTGTTAAAAATGAGGCTAATTTATAAAATTGACTCAATGCAGAAAATAAGTATCAGAAACACAAAGAGCTTAAATATAGTGAGTTTCTCCATTTTTCCCTCTTGTTTTGATGAAAAAGATTGACATATCATTGTGTGAGTTATTGTGTGAGGTGGGAAAAAACCCCAGGTATTAATAGTTTTGTTAAAGGTCTTTAAGCATACATGGTATACATACTGACTGCATGAAATCCCATCTATTTGTAGCATAGAAGCAGAGCAAGTCAATACTGGCCAATTAAACTTATTAAAAGAATATACCATTGCATTAGAAAACATATTGTATGTGTAATCCTTACAAAATCTCTGGGGCTATTAACAGTTTTCCCTGCCCAGTAATATGCATTTAGAAGCCCTTAGAAAATAGTTTCTCTTTGTAATTTAATCTCTTGGTAAGTATAGCATGAAGTGAGCACTCTTACATAGGATGCTACAGGTATCAACAGGCATAAGAGGCATAAACACCAAAATGCATGGTTGCAGCTGGGAAAAGAGTTTTTTAATAGGTGTGTATCCACAGACAACAAGGGTTATTGAACAGAGCACTACATGGCAAACATTAAATTAAATAGTCAGTAAAAACAGATGTAAACATTAGTTCTTTGCTGTTTATGCTCAGTTTATTCCTGAACATCCAATATTTCAGAAAATCCTCTAACCCTCCCTCTCCTCCTTTTGGGGTATGTGACACTAGATGGCACATCACACCATGAAATGTGTAGTGAAGTGTAAGGAAAACACTGCTGGCACCAGAAGACACTACTCATCTTAAAAGCATCAGTCTCGAGGTCTGCTTCTGAAAAAAGATCCTTGAAGAACAAATTTCATACAGTATTCATAGGTAGATGTTTAATTTACTACTAAATTAATCCTAACAGGCTTTATTATAAATTAAACTTCTAGTATATTAGCTGATGCTAAAATACAATATCCACAGGACAGTCACAGGTATTAGGTTATTCTTTTCTTTCAAAACCATTTGTGAAATAATACCACCATGGTTTATTTTCACTAGGGATGTGTTACTGTCTAAACCATTATTTTAATTCACATAGCTTTGAGTGTAATTGTCAGACTTGGAGCTCAGAACTGATAGCAGTTCTTGGAACTCAGAACTCAGTGACTTTTGCATATTAGAAATTAATAAGACTATAAAGTTTAGCTGTAGTCCTCCAGACCTCATTTTTTCATAAAATAAGGTTGTATCACAAAACATAATGGATCCAATGGTCAAAGCTGTACAGCTCAAGGTCTGGAGCTTTCCAGGCAGTCAGTATATTTTATACATAAGGCAAGTATTCAGTGCATTTTTAGGCCTCTAAATAAATGTCTATGATTCACCTAGGTATTATATTTGTGATGCATGGTTGCACAAAACCCTTTAAATTAGATCTGCATTTCACATGCCTTGTAACAGCTTGGAAACATTTAAGTAGGAATCTAGCAGGCAGAGTATTCTTAAGTTACACTGATGTTTGATGCATGAATCCTATAACAAAATGCAAAATAATCTCTGAGTAAGAATTGGCATGTACTTCTTTTAAGCTCCATGAATAAAAAAAAAGAGAGCTTCTCTTTTCAGAATAGAAATAAAGGAAGGTCTCATAGGGAAATAATTCACTCGGTGGAAAACAGTGCTTATATTTGCCTTCATATGAGGGCAAAGAAGCGAGAACATAGAACAAACTGTAATTTTTTCTGGAAATGTATTTTTTAGAACTCTATTTCATATAAACAGAGTCAAAAGCCTAGAATGTTTTAAATGACAATGTAATTGGAAGAAAAAGAAGTTAAATGGTTACCATGGCTGCCTCCAAATGCCTTGATATGCTTTCCTGTCTTTATTTTTAATCCTAACTCTGAAGAAACTCTGAATTTATGTCTTTTACTGCCATATCAGCCATTTTTCTTCAGAAGTCTATTCCATTGCTTGATAGCTTTAACTGGTAAGGCCAGACAACTTTGGGATAGTAAACCTCCCAGTCCAACATTTCAGTTCAACATTTCACACATTGAAGACAAGACTGGAAAAGAATACTCTAGTTCCCTTGCATAGGAAAAAGAGCCCATGGTGCTCTAAGTACAGCTAGGCAACCAGCACACCAACCACAGCTATTTTGGTAGCAACAGCACCTTACAAAGTGAGCTCCACAAAGATAATGTGGTTAAAACTGTATCACTCAAGGAGGTTAAATTGTCAAAAATAGCTTTCCCTCAAATGCAGTAGTCAGGCTTGAATTTGTGTGTTGAAATTACAGGCAGTTTTGCATTGCAAACAACTTTGTGGCAAACCAAAAATACAGGGGTTTTTTCCCTTCCCAATGCCCACATGTTGATTTATGTCGTCCATGAGGTAGAAGGAAGTTTCCTCTGTCTTCAAAATAAAGCAGTCCTTTAATAAAATGAGTTTGGACTTTGAAATGACAAAATAGTAACTGAGATAATGTAATCCAAAGACAACCTCTCTCCTGTCATAATGCTGTGGCTATAACCACCTTAATCCCTTATTTTTGAAGAAAGATCCTGGCTTGTACTACTCATCAATGAGGCTCTGTTTCCAATACAATTATACTCTACTTCAGACAGTTTAGAGTATGCCGTGTTTCCCCTGTAACTTCAGGGGCAAAATGGAAGTTGAAAAACTGGTCAGCTTCTTCATGAGCAACTGATACTAACAAATTATTAATGAAAGAACTGTGTTTGCTGTTATGGCATCACAGTGTGAGGGTGCTTTTAACATATTTTATATAGACATCATGTTTTAATTGAAGCTTTATGTAGCATTTTGTCCTAGGATGGACAAATTAAATACAAACAATAAACATTGAGGAGATTTATATCTCATCTCAGCCAGCATCCAGATACATACGGCTACACAAACTGACAGTTATTGGTGGGTTTGGGAAGACTTCATTTTCTTTGTGTTATTTTAGTTAAGTGATAGTGTTAGAGTTAGAAGCTGAAAACCCAAGGATGCAAAAAGATTCAGAGATAATAACACAACCCTGAACTAATGACACGCTTCTGTACTATGAGGAGAGCAGTTCAGGCTTCGGGGATAACAACCACTAACTGTTCTAAAGTCACTGTAGGATCATGTAGGAGCACAACCACATGCACAAACTTTAAATAGCAAAGAACATGAAACCAAATAACCAGATTAAAAGGCTACTCTCAAAAATGACTGGAACTGTGTGCTTTGTACTTTACCATTTCAAGCCCAGACTTACAGCCTTGTGTTAGCAATCAAAGTCTACAATTAAAGGGAGAGATTCTTTAAAGAAGTCAACAGTTTCCATTTAGGATAGAAATGAAAGAACGAAGTCTCCTAAACTGCTGATCAACCAGCAAGTTCCAATCAGTTCATGTATTTTTAACATGTCACTATTGAATTTTGAGGTCTAAATATGAATCAGGTCTTGTTAAATAGGATCTTTGATGCAGTATAGAGAAGAGGTATTTGAAAAATATTTTCCTTTAAAACATATTTTTAAAAACCAGAACTACCCCAACTAAATAGCCATCTAGTCTCTTACTGCAGCCACAGTGTTGTAATTACTGTATGGCAATGCCACCTTATTTGCAGCAATAAAAGCCCTACAGATCTGCCATCATAAAAGCAGAGTTTTGTGGCATGCCAGCTGGGTGCACTCCTCAGATTTGTATCCTTAATGAACACTAGGTAGTTAAACATCTGGTAAATTTATCCTGACACTTCTGATTTATTTCTTTCTTTGTAAAGGGTATATATTTTTTAACATTCCAAGTCTATACATCAGCAGAAAGCAAAAGTCGGAAAAGTTGATCACAGTATAAAGCTGATTAAGGAGAAAATAAAAGAAGACAACGTACATGCTTGGATCAGGAATCTGTTTGCAGTGGTAGATAATTTGTACACATCTCCTCTACTTTATCTGAATTTACAGGAAATAAAGCTAAGAGCAGAAGACTACTATCAGGAGTGTAGTTCATGAGCACTTCCTTTTAGTGTTTCAATTTAACTTTACAAATTATGTTCTTCATTTTTTGCACTCATTGTAAACTACATAATTAAAAGACATCATACTCTGCCACGAAAGAATTCTTTGTTCTCATTCCTTTTCCTAAAATAAATTCAAGTTAAGGTACATTATTATTATGGCTGTCTAGGAAAGTAGAACACATCTAAAGCTTTTAAGTGCTCCTTCCCTAATTCAGTTATTCACATTAAATTAAAAACTTTGAGAATGTGCAGTTGATATTGCTATGGCAACGTTAGAGGAGTGAATCCAATTTTTGGAAAGATTTGCTATCCAGATTTGTTGCAGTATGACAAGCCAGTGGTTCCACTCTGGGACCCAGTGTTTCTTTCCACACTCAAGAATGGGGGATTAAAGGAACTAAGCAGGACCCTCTGCTGGACACTGCAGGTGTTCACAGATTTAACAGTGGCCTAGCAAAACCCTGGAAATCAAAGGTAAAAACTACAATGACCAGACTACTGATACCTTATCCCAAAAATGTCAGTAAATTCCCTCAGCACAGAACAGCAAGAAATGACAGCAGAAGAGTGAAGTCTTCCAGTCCTTGATATGTCACAAATTTATGGACAACAGAGTGAGTCAGGCTGGACTTCAGCTTATTGCAAATTGAATTTATTGCCAGCAGTAGAGATTCGGTGTTTTCACTTTGCATAGCACATTTTTCCAGTAACCCTCTGGAAAGGTTTAAGTAAACAGGAACAGTTTGTTCAAGAAAAATGATATCTCTATGACTGTTATAAATGTCCTGTGTCATCTTATCTACAGCAAATGCAAAGGAAGAAATTTAAATATCTAATACCAGAAAGAGATTTTACTCAGACATATGTCAGCTATACCAGGCTTAGCTGAATACCATATGCCATGGAGACACGACTTACATTCATACACATATGCAAGTTATGTGACATTTTGCTTCTCTATTAAATTAATATTCTAAAGGATATTGCAGAAATGGTAGAAAAAGGGTAAAAATCAGATTATATAGGTAGATTAGCCTTTAGCATTCTCATTACTTAACTTTAAAGTATTTTCATAGTGGTCTGCATAATTTAAGAACAATTATTTAAAAAATAGAAGCTAAGATATAAGGAAGACTTAGACTGATTCCATTTAATAAAATCTTACCAGATCAAATCCACCGTAGGCTTAATTTGAAATTCATGTGTTTAAACCACAGAATGGAACCTTCTAGTTATATTGAAAGCCATGTCCTGCATATAGCCTTTCCCTTTTGGAAACTGGAACCACAGCCTTGCTCTTTATTTACTGAACTTTCCCTGTACTTGCTCATCACTGAAGTCTGTCATTACAGACTTTCTGAATAGTTCCAGGCCAAAAAGCAGAACTATTTATGAACCTTTGTAGCAGCAGAGGTAAAATAGGGATACTAACAGGAATTCAAGGCATGTGTTAACATTCAGGATCTTGAGCAGAATTCTTTAGGCAAACAAGAAGGCAAACAAGAAGGAACTGCAAATACTGTGTACATTAGTCCTAGATGAACATATGCAGCAGAATAAAAGGAGCTGTCATTCATTCACTTTACTTCTATATTTTCATTTTCATTTTCAAATGAGCACCTAGTTTGAAAAGAATCCTGTTCCCTGATCTTCTCTATGATTTACCAAATCTAGAAAACTTGTTTGAGGTGTTTTCATTAAGAGAAGTGTAGCTTAATGTTTTCACTTGTGTTCAGTTTTGAAGGATCAGTGAGTGAGAAACAACAAATATTTGCACATCTATCAATGTGGGGAACAAAACTGGAATATTTCTTAATGATGATGCTGTAGCTATGCTGGCATAGGGATAAGGAAACAATCATTTTCTAGTCTAAAAACTGCATGAACAAACAGAAACTCAGCAAGTAGAAAATTGTCACTAAAATATAAAGTCAATCTGGTACATGCCAACTAAAATGAGATATATTTAGCTGTTAATTTTGCCTTATAAAACACAGTGATTATCTATCCTTATCACAATTCTTTTTCAGTTTATGGCTTACTACAAAACATTGTTTGTTAATGTAATATTAACATTATTACTGTAATATTTTATTGATGCATGTCTGTGTGTGGAACAGAATTTACTGGTTAACCATGGTTATGATCCTTCAGCTTTTTATGGCCTAACAAGCAATGTGCACTCGCCAGTATTCACAGCCCAACTATTTAATACCCTTTATTCTTCTAAGGATCTTATTATGAGCTGCAGTTGGATTTGTTAATTCTAAATTTAACTGAATTTTTGAAGTTTTATATAGTGCTTGTGCATCAATTGTAACATTAACTCTTCATTCACAAAATTCTCCTTTTGGTGCCACATGTCTTTTTTTAGGTGGTCATGTCAGATGTTTAACATGAAAATAATTGGGAAATTCTACATGGTTTGAGTAGGATAAATCAGCTCTTGTAATTATAACAGACTCCATGGAGGTGCAAATGAACAGTTCTACATATTTTCCATGAACAAGCAAGCTAAAATAAGCAAAATAACTGTGGAACTATGAAAAAATAATCCTATCATTGGAATTCCAAGAACAGCATAAGTAACCTACATTTCTTTTTGCTCCGTTCCACACAAATTCTCTTGATAATCTTCCATCCAGAGATGAACTGCCAAAGGAGTAGAGAACATACATAAACATATGTAAGAATCATCAAAATCAAAATGAAGAATGTGCAGTCAGAGTAGCCAGACTTCTCTGTTTTTCAGACCACACTTGATCTCATGAAGCCAGAAAATGAAGTGTCATTATGTGCCTTAAACAGAGCTTTTTATTTCATTTGTTCTGCAGAAGAGGAACTGTGTTAGGTGGATTTGAGTATTGCTCTTTCTACATGAACAAAAGCAATCCTCTTCATTCTCCCTGTTCTATTTAAGTAGTTTCCTTGCTAGCTCTGATGACAGTCAGGTAATCTCCTATTTCACACATAATGTAAATTCTGGCTAATGATTGGCAAGATTTACTTTCATATTACTGACTACATATATAATGTGCAAATTTAGGTGCTAGAAATATTCAGCATTTTAACTTTTACTTAACTTTTCTGATTTGCTCAGTTGAATCCCCTTAGAAATTGAGATAATTGTAGTTGAATGTTTCAGACATTGAATAGAATGCTTGCTTATCATCTAGAATTAAATTATTTGCATTTTTAAAGAAAAATGTCTGTGTTTATCACTATAATTGCCAGTGCAGAGAGGAACTGTTTCTAACATTGGGATGCACAATTAAAAAAAAAAAAAAGGGAACTTAAAGCATCCACATGCATTAAAAAATACAGTTTAAATCAGCAATCTAAGCCAGGGCTTAGAAAGGGGCATTAAGATACAATATGCTGTTGTATTTTATGCTCTACTGCAGTGAAATGAAATTTAAAAATGAGCTGGAGGTTAAAAACTTCTCTAAAACATATGGCTATAGACACTCCTGGAATTATGATAAAGGCTAGTGATTTATCTTAGTTAAAAAAAATCTTATAAATTCAGGATTGCAATTAATCACAGCATCTAAAGAAAGAACATCAAGTGACTGAACAGGATGTTTTAGCACAGAGTTACAATTAAGTTCTCATTTCTTTATCTGATAGTCTCTGTAACATGCAAGGAAATACCATCAGACATGGATAAGTGTCACACTGCTGAAGCTGTAACTCGAAGAGATATTCCATAATCCTTCTCTCATAGCAGAGGATCCCAGCTCCAGGGGGCTCATAGGAACACTCTATATATTTAGCACATAATGAGGAGAGAGGCTTTGGGCAAGGCAAGTAGGTAGGGAGATGGAAGGTTGTAAATTATTAAATGTTTCAAGAATTATGACTGTTACTAAATGACTGCAGTTACACATTCTATATCATTTGTAAAGGGTGGTGATTAGTAAACAAAGCAATATTAAAACAGAATGCTGAACTCAGTTTAAAGAACTCAAGAACTGTTCTCTCCTGACAGGTTTATACCATAATATTCATAAAATATCTATAAAGATAGATTTTTCAAAGCCTAGCGAAACATTCAGCCACAGCATTCTGCTACTAACAAACAAACGAACTAAATAAATGCTAGCTTGGATAGGCTTAAAAATGCTGCAGTATAATAAATATATCCATGAGCTAATCTCTTACAAAGTGTTGATATTTTGATGTGCTTTTGAGGAAGAAAGCTCAGAATGTACAACTGTTTTTCATATAGTAGTTTATGTCAGAGCAGGTGGCAAAACAATTACAAAATTTTGACTTGCTAAAGTCCTCATTATATTTTCTCTTACTCCTTATTTTTTCCAAAGTTTCCACTTAAAATTATTTGTAATAAACAGGAAAGAAGAATCCCCTTCAAACATCACTAAATTGGGTATGTTTCTACATTGTGAAAGTCAAAATCAACATTCCAGCTTGAATGTGTGCTGTGCATCTCTTTGTTACTGGTAAAGTACATCTTACCTTTATCTTTGCCAATTATGTGCACCATCTTAAACATTATTTTCTCTGAGAATTGCTGCTCCTTGTAAAACTGAAAAAAAAAAAAGAAAAAAGAAATGGTCACATATTTTCTTAAGGTCATAATATAAATTGTGACTCCTGTTACTATAGAAACAGAATGGATTTCATCATTCTAAGGCATGCAGTGATAATTGCTCTGCTTTCAGTCTATGGATAGGTAGTTAATGGTGCCAGTTGCTGTTAGCACAGACACAGACTATTGTCATCTAAGCACAAAGCTGCTGTCTCCTGTTCTGTCACTGTGAGCTTTCCTAACCATCAGCAATTCATAAGGGAACATTCAGGCAGAATGAAGAGCTGTTCACAGGCCTCCATTCTGTGGCTGAAACAGAATTCCCTGCAGGAATTATGTTTTCAAATGAAAACCAAATAAATATGACACAGCACAGAGTGCTTCTTCAGATTGTCCTGTCACGTCATTGCACAAAAACTGTTTTCGGAGTGGGAGCTTGTAAAATTTACATTGTATTGAGAAAAGCTTCAGCTGACATCCTTTCTATAGAGAAAGCTTTCACTAGTACAGCCAGACACCACGAGCTTACAACACACATCTCTGTGCAACTGCCTATTTTAACCTTGAGACTATAAACAGATGAATGGGTACTAAATAAATACAAATAATGCAGTTCTGGGGGATCACAGTTATTCCACGGGTGCTCAAATTTAGGCTCATTTAGAGCACACAAGATGAAAGTAATGCAAAGTGAAAGCAATATGGGACAAGAGAACAACGGTCCAAATTCCAGCATTATCCAGTCTCAATCCAAAACTTAGTTGCATCAGTTTTAAAACAGATGCACTCTAAAATGAGCAGATAATGGGTGACTAAAACTATTGTTATCACTTTTACTCAGGTTTCGCTTAAAACATGAAATATTTATTCCCAATCAGTTATTCTCAGTTCATGTTAATTTGGCCATAATTAATGGCATATTATCCCCCATTATAATGGGGAATATTAGCTCCTTATAAGAGATGCAGTTAATGTGTAGTTTAAATATTAATGAGCTTATTCTTTATAAGGATAACTGCAATGCTTAATATAGATTAGTCAAGCATACACATACTTTTCTTAAAATTGATGTGCTTCAAATCAATAGGGTTACAGGTTAACTATAAAACACTGTTTTCTGTAAGCCTTCCTTACTCAACACCATGAAATACATAAATTGTACACAGGATCGTACTTCCCTCTGACATATGTCTGGTAATTTGGTTCTGAAACTCTTTCACAAACCAATACTATATGAAAAGCAATTGGCTTTTCTTGTCAATTTTCCCAGTCTAGAACTGACAAAAATGCTGTAATGAATTAGAGCAGTGTATCATCAAAAATAGACATTTATGCAAAGTACTATGAAAACGGAATTATGACTGGAATTATACTTGGAAAGGTCTGTTTAGAGGGTTAGTGTGAACACAGAAAATTATAGCAGACAAAATGTTGATGGTGGTATAATTTATGAATACCTATTAGCTGTTGCTGGACAGAAAACCACCAAGCCATACAACTCTGTATAGTCCTTCTATTAATAATTTCTCCTCAGTTCCTAAGAATTGTAACATACAGATTCTTACTCATGAGATATTATGCAGTGTATCCCTTCATGTCTCTGACTCTTGAGGTTTTCCCAATTCCCCTGGGAATCATCTCTGTTATTCATACATATGTACATACATACCCTACTTATTTTGTATTTAGGTCACATCAGCTATGCGCACACAGCAGCACCAAACAGGTCACCATATGTCCAAAAATTCCACATATATTTGTTATGTGTGTGCATTCTGAAATGCACTCGATTTACTACAGTGAGCATATACATTTGTTCAGAAATATGGTAACTACAAATAGAATTTTGGCAATGTGTCAGCTACACAGTAAACTCAGTTTTCTGAGAAACATCAGAGTTGCTGCATGAGTGCTCCATAGTGCACATACACACACAACTTCTCCACAAATCTCAGGCAAATATGATAGCCTTGTATTTTCTGAAGAGTTTACTTTTTTTGGCAGACAGCCAGGCTGAAAAGATTCTGCTGGAACCCTGTAAGCCATATTTGGTAATATCTCACTTCCTAGCAAGCATATATAAGACTATGTGAGAGGAGAAACAAGGTTCTAATTCTCCCCCCTTTGACAAGAGCCCAGTGGAAAGAAAACCAACAGCGTTCTCTGCCAGTGTGGCTTGCTGCAGAAAGCTGGAAATGCCTGTGACCATGATTCCTGCCCTTCAGGCCCTGCCACGTTTGGCCACAGCCTGGCTCATTTGCTCAGGACAGGCATTGAGCTGGGACTTGGAACAGAAACAAGCTGTGATCAGTGAAGTTGTATTGACTTTTTTTTTTAACAAGTGTTTGCTTTGAGCAAGTATAACTAAAATAAATAGACCATAATAGGAAGCATATTCAGTAGCCAACTTGACTCCCATAATACTTTGCTACAGACAATATTAAATACTTCACCTTCATTTATGAGACTGTATCACAACATACTCTTTTCTAACCCAAACTGAACCAGAATGCACTGTGTGGTAAAAAGACAAATGAAAATTAAGTAAGAACAAATTACATACAGTGGTATGAAGAACAGCAATATAATTAAAATTTGGAGAGCAATGGTCCAGCAAAAGTGGCATTCTTTTCATGTTCCAAATATCAGGTAGTGAGATCAGTACCTTGTAAGCAAAACTGAAGCATGTAAAAATCCTGTAACATTTCAAGACAAATCACCGATGCAATTGCAGCATTTTTATGATGAACAATACAATCACACAAGGCTGAAAGAACTCAAAGACAAACCAGTTGGAAAAAGTTCACTGCAAAATATGTCTACAGCTCATTTTTTAGCTACTTAGATGAGATTGCATCTCTTCTTCAGGGAAAGTCGGGGAGAGAATCTATGTCTGTGATCCAGGTCTTTTTGAAATCCAGATTGTGCACCCAGAATAAAATCAGCTTGCTTTCTTACAGGTGCCTTTTGTATGCAGCTGTTAATTCTCTTGATAGCTTTTGTGCTTTCATTGTATTTCCCTATAGTTGGCATGGTGGGCAACACCACAACAAACAGAAACATCTTCACTTGTACCAAAATCTAGAGCTCACAGTACACTTAATAGAACTTTCTAGACACTAATATGGAATACTTCCAGGCCACACTCCCATATAGCTATTAGAGAGGGGATTGAGACAGGAAATTACTTATTAACAACATTTTAATGTAGGCTGCCTTGTTCAGCAGAGCAGATTTGGTCTAGGAAGAAACCTTTCCCCATCAGCTCTTAAAATGGTTCAGGTAATATTCTGCCTGATCAAAAGACTAACCAATTTCCTCCTGACCACATCCTTCTCTGCTCTGACAATGAATGCTGTGAAATAAAAGCCTGTAGGCACATGCTGGAGTAAAAATATTTTTAGATTTTTAATCCCCTGGCTGGATACAACCGTATTAAATATAGATTACCTTTTATGACTAGAGATAAAATAGAATGAAAATAGGAAAATTGTCACTGAATAAAAAATAAATGTGGCAATGAAGGTATATCATGTACTGTAGATATTACAGTATAGAGAAAGATAATGTATATGTTCATCACATGAGGCAGAACAATGAAGATAGTATTTCTGAAATATATAATTTAATATTAATAATTTATAAATATATTCTTACTCTAATTCCATGACTGAACCATTTTTGAATTTAAAGGGTCTTATTTTAAAATGTCCTCTATACAAAATTAGATTCAAGGACTGCAACCTCCATTTACATAGTCATATCTGGGGACATAGAAAAATATAATGATTTTCCATTTAAAAAAAATTAAAACTCAGTGATAGTTGTACTTAATACACAAAACTTCAGTTCCTTTGGCTACCAGTCTTGCACTACCAGTCCCATTGTGATGAAGTATTCCAAATACAACTTAGTATTATAAATAGTATGACAAGCTGATCTTTCAACTAAATTTTCACTGTACTGGTACAGTCAACAAGTTGAAGTTTTCCTGTTATAAATATAAATATGTTGGCTTTCCATTGAGGTTTCAGGATATCTTCTTTTGTTATGGATAAAATTTATATCTTCTAGAAATACATCTGCCTTTAATGCAGAAGTACCAATCAAGCAAACCAGTCAATCCTCTCTGTGTAGCTGACCACCCAAATGCCAAGAGTTAAGTGGGATGAAACTGTGGTGAGCAGGGAAGTGACTGCTGGGAAGGACTACTGTGAAAATTATTTGACTGCCCACTGAACGGTTTAGCAGTAGACAGAGAGAAAAAACCATTAAATATTATGTTTTAAAATATTACCCCCAATTTATCCAATTTATTACAAGATTCATATGGCCAATTTTTTCTGTCAGGAGCAGAGTGCATATAGGATGGATTGGGGAAAATGAAGGTGCTCCAAAGTGTGGTTCATGACATTAGTGTTACCTTCAATGAAAGGAGCAAGGCTTTCCTGTGAAAATGTTTCTTTCACTATTCCAGAATCCAAATTTACTGAGTTAATCTGGAAACTTCCTTTCATTTATAAACTTAAATCCTTTTCTTGGTACTTCTTGATGACATACATTAAAATTCAAGGGCAAAGAAAAAGGAAAATACTCAACTCCCTACCCTTTGTGCACAATTTCTACTCTGGTTACATAAATCAGTAGTTTATAAGAGGAAAAAAAGGGAACTAACATCTTCACTTCCAACACAGGAGGAATATCAAGGTACCTAACTAGACAGCCAGTGGGGCGGTAAAATTCCTGCATTTTTTTTAAAAAAGCACTCTTTGACTCTCCCCCCCCTCCCCACCACCATATAGTATAATTTTGTGTGTGATTTGGTCTGATTTGTTTGGTGGGGTTTGGGGTTTTTTTTTACAGAACTAGCTCTTTTCCCAAAATGGCATGGCAGACATCTGAAACAATAATCAACTGAGAGACTGGAAAAGTTCTCAGTGGACACAGCTCTGGCGAGAGTTTTCATAGAATAAACACTGCCACTTAGCAGTGACTGAATTTAAGGGCTCTGCTCCAAAAATAATGCAGAACTCCAGTTTTGCCTATTGCATAGAAGGAAAAAGCATTGGAGTTCAACATCTTTCTGCTGATGAAAAAGGGTTATTTGGGCTTAAACTCTATATTAAAGTGTACTGTTCATTTTAGTAAAGTAAGAATCATTAAATAACACTGAAGTATCTATTATTGCACAGTGTTTAAAACATTTTGAACTCATAGTCCTATTTCTGGATACTTCTTTGTCCCTGTTTGAAATTTTGAAATTGTTCACAGCTCAAAGAGGAAACTGAAGGCAGCCTTTAAATAATTGCCTCTGCAGATGAAAGATAACTGAATTTTGAAGATCTAAGGAGTCAAGAAGAGCACAGCAGCACACAAAGCCAATTTGATTACAGAGGGTCAGACTAGCCTATGTTTCATCAAGTGTTATACATTCTATTTTAAAAAAAACCTTTAAACTTGTGGAAACTTTCAATACATTACAGTATGTAGAATTGAGAGCATAATCCTTCACCTCTGATATTAAGCTGCCTTTGCGTAATTCCTCTCTCAAAATGTCTTCTATGAAGACTTCCCATTAGCTAAAACAGCATGTTCAAGGAATTCTCTTTTCATCACTTCCTGAGAAACAGGTGTCAGCACACTAAAATGACTTCTGTTTCCAATGGTCCCTGCCCACTTCTGAGGTCATGATCCATTTTCCAGCTTCTGTTATTTTGTTTCTTTTCCTTTCATCTTCTACCAATAGGTGTCTGAAGGGAGGGTCATTTGAAAACCTCACCAGTTATGAGAGACATAATTGTGTTCAGATTGGACACTGGCATGAACCAGCAGGAGTCAGTAGACAGGCATTGGCTCATTCCAGAGCTGAACTTGATATTTTGTGTTTACATTAATTGTTTCACCATTTGAAACAAATGTTTATTTAAAGCTGATTGAGGTAAGAGCTGACACAGTGTGCCATTTATATCATCAGTGCCTTTGCCACTTCATCTCAGCAGGTTTTACTTTGAAGAAGCAAAAATAGCTTCATCAGACACTGAAAGAAAATGTTAACATTCTGGTTAATCAGCAGCAGTCTGTGAAGAAAACAGCAAAGTAATGAAATCTCCACTTCTGAATAATTGTACTTGGTAAGCAGTGAGATTCCAGCATAAATTAACTTTGAGCATCCAGCTCAGTTTTCAGCTAGAATCAATCAATCAAGCACTGAAACTAAATTTACAGCTCTTCACAGCATACTCTTTTGGGTAGGATGCAGAAAGATTAAAAAATAAAATAAAATTAAGACACTAAATTATTTTTCCTACACAGGAGATCCATTATTTGTACAATAGAAATCAGTTACTGATGTAGAGAATTTTAATAACCTTACATTCTCAATGTTCCAAATCCAAGTGATGGATACATTGGAAGGCACATTGAGGTATATGCCTCAGGATTCTAAACATGATTTACTACTGAAGAAATGTTATCAACTCTATCCCAACACCCCAGCTCCCCATCTTCTGTTGTTTTACATCATGTGTATTCTTTGCAGAAAGTTCATAAAAAATCAACTATAAATTTTAAAGAGGAGTCCAACTTAACCAAGTTGCTCAGACTGAATTTATCTTTCCAACAACTTTTAAAAAGTATAATGAAAGGAAAGCAGCTAAAGGGCTATTTAAGATGCCCCATAAAATTTGGGGCCTTCACCACCTCGAGATGACAGGGAGGGGAAGGGAACGAGCCAGGAAAAATTTTACCCACAATAGCATCTTGTACAGTGTCAAGTACCCAGTCACAGAAAATGAGAATAGAAATAGAATGTAAGAGTAAGATGTAAAAATGACATCCTAAGTTAGAATCGGGCTCTTATGGGTGAGCCAAATATAGCTCTAAGATCATTCCACCTTGGCTAATCAGAATTTACAACTTGCTCCAATTTAAGTCTCTGAAGTGCCTGAAAACATATTTTTGTAATTTTATTCCATCACTGCACACATCTGTCTCAAAGAAAAAGTGTCCTTAAATCCATGAATATAACATATGCTATTTCATTCCATTCCTTTGGGTACTTGACCAGCCTTCCAGAGCCCAATGAAATTTAAAAGCCATTTAAAAAACCAGCAGAAGTTCTAGACCAATTAGAGAGCTGATTTAGGACAAAATTTCTGTGGAAAAATATCCTTCTTGTGACTGGAATTAGCTAGAAAATGTCTCCATTATTCTGCTGTGCTTCAAGGCAAATGCCTAAACCTTTAACGTCCCTCAAAAAGTTTTAGCAGTTTAACACCTGGAGTTCTGAGAAACTTTTCTGAGGTGGAAAAAAGTAATTATTTTTTTACTGAGAGACCCATCACTAATTTAAACTGTGACTTGTGTAATCCCTAGAACCTAGAATTTTTCAAAGTGGGCTTTTTATTTTAAGAGAGACTCTGTATTTTGTCTTCAGATCACAATTATTATTATAGATTATCGCTGAGGGCCTCGTGACAGGGGAGTTAATCAGTTTCTGTGGTAAAGAACAGCGCACCCTAGAGGTCAGTCTATAGCAAATAATTTCAATATATATAACACCAACCACCAAAAAAGCACCCTGACAAAAGAGCATAAGTAGTTCTTTACTCAGCAGGACCATGATTTCATTAGGTGAGAGAGGAATTGAAAGTAGAAAAGTTTAAGTTTTCTAAAAATGTTATCAATATTAGAAAATGCATTCCTTAATATGTCATTTTATATTAGAAAACCATATTATTTCAAATTCTGATCAATTAAGGAACTTCTCACTGCATAGTAATCTCTGCATCTCAAAAAATTAATCTACTCACTAATTACCAAATTACTGAACTAATCATCATTTGTTTTACAACAGTAAAACAAAGACCTTTGTAAAACCGTGTGCAATGCTGTAGAATTGGCAACCTTTACTCCAGTCTCTTCTATACTGAGTGAATTTTGTTAACTTGTGGTGGGAGAATTATCTATATCTCTTCTATCCTTTATGCTAAGAATGAAACATGCACAATCTTTTGCTTTCTGATATATTTTTTAAGTTAGAGATTGTTTAAATGCTAAAAGAAATTTTAGACTCTATTTCAGCAATGAGCTGAAATTTCAGCTACTGAGCTAATGTCACAAGAATTCCTTCATTTGCTCTTTGTCTTTCACCTTCAACTAAAAGGGAAATAATTAAGTAACCTGGAACCAAATCTAAAATTATTACATCAAAGAAACAGATCTGAGAATTAATAGTACATTAAGCAATTGTGTTTTCTGGAAAAATAACTGGAATGACTGTCAATAAGTAAGAGTTTTCTTGAGGCTTCTGAGAAATAAACCAATTGGAAGCTCACCAATAAATCAATACTGCTGGAAAGACAGAACACAGGGCACCTGAACCTAAATATGAAGGTTTTGCCTCATTGGAACAAGAGTCATATATGTAGCCTTTCTCTGCTTGTCTCAGTATTGAAAGTCCTGCTGTAACTGTTTCTAAACCACAAAAACTTAGAAGTTGACCAAGTATCAACTGAGAGTTCAGTGTTGCAAAACGGAGTGTAGTTTCCTTATTTCTCATCACTCTCTGAAGGATGATGATTCCTCTTTTGCCTTGCTTCAGAAGCTGAAAGCTCTCTGTTCATTTGTTATGATATCCCAGGAGATCAAGAGAGACAGAAATTACACTGCCATGACTACAGCTCTCAGCATTTGCTTACTGACTACAGCATCTCAGATTTCAGTTTTGTTTTTAGTGCTCTCTACTGACCCACATCAATGCAGTTCAAAGACAACATTATTATGTAAAAGTCACTACAGAGTCCAAATTAAACATCTCATAATTGATCTGAATGATGGGTCTATCCATAGCAGAAGGCTTGAATTGCAAGGCTTGCTTCTCCTTAAACTAATGGTAGACTCCTTTGTGGTCTCAGTTTCAATCTTTATTGCTTAAATTAGAAGATCAAAATACAGTAGTTAGTAAAGATGTTTTGGACCACATTCATCTCTGAAATTACTCCTGCAACTTGATAAAGTAAAAGTAAGCAATTTTGCTTTAAAAAATCACAATGAAACTAGTGTTTTACTATGAGAAGAGCTAATTATTATTATACAGTAAATTTAGAAACAGAAAAATAAAGCTTAAGCAACAGCAAAAACTGAAAGGTTTAAAACACTGTCTAGGTAGCTACTGGCTGCACAGATGCCACAAACAGAAAACCCCAGCTGGCTTAAACTAGTGGTGTTCCACTTTGTGGTCACTATCTTTTAATTTCCATGGTTTGGGAAAACTTTTAAACTTGTTTCTTTGTGACAAAACTCAACATAACTGCAAAGATGATGAAAATTATCATGAGTACAGGAAAAGCAAGGCAGTAAAACTACTTTTGCATACTGCAATAAAATTCTGTAAAGCAATGTAGAAATGTCTTCCTCAGCACTAGTTAACCACAGGTCAGTTTCAAACTCTCAGTTTCAAGCCAGATTTTGGGTGCAACTCAGCCACTGCAGTTGCTACTCAAACTCTATCTAACATCGTTGTAAAGGTGGTTTTACAAACAGGAATTATTCAATGTCATAACCAAAGCAGAACTTTGGCCCTTGTACTTTAATTAATAATGGACCACATATTACAAGAAGAAAGATGTTGGTGTATCACAGCTGCTAGGAGAACTAGCAAAATCCTGGGAATGAGCAAGCCTGGCAAACTGCAGCAGCCAGCCCTGTGATGCTGCCATGGCAGACAAGAACATAAACCTCTTGCTGAAACACTTGGCATTATCAAAAAATAAATAAAAATCTATTCCACCTGAACAGATCAGCTCAGCCGGAAGGTGTCCCCCTACCAAGGTTATCCATGACACTTGATTGATTTCTGATATCCTCTAGGATTTAAAGAGCATTATATCTACATAAACCAATGCAGTATAATCCTAAAACATCTAATCTATCCCAGTTATTTCAAGCTAGAGATGTTTTAGGGATTCTAAAGGAGAATTCCATGGTAATGCAGCTCAACAGCTGTCAGCATCCAGGCAGTCAAGCAGACCTAGCACCAGGACCCAAAGAAAACCCCTCTCATGTCAGGTTGAAAAGAACACAAATGCATTATCCCTGAACTGACACGGAAATGCACCCTCGAAGTGAGCTACCATGGACTGCATTCCTACTCTCTCACTTTTGTTAGGGATATTTATTTCAGCCCCCTTCCCCTCCACCAGCACAGACATGTACAGTTAACAAATCTGGGAGTAGAAAACTACATTTTCACCAAAGACCGATTTTCTGAAAAGCACAATCACAGCACCACAGATGTACCAGTGTCAGACCAGCAGCAGGCTGCAAATTTCTGATCACAGATGGCTGGGCTTGGCTTCAGTCTCCTAGGAACTATAGCCTAAGTTCTTACTAGTTTGTGTATTTTATAGTCCGCTTGTACGTCAGTAAAACTAAAGCCCATTTCTATGTAATGCTCTCCATAGTTTTAAAATGTATTAGTGTATTCCACAGATTCTCTGGGAGGAGATCAGTGATCCTGCCAGAGGGGGAAAAAGGAAATCTTTTAAAAGGTCATGTTTACTACATTTGAAATGATATGCTACTGATTTGCTAAGTGCACAGATTAGGCAAAGTGCTACTATGAAACATAACTGAGCTTTCTTTGGCTACTGAATACTTTGGAACAGTCTACAAAAATCCTTTACCATTAACCGCAAGAAAACCGTTACTGCAGTTCATTTAATCAGAATTCTTGCAAGCACAGGTTCTTGTCTACACGTACTTACAGGCCAAGAAATCACTTACTACTGAGTCATTACAAAACCTCTTCTGGAAATTACTCTCACTGACAGAAACAAACAAAAGCCAAAACTCAGTGCTGTATTGTTTAGTGTCCTCTCAGAAAGAGCCAGCACATAAAGATTAAAAAGTTTCATGTGAATGATGAAAGTAAGATTTTAATTTATGCCTTATTTTCAGCCTCTTGTTAAACAAATCTTTAATCTGTTTGTCAAGGAAGATTTTGTCCTTAGATCTGTTCTTTGCTACTATATGTAATCCTCATGTCAGATACTAAATGGAATAGACATTTGTCTTCCACCTATAAATTAACCAAGCTAAAATATTGCAACAGTTTTTCATTCTCAGATGCAGAGAATTGTGAGTTCTAGTTGGGAAAACCAAAGAAATTAAAATATTCTTGTTATCTTCTGTGGGTTTTTCTAACTTGCATAATATAATAGCAGAGATCGAAATTAGTCCAAATGATGTAAAGAAAGTGATTTTAATCTCATCCAAACCCATATCAATTATGTCTAATACATTTATTTACAGAGTTCAGAACTGAAAAAAGAAACAGGATGATGCACAGTGCCTTTCCACTGGACTTTCCTCTTTCCTTATGTTATCTCAATCTATTCAGGGAGTCTGATGTTGTAGCAACTTTTATTTTACATTTTTTAGTACTTAAATACTGTTTAACTGATATTTTATACACAGAGGATTAAGTTATCTACTTGAGCAAAGACTTAAAAATTAGTGCTTTCTGATTATATTTTTACTCTACTGAGTAAGAAGCTAAAAAGACAGAAATCATTATATTAGCTTGATTATGCCCATGATTAGCTCAGTCTTGTCTCCAGTGCTGGCCAATATCAGACACTGATTACAAAAGCATGACAATTTTGAATCCACTTTGTAGGCAAACAGGAATTACTTTGTTAGGCTCCAGGCTTGCTGTAGAGGTGAAAGTTTTCCAGTAATTCTTAGAAGCCCACAACATTAATGCAGTAAAAATCATACTAAAGTGTACAAAAAGGCAGAATTCTGTTCTGTGGTTAAAACTAGAAAAACTTAAAAGCTGCATTTCCTATGTCAGCTTAGAAGTAGCTCTCTTCCAGAGGGCTCTAAAGTCCATTTCTCAACTGTTTAGCAATTCTGCTTCTAGATGCTGGGAGCAATCTTTTACAGATCACAAAATGGTCTGGGGCCCTATGGAAGGGAGAAGGTAAAGTGCTCTATTGGATTTGTGCTAGAAGAGAACTCCATGGCAGATGTAACAGGTCCTGCAGAACCCAGTCTGAATGAACACAGAAAGGTCACAGCTGCAACATAACCAAGGAAGCTTTCAGAGAAGTGTTCAGAGGAAGTACATAGAAAAGGCAATCCTTTCTAAACTGAAAAGTGAGCATGTAAGACAAAGTCTGAGGTTCTGGGATGACTTTGATCCTCCTTAGGCTATAATCATGGTGATAACAACAGAACCTAGTTCTCATGTAATCCATCTTATGTAAAAGATATCTATGTTATTGTCTTGGTGAAGTCAACACTAGGAGCTTAAATAACGAACTTTTAAAAGAATTGCTCTAAGTGCTAATTTCTGTGAAGAGTTTGAACCTCAGACCTCTTTCTCCATGATGCCTGTAGATTATTCCCAGTTCCTGCATATGAATTTCCCAAACCTAAGACCTCATTTTAAGACACCAGAGAAACTCAATTTATTTCAGTTTTCTGCTTTCACTTATAGTAAGAGCTAGGCTAGATTTTCCATTACATTGTATAAACTACATTTATATACATTTACCATGCTTTATAACTCTGTCTTTCAGCTTCATAAAACAGACAGAAGACTTCAGAATTGGAGAAATGTATTTGTTTGTTATACCAAGTGAATTCAGACTGCATACGAGCAAAGGGAGGGTAAAGAAAAACATGTCAAGGTGAACATCTTAATAATTCATAAAGGTTTCTGGTCCTACAAACAGTATAACCACCTATGTATTTGAAATTAGGTGTTTCTTGTGAATTCTTGTAACAGCTGCTAAGATGCCTGCTGCAGGTCATGCATGACAGTAGAGGAAGAGTAAACAAAACCAGGCATAGCTTGTCCCAGTGAAAGGAGATGGGAACATTTTACACAGAGATTGCATTTTTATTTGATTAAAACTTCAGTACTGCTCATGGCATTAAACCATTTAATTAATTTACTGGAAGATTAGTTTCAATGCTATGCCATTTAATAGAAACTTAACCTGCAAGCCAGAATTTCTGAGGTGAGCAAGACAACCGGCATACTTCAAATACCAAAGTAACTCTTATTTAACAAAGCGTGTACATAATTCTAAAACAATCCCATAAAGATCTATTGACAGCAGGAACACTCTGTATTAGTCAGGGTAAAAACAGGAGTTACTATCAAAAGTGAGGCTGGCAGAGTAATGTTTTTCCTATTCATCAGTGTTCTGACATGAAAAACAAATTCATTGCAGTCACAATGAAATCAAGGCTTTGTACGTGTTCAGGGAAGTATAAGAGGGAACTCTTCTCTCAGGTATTCACTGCTAAATTCAGATCCAAATCCTTGCCTTAGTTAATTCAAACCTGCTGCTAACATCCAAGCTACTGCCCATCCATCCAGACAGCAGGTTTGCCTCTGCACTTCCTTGTTGGTGGGACTTCATACCTGAACAGATCAACAAAGAAACAAATACTAAGAGCTGCACCCTGAAAGCAAACCATTTAGAGATGAGAGCTCAAATGCAAACCAGCAAGTTCAGGAAAGAGATTAGATTTCTCAATGTGCTGTTGACAATGGCTGTTGCTAATTTTTGGCATGCAGGCAGTAATTTTCAAGAAATAATGAGAATTTGTTGTGTTCCAGCACAGCTTCTTCACACAGAAGCTGTGAAAATACACCGTTGTCAAGATTCACACAGTAAGAAGGAATGAAAAGAAGGATATTTGGCAGAAAGTTTCTCCAATTTGCAGGACAAGCTGTGTGTCCCCTTCGCATTCTCTTTCTTAATAAACACAGATAAAAGGACTTGACCATTGTGCAGGGCTCCTTTACATATGTGGAGAGCAGATGAGAACACACATGATATTTTAATTTTCTGTCTGAAAAAATGTACAGACTATCAAGTCCTTGTGCTTTCTAGCTCATTCTTAAATACATTCCATACCCAATTATTTTAATATAGAGTGAAAGAAAAAAAGAAACTTTAATGCTGTTCACTACCTGTGACTAAGAGGTGTTTCCAGAAGACTCCAAGTGTATTTCAATACTTCTTATTTTAGTCTCTTACTGAATATTTAATTTCTCTTGATCCTCTGATATCAGTCTTAGCAGATGATGCCTAATGACAACATTCTGGTGTTTTAATAACAACAAAAAGATCAGCAATCTTATTTTATGACCTATGATTGGTTCTGCACCTCTTCTATATTACAGTTAGATTAAATGGTAAGTAAATATATTTCTTGGCAAGTTTTCATATCAAGTGACACTGGATAGTGCATAAATAAATCCAACAAATATTAACCAACTAAGCAAATAGCATTACAGTGCCATAGCATACAGCTTTTGGGAATGCTGATTATTATCATGAACAGTAAAGAAAAAAAAAATTCCATTTTACCAGAGTCAGAAAATAGAGAAATGGTTAATGTTATATTCAGTGTCCTAGCTGACTTACAAGAACCACTAATTCTCTCTTGGATGGTAGCTTACCTCAGAAGAGCACAGCCCATATCAGAAGGAAGAGAGGATCAGGTACAACGATGTTTTATTTTTTTTTTTTTAATGAGGAAATAAATGTGGAAATGAGAATTGGTATTGTGTTAAGCTAGTTTAGGTTTGAAATGAAAGTCAGGTGATTCAAAATTATGATTCTCATAATTAGAAATTGCATTTCCCCTTCTCTACCATAACACTGCAAAGCACCTGCTCATAGGAGCTTCACAGCAAACAGATGAGAATCTTCTGCTCCAAAACCCACCTGTGAATTCCTAAACCAGAAGATAATGTTAGGTATTTAATTTGCTGAACTTTGCTGGGTTGCAGAGGAGACTGAAATGTACTGTTTCAGTAAGAGCTGATACGACTTAATCCAGTTGGAGTATTCACCCCACTGTAACCTTTTGTTTAGATGAGATCTTGAGGGCCCAGACTTCTCTTCCTGGGTGAGTACTGAGCATAAATGTGAAGTGATGGTCTGGAGCAAAGCCTGTGGGTGTGTCTGGGGTTTGTACAAAGGTCTGTTTGGAGAATGGAAAGGTTTCATGCTGCCTTTCTTTGTTCTGAACTGATGCTTTGTTCAGCCCTGAGGAAGTGACCTGGAAAGAATGAACTTGCAAGATGTGGGAAATAAAGTTTTAAAGATGCAAAGCACATAGCATTAACAAAAGCAGAACTGCCAGGTGGTAAATAAACTTAATGAAGAAACCATATATATATCTTAACAAAAATCTTCTGGACACAACGTACAAAAATGAACAATGAATATCCCAACAGTTGGCCCACCTCTTTTGGCTAATATTGAGCATGCTCTCATTAAGAATGAACTTTTAAAGTAAACTCTACCCTAAAGGTTTTAAAGCCCTGTTATATGAGCTAATGCTTTTTTCAGTTCTCATTCCCTCTCCCAGGAGAAATTATCTTCATACTGCATTCAACAAATATGCTTAAGCATGATCAAAAGGGTATATTTTATTTATTTCTGCCTAAGTTGCAGAATTCCCTTGCTTACTTGGGCACTTTAAGCATTTGAAAATGAAAGATATTTCACTCATCTGCCAAAATAGGTGACAGAACCTTTGACACCAATGATCTAGAGGGATGCACAACATAAATTAGGCAGGCCTGTTGCAATAAATTGACAAATTGCTTTTACAAAACTGCTCAGCCCCAAATGGTATATAGTAATTAGCAGAAGAGGTTCAACACTTTGGATATCACTGCCCATGGCAGAGGGGTTGGACTAGGTGACCTTCAAATGTCCCTTTCAACCCAAACTCTTCTATGAGTAAACACTTCTAAAATTGAAGTATTGTATAGTCAAATGTCCACATTTTAAGTTTAAAACTTGACCATTGGAAATCTTGCTTTTAGTAGGAAATATACCAATAGCAATGGTGATTAAATAGCTTAAAATTTCTGGCACTTCTACTATCATATCCCTTGAACTGTTAACTTGCTACTTTTCCAGAGCACATGTATTTATGGAAGCCATTAGTGAAGGGGTTGGGGCAAAATCTTCCTTGGAGGAAATCATGCCCGTTCCCCTTTCCCCTCACCTCCCTCAGCCCCTCAATTCAATTCTTGATTCCAATTTCAGTGAAGATACAATTTTAAAAATGAAAAATTGTTTGAGAAGGAGAAATGAAGAGTTATTTAAAGGGCTTTAAACAAAACCACATTTCTGTTCATTCTCAATTTCACATCTAAATGGCTTGTGGCAAACACTCAGCATAGATAAAAGTTCATAATCATAATCCTTTTAATAACAATTTGCCTGCTGTTCAAATCCATTTTATTTTTTGGTTAACTGAAGATATTTCGGAAAGTATCATAAAATCATAAGAAGCCAAATACATTGTTTTGTTGGCACAATCCATTTTTTATGTCACAGGGTGACAGTGAAACTGTTAAAATGCTAAAACTGGAAATTCAAGGATAAAATCATGCAGAAGAAGAACTCTGAGAAATAAATTAGTGTTCAGTGTCATCTTCATATTCTTTTAGCTAGCATTGGAGAAAGGAAGTATTTAGCACAGAAATCCAGTCTGAAGCAAGTCTTCAGCCTTCAGTTAGAATCCAACCTGAACAGTGTTCTGAAGGTGAGATGATATTGCACCTATTGTACAGTTTGAGGTAGTTCTACACCTACCACAGTGAACATTTTCAAAAAATGCACTCAAGGGCCTGCAGGACATAAAAGCAAGGAGCTTGGCTGTCTATCACTTGAGAAATAAATCTCTCTGACAGTAGAAACCAAAAATGTTTCACTGGAGAAGAATACTATGTCATATCAGAAAAAATGCCAACCTCTCTCAAATTCTGAGTCAGCAAGTCACTGAGGTTTCTACCAAATTCATGTGTTCAGGTTCAGTCTCCCTCCTGATTCACTTGTTGAATTGTCCTTAGAAGAATTAAGGATTTAAATAATCAGTAAGTTTTTGAAACCAACTACCTAGTGGGAATATCTTTAATCAAAAAATCATAGAACATTTAGCTCTAAACAGTAAAATCTTTCTTTCAAATACAGAAAAAATCACACAATAGAGCCAACTTGCAAGATCACCCCAAGTAGCCAAAAATGCCTTCAAATGCTTGCCTGTGGATTTTTTTAGTTTGGATTTTTGTTTGTTGGATTTTGTTTTCCACCAAGAAAATTAGAAGGAAATAGAGAAGCTGTCCAATTCTAGATTTTGGTCTGATCTTTTGATTTGTTTTATTACACAATATGTTAATTTTGTCTCATCTCTAATATTTTTTTCTCAGAGGTTTCTGTTTTAGCAGACATTGAATTTGTTCCATAAAGCTCATTAAACTTTTTCCTAAATTTTATTACAGTAATTTTTTCACCAGATAGGCAGTATATGCCTTCAGTATGGACTAATACTTAAAGAATCTTGTTTCGATCACCTTAATTCTTTCACTCCTCCCTGTACTAGTTAATGATCTATACTCAGATCAAATATTCTTGAAATAATCTGTTATTCAATGTTAATCTGAGAATCAAAGTCTTTTTTTTTTACTAAAACCCAATAAGGCAAACTGTTTATGGCAATTACTCAATATTAAACTAATTTGAATTACAAAGCATTCTGAAATTTCCCAACTTGGATGTCCAAATGTAGGCAACTTGATCTATGCTCAGGAATCTAAATTACTGGTCTGGCTTTTCAAATATGCTAAGAATTTTTTTTTTCTCTCTAATAAGGCTTAACTAATTAAATCTAGCACAAACTTAGTATTTTTGAAGGATTATGAAAGGGGCAAATACTTGGTTTTCATTTTACAAATAGCTTGCAAAAAGAATAATGATATTTTAATGTTTTATACTAAAAAGTAACATGATAAGTGGCTTTCTACTCCAACATAAATAAAACATTAAACAAAACAGTAAAACCATCCATAACATCAATGGAGTTGTCTTCTAAAAACCAAAACATCCAATTCAAATGAATAATGAAAGGCTTCAGCACAGTTTTTACGCTTACAGTATTTACTTATAGATCATCTAATTTCCTCCTAAGGCTAATGTGGAAACTGGAAGCTGCTACCATACACAATCAATAATCCTCTTAGAAGCTTAGTGTGAGATACAGGAGGCATTGCCAAAAGTAGTCGGCCAGAAATTAAATTCATTTCAGTTTTGTTGCTGCTGCTGTTGTTTTAAGGAGAAAGCAACTCAAACATTTCCCAGCATCTCTCATTTTGCTTACTGACTTTTCCTTGCAAAGGATGATGTTCAAATAATCCAAAGCTTTGTTTGACTGGCTGGACCTTATTAACACAATTTGAACTTGGAGAAAAAGCAACAAAACATTTTGTAGTTCATGATTTCTGTGAAATGTTGGTCACAACAAAGAAGGAAAATTCAGCTTGTCAGTCTCCACTGCTATTAAACATGCCTTGGGCCCTTGGACGAAGGTCAAGTCACTCTGTGGGGGAAGAAATTATCTGGTTGCATTAGAAAGTGGAATTCCAATAAAAGATCACTTCTGATGAAAGGTACACATGTTCTTCCTAGGGGTAGTCAAGTAGACTCAAATATACAAGATGTTGCATCTTTCAACTGATGCTGCTCTCTGGCAACATCAAATACCCCAATGCTCTGTGTGGATCGGCCTCTTGCACACTGGGGGAGAGAACCCATTTCAGGCCAACATGAAAAACATCCAATTATGTAAAGCAACTTAACTGAACCTCTGAATTTAACTACAAAGTCCAGCAGTATTTTCCAGTTTGTGTTCTTGAAGTCAAGTCTAGAGAGCTACTCTTCTAGAAGTGATCCAGCCTAACTCGTTAAAAGGATAACATTTTCAGAGAATGATCAGAGTGGTCCACCATTAAATAGCTGCATCAGGCACTCCCAAGGAATAAAACGTTCAAAAGCATTCAAAAGAATTATCGACTTTCTCTAGAGTCATTTAAATGTCTAAGTTATTAAAATATACATCTCAAATGTCGAGTGAGAGATCTGTAGGCACACTTAAGTTTCCCCACCACTGGGCCATCCAGAAAAATAAACATTAAGCATGATTTGGAGAGCTTCCAAGTCAAATGTAAGAACAAATTCTTAGATTCACTGACAAATTATTGCTTTAATATTATTTTTTAAAGCTTTGAACAGAAGTTCTGCAAACCCCTTGTCTCCACAAGGGAAATTCGGACACTAAAAAGTGAAGGGAAATAATCAATACAATGTGAGTTGTAAGGAGAAGGTAGTCTATTATTCTGAAATGTCTATAATCCTCAAAACTTGGCAATACTATGCAAGGGGAGAGAACTGCCAAAAATCAAGTTAGGAGATTGCAACTACTACTTGGTATTAATTTCAATTCTGATTAAATGGCAAATCCAAAAATCAAGAAAGGACAAGCATTTTAAGAAAATCAGTGCAAACTAGTAAACACTCAAAGTACAAAGGACTAATCACAAAAATCCTTAAATTTAGTAACTGTAAAGATGTAAGAGTATTTTGTGCCCTATGCTGATTCCAATTTGCTTTTGTTTTTTAAATCAAGGTTCCCCTTTTACTGGGGACCTTTATGTGTTATATAAATCCAGTAATGAAAGAATGTGTCTGTATTCCCAAGGTTGGAAAGTGAACAAGAAGGAATACAGAGGAGTGTACAGCGCTGAGCAAAACAATGAAAAATCAGAGACATTTTTATTTACCCAGGAAAACCAGGTCTGTAGTGTCTATTACATGTCATTAATACTGTTCACAGGACAAGAGCTTGAGATGCCCTGATGTTTCTGGTTATTAGGACAAGATTAAAAGCAATCATCATTGTCTATTGCTCACTTGGAAGCTACAATTATCCTGGCCAGTAGGACTTGAAAAAGGATTCCCATTCTCCCAGAAATCTGAAGCATAGTCTACTAGTCTGGATAATTACACTGCTTAAATTGCAGATCCAACCATAATTATTCAATTTGCTGAGCAACAAAGAGATCTGAAGCTGGAAATAAACATTTGGCTCCTACTTTACTGTCTTTTGTACATTCTACCTAGGAACATAAGAATGGACTGGGTGCCTTCAACCTAAGCTTATTTTTCTGAGTGACTGTCTAATTTTAATGCTTCACTTTTACATTTTTCTTCCACTAGGATCTTTCTAGATCTCAAGATATTTGTCAGATGGTATTTAAAATGAGATTTCTTAGACTTCTAATGAACAAATAAGAGAAATACAGGTCAAGAGAGAGAAAAAAAGAAAAATTTCAGACTGCTTTCCAATCCTGATGAAGTAAAAAAAATGTACCTACAAACTTCAGAACATCTTGTACCCTGAAGATATCCAGACACTGGATATTCACCCTCCTTACCTTGTAAGAGGTAATAAAACCTCTTATGATTTTGAACTCAATAAAATTTTTGGCACCAGATATCTGATGATAACTAACTAAGTTAAGTGTAATACTGCTGTCTTGAATTTAAACTCTGAGAGTTGAGAGAAATATTAAGTGAAAACAAGTACAAGAAAGTTGCTTTAATTATGCTATTTTTAACTCTCAACATTTTCTAAATGCAATCTGCTCTATGCAGTTGATTTGACTACAATTTATATTAATGAAACATTTCAACAGCATGTTGCTTTGCAATAAAAAGCTTGTAGCTATGAGCACAATACTGATATAAAATGAAGGTTTTGGTGTGGTCTGAAGAAAGCTTTGTTGGGTTGCACCCAGTAACTGACACAGGTTTTGGTGCCTTTTTCCCCCCTACACGGAAATAGAAATAATCTGTCATGGTTAAAAATTATCTCAGATTAAAAGTATTGAACTTTTTTTCCCTGTTAGAGGAAGATAATTCTCACCCATATCCATTAAAAAATCCATCCACAAGTTATAGGCAGCCTCAAGCTAACTCATGTACCATAAATACCAAAAGAGAATACTCACTGTCAGCTACCGGATGTCTTCATGTGTTAATCCATGGTAACTTACCCTCTGGTTGTGTGGTCCAGCAGGTAATTTAAAGTAAATTTTGTAAGGCTGCAATAGTGGCTTTATAAACTGCAAGCCATCAGCTCTTGATGGTAAGCTGAATTTAGACTCTCTTGTCAAGCAAATCCAAGTAATTTTGAAAGCCAGGGTTTATGGGCATTACTCTGATTGTATTTAGGAAGATGAATGAAATAATTTTTTTTTTAAGGATTCGGTGTTTAATTAGCACATTTGTTTTACTAAACTCAGTTGTAGGGACATGATATGTTTGCCTGCCTTTGGAAACTGACACTTGAAATGCTACTCTGCTAAAGAAAAACTAAAAATACAGCAAGAGATTAAGCAAACTTCCTTTTGGGGGACCATGTCAGTAAAATATTTTTCATTATCATACAACACTATTAAGAAAAGCCTACCTACTTTACTCTCTGGATCAACTTTTACCTTCTACTACCTTCAGATACAGTTTAGTCATTATGAGACCCCTTTTCCTTCCTTGGTGACAGCAGGACAGTCAATATAATCCATTCTCTTTTCTTTAAACAAAGCACAGTTGCCTTATGATGAACAAGACACAGATTTTTTCCCCACAGAAAAAAATTCCTGCTTCAAGTTTCTTTTTGTTCATATAGGCTTCACAGTGAGGGTGTCAGAAGCCACAGCATAAGGTTAGACTGGAAAAATTAATTCCCCACTGTGGATACTAATAAATGGAAGTATGCAATTAAATCATATCATAACAAAAAATGTCTCTTCATAGCAATCACAGAACAAAATTTGCTGGCAACAATTCCAATACCTACCCCATTGCCTTACTGTTCATTTTACCTTGTTTTCTCTGCTTTTTTCATTCTCTACTTTTATTCTTTTTCCTGACTTGCTTAGAGATACTGCATTGTGCTCCATTTCATTTCTGCATGAACATGACAACTGTTGTCACCTTCTGTGAAGCCCACTTGATCACCTTCTTGGATTCTCTAAATCTTGGAGAACTACAGCAGAAGATTGGATGGTCTAATTAAAGTCTTTTAGCATTGTTGTCTGACAGTTCCCTGTCATAATTATGAAGTCTTGCACATTTACAACTATTTCACACTTTTTTTTCTCCTGGTTTGTTAACTGATGCTCTAAAATCAACTGCTTTCTCAGTTCAGTCTATTCTGTCTGTGCATTTGACATCTACGCTTAAGCAGTGATAAACAAACCATTACAACTCCATAGATAGAATATGTGCTATGATATCTCTACTGATTAAACATTGAACCTCCAATGGCAGAATCATGAAAGACTTGTGCAAGACACATCAAACCAGTTTGCAGTACTCTCTATGTCAATTGGAAGGTCTAAAAATAATTTCAAAGCCCTATTTAGATAGTGACTACTTAAGGCCTGATCAAGGCTGTATCAATGAATTTTTAAAAACAGTTGTATTTTTGAGCAAATACCTTGAATTTCTTCTTTTATATATCCTTTCAATTTTATGAGACTCTAACTGTATATGGCTGTGCCATTTATTTTAGCTATACTATTTGGCACAATCTCAGCTTTTCTATTCTGTTAACAACTTAAGATAAATTATTCTTATTTTATTCTGTCAGTTTATTTCTTTGCAAGGCAAAGAAAATGTTGACCCTGTATGGTTATAATTTACTGAGGATGAGAAAATGGAGGTAGTGAGGGTGAATCATCACATCTGCTGTTCTTTCATTTAATAAGAACAAACCTTTGAAAGCATAATTGGGCAGTCCTTAGACAGGATGATCAGTGATCCTTCAGTATGTCTAATTAAATGTTTACTAAGCCCATCAACAAGAATTTGGATGTAAAAAACTTAAAAAGAAGAAACACATTGTGGTATCTGTTGAAAATAACAGTAATTTTTTTTTTTTGCTTTCCTTCATAAGATAAATGACCTACTGAGATAAATGCAGGGATTTCATTGAAATTAGGAAGAAATTTAATCTTCTATCTGGGTTTCCCTGAATCTATTTCATGTGTGCAGGAAAACGGGAGTCACTGTCTCCAGGGTAAGCAGATTGGTTGCTGCTGACAACAGCACACTACAGCTGCTGTTAGCAGAAACCAGGATCCATGAATCCAGTGATTCAGCCATACTTGAATGGCTGATGGCTCCTCGTCTAAGATCTCAAAGAACTTTTCATATTTGATTTGATAAAGATATTCCAATTTTGCTTCCATCTGGAATCAAGTGTAAGTGTAAAAGTCTTAACCTAGCCAAACCTAAGTCCAGATTTGAAGGTAGTTCTCAGGAATTTCTATGAGAGCTTGGAAGCATAGCAATGTTTGTTCTTCTATTTTGATGCCCAGAAAATTACAGTTCAGAACTGGGGATATGAAAGAGGAGAGTAGGAATGATGTGAGCTTTTGATTAACTAAGTTACTATGTATTAAAGTAAATTGTATTAAATTGTTTCAGTCACTAAATCCTTTAATTAAAGATAATTTGAACTGTGTAACTGTTTGAACTTATATATTTAGATTATTCACAACTATATCAAAAGTATTTTAATGTGTCTGTATTTCTATTTTTCCTCTTCGCAAAGCAGAATACGCTTAGTAGTTTAGCAGGACTCTTTCAGCTAACAAAAGAACAAACTTGCCTTCATTAAGACTAATGGGGTGGGGAAACAAAGAGCAATGAGCAGAGAGTAGTGGTGGCTGTCCTCAACATTAGCATTAAAAGGGTTGTTTACTTGTGGTCTTGTAATTTGGAAGTGCCCTATAGCTGCCTATACTCCTGAAGGTTTTCCTCAGGCCTCGTGTTTGCCTCAGCCAGGCTCTTTGGCAGGGCAGGGCAGGTTTCCACTGCCTCCATCTCAGGCAGCCTTCTGGAGAGGGAGCCCCAATTGCACACTAAAGTCCCAGCCTCAAGGAAGTACATTCTGCTGTTACATGAATGTGAAGGAGATGCCAAATGGAAGAAATTGTTTTCCATAATTTGTTCTTTACTATATCAAACCCACATCTTGAATAATCTCAAGGGTCATTATTCAAAGTGAAGTGTTTGCCGTAATATTTTCATAAATACTTTCCACATCTACAAATGTGTTCCAGTCAAACAAAAGTTGTAATAAAGTAAGCGCTGCTTTAAACTTATCTACTATACTTTGCTACAACTTTCTAATGCTGGAAAGTTCAGCAAGGTAGGGAACAGAATACGTAATTCTGATCTGAGTGAGTCTTGTGGAAACACTGGGGAAGGTACTTCAGGAAGCAATTAAGTAGTCAGCATGTAGCAAAGATGAGAATAATTATCAAACAGCTGTATATATTCCAAAGACTTATGCTGTGATCAAGTTAGCATGCTGGTGGCATAGAATGTCATATCATATCAGGCATCCATTACAACAAATCTGGCAGTACTTTAAATCCATGAACCACTATGCAAAATTAGTGTCAACTTCTCACCCTTTCAGGATGGCTGCAGAAGAGATCTTGCTCAGTAGGGTGTGACTATGTGATCCAGTTGCTGTCTGGGAAACCTATTACATTTAAGAACTACCCAAGAAAGCATCCAAAAGTGGGCAAGAAATCGTTATAATATCTACCTATTGAATGAAGCAGTAAACCTAACTCCTGCATCACTGATTTAGAATAAACCACATAGGGATGGAGACAACCCAAAGGGAGGTTTTGCTAACGCAGCATAAATAAAACATACTGCTTAGTTTATTTGGCTGCCCCAGATTTCTGTCATATTTCTTGAAAGCTGGCAGTACAGTTGCTAAAACCTTCTCTTAGATGAGGGCAATGCTTGGAAAACAGGATTTCAAAGCATCAAAAGCAGGGACCTGCATGCAGCTTGAACATACTGGATCCTCCACACAAACCTTCAGCATCTTTCAATGCCACATAATTCAGGGTGAGATGGAAGCCCAAACGTTTTATTTTATTTTATTTGTTAACTATTTTTTTTAATAACACTTGTAACATTCTTCTATTGTAGTCATTAGCAAAAGAGTATATGAACTTCTATTTTAAAACTACACTAAATTATGACTTTTTCTTTTGATGACCAAGTAAATAGAAAATGCTTAGAAATACTGTACCTTTTCATTTGTAAGTTAACTAATAACACATCGTGCTTCAGAAAATGATTCATAACTACATGAAAAGCCCTGTACAAACATAGATATCAGAGATGCCTTTCTAAAAGCCATCTGCAATGGGATTACAATGGGTTTTTGCTACATTTTCTGCAGTGTTTTGCTTTTGATGAAGCAGAGTCCTGACTGTTTAGCTGCTTTAAACAGCTAAACATGTATCACACAGCATACAACATGTATCTTCTATCTTGTGAATCTTGGTGGGAGGAAGGGAGGCAGCACAGCTTTCAGGACTCTCTCAAAGACCATGAGAATAATACTACCATTTCCGCCCCCCCTCCCCCCAAAAAAACCGACAAAAGGACAGTCAAACATTATGGAAATGCTCTCCATATTAAACCACAAGAAGAGCCAGAAAGACAATTGCTGGGAGCAGTAAGGCAAGTGTTTAAAATCAAGTTGATGTGACTTGATGTTACTAGAGGTTCTTCAGTCTGAATAGATTTCCCTCCCCCCTTTTTTAAACTAATGCTTAAGGTTCAGATATGTAATTCATTTCCAAGATACCATAAATTCAATTTGTCTTATATAGGCTGCAGAGTAGCATATTTTGTGCTTTACTGTAATAAAAAGAAGTTTTTTCTGCCCCCACCAAAAAACCTCAAAAGGGCCAGAATCAAACATTTTGGAAAGTCTCCAAACAAAGCGCAGCGCCGCAGTGCCAACACCCCGGTGCGGGGCAGCCGCGGCCCCGCGGGCCTCTGGGCGGGCGGAGCTCCCCGCTCGGGGGGCGGTGGCTCCGGGCGCTCTCCCGGGGGAGCTCCCGCCCGGACAGAGGCGATGTGGGCGTCGGGATCAGCCCTCGCGCGGCCCCCGGCACCGCCCAAGCGAGCCGGCGCTCTCCGCGCTCCACAAGCGCCAGGACTACACCTCCCGGCTGTCCCCGGAGCGAAGCCTCCTCCTCTCCGCGGGGCGGCTGGGAAGTGTGGTCACTGCCGCCCGTTCCGCTCGGGCGCCGCCCGGGCCGGGGCCCCGCGGAGCGCAGCGGGGCGGGGCGGGGCGGCCGCAGCGCGGCGGGCGGCGGGCGGAGCGCGGCCCCCCCGCGCCCAGGGGCGGGAGCGCGGCGCCGGCCCCGCCCGTGGCGCTCCGTGGAGCTGTTCAGCGCCCAGGTGCTGAGTCTCCCCGCGGCTTACGGAGGCTCCGGCGGCGTTCCCTTCCCACCGCTCCCCGGCGCGGCCATGGCCCCGGCGCTCAGCCGCCTCTGCCAGGCGTTCTGAGCGCCCGCCCGCCCGCCGCGCCCCGGCGTGGATGCAGCAGCTCCAGGCGCCCCTGGCTCCGCGGGGGAAGGCGGCAGGTAAAGCCTTTCCCTTCCCGCCCATCCGCATTGCATCCGCGCCCGCCCTCCGCTCGGAGCTGCCGGCTCGGGAGTCTCTTGCCGAGCCGAGAGCCGAAGGCTGCCGGAGGCGAGAGTTGTGTGCGGGGAGCGAGCTCCGCGAGGCGGACTGCGGGGAACAAAGCGGTGCGGTCCAGATGTTTTTTGAGTAGTTTCTGTATTTTAGTTTCCGGGGAGTGGGGAAGGGAAGAGCGGGACGACTGGTTAATCGCAAATATCTGTACTTAGATGTAGGGGGAAAATACCCCTACGTATATTAATTTGCTCGTGGAATCACATTCCTATTCTCATGGTTCAGCAGGGGAAAAGATGTGTTTGTCATACAGGTAAGATAGTGCTATAGTCAAGACTGCAAAATGGTTTCCTTGAGTACCCTCCTTAACAGTAATGCTTGTAGAGCTTTTGCACTGCAATAATTTCTTACTTTTTTCCGTGTGGATTACCAGCCCCACTGAAGAGCTAGGACAAGCAGCAGAAGGTCAGAGTAGCAGCCACAGTGTTTCTGTGACAAGGTGTCAGAAAAAGAGAGGAAAAAATTCCACTGTACTTAAGGCCAAATGGCAAGTTGCATCCTACATGAAGTCATTTACAGCCAAGCATTGTGCTGTTATGCCTGACGCTTCAGGCTTCCTCTTAGTGCTGGGTGATGAATAGGGAATTGAGCAAGCATATTAACCATGCATAATCAAGCAGCAAGTGTTCTTCACTGCTTGTATGTGTAGGACCTTCTGTCACAGGATCAGCGAGTATTCCTGAGCTATCAAAAGACTTTTTCACCCTAAATTGAGTAGGATGCAGCTGCACCCTTTTTGTGTTGTTGGTAAGACAGGTTAGCTTGCACTTCTGAGAGTGGCAGGGGATGGGGAAGCCTGGCAAAACAGAAACTCAGCAGTTTTCTCAGGTGTAGATGGTGAGAAAAGTTTAACTCAGGAGACTGCATGGAGTCAGACCAGGAACTTGTACGCTTTCTGTGCTGATTTTCAAAAGAAACTGAAGAACCAAACTAAGACTAAAAAAGAGCTTCCTTTAGAAAATCAAATGCAGTCTGATTAGCATACTCTTAGCACTTTACCTTAATTTACTTCTGCCCTGTATCTAGAAATTTTGTATTAAGCATCTCCTGCTCTGCATGTTACTGTATCACTGTCAGAAGAAAAGAGCCAGAAAAACAATTGCAGGGAGCAGTAAGGTAAGTGTTTAAAAGCAAAATTGTGGGACTCACATAAATTCCCATAATATTAAAGATTCTCCAGTCTGGACAGAAACATAGTACTTCTCATTTTCATTGACTTGGCTTTCTTTTTAAAATTTTTTTTTTGTACTAATGATTAGGGTTCAGGTATGTAATTAATTTCTAAGAGAGCATACATTCAATTTGTCTTATAGAGGCTGCAGATTAACAGATTTTGTGCTTTACAGTAATAAAAAGAAGTTGAATAGATTGAATGCAGTCTGACAGTCATCTCAGATCCAAAAGCTCTCCTTCCAACAGGCACCTTGGACATGCAGGGGCATAACATCTGGCTTTTAACAGTAGCTTTTTAAGGATCCATTGAGTTAATAATTACAATAGTGCTTTACCGTAAAATTAAAAATCAATTTGTGCTCATGACTGTGTGCAAGACAAGCTTCCCCTCACACCAGCAGAATTAGATTTCCTGACACAGCTCCTCCCTACCTCTGCCTTTTAGTCTAAGCACCATCAAAGCCTCAGAGCACGTGATCAGCTATGTGTGATTTAAGCGATGCTATTGAATTTTTTCCACAGGGAACAATTACTATAGAGTGACAAGTCAACCATTTTGATCTTAATAGATCCAGCTCTGTTTAGTGATGGTAACCATAGCATACTCTGCCTAACCCAGTCTGAATATCTCACTGTAGCAGTTTGCTTCTAATTTAAAAGGACACTGTTAAACCTTAAAATAGGTTCTCATTTTTGGGTGGGAATAAGAGGCTTTATAACAGAAGGATGTTGTAGACATTTCAGCTCTGTTTGCAGTTGCTGCTGCCTGCAACAGCCCTCAAGAAGCCACTAAAATATGAAAAAAGCTAAGCAGCATGCTCTGACCACACCCCTACATTGCCATAATTCATAAACTGAGACTCTGTGCTTGCTGCCACATTCATATTTCTACCTGGTCAGCTAGGACAAAGACAAAGCTGCTTTGTCCTAATGAAGCCAGTGCAGCATGCTTTTAATACAGCCAACAACCTGGGCTTCCCAAAATATATTAAAAAGACTCTTGTGTTCCTCCAACACTGTTTATGCTAAAGGCTATTGCAAATAGAATATTTCTGCTAATTACTTGTATGTCAGCTTGGGAAATAAACAATCAATATTTTACTGATATAGGATCCACTGCAACTTTCTGTGTCCAGTTATCAGGCATTCAGCACAGTAACTTAAATCTCAAGTTGCAATTTCTTTGTGGAAATGTTTATTTTAAGTTCCAAAGGAGACTGCTGAAGTCATGGAAATGTTTCCATTACACTTCAGTATAAGTCCATTTTTCAAAACGGCTTGCACAGAAACCTGACCCGGATATATTTTTAATGTTAGAGCCAATGTTATGATCACACTATACAGCAACACAGAAAGGGTAGGGGTTTTTTAAGGATTAAAAAAATCCTTATAAACACAATCTGTACAAAAATGCTATAGTTAATAATCAGCACGCACTATAGAAAAGCAGAGACTTTTAAAATGCTGTCTGTATGAGGGAGAATGACAGGACACATACCTTCATACTGTATGGAGAATCAAAGTACTCTGTATTACCAAGACATCTTTTTAATATTGTCCTCTAGGTATGGCTGAGATGGCTTATGTATTTTCTGCAGCTCTAAAAAGAGAAAAAATAATTTTATGTATTGTATAGTGCCAATTTTCTGCTTGAATTCTAGTAATTCTTGGCATTAAACATAACTAGATTTTACTTATCTCCATAAATGCCTGTAAATTGTTATATGATACTCCCAAGTCTACTCTTTAAAAAAGGCATTTAAATGCACACTGCAATAAGCAATTATATACTGCTTCATTTTAGAAGAAAGGGCCTGCTAACTAAAAAGGAGCAGTCCCAGTGACTTGCTACAAATAGCAAGTAATATTTTCAGTGATTTTTGAAGGTATAGCTTCTAAATTATAAATATTTGACGGTAGTGTTTAAGCATTTGTTTTAAGTTCTCCACAACAGAAGAAAATTGTAGCTGCACTCAAGCCATTATTACTATAATCATGTACTTTTATGTCTCATAGGTCAAAGCCACTCTAAAATCTGGGAAAATGTTAGACTATGGTTGAATTGTGACACTGTTGTAAAAAGGGACAATCCATAATTTGAGCTGACAGCATAATGCTGACAAGATTTGCAGAAATATTCACTTCCATTTTATTTTGTCTTGAACAAGTAGTTTCTGAGAAATGGCTAGTTTGGAGACAGTATTTGTGTGGAATTGCAATAAATACAAGATTTTCCTCCTTGAGTAAATTCTACTCAGCTTTGTTTCTAGTCCTTGGGATGGGGGCAAGAAAAGGAAAACTATGGGACAGAGGGCAAGCCCTGGACATGCAGTTGTACTTATCCACTGGGAAGTCACCAGACTTTGGTGATCCTGACTTGGTCATACACATACTGCCTTTTGAGGGCTCTTCTGTCAGAGCCACTCAGCTTTTACTCTAAAAGGAGACAGGATGCTGTCATACCTTAAAGCAGTGACCAGCAAACCTCCTCTTGAGTCAAAGGAGGAGCAAGTAATTTCATGATTATAGAAAATCTTGGTGAATGTGAGGGAGACTGAGAAATCTCTCAGTGTTGAATCTTGTGCTGTGAGTTTGAGGTTTAACAAGCATATTTAAAGAACAGAAAGCTCACTCTGTGTGAGCTGACCCCAGTCTCCTCAGTGGGAATAAGTGCCAGAATGCTTGCTCCTCTGTCAATGATGATTATTCTCTCCGGCCTAATACTTGATAGTTTGCATTCTTCACTCACCTGCTATTTTACAGAGCAGAGGTGATGGACCTGAACTAGCACCTCTTTGCAAGACCTGCATGAAACAATTTGTTCTGTTGTTTTTCAGATTTCTTTTTTTGGTTTTTTTGAGATATGTCTGAGGCTGCTATCAAAAAATTACACTTGGGGTTTTTTAGATCTCTTGCTACTTGTCTTCAAAAATGCAACTTGACAAAATTTGCAAATACAGACATCTGAAGTATTCCACATGAAACACACAGGACTAAATTATTGAAAATTTCTGAAACAAACAATTTCTATTAGTTTCCATTTAAGATGGTTATACAGTCTTCTATAAATTTGGAACCAAAATGTCTCAGAAATGATAAAAGAAGAGTAATCTATACACAACCAATATTCCACTCACAAGGCGTTTATCTTCTGCCTGCCCACTTAGCTTTATGCCAGCATAAAAGGATTATTCTTGCTACATTTGCAGTAGAGTTGCTCTGGTGACATGGTTTGCTATCTTTGCTTTGGAAGTGCATTAAAACTTCAGCATCATTAATACAAAGCAGAAAAACATTAAACTGGCATCCTAAAAGTATGGAAAATGATTTTTAAAGGTGCCCTTTGTTAACATTCACACAGCATCTGTTGAAACTTGCACTTTGGAAAGTAGTGCGTGACATATGACACAGCTCAACTACAGAATGAGAACAAGATTTAACAATTCAGTTCAGTTTTGAGATAATTAAAAATGCATATTCTTCAGATAATAAGAGGACATTTACTCTAGAAATATGTTACCAGGGCTGAGAAATTCTGATTTAAATATGAATTGCATCAATGCTTCGACTTCTATCACTGTCTTAGGGGAAAAAACCCACAAGATGCACTAGGATTTCAGAGCAAACTGCAGAGAGCACATTCTGAGCTCTGTTCTGTTGCTGTCTCAAGGAGTACAGTTAAGGAAAAAGTTTAACGTGGGTTTACTGTACAATCACATCCCCACCCCCACTCCCTTGTCTTCTAAAAGGCATCAACTTGAACAGCATTCTATTACTGTTACATAATTTCAAAGTTTAACCACATACAGTTACTGCTTAAATCTGAAAGCTGAGATAATAAATGCAAGACAAGTATTTTTTCTGAGGTACTTAAGACTTCTGCTAACTACTGTTCCTCAAGTACAATCTATTTCAGTATTAACAATAGCAAAAATAGCCTTTAAAGTGACAAGCTGTATCTGCCACTCAAAAATACACAAGCTTTAATATATTTTAAAATTGCCTCAAGTAAAAGAGAGATAATAACTGGATTCCATCTGTCCTTCTTGACTATTTCTAAATGACTTAACATTGATTAATAGTTTTGCTTTAACGCAGAATTTTGGTGATTTTTTAGCTCTTTCCCACCTACACTGTAATTCAAGTACAGTGGAAGCTTTTCACTTTTAAGCAGGATGTCTTACTTCAATCTTTTCTCTGCCAAAAGAAGAGTTAAGTGGCCATTTTATTCCTTTCACTTGCTCCAAACATTGGTACAGCCATGTTGGAAAAAGGGGTAAAATTCCCTAGATTTATTTCGGGTAACTGCATTGCAAAGAAGCTGGCAGAAAAATTCGTGATCAGGAAGCTGTGAAACTTTGTTTTCTTTCTTTACTAAGGAATTACTGGCTGGAGAAAAAACAGAGCTTAACCCTTTCTGGGAAGAGATAATATCTAAGGAAAATAAGTAGCGATCTGTTGAGAGGCTGTAGCTTTCTGTACTGGCTACTCCACCCTTCCCGTATTGCTAAGCAGAACTGTCATTGAAAACAATGAGAAATTCTGCCTTAGTGAGAAATGACAAGTGAAAATACATCAGAATTATAAGTGTGCCCTGAAACACTCCAAATATCACAGACTAGAAGAAAAAATACTCAGTTCCTGACTCCTTCATCACAGTTAGTTCTGTGAAATCAGCTCTGCCATAGAGACGAGAGATCAAAGATTTACAGCTTTTCCTCTAGGAGTCCTTCATTGAGCTCGAAGCTGAACTCCATTGATGACCCTGCCTGCAGAAAGAAAAGACAGGGAGAGGCTAGAAAACAGCATGGACAGGAGTCTCTTACCCAAGCTAAGGAACTGGGAGTGAAAAAGGAAGAAAGATAAGAATCTTGTTAAGTTTATTATTTCTTTGTGAATTGGTATGTGTTAGTAGATCTAGTCAGAGGATAGAGAGCATTTGGTTTTCTCTTGTTGCCATGAGTGAGAGGAAAGAAGGATAAAATCCCTCTTGGAATCCCTTAGTGCCTCTTTGAGACAGAAAGAGAGGGAGGAAGAGTCCCTGACAATATGAATTCCTGGGCAGATGGATACAGACCCTGCTGGCACAGGCTGGAGAAGGGGATCCTCGCTAGTCTCAGAGGATGCACATAGAGCCCCTTTTTCATGATAGAGCTTTAAGCTGTTGTTACTCTGCAAGCATGGCAAGACAGAGCAAGTAAAGATGACTCTATAGTCTAAAAGCAGTCCTTCATTGATTCTAGTCTTGTGAAAACTTTTCTTACCCCCCACAGCAAAGCTGGAAAAATTACTGAAAAAATCTAGTCCAGATAAGGCGCAATTATGTAAATTACTCTATTTACTGCCAGGGTATCAGCTATATGATAAACATTCCTTTGAAATGACAATGTACAGTGGAAATAAAGACAAGAGGTTGGCTACCACAGCCTGGCAAACTTAATTCCGCTGTATATTGCTGTAAACAAATGGGAATATCTTGGATATAAAAGGATTTTTATTCACTGTGAGAAGGCCTGAACTTGCCATTTCACCTTCCTTGTTAAACTATTAACTTTCAAATAATAGGAGTGACAGAAGTAGGTATTTGCAACTTTTTAAAAACCAGTTTCCTGATAACTTCTCAGAACCTCAGCTTTAGCCCAATATTCTCTTCTTTATGTCTTCTGAAGCAAAACGTAATGCAGCCAAGGGACATAGGGTGGAAAAGTACAGGCACACCTAAATCTTTATTAGACAGAGGTACATTTGTTGAAAGTTTCTCTGATACATAGCACACAGGCTGCTGCAGCACATATGTAATTGCAATAGTCCTGCAAGAAAAGGCTATGGAACACAGAAGAATCAATGTATAGGTACAGAACTCTACCCTACCACACCACTAGGTCAGCACAAAATAAGTGTTCTTTCTTAATGTCAACTCTTTGGAGTTTCCAAGACAATCTTCACAAGTAACTTACAGCAAATATGTGATGTTCATCTCAGCCAGCTGATACAATGAATTGCTTTCATTATTTCCCAATGGCAAGGTCCTTCAAGTCTAGCTTATACATTAACCTTGCAGATTTTACTCATTAAACTTTAATCAGCTAAGCCCAGTCCTAAAAGAAAGAACAAAAGTAAAAAAAACCCAATGTAGGTTGCACTCAGGTCTCTAATTCTCATCATGTCTTAATGTTTTTAACTATTACCTCTCACACTATTTTTTCTTGCACAAACAAGTTTCAAATGTCACACCTAAGAGGACGAAAAGGATTTTTAGTTTGTTTAGTTATTGTAAATAAATACATCTATTATGCCCATTCACTCCTTCACCTGGTGGTCTGCCAGCAGCTACCTACAATTCTTCAAAAGGGCTCCATAACACAGCCACAAAGAAAGTTTCAAATGAATGGCATCTCAGTTTCAAATGAATGTATTTCCTTCCCATAGAAACTAGGAAAATCCTGACAGATGGAAGAACCAGTAAACAGCTTCAGTCCTGGAATGACTGCATATTAACGCTGTATCAGGCAGAGATTACAGCTCTAATTTCATAATCTGCCTCTGAAGAGCTACTTCTGACAATACTGCAAGGCTCAGCTCCAGATTTCTCCATTCAGAACTTACCTATAGAGTTTTTATATCTGTGCCACAACACAGTCGTTTTTACAGAATATGAAAAGTCCCTTAATTCAGTTTCTTATTGAACACATTAAAGGTAAATGGAACAGCATACCATGCCCTGTTTTAAAAAGTATGAAAAAGAATAGTAAACTCTAGACAGTGATGTTCCTATTATTTTAGGATGTTGCAATGAGCTTTTCTTGCCAACTGGGTGTGGCTTGGTCATAGTTTTGATAAAATGTAAATCTATTTGATTTTAATACAATGTAAGAACTATGATGAAACTAAAGCCACAATGGAAAGATTTTATTAGCCCAATATAAAAATTAAGTTTTTATTCACTTCACGCTTCTTTAACTATATGGGTGGAAATTCCAGTTGGTGTGTTAGCAGGAATTGTCTTTGGTAACTGAGATTATTGAAAGCATGAAATCTTGAAATCTTGTGAGGCCTAATTTTTTTTTTTAAGAGGGAATTAATTGAGAGTCCTTTCAGTTAATAGCATGCTAAGTAGTAGCTAGCTCCTTCTAGCCTAGCATGTAAGTAGATTTTTTCTGCTCCTAAAGTAAGCTTCTAATCATATCCTGGAGAATAGTTTTATTCTTCTGAAAGCAGTTTACATGTTATTTCAAGCAGAGTAAATTATCATAGGTGGTGTGTTCACCTAACAACAATGACATTCCTTAATGTTCATGGGATAATGCTTGCTTTGAACCCAGACTACAGAGTATATCCTGGTAACAAGAAGGGAAGATAACTTGTAGCTCACCAGTTTCCTCTGCATCTTTCTTGGATACTTGCTCTTCTTAGCATAAGACATCTGTAGCTTCACTTAATGAGAGAAAAAGTATATTACCAGTTCTCTGTTGAAGATTTCTGGACAGTTTCAAATTTCAAATTTGCTTTGCTCTGCTGGTTATATTTAATCACAATACTTGCCATGATCACACCTGAGTACCTCCCTTAATAGGGTTTTGGAGAAAATTTCTGCTGTCACCTTCCTACTGGCAGTCACATTCTGGAGTTAGGGAGTTGACTTGCCTGAGACAAAGACAGAAATGAAATTAATTTACTCTCACTCTCTTCTATGCTGCTGTCTTGCTTGACTACTTTCATTTTCACCTGTGCACAAAGGAAAAAAAAGGCCTGAGGAATAGCAGAAAAACACTGTGTAACTTAGTAAAACTTTTCTGTACTACTGGAATTACTTATTATACTGGCATAAATTCTGCTATCAATATAGTAATCCAGCTTTAACTTTCTAGCCCAGAAGTGATGAATGTATTATGAACACACTTCTACCACCATAAGAGCATCACACTGTTTTTCAGTGGCAATGTTTAGTTTGGAAGCAAACTTTTCTCAGATGGGCAGTCCCTAATGAGAGGCATTAAATGACAGGTCCAAATTTATCCTGGAGGTTGTAAGTACAGTAGGGAAATAAAATCCATCTTACTAATTATTAGTTACAACTGTAAGCACACACGGTTTTCTTTATCATTAAGAAATGCTAAGTGTGGAAGAAATCTAGAAGATTACAAACAATGACATCTAACATGCAAATCAACTGGGAGTTTTAATCTTCTGGGACTTCTTCATTGTGGACAGCTGCCAGCTGCAGATGCTTGGCTGATTAATTGGCACTAGGAATAAACGATATTTGAGTTTGTCCAGGAAAGGAGCAGAAGGTCTGAGAAAGGATTATCAATATACATTAAGAAGACCAAAAGCTGGTGTGTCTCTACAGAAATTATTATCTGTGTGGTTCATTTCTACAACTGAAAATTGCACTAAACCCAAGTAGTTGTTTATAAAGCTCTCAACACTATCTAACCGAATCTTAGCTATTGGAAGATTATAAAGCAAGTATATAGTGTACAAAAATAAACCAAACTGCTACTATAATAAGGAATACTATACTCTCAGGGCTTCATAAAGCAATTTTGCATCCAGGCCCGACTGGCTTACAAGCAAATAGAACTTTTCATCAAAAAGATTGCTAGATTGTTTAGCAATATGCCAGCCCCTGAGCTACAAGACAATCTATCCTATCTGTAACACTGATACCACCACAAAGAAGTTATTATCTAACTTATTGACAAAAGATAACAATCTTACACTTCTCAGGAGCCATGACCTGACTCGTGTAATATCTGAAAGTACTGAGATGCTTCTTGCAGTGATTGTAGAGCTACTGTGCCACAACAAACAGAACTGGATTAGGCCTTCCTTGCATTCAGACATGCAATCCCCAGACAGAATTCAGGACAAGTTGTCAAAATGAGGAAAATCACTAAAACTTTCAGGAAAAGAAATGAAGTGATAGACAAACTTGCAAAGGAACCTGTAAAAAGGAGGATGCAGAAGAAAGCAACCATTAAGAGCAACGGATGGGATAGAGAGGATTGAAATATAGGATACTTGTGCAGCATGATATGTTATGCAGCAACAATTGTTTTAAAAGCTTCTGAATAAAAAATTACCAGCTGATGGCATACTCACTAGGACTCACATCTAGTCTGAGAAGGAGAGCTGTTAAGATAGTGAGTGAGCCAGCAAGACAGATGGCTGGTGAAGGAACTGACACTGCAAGAGCTGGAACATTCAGTAGAGAGGAAAAACAACAGCTATACCCATGAAGGGACTGCTGCCAAGCACGTAAGTGAAGTGAGCAGAATCACACAATTTCAACAGTTTCTATAAAAATGTCGACGATGTGCTGAACTGCAGGCAATGTATAGGGCCCCAAGCTGACAGTTCTGCATCAGCACAGAAGCAAATAGACAAAGGAATAATTAAAAGGTCATTACCTGAAAAAAAAAAAAGCAGCAAATAGCTCAGAGAGGTGAAATTATACAAGTGAGTAAAAAGAGATTTTACAAGTGAGGAAATGCTCAATAGGCATAAGCACTGAAGAGATAAATATATCACTTAGAATTCATTTGCAAAATCTGCCTCTTGTATTCAATATGAAAAACAGTGTCAGAAGCTATGGATTATTAAATCTGTTTACTAAGAATAAAATATTTTCCACAAAGGTTGCATTTCTCACAGCTACAGATTGACTATCAGTAACATTCCAGACAATTATAACAGTCAACTCCAATACCTGCATCTTGAAACCCAGTAAATTTTTGCAGTCAAGTTTCCACATACTTTCAAATATTTTCAGTACAATCCACTTCTCTTTACATTGACAAAAAAAAACCCAAAAAAAACCAACTTAAAAAATATGGCCATAACAGATTGAAAATTGAGTGAATTAAATGCACAGGCTTCAGGGGTTGTAGGAAGAACAAGTTTGAGAACTGAACAGCTTTGCATGCACAAGGAGGTGTTGTGAGGTCTCATGAAAACTGATCTTGAATTTTGATACCATCACGAGGAGAAAGACTTCTGACAAAAAAGGAGGTTTAGAATAATACCCCAAATGAGCATCTTATTAAAAAAATAGTTTCTACATTGACTTTCAGTTAGCCAAGTTACTCTTTCCCATTACTTTTCCTTATTACTTTTCCGGCCCATTACTGCTGCCAATCATTGGGAACAAGAGGAAAACTGCATCCTTCTTTTGAGTTCAGTGATGGTGATTCTGTATTTAGCATTACCACACAGACATACACTGAAGTACACGTTGTTTTCATGAATCGTGCACTGTATAATGAGTGTTTAAGCTGTACAGTTCAAGACAAACATCTCATTGCTGAGGACAGATCTCCAGAAATTCTTTAAGCACTGATGAGTCTATTACGACTACTGCAATAGGAAAATGATTATGGCATAGACAAGTAGAATATTAAAAATCATGTCAAATTTTGTACAGAATATGATTATCTTGCTGGTATTTGGGAAATTAGATTACTTCCCAAGATGCAGAAAGATGTTAATATGGAGGCCAGGCAAACTAATTAAATCAACAGCATGGGACGGCTCCAAAACATTATAGATCACACATTAATGCAAAAAGCCAACATAATTATGAAGAACTCAAGTCAGGGATCAATAAAGGCAGTAGGGCTTATTCATTATTATCAGTAAAGGCACCTTTTCCTTAATTTAAGAACTGTATTGTTAAGTTTGTTGCATACCATTATTAAGATACAGGTAAGGTGAAGTGAGGCTTTTCCTCAAGAGGGCACTGACACTTTATTCTGAGGCCAACGCTAGATATCTCCCAACAAATATAACATTGAGGTGAATAACATACAGATCACATTTCATCTAGAGGAGAACACCGGCGCAGGTTTCACCCTTGACCAGAGCCCCTGGCTCCCGGGAACAGGAGAAATGTCGGACCAGATCTCTGGAGCCACGGCCGCCTCAGCGCCCTGAGCGTCCCCGCCCTCACACCGCGCTCCCGCCCTCACACCGCGCTCCCGCCCTCACACCGCGCTCCCGCCCTCACAGCGAAGCCCCACCCCCGCAGTCCGGTAGCCAATCAGAGCGCCCTAATCTCCGCCCCGGCCGCCGGGCAGCCAATCAGAGCGGGCGTGGCGGGAAAGCGGGACCCGCGCGGCAGCGTGTGCGGAGGGAGGGCAGCAGGCCGGGAGTCTCAGCCGCCGGCGCCGGCCGCCCCTCCGCTTGGGCGTGTCACGGTAGCCTTGCAGCAGGAGGCAGAATGAGGGAAAAGAAGCGAAGAAAAAGCCTGGAGGAGCGCAGGAATAGCAGAGAGAGGCCGGTGGGCGGGAGGTGCGGCCGCCATGTCCGGATGCTGTGGGTGGTCTCCTCGGAGCGGGACTTCGGTTTGTGAAGCTCTCGGTTCGCTTTCTGCAGCGTTGTCGTTGGAAATTAACTCCCCTGAAGGGGCTTGGCAGCATGAAGCAAAAAGGTGTTTCAATGGCAGTAGCTTTATTAAGTAATTAAATATTTTATTAAGTAATTTGATATTAAATAAGCATTGTTTTAATGGATTTTTTTTTTTTCTGTCAGTGTGCAGATCCTTTCCCAGGCTATATCGAGCTGAAATCAAAGCCTGGTTACAGTTTCTTTTGAAGGGAAACGCGAGGTGAGGCTCAGGGCAGATGTGCCCATTTTCAGGGCATCTCACGAGGGACCAGCCCAGCACACAAAATGGGGAGTTAGACAAGAAAAACAACAATGATAAGTAAGTCTTGTAGGACAATGCTTTTCCTCTGAAATTACTGAGAAATGATGGAAGCACGGGAAGCACATAGATCTGCCATCTTCTCCCTCTTAAGTGAGTGAACCTGTAAATTGGGTAAGCACTCTTAATCCTCGAGGGTAGCCTGGGGTAACTCTTCTGTAAGCCTCCATCAGATTTTATTGAGGCTTTAGGATCTTGGGATCAAATTGATTAGCTATTCTGTGTTGTGTTTACTCAAGGGACAGGAAGGAAACATTAAATTACGCCCACCTGAGGTTACTTGCTAATGAATAATGTAATTATACACCAGGGTATTAGAAGGGTTTTACATTTAATCCCTTATGGTTTTGTTTTCTCTTAAGAATCATCTATGTTTAGATAATTAACATTGCCTCTTTGAAAAGGCTGTATTTATGACCACAGTAAAAATAGTTTTTGTTAGGAAAATAACATGTTTAAATTATCAGGGCAGGTGGCAGAAGTAAAAAGCCAAGCGCTTCATGCATATGTTTTAAAGGCAGGAGTTCCTTAACATGGATGGAGACTCTTCCTCATAGCTCTGATCACAGAAGAAAAATGATGGTTCTTTTTCTATTTGGCAGTTCAGGGAACTAATGGAAAGTGACTTTCTAGTGTAATAACTATATGAATTGGCCAAAACTGTCATTTCAGTTTTACATTTGAACACAGAAATATAAATAACTACTATACTGCTAAATTCTAATATCCTCAAATAAATTCTGGTAACAGACCAACTTTTATTCGTGTCTTTGGGACAAAGCATTGTGCTGAAGGCAGAATTTTGGCCTTGGTATTTCATGTTAAAGTTCAAAGCTGTGAAAGCTTTAAAATGTGTAATTCAATCTCATTTTGCACAACACCTTCTTTTTGGAAGTGAATTCTGGGGTGTGTGTTAAAGCTAAGTGATACCATTCTAGCCCACGTAAATAGCAAATGGTTATGTTCTCTTTCACAACTGTATAAATTTACAGTTAGATGAATACTGGTTTTGTCCTTTTTTTCCTATGGTGTGTAAACTGGGATAATTTACAGACATTGAACCTGATTTGGTTACAGGAAAAGTAAGGTGTGAGGTATTGCTACATTTTCCTTCAGGCCAGCTCATTGTTCTGGCTCTTATCTACTGACTCTAGCAACACCTCAGGCTGATATCAGTGAGGAATTGGCAAAAGGAAAATGTGCTCAGTGCTGGCTCAGAAAGACTAATATATAAATAAAACAGAGGCTAAACCCAAAAGTGGATGGTGCCAGTAAATGTAGTAGTAGTAAGCTTTGTGATTTCAAATAGATTTATTCAGTAGATTTACTCTGTCTGTCCTAGGTTGCCTCTTGCCTTGTTCTTCCCCTGGTAGAAAAACACTGTCAGGACTCCCTTTAATGGCAGCAGTGTTGGTTTTGAACATATGAAAATGGATTTTTAAGAGCTTTGAGCCAGGTTTTCAAGTACTTGGCATCTATAATTGGGGCAGATTTTCAAAAGAGGTTAGCACTGACTGTTCTGAGCTCTTGTGAAGATTTGTCCATTTTGATTTTGTGCCTAACTGAACTGATTTGTTGAAAATCTGGTCTCTGTAGCTAAGCATGACATTCTTAGAATGCTGTGATGGCAGTAATAACACTTCTAAGGGAAAAAAAGCTGTACAGCACCCCCCACTCAGTTCAGTACCCCAAAACTGCCACCCAGAGCACATAGTATGAGTAAGGCAGAGTTATAAGTTGGTATGTGCTGCCAAAGAGTTTTCTAGGATTTCACAGTGAAAACAAGTATGGTTTTGCTACTTCTGTTCTGGATGTATTTATTTAAAGTAAAAGCTGCTGTGAAAGGAAGCTATAAATGCTAGTTATAAGAGTGCAAAAATGTCCTATGTTTTTGGGAAGCCACAAGAGGAAAATGCTTTATTTAAAAGTTACTGTAGTTGTCATTAATAATATTGTGAGTGATTGTCTGTGGCTGTTATCAATGGTGTAAATCCTACTGAATTTGATTTAGCAGTGTTGAGTCCTATGTTAAAATAGCAGTAGTATGAACAAAATGAATGTTTTGTTTTGGAAAAAAATCATTTAAATCAGCCATGGGCCATCTTTTTTACAGGCAGAGCTGTTACAGGATGGTAATACTGATTTATGTGGTCTTTCTGGCTAGTTATGTCACTTACTATTGCAGATTACTGCAGAAGATTTCTATTTCTGTTTTCAAATAATTCCTTTTAGTTGAAATTAATTTAGTGTCCATTTCTGCAATGTTTTGGCCTTGTCTTTGGTCTCTTAATCACTGTGTCTGAAGAATGAATTATTAATTGTTGCAGCTGAAGAAACAAACCAATAATTTTCTGTGGCCTTTTGAAGGGAAAAGACAAATCAAACTAAAACAGAACTTTATTTTGCACACACTTTGTGTGCAAATAACTTTGCAATAACAAACCAATAACTTTGGTGCTGTGCTCGCACAGTTGAAATAAGGATTTTCAATAATCCAGGATAAGCAAACAATAATACTGTAATTTTCATGTAGGAAGCATGGGATACCTGTCTACATGCTAGAGTTGCATTTAAAGAATAGCTGAGTGAATCTCTGATAGATAAATGAAAATAAACTGAAAATGACTACATTTGATTTGATAACTCTCAGAGCAGTAAGATTCAGAGCCATTCACATAGAGGTGATAAGGGAAAAGTGACAACCCATTGTTGAGATACCTGCTCTACAAACCTTTCATAAAATTGAACTGGAGATTAAGGCATCATGCTATTTCTAGCTTGCCAGTGCTAGCTGGAGTGAATTTTAGGCTTTAAAAAAATTAATAAATTAAAATAAGATGATGGTTGTAGGGATTGAAAAAACTTGCATGAAGGGAACCACCCATTAACACTCACTGCTCTGTGAGCTCCAGGTACAAACCTACTTTGCTTCCATTTTGTCTGAGTGGTTGAATGGAGGTTAGATTTTACTTGTTACTTAACTGTCATGTTGTGTTATTGTTCTGGTTTGTTGGTGTCAATTGCAAGTAAGTTTAATATTAAAGATTTTGACTGGGCTTTGAAAAGTGTTCTTGTGTTCCTTGTTAGCCATGGGCACAAAGTTCTGGAGTTTGTTGTCCTTGTGCTGTTGCACACTAATAAACACATGTAATGGGTCTTCTGAAGTAAGTGTGCCGTATAGATTCTATATTTACTGGTATCAATTCCACGTAGCAGTTGCTAATATTTCATCTCGTGGTTTTTTTATTTTTTTAGAAGTAGAAATTGCACACTGAAATGGCAAAGTAGAGCCTGTCCTACTCTGTAGTTCCCAAAGCTATTTTCCCACGCACATGACTGTGTCATTGTCCTTTCTCTCTGTCTTTTATGGTATGTACTTTGGGGTCACAGTGGTAAATAAACAGCTTGGGAAAGAGTATGTTTAAAAAAATTTTGTTTTACTAATTATTTAGTATCTTCAGGTTTTGTGTTGAAAGAATCTCAAGGCTTAAGAAGTCTCACAGCAGCCACAAGCCTCATTTTGAACACAATATTTGATGTGTTTAGGATAAGACTGAGCATCCTTTTGTCACACTTTTGGAGTGGTTGGATAACTTAGCTCTGTTTTACATCTGTATCCCTTGAATGTCCTTCTGCAAATGAAAATTTGATTTGGTGAGGTTAATACACTGAATTTGATTCAGCTTGCTCCTCACTGACATTGTGAGCCCATTATGGCATCATTACTCTCCAATTACTGGCATGAAGGTGAGAAGTGACCTAGTAATGAAGGGTACACACCCAGAATGGTGTAGTGAGAATTTTACATGAAGGAAATGGGGAAAAAAAATCTACTACACTGATATCTGCAAAAAGGCTGTTTGTCATAAGTGACTACTCTGAAAAAGTCCCCAAGAAGGGCTTGTACTGCTGCTGGGATGTCTCGGGTGCTGATATCTACAATTTCTATAGTTTTATGTACTGCTTAGTAGTTGTATGGAAACAAGGTCAAGCAGTTTGGTGTCTTTATTTAACTTGTGAGAGTAATGTCTAAACTATAGGTCAAAATAATCTAATATGGAATGAAATTTTCTGCTTTAGTGCTTAGTGTTCTTTCAGTTTTGAAAAAAATACTTGGTGACAAATGTACTCTAGAAAACACAGATCTTTACTAGCATTGTTATTTAATCAATTTAATTATATTCTGTGGTTTAAGGTATTAAAAACTAACTTTGTCTGCCTTTCCAAAGTGTCCTTTCTCTTGTGTGAGTAGAATTTTGTGAGAGTAACTGTTATGAGCTCCTACAGGATACATTTTTAGAGAAACTGCACCTGCTGTAGGATCACTTTTCTGAGGCTGTTCAGAATATGCTGCAGTAAACTGAAGGCTTGAGAGGAAGCAGCAGGATAATAAGTGTCAATAGGAGGCAGAGTCCATGTAAGTTACATTGTATTGAATGTACTTGTACATTCAATATTGTACATTGTATTGAAATTTAATACTACTTCAAATGGATGAGTGTTTTCATTCTCAAGGAAGAACAGACCTGCAGAGGACTTGCGGCCAGAGAAAATGGAATAAACCTGAGCAGCAAAGAAACAACTTCTGGTACAGCAAAAAGTGAAATCTAAGAGGACTGATAGAAGCAGAGGCAAAAGCTGCACATTCTTTTCAGAGGATTCATCTGAAAGTTGAGGTCTTCTGACAGAGGAAGGGATTCAGTGGAATATAAATAATAAAGCTGTCAACTGGAAGAGTAGCAAGTCATAGTGAGTTTCATTTAGATTCTCTTTTTTCCCCTTTTACCGATTTATCTGCAAGTAGTCACATAAAGATACCGAAGTAGTCAGCTGCAGTGTGGTGTGCTGTGTACTACTTTGGGGATGCAGACCCATGCTCAGCTTCAAGATGATGAAAATCAGTGCTGCTACACAGTTTTTAGCTGCATCAATTCCTTGGTTTAGTTAACTGTGCAGGGCTGCATGAGGTGCCAGTGACAAGGGCAAAAAATACCATGCAAACACATATAGCAGGCAGGAAAAAGTGCAAACCAATCCTTTCTGGTTAAAGTTCACAGCGGCCAAGTCAAAAGTTCTTTGAAAAGATGAAAAATGGTCTTGCACATAGTTTAGTTACTTCTTGCCATTTGGAATATTTTATTAAATTATTAAATGTCATCTTGCCTTTAAATTTGTCCAGCTCTCTGCTCTGGTTTGCTTTCTGGAAAAAAATCACTGAAGTTTTCTAGGTGCTATGGAGACCGTGCTGATGTCAAATGTTTTCAGTGGGGGCCTGGAAAAGGGAACCAGATGGCTGCAGTTACTGGTGAGCATGGCTGGCTGTTGGTGCAGAACGGAGCAGTGCAGTGCAGAATTGCTGAGCTGGCTGTGCACGGGGTGAGTCAGGCTGGCAGCAAGATGCAAGGGGCTGTGCAGAGGCAGAGGCTGTGAACTTTCCCCTGGTGCTGCAGTCACTTCGTGCCCCGTGGTGTCCCCACGAGCACAGCCACACCCATGGCTGCACTGCCTTCAGTTCCTGCCAGCTCAGGTGCCTCTCATTTGCAGAGCTGGGCCAGATAACACTGCCTGTTCAACTTGGGTTTTTTTCCTGTCCCAGGAAATTATGAGGTATCTTTCTTTTACTTATGTTGTCTTGACCTTTATAGACCTTTGTTTTCTAGGTGGCTTCTCAACTCATGGGGCTTTTATAAGACCTGATGACCAGGGGTGAAGAGACAGTATAGGTATAGATTGAAGTGCCTCAGTTAATGAAATAAATTCTTGGGTTTTTTTAAAGTATTGAATTCTTGGGTGATGTTAAATGCTGTTGCCTTAAAAAACTTATCACAGTATCTTGCATTGAACTGGAGCAAAACCAGAAACAGTAGCACCAAAAAAGCTTTCCAGATTCCAGACTTCTCCCACACTTTGAGAAGAACCTCCTCTTCTGTGAATCTTGAATCCAATTTTGTGCAGCTGACATCAATGTAGAACTCTGCTGCTAAGGTCATTGGCTTGGCTCTTGAGGCAGCCACACTGCATGGTTCTCCTGCTTGTCTCTTAAGCACACGAGTGATGGGATCTTGCCAGCTGCTTAGCTGTGGTCTGCTCTGCCTTATCTAGTGTGTCATTGCTTTTAGTTTTTATTCTGAAACACAGATGAGCAAAGAGTCTTGGTGGTTTATTTACCAAGCTTTCTAACAACCCTCTTTTGTTTTACCTTTCCTTGTGTTTAGAAGAAGCTGCTTCTAAATATTTCTTGAGGTCACCTTTCTTCCTTTCAAGTCCATCCCTTTGAAACTCTTATTTGCTGTGGTACCTGTGAAGACTTTACAGTGATTAAACAGTGCTTATCGTGATGTTCACTTATATTTTCCAGTGACACTGTTCAGTTGTCTAAAAATAAAAATAAATATTCTGTAAGCTCTTCAGAACAGAGACTGGCTTTTTGTACAAGTGTTTTACACAGCAGGGCCCTGAAATCAGGCAAGGGCCTATAATAGCACCTCAAGAGAGAAGGTAAAAAAAATGTTTCCAGGTATAAATTTTTTTTCATAGGAAGGTAAGTGTGAGGTGCTTTCAGGGGTCATTTCTTCATAGTGCATTAATTCGAAGACTATGCAATGATTTTTAATCAGGCTGGCGTGTCTACAATGGAAAGATCAAGATTTTTTTAATCAATGGTATTTAGGACACCAGTAGCATTTATGAGAGCTAGAATGGTCTATGTGCCAAAATGCTTCTGCTGGAAAGCTACAATTATTCTGTATACTTCAAAATCCAGAATTCAAGATGAGAAGAGGCTAAGAATTTTTGCACTTGATTGGCTCAGGCTGAAAGCTAGAGAAAAAGCAGTTTGCCTTTTATGCATTTTGTCAGCTACAACAATGCTAACCAAAGAAAGTGTCATCTCCCTAGAGTCTCTTTTCAGACAAATGTGCCATAGGGCAATAATGAATCTTAAAAGAAATTCATGATGGGAAAAAGCAGTGTTTTGCATATAAATGTTTCTAATGGAGCTGTGAGAATCAGTCTTTTGCTCTATTACTTTGAAAAATACCATGTGAATCCTTGTAGCTCTTAGTAATTCAAGACATGAAAAATGTTATTTTTATTTGTGTTATGTTCCTTATAAAATATTAAATAATCCTTTGGCCAAAAGTACTATTAACTCTTTGAAGCTGTATAGAAATATTATTCGTAACTTCAAAAGCTTAAGTTGCTAATGGTGACTCAGATAAACTGTGATCAGCAGAGAACAATTCCTACTGATCTCCTAGATGGGAGTACTACAGATAATTAGATTAAAATTTGTAAGGAAATATATTTCTCCAGTATTATTGACCTGATGAATTTTTAAAGAACAAAGTTATACTTTAAAGCCCCAAATAAGTCACTTGGATTTTGAAAATTTTTCTCTTTGTATCATCTGTCATTATTATCTTTAGGGCCTACACAGCACAGATTTCCAGCTCATCTCTTTAGCCATGGGGAGTATACTCCCTGACTGACTATATTTATCTTAAGAGAATTAAGATCCCTGTAGTTTCCTGGAACCTTACAAGAAAAAAATCCTAACTCCAACTCTATTAGGAGTTGTTAATCAAAAATCAATTAGATCAACATTAAATTAAAAGAATGTTAGATTTCTTTTCTGTATTGCATGGGAAATTGATGACTGTTTTGATTGTCCATCTTCATGCCACAGCCATCCTAAACTCTGCCCACAGAGTGTATCAGGAAATGCAACTGTGCTGAGATTGCCCTGCCACGTGATTGAATTAAATTTTGACACTTGGAAATTTCACAAGCACACGCAGAAGCTGAATTCTGTGTATAGGTTTTTTGGTCCAAGAAAATATTTTACTGTTTGTACGAGTTTTTCCAAATTTGGCTGTTGCAAAATGCTACCTTTAGTATTTCTTTTTAGTAAAGCAGGAATAAATAGTAAGCTGCACATGAGTGTTCTTGTTTGTTGTTGTTCCTCCTCCTTGCAGAGCACATCTCCAGGGAATGACTATTACAGGATGATCTGACTGGAAAAATCTGTGTTCCATTGAGACATTGGTAGAAGCAGCAATCCAGCCTATTGAGCAAGTAGGAACTTTATCCCATTTTCTTGTCATTATGTTCCAGTGGTGTTGCCTAAATAAGTTATGATAAAATAAAGGGGACCTGAGTCCTAATAAGTGGACATAATGTCAACAGGTACTTTTCTGTGGTTCTGGAAATACTGACAACAAGTAGTTTCATTTTTTCTTGGGTGTAACTGTGACCTGCTTGCATAGTGCATAATAGGTATTTTCCACAGTTACAGTTTCTCACTGGAAATAAACTTCTAAAATTTAAGTCACTCAGGAGTCCCTGGCACTTCTTACAACAGGGAGGGAATGAAAAACTCAGAAGACAAGTCCTAATTGCTTACTGTGTTATGTTTTTCTTTGCTATTAGGAAGTGCTGTAGTGATGGCTGCATGTTTTCTAATGCTGTTATGTAGTGATTCTTTTTTCCTGACATAGCTGAGCTCCAGGACTGCAAATATTTTGGCCTGAAGACAGAGCCAGTTATGATGTGGCTTGTGCTGGTCAGTGCTTATTTTGCTGGAGTTTGGCAGTCATCAGTATCTGGTTACTGGCCAGAAAAATAATGTAGAATCCTTTGGGATGATAGTACTGATTTAGAACTAAGACTGATTTCAAGGTTTAATGCAATTCTGAAACTGGAGGAAATGCACCTGCTGGATAAGATGAGTAGCTGACTCTGAGTTACTTAAGTGTGCAGGCATTACTTGCTTTGCCATATGCAAATTGTTTGTCACTGATTTGGATTCCAAAATAGAGTTTATTTTAATTAGGCTTGTCTCTCCTGGACTATTTTGATGACTTTTTTTCATACAGAGTTTTATATAGAGGAAACAATAAATTAATGACTGACCTAAATCTGCCTTTTGCTTTTGAAGTCAAGTGGTCAGCCAATAAAAACCTGCAAAGAAGCCGGTATTGCACTCCAACTTTCAGAACCAGAGGAATTTGCAAAAGGTTAAGGGTTGCAAATACTTATAAAAGTGTTGCTAGACCGTATTTGTGGACTCTAAAGATTATGGTGTTCTTTGAAAAGTCTGTGAACTATTCTTTGTATGATGAATCTTTTAGGTTTTTCTCAGAAACATTGTGAGAGAATAGCAAACACTCTAGAGAGGGGGAAGAGAATACCTGGGAAAATAAGACATGTTCAGTTTGTAGTAGAGATTATTTTTTGTTCCTGAGCATTAGAAATCCACCCATAACTGTATCAAAATCTACCAATATTTTACATTCCTGAATTTTTGCCTATTAATAATCATCAGTGTATTCTTCATTCTTTACTGCAAGGCACTGAAAAAAAAATATAGACAACATTACAAGGTCCTTATTGATTCTGTTATCTCCAGTGTTTTGTTTTAGAGTCAGAAATGCAAGGGTTTTCATGTATCACATCACCAGAGGAATACTTTTCCTTAACACATTTTACATTTTCTCACTTTAATAGTGACATCTCATAGAACTGACAGATTTATAGTTACTGTTCAATCTCTACAGAAAAGTAGAATTTACATGAGTATCCTATTTCTAATCCCAGTTTGAGATAGCATTTTGTGTAGCATGCTTTCTTTTCCTTACTAAATCCTGTTTGAAAGAATTGGCTGGTTTCTGAAATTAATTCTGCCCCATTGTTAACTTCACAATTCTTCATTTTTCTTTGCTGTAAATCTGACTTCTGAAAAAAATCTGTTGTGTTTCAGACAAAGGCAAAATAACTTTTTTTTCTTTTTTAACCTTTTGTGCATGTATCTTTGTTCATACTATTACTCCTTGTTATAAAAAGTGATGAAATTTGATTTTAATTAAATTTTGGAGGAGTGAAACTTATTTAATTTAGACTGCCTTTGTGTGAAACTGTGGTTCTTCAAAAAAGCGGAAGAGGCTTAATGTACTGATTGTAAGATGTAGGGACTGGGAAATCTGGATTCTTTCCCTGATGTTCCTTCATGTTTTCTCTGTGTGTCAAGTTGAAATCTTGCTTCCTTCTACCTTTAGAAATGCTTACAAATTATTCCTGAAAAATGTTCTGGTTTATAGATGATAGACAGTGCACACAACGTTTAGCTTTAGGTGTTATAATTGTGTGAGGCCTTGTGTTTTCCACCTATAGGAAAACTCTTGTCTTTGAATATTCTTAACTGCAAACACATTCTGAAAATATAAAGATGTACCCAGGTGTTTTTCTTCAGCTCTTATTAGAGCTGAATTTTTAAACTGGCATGGATTTATCAGTACAAGTGACCTTTTCCACTGGTATCTTTGAGAGAACCAGGACAAAGAAACAGGTGTTCTGGCAGAAAGTTCCAAATAGAAGAACTCAAATTAGTTTCAAAGGCCAAGTGAAACATACAGGTTACATTTCTGTGAGGAGCAGTCAGCTTGGGTAGCTTTGTGCAACTGCAGCATAAAACTCTTGGGTACACAGCATCTCAGCTAATCTTCTGCATTTTGTTTTTGGCTTTTTTTCCATCTTCAGTGGAAAGACAAGGGCACTTCTGTGAGAAGTATATTTCAACTTTGTAAGTCTGAGTAAAAATAGTTGTTTTACAGAGGTCAGAGCAGTCTGCCCTGCTATGCGCAGAACGTTTCTTGGATATATTTGAAAGGAAAGAAGAGTACAACACTTTGGCTGTGTCTTTTATCACTTTGGATAATGTTTAAACTCGGTATGCTCAAATGTAGAACAGTTTGGTTTGGAACAGGTTTTGTCCACACCTAATTGCTTGTAAGAGATGCAGTTGCTAATTCACAGCACAGCTAAATGACTGCCAGCTCCTCACAGGGACTTGTGGCACCAGCAAGACATGCTTAATTTATCACATGCACTTTATATTACTTTCATTTGAGAAGTGGAGCAGTCTATATTTACTGTCTTTATTTACTCCTTGATGTCGGCTGAATGTTGATGTGTTGTTAACTCTAAGGCTTGTGCTAAAGGCAACAATGAACTTAAATAATCAGAACTGAAAGAAAATAGGAAGAAACAACTTATCTAGGGAAAGTATTGTTACTTAACTTAGATAATTGTTACATTGTTACTTAATGTTACTTAAAACTAAAGAAGACATCTGATACAAATAAAAGTTGCAGTTTATAAAAGGTTACTCCCGCGTTCTTTGTTCATGTGAACTGTAATAGGAAGTGTAAAATATTATAGAAATCAGTGATTTTTCAGTCCTTAAAGACCATTAGAATTATGAATACGAAGCTTTTGTGGGATGTTGGTAAGGAATAACTAGTTTGTCATTCCTGTTGTCTGCTTATATGTCTATGGTATATGTCTTACCATGTGTTTCTTTAGCCTTAAACCAAGAGAAAGTAAACCAACTTCGTATATAACCCAGTTTGGACAAGCACTGGAAATGTTACATACTTAGAAATTCCAATACTTAAAAAAAATCTAATGTTAGCGTTGCTCTACAACAGAGGACACTCTAAAGTGTAAGTGAAACTCAACATTCCCTACTGAATATGATGAAGGGAAAATAAACTGTAAAGGGTATCCATGTATAACCTAGTTACATAGACTGGCAAAGCAGCTCCATCCCATTGATACTAATGTGATCTTGATTGTGATTGTTTTGATGTAAAGATGGCGATTTCCCACTGTAAACCCTCCTTTTTATAAGAATGAGCAAGTAAGATGGTGTGATTTTACAATTGTTTTCTCTATTCAGACTTGTGGGAGATTTGCACTTTCTGTTGTAGTGTGTGTGAAAGACTGATTTATGCATAGTTATATGGGTTGGGCATATGCAATTAAATACATAACATAGGTTTTAGATTTTTGTTTGGGTTTTTATTTAATTTTTTCATTGTATAAAACCAGTTGTAAGTAGCTCTTGTCAATAGGTAAATGTATCTTCCAGATTTGTTGGTAGACTGTGGTTATCCTGTGCAATAAAACATGAAAAAGAAGTAAAAATCCGCATTAGAAATTTATATTTTAGCACCATCTGAAGATAGGTGCTATTTTTTTTTCAGCAGGCCTGCAGTTGAAATAAACTGCATTGATAAATCTTCAGAGTAGTTAAGGGTACAAATTTCTGTTATTACTGCATTACAAAGCAAATACTGTCATATCAACTGCAATGAAGTACTATCTCTCCAGTCTTTTTTGTTTAAATCTGCATAGTGTTTACTCCCATGTCTTGTACTATTGTTCCTGGATATAATGAATTTTGCTTTTAAGGTTGTAAGGAAAGCACATTTCGGAAGATAGTTACTGTAGATATGCAGAATTATTCATTTAGGTATGACTAAGCCTAAATAAAGCGTCAGGTATTTCTGTCAATGATATGGATCAGAAGCTACTTCAGTGTAGGTTAAAAACAAACAAAAATGTGTAGTCTAGCTAAGGTTTTGGACTTGTGTTTTCATATTCCAAATGATGACTCAGTGATATTATGGTGTACTGTGGAAATGTGCTCTGACACATGGTCATCCATCACTATGGCTCTGTGATCCCATAATAAGAAGTACAGAGATTAATGTTTTATTACAGCAGTATAGGTTTTACAATTACATATGTAATGAGAGAGGGAGCAGGGGGATTTCAAAGTCTCCATCTTTCTAGAATTAATATGGAACTCAAATGGCCTAAAAATGAAGAACATTATGATCCTGGAAAAATTAGCTGGCTTAAGTTTCATTCTTTCCCCCATCATAGCTTGTTAATGAGGAAAATCCTTTCCATTGCTATTTTGTACAAAACGATATTCAGCAAGAACAGAGAGTGCTCACATCTCCTAGATGACACTGAACCCTCCCAGCAGCCATGCAGAATAATTTTATCTCTGCAATGAAATGTCTGTAGTTCACACTATGGTTCTTTCACTATGGTTTGTAGTAGTGAGGTAGCTCCTTTCCTTAGTTGGTTCTTTGTGTTCTTCACCTTAGAAATTACTGATAAGATGGGAAGAACAGCACTCTGTCTGCTTGATTCTGCTTTCTGTCCTGCTCTTGGGCTTTCTAAAATTCATAAGCATGATCTGGTATAGAAGGTGATTACTCCACAAGTCAATACTGTTTTTCTTAGTAATTTACAGTTATGAATGGTGGGAAAGTTTTTGATGTCATCTGTTCATTCCCTCAAATGGGCTAGTACTGACTAGTAAAACCAGGTTTGACTTGAATATTGGGGAAGAGCAAGGTAAGGAAATCTACCCATAGTGGCCAAAGTCATTCTATTTTGTTGTTTTCTTCTAATTTAACACCAGTTCTGGATATGATAAACAGAGCAACTGATGTGTAGCCTTTAAAGTCTGGTATCGGTCACTGAAAGCTAAAAGATGAGAATTATATACCTGATTAAGCTTGATTTATTCAGTTACACATTCATCAATTTTTCAAGTTCAGCAAGACAACCAAGGGCCTGCTACACATTCTACAGCTGTCTGAAATGTTGAGAGATCAATAGGCCTGTAGAAGGTCAGGGAATGGGGCAGTTTAAAAAAACGAGACAAACCCAGGAACAACTCATATTGAAGAAGGGTCATGGAAAGGAGAGAGAAGATGATTATCCAGCCAGCATCACAGCTTATCAGGGACACAACACTAATGCAGCTAATCTGTATAAACCTATTATAGACAGCAACTAAAAATGGGGGGAAAGGCATGCTCCTGAAACCTGGGAGCAAGGAGAAATCCACCGAGTTGTTGATTTGCTATGGATGGTACTTGCCAATGTCAATGTGTCTCAGTCAGTGGATAACTAAGCAGGTATCCTGCTGATTTTATAGCTGGCATTTGGGAGGTGGGCACAGTGGCAATAATGCTTCTCATGTCTGTTGCGTGTCACTGTATTGTCACTGTGCAGTGTAATAGGACTGTGATTTAGGGAACAGCCTTAAACTTACTGAAATTGATATGTATTTTGTTTATCTGCAACTATGTGGTCAGGTTGAGTCCTTTAGTGTTCCATTTTGTAAAGCAATTAAACATTCTGAACTGCCTTCAAGCTTGTTGCTTTCCCCCACTGAACTGCAGTCAGGAGAAAATCAAACATAGCATCTGTTTCTCATTGACAGAATTAATAAAACAGAATGCAGACAGGATACAGAGCAAGCGTAATTTCAGAACTGCTGTTATGCATGATTCTTCCTCAACAATGGAAGAGACAAGTTCAACTTGAGATCCTGCAACACCCTCAAGGTGAACTCCTTTAAGTAAAGCTGTCAATCTCGTCATTACATCTCAAATTTATATCAGAAGTTCTAATGGAAATATATGTAGCTTCTGTTATCTATTCTCTCAGTTTAAGGAGAAAGAAAGGAAAAAGAATCTGATGCCAAAGTTGCTAGATTGATGTCAGAATTACCTATTCCACTTCAGGGACTTGCATACTTGGTTGCCTGCCTGCTGTTAAACGTAACTGGGAACTTTAAAGGGCTGTTCATTTCTGTGAAGATGATTGCAGGGTTATACCCTCATTTTTCTTCTGCTCACTGCTTTGCTCTTTGATGGTTAAAACATTTAAGACCCTAGTTTGAGCCATCTGTTAAGTAGATTTAATATTAAATTTTGGAACTGACTGGATGCTCAGATAGGCAGATAATGTTTTGAATGGACAAAGCAGCATGTTCAGACCAAGAAGGAAGAAGTGCAGTAGAGAGTTAGAGGCTTTTGAGAGTCTGTCTTTTAATTAAACCACCCCCTTCCAAAACCCATAATATGCAGAGTGGAAAATGAAATCAGCTCACGTTAGTGCCTTACCACTAAAACAGGATTTTTGGCACCAGAACCAAACACTGTAAGAGATAGATATGAAGCAATTTCCACTTGGAATTGTATTTGGGTAGAGAGTTTGAGATAATTATTACAAAATTACTGTAGATCTGTAGGGGAATAGGTCCAGAAAAACTTTAGATTTACTGCTTTTTTATTAATGTAATTACTGTCTTGCTATAATAAAATATATTAAAATATTGCTTAAAGTATATCTTATTAACCTCTCAGCAAGCCCAGGCTTTTTTAAGCAGTGCAATTAACATTTGTTTAGAGCAAATAAAATTTTCAAGTTAGAAAGAGCTTATAGAGAGTTACAAGCTGTGCAGGATCATTTTTCATCCATTTTTCTTTTTTACCACAGTAATTAGGCAAGTTGCCAGGCAGCACAATGGAAAAGACATTTTCTTTAATAGAATATTTTTTTTTTTACAGGCACTGCTGGACACATACAGACATCTCCTGTGTTTTTGTTCCTGGTGATGCTCTCTCCCTGGTTGTATTTTCCATGGGAAAGACTTTAGGTCATTAATCAATTTTTTTCTAAGTTATCTACAGGCTGTTTGGGGTTTGAGCCATACCAGCTAGTAAGACAATTGCTCACACTGGCCAGAGTGTTTCTGGGATTTTTTGTCTTTGAGAAACCATGAGGATAATTGATATGGAGCAAGGTTAACTAGGGTGCTGCACAAATTTCTTCCTGGAATAACATGTGCAAGTAACTGTCCTGCAGGTTTTACAGCAATGCAAGCATTTGCATGACTAAGAATCCTTCTGCAGCTCAAGTACTCACCTCTGTAGCTCCCTCTGACTTCCAGCATGAGTCTATGTCAAGAAAAAAATACTGCAGTTGTTCCTTAGCTCTTTGTTTCACACTGATTTTCTCCATTGTAGGACTAGCTCTGTTTTCAAGAACAATTTCTTTGGCTGAGAGCTTTTTGCAGATATCCAACCTGCAGAGAAGGTTTTTTTGTGTTCTGTCTCATTTAAAAGACTGTGAGACCATTTAACTCCTGTTATTGACCCATGGTACATGGGATTTCTAGAACCTTCAGTGTGATTTTATGTTTTTTCTGATTTTATTGAAGTCTAGTCTGTTACTTGGATTTGGTAGTGTATGTTTTTTATTCTGCTACCGTAGTTCAACTATTAGAGTATGAATAATCAAATCTGGAGTTGATTTTAGAGAATCAGACTGTCAGCATTAGCAATTCACTTAGAAGTTGGAGGTACATTTATTTTCCTTTAAACATTTTTAAAGCTTAAGTTTAGGCTTTCAGATACAAAATTTGGGTTGTTTGGAATTAAGCAGATGTTGGTAGTAAACAGATAATTTGAGTTTAACCAGTCTTCCTGGGTTTGAAATGTATGACCTTGAAAACATTTTGTAGTGTAGGCTTTCATCAGCATTAGTAAGCTGTTTAGCAGAAACCAGCCTCTTCTCTTCCGAAGTCTATTGTGAATTCAAAAGTCCTCAGTGTGGTAAATCTTTTTTTTTTCACTAGAGTTCAATGAGTTACTTAACAAAAATATACCTCTTCTATTGCAGAGACAGCTGTCTTTTAATGTTTATTGTGCCTTTTAACTGGCACTCCAGTCCCAGTTTCTGTTAATGTAACCTTTTCAGGAGGATAAAATACAGAATACAAAAATTTATGTTAGGTTTTAAAACTTTAAAGGCTTTTTGTGGGTTGAGCAAATTTTGTATTAGGTTTTGAGACTTTATTGGCTTGTTTTGAATGGAGCAAATTCTGCAACTAATTGCATCCAAAGAATCTGTGATGCTGGTTACTGAGAGAGCTGCTTCTTTACTTTCCATTTCTACAAGAAATGCAAATATTTTGTGTGATTGCCGCCATCTTCCAGAAAATCTGTGCTTCTTTTTGTTTTGGGATGAGTTGAGTGGTTTTGACCATTTTATATAAGCTCTACAGCACTTGAAATCTTTTAGTCATAGCAGAGTAATAAGTGCCTGTGCTAGACTTGATTTCTGTACTGACTCTGAATAATTGGAGTCTGAATAATGGATGTTGTGTGTATATGTGATTTGATGTACTAATACAATAAATAGTAATATAATAATATAATATGCAAGCTGGTGCAGAACTTGGTCTTGCTGAAATCAAGGGAATTAACTTGAGGATATAGAGGAACCATTTTCCTATGACTCTTAATTGCATATTCAGTTGATACTTCAACTAATACACTTCCATTGCTTGACTGTGGGAGGGGCATGGCCTCATAAAGGATCCACAAAATTACAGTGACAAAATGGAACCATAGGGACAGGAATGCCTCCACTACAGAGATTGTGCTGCTTCTACTCTGTGTTTGCAACATGACCTCAACCCTTCTGTGAGCTGCATCTAAAAATGCTGCTGGGAGAGGATGGGATCTGTAGCTCCAGACTGTTTTCACTCTCTTCATTTCTAGTTATAGGCCAATTTCACCTGGTACACTTACACCTAGACACTAGAGAGTACAGTTAAATACAGGTTTTGTTCAAAATTACTTTATTTCAAAATTTGCATTCTAGACATGGGGGGGGTTTTTTCATTAATTTTTTATATATATTAGAATTCAAAGAAACTGAGTGGGGAATTGAGGACATTCTTGCATGCTAAAGAAAGTGATTTTAGTATTAATGTTTCTAAGAGTAGGAAAAAATATATACAGTTAAAAATTAATTGCATATAAAAACTACATTTGAAGTTGCAAGTAAAGAAGCTATTAAGGTTTTGTTCATGGAAAATATAGCACATCTTCCACTACTTACCTTCATGTGTATAATATACTAATATACTGTTTTCCATGAAGATCTCTGTTGGGTTGGAACAATTTCTCCTAGAGTATACAAAGCTTAATATTATTGTCTGGCACACATCCTGCTGAAGGACCTGGGAAGTGTCAGAAGTTTGGTTACTCGGGCTGAAATTTTTTCAGTTCCTTGCTTAGTTTGTAAGATCATATAGCATGTGCTCTACAGGCATGTCTGTGTATGCTATATACCTGCTGACAATTTTTTCTTGCAGAGTGTCTCCACCTTCTTGATATAAAGTGAACATATTGACTACAGAAAAGTAAATAAAAAAATAGCTGTGAGTCATGTTGTAAGAAAAATCCTTATATGCTATTTTGCAATCTAATAACAAAGGCTTTTCCTTACCAAAAAATAGGACTAATACTTGGATATTTGTTCCATCTTCATTCCTCTCTACCATTTTCCCATGTTTATAAATGTGTTGCAGACCAAGTGTTGATTTTTTAATCAACTGTTGTGACCTTTTCATGGATGACATTCTGTTCCTTTAGGTTGCAGCTGGCAAGTGGGGAAAATGGGTCACAACCATGGAAGGCTGTTTATAGGCCCCAGACATCTAACTTGTATTTGTCTGGTTGGGAATTGGTTAGAAGCCAGTGTGGTGCTAAATCTGAGCAGAAACTGCATCATTTTCTTCCATAGTTCCTTCTTAGGAGCAGTCTGAGAACTGAGATACAACAGCAGCAGCTGCTGTCCTTTTGGCCCTCAGCACTGATGGAAGTTGTTCACTGTTCCCTTCAATCTAAAACAGATTAACTAATACATTCTGGTAATAACTTTTTAGCTTGTAGTGACAGCATGTGTAGAGATATTTCATCTAAAAATTAATCCGAAATTGGAGTCCCTGTTAGGCAGCTGATGCTCCAAATCTTTGCTGTTTCTTTCCTCCTCTGCCTCTGGCTTTAAAATGCTGCTGGGAAGGCTCAGAAGCTTGGCAGTTTTCTAGCCAGTAGGATGAAGTTGTAGCTGCACTGGAGCAGTTCCTTAGCTGTAGTTTCTGAGCCCAAGGTTGGTGTATTCTCTTATTTTACTGTATTAGCTGGAAGTTTTGTTCAGACTTAATACAAGCAGGAAGGACCCTCCCTATATAGAGAAGCTGTTTCATTATGTAACTTATTTTATAAGTCTTTCATCTGTGTGAAACTTAATCATTTCTCAAAATTGGCAGGCACCTTAAAAATTATATACAAAGGCATTTTGGTATTTTAACTATGAAATATACAATTGGATTATTTCAGACACGTGAACCCAATTTAAAATAGAAAACTAATAAGTGCTTTTCATTAAATCTGTTGATATTTATTGACTGATAGCTATGTGTGAATACTTACATTTTTAAGGGGAAAAAAATTCTTTCACGCTTTCATTTATTAAAAAAAAGTTTAATAATCTTCATTTGTTTGACTCAGAGGTGGCTCTTTTTATTAGAGACTTGCTGTCTCATTTTTGAAAAGCCCATTGTTTGCTTCTGAAAGGTTCTTAATAGAGCTTTAACAGGAGGCTAAATTTGAACAGCCAGAAATATTTGAATAAAAAGTTTGCTCATTCTCACCCTGGGTTGTTTAAATTTTGATCTTTAGAACTGCAGCAAGAAACTTGAAGTTATCTCCATTCTGCTTCTGCTGCTACTTCAGCCTTTGAATTTTTTCTCTACCAGCAAAATCTTGTCTGTGCTACTGATTATCAACATAATTATTATTTGTTACTATACACATCAGAATGTTACTTCTGAAATTAGATATTAGGAAATCGAATTTTTTTTGACTTGTGGGGATAAAAGAAGTTATATACTTCAATATTTTACCCACAGACTGTTCTAAAAATGTTTGAAGAACTAGAATGTTGTAATTCTTGTAATAACTTCTGTTTGATTAAAATGATGTTGAGTTACGCCCCAATAACTTTGAGTTATATAAATCTAATTTCTGGTTAAGAAACAATAGTCTTATGCAGAAACAGAAAAGGGCTGAAGGAAAGCTTGAAACATGTTTAGGCAAAGGTTTTTTCCAGGTCTTGTGTAACAGTGCATGAAGAACCAGGCCTAGGAAACGGGCTGAGATAACTGGGGTTTTTTTCCTGAGGAAACTGTACTTTTGTTTTATTCATAAATCTAAAAATAATGGATTAGCACTTCAGCCCTAGCCAATAGTTAAAGGAAGATTTGCAAACATCCAAGTTCTATCCATGTTTCCTAGCTGGAGACCAGAAATTTGTTATTGCTTAGTAAATTTAATGTACAGGGAACTCGTATGCAGTAAAATAAATTGCATGATTACATTTGTAACAATGCCACTAATTCCATGTAGTATGAGAACGGAATTGTGTGCCTGATTGCACATGGGAAGTATAAATTAAAACTAAGTCTACTGGTCCAAATGTTTGACTGTTCACCAGCTGATGATGAGCAGGTACTTTATAGCTGTGTTTTCCCAGTCTCTGCACAGCTGAGAAAAGCAGCAGTTATCATTTCCCACCTAAATCCAGTTCCTGCTGAAGAATATTGTAGAAAAGGAAATAGACCTTCTTGATGATTTTTTACATACATGGGTTATGTAGAAAATATAGATTAACCGAAAGCAAAATCATTTGCTGAATAGGATTTTTTTCTGTTTATCTCCTGCCTTAAGAAAAAACAATTTTGAACCAAAATTATTGAAACATTATACTTTTATATTTTCAAAGTTAAATATTTAGGGCATTCATTAAAAATTCCTTTTTTCAGTTATTTTCTGAAGAAAAATTCTAAAATCAAAACACAGTTATTCAAAATTAATGACTTTGAAATCAAATTAAGATAGAAGGGACAGAGAGTTGAAAATTTTCTGAGGAAATATTTCAGTATTTTAGACTGTCCTGAGAAAATAATTCCATAGAGAGATTTTCACAGAAAGCTCACAGAAAAGAATCTTGCATATTTTGTTGTTCTTTTAAGACTTAGACCCAAATGTATTTTCAGATGACTGTGTAGCCATGACAAAGGTGAGTTCAATGTCTGCTGCAATAGTGAACCATGTCTAAATTTTGATTGTGGACAATTTATTAGCAGTTAAATCTTGTTGAAACTAATAATTTTGGCCAGAATTGTACAAAACTGCAAGAGGCAGCGACAGCTCCATCCAAGTTTGTCTTGTGCGTTTGGGTTGGCAAGAGCATTGAGCAAGGCAGGGAGATGGCGAGGGGAGGAATGAGCCCTGGAAATCTGAGAGGGCTGTGAGCAAGAGGCACAACAGAGCCTGAATCTGAGCATTGGTGTGGGGATGTAACCCAGCAGCTCTGCCTGAGGAATGGCAAGGCTTGAAGTGGGAGTGGGGAACAGATCTGCTCTTTCCCACAGGTTTTCACTGCATGTTTTAGCTCCCCTGTCACCTAAGGGAAGAATTCTCTCATCTTCCTGGAATCACTTTCTTGGTGCTTTTTTCACTGCACACTGTCTTTTGAAATCTACAGTGGGGTGGGGTTTTTGGGGGGGAAGGATATGTGTGTTTGCTTGCTTTGGGAAATGCTGTCTTTTTTCAAATTTTTAATTACTTTTTTTGCATTCCATTTCTCCTACAACTTTCTTCATTCTGTATTGGGTACTTGTTTCCTTTTTGGTCGTATTTTGGCTTAATTTCTTTTCTTCCTGTTTGTTTTGCTTATAATTTTGCTGTTGAAGTTTTCCAGAGATCTTCATGATAGGCTCACAGTTTTAAGGGGGTTTTGTGTTTGGAAACCATAATGTTTGTGTATAGGGGATCTTTTAATCTCTCAAAAGTTCACAGACATTGTGGGTCTGTGTTATCAATAATCAGCTCAGCCATATTCAGAGTAAAATGCTAAAATTTTATTTGCAGGTGTTGCTTGGATAAAGCCAAATATAATTGCTAGAGAAGTCAGCAGGAAATGGAATTCACTTGTACGTGTACCAAGTTCACAACTGACTGCAGTGATGAGCAGCAGGACTCTTGTATGTCCAACTGTTCCCCTGCAGAAAGTCTTGGAATGGTTCTAGAACCTGTCATCAAAAGTTTGTCCTATAATTGCAAAGGTTGCACTTGTCCCATGTAGAAGAACACTTAAATCACAGTTGGTAGTCCCAAGCTTCCTATTTTCTTTAAAGTCAGATTTGACCAAAATATTAGCAACCAGCGTGGCTTTTTCCTTTGCTTAACCACAGGGTACAAATCTCAGGTTTTTAACTGCTGCTAATCTGTTGCTGAATCCCACTGAGGAGAAAAGGTTGCAGCATAATGATTTCCAAATAGATCTTCAAAATTAGAAAGCAATATTTTTATTGGGAAATTATACAAAGTTCTTCTTGTCTAATATTAAATTGGAAGATTTTGCATTGGAAATATTTTGTGCAGCATTAGTTTGTCATGCTGCAGTACTCTTCAGGCAGAAATTATTTTCAGGGAGTAATAGCACACTCATGGCTTTGTGACGAAACACAAAGCTACTGGGGTTGGGAAAGTCACTTTGCTTTGTTTTATTTTACAAATCTTCTCAAGAACTTGGTAATGGAATGTGTTCTGGAATGTTTACACCAAGTAGCTGTGTAATCTTGATAAAAGCAGGTTGCTGGGAGGACATTTTTTCTTTTCAAGAAAGCTGTTTATAGTTCTTGAGTCTAGAAAGATTGGTGCATGGAAATTGACTTGTGAAAGCAGAGATGGTTATTTATAAGATAAAATCTGTGTTAGTAGCATTGCAGAAGCTTTTTCTTCCTTAAAGTCTTATGTGAATAGTCACGTTACTATCATGTGTTCATAACCATTTATATTTAATCTTTCTTCCATTAATAGCTGAGTATGGAGCTATTCTCACCTTCGGTGTGCTGGTATTGCTAAAATCAGAAGCGTATGTGCTGGGACCTGGTGTGCCTGCTCACTTGTGTGATTCCTGTTGATGTTAACAGAATACCAGAGCAAATATTTTTAGGACCCAGATCTTGGGTCCAGGGAAGTCAAGAATACGTGTTCCTGACAGACAGGTCTAGGAAAGTGCTGCCTTCTGATGGGGTCAGCACTGGTGGAGTCACAGGGGCTGTCTCCATGAGGACAGCAGAATGTGGCTGCAGCCAGGACCCCTCTGCAAAACTGCACTAATTATCTGTCACTAGGATGAGGGGATGTGCTGAAGTCTGCTGCTGAGAGAGGAGGGTGCTGAGCACAGTGCTGGAAATATCCATAGCTGGCTGCTGAATACAGGAAAGAGAAATGGATGAGTTTTGTTTGTTTGTTTAAGAGTCCTGAAACTTCTGACATTAAACATTGTTTAGGAATATACATATAGAATAGCCTTTGTTTATTTGTGAGATGTAAATATTGTAAAAAATGAAGATTTTAAGCCTTTGGGAAGTCAATGTGTTCAGATACCTGTGGATTTAAGACACATCTGTATGTCTGCTGTTAACTTTTTTCAAATGTATAGCACTTTGTTATACAAAATGTTGAATCAGTCAGTGCCTCTGAAAACTGATGGAGAATATGTCTTTCTGTCTGGCTGACTCAGAACGAGGTAGTTCAGAAGCACAAGGAAAAGCAGTCATTGTTTTGTCTTAGCACTTTTGTGCCATATGTTCATTTACTCAGCTGAAATGGTGACTGTATAAGACTATCCAGTCTTCTCTACAGGATTGTCTGGAGCTGTGTAAAGGGTTTCTGACAGGTGTTTGTAGTAACTGTTGAACTTAGAACTTGGTTGTGCACTTCATTTTGCTTTTGCCACTTTTTTGCAAGAAGTTCTAAAGTGATTGGAGCATGTTTTGCTTCAGAAATGTTGATTGTAAAGCCCTGATTACTGTAGAGAGTGCATGAGGTGCTCAGTAGTTCCAAATGGGATTTCTGGAACCTGACGGTAGAACAAAACCATAGAGCTAAATGTCCAGAATGAGGCACTGATATAAAGTAAAACCTTTCATTACTTGATTACCAAAAGCAGCTCTAATGACCATGCTTTGGCACATACCTTGCTCATGCTTTCCTTAGCAAAGGTAAATATGTACAACTCTGAAAATGCCATTGTTGCACGATTCTTTTTTAGCAGAAATCTGCTGTGTTTCCCTTGAAGTTTCCTCTTCAACAGGCATTGCTGAAATTTATGAGAGAATAGTAAATATATCTCATGTGAACGATAGCAAGACAAGCAAACTGGTGGTAAAAATGTGTTTTATGGTTGAGGTTTTTTATTATTGTTATTTTGTGTGCTAGTTTTAAGTCTACTGTAACGGGAAAATGTTGAAGTGTGGAACATCTCAATTGTGGCAGAAATTAATGGCAGGGCTGAGTGATGCAGTTGAAAGTACAAAACAAATGTAATGCAAGTTATTTGGCTTCGGTGACTTGCACTCCTCAGGAGAATCTGAGGTGTCCATTATGTGTGACAAATGTGCTGGTGAAGCCAGGCTTGGAAACATAACTTTTGATTACTACAGGGAATACTGTACTTGATTTGTTGGGCAAGATTTGCCAAGAGCATAATGAGAATTGCTTTGTCATTTAATAGATGCTTAAAAGATGCAGAGAGCTTGGATGAGATGTGAGGGATCTCTATTAAGGAAGTGGTTACTGTGCTAGACTGCCAATGCCATCTGCCCCTTTGTCTTCTGATTGTCTTACTTGCAAGATTTCTGTTTGTGTAGTTTTAGAAGTTGCAGTGCTTGAATGTGCAGGATCTTGTAGCTATAATAGTGTTTTACAATATGAGTGGGGAAATTGTTCATGTACCGTTTGCCACCTGAATGTAAAGCATGATAAAAAGTGATTATTACTATTTTTTAGTGCAGATCCTAGTAGAACTGTCTTGAGGAACACTTGATATATATTTGGTATCCCTAAATCAATGACACCGTTTTCTTTTTATATGCGTCCCTTCTGAAGGTTGTATGATTACAAGGTGTTTGGTGTTTGACCAGCTGGTGAGAGATACATGCAGGGGATATTTATGAACTTCTGTATGGAAAATTCTGAGGCCTGGTACTAGACTTTTTTTAAACATTGTTGCTTATTCTTATTTACAGCACACTGTATGGTGTGCATGGCAGTTACCTGTGTTTTTTCTAATAACCTCTGATACGCTGTCATGAAGATACTGCTGCTCAGCAGCCCAAATCTTAAAAGCAACCTCTAAAAGGTCACCTCATATTCTTTACTTAAACCTATGTGATTTTTTGTTGGTTTGCTAGGAGTTCTTATTGCAATTCCAAAATACAGTAAGGTTTGGATATTGGTTTCAGTTTAAAAGGAAAGACCAATAATAGAAGGGAGGAGGGCATTTTTGAAGGCTAAATGACTGTCTGTAAAAAGACTGTTGAATTTCCAAAAGAATGGAATGCAGAGAGGTCAAAAATAATAAATAACAGACTTAATAAAAGATGTAATTAAGCAAGATTAAAACAATAAAATATCTAATGCAAAGGACTGGTGATTTCTTTTAGTCATGTTGGCAGTAATAACAAATTTCTCATGGGAAATCTTGGTCAGTTTTAGACATTGACATATACTGCTGTTCTTTAAGCAGAGTTTGCTGGGTACAGAGAACAAATTAGATTATTTCTGTAAGCTTAGAGGTTTACTAATATGTAAATCATTATACATATTCCGAGTGATTTCACATCTATGATTCTGTGAAGTGTTAGAATGAACAAATAAAGTCAGCATTTGTTCCTGAGTGAAAATCACTGTTCTCCAAGTGGCTGATGGGCTGACTGAACTGGTATGAGCTCTCACACCAAATATTCCTCTTTGGAGCAGAAAGGGGAAGACACCAGGTGCAGGAGAAAATAGAGCTTCTCTTCTTGCTGTGAATGTTAAGTAATGAATGATGACAGAGAAACTCAGATACAAAACTGCCATTGCACCTGTTGCTCTCCTGCTGAGGTATTTTGATGGTAGAAACACTTTCTAACAGTGTTTGAGAGTAATTTTGGAACCATGAGTTCATCTTGCTTTCTCAGTATCCCGCTCTATTTACTGTGGCACTTTGTTGTCCATTTACAGGGATGGACTTCCTGGGAATTCTATTTGAGTCAGTGAAATAAATTCTGGAAAAGAGCAGCCCTGTCCAGCATCTTGCACCTGACCTTTCAGAAGCTGAAATTCCAATTTCCTGATCCAGATGGTTGAGGAAATAGAATAAGTCTCTACAGAATCTTTACAGATGCAAACAGTTCATTAATAATTCAAATTGCCTGAATTAAGACAGTCATTCCATTCTTTATTCAGTGTCTGAATTAGTGTAATCTTATTTCCTTTATTTCCTGTACTGCCTTTACCAAATCTTATTTTGATATAGCATATGATTAGGCCATGCTATGAAATAACAGGTTGTAAAGGGTTCTATTGAATAACTTTGGTCATAATAATTTAGACAGTGATGACTGGAATATATTTGAACAGAAATCTTTACATATAAGGCTCAGAACAAATAGCTTGTAGTATTATATAATTGTGCACTCATTTGCAGTTACATCTCAGGGTGACAATCTGGTCTAACAGTAAGTTGGATAAGAACTTCTAGACATAATTAGGTCTTCTATTCAGTATATTCTTTGTATGTGGTTTTATGTAATTTTGGTGCTATTTAAATATTAGCTGGTTTAGCATTCAGTTTTAAAATTTTTCATGTTTTTTTTGTCTTAAAAACGAAGTAAATTATTATTGCAAATGAGCATTTCTTTCACTATTAGGTGTTTGGAAATCAATCTTACACTTCCATTTTGGGCACTAAAGGTGTCCTCACACACGGAGGGGTGTGAGAATCCTTAAAAATGCTAAGTTAGAAAAGGAAGTATGTGATCCTATGAATTTAATTTAAATAAAATTTAATAAAATAAAATTTAAAGGTGTTTCTGGCCAATGGGAACAATATGGAAATGAGTGGTAACACAAACTTTATGGGAAAAAATTCTAATTTTTTTTAACTCCTTCTATCCATATAAGAAATGTTATGTTTAGATGACAAGTTCATTGCAAAGCTGCTGTGAAGAACTCTGTGTCCCTCAGCCAGAAATACTGGTTAACCCATGCTGCCAAGCCTGGATTCTCACACTACAAGGAACAGCAGAGTCCTGCAGAGTGAGGCTTATGAAGCTGAACTGAGCTCAATGGAGGTGAGATGCCCTACTGTTCAGTCAAGAGGAAAAGCTGTTAAATACTTGTCTGAGTTCCTGATAGGTTTTTGGCCATACCTGCTTAATCAGTATGCTCCCAATAACCTTTGCTAGTGAGAACTGGACTCTCCAGAAAAGTAGGGATTGTAGGTACTAATTAGTGCAGGTTTGCATTTTTTTTCCCTGATAGTAAAATTGAAAATGCACCAAGCTGCTTCAGTTTTTCATCTTGTAAAATGTTTCTTTGAAACATAGATAATTCCTCTCTCTTCTAGGTTCTTGTTTTAATAAAGGGATTTTCTTTGAGAGGGAAAGAACTGCCTGATTTAAAGTACTTACCATTCTAATACACAGGCTCTGTAGTGCTTGGCTGTAGAATTGACTTGCAATTGGTTGCACTTTGAATTCTACAAAATTGAATGGTAAAGTAACAGCATAACATGAAAGTCCCAGATCACTCCCTCTCACACCTGCAGCCAGTAGAAATGCCATTTCTGCAAACATCAGGCACACAGCACTGGGAGTGACAAGGCTTTCTGGTTTCTCTTTGTCAGGTAGCAATTGTTAGCTTATGTGAACATGAATACAGAAGGATTTCCACATCCACTAGTCCCACTGATGATGGCCAAAGCATTTTGAATGCTTTTGTGAAAGGTCAGCTTTGTTGATGGGAAGCAAGAAAGGGCAGCGGTTTTAGAGATCTAATGTTAGGAGAGGTGAAGTGGAAGAACTGAAACGTGGGAGGGATCTTACAAGCAGCCAAGACACTTATGTTAATTATATTGGTTTTTAATTTCTTTTTTCTAAAAGCTCCAAGGAACTGGAAAAGAATGAAGTTGAGATTTGATTAATGGTTGCCTAGACTGCAATTTGAAAGATATGGATAGAGTGCTTTTGAAATAGATTTGACTTTTAAAAAAGCAAGATAATCTGTTATTGCTCTATTTCTTACTTCATTGTCTGGCAAATGAGACACACTTTGAAAGAACAAAACATAGCTGAGACACCAGTGTGACAGGACATCTAATTCACAATCACAGAAACTTCCAGAAGGCATCAGAATCACATTCTCTGTTTGTTTCTGCAAGAAGAGATCACACTACTCCTACACGTGTAGAGAACCATCGCGTACTATAGGTGCCTGTAATGCCTGGAGTGTCATTTTGTTCAAAAATAAACATTTCCTAAGCACTGAGTAAACTCCTGCATATATAAAAGAAAGTTACATAAACCTTTAGATTGACAAGACTATTTAATTCACTCAGTATTTGTCATGGGATGTATCACAGCCCCTGGGCATCCCCATAGCATGTCCACTACAAGCAGTGTCTAATGAATTCGTAAGTTATTTGTTATGCACCACATGCCTTTGACTGGATCATGTCAGTCTATATTGTGCAAATGGAATGTAGAAAAGGGCTACACTGATAGGAAATTGTTCACTTGGTCACTGAGGCAATCCTGGAGACACAGACAAAGTTATTCTGCATGCATTGTGATTTTGACTTTTTTTCCAATAGTCTTCTAATATCTAATGTTTTGTTAGTCTGCAAGTTACTCTTCTGAGAAAAAATTAATGGAAGTATGAGGCACTCTTTTCTTTGCTATAAAATTTAAACTGCCTTTTTAAACGTATATAAAATTGGATCTACTAAGTTGATGACTATTATTATGATGACTTATTTAAAGACTTTTTCCAGTTCTGACCATTCTTCTGCTTTACTACTGAAAATAATAATGAAGATATCAGAGTTAAAATTAAATTTAGCCTGTTCTGTCCTTAACATGACTCTAGTCAGATTGAAAAAGCTGTTGATGTATACTTTTTCATGACGCTGTTTTGAGGAGTATAGACATGTATAATTTTTCTTTATGGGGCTTTTGGGTTTCCTTTTTGTTGTTTTGAGGGGTTTTTTGGTTGTTTTATTGGGTTTGTGGGATTTTTTTTTTGGTTTGGTTGGGTTTTTTTAAATCTACATTGTGCTTCTGCTGTTTCCTCATGTAGGATTGGTTGTATTTTCAGACAAACCCCTTTTTCTTTTTTTTTCCCCAAATAAGCAGTGCTATCAGTCTAAATTTACCTGATCCTGAAACTAACAAAAAACTCATATGACTGCTAATAGAAAAAGAAAGAAAGACATAGAGCCTGCAGTTACCATGCCAACACTGTTCCCTGGGGTGTAGCAACACAGAGATGGATGCTGTGAAATTAAGATCTGTGTGATAGGTAGGAGGTACTTTTGCATGTGACTGTGCACTACTTGGAGTTTTCATGTAAATGGTATTTTACCATTTGTATTTTTAATGTTACGTGCTAATCTGGTCTTTATGTTGTTCCCTTCACTCTCTGTGTGCACATTACAGTTTCCTGGTTTTGTGGAATGAGAGAATTTGGTGTTTCAAAACATACCATGTATATAGTAAGTTTCATGAAGAATGAATAATAAAATGGGTAAGATTTGATGAAGAATGGCTTCTGACTTGAATTCTATCTAGAATTAGTTGTCTCTCTAAAGCTGTTGGAGTGCTACTCTACTCTCACCTCACACATGCACAGTCTGTTTCTGGGGGCAATATAAGCAAAATGTTTCACAAGAGAGCCACTAACAAAATGCACACATGAGACTGGTGCAAGACAAAATTGACTTTGTATTTCTCTGCTTATATGTGATTTTTCTATGTTTGCTTACAGCTGATCTTTAGATATTTGTCAAATATCAAAGACAAACCTCCTTTTTCTAATGTACTTGATGTGTTTACCTAATGCTGCATCATTCTATAAAGTTACAGCTTGTTCCTCCCTACATAAGTTCTCCTTCCTTAGATTCAGGAAAAGGGCTCTGTTTCACATTCTCTCTCCCCCTCTGTGCTTTGTAGGTTGATGGGATGACAAGGGATTGGGGGGTATAACTCTTAGTCAATATTTAAGATGGTCATAAATCAACAGAACCTTGGCTGGAACTGTATGTTACAATTCTACAATATTGTCCTATTTGAATGTTTTATTTAGTGACTGCTTTGAAAAACCCTTTTTTAATACCTTCACACACTTCTTGAAGCAAAGCTTTCTGAATTAAACACCACAATTTGTTTTCTTTTTTTTTCCTGCTGCTTTATTTGTTTCTCCAACCTCCAGTCACAAATACATGCAAAGCAGAGGCAGAGCTGTTTATAACATGGTGAGGTTGCCAGGTTGGTTTACTCAAACTTTTTTTGAAGACTGTGGATTGGTTATGTAAGCAGAAATTTTGTAGGATATTTTACTGACACTTTTTCAAGTCTCTGAGAGGTTACTTTGTGCACTAGAAATGCCAATCTTGAAGACTGAGACTGAAAGCAGCAGAAAGCTCATCAGCTCCTAAATTTAAAGTCTGTTTAGATTTTTTTGTGGGTCACATTAAAGATAACAGTCTTTAACTCAATAGCAGCTAATTGAAAATATTTAAATTGCAATGTTTTTGCATACTGATTTTTGCTGAGGTCAGAAAGCAATGAAGTGATATTCATGGTAACTCTACTTATATAATGTCCCAATGAGGTTTCCTTCCTTCCAGGCCACAGCTACACAAGAAATGTTCAGCACAGCTGCAAGTGCACTTTGTCAGTGTTAATAATTAACATTCAAAAAGCAGCTAAAACAAGAACTCAGCCAGAAAGGTAACTAAGTCTATTACTGTTAGTTATGTGGAAGTATAAAAGGGATTAATGTATGTTGCAATCACATTTTAAAAGCTGCTCTGCTACTGGATAGAAATGTACCACACCAAAATATGTGGCTTGTGGTTTAGATCTACTGGGTGCAGCTATGGATACTGGGGACTTAGAAATTAAAATGTAGAAGTAACTGAGATACTAATGCATCTGAGCCCTATCAACCAGTGGTTCCTCCTGGGAGTGTTTTTTTGAGGTGGCAGCTAAAGCATCACGTATGTAAACCTTTGTATTGAACCAGGCTCAATGAAGCTGTTGTTGACATCTGCAAGCATCATGTTAATGAGGCTAAAATATAGAAAGGTGGGTGAGAGCAGAAAATCTAATTAGGAGCTGCTGCACAACAGCTGTTACATCAAAACATAGCACAGAGACAGGAACAATACACAGATGAGGGACACTAATTTTGTATGATAAATGTATATTTTGTGTGTGATGCACATAATTGCCTGTCTTGGCTGCATGTCTGATACAGTTTGTCTTGGATTGCCTTAATTGCACAGTAAACTCCTTCCCTGTGACTCCATATGAAGAAGGAATTCCTTGAGCAATTGAGGCTAGCTCCTTATTTGTCTACAAAATTTGACTGTGAAAGCCATGGGAGTTGTAATTCTGACTTAACAAAGATTTTCATAGCCTCAATCTTTTCCTGTAAAACCTTATGAATTAATTAAGCTGAGGAGAAGGATCTGGAGCTTTAAGTTACTAAAACTTACTTTTTTCATGTTTTTAAAAAATTCCCTTGAACTGATTATAATTTTCAGGTTGTAGCCTGTAGGGGTTGTGTATTGATCAATGTATAAAAGGAATTTTCTCTTGAAAATATCCATAATAATGCATCAACTTAGCAGAATTTTTCTTTTAAGTAAAATGCCTTTATCTCTAGTCTTACACCCTCAGTTTTGGATTTCTCTTGGTCTTTTAGCAACTGAATTGCATAATGCCAGATTCTGCAGCTGGAACTGGAGTGAGACTCCTGTTGCCACACAGAATGACCACTTGACATTATTCTTAAATGCCTGCTGATACTATATTAAAAAGAACTTTGTTACTATGTTTGTGACCCAACTTGGAGGAAAACTGTTTTTCAAAAAAGTTTTCTTTTGCTCGTATTAGCTAATGAACTAAACAGGCCTCAAATGTAACACAACTGTAAAACAACATGTTTAAATTTACTTTCTGTAGAGAGTAATGCCACTTTTGCAGCTGTGTTAATGGGAACAACCAGGAAACAGTGAGACATGGCAGCTAGATGAGTCCTGTGTACCTGAAATTAAACTGAAATTTTTAGCCCCAACTAGTGGTTAAAGCAAAGCTTTTTGATTGTGAATCACAGGAAATCAGCTTACAGAGGGTGCTTTAGTCGTGTATTGTCAGGCAGAGCACCTGGAAACATGATTTAAGTGGTAACTCTGAGTATGGCATCTACCTACCTTGCAGTGCACAGGAAATGAGCTTGGGATGCTGATGCATAAGTGAGGCCATGCCTCTGGATTAAACCCATCAGATTGGAAATTAACCACCTGATTGAAAGTGTGCCTCAGAAATATTAACTCTAACTGCACTGGGAAAATAGAGAGCAGATTACAACCTCTAGTTAATAAACAGATAACTTCTCTTTAGCATGTGTTCCCCTTATCCACTCCCATTTTCTTCAGGAATGTTTTCAGAAGATTGGCACTGGGCTTCTCCTGTAGTGGATTAGTTTGTCAAACCAAGCCCAGGAGCCTGGGCTGTGCAGCTCGTGGCGTGTGCTCGTGTGCTAATCCTCACATGCTGAGCAGCTTTCCAGCCTCAGTCCTGAAAGATGTACTTAAAATGGAGATTGTACTTTCCCAAATAAGCCTTGATTTGCAGAGTGAAAGGGAAAATCGCAGTCAAAGAATGGGCTAAAAAGGAGCTGGGCGTAGTTGATGATAATCCAGGGCTGGCAGCAGGGATTATAGTAAAAATATTACCAGGTGTATGACACTGGCAATGGGGGTCTCTCCCAGGAATCTCTTTGAATATTTATAGTCAGTGCAACAGAGTTGTGTGATTAAGCCTTCCCAAGATGATAGCTAAGTCTGTTGAATATCCCCATGCAATTCTAAAATCTAAAAATAAAATTGACCTTGCTTAATTACTTCCCAAGCAAAAAAGCTAGAGTTGACCTGTATATCTGAGGAAAATAATATTAATTAAGACCTCTATAATATGCTTGTAATTCTGATATCATGGGAGATTCTGAGTTTTGGCATCCTGATGCTGCCTGAGAGGGCTCAGTGCTGCTTGTTTCCTTGCTTTTGCTATTAGGAAAGCTGGTTGGATCAGCCCTCCTAGCAGATCTTGACAAAAATAAAAAAAACCCAAATTGAATATCTTATGTTGATGTTGGTACTGGTAAGTACTAGCTGTACTTACTGAAGCACCAAATTCTTCAAATTATTTATTGTTTCCTTTTGAGTGGCATTGTCTTAATGCCAGTGCTTAAAATTTCATTTTGGTAATGTTGGTTGTCAGAATATCTGGAAAATTTATATAATTGTCACTCTTTAATGCTGAAGAACATGTGCAGCTGTGAAGAGTGTAGTGACTGTATTAAAAAATTAAAATAATGGTAATGCAGCTTATCCTGAAAAAAAATGTTATACAACAGTTTCAACATAACATATTGTCACACTGGTTTGGTCCTAACATACAAGTATTTCAGTGTGTTTGATATTGGTAGAATTGTTTATAATGTAAAATTCTTAAACTGGAGCTTTATATAGCAACCTATCAAAATACACAGCAATAGCTAAATTAAATGTGAATTATTGTAGTGGAGAAAGAGAGAAGAAAATAAATAATGAAAAATATTGACAGTAAAAGCAATATTAAATTTGGATGGGGGAACTGCTGAGTTAAAAGAATGCAGAGCACAAGGTGTTCAAGGTAAGGAGAGGAGCAGTTCAAGTGCAATCATGTACAGTGTCTTTGCCATAAAAAGAATAACAAATACATAAGAGATGTTATTAGACATTCTTTGCTTTGTTTAGGGATTTTCTGAAACACTTCATCATGAATGCACAGAAAACAGAAATGACCTTTGCAGAAAAAAAAAAAAAAAAGAGCAACAACATTTGATCTGAAAATTCTCAGAAGGTTTGGTTTCATGGTCTGCTATGGTGTGAAATAGCAAGGAGAACTTCTGCTGGGGTTTTTCTCCTTAATGTTACAGGGTTTTTTCTTATACTCCTGTAGATTATTTTGCTTGAACCTTATGCTGTGCAAGTGTTTACAGGCACAGATGGGCAGCCAGGCATGCAGGGTTCAGTAATAACAAATAATAATAGCATTTTACCTCTTCTGTCTGTATTGTGATAGCAAGATGTATTCCATTAGCACTCTGATTGCAGTGCTCTTGTCAAGATTCCTGGTTTTGCTGCTGGAGTCTAAAAGCACTTGATCAATTGATCTTGGAAAGTGCTGAGCTTTTTCCCAAAGTCTTCATAGTTGGCTATCATCAAGTGAAATTTTTGGCAGTTTGATTCTAGCTGTAAGTAGAGATGGATGAATCAATAAATGTTTAATGATTTTTTTAACACTAGAGAATCAGGAATATATATGTAAGAGAAATTTCCTCTTTCTGCAGTATTTGTTTGTAAAATTAGATGAATAATACAAGGATCTCAATAGGACACTGGGTGCTTTCCTTGCAGTCAGTAACTAAAAGTGTATTTTTTTACTTTCTAGAGAACTTCGTGTACTGTATGCCCTGCACTTACTCAACTTTTAAACTTGTGTATGGATAGAAGGCTTGTACTATGTGAGTCACAAGTTGTTGATTTCTTTGTATTTTAAAAGTGTTTGTAATAGCACATTTTTTTCATATATAACCACATGCTTAATTCTACTTGTAGCATCGCCTTAATATAAAATATTGAAAAGGAGAACAAATATGATAGGAAAGGCCAGTGAATTTTTGAAGTTTCCAAATATGAAAGGCAATTAGTAAATGGTGTGAGATCCTAGTTCAAACCTAGAGTTGCAATGTGACTGTTCCAAACTTTGCAGCTGGTGCTTTTCTGTATGTCTGACAGAGCAAAGCATGGCTTCAGTAACACATACCCTAACAATTCAAGTGTTATTTAGTTTATATATGCATTAGCAAAGACCCTTTGCAGTTGGAGTCATTACTTTGCAATCCTTTTAAGGAGAACTGTGAGCTTGCTGGTTCTCTGATCTTTATCCTATCCCAGCCTAATAGGGTAAGAGTAGCTGGGTAAATGACAGCAAAAGCCTGCTAGCAGCCTTAAATAAGAATCAGCCCAAATATAAACAGAGAAAAAATCAGAGAAAAATTGTGACAAGTGTGTTTTGGAGAACCCCGTTGTTGTACCTTCGTTCAGTTTTCCTATAGTTTGGGGATACAAAGCAGAGACCTCCCATCTCTCTAAGTGATGCTGCTTCAGTAAACTCTTTCCTCTATCCAAAGTGGGGGATTTTGCTTCCTCTTTGCCTATTTCTCTGAGAGATTTTACTGTCTTCTGCTGTATTTTGGAATTGTTTAGATTAATATTCCCTAGGCAGTGCTGTATACTGGAGAGTTTTGGGTTAAAATTTTCTTGATCCTATAAAGAACAAAAAGCTAACTGACCATGTTGATAGGTCAGTGGGGGAAGTAGGGAAAGCAAACAAATTGTTAAATAAATGACTGCTGTGGGCTGATACAAGAGGATTTAAATAAGAGATGCTTACAAGAGATTGTTTGAAAAGATAATGATGGAAGTTCTGTGAACCCTGCAAAGCAAAGATGGAGACTTATTTAAGCTACTGACTTCTAAGGAGATCAGAAAATCCCACCTTCAATGCTTTGTGTGTGGGGAATTCTTAATTACAAGAAACTTGTTGCTCTTTCTGTAGAGGAGAAACAAAGGACTGATTTGTAGTGTTGGAAAAGTCAGAGTTGTAACACTAACTCACTTCCCTGGTGGCTTTCTATCAAAGACACTTTTAAAGGCATTAGGGCACCAAACTGTTCTTTGTGCCTTTGAAAAATCCCTTGTGTGAGAGCAAGGATGATTTAGAAAGGCTTATAATTTGGAAAACCTTTGATAACACCTCATCATTCAAATTTCACAATTTCAGGAGAAACAATCTTAATTAATTCTTAATAGCAACTTGCTTATGAACTCACTCATGCCTTCTCCAATGCATTCTTAGTAATGAGAAGGCCACAGTGAATGTTGGGATACAGGATGTGGATCCCTGAAAAGGATGAGTTGTGAGCAGTGTACCCTGAAAGAGATAAAAAACAAAGAGAGGTGCTTCAGATCCTTGTTGACCATTACATAAATGTGTATTAAATTTTCAGGGTGCATCTCCATATTTATTGCAAGCTGGATTTGATGCTGGTGCTTTCCTTCATATTTCCTTCCCAGCTCATTCCTAGCTTCTAAACCATGTTGCCTTGGATCCCTGCTGAAGTCATTTGTTTTCTTGGCATCACGTCTTAGCTGTGGTTTTGTGTAGTCAGGGTTGTCTATCAGGTTGAAATTCTTATCAGTCCTGAGCTGCACATTACCACATCACTTCCATGAAGGTGATTCCATGGAATATGCACAGGAACAAATGCTGCTCCTGGGGTACAAACTCAGTTTCCTGGTACAAAATCAGCTGGGTTTTTCCCTTACACTGGATACCAAGTGGGGGGTCCCTGTGAGGCCAGTCCCTGGCTGCCCCCCTGGTGGGGTAGGAAAAGAGTTGTTGCTGCAAAAAGGGGTAAAACCTTTGAAGATGAGATGTAGATCATAACAATAGTGATGGAAAGTGCTCTTCATGTAATTGTCAAATACCCATCTCCACACAAAAATACATCTTGGTGACTATTTTTAGGATCATCACGTCCAATGAAATGCCATTTTTTTTCTGTATTTCCTTTATTTTCAATAATCATACTTCTGCTGCTGCAGATCTGGGGGAGAGATGCTACATTTATGCATTTGTTTCATAGTAAAACTAGCTTAATCTTCTGATTTCAGAGCTTGTTAACACAAACTGCATTTGAAAATGGTAATTTTCCTTTAGTGAAATGGCATTAATGGGGCTAAAGCTTGCTCGGTAACTGTGTGACATTTTAAAGAATTTTGTGATTTTTTTGTGCCATGTGGCATCAGTTTACAGTACTCTGTGTCCTTTTTAAGGAATGCAAGACTAGAAGGGACCATCTGGGTTATCAAATACAAAGCCTCACAATTTCAAGCAGAGAGAAACAGACTCGGTACAGAAAGGCCCACAGAGTAGTTTTCTTTCAAGTATCCTCCCTTGCCAAATACAATAAAGTCATTCCCAGAACCTTACAACAAAGCAAAAAAATGTTTTTAATTAAGAAGAAAGAAAACTACTGTGTCAGGTTTTATCAAGACCAAGAAGAAAAGCTGAAGTGTAATGAATTGCATAGAAGTTGGGAGAAAAGAAAGAGCACTTACAATTATTTGAGAACAAGATTCAGAAGACTTGCAAATTTTTCCAGTTTAGTTATTGCCAGCTGGATTTCTAAAAGCAAAAATGAGCACTGCTTGGCACACAGGTTGTGTATAGACCTCTTACTAATTTGGAAGGGACACCAAAGCTATTGAAGAATGTCTGTCCAAAGTACAACAAACTATGATTCCGAGACACAAGGAACATTTCATTTTATAGTATAAATGATCTTTATCTTTGAGAGAAATATAAGCTAACTCTTATGAATAGATAGTTTAGTAATGCAGCTATTCATTGCAAGCAATTTTTAGTGGGTTGATTTCAAGTTAATTTTGAAAAACAACAGCTTTTGTTCAGAGAAAGGAACTGCATGTGTTACCATAACATTATGCAGATCAGCTGCCATTACAGTAGCATTTATTTTAATAGGAGGAGGTTTTCCTGCTGTGAGAGGGACAGGCAGTTTAGTTCCTCCTTGAGTGCAATTCTTTTTTCTTAGTGTCTCTTGAAAGAGATATTGTGTTTTCCATATCTGTGAGACAATGAACAGGTGTACGTACGTTTAATGTATCTGGAGTTTCTTAATCCACAGGGGCATGTGCTATATTGAATTAATCTCCAGAAGAAAGTTACACAAGGGAAATTCCTCTTCCCTGGCCCTTTTTCTTTCTCTGTACACAGAAGAGAGAGATACTCCTAATGAGTATTAAGTATTTTTTATTCTTTGCATATTAGCTGTGATTACTTTAAATTCTTTTTTGTTGCCTTTAGGAAGGTTTTGTATCATAAAATAAAAATAATTTAATACTATGAAGAGGCATGAACTGGCAGTGTTAAACATACACCACAATGAATCCACCAGTTCTTTCCTACAGCTTTTACATGAGTGATGATAAAATAGCTTAACAGTTCTGTATATCAATTCTAATATATGCAAATACTTCCATGAATGTTGGTGCAGACCTTCATACTCATCAGTTTGTATAGAAGAAATCTTGAGTGAGTAAAGTCAGGAGTTTGGTTAGCATGGTACAGAGTAAATTCCCTCTTGAGGACAAATTTTCCAGTGCTCTTGATTGGTTTTTGACAGGTGTTCCAGCTCCTGCCTGTGACCAACTCCTCTAGCTCTTATTTAGACATAGTTTAGGTAAAACTTTCTTAATTTGATTAGAATTTTTGCCTAGCAGAGATTGAAAGATTTGTTTCTATGTGTCATGTTTAATTTATGTAGTACCCATACTTATTCAATTTACAATATTAACAAATTATCTAAATATTTTTAAAATGCTTTTCTAAACATATGCAATATATTCTAATATAAAATTAGAACCGTAGGGAGGAAAGTTACTAAATAACTTTGTAGATGGAAACAGAAATTTTAATTAAAATAATTAGGGTTACTTCACACTTCCATAAAGCCAGTGCACAATATAGGAGGTAAAGAACACTAGATAATACATTCCAGAATGTTAAGAGGTAGAAATTAAAAAATAAAGCAGAATAAATAACAAAAATGAAAAAAAAAAAGTGCTTGTGTATTTCTCCAGTGTTTGTGGAGCTCTGATTTTTTTCTTTTTAATGTAAAACATTTCTGTCAATGCAGATTCTTTCCAAACCCGTGCAAAGAAATAGATTCAGATTCTGTTTCACCTCTCATGCACTGTGTAATTTCAATACTGGCAGGAGGTTTTTTGCCTGTTACTATCTACATCTGGTTTTAAAACTGTCTTGTTGGAGAAAAAATTCTGGTTAAAAAAACTCTGGTTAAAACTCCAGTGTAAGCACATAAAACAAAAAATCTGGTAAACAGTGCACACTACTGAACATTTTAAAAAATGCTGAAGAGCATTTAACACAGAATTTCTGAGTGATATTTTACCAGAATTGTTCCTGTGAAAGGCAGCAATATCCTGCTGGTTAAATAAGCAGCATTACTGCTTTGTTGGGAGCTTGTTGCATTATTTTTATGAATATAATATTGCTTGCTTCTTTTTTGTTGTTTCTCATTGTTTCATGTTGCTTTGCTATTTGCATGCAAAGGTTATCTCTTGCTAAGTTCCCCTCTTCTGCCTGCAGGAGACAAGGAGCAGCTTTCAAGAATCTCTTTGACATCATTTAGTAGATTGCACTGAGTGTTAATGGTGCTTTAAATTTTATCTTCAGTATCTCAGGGTGTGATACTAAATATGAGCTGAAGAGTTTCAGCATAGTCAGACTGAACAAACCTTCTCTGGTTAAAAATGACTGACTGAGAAGTTAAAAATGACCCAGAAGTGACTGAGAAGCAGACAGAGCCCTCTCCCTAGGAGATAAGGAGTCTGGGATAAGTTGACTCTAACATTTGTGTTTTCCCCCAGTAAGACAGAGAAAGAATTTGGAAGAATTAATTTTTTTTAAATTCCTTCTTCTATTTACTATATTCCTACGTGCAATTAGATAGAATTAATTTTGAAAGAGTCATTCTGGATCTCTGCAATTGCCAAATGGTCTCTGCTCTTTTGGTAGCTGAACTGTCAGCTGGTTGCCTTTGCTGAGAAGTTGGTGGGGGAGGGTTCAGGTACCAGGGGCATTATGAATCAAGGGATGATGCAATTCTGCCTCAAGGGTCTAGTCTTTCTGGGAAAGCATTTCTAAGAAAGCCTCAAAAATTTCAGGCTGAGGGGTGAAGATTGCCCTGCAAGACTCAAAACCTAGTGAAGGAATATGAGAAATAATTGTAGCTTTTACACAGCAGCAGGTTGCTGCCTGCATGAATATGAACTTTCCCTTAGTCCTTAGATCATTCCAAGTGATGATCTTCAGTTTGTTTCTAGTGACAATTCTCTGGAGGATTCCAGTGTGGGTCTTTACAGTGAATAATATGAACATGCTGAATGCTTCTAAATGGTTCTCTGGGGTGTGTGTATTTATTTGCTTTGTCAGAATTTGTTTTGGGGGATGGGAGTGGGAGGGGGCAAATAATGCAAAATAAAGTTAACTAACAGTGTATGTCTTTAATGAGAAATAGTTATGGCTGCTGTAAGTTGCTGCTCTTGGTATGAGCCTTCTCTATGATCCAGACATAGCATCTGTCTTCCCTGTATTCTGCATTTGCACTGACATAACAATTCTGAACTTAGGATCAATAACCTGAGAGAATTAGTCATTATGTATGAGTCTGGTGGTTTTTCCCAGGGAATTTAATCAGTAACACCATGCACAATTAATTTGAACAAATCTAAGCAGGGTACAATAGGATCAGAAGCAAGAATATACTCTTAACAGTCAAGCAATACCTACAATAACTGTTCAGATTAAAATTAGAATTTGAATTAAAATTCAAGTGATACCCATTTGCCTTTAACGAATTTCTTGGAAATAATCACTGCTGAAGTAGATATTAAGCCCTTTCATTAACCTCCAAAAGAATGGCTCTAAGTGTTGCTCCTTGGCTGAGATGTTAATATGCTAGTCATGCTGATGACCCCTTCACAAAAGCTGAATTACCAGCTGCATTTGCATTGATCTACAGATGAGGAGTGCTATTTCAGAGCTGTGGTGTTCTCCAGCTACAACTGTATGCAATTATTTGAGTGATAATACAACAAACATTAATTACGTTGATGAAAATGCACCCATTTTTAATATGATGATTATGAAAGATATGATTTTATATATATATGATTTTATATATATATATGATGGGAAATCTCATACAATGAATAATAATTTTTCCATCAAAGGCACCACAATAGACAGTTACTGCACTCATAAAAGGTTATAGTGAAGGGGTGAGACACAGGGCAAGAAATTGACTGATCTCAGTGGGGAGAGTTGCTTGAGTAGCACTGCACAGCTGATTGTTGCCTCAGAAAATAAAATTGCCTGTTTTCAGAGGACAGCTTCTCTTCTGACATGCTGACTAGCTGAGGTTCACAGCTCATGGGGTCCTGAGCAGGGAGGTGCTTCCCTAACAAACTGTGTCTAAATCTGAGGTCCATCACAGCACAGAGCTCAAGCAGGACTGGGAAAGGGGGCAGTGGATGATGAAGGGCACACAGAGGTTCAGATGCTCCTGCAGGGGCAGGTGGCAGATGCAGGAGCAGTACCTCACCCTGCTTTGTGTCTTTGCCCCAGCTCCTGCTGCTGGGAAGTTTCTGGATCACTGTGTGTGCTTGTGTTGAGCTGTGGGCAAGGAGGCAAGGGCAGGGTTGGACCCTGGATGACACAGATGTCAGAAATGGTGAAGCATATCTTGAGGTTTGTCAGTTGTCCTGTACTGGGTGCCATAACCTGATCATTACTCTGGTCATGACCTTTATCCTTCTGATACCATAGAAGAAAATAATGCAAATTATGTAAGGTTACAGTGTTGGGTTACTGTGGAGAGGTTACCTTTGTTCTGGCCTGACAGTCCAGTTAATAGCAATGATGGAATTAACTGTCTCTTCGAGATGAAAGCTTGGGACAAGACATATCTCTGGTTCCTTCTGTAATATTTCTCTTTAATTTAGCATATCTTGAAGGTAGAGTTTTAAGCCTAAAAGCAGGTAAAAGTGCTATGTTGAAAGCAGAGTTATGCTGTATAAAGACAAATAAGTAGAAACAATGTGCATTAGCAGTACTCACATGTTTGTGTGCATTATACATGACACAGAAAACGTTAGGCAGAGTTTAAAAGAAAGGCATGTTGTAAGATTTGGGTTTTCTTCTGTGTGAATGGCAAAGTATTTTGTTGGTGATTAGTTTTTTTCCTGTGTAGTTATACCTAACCTGTTGCTGTTGGGGGAATTTCCATAAAATAATAGTAACAATAATAATAATAATAATTCACATATACTCCCCAAATATGAAGAAATATAAATAATTCAAAGGATTTTTTTAAAATAATAAAGGATGTGGTCACAGCCCTTAGGGAAAAAGAAATGGGGACAAATATGTTCAATACCTAGTAAATCACTAAAAATTAGGGCCAGTAGGTTTGTGTCATAAAGCAAAAGTGTTGAGTCACACATCCTGTGTCATGATTACTTTTAGTATTTGATGGGAAAGTTTCCTAGATAATCCATTTATAAATAAGAATTTTTAAAAACTAAATTGCAGTGTAAAGTCTGTCCTACCCTCACCATATGAAACTGAAATGGCAGTAGTTAACTTTTATCAGCTTCCAGCCTCCTTGTGTAAGGCACAGTATCAAATAATCTTCAACAGTTCCTTGCTCAGTATTACTCAAGTCCTTTACTCTGAGATTTATCTTAAAATATAGCACTGGTACTGATGAGTATTAATCTGCTTTTTCAAACATGTTTCAAAACATATCCCAAGGTTACAAAAGAAGGTCGTCCTCTGAGCCCCAGTGGGGACGTTGCTTAGAGGGTCCATGCATGGGTAGAAAAAAAGAAAAAAAAATTAAAATTACTTTTAGAAACTTCTCCCCAGAAAGCCAATATGCCTTTGAGTTATTTCAACTTTTCAAATATTGTGCTAAGCACAGTGTAGTAGAGAAATGGTTTGGGTTGAGGTCTGTCCTATAAAATTATCAGCATCTGTTCTGCCTGGAGTATTTTGGAGTTTGAGGTTGCCGATCTTTTTTCTTCTGCCAAGTCAACTTTTCCTTTGGAGTACTTCTTTCACATGGCTGTTGCCACAAATAGATAGTAGGAGTTTCTTCAGAGACTGACACTGATTGTAGCTGATTTTGGCATTCTTGAAAAGCCACAGCTACAATCTGAGAAAGGGTTAGGCCTGGCTGAATTGCTTGTTGCAAATCTGTTGTGTAGATTTTTGGGTATGAGCATTGTGGGTGGACTTGGTGAAGAACTTTCAAAATAGGCTCCTCACTTAACATACACTGGGAACTGTGAAGTATTTTACATAAAAATTCATGTATAAATATGTGTTATATAACTACAGCAAGCTGTAATGGAGCTGGGGAATGCAAACAGCTTCCAAGGGGCCGAGGACAGGGAGCACCCCCAGCCTGCCTGGAGAGATCAGTGTTAATTACAAATCAATTGTTTCCTCAAAACTTGTTTGTCAGAGTCCTTGCAATTGAAAAGAGGGATGAATGTGATAAAACAAGGCAGCTATTTGATTTCCAAGAAATATTCACAAACATAGAATTAGTGGTTTTATTTGTTGTTGTTCTGCTTTGTTTGTTTCCAGATAATGCTGCAGCACAGAAAATACGGGATTGTAGAGAATGGAAAATAATTTAAGATTTTATTTTATGTAGAAAATGGAAAATTATTTAAACCTGCATTTAAGTTACGGTTGACTTCAAAGAACACCTCTGATTCCGGAGGAGTGGGTTTGGAACTGAAGTGAATTTGCTTTGAATTTACTTAGCTTCTATTCATGCCCTCCTTTCTTCTTCTGTTAGTTGCTTATAATTTCATTGATGTATCTACCAGTGGTGTATATAAAATCATGGTATGCTAATGACATAATTAATATGCCAAGCAGCACATGAAGGCACCTTGACAGGTTTGTGGTTTACCAACACTGGTTTTACAAGATTAGGCTGGAGCTCTCCAGCTGCCTTATGTGAGTTGTTTACTCAGTCTCTCGTAATGCTGAAAATCAAGTTGTTATCAGCTGACTGAGCAGCAAAGTGTTACCATCTTCAGTGCTTACCAGTTGGGCTTCTTCGCCTTAGTGAGCCAGTCATAATTTTCAATTATTTTAAGGCTAATAAATTCAGAGAGCAATTTTGATCTCAGCTACAAAATGACTTGTTTAAATGCTTAAGACAGTTTGAGATACAAAGAAACAATTATTCATACATAGGAAAAAACCAAACCAGAACACCAACTTCTTAAAATTTAATAGAGGAGGTTTTTGTCTGTGGGAGGTTGAAGTGGCTGGATCTTGCATGTAATGGCCTTACAGCTTTTGGCCAGTAGTGCATCCATCACAACAGATCAATAATCCTTTTAAGCAGAGTGAACAGTGTAAGCAGCTGGTAGCACCTGTGCTGAGTGTTCTGTGCCAGCTCAGTGATCTCAGCCCAGGCCCTGGTAACACTCACTGCAAAATGCAGCAGCAATATTTAGGGACTTCGTGGTTGTTTTGGCTGTAGGGCTCGAGGGTGAATGAATGTGGCTTGTAAATCAAAGCCCTCTGTTCCCTAGGAGAAGGTGATTCATTTTAGAGTAACTGTGTGGAGTGTGGATTGTGCTGTTCCCCAGGTGTCTCTGTGATAGCCCTCTGCCACTCAGAGCTAGGGCAGTTATGGCCCCTGATCAGATTGCAAGTTGTTGTCCTTTTGGTGTGAAAGGTTTGCAGTTTAATTGCATAGACATAAGTGATTTCTTGTCACCTGTAGCCAAGGCACAGTGGAATTGGAAGTTCTGCTGTGTTTGCAGTACAATATAGTTTTATGCCACTTACACAAGGCCTCAGGTCTCTTGATTTAGCAGCTTAACACCTGTCAGATTCATAGAACAAAGTCAGAATAAAAATTAATGTTCTCTTCTGTGAATTCCCTTCACTAGAGGTAATCCAAAGGCTTTATTTCTTCAGTTTTGCTGGTGCATTTAATGCACATAACAATAATTATCTGAGATAAAAATCTGCTGTACTTTGACTCCCCTTGATACTGAAGCTCATTACACCCCCATTATAATTATTACCCTCTTTATGTATACCTCGTTAAACACTTCAAAAGCTGGCATCCAGGGTATGCTGTTTTAAGAAACTATTTAAGTGATCAGGATGAATTATGTAAGATATTAACAGTATGTTCCTTCTACATCACTTCAAATCTTACAAAATTTGGGGTGCATAATAATCAGAATTTTACAAATAATATTATTCTGTCTAACAGTTCTCTGACACTTTCCCAGTATGCATTTGTTTCACGAATGCAAGTTTATCTCTGGGAGCAGTCCTACCAAGGGCAATGTAGGAGTAAAAGCCATGGCTAATAAACAAAGGACATCTCTGCCTGCAATACTCAAGTAAATGTATGTCCTGAAAAGTGTAGCACAGGCTAGGGGCAGCCAGCAGAAATAGAAATGCAACTAATAGCTAACAAGGATAATTATAAAAAAAAACCCCAAACATTTGTGTTTTATCAGTGAAGCTGTACCATTCAAGATATGAACTCTTGGCTCTTGGGATGTGACAACTTCAGCTGTGTGGTAGGGACCAGATAACCCAAAGCCACAGAGATTACCAGTATCAGAAATATTGCTTTTCAGAATTTCCACCTTTTTCCTTGGCATTTCTTTGGCAACTGTCCTGTGACATGCAGGAGATAATGCAAACTTAGACTGAAATATGATTTTCATTTCAGTGCTGAAGAGCTTCACTTCCAAGAACACAGCATTCAATATATGAAAGCCTGCTTTTCTATTAAAGGCAATTGAATTTTTAGAAATGTATTTCTGCTCTGCAAAATGACTCTTAAAAATTGAATTCTGAAGTGAATCATAGGGCAAAATGAGTTTATTTAATAGCAGGACAAGACTGTGCTGGTTTGGAATATGTAGCAAAAGTCTCTACAGTTTAGGCAATGCCATTGACAATTCTTCTGTGTGGATGCTGCACTGTTTAGCAGTTGCATGAATCTGATAATTTACACAGATATTTTACATGTCTGAGGATACTCTTTGAAAATAATGAACTGCAAAGTTTGTCCAAAGAATGAAACAAACTTGACAAAAACATCAGTGCAGGTCTTGTAAAACCAGACTCCTAATTATCTTGCTGTGGTAGAATTGGTTGTGCAGAGTTTCCTAAAAGCAACCCTTTAAAAAAGTGGATTGTTGCTTGTACTGTGAATATGCATCAGAGGTATGGTTAAAAAAAAAAAAAAACGGCAATTTTCTTTTTCTGACCATATTTGGACCAGATTTTAATGTACTTCATTTTTTACCCCCCCTGGAATAGCAGTGTATATCCATAGTATTCTCTTGCTGAACCATTGTAACAGTAAAGCTTACCTGAGTAAAAGCAGCAATAACATCTGGAATATTTGTTCTGCACCCTAAAACCAATACTGAGATCAAGTTGTTTATACTGGAGGTGGGCCCAAGTCTATTTTGGAGTCATCATTTGTGATTCTCTACAGTTTTATTTGGACTGAGATCTTATTTAACTTGTCTTATATTTTAGTGTATGAAAATATCATGCATGGAATGCCATGCATGAAAATCTAATCTGGAAATACCATGCATTCGTGCACACAGCTTCTGGTATTTATTAGGGAACTGCTGTTTCAATTAGATATTTTACTTTTAGTCACAATAAAAAATTAGTAATAGTTGGACTCAGTAGACAGTTTTAAAAGCATATTAAATATTTAAACAAATTCTTTTCTGCTGATGGCCAAGAGAAGCATCTAGTGTACTTCATTTGTTGGTGATCACATAAGAACACTGCAGAGGGTCTTCTTAGATGTAAGCAAACACTGTCCCTCTTGTTCCTTCTGGATATAGGAAACTTCCTGATTTCATTCTAGTTCCAAGAGTAAATGAAAAATGGGGTGCAAAATGAAATATTTGTAGATTGTCCTGATCTTTACAAATGCATTTAATAACAGAAAAAACTACCAAAATTTGCTGTATTTTTATGGAAATAGAAGTCCACAGAACAGCAAGGTGAAATTTGTAGCTGTATATGCATACCCCACTAAAGTATCTGCTCATTTGCACTCATTCTTTGTTTTTATTCTTTTAGGTTTTTGTCAAATTCTATTACTGGGTTATGCTACTCTCTTGGTTTAGAAGTGGTAGAATGTTGGGTATTTAGCACAGCTTTTCTTGTTTCTTTTCTAAATATGGACAATTTTTATTAACAGCAATATAATTTTAATATTTCAGGTGTGTTACGGATTAAACATACATTTTGTATACTACAAAAAATGAGATTGCCCTTTATTCTTGCTTAACCTCAGAGATAAAACAAGATTTTTATAAAGGAAATTAAAAAAGCTTCTGGCTCAGAAATAAGATTCCCCTCTCCCTATCCCACCTCAAATTTTGTGTTCACTTTTTTCTATCAAGTCCTTTCCCAACTCATGCCCAAAAGCAGTGATGTGTGAAGAGTAGACATCTCTGCAACCTGGAACCTGAAATGTTGGAAGTGCTGAGGCATGAGCCAGGATCTGTTCTGCCAGCAGAAAATATGGGAGGCTCTTGGGCAATTTAGTGTAGAATGCCAGAAACCTGGTTCTTATCAGGCAATGTCAGAAGAGCTCAAAAGAGGCTTTGTGACGGAACGTTGCTTCCTGTGCTGTAACAGTGAGGCATCCAGAACAGGCTGAGCATATTCTCAGTTTGTCAGGATGACTTGGAAGGCAAAGAGGAAGGATCAGCATTTTCCGTGTAATGCAATAGTTAATAAAAAGTGAAGGGAGTTTTAGGGTAAGTGAGAAACATATTGCAGTCCTTCTGGTTTGTGTTCTTGTGAGAGTCAAAAGGATTTTTTTCAAGGATGCCATTTTGGTTGCAAACACATCTCAAAAACAACATTGCAGGGTTGTGGCATTCCACCCTGAAGGGAAGGGAAGCACCCAAGATTTGTATATGCCCGTGGTTGAAAAGGAACCGCAAATGTCAGAGGCTTTTAAAAAGACAGTTTTATTGGTAAATTATACACTTGGCATGGAAATTGGTATGTTAGTCCCTTATCTTCTTATGTAAACACAGTGGTGGATTTTGAATAAAGGGTAGAGTGAAAGAGAGAGGGAGAGACAGAAAGATCACCAGTGCTGGCTCCAGCATTGATCCAGCACCCTGGGCTGTGCACACCGGGGCTGTGTGAGGTAGGTTTTTATAGATAACTTTTCCCCACCCTGGAGGTAACTTTCTCACTTTCTATGCATGCTGTTACAATGTGCAGTTCATTCTTCTTGGCGTGTCTGGAAATGGGTCAGAGCCCTTTGGGGGTCAGGGGTGGCCTTGTTTTCCCCCTACTGAGACGGCCTTTGGTCCATGTCTGCTTCTTGGCCTCAATCCCATGGTTGTGCCACGCTGTGCTTATTCCCAGGACCCAGACAAGCGGTTTTAGGACAAGGACATTTGTCCCAGAAAGGTTCTGCCCTACCTCCCTGTGGCCCCTTCTCCAGCCCCATCCCACTGTTTCTCACAGCGTGTCTTTGCCAGAGATCCTTGTTGGCTCTGTGGCTGTCGGGCCATTGGTGTGTGACACCTGCAATCAGCCCCTTCTCCCCAGGCTTCTGCACAAATGTGCAGCAGCAGAATGTCTAGTGAGTTAGAATATTCTTGACATGGGTCTTTTTAGGTATCCCTGTTGTCCCAGAGCTGCCCAGCCTAACAAGCAGGAGCGTGCTGCTGTGGAGTAGCCAGCAAAGTTCCGTAGTTAGAACAAGCCATGAGGCTTCCTAGAATAAACCTGCACAACATCTTCTCTCTGCTTTCTTAGGGGTGGTTTTAACACAAGTCACCACACAGATTTTGTGGTTTTAAATGATTCATTCTTGAGTATTGGAGAGATTAGTAGTAGCTTTGTAATATCTGAGCTAAATTTAGCTATGCTTTATGTAAAGATGGCAACAAGTGTTCTTTTAGAGTGCTAAGTGATTGGATGGGATAATTAAAAAATCACAGAAAAATCATTCAAAAAATTGCTTTCTGTCTTCTAAGTCCTACTCTGTAAGAAGAAAATATGAGAGGATTGGCACACTTCAGTCTACCAGTGTATTACAGTGACATGAATTTACAAATAAGTAAATGTAATATTTTTGCTTGAATTTGCTATCACATTTAAAAGCTGCTGTACGAAAATATGCAACAAAAGTACTCAGCCTATCTTGGAGCAATTTGATCATAAAAAGCTTGAGTTTGAATTCTTACATTTTTGTTGGTCTGGCTTGACATCGTAGCAAGTTTTGGGGGTAGGACTCGATGTTTATGTGTTGAGTTTTGAGCAATGCTGGTTTTTTTATCATTATCACCATAGAATTAGATCTCTGGGTCCTGTGGAAACAAACCTTTGTCAGTAGAGCTGGAAACTGTGAGTTAAGGAGTCTAGTCTTGGGGTTTCCATCAAAACTTATCCAAGTTACAAAGGCTCTGCTTTTCTAATTTTCCATAAGTAGAATATGAGCAAATGTATTTTAATTTTCTTTATAAGAGTAGCTGTGTTTTAATTCAGTCGCATTGTATTTTAATTTCCTTCATAAAGTATTTTGAGAATTGTAAGTAAGCATTTTTCAATAGAGGAACAGCTATTTTTTTGGCAGGAATTTGTCTTGAATTTACTGTAGGTTAAGGTAACTTTTCTTTGGCACCTTTAAGAACAATTTCAACAGTATAAAAAGTATCCACTCTGGGGGAAAATGATTACTTTATACTTCTATTGAGCTGTCTTGAAGTAACCAGAAGCCTGGAGGCTCAAAGTGCTGCTTGAGAAAGTACAGCTTTTCATTTTACAGGCAGTCTGTGCCCCCTGATAATTTATGGGCAAGGCATGGCTGTAGTCAGACCTCTGTAGGATTTAGATGGTGAAAGATGAGTAGGGAAAATTTTATCTCCATTTCTGTCTTGTGCACCTAAAGCCAATATTGTTCCATCTCACTGAGTTTTGTTAAACAAACCATCTGCAAGGATCAGATTTATTTAGCCATTATTGAATTACTCCAGCTCCTGTAAAATACGAGGCTAAAGCACACTAAAAGGTGATTTTGTAAATAGAGCCCATTCTGTTTCTATTGTATAAACAGAGCTTAGTGTCACAGATTCATAGTTTTGTAGGCTGTAGTTGTCTCACTACCGAAGTTCACCAAATAAGGTCTCAAAACAGAGGGTGTTTAGCTTTCCAGGTGCTGAGTGAGATCACCAAGTGGTCAGATGAACTTTTTTTTTGGTCTAAATCTTGCCTGATAGCAAAGCTTTTCTGAAAACTTATAGCTCTCTGTATTTGCAGTTATTTTCATCCATCAATATGCTATTGATTCTACTTCTTACCAGTTCCCAAGGCCATGAATAGGAATTGATAATTTGGAAATATGTGATTGTCTCCTGTACAAGAAGAGACAGTTCTGCTGATTAGGATTTTTTTGGTATGAATTCTGAAGCAGTTCCTTTAACAATGCACTCAAATTTATGTTTTAAAGTAATGTCCTTGCAGATCAGAACTGACATTGGTTGTTGTTACTTAGTTTGCATAACCATGATATTTTTAGAGGCATTCGTGGCATTGGCCCCTCTAAAATACAACAGAAAGTGTCAGTCTGCTTCTATTTCCACTGAAATAAAAATAATTGAAGAAAGTTTATGGAGTCCAGATTTTTAGATGAGTCTTCACGCCCTCCAGTGAAGTAGAACTAAATGCCCTTGTAAAAAGTTCCCACATGGCTTGTATTTGATTAGTTAGCTGATGTTCACAGGCTGGTACTGGTGCACTCACAGTCAGTAGCAGAATGCACGAAGCTTTGGACGTGTATTTTAGAGTATGGAGCTGTATTTTAGAGTATGGATTTGTATTTTAGAGTATGGAGCTGTATTTTAGAGCTTGGAGCTGGATTGGTGAAGTTTGCTGGGTTTGGGACAGGCCTCCAGGGAGCAATTACACAGCTGGTGTGTAAACACAGCACTCATTGTTGGGAGTGCAGTTTGTATGTGTGACGTAAAGAATAAACCTCTCCTGGGCTTGGGAGCTGTGATGTGTCCCTTCTGTATTTATGACTCTGGATGTAAGTTTTGAGCAAGTATAATCTGTTGTGTCAGGGCAGACTCAGCGTTACTTGCAGGAATATGAAAGCTGATTGTTTTCTGCAATAATGCATTCAGCTTCCATTTTTCATCCATTTTGAAAGAAAAAAGGGACATGTTTTTAAGGATTTTCAATGGGTTATAATTGTTTAGATCTTTTTTAACTTGTGTTTCCACACATTATCATGATTGAATTTATTACATTTAAAATGTAACCCAATTTATTCAGGTAGCAGAAGGTGTGTGGGTATGGGTTTTGGCCTAGGAATATGATCTGGGACTACCAAATTCAGATGATTTGCTTTTGAAAATGAGAATCTGTTGCCATGGCCCACATAACTGTAAAGCTCAGAGCAAGTTTTACAGTGTGATCACAAAGAAATTTTCAGCACTTTGAGAGAAAAGCTCCCATTTGGGGTGAGGAGGTGCACAGGGCACCAGGCCAGCCCAGCTCCTCTGCAGCTTCAGCCAGGCTTTTCTCAGATGAAGGGGATGACTCCCACTCACACTGTCCTTGTGGTGACCACAAGGTCACTACTGACCCAGCTCTGGCAGGATGGGCTCCAGCCCTGGGTGACCAATGGGCTCCTAGCCCTGCTTCAGCTCCCTTCAGCTGTGGTTGATGACAGAACCTTATCTCCTTCAGTGCAGAGCTTTTAGAGACAGGGAGAGGCACCACTGAGATTCCAAGGACTCCTTAAGAAAATTTAGCCCAAGTGCTTGATCCCTCCTTGTTTTGAACAGAGATTGCATCATCACAAGTCTACTGCCTAAATATGCCAGAGGCTTCTGCAGCTCCCTGAACCTGTGGGGGTGCTTGGGTTTTTTTTTTTCTGCAGACATGTGCTTAGCTGCTGACATCACTGGTATTCAGTGAGACTTGTAAATTCACGCATCTTAGTATTTTATTTTTTACAGGTTAGTTCAGTTAAGTTAGACATGTTATTTATACTGACTCCTTGCCTGATGGCAGCCTATGGACAGAGGAGACAAGCTGCAGAGCAGCCTGGCAGTATTTGATTACCTTCTTTAGAAAGAAGGGAGAGAGTTTAGGCAGAAACTGGTAAATGAACATTGCAATGGCAAGTCTGCAAAAACATTGTCCTCCTTCCCTCCTCCTCCTGCCAAGTCCTGTTTGAATGGGTTCTGCTTTAGTCATCAGTACTAGTGATTCACCAAATTCAGCTTCTCATACCAAAGAGGATCCATGTTTTTACTAAGTTTTTACAAAGATTTTCCTAAGCTGTGAATTGTTATTGACTAAGGTGGAAGTTAAAGTGAGCCAGTAAGTTCTACTTAAATTCCCTTAGCCTGCATTGTGAACTCCTTCATGGAATGAGTCCCAACCAGGATGACAGGATTTCAGTTAAAACATCAGGCTGTGGAGTGATCACAGGGGAACAAGAAAACATCTTTATTTAGAGCCACTGACCCCTTGAGATGGCTGCATCTCTGTAATTACAGTCATGTAATCAAGAGTGGAAAGCAGTTTGTGTGGTTTTGGCCTTTTAGGGCAGGGGTTTTTTCCAGAAGGTTAGTTAGCAGTTGAACTAAACTCTAATTAAAAGCATGTATAAGAATAATCAAGGGAAAGACACTGAATAAAGGAAGGAAGATTTTATGAAGTGTGTCCAGGAGGAAAACCAGATGAGAACAATGAGGAAAGCAAAAATTAAGTTGTGGTTTGTCTAATAAGCCTGAATGACGTGAGAGCCTGAGTGAGAATTCCCTCAGTTACCTCAGCTCTTCATTTCACCTGTGCTCAGTTACAAACACTAATTTTTGCTGTTTCACGTGGTATAATGGGACCATTTTTGTGAGATTGTTTTCTCTGATTCAAATCACAATGACAATAAGGAAATCAAGGTAAGAAAAAACCACAGCCTAAGTAAACTGCTTTTCTAGAATTCATTTTTAGATAAATATTGCTACGGTTTTCACTGGAGACCAACTGTCAGGATTCAAGAAACACTAATTTTAATGAGTATATGTAAATTATGATGTGAAGTTGCCCACAGGGTAACTTTCTAAATCAGTTAGTTGCTTCAGCAGTTTTATTCTGTTTTTAAATAAATAACTGTTCTGCCAGTGGTTTACTTATAGTTTTAGAAATACAGTTGATATTACTATCACCTTTGAAGAAATTTTAGTTGTCTAAATTTGAAAGTACATTGTAGTTTCTAAGCAAAAGGAAATTGAAACTTTTCTGACCACCTCTAGACTGTTCTCATAACCTTATTATTGCAAGAGTTGTTGTTTTTCTTCTGTTTCTCTTATCACTTGTTGACTTGTATTGTCCTTTATTTAGTTTGCAAGCAATGCTGGAGCTAGGAACATCTCTTTTGATCTATGATGTCTCTATCATACTTCTGGGCATAATTATAATCATAAAAATCTTTGAAACCTTTCTGCCTGATGTCTTGTTATCACTAAAGTTGAGATGTTCTATACTGCCACCATAAAAAAAATTAAATAAAGTCTATTTTTAGCCTTCAAACACTCACAAAGTAATAAAAACCACCAAACAGGGCTGCAGTTTACGTCTTTGTAGCATACAAAAATATCTGTTTCATTGCAATATCTTAAATTCTCCCTTAATCTCTCAAACCCCTATGAATAAAGCATTGGATTACCAAGTAATACCCTTCATCACAAGGAATTAGGCACTTTAGCTTTAGGCTCCATCTAAACCATTGCATTAGGAGGGATGTTACTGACGTCATGTTTTCCAAGTTCCTGTTGACTCACATGGTGCCTTCCCTCACCCTTTAAGATCTTGTTGAGATAAAATCTGTCTCTCATGACCCTCTTAATTCTCTTTTTTTGGGTGGCTTTGAGGCACTAGAGTGCATAGGATTTTCTAGTGAGGAGTGGGAAACTTAGTTCCTGTTTGTGTGTGTGCCAGTGTCTGTAACAGAGCTTTGGCAAGTTCTGTGATTGCTTTAATCTCTAAGTTTAATAAGTCAGGATAATAATTTCCTTGCAAGAAGAATGTTTTTAATTAGGACCTTGACACGTGTATGCCTTCTGTCTGCAATATGCAAAAATTTAAAGGACATCCAGCTCATGATTCCTGATTCCCTCTCCCCTTTTGTCCTGCCATTTTATTTTAAAACTTGCTGTGGTACCAGGGTTTTTGTAGTTCTGTGTCTTGAGCTGTGTGAATTCTATTAGAATTCATGGAATAAAATGCATGGAATACAAACGTGTACTCAAATCCTTATTGCCTCCTCACTTTAGCAGGCTGGCAGTGAGGAATGCAGCTGGCACCTGGTCAAAAACTCTCCTGATTTTGAAAGATACTCTCCCTTTTTAAGGCAGAGGAAGTGTAGGAGTCACCAATATGGCCTTGAATCATCATGCAGCCTTTAGTGTTTACAAAGAATCACATTCTTGCTAAAAGTTGTTAAAACAAACCTCAGTCCAAACCACTTTGCTTCATGACATGTGCTGTGCAATCTTATCCCATGAAAAGATTTGGGATTGCACTAATTTTTTCTTCCATTTTTACAAATACATGATAGTATGTTGGATCTACAGTAAGCATGAATTCCTTTTACATAGGATGTGCCCACAATCTGGATAATTGCTTTTGTGAAGCTGTTTCAGTTAAGTGTTTCATGGTTTGCTGGACAGCTTTATCTTGTATATTTATCTTGTAGATTATTGATAGTGCAGTCCATAATAGAACTGGCAAGTGTTGTATTGAATTTTTTTTTCAAACTTCAGCACATCACCAAGCAGGCATTGACTGCTCTATCTACAAAACTGTCACTTGGTTTTATGTTCCCCAGGGAGTTGTAACATCCTGTCATCATATACTCAAGGAAATACCTACTGAAGACCTAATTAGGCAATTTTTTATGGATCCATTGTTCTTTTGTGTTTTCTTCTGGTGTGTTATTTTAAAATAGTAAAAGTCAAATTGACCTTATATTCTGCAACACTACTACACCTTTCACTGGGAAGGTTGTCAGCCTGAAAGTTGGAATATAAGGTTTGCAGTCTGTCCTCACTTCAGAGATCCCAAACACAATGTTCTGTTTACCCTTGGCACTGCTGTAAACAAGAATCTTTCTGGTCTGCTGAGTGATTATGTAAATAGGGCTTTTATAAAGCATTTTAAGCACCCAGTAGAAAAGAATAACTACTTCAGAGTTTTTTCTTTTCTAGTGGTAATTACATAATTGGATAGGTTTTGGGTTATTTTTTTTCTATCTGATTTGTAGATGCCAGAGTCACTTTTGAGCATTTTAACTGAAGAATCCTAAAAATCATTCAGGAAAACAAATCTGCCAGGCTCCCTCCTATTATCAACATCCCAAAATGCCTTTGGCAATGAGTAAATGCCAGACATTTGTTATTTGGCACTTGACTTGTCCCTTATTTCTTTGAACTCAAACATGTTGCATAAGATTGGTACAGTTATGCTAAGCTAATAATTGAAGCAAAACAAAAAACCCCCAACTCCTCCCTTGATCCAACCTTTCCAATTTCCATTTAATACACTATATGTAATAAGCCTTTAATTGTTGTGAGAAAAACTCAATCTGCTTCAAACTTCCAGTAAGTGTTACTTAAACTTCCAATATGTTCTGTCTCTTGTTTCTGCAGATTTCTGTTTTGCCTCTGGAGAGTTTCATTATGGCAGCCCCCAGTGAACAATGACATCCTTTGACAAATACAGATGCCAAAAAGCCAGACGAAAACAGTGGCCTTGTTTTGTTTTGACTCCAACACAGTGAAATGGTGCTCTTAAAGTTTTATTATTGACTCTCACTGGGAAAAAAACCCAAACTCCTGACCGGACCTTTTTTCCCCCAGCCCTCTTCCAGTGTTCCTATGGATGCTTGACACGGTGACATCATGTAGTAGGCCCTGAAGTGTTGTCATAATTGAGTTGCAATGGTTTTATACACTTCTCCATTTCCCAACAGCTTTCTGTCAATTCTGCATTCTTTTTCGTGGGGCCTGATTTTCCCATGTTACTGGCTAGCAGACAGGCTCGTGGGCTCTTTTGTTCCAACCACCTATGAAAAGCGTCAAAGAGCAGATGACCCATGCTATTTTCATGCACTCTGCATCATTATCACCACTCCCATCTACCTGGCACTCTTGGTGGCCTCTCTTCCTTTCGCTCTGATTGGCTTCTTGCTCTGGTCCCCTCTGCAGTCAGCCAGAAGGCCCTACATCTACTCCAGGCTGAAAGACAAGAACCATGCCAATGGAGCCACACTGCTCACTGAATGGAAGGCTGCAGGAAGCGGGAAGAGCTTCTGCTTTGGCAGTGCCAACGTTTGCCTGCTGCCCGATTCTCTGGCCAGGTTTAATAATGTTTTCAATACGCAGGCCAGGGCTAAAGAGATTGGCCGGAGGATCCGAAATGGGGCGAGCAGGCCACAGATTAAAATATACATAGATTCTCCTACCAACACATCCATCAGTGCAGCGAGTTTCAGCAGCCTGGTCTCCCCCCAGGCTGGAGATAACCGTACTGTTAACGCTGGCATCAAAAGGACAACTTCAATGGAGTACAAAGGAGACAACTGTGGCTCAAACAACGGTGAGGAGAACAGAGAAGATAAAGGTGGAAGTGGAGAGCCACATGAGGGAGAAGAAAACACTTGCATTGTCCGTATCAATGGAGAGGAGAATGGCCACATGTCAGACACAGAAACAGACACCGTCAACGGCCAGGCTCGTGCCAGTGGCCCAGCAGAGCCCTCACTGGAAGGTGATGCAGAGATCTCAAAAACACCGAACCACAAACAGAAGGAAGGAGATTCTGGGAGTTTAGACAGCTGCTCTGCCTCACGAGAGTCCCTAGTCAAAGTCCGCGTTGGAGACGGTACGGTGGACCAAAGCTCTGTCAACAACAAGCTCCTCTACAAAGCCTCAATCATGAAGAAGACTTCAGTGCGGAAAAAGAAACACACAGATGAGACCTTTGATCATGAGATCTCTGCTTTCTTCCCTGCTAACCTGGACTTTCTGTGCTTGCAGGAAGTGTTTGACAAAAGAGCTGCAGAGAAATTGAAAGAGCAGCTCCATCACTATTTTGAATACATTGTCTATGATGTTGGGGTCTACAGTTGCAATGGCTGCTGTAGCTTTAAGTTTGTGAACAGTGGTCTACTTTTTGCCAGCCGCTATCCTGTTATGGATGCTGCCTATCACTGTTACCCCAATGGAAGAGGAATGGACTCCTTGGCTTCCAAGGGAGCCTTGTTTCTCAAGGTAAGAGCCTTTTTGAAGCTCTAAGTATTGACTAAGTATACGTGGCAAGTTATAAAGTTATATTATTTTCTCATTTCTTTAGAACTGAACAGATGCAATATTCAGATTTAGATTTTCTGATATAACCTAACGGGTTATAGATATAATCTCTATGGAATGTGTAGCCTGAATACTGTGTTAAAATGATGGATGTGTCTGAAATAATGAGGGACTTTTGGAGGTAGAACTCAAGTATAATTTCAATTTTTCTTTACAGAAATCTCAGTAATAAAATGCATAAATTCTGAACTTGATAACATGAGTACAGTATAATGGGCATTACTGTTGGAAACCAGCTTTTGCCCATTGTGTGTTTGTCTGGCAATCAAAAGACAATCAAAAGTCTAAATGTCAGTATAATAAAACTGAAAGAATTACAGTGAAATGTATGGCTACTCCATTCTCTTGCTTGCAAAAGAATTAGTAAGGAGAGCTATGAAGAAGAATAAACAAGACAAACGTGCCTGGGACACTGGGGAGCGCAGAGCGTTTTTGCATTATTAACACCGTTTACTTAAATTAACTAATGGTAGCGGGAACAGGAAGCCTGGGGTTATATGTCTGTAAATCATGAAAAGCAGAAATGAAAGTCTGCATGCAATGATTTGCTTTTCCAAGACCTAGTGGCTGTTCCTGCTTAATTCTTAGGAGTACCTGGCTGTGCTCTTTCGAATGTGGACTTTTCTAATTTGTGATTAATCAAGAATCAAAACCTTTTGCCAGACATCCAAGTCTGTAGACCTAAACCTAGAAAGATCTGAAAATGTCCAGAGTACTGAATTTCAGATTTTGTGATTTAGTTACAGTTTGGAATAAATTTCATTGACTAAATCCTGAACTTCTTTTCTAATATTGGCAAGGTACATCAGATGCTCAAATTATATGTACTTTCTAGTCACAAGTCCTCAACAAAAGGCATGAACAGCCATTAAGAATATGGATTGTGAATAAGGATCAGTGGGAGGCTTTGTACTCTGCAGTTTTTAACCAAAGCAAAAATTTTGGTACTGTGACTTACGTAAAAAACTCCCAAATGTTAGATTTCTTTTCCTGATAATAGTTCAGTATTTCATGTACATTGACATAAACAAAAGCCAATCCTTATCTGAATGCAGGTTTCCAAAAACTGGGTCTAAGCTTTCTATGTTGCATTCTTATGGGTTTATAAACAGCAATAATTTATTTTTTCATCACAAATTGCTGCAAGCAAAAAATGAACGTAGATCTTGTGCAGTATAAATATTTCTGGGGTCACAAAGACTACCCTTGAACATATGCATATATTGGGGATTAAGAGATTAAAACCAATCTGTTTTTAACTGCCCATTGCTGAGTCATTGATTTGCCACCCTGCTAGGCAGGCTGCAATGTCTCCATTTCTCTTGCAGAAAATTAAGCCTCTTTTCAAGATTCCTCTGGGATGATGAACTTAATTATGGATCCAAGTTGTTAAATAATGTTACAGTTGAGCAGGGAATAGAGGCCAATTATTATGAAGTTCCAAAGATGACTCCATTCTTTTGAATATAACTGAATTCTGCCCAGCCATAAGACTGTTTTTCCTCCCGTGTCATTCTGATATACTTTTCTTCATACCTAAAATATTTTTCATTCTGAGCTAAGTCTATGTTAACATGAATTTACTTTCTTTCTTAATTGTACATTAAATGACCAATTGTACATAGGTCATTTCTTTGATGACAGCAACAACATAGAGCAGGAATAATTATTTAATTTTGTCTTTGAAACAAAGTAGGTTTAGAGGATCTTTTTTCTTGATGTGGTGCTTAGTCAGCAGCTGGGTGGGTGTGGACTCCAGACACAAAACTACACACAGTAAGTAAAAGCCTGGTTTGTGTTTGAAGTCAGTGAGACTCAGAGCAGTAACGTCAGAAGCCTCGAGCTGTTCCCCTGGGGCAGCAGGAGCTGGCAGAGGGTGTCAGAGCCCTGGCTGGCAGGTGTTGTCCTGGCCAGCACTCTGCCATCCCAAGGGACAGCTTATCCCCCTGCTCCCAGGTGGGACTTTTACTGTCCCCTAGAGAATTTTGAATGTCTGTAATACCAGCCAGCCCCACATTAGCGTTTCTCTGGTTTTAAAGAAAGGAAGAACCTTGCAGAACAAATGTCCTAATTGCTTCCCACTCTGCAGGGACATGGAGTGGAGCCTCTGTCCTATGCAAACCTTGGGTTTTTAAGTTCCTGCCTCCTGTGGAATGCAGTGTTCCCATTTTTGAAGTAGAAAAGGCATCAATTGAGTTTTGTTTCAGAAGGATACTTGCAAAGACTGTTCCCCTTGCACAGCTTCCATATCTGAGTAAAGGAGCAGTTGCTCCCTGTGTTGGTTAAAAGCCAAAAGTTGAGCAAAGCAGTTGAGGGGAGAAGGCTCATGTGTTTTGAATATATGGATAAAGCCAGTTAATGTTTCCACTCATGGGGAGGAAGAAGCCTTCATTCCAATTATTCTGAACCTCAAGAAACACCCAACATCTAAATTCAGAAGAACGTTCAGAGAAAGAATCTGATTGTTGTTTAATAAGTATGATTGTCTCCTTACTACAAATAGAACTGTTATGGAGATAAATTAAAGGTCTCCGAACTAAATATTTAAAGTTGAAATAATTTGAAAATTACAAAACTGCTTTGGGGGACTCTGACACGAAACAGATCCCTACTGCCCTGGTACAAGTGTTTTGCACATTTTTTCATTTTAGAATGGATTCTAAATAAGAACTGATTTTCCATTGAATAAGAATATTCAATTTCCAGTGAATAAGAAATGATTTTTCATTGCCCTCATCTTCCCTGCCCTGTCTTCACTATCTAGATTGTAAAGTTCAGGTAGAGATTTGGAAGGATTTGAGAGATTTGCTTAGTCATACAAAATTATTTTACCTGAGAGACTTACAGAGCTCAAGCATTATTATTAGTAGCTGTAATAACAATCAGCTCTTACCTACTACTTTTCATTCCTATGTCTCAGGGTGCATAATGAAGAAAGGTCAATATCTGCTTAATAGAAGGAGAAACTGGAGTACAGGAAGGTAAAGTGATTTGATTGTGGCTTAACACCTAGGGTGTCACAAACAAGGATCCAAGTTGGAAGTCAATTACAGAGGCTTTTAGCACAGTTTCATGCTACCTAACAGCTACCTGGAGACCTGTGCAAAGGAATCTGCCTCTGTTCCCCTCCTAAGGATGTCTGCCACAAAAGGTGCCATGCTGGGGGTTTCCTGACAGAGATCAGACTGGTTTTTCCATCTGTAGAGGCTGATGCTTTCCAGGTCAGGATGAAGACATGAGGATGACTTAGTTGTGAGGAGCCCTTGTCTGAAGTCCATTTTCTGCAAAGCTGGAGGACTAATTTGCATTTGGCACTTGGAACTCTTCAAACTCTACCAGTGTTTTTGTCTCCAATCCGAGGGTCTCATTGGGATGTAAGGAAAACATGGTAAGAAAAAATAGAATATATGAAGGGGGAAAATGTCACATCCAAGTGACAGTTTCATGTCTGAAGTGTTAAACCATTGTTCCTAGTTGCCACTAAAGACTCGGAGGAGAAGTTAGCAAATACATAAATCAACCAATCCATTTTCGTACTTTGACAGTCTGGGCCCTTGGGAGACTCTGCCGTGACTCTGTTCTAGTGTGGCATTTCACATTAATTTAAAATGCTGAAGAGAAGAGCCCTAGAGTCACTTTGTAGCTTTTATAACTCCCATTGTCTCTGCTGCTGCTCAGCTGCAGATGGAGGTGGGAAGTGGGCCTGGCACAGCTGCTGTGCTGGTGCCTGGAACTGAAAAGCTGCCTTGGACAGGTCAGTCTGGAATGTGGTGCAGTTGCAGCGGTCTCAGCTCCTCTGCAGCTGCAGGTTTGACACACAGATAATGTTAATACACTGTAGTTTTGATGGATTTAAAGGGAGTTATAAAATACTCATCCTTTTCAGAAATTGGATGTTGATTTTACAAATCAGCATTGCCAAATCAAGTTTAAAAGGTGTCAATGAGTGCTGGGCAGAAATTGTGCAATGCATCACTTGTCTGTAATTTACTAGAAGCTTTCAAAATGTCAACATCCCTCTTTAGACAGAGGATTTAGTGTGGAGCCTTAGTTATGCTGTGCCAGGGATGCTGTGTAACTTTTGGACAGTAGTGCAACAAAAATGGAAAGCATCCTTAACTTGACCTGGTGAGTTTGCCCATATTTTTCCAGGTGTAGCAATTTAATAAAAACTCACTTTTGCTGACAGATTTCGCCTCTCTTGTCCTTAAATTGCAATAGTTGTAACAGCAATGTACATCTAAGCTATCCAAGAGATGTAGATGCTCAGTCAGAGTAGGGAGGTGAGAGAAAGAGGCATCATTCTCAAAATGGCTCTTGCCTGAGAGAGAGGTTTTGGTGGCTTCTTTCTCCCAATGGCACTGGGTGATACAGAAGTATGGTGTGCAGGAGGCTATTCTTCCTACTGTTCCTGGTAGGAAACTATTCTGAGTTCTGGCATCTGCCAAGAGAGTCTATTTTAGCAGAAATAAGAATTTTAAGTTAAAACACAGTATGTGAACATAGTGCAAAAACTACAGTCTGACGTGTGAAGTTTGAACAGTTAATAGTATTCTTCAAAATCAAAAGGAAAAAGAATGACTTGTGGATTTTGCTAAATTTCTGGAAGAACTTGTGTTTAATTAATATTAATTCCTAAGGTTATTAACAGATTTACTTTTCAAATTCTCTGAAAATGAAGGCTGTTCTCAGGGAGTACAGTAATTGTGCAGAGAACGTGTTATTATTCATTGCTTAAAGGAAACCTAGCAACCTTTGCTTTGTGTGCAGAGCTCAACTTGTTTTCCAAAGAGCTGATATGGTGGTAACAGATGGTAGAAGGAGCAGCAGCTCTGATTGCAAAACTGTTTTGAAGCACAATTTTTACTGTTTTATCCTCTCAAAGAGCCTGCTTTGTGTGAGAAAATGAGGGTTCCCTGAATTAACCCCTGTGAGTCTCCTTTTTGATATTTCTGATGCAGATGCATTTTGCTTGGGTAATTTCAGCTGCCTTTGCTGTCCCAAGCCAGCTCCTGTGTGCTGTGCCTGGGAGTGCAGGGGCAGCTGCTGCAGCTCCACGCTGGGTTGAGGGGAAGATTTTGGACCTCAGGAGTGCACAGAAAAGGGGAATGGCTGCTTTCCTACCCCAGAAAAACAACACTGGAGTTTTCAGTGGTTAGATTTTCTTGTCCTTGATCAGTTGGCCAGTACCTACAGTTATCCCTGGATGTATAAAAGAGATGTCTAGTGCTGCTTATGAATTTGTTTAGATGACTCTAAAGCTGTGCCATTTAAGGCAGAAGGGTAACCTAAACATTTTCCACATGCTGAGTTTCTGCTGTAAAATGTTAATGCAGGAATTGGATGGAGTCCAATAAACAGAGAGTTTTGAAAAAAAGAACAAAAAGACTCTACCATGGCAGTGTATCATGTTCCTTCACTTTGATATAATTAATATTATTAATCATGGTCCTTTTCCCCCTCATTAATGGGGATTAATAAAAACTGTTGTGCACAATGAAATACAGATTTGAGAAAATGTGGGTTGTGGGCTTTATCCTCTTAAGAAGAGGAAGAGCCCTTCATTTGTGGCACCAGTTTACAGTCACTTTCCCTCACATATAAGCTTAATGAAGCTTGGCCAAATAAAGAATTCTCTGAGTTCATGCAACAGTAATTGTTACCTGTGGCAGGTGGGAAAAAATAGGATTCTGAAATAATCATGTGCAAATTTAGCTAGAAAGAATTGCAGAAGACCTCTGTTTTGAGCTGACTTCTATAACATTTTAAACTTCTTTAATATGTTTAAATAACATGTTAATAATAATAAATTAGGGATTTAACTAATGTGTCTTCTTTAGAAGCCGCTACAAATTTCTGAATGCAAAAGGCAGAGCTGTTAAAGGGCTGAAATAAGGTAGATTTTTTTGCACCATGTCTAAGCTAACCAAAAATACATCTTTCTTGGGAGTTATGACTAATCCAAATCGTCTCTATGGGACAGGAATGTTTGAATGTGGGAATGGGAGTAGCTGCAAGTTCTCTTTGACATCTTCTGTTAACAGTAGCAGGAATGAGGATTTGGGCACACAATTTGGCTGTTCCAGTCAGGTTCTTAGTGCTGACTCCTGCTTGTTTTGGAAATTTGCTGAAATGGGAAAAAAGTCCAGGAGCGGTTGACACAATCTGGAAGATCACAGAAATGTTGTACTGGAAAGAAAACAAATTGTATTTTCCATTTCTTTCTTTTCCCTTCCTCACTGTTAACTCATTATAATTGCATTGGATTACATAATGACATTGCCACTGCAGTGCAGACAGGGAGGTACAGAGCCTGGTACCAGCACAGCTCAGAGCACCAACCCTGCAGAGTGTGGAACCACTCCTTGTGCATGTGCACTGGCTTCATCCACAGCAATTCAGTTGAATCTCAGGCTCTTTTGAAGGGAGCTTCCTCTGAACTTAAACAATATTGGCTACATATGGTAAGAGGAATATTTCTGTGGGAGTAAGTCACTGTCACATCGACTGTAAATTCTATTTCTGTGCCCTGCACTTACTCTCTGTCTGAGGTGTTTTATTTCCAACACAGAGTTACTCAAGGCCCCTGTGCAGATGATGTTCTTTACAAATGCCATGTTCATACTTTTTGTTTTTAGGGAGAGAGGATTTTTTTCCCCAGAGCACACAGAGGTGCTTTCAGCCTGGTTAGTTTTTCTTCATAATGTGACCATCATTAGTGTGGTTCCTGTCATGAATTCCTTTCCTGTAGAGCTCTGCACTTCGGTGACTTATCCTCTTCTGAAGAGCAATGCAGGGAGCAGTACCATGGTTCACATTTATTTCAGTGGCAAAATTGACTCCTCCATGGTCACCTAAGTGCATGAAATTGGTGGTTTTGCTCATTTACAGCTCAAGATGTGATTAAGCTATACTGGCTGAAGCTGGAGTTAACGGTGGAGATCCCAATTTACCTGAAGGAGTTTCAGTGTTACAGGCAGGTTATTTACCTTTCCCAGCTCTGGCTTTGTTGGCTACATGGAGATCCTGGGGTGGCAGACTTTGTGAAGAACTTTTTCCATGAGTATGCCAAAATTTTAGCTCTCATCTGGTTTGCATACCAGGATTTGCTTCCCCCAAAAGGAGAGGCAACGGCATATGCTTGGAATTGTATGTAAATAACTCCTTTCTTTTGGAGGGTAAAGAAACGTTTAAGAAACTATTTTATTTTGGATATTTTTGAATGGCTCCCTGCTGGCAGTGTGAAGCTTCTAGAAAATGTCACTAAAGATTAAGTTCTCCTCGTAACAAATGTCTTGGTTTTGTGTACATATTATTGGTCAGTATTTGAGATTCTAGATTGGTTCTTTAATCAAGTGAGATTTCTCATGCACAGTTCAAATTTTTAATCATCAAAGAGCATTTCCTTCAAAACGTTTGATGATTTATTTACACAGCAATGACCACTCTGAAGCTGTTTTCCAAGAAATACCCCAGTACTGAAGCAGCATTCTCATGGGTTTTGTTTAAGTATCTGTTGATGCTTTTCTTGACATCCAGATGTGATAGAATTGTTTTGCACTGCTGGAACAGATGTGTGTAAATATAAATTCTTAAGAGACAAGGTATTTGTCAAGTTTGCAGCTTTGTATACTTACTATGCTAGCATATGGGAAACGTGAGATGTGCAAGATTTTCCAGTTAGCCCAGGAAATTCCCATGATAGTGAGCAGTGTGATTAAATTTCAAGTTATTTTCCCTTGCTGTAGCTCTAAAATTTCAGTTCTTGCTACTCATTAGTTTTTCTTCCTGTCAACAAGAATGTTCCTGCCATAACCTAGTTGGCATGATTTCTTTCATGAGCAATTTATTACCTGATACCAGTCTCAGTGGAGGACAGACCACTCCTCAGCCATGTAGGACAAGCTTTTGCAAAACAATTCTAGGAATATCCCCAGCCTTGCATAGCACAGCACAGTCCCAGAGTGATCTCTCCAACAGATTGTACAAATGTGCTGTGGCACTGAGATGAAATCTTTTAATAAAAAGTACTTGATGTCAAGTACTTCTGTGTGCTTGACACAGCCAGTACTTGGAAAACCAAAATTCAGAGCGGTCAGTTTTGCACTTGTTTATTTCATTTACACATAGGAGATGAATATAAATATGCAGCAGCAGAAACTGGCATTTTAGATTCCAAACACACTCTCAGTAGGATTTCCCCCTCAGGGGAAAAAGTCTCTTTCCCATCTGTAATGAGCTTTTTATGCTTCCCTCCCAAGAGCAAACAAAATGTAATGGGCAGTGGTGTAATAGGGATCTGAATTCACTCTTAGCTTCTCAATGTTGGACTAATTTGATTATTGCAAGTCTAGTGAGAATTTGAATATATCTTGTATATTTCAGCATAATTGTGAAAAATGCATATTTTTAATGTGAAAATTATATAACTGGACACTTTATTAAATCACAAATAGGTTCTGTCAGTTTTAATTTTACCTCTAGGTAATACTAGGGTTTAACAGGTCATCACATACCTTTTTCCTCCTGTGATAACTTGAAAATAAATATTTTAAAACATTGGGACCTTATATATAGATATTATCTTCCTGTACATTTCCACACAAAAAGAGGAATGGTTCATGGCACAACCAAGACTGTATGATGATTTTTAGAAGCAGTGCCTGAAGTAGGTCCCTGCAGAAGCATAATTCAATAAATGTGTTATTGACACACAGGGACCAACGTAGAGCAGCTGAGGTGAGCTTAAGTCAGGCTTATGGTGACAGAGCCACTCTGGCTTATTTGTTTACATATATTTTCTTTGTAACTGTGACTGTAGATGTTTCTTCTGTGTTAAGCAGCTAAAATTTGTGAAGTGCTGACTTGGTGTGGTGGAAGTGGAGCCTTCCTGCCAAGGTCCACGTTGGAGCTGAGCTGAAGGCTCAGCCTTGTCCTCCTGCCACGTTGCTGCCCAGAGTCACCATCATCCAAAACAGCCTGGAAAACGCAAGTCTGAAATAGCTACAGTGCTTGGCCACACTAAAGAATGTTTTTATGTAGAATTATAGGGCTTGTAGTATTTCAGAGATCAAGTAGGTTTCCTGTCTGCACAACCCACAGTCCTTGTCCATCTGTGAAATACCAAGTTAGACTGGATAAACAGATTTTTCTAGCTATTTTACTTCAGATTGTGTTTAATACAGTAGTGTCTCTACTGTAGCTGGGAACTGACTGGGAGGATGCAAAGGTATTTATTTACTCTCCTAGTAGTTGTCTCAAATATTTGCCTCCATTAAAATTATGCACCAGATATCCTCAGTTTAGTGATTGCCATCAGTACTGCCTCTCAAAAGTAACTACAAACCCCTAAAAGTCAAAAAAGCTGGAGGAAATGTGAAATCTGGGAGACGAGCTGCTTTGGATGCATTTCCACCCTGGCACATTCCAAGGAAATTCTAATTATGTTAATGTCTTCAGCTCCTGCCTTTGAGCTTTATTTTTTTTAATTAGCAGAGTGTTTCTGAGAGCCCCTCTCGTTTCCCCGTGGGGCTGTGTGTTCCAGCAGAGCTCTGGGACACTGTCCCTGTGGGCATTTGCTGTGCTCAGCCCCCTCCATACAGCACAGCCAGGCTCCATCCTGGGCCATTTCCTACATTTCTGAGAGCCAAAGATCCCAAGTCCATTTCAGCACAGATCTGTGCATGCAGGCAGGCTGAACAATACACATTTATTCATGATTAATGGAAATTAGTATGATCCTATGCACAAGTTGGTTGAGGAGTACAAGGCCTTGTCAGGCACTCCATCAAGGCTGCACAGGAAATTTTAAAGTCAGTTTGAGCTGACTCTTTTTCTCAATTGGGCTATAATTCATGTTTGGATGTTCAGCTTTTACACTTGAATCTTTTATGCTTTTTGAATAGAAACACTGGAATGACCCCACCTGCTTTAGTCAATAAGGGGATTATAAGGAGCACATTCCTGCTATAGGGCAGAACACATTATGTGCAGTATTTTCTTTCCAGAGTGGTTATGGTGGATGACACTGAAAGGTGTGTGACATCCAGACTTGTCCTCTGCTGCAGGAAACACTGCACATTCACAAACAAGTGGAGACTTTTATAGTTTAGAGGTTTTTTAATAACATTGAAGGGTACATCTGATTTTGAATTATTGTTTGGAAAATATGGTTCACTCACATGCCTGTCCTAGACACTAGAGGAAATCAAGTGTTTTCCCCTTTTCTACTGGGATGGCATATGTTGTATAAAAGGCTTGGAGAGAAAGCTCCTTCTGATTCAGCAGTGACACTGAGATGTTCAGGCAGCCTGGGGGAGGAGGGAGAGGTCTGTGCAGTGCAGCTCCTGCAGCAGTGCAGCTCCTGCAGCAGTGCAGCTCCTGCAGCAGTGCCTGACAGCCACCCAGCAGAGCTGCCCATCCTCTGGGACTGCTGAGAGCTCAGGAGAATCTCCTCCTCTGGGGCTGGATGCACCAGTGATTGCCTGTGTTTGCCTTGTCTCCCTCTGCCTCCCTGAAGCAGGTTAGCTGGATGGGAATAGCAATAAGAACACCATCAATATCCATTTGTAGAACTGTCTAAAAAAAGACTGAACAGTCTGAGGACAGAATACTGCCAGTTGTTTATTACCTACTCCCCTGGCTGGCACAAACCCTCAAAGTTAACCCTCATTGTTGAGTACAAATGACTTCTAAATTCACTTACTGGAAAGCTGCCTTTTCAGTTATAAAATGAATCAGATGGTTCTTGAATAGCTGAAAAACAAGAAAACCAACCAAGCTGACAAATTGTGTCCGTATGAAATGGAGCTCTGCGTGTTATTTAGAGGTGTCAGATAAAATTTGAGCCCAGTCTTGTGAAGTAGAGTCATCTATGGTGGTGTTTTCTGAGCCCTGAGTACAACTTTCCTCTGTGGGCATTTTCTTTAATTTATGCAGTGTTGCCACATAAACTGTCAACAAGAAAACCATACCCTCAAATGAGTTTCTTGCCACAATCTAAAACTTATCCACTTATCACTGGGAATTTTGTTTTGCAGCTAAGTCCTGAACTGCCAGAATTGTCAACAGAGTTGAAAACCTAAACCAGAACTTGATTTTAGTTTGCTTGTGTGTCTAGCTGCAAGTACATTTTTAAAGGATTGTAGCTTAAGATATAGATGAGGAATTATATTACAGTCCAGCTTCCCTGGCAGCCTTTCCTCTTCTGTGTGTAAGAACAGGATTCCATGCAGAGGTTTTTGTCTGCTTGACAGGCATGGGGGCTGCTGCTGTGAGCTGAAGGATGCAAACACTGCTGAGGCACACCAAAGCCCCCAACACCTTTGCAGAAGAATGTAAAAAATCCACCAAAATCAAAAACTTACTGTGGAATGGAGAAAACACGATCAAACCCAATATTTACTTCATATTTCATCCTTCTCCCTAGATGCTCTTGCCATTTTTTCCTTCTACATTCTAGTCATACACAGGTAGCAAGAGTTAGGCTGCTGGTAACACTGGTTTTATAAGGGCCTGGAGTGGTGGGCCTGAATAGTACATAGAAATGACAGCTGGGACAGGGGGGGCAGGGAACCAGTGGGGCTGCAAGGAACAGGAGAAAGTAACATTTCTTTATGTGTTGCAGATCAAAATCACAACACTGAACATGGTAATGTGCAAAGGGTCAGTGTGCTGGCCACAAACCCCAGTAAGACCAGTAAGCCTCAGTGTGTGTCTCTGGTGGCTTTTTCTGGTTCCAAAACAGAGCTGGTTGGAAAGAATGGGGAAAAGGCTGCACAGATGGGCTCGGAAGCAGAGTGGTATGAGCTCTTCCATTAATCACCTTTTTATTTCTTCCCTTCCAGGTGCAAGTGGGAAGTACACCTCAGGACCAAAGAATTGTGGGATACATTTCCTGCACTCACTTGCAAGCTATTGCAGGTACTGTCCATATCTTTGTGTGTCACCTTTTCCCAGGCCTGTGGTGGTATTTTTGTGCACAAGAATGACAGTGCTTCCCCTCCTGTGTTTCTGACAGTCAGGTGCAGTGTGTGCTGCAAAGAAGGGCAGATGAGTATCCCCAACCCTTCACATCTTCAGTCTCAGAGTAATTATTACAGGACATAAGCAAAAACTATCCTTTGGGAACTTCCCTTTGCTCCCTCTTAACCAAATACTGGTATTTTAGAAATACATTACTATCATTGCTACTCAACAGCACTTAACAACCCACACTGTGAGTATCAGCATATAAACAAAAATCTCTTTGTACATAACTGGGGGATAATCAGAAAATACCTGTTGGGACGGTAATTCTAGCTGCTGATTTCTGGTGGAAAAAGCCAAAATTCTCTGGCTTTTGACCTGCACATTTCATCCATAAATGACTAGCAAGTTAATATACTCACTGGAGAATTCACTTGGTGATATGTTTAAAAGCAGTTGTGTGCTTAGAGTAGATGTAGTTACAAAAGCCAAACCTAACCTTTGAGTCTGATCAGCATTTTATTTAGCCAGGGGGTTGGGTACCCTTCATTTATTTCACAGGACTGTGCTCCTGTGCTCCTGGCTGCTGTTGGCAGGACAGCCCTGTCAGCCTGGCTGCTGCCAGCCCATGTGCTGGGACCGGGGCAGGCGCGGGCTGCACGTGGGTGGCGGAGCCGCGGACCCGTGTGTGCTGCTGCTCTGCTGCTCCATCCCTGCTCAGCCACACACCGGCCTGGGAACAAAACTGACAGTCCCCCAAGTCCATTAGAGACGCTGGATGGCTCTAAAAAAGATTAATGAATTTTTCAGTTACTTTTTAACAATGTAACATCCTTCTCTGCTTTTCTATTTTTAACTTGCGGTAATGTACTGTGAGATTGCTGAGATTTATTGCTGTTCCAGTTTAGTTTAGTTTTTTGGGGTTTGTTTCTAGTTTTTGGTCCTGTTACTTTTTACTGCCTAGTCATGTATTCTCAGTTAGTCCTTGATAACCACATTGTGAAATCCCTAAAATATTAAAGAGGAAGAGGGGGGAAGGAAGAAAAAAGAGAAAATAATGTTCTATTTTCAAAGTCAGCCTAAAGTTTGTTCAAGAGTAAAACACAACCTTTTATTTTCCTGCTTTGTATTTTTAGGCTTATCTGGTTCAAACTACATTCAAACAGAGCAGACAATGATTTCAGAGTCTGTCCCTAGATATATCATATTTGTTTATGTAGTGAAATGGAAAACTAAAGTTTGTAAGTTCGGCAGAGCTGTGCTTTCTGGTTTGCATCATTTGGTTCATAACATTCATGCATTAAACAAATTATCCAAAAACCCAGTTTAACGATGTAAAGATATGTATCTCTAAAAACAAGCAGCGTTTAAAAGGTCAGCCATTTAAATCATCTTGTCACACATGGCTGAGTGCAACCTGGTTTCCCTTCTAGGATACATAAACTTACACTTGACAGTTCTGATACATACATAAGTTATAAAGTTAAATGATCCAACTGCTTATGATCAGGGACCAGCTACTATTGCTTTTCTCAAGGTATGTGCTGGCTCAACTCTGTTCTGAGCAATTACTATTTGTTCAGACCTGACCCTCAATTTTTTCAAGAAACTTTAGAATTAGCTGTAGCTTTTCCTCTCAGGTCTCTGCCTGGTACTGATTACTGCTATGAAGCTTGTTATTTCCACTATGGAAATAGTTGCATTTCAGTGACAAATGAAGGGATCCTTTAATGAGATTTGATGTAATTATTTTCCATGGGGCTGTTAATTTTGCCTGGTTCTTTTATGTCTGTTGATCAGTCAGTGATTAATGTCCTGGACAGGTTTTGCTGCCTTGAATCCACCCACATCCCGAGTCCCGCTGAGTCACGGCTCCCAGGCACCCCACCAAGCCATCAGCACAGAGTAAACCTTAAGCTACTCCAGCCCCAGTTCAGGTGCTGTAGCCTGCTGGATGCTCTCTCATAACCTGTTCACAGCCCTGTTCTGTGATGAGTGTGAATGTAGGCATTAGCAGCCCAGCTGCTGGGAACCCACACTTCCCCCAGCCCCAGTTTCAGGCTCCCAAGCCTGCACAGAGCTGAGGCAGGACTCAGCACTGAGAAAGCTCTCTCAGTGTTTGAAATTGTGGTGATGCAATCAGGAGTAGCTCCAGTGCTGAGCATCCTGAGGCAGTGATTCCAGGGATATTCCTGAAGTAGCAGAGCCTGCTTATTCCCAGCAGGGCAGCCTGTCCTTCCCCCTCCTCTCAGCTGTGCTACCCCAGCTGTCATAGGCTGTACTGTACTTGGCTGGGGACCTGACCTAGCTGAAAAGGAACCCAGCAGAATAAAAGGGGACTTTGTTCTTTTGGGGTTTTAGATGGTTTTTTCCTTAATTTGGTTAATTTATTTCCTCAGTCTACCCTGGATTAAGTGTCACAAGTGCAGGGGTCTGCACACAGTCAGGTGTGACACAGCCTTTCTCACAGCTGAACTGAAGCTTTGGCTTGTGACTAGGAAACAGTTTTTCCTTGTGATTAGGCTTTACATGCTACACTTTGCAAGGTTTTTTTGGCTCTTCTTCTTCAGGTTCCCTGCCAATATATCCCACAGTGCACTGCCTCCACTAGATCTTTTAATTTCCTGTGACTAGGCCTGTATCTGCTTTGTCCTACAACCATAGTGCTCCTTCCAAAATCTTTCAGAATAGGATAGAACAGTCAGTGTTGCCTGAGCTCAAACTGAAGCCAGGGTTTCACTCAAGTGTTTTCCAAGTGAATGGAAAGGGCAAGTATGATTATTCTACAACGAAAAAAGGTGAAGTATTTATTTATGCTGGCTGAAGTTTCCCATATTACCCTTTCATCCTTCTACAAAATTTGAAGCTGAAAGGAGCTTTCAGAGAATTCGGAAATGCTGACTGCAGGAACCCATCACGACACAATTACGTGCATTTTTCCAGACCTATTACTGAAGAAAAGAGTGCAGAGCAATTAGCACGAATCTGTATTCTTTGGCTAATCCCTGGTGGCAGTCAGATCACTGATTCTATCTGAATGTTTAGGAAATTGAACCTTTGTTGGGTTCAACTAGTCCTCTTCTGTTACTATTCACTGAACTGTCTGTTCCCCTGAGTGTGCTGGATGCAACTTTGTCTTCTCTTTCTACTTGGGTGTCTGCTGAGTTCACTTATCTTCATCTCCAAAGCTATTGATCATTGGGAGCTGCTGAGACCCGGGTCTGAGTAGAAATTTTGCATGGGGATACATGCAGTGCCTGCTGAGAGCTGCAGTGAGCTGGATATTAATCTCAGAGAACAATTACATTCAAGCGATTCATTACAGGGATTCATTAGAGAGATCCCACCTTGTGTCCTGGAAATGTAGCTGACTATATGCCCCTGCTCCCAGTAGTGCCCCGAAGAGCAATTACTTCAATGACCTCTAGTGGGGATAGTCAGGGATGCTGGCATGTCACAGGTCCACACTTTGCTAAAGACAGATGAAAGTCATGTTCCCAGAGCTCCAAGGCTCCTGTTTACCTGTCAAGCCCTGAGGTTAAAAGCTGTACAGGGCTGTTACAAAGGCTCAGCATCCTCAGAGACAGATGTATGTCACTATGCAGTTAATGCTTTTCCAGTAACAACAAGACATCTTATCAGACACAACATCATTTTGCCCGTGTGTCTCTTGTTTTTCTAAAGATTTTTCTGCTGGAGAATTTTACTTTTTTGTGTTTCAGTTAAGTGGGTTTGCTGTATTTTTCAATGTGATCTGGGACAGGTTGCTGCCTGAGTTTTATGCCCATGTGGTAATAGCCCTGTTATTTTATTTCTCATTTGGTAAAGCCATGCCAGATGGATAATTTACAGAAAGTGAGTAAAAAAACCTTGGCCATTCAGAATGTAAAAGCACATCTTAGAAAATGAAGCAATTTATATAATTTGGACTTTGTGGGGAATGAGATTTTACTGCATTCTTGTCAACAAGCACGATACTTAAAAGTTATCTTATGAGGAAGCAATGGCAGGTCAGGAAATGCACAGCCTAAGGAGAGGAGACAGGAAAGGAAGATTCAGATGCTGCAAAAGGAGGACAGTCCATGAATTTGAATGAGCTTCACCAGGAATGAGAAAGCTGGGACAGCTTCAGGAGGAGAAAACTCTTGTCCAAGTGTAAAATACCTGAGGGTGCAAGGAATGTGAGGACAGCCTCTCCTCACTGGGGTCCAGTAAGGGGACAAGAGGCACTGGGCACAAACTGAAATGCCATTTAAACAAGGAAAATGGTTTTTATTGCAAGGATGATGAACCACCAGAACAGGCTACCCAGAGGTTATGGAGTCTCCAGCTACAGAGATTTTCAAACCCTGACTGGACATGGTCCTGAACAACCTGCTGTAGATGATCCCTGCTTGGGCAGAAGAGCGGGAGTGGCTGATCTGCAGAGGTCCCTTTCACAAGCTCATACATTCCATGAATCTGTGATTTCGCCCCTATCTTTAGCTAAGCAGGATGGATGTGTTAGTCACGCACACCTTTTGTAGTGAGTGTCACCTGCCCCAGGCTCTATTTATTCCACGTGACCTATTTCCTGTGCTTTTGTTTAGCTCCATCTTCACTGGGGGGCTTTCTTGTGCTGTCATAGCTGGGCTTTCCCAAGAGTAAAGCTGTGTGAGTAGGGTACAATGGGGACCTGAGGTACAAGGAACTCAGGTTAGGGAATAGATCTGGGAAGAACATCTGCTTTTATATTACAGCCCAGCTGGTAAAGGTTTGTTAGGAGTAACAAACTTCAAACAGAAGAAGATCAGATTTTTTGCTGTTGGCATTACCAGCCTGAAGAGATGAGTCAATGTCAGAACCTACTTAAAATCCTCTTTCCCTAGTCATCGTCTTTTCAATATTTCTTTTAATTATTTAGCATCATATCAAATAATCCTTGGTTGAACATTTCTGATTTGTTTGTATTTAACTATTGCTTTAACACCTTCCTGCTCAGCCCTGCTCTGAGATGATGTTGAAATTCCAACCTTTCACAGGGTAATAGTGGTAGGAAGGTAAAACCCTTATGGCTGGAGCCTGTGTGCTAATGCAGGGACAGTGCTAATGCTGCAGAATTCACTTTTTAAGAGTCTCTAAAGGGTCCTGGTGACAGCTGCAGTTGAGATGAGTGATTAATAAACTGTGAGGATGCAGACTTAAATATTCACCATCTCCACAGTGGCCTCTGAAAGCAGCTCTGGACATACATAACTAAACAGGTTTTACAAAGTAGTAAATTACATCAAAGTAAAATTCTGCTCAGACTAAGTAATTTTGGGCTTGCTGCTTTTCCTTCTGATTCTGGCATTTAAAGCAAATCTTTTATTTGAAGAAAAATAATGTTGTTCTAACTATATATATATATATTTAAAAGTCTGAAACAAGAAAAATTGTAGCTGTTAACTCTAGGGACAATGAAAACAAAACAAAAGGAAAGATGATATAGTAAAGAAATGTTTCCAGAATGTATATTTCTGCTCCTTTGTCCACATCAAAATGATTTGCTGTAATCATTGTAGGAGAGAGACAGTAATCATTTTTGATTAGGCTTCATGTCACCTAAGGTGCTCGAAGTTAAGTATGGTTAGTTGCTGTAGTTAAAGAGCTCGTTTGTGTGTCTGATGGTTCTATGTGGCAACCAACCAATCTCAGCCCTTCCATGTAGAACAGGGCACATCCTGGTGTAACTCCCTGGAACTGGTGAAAAGAATCCGGTTGTTTATTTCTGAATTTCTGCCCACCTAAACCTGTACCTTTAAAAAAATGAAAAAATACTTCCCGTTTAGGCATTCTCCTCTTGACCATAAAGAGGACCTTTCCTCAGATGGACTACTACAGCATAAGTAAGCTGAATGTATGATTGATGTATATTTACACTTGAAAGCTAAACTTTTCCTTTTTAAAAATTAGAAAGATCAAGTGATTTACCCCAGAATATAGTGTCTAGTTCTGTCTGAAGTAGGACTTTAACTCTGAGCTCCTGATCATAAATGTATTGCATCAGATTCTCCTGTGACAAGAAACATCACTGTTTTGGGTGGTTGTCTGCAGCACAGGGAACTTGTCTTCTCATTTTTTCAGACATGCCTGGTTCCAGAAGGAGATACTTAAAAAAGGAGATACTCAAAAAGTGTGGTTCCTAATGGAGTTCCTAAGTGGCTCAGCACTGTCAGTGCACTTCTGGCCACACCATTTCATCAAGACATCTTGCAGTCTTTTTCTCAGGATGTCTGCCAATACCTCAGCAACTCATACGTGGCTGAGTAACATTCTAACAGGAGGTCTTACTCCTTGTTTTGGTTGTTTGTTTGTTTGCTGCAGGAGACACTACTGTTCGATGTGAGCAGCTGGATATGCTTCAAGATTGGCTGTCTGAATTCAGAAAATCTACCTCCTCCTCCAGTACAGCCAATCCAGAGGAGCTGGTGGCTTTTGATGTACTCTGTGGAGATCTCAACTTTGATAACTGCTCCTCTGGTAAGACAAGGTTTGCTTTTTCCTGGTGTCTACCGGTCCTGAAAAGGAACAGGAATGTTCTTGATCCCTGTGGGTTATAGCAGTATATGACTATATACTAAATTATGAATGGCTCTTGCTAGGAAAAACTTAATTGCTGCAGACACTTCTAAAATAGGTATGAGTTTTGAGTGTGAGCTACTCCCCTTGGCTCATCCCATGAGCTCTGTGGAATTATTAAGCATGATGGGTTTCAAGGCACAAAAAACAATAATTTGTGACTTGTGGTAGCAATAATGAGGACAGATACAATGGTTTAGCTTTACTTGAATTAGGTAGACATTTACTACCCAACAGTTTTACTTACTGATGAGAGATGTAGAAAAAAGTAGTAAATTCATGCAGGTAAAAATAATTTGGTAGTACATATATACAGACATAGGAGACTAATGCTGCAGAGAGAATTCAACATAGCTGAATCAGTCTTGGAAAAAAATTAACTCATGCTATGTACTTGGGGATTTTTATTTTAAGAAATTTGTTTTTTTCTTTTAATTGGATGCTGAGGGTACTAGAAAAAGAACTCCACAAAACCATAATTAGTCGGTGGTGAGTTCACAGAGATAGAAGCTTCTTCCAAAATGAATATTATGCTGTGTGACAGTTAAATTGCCAGTGTGGAGTGCAGAGCGTTGTGTCTGCGTATCCTCTGTGCCTCCCTGCTCTGCCCAGCTCAGGCACCCAGCAGAGCTCCCTGCTGGGGTGGAGCTGGCACATGGATCAGGGGCTGAGGGGCCACAAGTGAAATGCTGCCACAGAGAGCACAGGCAGGTACAGGGAGGGGGTTCAGCACAGGGACACTGCCCAGGGGAGCTCAGGCTGAGCATCCAAAGTGGGATTCAGCAGCTCAGATCAGAGTTTGTAGATGAAAGGTCAATTTGGCAACAGCACCCAGTGGATTCTGTAGTCTTTTTAAGAAGTCTCAGGTAACTGAGATAGAGAGCAATTGCTGTGCCAGAAGCAATTTTAACAGAAAGCATTGTCTGATCTAAAAACCTCCAAACTGTTATCTCTAATCTCATTTACTTGTATCAGACACTTGAAATGGAGGATTGTAGCAAAATTTGGTAGAGAATACCACCAGTCCAAGCCCTGGCCCTTCTCTCACTCGTTCCTAGCTCCTATGTACAAACAGTAAATCCACCACAACTTTGGCTCCAGAGTAAACTCAGGATGGTTCGAGTGCTGGCTGCTGCTCTGACTGGGGGAGGGAGCAGAAAGTGGCAGTGGCTACAGATCACTGTAGTCAGACAAACACATCTTAGGGTGAAGAATGATGCAGCAGTGGCAGTGAATTTTGAGGGAATACAGGAAGGAAATGGTCATTAACAGCTCTTCAGCTGCCCAAGCTGCCACACAGGCCGAGGAGGCTGCAGCAGTGCTGGGCAAGGGAGGCAGAAGCTGGGGACAAAAATAGACACATCTGCTGTGATTTGACCATTTCACTTGCACTATTGTTGGCTGGATGAAGTGGCCTGCAGGCAAAGGTGTCCATCAAGGAAATAAACAAGCTGCTGCAAACTAAATGGGAGACTGCCCAGTCAGATCACAAATGGAGAGTGAACGGGCTCTGCAGCTCGAGGAGAGGGAGATGGGAGTGAAGCTGTGAGGCAGAACATATGGTCAGGACTCTCCACCTGGGAAGTGTTGGCACTCTACCCAAGATCTTGCACAAGAAGCACAGAGCATAATTAATGCAATTCTGAGCTGTCTTTTTAATTAAAAAGTAAAAATAACAATTTGCCTTTGCAAATAATAGTTGTAAACATTGTAACTACTGCTAAAGAGGCTTGAAAATAGGTTATAAAAATTAATTTTATAGTTTCTATCTCTGACACTTATTTACATCACCCTCTCCTTTAAAATGCACCCAGCCTGGGAACAGGAATTCACCTGGCTTTTTTTTTTTTTTTTATTTTCAGATTGTTTTCTTTCCATATGTACTAAGCAAGATTAATGCAATGTTTTAAAGTTCTCTACTCCCTTTTTACATTACTCATTGTTTTAGGAATATTTGTTAGCATTATAGGTTAATTGAGTATCTTAAGGTTTTTTTAAAGCAATAATCAGCTTCCTGTAATTCTCGTGATTTTCTGTATCCTTTCCCGCTCCACAGACTGATACAACAGCTAATTAATGTTTCAGTGAATACCAAGCTTCTATTCTTAGCTATATTGACAGTACAGTTTTCAAAGATCTTTAGGTCCATGAGTGACCTTATGCTTATGACAAATTTTCTGCAACTCAGTGTTCCCCTCCAGCTTCACAGAACATTATGGCAACATTCATACAGGGAATTCACACTTAGTGAATGTTATCAGAAAGTTACTCACTGTCATGTTGCTTTGGACTGGCTTGTGTTTTGTCAATTATGTTTTTAAACATTTTAGCATAAGAAAAAAAGCCTTCCAGTCAGATGGGCAAAGTTTTGTGTCATCAGCTGTGACTTGTCATGGTCAACCCCACAGTTGTAAATTACTGGTTTTTAATCTATCTTGGTTTTGAGGGAGATTCTGTAGACATATGATACAACAAGGGAAAACTTGGAGAAATGAAAAATGGCGAAGATTTCATCTTCTACTTTTCCATAAACATTAAACAAACCAATTGGCTGCTCAGACAGAAAGAGCAATTGTCTGTGTTGCCCATATGGCAGAACTTAGGGAGGGTCAGTCCTCCAATCATCTGCCACAACTCCAGGATTCCCTGAAAAATTAGTTTTTCAATCTGCTTGCAGTTCTGAGGATGTTCTCAAGACTGAGAGCTAGCTGGAAAGATGTAATGAGACAGATGAACTATCAGTCAGCAGTACTAAAGACTCTGAATAACAAAATGGCAAATGAGCCGACAGCTGTGAGCACAGCACTGCTGCGCTCCACCTTCCTGTTCAGTGAGAGATCAGCAGCTTCTTCCTTGGCACAACCAGTGTTTCACACGAGGAGATTTGATGTGATCCTTGGTGTGTGAGCTGGGCTCTGTCAAGAGGCACAGCTCACACAGTTCAGAGTTTTGTTTTGGACTTTATTTCCCATTTTCACACGTGCTCCTGGCATAGGCAGTGGCAAATACGTGACAGCAGCAGCAATAGCTCCAAACTCAGGTGAATAATTTCCCAGGAGAGAGCCTTCAAGTGTTGCTAAGATGTTCTAGCCTTATAAAAGGTGTAGGTGCTGTGAGGAAGTTTTCAGGAGCTGTTTGCAGTTTCTTTGCCATGTAACAGTGGAATTGTTGCCATTGGCATTTTCAAGTTCCAGTTTGTTTCCTGGCTATGGGGATTGTGTTGATAAGCAGCACACACAGAACAGGATCTTGCTGGTTTGCTCAGGGTCTGAAATGCTGGTATGTGCAGTTTTGTGGGAATATCTTACCAAGTGATCTTAGGATCTTGATTTGCTGTATGCTTTCAATGCAAGGAGCACAGTAGGAACTAGGAAGAATTTAATTTAAAATTTGATAGGTCATGCTGATTATGTTTAGAATGGCTTTAATGCTGTAGATAACATCCCAAGCAAAATATCAATTGCCTGTCCTTTCTTGTATCTGTTATAGCCTGGAAAACATTCAGTCAGTGAATTCTTCTGAAGCAAAGAAAGCATAAGGTTTTATCTTCAAACTTACTGAGATATGTAAATATGCCCACAAACAGGCATTTCCTTTGCCATTGGGAAGCCAGCCCAGCTCTCCTCTGGGTGTTCTATATCAACAAGAGTTTTGTACTGTGTAAGCAAACAATGGCAATGGCAGAGGGAGGAGATACACTGGAAAACTTTCACTTCAGCTTAGAGCTAAATCTACCAAAAATATCTTCCATTGAAAAGACCCTGTAAGAAAGCATAGGAAAGCACTGTTAACAGCAAGCATTTGCTGGAATTTCTGACCGAGGCAAGATCCTGCTGTGCAGTAAAGCTGTGGCTGAAGTGACTCAAATCAAACCCATGTGTTTAGGATTCTCCTACTGAGGAGAAACGAGGGCTTGGTGTTGCTCTTGTGGCAGAACACACAGCTGTGCACAAGTTCACAATCAGGAGCTGATGTGCCTTTTCTTGGGGCTGTTTTTTTCCTCTGCAGAGGACAAGCTGGAGCAACAGCATTCTCTGTTTACACACTACAAAGACCCGTGTCGAGTTGGTCCTGGGGAGGATAAGCCTTGGGCAATTGGTAAGATTTTCTCTAGCTCTCAGTGGGGGAACACCTCCCTGTCTGCCACCCACAGCCAGCTCCAAGCAGCAGCTGCTTCAGCTGACCAGCAAGAAGGGTTTGGTGGAGGGCAAATATTTAGAAGGGGTATTTCTATACCATAAATTTTATAGACCTTAACAATATCTTGTGGAATGATAATTAAGAACCAGAGATCTTGAACTGCAGTCCACATTCTAGAAGTCATGCATCAAACTACCTGGATGCCTTCCTCATATATTCTACTTTTAAAATAATCTCTAGATTACTTAGAGGGGAAGGTAGCCAAATTATTGTTTCTGTACTTTGTGCATGCAGTGAAAGCCTGCAGCTTCTGCTCAGACTGTTCCTTTCGGTGCTCAATAAATACTGTCAGTGAGGATGTAACAAAGCAAATCAACTCTTGGAATTTGTAAGGTTTGTATTAGAAAAGATTTCCTGGAACTCTGAGATATTAATACCTGGTGAGACTCAGTTGAACTTGCTGAAGTTTTAGAACAGGAATTAATACTTTCTCCAGGGGAGCTTTAATAACTGTGAAGATACTAAAGATAAGTAGAACCTTTTAATAATGAGGCTCTACTCTTGTGGTAGGAGAAAAACAAATGAGAGTCATGGGGGCTGAGACAGTGGAAGTGTGGAGACATTTGCAAGGTGTCAGGCAGGAGGGAGGTCTGGAGACAGAACACACCGTGCTCTCAGAGCAGTCCCCTCTCTCCCACACCTGTGCCTCTGCAAGCTTCCCAAGAGGCACATCCCTGGAGCTCTGCTGGAACACTCACATCTCTCTTTCTGTTCACAGGTACCCTGCTGGATCCTGAAGGATTGTATGATGAAGAAGTGTGCACCCCAGATAACCTACAGAAGTATGTAATTCCTAACCTTTCCACATGTTTTAGTTCTGTAAAATGCAAGTTCATTGCTGTCGGAACCCAAGACATCCCTTTGGATGTCCCGGGTGGTCCGAGGCCCCAGGAGGGGGTCCAGAGACCCTGGAACAGCAATAAAAACACCAGTGCCTTTGATTTTAGCCCCTGGGAGCGATTGCCAACATTATATGAAGAATTACAAGTCACAGGTGTGTAGTTAGGATATTAAATAACTTATTTTTGTGTATTAATGTGGATTTTGGGGGTTCACAAAGGAGGCTCAAGGAGACAAGATGGAGGGATTTGGGTGTGTCCCTTGTCTTTCTCCTTCTTCTTCTTGTCCTCCATCTTTGGGTGAGGTGGTGGCATTTTCTTATTGGTTTGGTGTAAAGGTGCACAGTTTAATAAAAGCAGTAGATATTGGTATAGTAGTGAAAACAATGGGGACGTAACAATTAGTATAAAAGATTAGGACCGCCCAGGAGCGGGGCAGATAGCCTTCGGCCGCGGTGTAGGTGACATCTACGCCGGCTGAAGGAAAAATATTTAAGAACACGATAGAATAAACAACTTTGATAAGACGATCGACGCATCCTGACTCTTTCTTCTGGCACGGGGCTTGGAGAAAAGGACTTTACCAACAATTCTCGGCAGGCTACCAGCCAAGGATCCGAGAATTGCTTGCTGTTTAACTTTTCAGATGTTCAGACTAAGAGGTATTTTATAGACTGAAAAAACAAATAATCACATTTTTACCCAGGGATGTTCAGGGAAGAGGATAAAGGGGCAGGAAAAGAGGTTGGCTCTCTAATTCAAATAGGGTTGGCTTCAGTGTGTGAAAAGGTGAGAGCAGCTGCAGGCAGCGTCTGTTTGTCTCCAGAGCTGCTCCTACCTGGGCAGGTCCATAGCACAAGAAACTCCAAGCACTCCCCAAAAGAGAACATGGACAGCTTGTCTGAAAGTCTCTGCAGGCAGCCAGTTCTGAGGCCACAGCACTGTAAAGGGCAGCAACAAAGGAAATGCAGTTTTCCTCAAATAAAAACCCCACGAAGTTTAAAACACCAGCCCCAGCCCAACTACTGAGTTATTCATTGCAGGGTTCAATACACCTTAAAACACCAGCTCACAAATACAGAAAGGAATTAAATTGCACATCAGATAGAACTAGGAATATGGCCTAGGATCTTCCAGTGAGACTAGTGCAGCATCACCTCTAAAGAGTGTTTGATATTGAGAAACAGGTGTCTTTGGTTTGAGCTAGGGGAGTTATGAGAAATACAAAAAAATCTCAATTAGCAGAAGTCTTAAGATAAATTTCTTGAATACCTGTTTATTAAACAACATACCAGTGGAGAGAAATTAATAAGCTTTGTACATTTTAGAGCAGCACTTCATGAACGTGGCAATCCTTTTGTCACCTCTACAATGAAGGCAAGTTTACTGTGCTAAATAAATACCTTAGCCTCATTAGTAACTGTAAAAGATGTTCTAACTATGCATTACCAAAATATACTATAGAGGTGAAGTTATTTAAACTAAGAAGTCAGTCCAGATGTTTCTTTTGACAGTCATAATGCAAATGGTACATTATAGGAAGTTGATGTAATTACTCACCAAGCACAGTACACTTGGATGAATGTATTAAGTGAGGCCATACCCTGAAGTCTTCTTTCAGTTTTGAATAAAGAAATTGAATTCTAGCCATCAGGTTTTGCTTTAATTTACATCTAAAATAAAAATTTTTTACAGTGAATTGGGTTTTGCACATATGAGATTACTAAATTTCCAGACGTTTCTATTCACATGTTAAAAACATAACTTTAGTACATGTGAAAGGGATTTCTGGAAAGCAAAAATAAGGTAATTTGGGCCTGCAATCAATTTGCTCGTGCAAATCTGTATGCGGGTGTAATATTACATTTTATGCCTCCAAAAGCAGGTTTGGAACATCTAAAAAAACCCCAAAACACCAAAACAAAACCTAACCCCCCTTCATCCCCTAAGAAAACCAAACCAAATCCAAAACAAATAGAAGAAAAAAACCCCAAACAAACCCTGTGTTTTAAAGTGGCCTTTTCAGACAATGTGTCACAAAATTCCTTTTGGGGTATTATGTTTTATTCCCTGAAGAGGTACTTGTGTTCAGCAATTATGATCCACTGACAAATACATGACTGATTAAATAGGGAGCCATCAAATAATCAATAACAAATTAAGAATACTACCTCTGCTACCTCTGGGGATGCACAGCACCTCTGGATGTGACAACTGGAAAATAGCCCTGAGTGCTGGAACAGAATATACATAAGGCTTCTTGCCTGCTAAGTGTGGTTTTCAGTTTTCTGCATGTGTTATAGTTCTTTTGCACTGATGAAATAACCCCCTATGAGACTGTAATTTCTCCTGGCTCGCTCTGCAGCTCTGCAGGGAGACAGGGTTCAGTGTGTGTGCATCCTGTGGAGGTGCTCATGGATTGGAGAAGCCATGGTTTCCATGAGAGGCCAAAGGAGCTTGTCCTGCTGTCTCTGCAAAGGACTGGCAAACAGGGAATTTGCAAAGAAATTCAGGGAAATTTAGAGCATTTAAATGTTAAATAGTACAGTGGCTGTGGGGCACTATCTAGCTAACAAATATTGCTCATATACACAGCAAACCAGGGTACCTCCTAGAATTGATCCATTCTCAGATTTTTCAATAATAAACCTTGATAAAGCTTTACAGACATTTAAATTGGCAATGTCAGCTATCCAGAGAATTATTTGTTCATCAGCACTCCTCTCTGGTTTATAAATAAAATTAAGTATTTCCCATTACTAAAATAAATAGGCCATAAAAGAGCAGAACAACTCGTTCTTAACCATCTCTTTTGTGTTAAGCACAGTGTACATAAACATCAGACTAGAACAAAAGACTTGGTACAAATAATGGGGAAGTCATTTGCAATTATCAAACAATTAATTAGCTAGATGTAACAGCCTGGGCCCTGCCACAGTCCTGGAAGCCTCTGCTCAGAAAGGCTTCAAGAAATGCACACAAATAATCCCATCTCACAGATGTGACTGTCATCTTTAAGTTGAGCACTGGAATAAGGCCATTTTTACCTCTGAACCCTGACCAGAGGCAGGCCTAGGAGAGCACATTCCAGCACAGCTAATAAAAAAAATTTAAATGCAATTTTTTCCAGACTCCTCTGCTGGACAGGGGCTCACAGTTCTGGGCTAAAGGCTTCAATACCAGTGAGAAAAATCTTCCTTAGCTCAGGTGCTTCTGGTCAGAATGAGAGATGGTCCCTTGAGGTTTGGGATGAGGGAGTTTTGCTTTATGGCTCCCTTCCAGTCACTGCTCTGGGTGCTCCTAGGCTCGCTGCAGCTGGGTCAGCACCACACAACCAGCAGAGGGATGGGGCTTCCACACTCCAGCTCTGGGGTATTTGGGGTATACTAAAACCCTGTCAGGGAAAACCAAAGTTCCAATTATTTTATTCTCTCTTTCTTTGTATCCTATGAACCAAGACAGTTATTCTGATAGAGCTGAGGTTTAGTTGTGCGACTCAGTCATGATTAGAGATGTTCCCTCAAATTGTCAGTGTTTAACTGCCAGCACAGCAGAGCCAGTCCTGTGCTTGTATAACTTCCTGGAGAGACAAACAGCAAACCCCTGTGCACAGAGAGGTGCAAGTTCTCAGCAGCAGCACATGCATGCACATTTACAATTTGCTTCCTTCGTGTATTTCAAATTAATATCTCCCTTCCATGAGCACTTGTGCAGTTTAAGTGAATACCCAGCACTCATAGACTTTTTAAAAGACATAACTCAAGCCGAAACAAATTCATGTTTTAAATTAATGCAAATAAGATTTTTTGCAGTAGTGCTGCAGAGCTAATCAGCAGTTTCTTCTATTTTGTTACTTAATTAGCTTTGCTAAATATAAATACAATTTTTGAAAGAGGTCAATACCATCAAAGAACTTGCTTCCTTGGACCTAGGAAAAACAATCTGAGGAAGTGAATAATTTGCAAGAGCTCTTTGGAGAATCAAAATATGGTGCAGACAATAAGCTAATTTAATGTGAGTTATTATTAAAACAAAGCAACACATAAAAGAAAGTTTACTTTCATAAACTGATTACAATAAGCTCTAAGAACCTTCAATACCTTCGTAAGTCCAAAGGGGGGTTAAGAAAAGTTCTGATCAAATGACTACATGATCAGAGTTTTGTCATTATCTGCTGCAGCACATAAAGTACACCTCAAACGCATCAATTGACCCAAACTTAGAGATTATAACACTACTGAGACCTAATCAACTGTAGCTAGTGCTGGGTCCCCTCTGCCACCATTCAGGTCCTTCCAAAACCCCAAAATTTGACAAAGCAACCATCTGAATCTCACACATTAAAATATACCACGAGTGCTTGTCCCTTGTTTTTCCTCCATTCTGTACTCTCACATGTATGCATTAAAAAAATTCCTGAACACAGCCCCATAAAACCCATCCAAGTCAAGTCTTAAAAATGGGGTGATCAAATGTATCTTATTTTTTTTCCAAGGTGAAATTAAAGGCTTTGTGCTTGCCAGGACCCAAGTTCATGGCTCAGTGTTTCTCCTGCAAGAGCTGATGATGCAGCTTAATGGCGTAATCAACTCTTACAAGGGAAACCACAGAACCGTGAGCTCAGGCAGGTAAGTAAAGGAAGGAGATTTTTGAGGACATGGTTTTGAAGGTTTGTATTTTAAGGCAGGTACAGCAAAACCACGGCCTGAGCAGCCCCTGTCTGTGTGGGCTGTGCCACTCACCTGTGCTGGACTTGCTGTCACCCTGTGCACAAACTGCGGCACAGGCGGCTCCCAGTGAGGCTTTCACTCACACGGAGCCCCTCTGTGCTCCTTTGGCAGAGCATTTAAATAGATCACAGGATGGTAAAGCAAAAAAATCCTTCAAAATCCAACACAACAGCAGAACAACACAGAGCAGCATAGGATTACTGTAAAAACAGATTGACAGGGACCCTTGTGGGGTACCTGGTCCAAGGTCACATTCAAAGCTGGGCTCAGTTCACAAAGTTAGATCAAGTTGCTTGGGGCCTTAACTGTCTTCTGTTTAAAACCTACAGGAAATGTTCAAGCGCCCAAAATAAGTATTTTAATGGGAGAGCAGCATCTTATTTCCTTGAACACAAGATTGATACCTAGAAAACCAATTCCCAGTTTTGAGTGCTTCTGTATGTGGCCTTGGGCTGGGTAATCTCCTTGCAAGGTGGGGGCGGTGCCAATACACCTGCTGAGTAACTCCTCCATGTGAAGGAGTTTGCAGTATCACATACAGGAATCAAGTAAATTAAGCTGTCATTTCTAGTGAAGGAAGAGCTTGGGGTCCAAGACACAGTAATCTGATGCTGAAACCTTCTGAAAACCACCCACCATGTGCCCAGATGTGTGTTCCTGCAAACCAGTCCTCACCGGTATCCTGTCTGTAATGCTGGATGTTGCAATTTCTGATCTTTCTGTAATTTCTGTAATTGGTCTGATCGGAATGGAGAGGTTTGTATCAAAGTGCTCAGGTTTGTACTAAAGCAATCCAGGAAACAATTTTCTCTGCCAGTTTCAGCAACATTGAAAATCAGTAGAGGGGCTCTGAGCTGCCTTACAGTACTGATAGCAGGTTCTCCTGTTTGTTCTCCTAGCTTCAAGGGAGCTCCAGGACAGCACCAGTGATACCAAGCCTGCCATGCGGCTTTAAGAGCACTGTCAGCAGTTAGAGCAGCCTCATACTGGGAATCACATTTGGACAAAGATGTGCTTACAGGTTTAACAGTCCTTTGGGACTGGGATTATCCTTACCAGGGATTTGGAGAGAACCTAGGGTAATGCGTAAATGGCCAGGATGAGCAAACATTTAAACATTAAAGTTGCTTTGTTTGTTTTGTTAATGAAATAGGGTGCTGGAAAGTGAAGAAGGAAGGAAAGGATACTTAGTCTATCCCACCAGCAAGAACCACAGTTCCAGTCAGAAGGGGAGGAAGGCATCATTGAAGGGAAACGGGAGGAGGATTGATTATATGCTCTATACAGAAGAAGGTCTCTACCTGGAATGGAAAGTGGTGAGTTTCAGAGTTGCCAAAAAGGCTGTAACTTGAACAACACTTCTCTGAGTGGCACTGCAGCCTCTTCTGCTTGGATTAACACTCATACTCCTGGGAGGACCTGCTGCTTTGCTATTTTCCACTTCTGCATGCAGTTACCATGTCTGTAAAGCTACTAGAAAACAAAGTTGAGTTTGAGGATTCCAGCAGCAGCACTGGTAGGTGTACTGCTCTTCTAAAACAACCAACCAACCTTGATTTCACTCCTTTTAAGCTTTTGCCTAACTGTTTTGCCTGATACTTTTCCCATGCCTGCAGTCTGAATATTTTTTAACCTTCTCAAGTGTCTGGATGTTCTTCTATACCTATATAAACCTACCTAAGTTACAACTCTGCAATATGTAAGCAGAAGCTGACATGAGCTACCCAGAGGGAGAACTTGTAGGGTATAGTCTGCTTCTTGGTGTAGGGCCTTGCCTTGTACAGAATTCCATGATGAAAACAAGGAACTCATTCACATCTGTTTATCATACCCTGCACGTGGATCACCTACTGCAGCACTGCAGATGAGTCTGTCTGGACCAACACAGATGTTACTGTAAATGGAATGAAAAGGTGCAACAGATTTCATCCAGACCAGCTCAGCTGCATGCTAGCAGTGGCTCACCTCATCCTCTGCAGCACACTGCCCTGAGTGGCAGCCCCCCATTAGCCCAGCCAAACCAGGCTGGTCCCACACCACTATAATGCACTAAGGTAGTTCAAAGAGGCTGAGTTCTGATGTGTGGAATGACAGACCGATTTTTCTGCTCCTCACCTTACTTTTGTTCTCCTTCTGCAGGAAGTGGAAGAGTTCAGCTTTATTACCCAGTTGGCAGGCCTGACAGACCACCTACCAGTAGCAATGCGTCTCATGGTGTCTACGGGAGAGGATGATCCTTAAAACTGACCAGCTCTGAGAGATTAGAAGAGGGAAACATGAATGATATTTCAAAAATATCAGAGGATAAGAATGAACTATTCTGGTGCCACGTTAGGAAAGATGACCAGACCTGACCTGGGCTACTCCCAGAAAGTACCAACAATGTGGATCTAAAAAGGGAAGAAATGGAAGGGGCTGTGGCCAAAAGCCACTGTCACCAGTGGCTCAGGCAACAGGGCAGGCCTGTACAACAATGCTTTCACTGTGGACCGAATGGAACCAAGATGGAAATCCTAATTCCTTCTGAACCAGTGCCATTCTTACTAAAACATGTTTTTATACTAATATATAGCACAATTTAGTTTGTACTTAGTCTGTGAGTTAGTGCTGCTCAATGGTTTTTTGCATCATTTCTTTGTCTAACTACGAAGCTGCAGCTTTTTCTCTTTCTTTAGCCTGTGACAGTTGTAGTTCGTGCTTGCAGCAGCCGCATGCGCCCGCACTGCATGCACCGGAGAGAAACCGGGCACAGAAACCTGGCAACGGCAGCAGGGAAGGGAGGGCACACACCAGGCCCAGCCAAAGGGGACTGGGACTGGAAACCCTTCTGGCAGTACAGGTACACCTTAAACCAAACAACTCTCTTCAATTTGCAGACCAGTATCTTCCTGTCTGATTTAAGGATAATCAAAAGATTTGGAATTGAGACTTTGAGAACACAGTTCCACTCTTAGTCTGGAAGCTGTGTTCCCACTGAAATTATGAACTGTTTTGTCTGAATGATGACTCCAGAATCAGGCCTTCAGCTTTCTAAATGCAACTTATTCCCTTAAGAAGAAATAGTTTCCCTGTAATGTCTTTTCTTTTCCATGTGTGGGACAGTTCTGAATTATGGTATGGGATATGTATGTTACAGTAGAGTGAATAGATTCCTGTAGTACCATTGGTAACACCAGAGCAAACATTCTGCCTTAGCTAGAAAGGGTAAGTGGGAAATGAATTGTAAAATGCATGCTAGATATAGAGTAAAAATAAACGTAAGTGACATTGGGGGGAGGGGAAAGGTGTAGAACGGTGTATGATTGATAAGGCAGAACAACCTGACAATTTTCTAAAGGAATCAGTACACTTAAAGGGGAAGTGGAACATGGCCAACAGGAGATTAGAGAATAGAACTGTGACTCTTGGCCTTAGGTAACTGCTTCCCAGGAACAGAGGCTGTTTTAATGTCTGTGAGACATGATCCTCCATTTGTTATGTACTCATAGACTTGAATGAGGGTCTTGCCATCTGATTCATAGGTTCTTTCCACTAAAGCTCTTCAAATGTGGGGCTCCCCTCTGCCATCTTGTTCTCATGACATGACCTACCCAGCCTCTGTAACATTAACAAAAATAATGAAAAACTGAGAATCAGGTCCATAATGAGACTTGGCATTTTTTTTAGGGATTTAATTTCAGAGGACTTGTGTTCTTGGGAGAACATAAAGACCCCTTCTGTTTTAACCATTACTTAGTTCCTTCTGCCTATCTCCTCTTGTATTACAAATTCCCTGTGTTAAGAAGAGTTAACCCAATATTAGATGTACTCCATTTAATAACATGTTTTAGTTATGCTGCCCACAAACTCCTGAGGACGCTCTTGTTTTGGTTTAGTTTACACCTGCTGTGAATCAGCTTGAGCTAAATCAGAATAGATCTAAATTAGAAATCTCAGTCTGCGCAGCCTCTGGTACTTGCTTAGTTAGCTACAGTAAACAACAGAACTTGTACCTAGATCTGATTTTGCAAATAGTGAAACTCGTAATAGCCATGAGAGTAGAGGACTAACAGTATTGGCTAATTCCAAGGAGGCAGCAAGGCCACTGCTCCCCTCTCCCGCTGCACCTGGTCTTGACACATCTTATGCCTCGTTTTCCAGTCCTGGGGTTCGTTCAGCAGAGACTGCCTCTTAAAAGTGTACTGTGCCAAACCATGGGGTAGTCTGAAGTGTAACCCATGGGGACTCAAAAATGGAACCAAACTCAGTTCCCCTTTTTATAAAATTAGGAATTCAAGTTTACAGAATCAGAGACTTTAGTGTACTACCCCAGTGCACCACCAGTTTCCCACTTTGTATGTCTGTCTTTATACAGAGGGTGCACACATGTGCAATGTGTTTTTCGGGTTTCTTATTGCTCCACTCAATTCAGAAAAACTTGTACCCAAACCAATGCTTTTTAATCCTGTTTTCTACCTTGCTTGTATTTTATTAATCTTTTCTAAAAAACCCAAACAGTACCGGTAGCAAATTTGTGTGCTGTCCAGCAGCTATTTCTCAGTAGTAAGACTAACTACAAGGTACGGTATTTTTAATAGTTTTCCTAACAATGTAAATTACGATTTGATATCAATTTCACCAAGTATCAGTTGCAGGAGCTGAATTTGACACTGTGTGGGATACAAACATAAAACTACTGCCAAACAATGTTACATTATTTACAGTAAAATTAACATGGTCTAAATTACTTTAAAATTTGTTCTGTGGCTTTGTGCTGACTGAAAAATCAGCCACTTTCATCAACTTTTTGAGATATGCTGAGAAAGTTTTTTCAAATTTGAAGTAAACTGTTTTAGATTTTGATGTTCCTAATTCCTCAGTGCTCAAGAACTGGCTAGTTGTAAAATATTCTCTTACACAATACACATACATTTAACCAGTGTAAGTGGTTCTTTCTAATTTACTGTCTTAGGGATGTGACTTCTCAAGGGAGTGCTGCTGGGAGGTTCAGCATTGTGGCACCACTGTACAGATGCTCCTTGGTTTTTTGCATTGATCCTGTGCCTTCTGATGCCTCGGCAATGCTTGCAGGGGTCAGAGAGTGTCTGTAGCAGTGAGCTTCCCCTTCCACGACGGTGACCTCCAGGAGAAAAATGAGTTTTACCTACACCACCACAGTTCCATCCAACACCCCACAGAGAATCCACCCAACAATGCCTATACTGGCACGATATCCATCATCACAGGCCTTAGGCAGACACTATAGAATAAAATATTTGCATTTTAAAAAAGGGGGCGGGGCTGGGGTGAAGAGACCACACCCAGGACATCAAACCCTGGAAAGGTTTTTCAGATGTCAATCCTACCTTGCATATGGATAGCATGACCCAATGTATAAATAGAATGTTATATATAAGAAATCAAGTTAAACTTAACTCTACTGTGCTTATCCCACTTTGTACTGGGATTTCAGGCATCTTCAAGAAGTGAGTGGTAAGACTAAGCTTGGTTTATTACCTGCCCCTCACCAGGGATACTGGAGATGAAGTGTCATCTTTTTACAAAAGCTAGATAACATCTTCTGTTTCTCATGTTCAGTTTGCATTTTACAACAGCACTTCTAGAACAAGTGAACAAAAGGCCCAAAGAGGACAGTTGAAAACCAAGCATTTCCAGAAGTTTGAAGCTGTCAGGTCCTGACAAAGTTGGTAACTTTAGATCACTTCAAAAATGCACCCTAGAGATGGAGCCACTGAGCACCAGGGAGGTGACACCCAGCCTCATGCTGGAGGAAGAGCCATTTGACTCATTCCAGTGGTGCCCAGTTTTATTCCATCCCAGCCTGGACACTTGGTAGGAACTGCCTAAAGCACCCAAACAGAAACTACCAGAGCCTGGCTCCAGGAGAAGCCTGCAGCCCCAGAAGGTGTGTCCTGCTGGCTGCAGAAGGAGTTTACCTGCCTTGTGCCAGTAGCATGAGAAAGTTTTATTCCAGAAAGACTCTCAGTTAGTCTGGCTAGACCCTCAGGCCTACTTGTTGGGTAAGACAGTAAGATTTAAGGAACATACAATTCCAATAAGGATTTTTTTAATGGCCTTTGTTTGGTGGTCCAGATGAGGCCGATCTGACTGTCCCCAGTTTGGTGTGTGAGCCACCCTGGATCACACAGCAGCACAGCAGTGTCAGCACATATCATCAGCTCAGAAATGAAGCAGTTTTGCCTCCTCCTGGCACTACAGGATGAGGACAGAAATACAATTCAAGCACTTTGAAAACCTCCCAGTTTTATCCATTACGAAAGTCAAATTGTTACTGAAGGTCTCACTTTTCCACGCCATTTTGTTTTAAATATAATCTTGATGCTTTTAAAGACTTGTATTATTGCTGAGGTTTAGAAGTCCTGTAATAAGAATAACCTTTTTTTATTTCAATGATTTTTCGGTATTGTATCCTTCTGGAACCTAATGTTTTTATATGGTAAGCACACACCTTCTGACATTTTGTTATAAATGTATTTAAAAAAAAAGGAAAAATTTAAATATTTTCATTGGTTTCTTTACCTGCAAGAAAACCACAATCACAGACCTGATAAAAACAAGGTATTTTAAACAATATGGAGGGGTTTTTGTCTTTTATTGGTGCTGAAAGGAATAACTGGTTGATGCAAACAAGATAATAAAATTTCAAGGCTCAAATGATTCTGTGCAGTCACTTTCTCTGCTTTTGTGATGTGGTGTCTGATGTCACCAACAGAGATCTGACTCCAAATCACAGTCTGGTGGGTGGGTCAAGTACAGCTCACTGTGCTACACCTGTTCTAGTGAACTTGCAGAAAATAGAGGATGAAAGAAATGAGTCCTTTCAACTCCCCCTTCCCTGCCCAAACAGCCCCTGCACAGACACCCTGAGCAGTTCTCCAGGTGTGCAGCCTTCCTGCAGAACATCTCACACTGAGTTCCTGCTTTAAGGATGAGGCTCTGCACTGGAGCCTGGCCCCAGACTGCAGAATCAGGCAGGATGCAGGAGCACAGCTGGGCACCACAACAGTGATCTGGCCCCTGAGCTCAGGGAGAGCAGGTTTTTATCTCTGTGCTTGTCCAGTCAAAGATAAAAAACACACATCACACCCTGTGTACAATTGTTGATTTAACAGAGCAATGTCAAGAGAAAAGAATCCATTTAACCAGTTTAGTCTTCCCGAAGAGTCCAATAAAAGCCAGTAGGGAACCCCTCCTTGAAGAATTTATTTTTTCCACAAGCAGAAAGGATGAAATCAGTGGAATGCAAATGAGTAAGGAAAAGGACAGTGCTCAAGTTTTTTGTCATTGCCTCAGGAAGGCACTGCCTCATCCTGTGAGACAGGACATTAGAGATGGATTTCTGCAGCTTTCTCCATTGCTGCACAGATGATTTTTGTCTGCATTCTGATGCTACCACTGCATTATACTTTGACAGACTTGATTTTCCAGTGGTAGATTCCTAGATTGCCTCTCTTGCAATACCTGACCTATTTTCTCATTGCTGCAGTTGGTTATTATGTGAGCAGCTCATGAGTGGGTTCCCTTCTATGAAGTGCTAAGGAACTACAAGTTAAAAACAGTAATTTCTTGGATATTTGCATATTGCAGACAGTTATAAGAACAAGTACAGAAAACTGCAGCTCCTTCCTGCTCCCTGTGCCAGGAGTTGCAGTGTAGTTCATGATGAACTCGTGCCCACAGCTGCCTGTGGGTCAGCCTATAACAGCACTGCCATCTGCCTCTTTGGCTATTTTACAGACTCTCTTGGCAAAGCACAATTATCAAAACACAAACCTCCCTATCACACTGAATTTCCTGCTCAGAATTACTCTTGTAGCCCTTTCATTTGGCTATTTAATACGTTGGTGTAGCAATTCTCCTTGTTGCAGCAAATTGAAGTGGCTCATCTACATTTTTGTGACCTTTCAGAAGATTATTCCAGATTTCCCATCTACCACTCCAAAATCTGTATGCCCATTTTCTTCCATACTTTCCCTGACATTTAGGGAAGCCTCCAAGAAGCCACTTGTGAAATCAGTGTGTGGGGCTTGCTAGAAAGACTGGCAGGACAACAAAAATCCCATTTCTCATATTTTACATAATGGTAGATTTAACCACTGCTCTTTACAACCATTTAGTGTGGATGGGAAGAAATATGCATTAACTGAAGGAAAGATTAGAAAAAATGGGAGGAAGGAAGAAAAATCTGAGAATAGTTACACAAAAAGATGGAATCTCAATCAACATTTAACTCAGGATGTATATTCCTCCTCCCCAAACACCCTCAAAACTCCTTCCTGAGTCTGCTAAACATTTCATACTATAGCAGATCACATGAGCTGCTGAAGTTGTGCTCAGCCACTGACACCTCCCCTGTGGTACCAAGAATCACATCTGAATGGACAACTAATCAGAAAAGGAGATTAACTATAATAGAAAAATGTTACAGCTTTCCTCTGTGCTTTAAAAGATAATTGAATGTTCCTATTAACACAGCAGCTTTCAGCTGGCTCCCCTGTCTGTAAATGGTAGAATTCCTAGAAAACAGCACCTGCTTACTCTGTCCCTTTGAAAGTGTCTGTAAGCTGATGTTTCACCTTCTGCTGCTCCCACAGGAGCATCTCACCCACTCACAGAGTGCCCACCACTGCCAACCCTCTCTTCTCTTTTTGTAAGTAAAACTTTGATGTCTGCAAAGCCAAACCCAGCAGAATAACTTCAAAGTGCTTCAAGTGCCACAGTATTTGGTAGCCAGGTGTGTTAGAATATCCTTTGTAAACACTGCAACAAAAGCCCAAAGCTCCACACAGCTTTCACTGTTACACTATAGCTGATACACCAGGGTTTGTGCCAAGCTCTGCTAAAGCTCCTCAAGACACAGCAGTTTGTGTCCAAAGCAATCAAAAGCCTTAAAAGTCCCATTCCTATTTGCAAATGATTTGACCCTTCCAAATCCCAGCAACAAGATGCGTCAGCGTGCTGAGCTCAATAGAGACCTTAATGTGATCCTGAATGCTGGGCTGTCATTAGGACAGGAATATTGGGAATATTGATATCCCTGACTGCTTCCACCCAGCTAAAATGGAATTTGCCTCACAGATACACACATTAAACACTGTATTAGCTACTAACTGATATCAATCCTTCTGCCTTAATAAGCCCAAATGGAGGATGGTGGCCAAGACACTGCAGTGTCAGAGCAGGGAACCAGAGCTCCCTGCAAAGGCCAGAGTCTGCAGGGCAGGGGGGACAGACCCCACAGATGTGACCTGGGACCCACGGATGCTGAGCAGGACGACTCACACAGAGTTCAGGATGCAGCTGTGCTAAGAACTGCTTATTCCACAACAATACTTCTGTAATTTTAAGATTCTGGATTCAGGGATGTCCCATCCCTGGAAGTGCTTCAGGTTATGTTGGATGAGAGCCTGAGCAACCTGATCCAGTAAATGACATCCTGCCCATGACAGAGGGGCTGGAACTCGATGGTCTTTAGGGTCTCACATTCCAACCAAAGTCATTCTGGGATTCTGTGGATTCAAACAACTGAAGGAGTTTCCAATGCTGCCACAGCATCACATGCTGCAGTGTCTGCTCAGAAGCCTCAGAACACCTTGGTAGTGTGATGTGGGAGTTCAGAACCTGGAATTCCCCAGTGTATCTGATCCTACCACATAAACAGAAATGAACAGAAAGAGATGAGCATGATGAGGGAAAGATGAGATCTTTCCACATCAGAAGTAATTAGGTACCTTTTTTTCTCATTAAAGAGGTTTGTGAACTTCTAAATGAGTAGAGGATTCTCAGTTTGAACACCCAGCCCTGCTACACTTTGGGTAATGTCCTCACTACCTTCTCAGACTTACCTAGGTATAATTGTTACCTTCTTTGTAACAAGTTCTTAAATATTTAAAGGCCAATTCAGAATTTTGAATGCCCAGGAAAATCCAGCTGAATCTTTCTCTACATTTAAAGCTGCAAGGTCTACAGAACACCAACCAAACAAAAATACTGGGCCCAGCATGGTGCCAAGCACTATGTTAAATATATTTCTAATGAAAGCTGTATCACTCAAGACAAACTAATTCTCAGTATGCAACCTAGTCCATCATCTCAGCCCCAAAATCAGACCATTATGAAACAGGTATTTAAAACCATTTTCTGTTATTCCTTGGTTACATTTCATTCCTCTTTTCCACACTTGCCAACAAAGTTTTTATAGCCACAGCAAACTCAGACTTTTAACCAAACTTGTCTTGTGTGCCACAATAAGCACATAAAAAGGACTTCATGCTACAGCCACTTCATTATAAATGTTCCTGAAACTCTGTGCCACTTTTGAACTCACAAGGCTCACCTGGTGAGATCCTTTTGCCCACAGCTGACCTCGAGTGTCCTTTCACCTCACTGCAGAAACCTCACCATGTTTCAAAGCTCTGTTCCAAAGTCAGAGCAAATTAGCAGCTGTAAATGTAGCATTTATTATACACTGGCAGAAAGAAATGCTGAGTCTGGTCAAGGGCTGGGCAGTGGCTCCACACCCAGTGTAAGAGGTCCTTGCCCAGGCCTGGATTCCTGGGCTGACAGTTGGAAGGTTTCTGACCACAAGACCAGGAAAGTTAAAAACCAGCTTCCAAATGACCATAATGGAATGCAAAATAAACAAAAAAAAATTCCTCTCTGAAACCCCAATGCTTTTAAAACAGAGCTGAATATATTTTTACAGAGATTCTATGCTTGAGCCAAGCTGCAGGAAGGGATGATACAGAACAACCCAGAAGGTCCCACTCAGTCCGATGTTTGGTTTGAGGACAGGGGGAAAGTACAGAATTTCTTCTGCTTCTGGGTTATGCTTATTTATAAGGGAAGCATAACTATCTGTTTGGGACCTTCAGTTTATTATTTAAAAAACCCCAACACTGCTATTTTTACTTGTGTTTTAAATGTGGACAGAACTGGAGCTTACAAGCAGAAACCCTTGAAGTATGAATAGCTGCCTGTCAAGGCTGTGTGTGAGAAGACTGTACTAAAGGCACAGGGGGCAGGGAAATGGAAGGAAAAGGAATGGGAGGAGATACTGGATCTGCAGACATACTGCAAAGATAGGAGAACATCTAAAAAGATTTTAAAAATGCAACATAAAAAGTTAAGTACATTAAGATTAAATGGCCCTTAATTGCTCAGGAAACATTACCCAGAACACACTGCTGACTAGTTCTGTTGGTGACAAGCATGACTACACCTTGCCTTTATTTTTAGACACGCTTTTTTTGTTAAATCTTATTTTAAATGTAATTATTTGATTAGCTGTTGCCCAGCCAACCCAGGAAAAGCAAATACAGACTGTTTCAAAAAGAGAGTCACAGCTCTCAGCTTCTAGGGGAGGTAAAAAATGGAGCAGTGTATCTCATTCCCAGCTAGAGGCAGAGACACAAGTGGAATATTCTCCCTGCAAGCAAAGGGATATGGGCAGCAGCATCCAAGAAAGCAGCAGGAAGCTGGCACTGGATGTAAGGCACTGCATTGACCTGAACAGATGATCTCCTGTGGGAAAATCCCAGTATTTATTCAGGGCCTGCCTGACTGGCACAGGGACACAACAAAAATGGCACCATTCTAAATGGGGACACATCTGCCATCGAGGGTGCCCTCAAAGGGAGTGGGATAAACAGCACCTGAAATCACATCACATCCTCACCAAAACCTCCCACTGATACCCATGCTGCCACTCTGGAACAAGGAGCACACTGCCAACCATTTCTGTACATTAACACACCCACATCGGGGCTCCAGGAGCTCAGCCTGGGCACTAACCTGCTCTGGGAAGCACTGCTGAGATGATCTGAGATGCTGGTGCCCCTTTTGGAAAGGAAATGCTGCCTGTGCCTCTACCCTGCTGCTTCATTCATGTCATCTGTGAACAGGGAACAAACCCCTCAGCCTGGCAGCACCACACACGGATGAGACTGGCCTTGAAGTGCCTCGTGTCTGTGACAAGCACAAAAGAAAACACACAAAAATTAAATGTTTTGTCAGCACAGACCCATGAAACCTGTGGAGCAGAGCACCTTGCTACAACAGACATAAAGACTGTTTTGTACTGAAATATGAACATATAGTCTTTCCTAGATATTTCTCTTCCTTCTTCCCTTTACGAAGATTTTTTTTTTCATGTATATTTCAGGGTATGTGTCAAGATAATGCAAGAAAAGATAAAAACCTAACATTTAACACAGAAGTTGACTTCACAGCTCATTTATGCTGCCATGCAACACAGAAGGAATTGGTAGTTTTTGTTGAGCACTAGTCAGTATTAAGAAAAGTGAAGGGCCAGGGCAGGACAGGAATCTAAACCCCTGAAACCTCTAGAGAAATTTATTTAATGCATGAAGAAGAGATGCAGCTTTCCTTAGTTTCATACAAAACAGAAACACATCCTAAGCCATCATAATGCAATATGCCAGCACAGCCTTTAACACAGAGCCACCCATAAGGTCATGATTTTAAGCGAGGCCAAGGCTCAAGAAGAAGCAATGTCAACAGGGCCACTTAAGGGCCCAACACCTTTACTCCACTGACAGAATGATGGAGTCCAAAGATCATTGTTACTCAAAAGAAACAGGCAATGAGAAGCATTATGGAAAATTTTTTAACAGCATCAACTCAGAAGGTAAGAGACACAAAACACCACTGCTGATTTAAAACAGCAGGAACATGAGCAGTCAATATTAAAGCCACTGCCTTGGCCCTCAGTACCATGTCCCAGCATGCCAGGACACACACGTGGCAAAACAGCCAGCAAAATTATATAGTCTGAATATTCTCTTCACACCAGCTCATTACCCCTGTGTGTTCTTGGTTCCCTCAGGCTGGAAGTCACACAGATACAAACCCAACACATGAACTTTGGTTTCTCAAGTCCCACAGTTGCTCACAAAACACAGCAATCCTCTCACCCAGCTGCTCTGTCCCTGTGGGCTGGCAGCAGGAGTTGACACATCTTATTTCGGGTAGGACACAGCCCAGGGTGCTGGGATATACAGGGAGGGGTAAGGAGAGCGTGTCCATCACCCCCTGCAGCTCAGCCCCTCAGCAGCCTGGGGAGAAGAGACACGATGGCAGCTTGGGGACAGCCCTGGCCCAGTGTCCCCCTGGGCACAGTCCTGTGGAGCAGCTGGTTCATTCCCAATTCTGGGTGCACTCCCAGCCTTTCCACCCATGTGAGGGTGCCTCATCCTCTATCACCAGCCCCTGGGCACAAGTGACTTTGCTGCTGCCTGTCAGGCAGGCATGAGATGAGACATGCAGATCTACTGTACAGTCCCCCCAGCCATTCCTAGAAACACTGCAGCTGAGCAGGGACGTGGCATTTTGGAGTGCTGCAGTGAAGGCTGTTTGTCTCCCTCCCACCTCATTCATTGCTGCAGCTTGATTTATTTGCTGATAGTCAGGAGTGTGAGTAATTGGTTTCTTAGATACCCTAACAGGAAGCCAGAAGGCGCCTTATGTGAGGACAGATCCAGCAGGATCCACCACCCTGCAGAAGCAGCAGCACACTCAGTAACCTGCAGCACCCACTCCTTCTCCCAAAGCACAAGTATATCACTTCCCCAAGGGAGTGATGTGCAAGGCAAGGGAGAGCAGGGCTGTGGAAAATGACAGGAGTGAGAGGTACAATCCACAGCAAAGGGGCTGCTGCAGCTCGTCATGCAGCTGCACTTCAGCAAAACCCTGAGGAAGAACCAGAGAGTACATGGCCAGTCTTGAGTAACTTAAGGCCAAGATACCCTGGGACTGTGCCCACACCTCTGTGAAGAGCAGCCAGATCTGCAAATGTAGGGCTTTCCCTTGGCACACAGGAAGATCATCAGCTCTCATTCATTCATTCATTACTGCCCTTGTCCACAAAAGAGGCAGCCTTGGGGCTCCCAGATCCTAGACAGAACACTGCTGGGGGGGAAGAATAAGTGGGTCATCTTCATGACAGCTTTTGAAAACAAAACCAATGCTCTATAGCTTTGTAAATATATATATATTTATATTAAATATGTAACTTCTATATAATACAAATGTATTTTACATGTGCATTAAAACCCAGGTGGTTTTAATTACTGAGCTATCCAAGGATTTACTGCCTCGGAGTCTTTATCTGCTGCATCTCGGTCAAACCTCATAAGGCTGCATCTGAAATCACACTGTGCTAAGAAAACAAATGATTAAAGCAGAGCTGGGGAGTCAGGGGATTAGTCTATTCTGCATGGCCTTGAGAAAGTCATTTTTAGCTCTGAGGCTCTAATCTTATAGTGAGCCTGGGGCAGATGAAACACTCACACACCCACACAAACCACACTTAGTTTTTTTGTCATCTAAAAAATAGAGATGACAACACAAACCTCTCTGAGAAGCATCTTAATCACTAATCTGCACTAAATGCTTGGAAATGCGAAGTATTACAGTGATTAAGTACCAAGCCAAATTAACATTTTGCAATGCTATCAGAGTCAATAAGGTAGAATGACAACACAAGCACCCATTGTATTCAGCTCACAATCGTCACTGGAAAAATCCAACACTAGGAAGCTCTAATAGTCTCTTCCCCCCCTAACAACCAGCTGTAACTACAAATAGAATACAAAAGATGAGTGACTAAATGAATTAGTCCTGAACTGCATCCTCTATCTTGTTAAATGCAGGAAGCCCACATAGAGCAGTTTCAAAGGGACTAATGAAGGAGAAAAGCAAGCTCCAGGATCTCAGTCCTTGAACTGCCCAGCGTTCAGACAAAAGGTACCAGTTCTACAAATAAAGGAACAAATCTTGCAGCTGCTGTGATTTAGAAAACACCCTTTAAAATGCAAGACTTGTCCTTCATTAGGGCCATGACAACTTCACTGTCCAAGGAGTATTATTCACACTGCATTCAGCATGAGACTGTTGCCTGCCTGTTTTAAGAGCAAGTACAGGTCTGGATTAGATTTACTACAAGTTGCCACTTTTTCCACTGGTTTTCCACTTCCATGCATGTATGGATAGTGTATCTCAACACCACAAGTGTGATTTGCACGAGACAGCTGCATTGCAAGTCTCTGCATCTTCCTGATTTATAATGTGCTAGAAACTTAGAAGTGGGTTCTTAGCACCCTCTTGTGGAGCCAAGCTGTGGTAACCACCACACCTTAGTAAAATTTCACTGCAATTCAGAACTACAGAACAGTTACTTCTGCAGTAAGGCCAAAATTGGGAAGATCAGTGTGAATGGCAACACTTTGTAGTTTATTATGACTTCTAATACCTGACTAAAACCTGTGTCTTGCATTAAAAAAGCTGCCCAGCTACAGACTGGCCCTACTGCAATATCTGAACTGTAATACTGTTAGTTCAGTGCTGGCAGAGGATCCTGTTTCTATTAGAACATGCATCTGTGCCTGCAGGCCTAGTCACGATCAAAGCTGTTGTCATTTAGAGAAAAAATTGCCTGTGGTGGCAGCACCGAATAAGTTCCTTCCAAGAGAAAATAGGATTCTTGCTCTGCTTATTAAGATGCCCATAGCCAGCAGCTCTTCCAACTCAGAACATCACTGCAATGCTCCTGTCAGGTCTGGGAACAAATGGGAGGCTGACTGCTGCTCCTGGGTAATGTGGTTTTATGATGAAGTGGTTTGCCTCCCCAAAGTGCGTGCCTGCAGTAAAATGCCCTTTGCAAGAGGACAGAGATAGAAGCAGTCTTTTATTTTTTTGTTGCATACATGTATAACAAATGGCCAATGTCCCTCTGTAAACAGCTGTTTTCCACACAATTTACAGATCACATTAGGTTTTTAAGCCCAACCTGAAGAATTCATGTAAGTCAAGGAAGACTGATACATACAATAAATAGTCCTCATTACACACACTTGTGATAAGGGCTTGCCTCAACAGCTCCCAGCAATTTTAACCAAATCCTTAAAGCAGCTGCAGTGCCTGTCCAAATGCACAAGCCAAACCAGCAAACATTAGTGATGTTGACAATGCTCACCCTGCATTAGAATATGCACAAGGTTTCTTGAGCATATCCATCAGATTTTGCTCCTCTAAGGAACCCACAGGTGCTAAAATATGCTCAGCATTCCATCCTTCCAGTGAGGTGGTTTTGTTTGGTTTTTTTTTTTGTTTGTTTTTTGTTTTTTGTTTTTTTTTTTTTGATAGCAGCAATGCAATTTCTGCTCCAGATGTACTGAAAGATAAAGATGTTCTTCCTTATATGCACACAGCACACAGCTCAGCCCTGGGAACACAGTTCATCCAGCTTCTGCCCTTCCCTTTCACTGCACCCAGCCCTGAGAACCTCTACAATCCCAGGTCTCAAAAACAAAACACAAAAAGGGTTTAATAAGGATGACTCTCAGTCACCACCCCTGATATCCACTGCAGGGACCATGTAACTTCAATATATGTAACACTGATAACAAAATACAAATTCCCATCAGTGTGGATTTCTTCCCTTTGGCATTTTAACAAATTCATGTTTTATTTTTTCTTAGGAAGTACAATTCAGGCACATCTATACACAGTTACCTTTGAGAAAGTTGATACTACACAATAAAATTCTGAGAATTTGGTTGTGTTTCTTTCCTAATCTTATCAAAAAGATAAATTCTAATATATTGATAACTAGTTTTGTGTTCCCAATGGAACATTGTATTCTTTTGCTGGATCTAAAATGATTTGTGCAGTTAAATGCCCTTTCAGAAGCTATTCCTACTGCAGAACAAGAACAGCAGCTCATGCTTTCTGTGTCAGGTCAGACACAAGAGTTACAGGACACAGCCAGGAGAAGAGCAGCTGTACAGTGCCAGCCTTTTTCAGCCGTGCACAACTGTGCCTGTCCCTTTTAAAAAAAATAAAGGGCCAAGCCTGTACTATTTTAAAGGCTTGGCCATGTTACTGTTCCCTTTACAACTGTACTCTGTACAGCACATAACAAACAGATTTGCTACCACACTTTCTGTGGGCTAGGCACAGTGTATCAAAACTACAACTGTTTTATGAATAGCAACCTATATATTTCAGAAAAGTCTTTAAGAGGTGACAGACTAAAATTAAGCATCTTTAAAGTGCAGTTTTGAAAAGTGAAATTCACAGACATCAGCAGGAGCTGCAGGGTTTCTGTTCATCAGGAAAATGGATCTAAAAATTTAGGAATATTTCAGATGGCTTGTTGGTCTATAAATATGATCACACCATTGAGGAAAAAAAAAAAAAAAAAAGAATTTTTACTCACAAGAATGATGTATCATGGTGACCAGGAAAGCAGAGTAGGGGAGGCTCCTGCTGCCTCGTGGCTTCTTTATGATAATCCTTTCCCTTTGCTAAAGCTGCTGCTCAGAGAAAATAGGAGTAGCTTTGGTAACTGTTATCCCTGTGGATGGCTGACATAATTTGGGACTGGCAGGACATTGATTTTCTATCAAAACCTTAATAGGTCACACATACAAAACAGATACATCAATTGATTGTTCATCTAAAGCAGAACTCATTTCACACAATGCCACTGCAGCCAATGTGATCTGGGAGCAACCAAGAAAATCTCAGTAGTGGGCATGTGCTTCTGCAGAGCACATTACAACTTAGCCAGACTGGCAGATATTATTTACACCTCTGATGGAATGAGTTTAAGGCCATATTTTTAATCATAAATTCAATGTTACATATCTCATAAAGATTTGCTTTTTGCCTATGACTCTTTTCCTTCTGTTTCTGGTCAGACTACCATCAGTTTGTCAATTCCAATAATTTGAAATGCACATTTTCTAATTCTCAGTCTCAGCTTTCCAGATTTTGGTCACTTTTTTGCAAAGGACTCTTCAGAAATGCAGCATCTCAGACCATCAGCTGCAGCAGAACATCAGTGCACCACAGTTTAACTCACTGGCCATTTCAGCATAGAACCAGCCACAACCAGCAAGACTGAGAATAACTAAGCTGTTTCCTTCCCCCTACTAAGTGTGCTAACATACATATGTAGCTTGACTTGGGATTTCTTTTTGTGCAATCTGGAGATTATTTCCCATTTTAGGGTGGCAAGAGCAAAGCCTAGAAATAGATGTGTTTAACTCACTTTTCTCTAATGCCAGTGTAAGGCCTGGTGTCCTCATCCAGTGATATGCCATGCAATAAACAGCTGCTATTGTCAAGTTTTGTATCTCCTTAACACTACATAAAATCCTGAAAGAGATGATGAAAAGCATGTGTATATGTGCATATAAACCCTGACAAGAACCTGCCCATATATATATAAAACCTGCCCATAAGAAATGGTTCCTCTCTACCTCACTAACGGCATGTTGAAAACAAACCCAAAAAGGTTAGAAGTATGTTAATGCACTGTTTGTTCTCCGAACAGAATGAAAGAAACCCTCTGCTGTACAAAAAAAATACTGTATGTTTATTATAATTTAGGAATATGAGCATGAGGAAAGTATTTTATAATAGCTTAAAATCCATGGCAATCTCTCCTGTCTTTGTGTCAAAATTTATAGCATATGTGACAGCAGTAGGGTCTGACTGAATTTCTGATTCGATAACAGAGCTGAAGAAATAAACAGCTTGCTTGCAGTGGGGATTCCATTCACAGTTTCCCTATGAGAGAGTTAAAAGTGAAAGCAGTCAAAATCTACAATATTATTATTATACAGTAACAATGCAGTAAGAGCTCTTGTTCCCAGCTGAGCACACAATGATCAACAGTTATCACTTACACTGCCATCCACTCCACTATGGAACACATAACTTGAAATACCATCTGCTACACCACACACTGGAGTCACTGAGTTAAAAACGGATTTGGTCAAAGAATATTGAGATAGAATACTAAAAATACCCTTCCCCTCCAAATTTTTGCTTTTGTTAAACTGAGATGAAGTTATTTCTATGAGAAAACTCTGCTTTGACCTAGCATCCCATTTAAATTCTGTATTTGATTCCGAACTAGAGAGCATTTGGATGCAAATCAGACTCCCATTTTAAGGCACATCCCCTGCTCCCCACAAAAACATGAACAGATATTTTCAGTAATTCTGATAACACAGAATTCAAACAGTGTTAAAAGGGGTACTACACAACCCAAGCATGGCCAGCAGAGACCCACTGCAATCCTACAGACTTTGATACAATAATGAGATTGAAGAAATACCTTTTCATTTGACAGTTGCATCAGTCCTGTACTAACAGAGATATTGGCAGCAAGATGATATTCCATCCACAGAACTGCTCCGTGGCTCTTTCCTTTCCTGGGGAAGAGATGCAGGATAAAACCTGTTATTCCACACAATCCTGCAGCTTAAACACTGCACTACTGTTTAAGTGAGAGCTGCAAAAGCATAAACAACTTCTTTCCTTGAAAGAAAGCTCAACAGCTGACTGAGCTGGTAATGGGAGGCAGAAACTTTAAAGTATTTGCAATATGAAATCTAAAAAAAGGCAAGGAAGAGAACATGTCATAACTATATCTGCTCAGCAGCACAGCCACTTAACCAGCACTGAATAACACAGCATGAATTATACAGCATACGCTGAGAACTTCCTTTAGAGACCCCCGTTTCTATTGACTCTGAATTTAGAGGAAATATTTACCACACACACCGTGTCACTTCAAGTGCCTGCTCCACAAGAAGCAGAGGCCACGCCCCTGTGCTGCCTGCAAACACACTGCTGCAAAGGCACAGAGACCCCACACAGATGGCTCTGGAGTCTACGAAAGCTTGAATTTTGTTTAATGAGAAACACAGCAGTGTTTGAGCTATGTAAGCTCTAGACAGTTAAAAAATAAAACTTTCTCATTTTTTTAATTCTTAACAGCATTTCAAGTTCAAACAGAATTAAGTACAATCCACAGTTACAGCAGAAAGTATCTCAGAAGATGCAGCAAAATATAAAGACTGCCAGGATTATAGTTAGAAGGAAGACTAGCATATACATTAAAAGCTATTAACACAATAATTTTAAAACTATTAAACATAATAATTTATTAATTATTAAATACAGTAAGTTGACAAGCTAAGTAGAAGCTTTTTCTGCAAGAAAAAGCAGTAGGCAACAAACAAACATTAAAAACATCCAGGTAATGTTTTATTTTCTTTAAACTATAAATTAATCTATTTAAATTTTAAATCATGGTGAGAATTAGTAAAATGTTATTTTTTTTAAACAGAGGCATATTATCTAATCTAATAATATCTAACATTATTGTATTATTATTACAGCCTACTGTGAATATCCACAGGAAGCTTGTGTCTGAGCAACTTCCACAATCTTAGGTCATATTATTAAAAAGTGCCAAGTACATTTGCACCAGTTAAGTGTAATACACTTAAAGGACCTCTAAACTCAACTCCCCTAAAGTGCTTGAATAGGAGGTAAAGAAATGCATGATGACAAGAATATTTATTGCAGTGAGAAAACTGACCTTAAGAGCTTTACAGAGCCCTCTGTGCTGAGACAGTGCTCTGGTACAGTCTTTGTGAAGTCAAATGTCAAAACTTCCTGTGGGTCTGAGAGTGACTTGCAGGGATATTCCCACAGCGGGTGAGGTTCTGCTTCCTTGGATTCCCTAAAATTCAGAGAATCCTGAAGAAAGGAAGGAATAAAATTAACTGAAAACAACAGAAATGCAAACCCAGAGTATTTAAGCAATAAAGCTGCAAGAGGGCACAACTGCACTTCTTAGGCACAAGGGGAGAAAATGTCCTACATGCGTGAAACCAAATGCTGTGATTGGGGCCCTCAGCCCTGAAACAGAAATGGTCACTTTCAAAATACACTGCATTGAAATTTTCTTCTCCCTCAAGATGAATTCCACTCTAAAATTGCCTGTACTCCTCCACAATTAATTTAGAGCAGAGCTCTAGAAACTTATGCAAATGAATCTCAAACAATGGTGCTCTGCTTAATACACAAGTTTTTCAACAGTCACTAGATGCATTATTAAGCCAAACTGAATTTTTGCTTTGCTAGGACTTGTGCTGAAACTATTTTTCTTACTTTAATCATATCATCCATAGTCTGGACATCAAAACCTTCACAGGTGCCACATGGACTCCGAATTCTCCATAAGTCCTACAAAAAAACAACAGGATTTTGTTTGGCTTTATTAAAGGAAACAGGAAATCTTGAAATAATTTTAGCTGTAGCTTAGACATTGGATAGCAAGCCAGATACTACGTATAGATTGCTAAATCATTACAACCAGTGCAAGAATCAGAAGATAATTCTAGGAAAAGGTTTTTTTAAGTTGGTTAATTCTTTAATTACTGTCTTCAACTCCTCTAAAGAATATTTCTTACAATTTCTATGCGTAGTTTACTTTACAGCAGGTATGGATTTGCCAAGATCTAATCCTTACAAGCCCCTCCACTTTCACTATCCAGCACAGGTAAGTGCTCCCAGTAGTATCAAACATCTCACAGCCTACCAGAGAACCACACTTCCCTTTAGCCTCACAAAGTGGAGTGAGAGCATTTTAGTCACTTTGTACCATGCCTCTCATTGACTTTAGAAACCGACTGGGCAGACTGACTCAGTTCAACATTTGCCTTTTCTTAGACCTTATTAATGGTCTCTTACTAGAAAACAAACATTCATTAGCTGTGGATATATACATTTTATTACCTGTTCATTGTCACACTTAATCTCAAATGTTCCAGCTTTACAAGTTGGCAGCAGAACTGCTGTACATTTAAACAAATACTGTTATAATTTCTACCTGACTACAGCATGAACTAGAGTGACTTTCAAGAGTTTCTGAATGGTGCACCCAGAACTACCAAAACAGACAGGCAGCACCCTGCTCCCTAAATGCAATCATGGATGAAACAAGTTTATAACTGAAGTAATTCTATCAATTTTTTTCTCCTGGATCCAGATTTTGCTAATTGCTTAACCATGATGACATATCCATTCTGAGATGACAGAACAGCCTACAGAACAGGTTCTGCAGGAGACCTTGCAACACTGTGTCTGTTCCCTCTGTCTAACCAAGACTGGGTACATGCAGAGGTTATTTTTGAAATCCCACAGATTCCAGTCTTTTAGTCTAGATTCACCACTGAAAAAAGATAATGTAAAATTAAAGCAATAGCTTCAGGGTAGCCTACTGGAACAAAACACAAGTTAAATGTTCTACCAAAAATTTTATGTGGAATCATCTCTGAACAAACCCTGTATATGAAAGTGTAAAACTGAGGCTTAGGTGACGTGAATGCTACTCTGCATTCTGCTGATTGCTGAATAATCTTCAGTCATCACTCTGCATGCTTTGATTTCCTCATCCAGAACATGAAGAGAATAATGCTTACTTCCTTAGAAAAAGCTTTGGGTTCTAGGGAATTAAAACCTCTAGATAAGAGAGCATGGAATTAAAATTTACTGCTTATTTAAATCTGATTACTGCTGATTACTTTAAATATCTGCTCCCTATTATGGGATTCAGCTTTACATTATTTACTCAGTATATACTTAAACTTTGTACATTTTTGCAGAAAACTGAAAAAATGTGCATCACAGTTGATTAGCCCCAGAGAGGAAAAAGAACAAGCCCATTTTCACAAATCAAAGGCAGAAGTAAGAGAACAAGGTTAAAGAGCATTTGAATAAAGAAACTGTTAAGGTTTAGAAGGCTCAGACACAAGAACTACACAGCTGGTGAGCCAGAGAGGAGAAAAAAGTCCAAAAAACACCTGGCATTTTAAACAGATAAACTGATGGCTGTGCTTATGTTATTGGACATGAAAATTGGATATGAAAATTGGATATGAAAATTCATTAGATTATAGGTGGTTTTATTTAAAGTATGTATATTTATTGACACAATGCCAGACTACAGAGTTCCCTCACTTAAGCTACTGACTTTGTATATTAATAATGGAAGTACTTAATTTCCATTTTCATGGTAGGTAAACACCTCACAATCTTTTGTTACAAAGTCCTCAATAAATGAAAAAACTATGTTTATAACTTTGTACAGTATCTGAAAGATGACTTTTCGAAGTATTTTTAAGATGAGCTCATATTCAGAACTGTGCACAGCCTCAGGCAATTTAAAAAATCCACATGCAATTAGGAATCTTGCCTACAGTCTTATAAAGCCTCATTTCAAAACATGGTATGTTGCAGAGTATCTACTTTATACATCTATTTATATATTTTATATATAATAAAATATCTAATTTTATAAATAACTACAACTGTCACATGCTTCACCAATCTCTAACCTAAATAAATATCTTAAAACATGCAGGTCTTTCATTTTAAATGGCAAAATTACTTGAGCTGATTTGTTGACAAGAGATGGCTGAAACAAAATTCACCCTTCAAGATACCAAATATTCCTCCCTCTGGTGTAAGTTCAGAACATATTGGACAGTATTAAGAGGCAATAAAATTGTAGAGTACTCAGTTTCAAGTGGATTTGTGCAAATGTCTGACCAAGCTCACCTGGAACTCCACAATCATCATATGCAAAGAAGCAGACTGAGGTAGGACTGTGACATTGCTGGCAAGGTGAGCACTCACAGCTGTCCTGGCGTACCAGAAATACAGGTTATGCCACGGCAACAAACTTGTCGTGAAAAATGGCTCCCCCACAAGGACAGAAATCTTGGCAAAGAAGGAGGAGATAAAAACCATTATAATAAAGAACAACTCACAAGACAGGCTGTTTAGGTTTTCCAACAGCTGCCAGTGCAATATATTAAGGGAAATAATCTAGATAAAAACTTCAACTGCTCCCTAGAGATTTACTGACTGTACACTGCACGTACAGTATACTGGACATTGTTCTGTGGGTTTAGTTACTATATTTTATATTGAATTTTCCCACAACAAAGTTTATGGGAAAATACTGCAGTTTGAGTTTGGAAGGCTCTGTAATGAGTTATAGAATTCTGAAGTTTTGAAGTATGTTATTTTTTCCAAATAGATTGCAATCTTCTTGAGTGACAGAGCTACAGCCTTGTAGAACCAGTTAAACTGCCTTAATTACTGGGGCAATTATGCAGCAGGGAAAGTCAGACCCTTCAAAAACAAAGCAACAACCTTCCCACAGTCTTTAATCTCCTTCAGTTTTAGTGGCACATGGTGTGAACCATTTATTCATTACCTTTTATACAAATTGAGATATAACAGAATTAATTGTGGTTACAATTCATTTTTACCTTCTGCTCCTTACCAACCCCTGAAATTCAGTGTAATGGACAATGGACAACTGTAACATACCTTTTTATCTTCCAAATGAGAAGGCTTCAGCAACTCAGGACGTGCTTCTATTATTTTAATTTTATCTTCAAGATGATTTGCTTTAAAAAACTAAAATCAAAAAGCAACATGCTGTCTTTATCAAAAGCCACAGTTGAGACCAAATTAATAATTTTACTGAAAATAAATTAGAAAAAAAACCCAGCAGACAAAAGAAATTTTAATAAAACTGCCAGCCATAACTCATGAGGATGATCCAAGTCTATTCTTGAAGCCTGCATGCACCTAGAGCCAACGTGTCACACCTAGGGAACTAAAGCATGTGCCCTCAGTGTTGTTTAAATCATCCATATAAAAAGGCAGATAACACAAAAGTTGCCTCACCTTCATAAATTTGTACTTTGAAACATATGAGAAGGATAATCAAGAAAGGTAAGAATCACTTTACTTATGAATACACTGCATATTTGGCTTTTCTTCGAGACCAGGTCTGAGCCCTCATTTGCCCACTATTCCTGGTTTTGCTCTTTGGAGCCACAGCCCAATGATGACTCCAGGAAGCTGCTTCAAGTCACTTCTTAGGCACCAGCTGCCTCCCCTGAACAGGCTCCACACCAGTGGCAGAGCCTTCTGTGCCCTTCCCCAAGGCCGAGCAAACAGCAGAGCAGGCATTCCCAACCTTTCTCAGCTGGAAGACAGAACTGCTGGGTGCTACTTGCCAGCTAAGACTGGTGCAAATTTTGGGATGCTCTCACTAATCCTCAGAAACAAACAGCCTGGCTTTTATCACCAAGGCAATGGCAGGAGCAGAGCAGCAGCTCAAGCAGGCAAGCCAAGAGGCATCTGCAAGACGAGATTCAGCTTTAACAGCAAATGGAATACTCACTTTTTCCATGACAGAACAGGACACACCCGAGTTTTCTAACGTAAACACCTAATGAAAATACACAGTTAGTCAAACTAGCTTTATAGTTTTTAATTAAAAGAATATGTAACTGAAGAATGAAGGAACATTTTGATATCCTAGTGAGCACAGTTCATAAGAACCATGCATCTATTCCAGAGCCCACTATAATGAACTTTTTAAACAAAACACACCCCAAAACTACAGGCTAAATAATTCTGTTTTCACAGCTATACAAGAAAAAAAAAAAAACAATTCAACAGAATGCAAATATTTATTTTCCATTTTTAAGTTGCACACAGCATATTAACATTTGTTCTAAGCATATATTTACTCATGAACAAATGCAAGCGTATTACCAGTGTGCCAAACTGTAAATACTGCTTAACATGACCTGACCGTATGAGCTGGAAAGAAGCCTTTAGCAGTAAGAAAAAGAAATTAGTTTTTATCCAAAATTGATGAATTGTTAGGCAATATGCTACATTCCTGAAGATTATATTACATTACACATTCCCAGATATTCAGTTCAACTCTTAACAGATTTCAGTTTAAAGAGGCCCCCGTCAAGTAGGGCATTTATGTATGTGAGACAGCCAGGCAACTCTCAGCTCTCAGTTACACAGACCCAGTACTCTTGGCTCTTGGCTCAAGACTAGGTAATAAATGTAATTATGGAATTGCAAGCATAAAAGAAAAATATCCTGCCAGATATTTATGACCATAGAAAGAGTGTTTAAAAAAAAAAAAAAAAATACAAAACGGCAAACAGGAAGCAGCAGGGAATGAGGAACAGCACTTTCCCTCAAAACTACACACTGGTAAATGTAAAATCTGGTAATTATTATCTTTCTAGACTTCAGCTTGAGCAGAGATGAATTTAACCTCCCCTTCAACACAATGTGAGCCTGTTCCTCCCTTGTCCCTGAAGAGGCACTGCAAATAGTTAAATAATGAGCTGGAAATTAACTACATGAGAGAAAAATACCAAGCTAAAATGCAAAGCTCTGAAAAACAGGACAAGGTACTGTACCTGCTTTGCTCCAAGATAGTGAGCCAGCACAGGCAGCAGACTGCCATCACTGATACACAGGCAAACACTATCTGGTTTCAGAACCTAGAGAAAACAAGGACTCATTGTTATTCTTATTCCCGAGGGAAAAGTTTTCCACACTTTATACACTTTCATATCAAATAATGGTAAAAAAATTCTCATGTAATGCCCTTAGCTTAGGTCTGGTAGTGTTTGCTCAAAAATGTATTGGATGTCTTTATTCGACTACCAATACTATGTCTAACAAACACACAGAGCTGCTACAAATTCTATGCAAAAATGGCTGCTTACCATTTAAAAATTTAATACTAACGTTTTCAAGACAAAAGTATAACTTCCATCTGCTGATGGAAGAAAAATAAACTTTGTGAGCAAAGTCCTTTGCAAGGGACAAACATAAATTCCATAAATAATTACAGCAAATAAACCAGTATGTGCATCCATCAGAGAAGCCAATAAACCCTGCAGGCACCAAGCACTCACTTTCCTCAAGGATTTGATGTATTGGTGGGTTCGGTTCTGATCATTGAGCTCCCCAAAGCGGGGCCTGTTCCAAAGCAGGTGAGCACGGCACCTACAGACAGGACTCTCCACACGAACATCTGCTTTATGCTCCTCTTCATCTGCTTTATTCTCCCCTTCTCTGTAAAAAATTGCAATGAAGGATCACTACAGCATCAGTAACACATTTTTGCAAACAGGTACAGGTATGCATTTTGGCTGGTATGCACAGTAATGAATACAAACTCTGCTGTCACTTTTTTGAAGTTAATGGTTCTCCAGAGACATTTCTGTAGCCTGCATTTCTAAATGAAGAGAGGTCAAAAAGAATTTTCACCTTCTTTTAAGGACAAAACCAAGAACCATCCCCTACTTTCCCACTAACTGTGAGGGTTAGGTACTTCAGGCTTTGCCCTTTCAGCAAACAGTTACTTGTTCAGATTTTGGATTCCTAAGTAAAAAAGGCACAGCAAAATCAGACATTTTAAAGCTAGCACTGGTTTTAAAAATGTTTGCTGCTATTGTCATTAGAACCAACATGATTAAGCTCTTTTAAATCTGAGCAAAAGGCAGTAATCTCAAAAAGACATTTCTGACAAGGAAAATAGAAAATGGAACATGGAATGGCAATTATTTCACTTCTTTACCTGCATGCCACTTCAGCTGTGCTGTATTTTAGGATTTCCAGGAATCAACCATGAGTGTTTTATGCTTCCTTGTCAGAGAATGCAACCAGGTACAAGGCAGGAGCTTGCAATCCAACTGAGTTTTTATGCCTAATGTGTATTCTCCACCTGTGCATTGCCCATGAAGCAGCCTTTAATGTTTTTCTCTTTAGGTTCTTATCTTTCTCTTCTCCAAAAGGGGCAGCTCTAAGAGCAGCAAATACTCCAGCCTGGAGTAAGACAGCAGCCTTTTTCACACATAGATTGTTACCTGGCTTTCTGCAGGCTGTACCACACAGAGTACTCGTCACGACAGGCAGTCAGGTACAACTTCTCACCCTGCAGAACTGGCTCCTCACGTGGAAGAAAATAAACACACTGCATCCAGTGATCTCTCCACTGAAAAGGGTTGATACACAAAAACTTAGGAACTCACTCATAAATAGCAAATGGAAAGTTAACAAATAGCAGGAAATCAATTAGGAAGAATGGGCACAACTTTGAAAATGCACGATTAATTTAAAGAATCTTGTTCAAGTTAGCAAGGCTGAATAAAGACCAATATCATATATTGAATAATATTGACTTTTTGCAACAGAATAAGCCTGAGACCATTTGCTTTCTCACTGGCCAAGCTTCTATTTCAACCAAATGAAAAACAACCCAAAATTGTTTTGCATTTACTAATGCTGTTTGACCTCCACAGTTCACTCACGTCGGAAACCCATATTGAACTGCTGACAGCCTCATGCACCTAGAATTATGTCACTTAGTGTCACTCTGATCACAGCACAATTATTTTGTGTTTCAAAACGCTGGGTTTTGCACTGCAAATATCCTATGCTGATCAGTCATTCTCGGCTGACTAAACATCTCCAATTTGATAATTTCAAATTTTATTCTCAAATATGCTAAGTGTAGACATTTTGTAACTTCCTTTTGACTAAGTTCATCCTACTGTAAAAATTCAGACAAAAACAGGAATCTTACTAAGTGACAGTATTTCTGTAATTATTCATATCAATCCAGAACTTTCCTCCACCAGCCTCTTTTTTCCTATGAGAGTATAAATATACTACCATAAACATAACACTTATTTGGAAAGTTAATAGAAGAACTACATGGAAGCAAACCACAGACTAGTATTTTAACTAGGGATAGAGACTAGTTAAGGAAAAAGATATGGAAATCTTTATTTCTTGAACATAAAAGAAATAACAGTATCTGGAAGGCAGCTTCAGTCTTTAAGTTTCACATAAAAGATAACTCTTAACATTAAAGAAAACCTAAAATGGGCACATACCACAGCTAAAAATTGTAGAAATTTTGTAGAAAATGCTTTTTTAGCATCTTCCAATGCATTAAATATTAGCAAAGTTCCTAAGCAATTTAAGGCAGAGCTGGTTAAACCCCCCAGTACTCCAAAGAGTTGTTCAGTCATCTGACAATGGGATCTGAAGGCTCAGTACTTTACCTGCAAAGCAGAAGTGGGTTTTACCCAGTAGGGAGCCATTGTGCAATTTATCATCCCAGAGGGGTCCATGTCAATATCCCACCAGGAAAGAACAATTTGTGCCTTGCCAGATTTCACAGGCTCCAGCTGCACTCTATAGTAGGTAGAAGCACTCTGTACTGGCTTACTGAAATCCACACTGCAGGAAAGCAAGAAAATTGTAAAAACAAATAATAAAAAGAAAATTGTAAAAAGAATTCTTTAGAAATTCTCACCAGTTTCTTAAGCTGAATGCACACCTTATATGAAAGGCATAACAGGATAACTTTGTTTTGAACAAAACAATGTCTCCCTTACCTGAACATTGTCACCACATCACTGAGGGTACTGAAGTCACTTGAAGGCATCTGGTTCAGCTGGATATCACAAACAGAAGGAACACCTGGACAGTTCTCCATTTCTGAAGGCGGAACAAGAATTTTTTCACCATCCTCTGCTTCAACATGAACAGGAAACAGTTTCTTCCAGGACCACATTCTTCTGGATTCCACTAACTGGACATACACTGTTGCCCTGTGAGGCACTGCCTCACATCCTTCCTGAGTGTTCAAAACAAAGGGTAAACACATTCAACAAGTTTGACTTATTAACATGAGTGAGAATTAAATCAATTGAAATTGAAATCAAACCCATCTAAAGAAAAGTTATATTGGGAGCTTTGAAATCTAAAGTACAAGTTAATTTAGAGACTTTTGTAACATCAGAGCAATTTGCCTCCCTGTGAAATAGAATACATGCATCTATCCTGTTCAGTGTGGTACAGTAAGGCCAGATTACTTCATTACCCATGCAACATTATCAGTTTACTAGCCTCAGTGAAATTTGCACTTCCACTCTTGTTCTGAAATAAGAGATCTAGCCTGAGATTCTCAAGGCAGAAAACTACTAAGCTATCAACAATAAAAGAGTTGCTGATTGCTATGAGAAAATAAGAAAAATAATGGCCCAAATATTTATGCAAGGACAACTTTGTATCCATGTTTAAGCAGTGGAAAACAAACAAGTTGTCCTAAAAATCCCCCTACAAACTAAGAGCCAACCATGAAGTCCAAAAACAATGCTTTTACAGAAAAAAGACTAAATTCAGTTTAGAGTTCTATATGGAGAGCAATACAAAATTATGGAGTGCTACTGGTTTTTTATGCTGTCTTTCCAACTGGTGAATGGAAACCTGGAAACCCAAATAAAGCTCTGGCATCTATATTTTAAAGAAGGGAAAATATTAGAAAATGTAAAAGAGAAAGCCCTAAAACTATATCCATAGATTTTAAGTCCAAAAAAAAGGATTATTATTTAAATACAGCATTTAAAATAATTTCACACGCAAAATGTATATGGAGTAGTAAGAGCACAATAGGAACAAAGAAACAACCAAAAATGAACCAATGCCTGGGAGGTGAAGCTCATAAAATTTAGGAGAATTTTTTAAAACATCTTGGGACAAAGTTATTATTAAGGAGAGCTTCAAATCAGGACTGGATGTCTTTCTGAAAGACATTTGTTAACCAGCAAGTTATTAGTTTCAACACAGCACAACTAGGTGTAATTTCAGAGCCTGTGACTTACAATATGAAATCAAATAAGCTTTATTCTAGGAATGAATCTAGTAAATTATTGACTGAATAAGAAACTAGCAGAGCTGATGATGTATTTACCAAGGGATACAGAAGCCTAAGTTCTATATAATCTCTGTCCTACTTCATAAAAAGGCAGAAGAATTTCTCTACTGATAGATGTGACACACATCCTATTTTCTTACCTGTACAAGATATTTGTGTGCGTGCTCATAGGTTGGTAAAGCTCCTTCTCCAATCAGCTCTGTATCAAATAATTCTGTTACCAGGATGTTTGCCCGACACTGCATATCTCCATCTAACAAACACAAATTAATACTGTAATGTTAAATCTTTATGTAAGTCTTTCAAGATGATGCTATCCTGAATACACAAGTAATTAAAAAACTTATTCCTGTCAGAGAGTCTGCTGAAGAGTGGAAATTATTTTCCATTTGAAATACAAATGGCTACTGAGATATCACCAGAACACTTTCCTTTGAAGTAGATTTCCAGTGTTGCTTTCTAGAATGTAAAGTATCACAGAATCCTTAAGGTTGGAGTAGACCTTTAATGATCAAGTCCAACCACTAACCCAGCACCACCACCATGTTCACCACTAAGCCATGTCCTCAAGTGCCATATCCACACATTTTTGAATGCTTCCAGGGATGGTGACTCCACCCTCTCCCTGAGCAGTTCTTTTCAATGCTTTACAACCCTTTCTGTGAAAAAATATTTTCCTAATCTCCAATCCAAACCTTCATGGCCACAACTTGAGGCCATTTCCTGTCATCCTGTCATTTGTCACCCAGGAGAAGAGGCCAACCCTCTCCTGGCTACAACCTCCTCTCAGGTAGTTGTAGAGCCCCCTTGGGGCCTCTCCTCTCCAAGCTGAACCCCCCCCAGCACCCACAGTGTTCTCAAAGCACTTGTTTTAATTTAAAAAAATATATAAGAAATAGGATTAAGACATAGGCCTTCGTGGTTTTCAGGTACTTGCCAATTTTTTTAAGCCTAGGCTATTTTTCTCACCTGGGCCAACTGTGACTTCAGTGGAATGCTTGTTGATTACTTTGATCTTGTCTGAAAAACCATTTTTCTCCACTATCTTCACAGCAGCATTAGCCATGGGCTTGAACACCTGTGAACAGCAAGAGTACAACAAAATGGTACTCCTCAAGTCGGCTTTCAAACATGGAAGGGCACAACACAAAATGCAATATATTTACTTCTGAAAAAAATTAACATCTTCTGTATCTTTTTCTATGTTTGAAGTTAACTATCATGAACAAGGCAATGAGCCTCATTTGAAAAAAATTCAGAATTCCACTGTTAGAGAGTTATCAGCTGCCTCCAAAAGCTACTCCAATTTAACTTTTGAAACACAAGAATACACATTAATATTGTAGCATTTATGTTAAACAAACTCATTTCTTTGTAAAAATAAAGATATATATATACATCAACAGAAGCCCCTAAATACTTACATGTGATCAAGACACTATGTCAATGACAGCAAAACAATCAGCACTGAAATAGTCACTGATATACCAAAAACCTGCTTAACAGTGTAATTGTGAGGAGAATTTCTGTTTCATTCAGAACAAAAATAACAGAGATAGTACATAGCCTGAAAACAGGAGCATCAAAAAGAATGTGTTGAATATGTGCAACCCCTAAGAAATGCTCACCTCAATGGCATAGCAGAAATCTGCCCCAGCTGAAGTTGCCATCATGGACAGGAGTCCTGTGCCAGTCCCTATGTCCAACACAATTGCTTTCTCACCTCTCTCTTTTACTCTGCTCACTGCAGCATGAATACCTTGATAGTATTTCACATTCTGTGGAAAAGAAAAATAAATCAGCAACCTTTTATCCATTTATGGTTTTAATTTTTGTGCAGAAATCTTGCATTCTTTGATTGTGAGTTTATAATCAGAAAAAGGCCTACAGACACTCTTTATGCCAAACAGTCACACCAAAGCCATCTTCAGCAATAACAACTGTATCTGGCAGGGTCAGTCCATTTAAAGTACATCAATATTTATCACAATGTTCATATTACCACTGGTCAATCAGCTATTCATAACATATGTATGATTTCCAAATGTGAAGTATTTTCCCGAGCAAATAATAATCAGATCCATGGGAGACACTACAGGTTTTCTGATTAATTTTACCCTGCAGAACCACTCAAATAGTCATGTTCTCCCTCCATATAGCAGTACAAGAGCTGAAGTATCTTGGTTTAGATTCCTCTCTTTGTCTACAGAAAACGGTTCACACATGAGAATTAACCAGTGCAAACCCTGGAGTTTGGTTACAGGCCATTAAATGGAGCTGTAAGTACACCAGCATCAACAACAAGAAAAAAACAAATTATGTCAGCCACAAGATACAGATTGATATATATATTTCCTTTATAACAACCTACTGTAAGACATTCCTTTTCAAATGATTTATCAAGCCTTTCCAAGGAATACACAACCTTTGAACATTACACATTTGGAAGGTCTGCTGTATTCCTTTCTGAACAATTCCAGTCAACAACTTTGATACATATAATTCCAGGAGTTGTTTTAATCACTTAGACACAACCTGCTGCCTCTACACAGCCTATTAAATGCCTCATCCCACTGACATATTTTAATTCAACATGAATTCAAGACTCATCGTGGAAGTACCACAAAAATCTTTCAAAACATTATTGATGGAAGGCTGACTTAACGGCTAGAAGAAAGTGAATATTTGAACGATTCACTCCAGACTTCGTCATGCCTGTACATATGGTAGAAATACCACAGAAGAATAGACTTTATTTATATTCCCATAAAAACTAAGAAGCCCAGCTTCACTTTTACAGCCTTTGAAATTTCTATCTAATGAGCTCTCTGTCAAAAATGTCAAACATTTGTCACATTGTCAAAACAGCAAAATCGGCTACTGAATATAAAAATGCTCTGCAGTAAACCATAGAACACTAAAGTCAGATGTAAGAAGGCATCTATTGGTCTAAGAGCAGGCCTGGTACCTTAGAGAGTACAAAAATGTGCAGAGAAACCCATATAATCACATAGTGACAGCTATTTATGAGAAATGCAATGGCTCTTTTCCCACCATTCAAAAGGGTTTTGCTTCTGTACTTACTCTGTCCTTATCATGAAGCATATCTGCATAGCGTGACCTGCAATAAAAGATATTCCAGTCAAAATACTCCAGTCTACAAAGCAACTGGTCCCTGTGGGCCCATAAATACACAAACAGACACTCTTTGAGGACCGAAAGTGTTTCTCAAATCTAAGGAATAATGTAATTTCAGTGAGGTGGTCATCAGCATATACATCAACTCAAGAACCACTGGCATAAATTCTCTCCACAGCAATGGATACAAGGTACAGACCTACAAACAGCTGTGAAATAGCACCTGAGACAGACGTAGAGTCATACAGAGCAATGAAAGAAAGACTATTTTTTACCAAGACTTAAACTTCTTTGGTTCCCATTTCTTCATGGGTTGCACTACTCAAAAATACCCCAAAATATATCTTCCCACCTTCTCTGGCTATTACACTAAGCTCTTAAAAAGCTAGAATAGGCACAGACAACTGACAGTTATATGTTGCACTGGCATTTACAGTCAATGTGTTCTGTCCCACCTCAGTCACTGTCAGGATTGGCCCCATAGAAAACATTTTTAAAAATTTAGAAGGAAACTACTTGGAGAATGGTTTACAAAATTCTACATTGACAGCTCTGCCCTGTACACCACTGGGCACATTTACTGACATTTAGACTATTCTACAGTCTGTTCACCTCATGCCCTTGGAACTTCTACAAAGACAGACCCCCCAAACTGCCATTAAAAAAAAGGACGGATTTGCTCATTTTTCAGTGTCCTTTAACAGAACAACAAGCTACTTTTCCAAGCATACCTCGCAATCTCCTGGTGGTAGTCATAGTCCTCACCCTCTTCTAACCACTCCATCGAACCAGTGGTTGGATTGGCTCTTCCACAAAAGATCTTCATGATCAATCTCAATTCGTATTGTATTATTTATGTATTGTGGGCCGCTTTGCTTTCACTTCAATATAATGCACCGACTATCGGCTGTGAAAACAAACCAACCATAAAACTTTTAGTAAACACAAGTATCGCTTTAGCTCTTGTACATTTCCCCCAGTACACCTGCCTTGGCCAGAAGTACTCGTGACTGCTTTATGCTTTTTTCATAAGGTCCTTTTAAGCTAAAATCTGTCACCTAGTCCTAGACTGAAAGGGGACCTTGAAGATCATCTAGGTGTAACCCCTGAGAACTCAGCGCAGAAAAGGAACCAAGACAGCAGTAAATCCTCGTGGAAGAACATCCCGCGAGTGAGCACGTCGGGCCGGCGGCGCCCCTCTCCCACAGTCCCCACAGCCTGCCCGAGGGGGCACCGCCAAACCCCGCGCCGGGACCGCCACAGGCCCAGACCTTCCCCGCCTCAGGAGCGAGCTGCGATGGGGCACGGCCAGAACGTTCTCCGCCATCCCCTGCCCGGAACCAGCACGGCGGGCCCGAGAAGCCGCGGGCTCGTCCCTCCTCAGAGCCCCAGGCCGGCAGCTCCGCAAGCCGCGTGTGCCTACCCCACACACCGCGTGTGCCTTCCCCGGACACCGCGTGTGCCTACCCCAGACACCGCGTGTGCCTTTCCCGAGCACCGCGTGTGCTTCCCCTAAGCACGTCAGGCACTCCCCGCTACCGCGGCCCAGCCCGAGCCACCGGCCCTGCGCGCTCCGCGCGGGGGGCGGAGCTGTGCGAGGGCGGAGCTGTGTGGGGCGGAGCTGTGCTGGAGTGGAGCTGTGTGGGGCGGAGCTGTGTGGGGCGGAGCTGTGCTGGAGTGGAGCTGTGTGGGGCGGAGCAGTGCGGGGGCGGAGCTGTGTGGGGCGGAGCTGTGCTGGAGTGGAGCTGTGTGGGGCGGAGTTGTGCTGGAGTGGAGCTGTGTGGGGCGGAGCTGTGTGGGGCGGAGCTCTGCTGGCGCCTCGCCCCTCGTCCCGCCCCCCCCGCCCCTCCCGCGGGCGCCATGGCGGGCGCGGCCGTGCTGCGCGTGCGGCGGAAGCGCGGCGGCCCTGAGCCGGCCGAGGCGCTGCTCCTCGCCTGCAAGCGGCGCCGGGCCGAGCCCGTGGAGACCAACCTCTTCAAGCTGGTGGCCACTGTGTCCTCCAAGGTACCGGGGCAGGCCGGGCAGGGCGGAGTGGGCCGGGCGGTGCTCCTGGAGGGGTCTGGAAAGCAGCGGCTCTCTCTGGCTGCTCCTCGCGGGTCTTTCAGGCTCCCCTGTGGATGCGGTGGTCTGGAGAGAGGCCCGGCTCCGGCAGCGCCGGTCCCGTCCCGGTTACCGAGGGCACGGCGGCTCCTCCTGCGCTGGCACAGCCGCGGGCAGGGCAGGAGCAGAGCTATGGGCCACAGCCACAGTGATCCCCGGGACAAGCTGTGCTCAGCACTCGCTTTTCTGCACTTAGAGACTGTTCTTCAGTTGGAAACTACAGAACAGTCTATAAGTGAAGCTTGAATTTCTGTTCTGTGAGATGCTGAAGCTCAGCCCTACAAGGATAACAACTACCATCCGCCATCCAGCCTTTTATATTAATATGGATCTGTTTTGGGAAATGGTCTTTTTAGGACACTAAATGATATTATGCCCTAAATTTAAGTCTATTGCAGTCTTCCAAAGGCATATGTTTTTGTTTGGAGAGCTATTCTGTACCACAGAGTTGTTTAAAAATCAAATTAAAACAGTCTTAGGATTTCTGTTCTATATCTTGTGCTTTCGTCCCCTCATATCAAGAGAATATTATGACTGTTGTGTTGCTTACAGTAATAGTAGAAGTTACTTGAATGTTGTTAGGATTATTGGTACTGCAGTTCTCCATCCCTTCTCCAAGGAAGGAGTATGACTTGCTGTGTTGATGTTATCATTATATTCCTCCTCTTTTTTGTTCCTTTTTCCCAGAACGAACCAGTTCAGAAGTATGTTAAAGATGCCATCACACGAGAAAAGGCAGCTCAAAGCCTGCGCCCCTCTTTGGGAAGCAGTCAGCGAATCCTTCAGGAGCTCCGTTCCACCAAGCAGGCGAAAAGGAAGGAGAACCGGTACCGAGTGATCTCCAGCCATCGGCCCCTCTGCACTGACACAGCTGCACTGACACAGCACGGCGAGGCTGCAGCCCGTGGGGACAGGTCAGGGTCTGAGGCACAGCAAGATGCTTCACCAGAGGAGTGCGGTGCTGTCGATAAGAGTTCAGACTGCTGTGGGAAATTCCAGCTGTTTGATATTGTACAAGAAGAGGAGATGGTGGGAGATTCCACTGGAACCACTGCAAACCCACAGGTCAGCTATGTGTGCTTGAAGTACTTCGGTATTGTCGATAAGTGGTACATGTGGGCAGACTGGTGTGGGAGTCTGCTTGCACTGTAAGTATTCCACTATTTAACAGGAGCTTTAACTAGATTGCAAGTTGGAATGTTTCATGAGGTTCCTAAGTGCACTAATGTTGAAACAGGCAGTGTGTGGAGCTGCTGCTTAAGGAAGGGTTTGTATCACCCTATTTTTTCTTTGCTCTGGTCTGATGTATAAGTTCTCTTTTCATCTGATAACTGTTGGCTGTAAATAAGACTTTGCATGACTTTAGTTGAAATATGCATTTTTTTTTCTCAGCAGAAGACTGATCCAGATGCAATTCTCTGCAATGCAGTAGAGATGATCCGTGAACGTTTAACTGTTTCTGAAGATGGTAAAAAAGAACACGGTGACAAAGAAGATGAGTATGTTTATGACATCTACTATAAGGAGACATCAGCCCCTGATTGGATTGAAAATATCCTTTCTGTACAGCCCTATAGAGAAGAATATGAATGGGTAAGGGTGTGGAAAAAACAATCTTTCTCAACTAGAAAGATCACAAATAAAAGATGTTTAAAGTCCTGCTATTAAAAGCTGCCATGCCAAGAAAGGTCCTTTAAGATAGACACTACATGTCTATGTAGTGACTCTGTGTTAGGCCTTTTGTAACTGCCAGTCCCAAATTCCTGCAAGTTACTGTTGATCCAAAGACATCATATGACAAAATGGAAGGGATGGTGCTCATTTAGTGAGAAGAATCTGTCTGGTTTCAAACTTCCAATTAAATCTTGGTACACAAATACAAACTTGAGTAATTTATGTCTTGCTTGTGATAAGGATGCAGCCATTAAAATATCATTGTAAATATGACTGAATGAAAAGAAGAGCAAGGGGGAACACACACAACTTTTTCAGTATTTGAGGACTTGACTATGATCTTCATATGAGATATTTTTTCATAATGAATTGTTCTTAGGTGATTGTGGAGTTAGGAAGTTTAATGTAAGGTTTAGTCTTGTGTTGTATAGTTCCTGTGATCAATAGACTTGTATATTGGGAGCCTGAAACTACTTTATCTCTTCTTTTATCTATTACACTACTGCTGAAGTGAGTAGAATTAAGTTAGACGTTAACATTGAAATGCTGGAGAGTGGAACTTGTACATGTGTGACTTCAGTGATTTTTCACCTGAAGCAGATTTGAAGTGTTATGGTGAATGCAGTGACAACTCAAATTCTTCTGCAGTGTGCCCTGTGTCACTGCAGAATTCCTTCTGCCTGCCATCCATAAGTATTTCCTGGCTCTTTCTGATCTGTACAGTATTGCACAGGTGGATGAAGACCCACTTAATATTCACTATAAATACAGACACTCAGCATTATGTTTTGTGTTGACATGCAGGTAAATGATGATCCTGGTCCAGAGGAAGTATATGAAGATGAAGATGATGAAAATGATGAAAATAACTGGCGTAATGATTATCCTGAAGAAGATGAATTCTTACTTGAGGAAGATGGAGACAAAGGTATACTCGTCATAAATGCTGTTTGCTTTCCTGCTGTGCATGCATCCCCTCTTTTTTAAATGCTGTCCCTAAAAAAGCAACTTAACTGAGCACTGGTAGCATTCTGCACTTACAATGGTGAAATCTGTGTAGAGGAAGATTATCTTTCTTGGAACTAGAAAAGAAATTAGTATTTTTGAAAAGACACAATTGAGAAGTCAAATTGAAGCTGCTGCAATGGCAAAGGTTTGCTTGCTTAGAGGAGGAATCCATGACTTGGGTCCACATGCTTGTGAAACACTGCCTCTGCCTTCTGAAGTCCCTACCCCAGAGTACTTCAAGCGCAATTCAAACCTTCGCTCATACAGAAGTTGTTCAGACTTCGTTAGTTTCTCACGAAGCTTAAAATGGTCTAACTTAATTTTTTAAGTAAAAAGAAGGGATAGTCTAGAAGTGTTGATGCTTTCTCTACAGACTCTGAAGAGAGCTTCAGTGATGAGGACCAGTGTTACAGGAGAAGAACATGGGACAAATACCGACAGGAGGTTTTGCAGGAATTCGGATACGATGAGATTGAAGATTTGGGTTCTGACTAACAGCCTGGTTTTGGAGATGAAATGCATACTGAAGGTGAACATCTGCTGCTGTAGGAGAATGTACTACTCAGCAGCCAACTTCAGCTGGTGGATATTAAACAGATAGGTGTGACTATGGCCACTTGACAACACGAATTTTTTTCCAAGCACAAGATGCTCTATGTTTTAAAATAGAATTTTCTGCCCATTGCATGTGTTGAGGTTTTGAAGGGACCTTTTATTTATTTTTGTTTTCCCAAAGCTGCATATCCAAGAGTTTGTACCTGTAGCAAATAAACAGATACGGAGGTACTGTTGGCAGCAGCCCTTCTGGTCCTGACTAATGTGTCAGGTTCACAAGAAGATCAATGTGTCTGCCCTGATGGCAAGTGGAAGTCCTGTAAAAAGGCACCCTATCCTACTGCTTTCTACTTCATTTGTTCTTAAGTGTCAAGTGACTTTCTTCACAAGTGTTTGAGCATATGAAATGCCTTGACCTGTCCATTACTCTCTCTAGTAATTTTACTGTTGAAGTAGAACAATGTGCATTTAAATTGTAAATAAATTTTTTTGACCAAGTTTTTTTCCTCTTTTAAAGATCACAGCTGAACCCAGGTCACCATTTTAACTTGCATTTGTACATCTTTAAAACAATTCCATTGTACTTGTTTGGACACAAAGTATTTCAGCACTCTCATACTTGAGTCTGTAAAACATAACTAATAGGATTAGCTCTTAACTGGTCAATGTCATTCATAAACTGGAGGCTGCAGCAGTACTTAGGCCAATCAGTTTTTACTGGTAATGGCAAGGTAGTGGAGGCAGGGTATTTTTGTTTGCTTCAGAGAAAGATTAACATGGCAAATCCAAATATTCCCACTATTATTCAAGTCATTGATGCAACTGTGGTGCACCCTTTGTAGTGTGTATTGCTTCAGCCATAATCTTGTAATTAACAAGATTTAGTTCAACTTAGATGCACAAAAGCATCCATGTGGCCAAACTCAGGTCAACTGAGATAGACATTCTGAACTAAGGTAAAAATCTCAGGTATGTTTTTGAAGTACATTTCACTTTGCCAGACAAACAGACTGGCTTCTTGTTGCCTTTTGCTGCACCAAAATTCAGTATTAGAACTGTCCTGATTTTAGGCTTACAGCTTTGGAATTACATAGGCCACGAATTAGCATGTCTGTGCTGCAGTAGTACCTTTTACTTGTTTTTATTTCTAGTTTTTCTCCCTGTTACTTAGCTGTCAAGATCTAGTATCTGCCACAGAAATTCTGCCATAGAAGGAAAAAAAATTAAAGTGATTTCTGGAGGGTTTTAGATGGTCACTTTCTAGTGAACAACACTGAAATTTATAAAGGGAATTTTCTGACTGCTGAGGTAACTCAGCTACTGTCTTCACTGAAATAGTTCACAAAGTCCTACAGGCTTCAAACTGAACATTTTAATTTTGGAAGTCTCATAAAACCTAACAGAAATTGACAAAGTACTACCAAGTTAACAAGAAAAAAATCAACAACCATTAATCAAATCTTTAGTGCCAAGGTGCTTTGCTGATTAAATCCTCGGCACAGTCAATATACATTTCCATGAAGCATACAGAATAAAATCTTTAAGGGAGAAAGGTTGGTTCAGTCTATAAATAATGGAGCAGAACCTAATTTATCATTAGGGGCAGTAAAACAAATGAAGTAGTTTGTTGTGACCAGTTTTCTTTTGGGATAAGAACTGAGATACTATAGCAAATCATTTCATGCAAACATCCATCAGAATTAAGCTGGAAATGACTTGGTCTTTGGAGTCAAAGTGGGTTTTAGTCTAACTTAATAATGCATTACTTCACCACCTGGTTCTGCAGAAATCAAATTTGATCCATTTGCTCTTATTTTCGTACCAATTCTGATGAAAAAACAGTATTGGACATACAGCTTGTGTGAGTTGGTAATGAGTAGGTAATCATTATCCAATGAAAACCTGCCCTGAAAACATGCCAGTTTTGGAGGATGACACAAGGGCATGATCCACGTTGGAATCCATCTGCAAGTAAGAACATTTTCAGCATTTCTGAAAGACCACCAAAAACAGTTTTTCTGTGTCTTCCAGTTCCAGCTCTTCCCTTTCATTTGTGTAATTGCTTTATCCTCCCTCTTGCTTCTTGTAATGGCTTTAAACTTTAGTTGGATTTGTTTTCTAACTTCTTTTCTTCATTTGGGTCCATCTCTGTTAAAACACAGCAACAGAGCAGCTGCATGTATCGTGTGACTGCACCTGCACAAAAATTGGAGATAGATTAAAACAACAGCCACCTACCTCAGACTCTAATTACAGAACACATCTGACTAATGAAAGCTGTCAGGAATGCTGTCTCACTTCTCTTTAGGGAAACAAATAATAAAAGTTAGTAAAATAACTGTGTCCCACTCATTTTTTTAACAGATAGTATCTTAAACTGTTCTGTTGATATCCTAGGGTGTTTTGTTTCTTAGGCACCCTGCCAAGTAACTGAAGTAAAATCTTTTTTCTCTATAATTAAGAGTGTAAAATTGGTGGAACCAAAAAAAAGCAAAACTAATAGCACACAGGAAAAGCTACAAGATTACTGAGTATTTACATATATTCTACTAGTGCAGCACCACATCCCATTTTCAGAGTAAAGTTATGCTATAAACCTTCCTTACCACATCCCTCATCATGGCTGTCTCACATAGTAACAAAAGAGCACTGATGGACAGAAGTTTAAATGTGTGTAATTTAACTGCTGTAGTTCAATAGAAGGAAAATTCCATTCTTTACTGACATAAAATCTATCTATCTTCAAGTAACTGATTCAGTAAAGCTGGACGGTTTGTGCTACCAAGAATGTTCACACTTTTTACAGTCATCAATCTTGGTTAAAATAAAGACTTTTTTCTGATGTTTTGGCTATTGGTGAACAGTGTTTGCACAGTATCACGGCTTCTTTTCCTTCCTCTTACTGTGCTCTTCCTGCAGCCAGCAGGATGGGAGAGGGCAGGAAGTTTGGCAGGAAGATGGCCAGAACACTCACCCAAACTATGCAAAGTGCTATTTCATGCAATCTGATGTCATGCTCAGCAATAGAAATGCTTTGAGCAAGAAATGTTTTCCTGTGGGAGTGTCTTCCCATTCAGCTGTTGCTTGGGACTGGCTGCACACTGGAGTGCCTGTGAGATGTGTGACTGATTGCTCTTGCAGCAGCAGGGCTTTTTTCCCTCTTCATTTACTAAACTTTGACTTGACCACCAGGTCTTCCCACCTTTGTTCTTCCTGTTCTGTCCCTCGTGCTGCTGGGGGTGCTGGTGAGCCAGCAGCTCCCTGGGTACTCACCTGGGGTTAGCCCACCACAACCCTTTCCATCAACAGACCGAGTCACCTGCTTACTTTTCCTCTTTCCTAATAACATCTCCAGCTAACAAAGAAACTTACCCATAAACTTGTTAATAAATTGAGGTCTCCTCGATGCAGGTAAATAGACTCCCAAGAAAAAGAATGGAATTCCAGATAAAGCAATGGCAATTCCAATCACTGAATTTACAAAGTCACTATAGAGTGGCAGTACCACCAGAAATACTGTGCATAAACAGAATATTATTGGGAAAGCCAGACTCAGCTGCAGACAGAAAAAACAGAATACAATGTTAATGAAATATTCATTGTCTATAGTTAGAAATATTATAATATAGACTTTTCTCTCTGAAACCCGCTTTGTGAAATTCTCTGCTCTTCCTCTCATATATCTGGCTATTTAGCACCATAAGCAAATGGCAGAATTATTCTTAATAGAACTGCTGCTAAAAATTGCAAAAGTAATCAAGTATGGTAACTCTGTTGTGCTGACAGAAAGTGCATAGTGGCACAAAGTGTTTTTAGACAAAGCCAGTAAAACTTGGGAAACAAGAATTACTGACTTTTTTGAGTAGAGTATCAACTTAAAGTATGAGAAGGTTATTAGAGGATCAGATATCATCAGAACTAAATGTGGTCCACAAACAGAGTTACTTAACTTGGGCATTTCCAATCAGAGATTTCTGCTGCTAGATAAAAGGCTAAAACTACTAAGTTAGGCTATTGAGACATTCTCCAGTGGGCAGACAGAAGGAGTACTTATTGAACTAGCACATAATAATAGAGTATACTGACACAACAATCATTTGTTCTTGCCCAGGAGACAAGCTAACTTTCATGCTACAACATCAAATGGAAACTATGCTTTATGTCCTGATCAATCTGTAACCTTTAGACTTAACATGTATGGTCCAGATTTTAGACAGTATTTTATATTATATGGAAGGCAGGGATTTTAAAAAACTGTGTAATTAGTATTACCTTAAGAGGTCTTGGCCGATCTGGTTCTTTCCAACGTAGATATAACTGCCCAGCAATAGACAGACCAACAAAAAACCAGTAACTGAAGCTGAAGTAATTAATTAGCCGGAAGACATCTTCCACAGCCAGGTAAATAAGGGTCATAAAACACTATCAGAAAAGAACAAGAGTAAGAATCTTAACCCAAAAGTTTGAAATTTATTGTTTATGTTGGTTTTTGTCTTTAAGTAACACCTTATACTCCTTGGTATTTGGCATAATTTTATGCCTCAAAAAAATCACACTCAGCAATCACCTTGACAACAGTGTATTTTGTCTCTTGTGAATTTTTTAAAGTTTTCCTTTAAGTAATTCATATTCTTGTTCTGAAAAAGTTGTCTTAATTCATTGACTAGATTAAAATAAATTGCATTCTGCTTCAGGGGACTGGGTTTCTCAGAGCTGCATTTAGATGCAATAAGGATCTGAGAGAAGCACTTTGGGCTCTTGGAATTATTTAGTCTTGAGCAGCAGAAACCTTTTATATGCAATAGGTCAATTATTAGTTGCAATTTCAGTTAGCTGAAAATGCAATCCATTGTAATCCATGGTATGCAGAACACAGTTATGGCATGGCCTTCTGCTAAACTGATGTTCTGATTTCAGCATGAAATAGAATACGTACGTGGACTAGTTCTTTTATACTTTCCTCATGTTATTTTTTATACATAAATATTTGTGTACACTTTTCCACCCCTGTGTTGAAGCTCCATTTTGAGAGAAGCTGTGCTGTGTGTCCCATCTAATCAGTTGAAAAGAAAAGCAATAACAACTTGCATTGAAGAGCAGTGCTGGCACAGGTGTGAACCTCTTTATGTGGATCATAGACAACAGATCAGGAAGGTGACCCTCCCGAGATCCTACAAAAAACAGCCTGAAAAAAAGCAGTAAAACACATGTTGAGACCATAGGCAAGAGAATATATTACAGAAAATCAAAGAATAACACCAGTCAAAATAAATATTTACAAGACTGAATTTCTGCCGTTTAAACTGGAACCTGGATTCAACCCTTCTTATAAAGATGTATTTACATCTTTATGGTACAACAACCATTGAGAGATAGATAAGCTTTTAGAAACATGCTGTTAACAACCATTTTTGAAAAAAATCATCCTGCAGGTAAAATAGACAACATCTATAGTAACTGAAACAAATTTCTATTGTTCCACAAAATTCTAGAAGTTAGAACTGAAAACATTCCAGCTTAGGGAAGAATAGTTTTCAATGCCAACCAGAAGAGATTGCCAGGTCCCTAAAAAGATGTCACTCAACCACACGCTCAAAAAGCAAACACACACAATTTTATTAGCATCTGTTCTATATTGACTGCTTCACCAAATGATCATATTTCTTCTCAATAGAGGCATTGCAAATTCACTCAATGGATAGGAAAAATATTAAAATGCCTGAATAAATCTATTTAAAAATTTTGCTAGTTACATCCACAATCAGTGCTCAAAGAAAAGGTTCTACACAGTATCCCTAAGCTTTCTGATTGCAGCTTCATAGCAGTAGCAGGTTTTTAAGGGGTTTTCCAAGTACAACGTTTTAAAATACTGATTTTAAAAGCTAAGTTTTAGATAAATACATTTGAAAACAAAAACTTGCTAGAATTATTCTATCAAATAAAATGGAAGGTAAGGCAAACAATCAGAAGGCCTGAGGACTCACCACACAGGCAAAATTAATTTGATCTTATGATTCTGCTCTGCATACACTCAGGAATGCTTTTGGGAAACAAAGCAGTGGTAAGGGTATATGTACACACACACACACTCTCACAGAGGTTTATTTAGATCTGTTGTTTTATTCTAGCTATTCATTATAGGTTCAGTTAAAAAGTATTTTTGTCTCTCTCATAATAGATCAACATAATAGTGACATGTAAAAAGATTTATGAACATTTGGCAAACTGAAAGAGATATGCACTACCTTGATGATGCTAGAATTGAAGCATTAAGTCCACCAAAACAAGAAAAGGCTACAGCAATGGGAATTGTCCAGCTGAATATACCAAATACCTGGTCAGCAAATGTCTGATGAAAGGAGAAAGAAAGTGAAACATGAATATCTGAAAAAAAGACTACGTAAAACAATGACATCAGAGCTTTTGTAATACACTTGTATGGAAAAACAGTAGCATAGTAAGGACAGTCCATAATGCAGCACAAGGAATCACACAGCTTTCTTATTTATTTATGGATTCTAAATAAGCACAAACTTCTTTAGCCAAGCATCTGAAGTCATAATTTCTGCTCACAAAAATAATGCTCACAAAGGAAAACAAAATGTTTTGAGAATTTTCTTCCCAATCCTAGTATATTTTATTATCTAACTGACCTACGGAACACAAGTGAACATTCTTTGGATTACTAAACAAGGAAGTGCCATATTGCAGTGAATAACCATAGCCAATACCACACCTACTGTTTATAGATACTATTCTAGGAATCTTATTTTCCTTTTTTTGCAGTTTCCTAAGCAACATCTTTTCCTTTAGCTCCACTGGCAAGGCTTCTGGGCTCTACTCTCACAACCTGGCAAATGACAGAGCAAGTGATCTTATCACTTACTCAATAGTTGATGTTGCTAGACAATACTGAAAGAAACTGTGATGACTGTCCATGGTAGAGCTCTGAAACCAAGAAGTCAAGAGCATCAAAGTTTCACAGCAAGTGGTAAGAGCTACTGATCACCAACAATCTTGGATCTAAATCAAAAATGGGTAATAATGCACAATATACTGTTCGGGTCTATTCTACTCAATCTCCTGGATGGAGAAAAAAGGGAGACTTAGAGCAACAGACAACACATTTGAAACATGAGAAATTTAATTCATGCAGACTGACAGGTATTCTACCTCATGTCTTGGTCTGAGCATTGCACATATCTGGACATCAGCATGAAGTTAGGCAGAAATCCCTCATGCTGTGTTCAGAGGACATGGGTGGAAGCCTTCCTACCCATCCCAATTCTACCTACACATCACTAAATCACTTCCATGATTTCTTTTACAGAAGCAAACTAACAGTCATGGTAGCAAAAGAATCATGCCTACATTAGACAGCATGAAGTCACCATTTAAGGAAACTGAAAGGCACATACTCACATATAAGTAGTATTCAAACAAAGATTTGAACATTTTATACCTTAGCAAGTAGCAGTAATCTAAACTTTTATGAACCTTTCTCTAAATCACTTTATCTCTCTTCCTTTATAAATTTCAAGATCCTCAGACATGAAAAGCATAGATAGTAACTCAGCTTTCTGCAGGTTTGTCTATTATAAACATTTTCTTCAGTTTTTAGTATTTGAGTATTTTTAAACACCTTGCCCTTGACCTCCTCTTCAACACACTAGTCTTCATCATAACATTTATGAACTAAGGAGCTCAATCAAAGGTGATAAACATTCAGTACTGGCCTTTATCTGTACCATATGAAGTTATCTCTCTTTAACAGTGGTCAAATTTTGATTTAATTAATCCAGGAACCAGATCATCAATAGGAGTGTACTATGATCTGTTTTCTTAATGTGTTCGTAGGTAAAAGAAGCCTTTTATTTTCATGAGACAAAACCCTGTATGTAATGTCAATCTTTAAGCCACAAGATGCTGAGAAATTCACTGACATAAACCAAAGCCTGGCCAGCTATAGCTTCCTGATGTCTGCATTGAAAAGTGCTTTGTCCAGAACATTATCCAGGTTATGGATCAGAACACAACTCTGCTGTGTACCATCATTAACACTAAAAAGCAGAACGCATTCCATCCTTTTGTGTAATTTAGTTGAGCCTCAAAGGCAGACAGGATTTCTGCTGCTAAAGGACAATGCAAAACCACATAATCACTTCAATGGAACCTTGCCTAAAGGCTCAAAGTCAATGCATCAACTGTGTCACCCTGGTTCTCAGAAAGGCATGACTCTTGCTGAGCTCTTTTAGTTCGTCCATCTTAGCACAGCTTCCCTCAAAATGGAGTTTCAACACGGGTGAAAAATGCATACAGGTTTCTACAGATATTATAAAAAATTACATGAGAGAAGTATAAAAGAACTAATCCACGTACATATTCTATTTCATGCTGAAACCAGAACATCAATTTAGCAGAAGACTATGCCATAAGAAATGTGTTCTGTATACCATGGATTACATTTTCAGCTAACTGAAATTGCAACTAATAATTTATATTATGATATATAAAAGATTTCTGCTGCTCAAGTCTAAATAATTCCCAAAGTGCTTCTCTCAGATCCTTATTGCATCTAAATGCAGCTCTGAGAAACCCAGTCCTCTGAAGCAGAATGTAATTTATTATGATGCAGTCATTGAATTAAGACAACTCCTCCGACACAAGAGTGAGGATGAGGTGAAAATTCTAATCATCAATTGTTGTAATATTTTAAAGTAATATTTGCTGATTTCTGAAGCCAAACAATAAGTGAAATTACCAGACATAAAACTCCTGGAGGATTTTTTGGTTTTATATATAAAGCTAAGATACAGAACAAGATGTTAGAGAATTAAGATGTTTAGTAAAACTGCTTAAAGGATAAGCATTTAGATAAGTAATATTAACAGCTGAAGCTAAAGAAGCAAGAAAAAACCTACGAATGTAATCTAATGCCAAAGGATGCAAATTAGCTAATGTATCATTTGGAGAAATTTTTTTCCCTCAAGGATGTTCTTTGCCAGCATTTTCCATTTCCTTTTGAAACATCTGGTAACGGGCCAGTGTGAATGACAGGTGCAGGACTAACTCAAAGGCTATTTCCATCCTGTAATGTGTATCCAATTGTTCTAGGATATGCTAATACTGTTTCACACATCTTGGAAAACAACAATCATTCATATGAACTGTAAAACTTACAATTTATATATAGATCAAAATGCTGCAGATTCAATGCACTCTGGATGCAGGTTATGCTCTACATCAACTGTTGATCTAGCTCAAAGCCTAAATAAATGATTTCCCTAGAGCTGTACAAGTCAGAGTCTCCAAAAGAGAGTAATGTAGTGACAATCTCTACCAAACACTGTCATTTCCAATGTATTTTCTAATGCTGTAGTTGGGACTCCTGACAGAGCAAAGGGTGGAGAAACTTCAAGAGCTAAACTTGAGGTGAGGCAATACAAAAGACTATTTTAATTGAGAATCGTCAAAAAAAAGTTCAGCTTGGTTTGCCAAATGATCTTTCAGCAAAACGAAGTTGAAAGGTACCTAAAGTTTGGCTAATCTATCTATTGATAATAACCAGCTTAACATGAACATAAAGACCCACCTGCCTTTAGGCAGGTGTTTTCTGACAGGGTTTCACCTTCATTTATAACAAAAATCAGCCAAGTTCATTACTACTACTCAGACACTTGAGTACAAATTTATAAATCCTTCAATACCCTCCTTTCAACAGATGCCAAGGAATGTCTTCTCTAAAGCTCAGCTATAGTTTCTTGTGAACAAAGACAAACCCAAAGATTTCCACAGTGTTTCTTGCTAAAAGAGTTACTGAAGCCTAAGTAAAAGCGGCCACAATTAACATTCACTGCATGCATATCAGAGGATTATTTTGCATAAGAAGGCAGGGCAGAGAAAAGTACAACACGAAATCAAGTTATCAAGCACACACACTGAGTGCACTGCACCAAGAAGGGAAGAGGGGAGGGAAAAGTAGAAGAGTTAGCGACTGCTTTCTGCTAAAACCACAATTGTACAATCATGGATCCTCCACAAACGAGCCAGACCTGGGCTCTGAGCTGAGCTCCTCACCAATCCTACTTTAACTACTACTACTACTTCTGGGAGTTGTGAAGTGCATTTATAAAAACAAGTGAGCTGGCAATGAAGGAAAGAATGGAACATTCACAAAGGTATGTGGAGGATGACAGAGGAGCCTACCTGGAGGCAGACATAAGCAGAAACATTTAGTCCACCATAACAGGAGAAAGCCACCACTATGGATATCATCTCAGGATTCTTCTGAGAAATTCTGAAGAGCGAGAAGGATTAAGAGATTAAATTGTCATTTCTGCTATAGCCTGACAAGTCCTGTAGTCCAGACTTGAATTATAACTGCTTCTAACAGCTTGGAAACAGAGAATTCAGAGAATTGCTGATATAACACTTGCAATTACAGATAAAGTTCTTTTATGCCCTCCCATCCATTGACTATGTAATGTATACATAGATACATGCACACTGTAGGACATGCACCTGGAATTGTTCCCTCTAGTTTTGATTTTTTTTTCAAACCATCATCAGGGAATAATAATGAAGGAAGAGGCTTTCCAGCCATGCACTTCTCAGCTGAACTGCCCTTATTTCATCCTGACTAAATGTTACTCCCAGAAGAATGGTCAAAAACTGAATTACATCTTTGTTTCAAGGCATGAATGACTAATTAAACTACATTTTATTTTTGTCTTGGGTTAGTTGATCTCATGATCATCAGCTGGTAAGTTGTGAATGGTTTGCAAGAACACTTTTTTGTCCTTTTAAAGGTCCAAACAACAGTTCTGTACAAACAGGTTGAACTAAAAGCAGCAGAAATTCTAGCATCAAGAGCTGCCATAACAAAATACACAGGATACTGCCTCACACTCAGTAAATCAGGCACACAGATGAGTAGCAAAACCCACATTCATATTACAAATCACAAGATGAGAACTGTTTCATCACACTTAGCTGCACACTAGAAGTGCACTTAGAGGCACACAAGAAATGTCAGGCTACACTGAGAGCATATGGAGCCACAAGCACATGTGAGGCTGGCAAAGCACCAAACAGTATTGATTGGAGGGAAAAATGGAGAAATGCAAAGAGAATGCATCCTAACATGAATAAGAAACTTCTACCAAAAAATACCCAAAGATTATGAGGTGTTTCTATTAGGAAAGTTTAAAAGGCATCTACGGAGTCTCTTCATGTAACTCTTTTCAAGATCCTATTGCTCAGGAGGTTTTCCAGACCAAGTTCTATTGATATTCTTACCATGAAAATCATACAGAGCAGTAAGGGGATACACACACACATACACACACACACACACACACACATATATATATATGAGCAATCTGACTGGTATTTTGGAAACACAATTAATTCTGCTTTGACATTTCTCTTGAGGTGAAGTATAAATACATTCACACATTACAGGAAGATCTGGCTGTCAGAACTACAGTATGTTTTCTTAATTTTAAGCTTCTGAGGACACTAAGTTGCTATTGCCTAACAGAAACAAACTCTTGATTTATGGCAATCAGGAAGCTGCATATGCAGGAAAAAAAGCACCTGAGCAGAAGTTGTTTTCTCCCACTGCCATAGATTACATTCTCAGGATATTGTATGACATCTTTCCCCATTGACTAAACTAGATTTAATGTCACATATATTAAAAGAAAGAATGCACATCAACCAAACCCAGAAAATTGTAAAGGTGCAAAAGAAAGCAATTTAAATGTGTCTCTTGTAATTCTCATTTCAATTACCATGCTGTTGATCAATTCTACTCAAACAGACATAATTCTCTCCTTGTATTATTTGCAACACTTTTACTGGGAGAAAAAGGCACCAGTGCAGTAAAAGGCCAAGCATAAAATTCCCACTTCATTTTTAGGTCACCCAATACAATCTTATGGCAAGAGAACCAGCACTACTCTGCTACATTAATATACTGCATTCCTACTTGCATGTAAGATGTCCCTTCTGTACAGTCCACATTAAAATTTCCAGTGTCAGCTCCAACAGTAACACAGTTCCATTTATATTTTCATGGAGGTGCTGACAATATTTGATCTAAACCTTCTCAGGTGTTTATCCTCTTCTTAGCATCTCTCACAGCTAGCTGTAGAACAAGTGTTCAGTGTTTTCCAAGTCTCTTACCTATCTCATACTGAAAATATAATTTAGCATTCTCAAGTTCAACTCAGCTTTTCAGCTTGGACTCCAAAGCCAGAGAATGTCCATGTAGCTGGCATCAGGAGTGCTGCATTGGCAGTGAATTACAGCTAGCTCTAAGAAAGAAGGCAAATAACTTACTGAACAATTCTCCCTCTAAAAGCAACTGCCTGCCCCTAATGAAAAGTTTTTCATTTTTTTTGTAAGGTATGGAATGTGCTCTTCAACCAAAGAAACCTTACTGGGAAGTGTCCGTGCAGGCAAAGAAGAGGAACATGACACAGTTGGCTGAGGACAAGCAGATTTTCCTCTTCAGAAAAGAAGGCAGTGAAGCCAATGAAGGAAAAGAAGTAATACCCAAAAGGTCTAAGAAGAACTTAAAAATTTCTGTCTGAATTCAGTTAGAAAAAAGATACTCAACATTTATTAAACTATACACCAAAGAAGAATAAAACAGCTAAAACCCACAGCCTCCCACATTCCAATTCATTGAGAGACCATGGCAAAGCAAAGCAAGCCTGCTCTAGAAATGAGAGCACTAGGGTGATTTGATTGATCTACACTGGACTAACGAGATAATATTCAAAGATGCAAATGAAGTCATCCTCTTTATCCCCAGTTTACTGACAAAGCTGTACAGCTCCAAGAAAGATGACAGCTGGCTATGCAGGACAACCAACTGTTTGCTTCAATCAGTTTTAGATCTTCCAAGTAAAGGAAGTAAGCTGCCAAATATGACCTATTGTTGGAACTCAATCAAGACCCACAGACATGACCAAACTCAGGAAGCAGGTAACAAGCTGCACACTGGCTGCCAGTATGTTTCCTGTCAGGAGACAAAACAGCCCAGAAAGTGTTTGTGGAGCCAGCTGCCATTTTCACAAAACCCAAAACAGTAGTCTCAAACAACAGCAACAAAAAAGGTTTTTCAGTGACAGTGAAAGATGAGATAAAATGTCTGCTCTTCTTTACTTGTGTTTGTACCACACAGTAATTTTGATATCCGTAAAACTTAATAGCAAAGGTTGTGATGGTTTGCATAAGGAGGTAAAACAGAAGTCAACTGTGAAACTCTGACAGGTATCATTGAAAATGTGTAATTTGACATGATCAGCAACCATCTGAAGAGCATTTGCAGAACTTCTAAGCTAGCTGTTGCTGTATCACTTAAATTTCTTCAACAAAAAAGCTTTAAAAATCAGCTGCTTAGCCCCAACACTGGGACCGTACCACATGAAACCAATTGTGATGTAAAAGGAAGACATTTTATCTTTTTTTTTTTTCATATAATCCCTTGGTATGATTTCTTTTGCCTCACAGCCACCAAGAAAAACAGCACACAAAGTGATGTGGAAAGATACACTCTTAATTCTTTTACTCAGAACTTTTAGTCCTTCAGAAACCGGACACAGCATCACCCCACCCCTTTACCGCTCAAAGGCTCTTCACTGAAAAGGAGAAAGTTACTTCATTTCTTCCCAAAATAGCAACAAGAAGGATGAAATGTAACTGCTGCTTGAGTACACCAGAGACTCTAAAAATGAAGCAATATTACTACTATGTTTCTTTAAAAATTCATTATGTTCTTTTCACCCTACACCAACTTTCACCAGCTACATAAAGGGTAATAAGTAATCTGTATCTTGTATCACATGTAGAATCTCTGAGCAGATGAATGTAGCTCATTTTCATCAGGTTTTTTTGAATAGCTTAATTCTTACCTCCTTTCTTCATTCATCCACTGAATACAATGCCCTAAGTTTTAAAGATTCCATTGAGGATAAAACTCTCTTCCACTACCCAGAAAAATTCCACCATAAAGATTTTTACGTTTTTGTATTATAGGAGGGATTTCAAATACAGCAATTAGCTTTTCCCCTCCCCCTCCAATTAAGTATTTGAATTTGAACTGCAAGTGCCCTTTTGAAGCAATTCTCCAAATTACTGTCACTTACTGCTTTCCAGTTCACATTGTTTAGCTTCAGCACTAAAAGGAGCTCCCCTTTCAGAAGAGAAGATGAAGTACCAGAGCACACGTGCTGCACTCCCCTAGTGCAACCCAACCTCACTTTGCACATAATGCAAAATACATGCCATGCACGTCAGGTCCTCAGTGTCAACTCCTCCATTCTACAGACATCCTTCCAGAGGCCCACACATTTTGCTAATGTCTTAGTAGATCAAGTGTAAAGTCAGTTTCATTAAACTGGGCAACTGTTCATCTCAGTGAGAAGGAATCTTCAATAGCTCGTGTTAAGTATTAAACTTCAGCTGCACTTTCACCTAATCATTCCAAAAGGGATGGAAGTAGTATCAATCAGAAGAGCACTGTTTGCCAGCTGATGAGACATCTCAGCAAAAATGTTCTGTTTAGACAGAACATTAGTTCAGCTTTTAAATTCAGGTATTTGACAAACCTGAGATACAGTGAAAATTTGAATGTTCAGGTTTTCAGAAATCTGTAACACTCTTTAAGTTCCACTAAAATTACTCCAACAAGTAAAACATCTAAAATAACTTTGGAACTCACAAAGATACTTTTTCATTCTTTTCCTGGTAACTCAGTATCTCTGTATGCAATTAGATTGACTAAGGACTTTATATCATTTTTAAGTCTTCCTTTTTTCTCCTCCATGTTCAAATACATCCCATAGTAGAGAGGAAAACCTAATCTGTCCAGTTCTGAGTATGACAATTTCAAGTAGAGCTGTGCAGCATGTATATATACATAAATGAATACATAGACTCAAAGAAAAATATACACTCTTGGTAGAAAATCAATCTCAAAGAACAACTATATGAATTGTATATAAAATCACAAAAATTTAGGCCTAGGTTTCATATGTGCAGTGAGGTTCAGGCATTCATCTCTCTTCCTTTATCTGGCCACCAATGCTGCTGCATTGTTGTCACTTGCTGTGTTCAGGAAGATCGACTGGGCAGGCCCTCAGGGAATCACTCCCTCAGTCTCCCAGGGTGGGTCACTTTTCCTGATGCCATTCACCAAGCAGTTGTACAAACCTTTGTGAAGACAAGGGACAGGAGCAGCAGAGCAGGCACTGATCTGTACCTTAATGCCTGATCTGTACCAGAATGCCCTTAGGGGATTGGCTGGACTGGAAAATTTCATTCCTGTCAAAGGACTGTATTTTCCAAATTTTGTTAGGGAAAATCCTGCGTTGCTTTACAGAAATCAGGACAGACAGTGGACTGTGTATTGGCTTTTAGATCGGTCTGAATTAAGTAACTCCTCTAGCCCTGACCCTTTGCCTGCTGGGAGATGCAAAGGCATCTGAAGTGAGTATTTCACTGATCTCTGAGGGGAATTTTTCACAGGTACCATGCTTGCACTGGGATAAGTACTGCTTTCTTAATGTTCAAGTAATTAAGTATCTCAGTAGGTTAGGCCTGTGAAAAGGTTAAAAGCTAAGTTAAATGCTGCTAAGTGTTATTCTTTTGTTAAGTTGCTGAGTTAGACTTAGAAGTTGTAAGTTAGGCTAAGCGCTACTAAGTACTATTCAGTTATTAAACTGTTCACGTTAAGCTATAACTGAAGGTTAAGGTATAAGTTAAGTTAAAGTACTGTTATGTCTGAGTGTTATTAAGCTTTAAGGCTGCAATCCTTTTCATCCTTGCTCTCAGTATCCTTTGGTCACACTCACACTCACCCCTCTCCACCCGCCTACCCCCCCGCCCCCAGTTCTCAATTCATTTCAGTTTTGATTGCCTGGATTGTATTTGGTTTAGTTGTTATTTGGTGTGCCTTAATTATCCTGTAAGTAATAGAATGAATCTTGCAAATGAACTTAGTGTACTGTTGCTTAATACTGAATCTGGTTTTTGCTAATACCCATACCAATGATTTTTTAAGGTATCTCAAACACTGGTTTGTAACCCTCGGTCAACTTACCACTGCCACAGCATCACTAGCGAGAATAGCGTTCTCATCCAGCACTGTATAGTAAGCTATATTGGTCATAATATAGATAACAGTCACAATTGGCATAGACACTGCAATAGCCAGGGGCAAGTTCCTGTAAGACAAAAAAACCCAAAACTCCAAAACTCACAACTGCAGAAAAATAAAAATTCCATTAGTAACAGATTAAAGTTATTTGTTTGTGTCATTTACAATAGATAGAAGAGTAATGAAGCCATCATAAAGATTTTAAAAAAGGTATCTCTGGAATCAGAGTTTGGTTTCTTTTATAACTAGAAATTCTAATATAGAGGACTGGAAAAAATCTGATTTTTATATTAACTTAAAACCTAAATTATGTGTAAAAAGGGATTCTCTGCAAATGCTCTTCAAATACTCTTACTTCAAGGTTTCCAGATCTGTAGTAACAGCCTTCAAACTTACATGCTTTAAATTATTTCCTAATGTCCATGTTAATTACCACAATTAGAACTCAAAGAGGCAGAGCTCTGAGGTACTGCACTCCTTCTCTGTGGGAATGGGGATGTCCTAACAGCACTTACTTCTGGAACTGATGCAGGGAGATTTATTAAACCAAAACCCTGTTCTCATCTGCACTCATCACTGCAGAGGACAAACTAACTGGGCTCCACAACAGAGATGCAGATCTAAAATTGCCAAAGATATGAGCCCCAGCATGTGGTGTATCTTACCAACAAACACATGTCTAGAAAGCTATACAAAAAAAAAAAAGTCAAGAGTAACAGGAAAACACTGCTAACCTCTAGATGTGAGCAGATAAGAGTTAACTGTGAGATAAACTCACAGCCCTAAGTGTGCAGCTCCACAGAAAGAAACTACAGAGTAGAAACAGGTTTTTAATGCTAGGCTTTGGCTTTTCTCAGCCTTATTCTTTCTTCAAACCTCACAGGAATATTCATAATTTTCAAAAGGGGAAGCAGAACTGAGAGTGTTACTCTCACATTTGCCCAGTTTGAAATCAAACACAGCAGGGTGACATTGATGTGCATTTGCCATGACCATAGTTTTCAATAACAACAATAAAAAAACCTCCAAAAAACAAAACCCCAAAGCATAAAAATTATAAAACTTTGAAAGTTTCCTCAAAAACTTCCTGAGGCCCAGAAGTCCAGCTGTTTCTGTCTGCTGCCATGGAAGCAGAAAAACAAACATACCCCACAATCCTCCATATAAATCAGTAAATTAGTAACTGGGAGTTCTGACTCCTCTTTCAGGTGCACACTCACAGTAAGAGACCCGTGAATCCCAGCATAGAGAAGAAAAAGAAGCAGAAAACTGAATTTAATTCAGAAATATTACACAATGTAACAAAAATCTCAAATAGCATTTTAAGGACTTTGCATCATCCAAGGTTAACACCAAGAGACGATGTCAAACGTAATTTGTGGATTGCAACTTTTGGGTGGGCAAGCAAGAAGGTACTAACCATCAAGTGAACATGAAAAATATGTAATTCTGGAGTAATTTTGTAGAAGTCTGGAATACCTTATTCCCAAGAACTGTCAGTGCAGAAAGCTGAAAACTGAAGTTCACTTTACCAGCTACCATTCTACCAGGAATGAAGCTTGTATTAAGCACTGATGCCTATCTACAGCAATGATTATGAAGAAATTTTCATCAGCTAAATATCCTGTGAGAAAAACTGCTTTTTAAAACAGTACATCTAACAGAAGAGCTATCAAACTGGTAACAGAGAACACTATACTAACTTTAAAAAGAAGAAAAAGCATTGCAACAATACTCAAAAAAGAAGCTTTTTCAGTAGAAAGAAACATGATTTGAAGGACCAAATGACTGATGAAAATACAAAATGTATGTCTTTTGAATATGCTTATCAAATCTTTGCAAGAGGATTTAGAGAAACAAACTGTCAATCTGGAATTCATTCTAACTAAAAATAGCTAGGGTTTTTTTAGAGTTAAAGTACTTATCCACTATTTTAATAGATAACTTTCGTGGTTACATAAATACTCAGCATAAAACTCAACATCCAACACACAAGGGAATAAACTACAAATGTCAAAATCAGTTGGGAGAACTAAAAAAATCTCATTCATTCTTTATCATTCAGCTACAGCAATCTGAGCTGTTGCTTGTAATAGGATGTAAGAATTATCGAAGGGAATTCTATTCTAACATAAAGGTGTCTGCTTACAGGTTCACCACTGGGCAAGATTAGCCAGTCACACTTTTAGAGCATAAATTCATGAAAAAGATTAATATTCTTAAATATGAAATCAAAATGATTGGACAAGTAAACACAGGCAACACTTAGGTACCAGTTCCAATGCAACATTGACACCTATTAAAATAAATAGTAACAACATCTTGAACTGAAAGCTTATCTAGCACTGAATACAGCATCCTGCAATCATCTACACTTATTTGTTCTTATGTTTTATTTTCTTTTCACTTTTAATGGAGCTTAGTAAATCTTTGCTAGTAAGCATCCACAGACTCACCAGTACAGCAGGTCTACTCATTTCTGTGTAAGCTCAGAATTCATTAGTGAATAACAGCCACAAACCCAGCAACTTGGGAACCATCCCCATTTAGAAAGCTCAAACCATTTACCTTTCTGGGTTTTTGATTTCTTCTGTTACGTAATTGAGCGTATCCCAACCAGAGTAAGAAAACAAGGCAGAATATAATGCAAGGGAGATTTCTCCAACATCAGTAGAGGATCCCTCAAAAGAGTCCTTAAAGTTCCCTGTATACCCTGTGTGGAAAAGATGCAATGAAGAACAGGATAATAAAATACAGCAAGTAACACTTTTCCATGTGTTACAATTACACACAATTACAAAAACACCTCAGAAACACTAATTCCTTCAAATCTGCTTACAAAGACCTTTTTTCCAATTCTACTCCATGTTTTAGCCATGAGAATAAACACGGCATTTAAAACTATTAAAAATTATTAGGTGTGTATGATATTGTTCTACAATTAAACACCTGGTTTGTCCACAGTGGCACAAGATAGGAACATTAAGGAACACAGGAACATTAAGTTCAGACTAAGCTATAAGCAATTAGCAATGATAGTACTCAGATTAAGTGTAGTGGTTTATAACATATATATTTAGAAAATAACCCACTCTACTCTTCTATAGCCTTTTAAATTTAATTTTCAGACACTTAGCCTATGCAGAAAACAAAGATTACAAATTACTTTAGATAACTATGACAAGAAAATCCCATACAAACACCTACATGGATGTTTAAGCTTTTGCACTAAAAATAGAAAACTGAGAAAAAATAACAGAGAATAAAGTAATACTGTTAAGGTAAAATTTTCTCAAGCTAAAAGTATGTGTATATTTTTTGGACCAGTATTTGTGAAAACTTGTGCCATCTCTTGACTTTAAGCAAGTCAAGACAAGTTCACCAATCACAATTTATATATTCAGACTATACATATATGAACACACACAAAACCACCAAAGAACAAACACCTAGAACCCAGTCACTGACACCTAGAACTGAAACCCAGGACACCACCAAAAACAGAAAGGCAAGTTACAGTGTAACTCCAAAACATGTCCTATACTATGCATCCTGAAATATTTAGACTCCAGTAAATCTGTAATATTTGAGGCCTCTAAAATATCTTTACTTATTTCTCTTCTCTATTTTTTATCCCAATCAGATGTTGCTACTCTCTTGGCACAGACATAGGTGAAGTAACTGCTGAATTAGGAAAAGAAAAAGGAGACAATGCCAAGGAAATCAGATGTGAACAAGCTCGGTATCTATGAAACAAGGGATGGGCAGATGTGCTATGGATTAAACCTGGTGCTCATATTCTTGATTGGTTCACAGTAATTACCTTGCTCATGAACTTTCAACAATAACTAGTTAGAGCAAAGGACACAAATTTTCAGATTGCCAGGGAAAGACAGACCTTTATGGCAGCTCGGAAAGCAGGATATTTTTCTTAACCTAGCACACCAACAAATTCTTCCCAAAGGAAGGGCAAAGAACAAAACTAAGTTTACGGAATTTCTCTTAACTTGAAGGCACAATGCCCAACACACACCCTTTCAAATTCTCAACAGCAATAAGAGAACTCAGGCTTTGAGCAAAAACAGAGCTGTAGCTTCACAAATCTACCTATACATTAGCAAATCTACCTATTCACATATCTACCTTAGCGCATTTGTGTTTTAAGCTCAGACACTTTCAGACCGCAGATTCATTTTGCAAAAAAAATATTCAATTGATCTTACTGTAAAATACCATGTTCCTTAGAGAAATTTACAACTTTCACCACTCCCACTGTATTTTGCTGTCTCTGTGTATTGCTGTTTTCACTTCCTTTTTAATTCTGTATTGCAGGCTGTAAATAACACAACATTGCTGAGCAATCAATTATCTTCTTTTACCAAGTTCAAAGTCAACTGAGATAGGATGGATATCTCACGACACTGTTTTATGATAATGCCTAACAATGGTATTATTGGTATTTTCAAGGTGGCTGCATTATACTTTTTTAGTGAGGCATTTCATAAAACATACAGAAGTATGTCTTTAGACAATCTTATCAGTTTAACTGATAAACACAAACCTTTGCTTTAACTTTACAAGCTTACCCTGGAATATTTTAACAAGTCCAGCGATGATGATGGCAATAAGAGCAGCGACTTTAGCATAAGTAAATATATCCTGCACACGTGTGCCCCACTTAACATAGGCACAATTTATAAATGTTAAAAGACCTAGGGAAGGAAGAAAAAAGAAAAATTAAAAGACTATTTGAACAATGCTCAGTTTAACTCACTTTTCAAAGCTTTTAATTGTAATCCAAATATGCACTTAGTTGTTATACTAATACTTAGGTTAAACTAGGCCAAATTCACAGGTATTGAAAACACACTGGTTCCAATAAAACAACAGGAAACAGATGTTTTAAACACTGTTCCAACAGACAGAAGGAAAGACCTTCCTGTTCTCTGATTACATACCCATTTTCCTAATGTTACCCCTCATCAGCTGTACTCTGCAACTACCCTGAAACTAAAGAAACTGCTACATGAGATAATTCATTTCAATGTATTAACATAGTTCTCATAAATGAAAGATTATCTAGAAATTTTTATGGCAAACATATTAAAAGACTGTTTGAAAAGGTTTCTTTATGCTTTGTTGTTAGATTGAGGATGAGTTCAACATCCATGGAGTAGCTGCAATGCTAAGTATGGTTACAGGTGACTCAGTACTCTTTTCCAGTTCTACTGAACTGCATTATGAAGAGAGAATATATCGATTTTACAAGGACATGTACTGAGAGGACAAGAGCTAATGGCTTCAACCGGAAAGAAGGTAGATTAGATTAGATTTGGTGTCATGAAGAAGTTCTTCCATGTGAGCGTCATGAAGCATTGGCACAGGTTGTCCAGAGAAACTGGGGGTGCCTCATTCCTGGAAATGTTCAAGGCCAGGTTACTTGGGGCTTGGAGCAACCTCTGATAGTGGAAAGTATCCCTGCCCATGGCAAGGGGTTGGCACAAGATGATCTTCAAGGTCCCTTCCAACCCAAACCATTCTGTGGTTCTAAAGAGCATATGCCTTACAGCTAATACAATAGTCTGGTAGGAAGTAATGAGTATTCTGAGTGTATTTAGTCCTCTATCCCAAAATAACTAGTCAGACCTATTTCCCAAGATTGCAGTGAAACTTGAAATGAGACTTTCAGATCTCACAAATATTTTGTAGTTGCTGACTGAACTTACTCACATGATCAACTTCCCCAAGACAGTTAATAATGACTCTCAACATTTTGCTTTTGCATTCATTACGTTTCTCTGAAGTGGAGAGCCAGACAACCTCTGTCTAAACTCAAGGGCCATATACTAAATAGGATTCAGTATCTTCAGTATTCTTTATTTAACAAAATCCTAATTCAGTACATATTTTTCTTAGCCAAATTACCACTGTATTATTGAAACTTCTGTATGGGAAACAGTATTTCCCCAAAATCTGTTTTCTCTCTAGCTAGTGAAAAAGTGTTTATATACTACTGTACTTGTCATCTCCATAGAATTTTCTTGTACTGCCTATTTTAAATGTGCATATAAATAAAAAATAAACTTGACTGTTTCAGGAGTAAGGTAGCAGTAAATAAAAATTAAATAAAAAGGTGTGTTATATTATTTCCTTTCCCATAATCCAAGAATACCGTGATACTATGGAGATAAAAATGACCTTAGCACAGCTACAAAATTGAAAACAATAACTTTTAAAAGATAACAAAAGAAAGGTAATGATCGGACAAGTATAGCACTAGTGCGCTAGACAGTCTGGATAAGCTGGATGAGGTTCAACAGAGCAAGATGAGGAGGAAAAAAAAAACCCAGTTGTATCAAATTTCAAAAGTCAGGACTGCAGCTCCCAAAGAGCCCTCAGGAAAAAAAACAACTCTGCTTAGTCTCTGCTCATCAGTATTAGTGACTGGAGTATTTGCTCGCTGGGTTTATTTCAGCCATATTTTTTTATGCAACTTTTATTTGGATTAATTATTACTAGTGGGTTAGGCCTCTACTTCAGATAAAATGATACTCTGATACCTTATAAGGGGAAAAAAATAAAAGAAAGATAATCAATATTCTGAACAAGCCACATCTCTTTCTCTTGTTTGCTAAAAATACTGTTTTCTTCAACTTAATTATTGTTTAGCCACCTAAGGTTTCTGAGAACCATCAAGTTTAGTTCTGTAGCACCAGATGACATCCCACTGCCAAAATGATTGTCAAAGTAATGCTGTGTAAAACAAAGACTGTTCTCACACTAGCTCTAGTATTGCTATTACTAAAATTAAAAAAACCCAATGAACAAAACTAAAAGTAAACCCACAACAAATCCACCCAGTCTCACATACAATCTGTACCTAACCAATGTGCAGACTTCCCCACCCAGCAGCTTCATAATTAAGGGATTAATCATATCCAGAGCTAGGGATGTGACAAACATCAGCTGTGCCAGGACAGGGAGAAGTCGAAGCTTTAACAGCTAAATGAAGTCACAGAGCAGGGAAGAGTCTTAGCACTGACACTAAGAGCAGGGCAGAACAAGCATTTAAACCATAAAACAGACTGTTAAAGTAAATTGTTCCACCTGCCTGACAGTGACTCTGCTGTCATGTGTCTCCACTAAAAAGAGAGGTGCTAAATCGTCTTTATTAACAGCAAATGTAGAGGACATCAAAGTGTTTTTCTATACTTACTATACAATAATTTTAATTCAATCCCTTTGTCTTAATTTCTTGCTTTTTAATAAACTCCTTTTTATAAGGACTAACTGCCCTCAGAGTGTGGGGATACCTTAAATGGAAGAGCAGATTCTCCCACACTCTTGAATTTGTGCCAAGATACCTTGGGACAGTATCTGTTTAAGGAACGTGAACATGACATAACAGGCACTTCACTCATTTGGAAAGGAAGGAACAGAACTGATTAAACTGACAGATTTCCTGGAAGAAGTTTGTGATTATTTTTCCCCCTACCTGGACCTCAACCAGCATGTTAATACTTTCACAACAGTAACAAATAACAAAGATGGAAGGGGAAGCTGCAATCATCATAACCAATTATAGAGGTCAAATATCTGACGTACATGCTACGGCTCTGTCATTTCCCTTTTCTTACTCTTTATAGACAGCTCTAATAAGGAACACTAGAGCTCTTCCAACAGATGCCTCAAAAAGGAACCAGCTAGAAGCAGCACATATCCTTGTAGAATATTGTTGGCAGTAAAAAAGTCCAAGTTCTGTGTTAGCTTTTTGATACAAAATCATGTCAATACAGGTGACAGGCTCCAGAGCATACAGCTATGGATCAGTACATCACAAAGTATTGTCATACAGACTTGCTGTTTTTACTGTTTACTGGAAATGTACAATAAGTATATAAACACTTTTAATAAGAAACACATAAAATTGAATATTATCAAACAGTTTCATTCTTTTGATACAGCAGAACAGTCCTAGTTTGAAGGGTGTGGGCAGCTGTTCCTCTATACTGACAAACAGAGCTGGCTATATGAATACAAATATTTCAATATTTTATGTGCATGCAAAATTTCCACTTCTCAAACCTGCTTTGCCACATACACTGCTGTACTGATGTTACAGTTAATCCCAAGTATAAAGAATAATCTTGAATGAATGATTTTTTGAAACCAAAGTAGTTAATGAACTATGTAACCATTGAGAAATTATTGCAAACCAAATTACACCAGAACTTATAGCATAAGAGCCATTATTGCTCTTAAGAGCAATAGCTCTTAAGACCACACCAAGAGTATCCTGAGGCTTGATTCAAAATACCTCTCACAAGGGAAAACAATTTTTACCCCCATTTTTGCCAGGTAAGTAAGCCTGGAAGAGGTCAATATCTCGTTCTGCTTCCAAAAGAGAAAATGGCCATTTACTGACTGAACATCTGCAAGTTACTGACGTGCTGGAATTGTTCTTTTCCCCGCTGTAACTCAAACCATGGTAGATCCAGTATGCAACAACTCTGAGTGTGGGTAAGACCTGTTTTAATAAAATGTACCTGGAAAAAAACTTAGCACAGTAAATTTCAAGAAATACTTACATTCACAAGCAGCTGCTATGAGACGACAAGCCACATACGGAGGGTCACAATAAGGGAAGAAAGGCTGAACTATGTAGTTAGCAAAGGTGATGGCAATGATTGCCTGACTAGTTGGTTCAACAATTAGGAGTGAGGTCCACAAACGAATAAAAGCAATGAAGCTCCCAAAAGACTCCAGGATATATGCATAGCTGGCTCCTGACTTTGTAATAGTGGTTCCAAGTTCAGCATAGCAGAGAGCTCCGAAGACTGAAAATAACCCTCCAATTGCCCAAACTATTAAAGACAATCCGTAAGATTTGCTGTAGATGAGAACTCCTTTGGGAGAGACAAAGATACCTGAACCAATCATGTTGCCTACTATAAGGCTTATCCCATTTATTAAAGATATTTCTTTCTTCAGTTGCATCGTATTTTGGTCTCCATCCTGTGTTCCACTTGGATCTGTCCTTTCTGATTTATTGACGGGGCTGTATTCAGCCAGTGAAGTTTGTGATTTTGTATAATCTGTCCTTTCTGCCATTGTGGAAAGATTGAATCCTCCACGATGCCAAATCACAATCTAAAACAAAATATAGACAGCTGAAATCATTATAAATTTTTTTATCCCTTACAAAATCTTCTTTCCACCTTTTTACCCTATCATTTACAAATATAAACTCAGATATTTCCTTTTGTTTCTTCATATTTTTTTTTACACAAAGTCAAATTCATGCACAATTAAATGGCAGAACCAACGCAGACAAACCAAGAGACAAATTCCCATATAACTTAGGATGAGAGAGGAACTTCTACCATTAGGAAAACAAATAAAACTGTAGGAAGGACAGAATTAAAGGACTCCAATCTTAAGAAGACCAGAAGAAAGAATAGAAAGGACAGTGAGATGTTACAGATAAGGAAGTACCACAAGACCAAGATGGAAGTTCTAAGCATGAACATAGATATATTGCAATACTAAAAATAGCAATCCAATTACTGCTTACACAGGTAATTTATGAGTGATCTAGTAACATGTTATCAATGTACTGAGGGCTCCTGCTAAGGGCCACAAGCCACAATCCTCAATGCCCTTGATCCAACCCTCAACTTCTAATTGACACCACAGTTCACTCCACCCCCCCGAACTGTTTCTAGATCTCTGCTCATTACCCAGTTATCTAAAAGAACATAAAAACCCATAGTGGTTTCAATCAAAATTCCTCCATTAGTAGTTGTATTTAACAGTATCTAAGGACACAGAAATTAACCTGTTTCCTCTGCTTCAGAACTGACTGACTGGAAAAGAGCCACCTTCTTCTGAAGTCTCCAGAAAATGCTCCCATGCCTTCCAAAAGCAAGTTACTGCTAATAAAATCTCTTAGGCATTGATAATTCTGAGTAAGACCCATTAGACTCATTTTACACAAGCTTAAGATTACTAGTTTATTAGCTGCATAAAGCATAGGCCCTACATATCTACCAGAACTAATTTCACAACTATTCATTTGCCCTGTCTTTGATTAAACCTTTACTGTATACTTCAGCCTTTCAATATAGAATAGAAAAAAATTGAAAATCTGGGTCAATTAGAATAAAGCAGCTAATCTAGTGTGGGGTGGATTTTGCGCTTTTTTGGAGCTAATACTAATTTTACAAAACATTTTCTAACTGCAACAATAAACTTGTCAACTGAGAGAACAAAAAACCTGAATATGGCAATTTTGAAAGGTCAGCCTGCAGTCATCCAAACTACATGTGCATCTAGTAACATATGAACATACAAGCTCTTGCAGGCACACCTTTCTGGAGAGAATACTCCTCTTTTATCATAAAGCCAACACCTGTATACTAAAGCACAGAAAATCTGATCTGACATCTCTGAACTAGAACGAAGATTATTTTCGATCAATTAAAAAAGTAACTTTGACTGAAATGAAGTAGAAGTTTTTTACTGAAAAATGTATCATTCATCTCCAACTAATGAATCTTTAGAGACTGTATTCTTTTAAATAATGCAAAGTGAGATCCTCAATCTGTTTAGCTGGATGCCTTCTGGTTTATTTTCCCCTCAATACTCCAAATAAACAATTCAGAGATGCTTAATTACTAAATATACATTTTATCATTTATATGAGTCAACATCTAGTGTAACAGATACATCAGAAGACATCAAATTTCACACTTACAATTAGATCAAAATTTTTCAAATGTCCAGAAACTAATCACTGCCATTTCAGAACTTAAAAGCTTGAGTACTATAATGAGGCACCTCCAACAAAATTAAATTAACTAGAAGAGAGGCAACCCCACAGTTTCTACAGATGAGTGTCAGCAAAACTGCAAAGGAAAAGCAAAGTAAATTTATCACAGCAGTTGTTACCTGTTTCTCTTGTTATTTATTCTTCCATCTATCTTGTGCCAAATTCATTTGCAACCACTTACTGCCTGACTTTCTGTTAGTGGTGCAGTAGAGCTAAGTCTTCAAAAATACATGTGCTCTATAAATTCACAAGATTATTTGTTTGCTTTACAAGAGGAAGTTATTATCTGTAAATGCATATAATCATTAATCAACTATAAATATGATGCAATCATCACAAAGCTCCTCAAAACAGCAGAACAAATAATCAAAGCAGTTGTTTTCATGACTAATTTGGTCGTAAGAAGTGGGTTTACAAGAACACTTGTGACCCATAAAATATCATTCAACTCCAAATTGAGTTTTTTTGTTTCCATGAAAAGAACTTGGGACAGGACACTAGTTGCAAAAGTTTTTCAGAAGGCCATTCACCCTGAACAAATGTCAGCAGAAGAAACAAGAATACTGCAGCTATTATTATGACATCCAACTGCCACTTGAAAACATGCCATGTTCATTTTCAGCCCTTACAGCAAAAGGACAAAACCGTGTAAATATGTTAAGAACTGATCACGAATGTAAAACACCATTTTCTTGGTGACTACACAGCCTTTTGATTTCTTACTCACATATCCCAGTCATCATTCCCAATTTCCTATTCTCCTGAACACCTTCCAAAGTACAAATTGATCAGAAGCATACACATGACTTGGAATACTCAGGCATCTTGATGATTTAAGTCAATTGAATAATTCAAATCACATCAAACTTGGTGTGTTAACGTAGCGCCAGTACTCTTCTTTGCACCAAGAGTAACCTTGATTTACCTCATGGTCTGGAGTTCAGAGGTACAATTACCTGCCACTACAGACTCAGTCACCTTTCAAATGCCTCCACCTCAATTAGCAGCACGTGACTGCAGTTCTATACAATTCTGTTACCAATGACCTTGACTGTTTCTTGCCCTACTATCTCCACCCAGGAAAGAACAATCACAGTCTCTCTCAGCCTAGCCTGTTTTGTCCCCCAACTCTCCTTCTTCCCCTCCGAGCCTGTTTTTGTTATTCCCAATTTTGGGAATCTGCCACCAACGTTTTGTTGATTTGCTTCAAGGTGTGTACAACGGCTCACTAAAGATTTGATACTTCATTCTCTTTAGTCTTATTTGTTTTATATGCCTTTTAAAGCCTTCAGGGCAGGAATTGCTTATTTGCCTGAGTCACGTGATGCATTATACCACCTCTGACAAAATCAAAAGTGTTGGCAGGTTTTTTCTTTCAAGTACTTCACTTAATCTTCAGAACCTGCAGCTTTGACCAACTGGAAAAAAAACTTACCAAGGAAGAGGGAAAGCAGAGACTAAAGAAAACTGAAGCTACGTCAGATCAAAAACACATATATTAAAATCCATGATTCTGTCACAAGATCATTATTTCAGTGGAAACAGAAGAGAGGCTTGGAGGAGGAGAACCAGAGACAAATAGTATACATTTTCTAACATACAATAATCCTAATACACTGCAGCTAAAAATACTATCAGAACACTCTCTAACGCTGCCAAAGCCTGGCCACAGGACTGCTATGGCAAATGCAGGGTTTTGCCCTCACACAAGCTAACCAACATGTGAACTTCCTCATCGCTCACCCTTGTGCAACACAGTGTCTTCAACCCTTTTTTTTTTGCTGATCACAGCAGCTGTGAGGAATCTTTTTGCTGATATATGTAGATTTTGATTTTTTTTTTTTCTGAAATGACTTTGCTGTTGGTATAGCAAGCTATGAAACCAGGACAGAGTGACCTGAAACTAGGATCACTTCACTGTTTCACCAAAACTGTATCTTCTGGTAAAGCCTATAACACTGCAGCCAGGTACCAGAGGAGCTGATGAAGGTTACATGCAATTAGCAATGTACTAACACTGCATTACAAGGTGGCCCTCCTTTAAGAGGAAACCATCTGCCAAGATCCCCTTTCTCCCACTGAGCAGAACAGTTGTCAGTTGTTCGACCTGGGATGAACCTGCAAGTGATTTAATGACCAAGGTAAAGTACCAAACTGCTAAAAGCTTACTGTGTTTGCTGTGCTTTTATACAATACCCACTCATCAGCAAAGATTTTTGGTGTTCTTGCTTCTGTCTTCCTTAGTTCTTGATTGCATAAAACTAATTGTAAAACAGCTTTACACACACACTTTGGCTATTCACATATACCATGCGTAAGATGTAAGACTCCTATTTCTGAACACGACTGGTCCTATGAGCAAGATTCAAGATTGCTCTATACAGGCACACAGCATCAAAGTCTTCAGGGAGTTAAGCATCAACAGAGCAAAGGCTGTAAGTCCCAGAAATGCTTATTCCTTGCAATGTATGTATTTAGGCACCTCATAGTCTGAACATTTACATGGGAAAGGCTTTGAGTTTGTCTAGGACATATTGTTCTTTTTCTGGTAAGAGAAGAATCACTGCCCTACCATATATATGCTTAACAGACAGGTAGCCCATGCAACAAAAACAGTTCCCAGTGTAAAGATCTTATCTGTTCACCAAGTCTTTTGTGCTTGCATATACAAACACACCATCTTTAGCACAATAAAAAAAAAAATCCTACCAATAAACTTTTGATCAAATAGATTTGGTTGTAACATCTGTTTTTTTTAAAAAAGCACAACATATGTTTATCATGCAAAAAGGTATGAAAGAGAAGTTACTATGACAATTTTTTCACTTGATAGTTTATCAGCATGGTACTATGTCATATTTTCATATTTCTTCCTATTTTTCATTATTTTCGTATTTCCAAGGTAAAAACCAGAAGTAACCTCCCAACAGGGACTTTGATCAGTCTTGATTTAGGCTGGGAGTGCAAGTAGCTGCTGCAAGGAGAGGAACATCTGGTGAAATTTATACAATAAGCCCCAGGTAAAGACAGAAGGATCAATAGTAGAGTTTGTTAAAGTAATTCACCTTATTTTTCATGCTGGGGCAGAAAAGCAGAAACCTCTTAAAAGGGGGGAAAATAATGCCAAAAGGCACACGCTACACCCATGTTTACTCTTCAGGTGGCACTTATAGCCAAACCTGATCAGATTGTAGTTAATACGCTTCATTTAAAAACACATAAAACAACCAAAATCACTACTAGAAGCCAGTAAGCAAAGGCGTGCTGGCCTGAGGGTCTCGCTAAGCCCAGTTGCTGCCCCACCACCAAAAAGCCCTAAAGGTACACATGGCTTCACAAAGCCACCCTCGAGTCGCCATAGGCGGGGGCTGTCACCTGAGCCCCTGAGGGGGTCCCGCCGCACGAGGCACGGGTCGTTTGCAGAGGTGTCACTGCTGCTCTTGGAGGCCGCTCCGCTCCCCACAAGCGGTAGGGACCCTCTTTCTCCTTATGAAAAAAGCGAGGTTCACACAGATTTAAAGCCTTCTAGACAGCCCCGGGAAGGAAGTAGCTGCAGGCACCCGCCTCAGACGGCGGCTGTCAGATTCGGGGCGCCCGTTAAAGACAATACCGAAACACGCACGGCATTTATCTTGCTACCACCGCACACTTGCAGCAGCCGGGGTCGCCAAAGCCGCCGCCCCGGATGCTCCGCAGGGAAGGCGCTGCCGCCAGCAGCCCCTGCACTGAGGCCGCTGCCTGCCCGCCTTCCCTCACGGTGCAGAGAGGCGAAAGGAAGGGTGAAATGAAGCCGAAACCCCACCCGGGCTGTGCCGGCCGTAACCGCGTTACCTCCGCTCCCGCGGAGCTGTCTCGGGATGCTCCCCGCCCGTTGCCACCCGACACGCGATGGCGGCCCCTCCGCCCCGCCCCCCCACGCCGGCATCGCCGTCGCCGCCTCCCCGCCGCGCCGCGCCGGCATTGCCGCCTCCGTCACCGCCTCCGTCGCCTCCTCGCCCCTCCCCGGCTGAGGTCCGCTACCTCCCGCATGGTCGCCCTGAGGGAGAAGAAGCTGCAAGGAGCCCAGCAGCTTCGCAGGGGTTGCGCGGGACCCTGCGGCACCCGCTGGTGCGCAGGGAGGTGTTCGCAGGGCCGGAGCTTCCCCCTGCCCCGCGGAGTTCGCGTCAGCCCCTCCGCTACCGGTGGGTGAGGAGAGCCGCGACCGCCTCCCCCGCCGCAGCCGGAGCGGGGGACCAGCCTCCCCGTTCCCCGCGGGGGCAGGATGGAGAAGAGCCTTAGCGCTGACGGTACGGGAATGGCGCCTTTCCCAGCTGGGCTGGGGGCCCTGCCCTCACCCCGCGCTCCCTGAGGGCCTCGGGGACACGGAGCTCCCGTGAAGCCCCGGCGGACGCTGCACGAAGTTACATCCACATGAGTTACACCCGCAAGAGTTACACCGGGAAGACCCTCAGGCTCGAGACTGAGGGGCCTGAGAGGGTGGAAACCTTAAAATCTGGTGATATTTTGGGTTTCTACTGCATAGGTCCTGTGGCGCCACTCATAGTGGATATGGAAATGAAAACAGAACAGTACCGTTGGTGTGTTCCAGCCTCCAAGAGGGGCATAGCTACTCCCAAAATTTGGCTCCGTTAAAATACATGTAATGAACATCCCAGGAATGTGATTAAAAGTGCCCCATGGTGCCTGAGTATAATAATAAGGAATTGGCCATTCAGCAGATGTATCTCGGGTGTAATGAAAGCTTTCTTGTCTTCATTAATACCCTGTCTAAGCCCATGAACCCCAGGCCACAGCCTCCTCTTAATGTTCTTTTATTGCCTTTTTGCCGCTCCCTGCAAGGCAAAGGGATGGTCAGTGCCTGGAAAGACCACAGGGCTCAGGAGACAGCATAGTTTCATTGTAAGCAATTTAATTACTCCTCCCTTCCCTGATCCACTGTTATTATCTTCCATCTGACACAGATAAGTCAGAGGTGAAGTTTTTCAAGAGGGTAAAAATTTTAGGGGCAAATAAAAATTATAAGGCTGTAAAAGAAGAGGGAAAGGCAAACTATGCACTGTAATACTAATAAATCTGCTAGTAAATGCAATAGTGGAGTCCAATACTATTGCCACACAGCTTACATTTCTGATTTCCATTCTGCTTCCTCTCAAAGGTTGTGTGTTTTATCAAGGAGTTGTTTTCCTTCGTTGTCACAGAGACAATCAGGCTACCAAGCAACTGCTACGTTCATCTATATCTACAGATATTCATTACATTGTGTTTGGAAAAAAATTAATTAAGAAAGTATTTTTTTGTTGTTAAAAGTTGGCTTTTTAAGTGCACATAAAGCAGATAATTACATTAGACTTTATTTCTAAACTATAAAGCACCATAGCAAAACAAACTCTGATTTGCAGAAGCCTGATCATTTCAGCTCTTCAATTATGTTTATCGCAACTCTTTGTTTGGCTTTTGTCAAACACAAGCTATGCTAAATCTATTACCTGCTAAAGCTACTGACAGTGTTGCAAAGCACCAAACAAAACCAGTCTGCTGCCTTCTGGGAGCTTAAAAGCCCTGATAGGTGACTTCATTGTTTTTAAACCACTTACACAGCACTGACAGAAGATAAAAACATAGATGGCATCCCCAGAATATAATCAAATTCTTACAATATGAAACCAATGGTTGTTACAAAGATAATATGAACCAGAAAGCAGTCATTAGATGGTAATAGTGTTTAGCCATTCTACAAATGCGCTAGTGCTCTGTGTTCTGTAGTACAGGATTTTCAGGTAGATGGGTGTTTGCAACAGTTGTCTTGCACATTAATCAAAGAGTGGATTGAGTGTGAATGCAAAAGATGCAGCTGGCTTCAGTTGTTGCTAGACTGCCTTTTAAACTCTCCTGTGATTGAATCTACTGAAGACAGAATTCGCTTCTCAAAAAAATGGACTCATAAAATGTAAGCTAATTATAAAATTGCCTTTAGGAACAAGAAATAGATGAGAACTGACAAGACATAGGAAACAAATTATTAGGCATATACTGGAAGTATAGAGAATGACATTTTACTTCAGACCTTTGAAAAATATTTATTAGAGAAAGTGCCCATTTGAGGGTTTCAAAATAGAAGTTCACTTTCTGAATTATGAAAACCTAGAACCCTGTAGAGGCTGGCATGAGAGATCCAAGTTAGGATGCCCTCACAAGGCTACACAATGCTTCTGAAATGTTTGCAAGTGAGCAGAAGCAAACCTCAGCATAATCATCCAGATAGATATTTTTGTCCATTTGGGTAAGGTTCTATTTTATACATAACTTTTTCCATTTTACTGTGGAAGCAAAATGTAAGTCTGGACTCTTATTTCTTCTCTTGTTACAGATTGCATAAATTGTATGGCTCTTCCCTGATGCTCCATAAATCACCACTGGTAAGTTATGTTTATACAGGAGTGTGTATTCTCTAAGTGCTAGCAGACAAAAAAGAGCTAAAAAGATTTAATTTCCACTAGGGTCTTATCTGATACTAATTTAATCAAGTTAAGATCTTATCTCCTTTAGCTAATGAGGACAAAGTCAGACTGAGTTTTGGTCTAGTCTGTGAGTTTTGTCCTATCTGCTTTTGTGTCTAACTAATATTGCCACTTAGAGACATCTTAGAAAATGTAATTCAACTAAATAAGCTTGAAGAATAAACCAAGTAAATACCTGTAAACAAACCAAAATTGAAATAGTATCAGATTACAGGAAACCAAATCCATATGATAGTCATTAAATGGTTTTAGAATGTGACAAAACCAAGGTAAAAATTGCTATTAAATCTAAGTGAATTTGGAACCTTATACATCAGCTTTGTGCTTGTTCACAAGTTCATTCTCGTCAGTTTAAGCATATCCTTACAGCATAAGTCCCCCAAGAATGTGTTGCTCATGCACTTAATTAATGGAAGAATGAGCGTGCACTGAGCTTCTTAAGGGTCAGCACTGAAGGGGTGCTGTGTAAATATAAGTAGTACTCATTGCAGCTTGGAACTTATGATGGAAATATTGCTTCCCACCATGTGTTTGATGGTTTATGCTGGTTCCTGTTGAAATTCTACCATACAGAGTGAGTCCTGAACACTTCGATGTTCGCTTTGAAATGTACATTCTGTGGACACTGGAGTTATTCACAGGGGTCATGAAATTATTCAGGACAGTAAATCTGGGAGTTTAGCCAGATGCCAGCAAATTTTTATAGATACTTAAAGGCAGGGATAATTTTTTGGTAGTTTTTCAACCTTAATCATTTCAAGCAACAAACACAGTATCAATCATGTATTTCAGGAAGCACAATCAAAAATAAGTGTAAGTGCACCTGTTTCTTTTCTTTGGTTAAAGCTGAGTGACTTTGTTTACAAAAACAAATTCACTGATCCTTTGCCCTCTCTTTTTACCTTCATCTTTCCATCATACAAATTTCTGTGGTAGGTGGTTTAAGCAGGGTAGGTGTGACTTACAGATGAGAGTGACTGCAAGCACCAAAGTGCTACGCAATTAAAGGAGAAGGTCTAAATTTAGGTTTCTATATTTACCTTCCCCTGTTCCTAGCTGCATGTCTCCTCCTACTCCCGTGGCCTTCAGCATTTAACTGGCACTGGCATTTGCTCAGGCCCCTCTGTAAGGCAATTCTGCTCTCTAAGCTGGCAGAAAGCAATACTTCTATGAACGTTGGTTTTTTACTATCATAATCACAAAAGTACAAACATGGAGTAAGCTAGGAGCAGAGGAGGAGGTAGTAGAAAATATCCCTTTAAGGAACAGAAACTGTGGAATGTCTCTGTCTTGTCCAACTTATTTAAATACTCTGAAGATTAATATTAGTCCTTCTTTAATGGAAAACTTAGCTTCTCTATACTGAAGTTTGTTAAAACAGACTGTAAAATAAACTTTGACATACCATCTTTTAATTTTATTTGTCCTGTCTGGTTTTGTTGCCTTTCAGGTACCTTTTTCTTTTCACTGCCTCATCTACTCTCACCAAAATTTATTATTTGCTTACACATATCTTTGTTGCACATTATTGCAAGCTGGTTTTGTTCAGTGCTGTCCATGCTGCAAAGCAGAAGTGGTAATAGATATCTTCTAAAACATGGACAAGTTTTCAAATGTTAACTGTGCTAGGAGGGGAAAGAAACACCAGCAAAAATATCCCCATCTTCAGGTAAACTTCAAAGGTCTGTAGGGTAAAAATATCACTATTGTGATTAATGTCACAAATTTTATTATTTTAATTTTGTTTCTCTTGCTCATGTAATCTTCTCTGTTACAGGGGGAATGTGCAATACATCAAGTTTTTTGCAGTCAATTTTGAGGGTTTAATTTGGAAAAAATATTCCCTTGTACATATATTTGTTTTAAACAGAAGGTTTGACTTAATGTTTTAGACAACTAAATCATTCCACTTTGAGACCCTACCCTTTGATTATACAATTTGTCTTATCTATGTTGAATTAACTTCATGAGCATCTGGCTATTTATTAATGAGAGTGAATGAATCACAGTCTTTGTTTTCCTGGAAAACAACATGGGAGTTAGAATCATTGTTTCACGAGTCTTGTAACACTGCAGGGATTTTTAAAGATAATGCTCTTTGTCCATGTCTATTTTGAAGGCTATTAAAAGTGATTATGTTTAAAAACAAACTAAGGAGGATTTGTAGCTGTAAAAAATAGCATCTTAAGAATAAGTATTTTTTTGTTGTTTCAGGTCCCAAATTAATATGTGGGTACTATGATTGAAGAATGTGAAGTCCTTGGTTATAATGTTTGTAACCCAGTTCAACAGCATTTAAATAAATTTCTTTTGGATGAGACAGTTAAAAGACATCTGTTGGGTTGGGTTGTTCTTTTATCTTAAGTAACTCTGGCCTTCTAATACAACTGCTCAGACTTTCTTCAAAACAGTAAAGTTCCTTTCTGTTATAAATTCCCCTGTATTATTGTCAGTCCTTTGTTGATATACTTGTGGTACCTGTCTCTCTCTCTCTGATTAAAAGCAGGAGTATGGAAGCTTAGAAGCTTCTGATCATACTCAGCAGTAGTTGCATCGACACTGTTTGCAAGCAGCTGGTTACTAGAGGCTGAAGCCAATGTCATCATTTTGTTTGTGTTATCGTGCTGAGTCCAAACTTTGCCATTTAAATACAACCAGATGTTCCTTAGCAGAGCCACTTCGAATGCAGCATGTTACAGTACAGCCTCAGTAGTGCTGATCCCACTCTTCCATCTTTGCTTTTAGTGCCCTCCTGTTACTTTTCTCTTAATTACTGAATTACCCTGAAACATTTCTACAATACAAATAATCTTGGACCTTTAATAAAAGTTCTCTGCTATTTTGAGAACTTATAATAACACAGTACTTTACAGTATAGGAACGGTTGTTGGATGAAGCCTTTGTTTCCTAAATTTGCAGACTTCTGGGGGATTCTGTAGTTGCATTTGATCCAAATTTAGGTTGCCTTTAAAAAGTTTTCCAAAATGTAATCTCAAAGACCTTTCTTATAGATTCTACGCAGTGTGCGCTAATCAAATATGCCAATGCATGTTGATCTCATACATTTGCCTCTAAGGGGAACAGACTCTTGTACATGTGGTAAGAGTCACAAATAAGTTTTAATCAGCAAGCTTTGTAAAAGACAGAAAACCATATTGTTTCACAAATATAAGATCAGAACACCTTTGAACTTTCCACTCAAATTCTTGCCCAAGACTACATGTTCCATGAGGGAGATTTTCAGAATGGCTCACTGCTTAAAAGTACACCTTAAGAATTGAGATGTAAAATATCTTAATGCTAAAAGAGTCTTTAAGAGTAGGGATTTATGGCCAGTCCATTTACCTTTGCAGTAAATAGGATAGCCCTATTAATGGGTTTAGTCTTTTGTCTGCCAGCATAGTTGTTCCAATTTCAAATCCATTCTTTGCTATTATTAGAAGGCATCCAGCCCTAAAATTAAAATGATGGTTGACCTTGCTAACTTTTCAGAAATGATTTCTCAGCAGGCTATTTGTGAGTGTTTTGCACTTTGTTCCTTTGTTCCCCACTTGGCTCTTGATTACTTGGTGTGTACAGTGCCCCACAGAGCAAATTGTAGTGGACTAATTAAGAACTACCAAGAGTTTCCCAAGTTATGCAAGATCCCCAGAACTATGAAAAGCTTTTTCAGCTTCCCAGTCACATACTGTGAAGTGCCATAAATCAAACTCTTGAAAACACTGAAGGCTGTGCTTCAGTCACTTACGGGTATACTTTACTTCCAGAAGAGAGTGTTTACTTTTGTTGACGTTTACTGCTAGGTTTTTTAGTACTATTTATTCTCGGTTTAAATCCCACAAGCTATGAACATTCTGAACACCAAAAACATTGATTTAATGACACATGATCACTTATTGGTGACATTGGTGACATTGTTGTCTTTACTTTTACATGAGTCTGGAAGACTAAGTGAAGTGAGAGCAAGCACTTGGGCTTTAGTGTTAGAGCTGAGGCAGGAGGATAAAGGAAACTAAACCTCATGTGTCATATTACACTCTGGAGGTCAGGGAGTTATTTTTACCTCAGTGTCACTAGTATGGGAAAATGTGGAAGGCCTCAGCTTATGTTGAAACTATAGGAGATGGCCCAGTTATTTGCTAAGATGGATCATCAGTGTCATCTCGTGCAATAGACGTTATGGTTGGAGTCCTGCAAGTGTCCTCACCCCGCACATCGGTCACTTGGTCACATAGGTTTCTCATGTCACACTACATGAACAACTCCGTATTTGTTCTTACTACAAAGGACAAGTTTTATTATTGAAGTGTTGTGTCATTGGGGAAACTGTTGTTTTGTGTTATTCTATGTTATTCTAGAATAACATACATACATGGTTATCTAGAATGACATACATTCTAGATAACCATGAGGTTGTGTCATTAAAACAAAACCCAAAGATTTAGATTAGGTGGTTGTACTGCAACAATCAGGAGGTAACTACATTGAATGCTGTTGGAGTTAAATCCAATTTATAGCATACAGTGAAATTACAGCCGTGAAATCCTGATAATTGCCTTTTATTTTGTTCCTTAAGAGGGCTTCCTTTATCCAAGAAAAACATGTGTGATTAAATATCCAGCTGTAAAAACAAACAAGAAAAATCCTGTCTACATGCCCAAGCATATATTGAAGTATCAGATCTGGAGTGCACCTTTCCCTCTGCAGCTGCGTCTGTGCACAGTAACTGGTACAGTTAATTGTCACAGTTACAAGCAAGAGAGGCCTGGCCACAGGCCAGGTACTGCTTCTCTTGCTACTGAAGATGGACATAAAGAACACTGAACAAGAAATGACAGCTTTCACTGATGGGGTCTAATTTGGGTGAAGAAGCTGACCGCTACCATAAGATTTAAACCAAAATAAATAGTCTCAGACCAGCTAAGATTGCAATGGGCTTGGCAGTGTTAGGTTTACAGTTAGACTCAACGACCTTAAAGGTCTTTTAATCTAAATGCTTCTCTGATTTTAAGAATTAATTAAATTGCTATATTGGTATGCTAGTAAATGGAATACAGGAAAACATTCTTGCTAAACACATCAAAATGCAACAGTTGAGGAGTTAAAATGCTCTTATATATCTTACAGAAAATTAAATGTAATTTTAGTTTTGAAAGCAAAATCTCTCCTCTCTTGTACATTTCATGATTTCTATACATAAGTGAGAGTTTTCTGTAAACAAATAAATCTGCAGGTTTGAATACCAGCATATGATCGATTGCAGTGGAGAGAAAAGGTTTTAGCCAGAGTTGCCAGGCTGCCTTTGAACCAGCTCTGCAGGAGTCAGAGCAGAAGGGAGGAGAGCATAGCAATGTCTTGTTTTGCAGAAAGCCTCCCTGAGTTGAAATATTTCCTTGGCTGTAAATCTTTTAGTCTCATACAGTGTTTAATAAAACCTGTCTGAGACATGCAGTCTATCAGAAAAACAATTGAATTTCTGGGTGAGGTCATACCCCTTCAGCACAAGTAACAAGCTAATTTTTTTTCTGTTATTTCATTTGCATTTTAACACTGAATGTCATAAGGGGTTCTTTTCTAATGTACCTGTGGTTTCTTGAGAAAAGAGAGAAGAAAATACATCAATGTGAAGTAGCTCTCTCAGCAAACATTTGATGGACGGACAGAAATCTTGCTTAATAAGGATTGCATTTTAATAAAAATGGAAAGATTTTCATTGTATTTGAGAGAAGATGACCGACCATGATCTGCTGAGAAGCAAAAGTTAGGAGAGCCTTATTTTATTTTAAGAATTCATAGCAACACTGTAAAGAGTGGAAATAATCTCCAGGGCTCTTTAATTCAAGTTATCTCTATTCCATTGTCCCAACAGCTGACTTGCTAACAGGTCCATGACTTCACAGGTAGGTGTCAGTGGAACAAACAGTGATTGAGTTACAGGGCAGTTATAAATATTCATGTTATTTAGCTCCAAGCTAAAACATGTTAATTTTTTCCCTTAAATCACTTCAAATGTTTATAGCTTGCATAAATAAACTGAACAGCCTGAGGGAAAAGGTTTTGTAAATCACTGTTGTTTGCATGAATTTTGTCAGCTAAAGAACTCTTGATCAGGTAAAAGAAAGTTCCATGAATATTGCTAATTTCTCTGACTGTGGGGAAGGAGCTTGTCTTCATGATGACCTTTAAATCTTTTTTAAGCCCCTACTTGAAAGCCAGTCCAGAAGGACAAAGCACAAGACCAGACCAGATGCTCTGTTTCCTCACTGCACGTTCAGTGCCTGTGCTCCAGACTCTTCCGTGTCCCCTTCATCTCCTCTTTGCTAGACCAAACACACACAATTTTATCAGTTTGTCCTTAACATCAGGTTTCCTCACTGCTTATCAGCTTTCTTCCCTTCTGAGTTCTTCTCAGTCCATGCTTAGAGCTGAGCACTGTTCTGCTGGAACACTGCCTGCAGGGAATGGCGAACAAGGGTTCCTTTGGCACCTTGCACACACAGGTGAACGTGCCATGCTCTCCTTCCAGTTCCCTGTTCTTCTGTGGCAGGAGGCTGTCACAGCACATGGGGGTGGCATAAAGACAACTTTCTTGGGAACATATTTTGCAGCTGTTACAAGGTTAAAAGTCTCATACAATTGGGGATTTTTTATATTTTCCAGGTGTATTCCTTAGTGACTTTTCTCATTTTTTCCCCCACCAGGTAACATTCTAATGAACTGAAAAAAAAACTTTGAGCCCTTTCTGGCCAAAGGACAACAAATTTAATGTTAGTAGTCATTCTTTTAACTAAGATGGCACTTTTTTCTTGGTATCTAAAGAAAGAACTAACTGTACAGAACTTTCTGGAGTACAGCCAGGTTAGAAAGGGTGAGATTCAGACATGCTTTCTGCTTTTATGAATATTGTTTTTGCTTTGTGGAAAGTTCAAGTACAGCAGTTGGAAATAGGTGTTGAGATACTTTGGCATGTTACCACATTTTAAGGGGTAAGTTCATATTCTAAATTACTGCCATTTAATTCATCTTGGTTGAAGGAGTCCAGAAATTCTTTAACTGATGCACGTCTTCTCTGAAGGAAGAAAGGTCATTCTTAAAGCTCAGGGAAAATGGAAGTTTAAGGCTACAGATTTCTGTAATATTACTTGGTATGTATTCTTGGCAAAGAGAAATAAAGGCAGGAAATAAAATATTGTTCACAAATCATATCAACACAAGAGCTGGAAATAGTTTGTCTAAGCTTCTGATCTACCACTTTTGCTGGTGTTAAGCAAAATGCTTACAATTAGTATGTTCTTGCAGCTGTGCTGAATTGAATGTAACCCAGATAAATCATTAAATATGTTCTTTTCAGACCTTGTCAGGTAGTTTAATTTATGGTGGACTTGCCTTCAAAATCCAGGAGTTTTGTTTAACTCAGCTGACATACCATCTGTCAAATCAACCATGTGCTGAGTTAAGGGAATGTAGTTCCAGAGAGGCAATGAAGGAATTGCTTCTCAAGAAAAGGAACAAAATCAAACTGTGCTAGGGCCTTTTGAGCACCAGTAAGGTATTTTGCAAAGGAAGTTGGGGGGGGGGGGGAGGGCAGGCAAGCAGGGCTGTGTGCAGGAAAAGAATGAAAGGGAATGTAGTGCAAGGCAGGATTTCCTGAGGCATAAAAGACGCCAGCAATCCTGGAGATAATATGTCTTACTGGAGGAGAGCATAGTTAATAGCTGTATAGCTCTGAAATCAATAAATAGCAATAAAGAAATCTAAATTTTCTGTGCCTGCCTTGATGATGTTTGGGTTCTTCCCTAACATACCAGACCCACAAGTATCTATTTATGCCTTTATCTTTCCTTACAAATCTTCATGTGATGCTCAAGTGACTAAACCTGGGCAAGCATGAAAACTTTGCAAGGCTATATAGGATTCAGAACTGATACAATAAAATAAGAACCCTTGAGGTTTAGTATGTTTTCATCAGTGCTTTAGGCTTCATGCATTTTAGACTACTTACGTGGTGTAAAATTCTTCTGTATATGTTAGCAGTCCATTAATGCATTTTTTGAAGTTTTGGAGATTTTGGAGTATTTTATGAATGTTCACTTGTTATCTTCCTCCGGTGTTCTCTGGAACTGTTTTTAACAGGGGCCGGTAACAACTTTGGAGTGGTATTTATAGCTTTGTTTGCCTTGCTCTCTACTGGAAGGACTAATCTCTTAAACATTTCATTCCAGTACCTCAGATTGATTTCCCACAAATCAACTTCAAACAAATTCTAGTGCAGACATTCTTACACTGCAGAAACTGTCCCATCTCAGATAAAAGCATGGTGTAGTTAGGACAAAGGGCAAGGGACAGTCATCTTTTTGCAAATCAGCAAAAGATAGCTACAATCAGTGTCAAGAAGAAAATTACATTTCAATACATCAGAAAAATAAACATCTGCCTACTCTACTTACCATTCCTTCAATAAATTTAAATAGCTTCATAAAATTTGTACAACTTGTTATTTTTAACATCTATTAATTCTAATTTTGTCTTTTCTGAGTAACTGCAACACTTTTACTAATCAGTTTATATGATCAGTCATGAAATGGCTTGGTTTTATTGTTCTCCTTGCTGTTTTCTAAAGATACTCATGCTTTACACTTCTTTCCTGCAACTCAGTTGTTCTTCACATTCAAGTCTTGTTTATTCCTATAGATACTAAAGAACAGTTTGATTCTTTTATCTTTATTCCTGCTCAGTGCCATTTATTCTACACTTTTTCATAATATTAAGGTAACTGCAGAAAACAGATGTGAAGACAATAGAAATCTTAGCTAGTGAGCAAGCTTAGGCAGGAGAAAAATACTACAAGCTTTCTACAGTTTGATATTTCATACCAGTGACCAACATGAGACATTTTTTAACAGCTCACACTACAGGCCTGATGAGAGTATGTAATTTTGGTGAGAAAAAATGATGCTAGTTCCAGGTTACTGTATTTTAGTTTGGTAGCAAAACTTTTTATATCAACAACAGTTAAATTTCAACAAATGTGTAGCACCCCTTCAAAAATACCACACTGGAAAAGCTGACAGCTTGTGGTCCCACAGTTTTGATGTCAGTTCTTCTATTAACAGTTAAAACTGGGCTTAGGTTTGGCATCAGATTATATTCTCAAGTAGGTAGCTGCTTTTAGGAAAGAGCCCAAACTCTTTCTGTGTCAAAACCACAATGACAAAAATTCAGCATAGCCTGCCAGCCAGCATATCTTTCACAGGAGTGTAAAGTGTCCAGCAGAACAACTAAATGGAATGATTTTGAAAGCTCCTATTAAGTTTCAACAGTATTGCTAGTTTCTCTTTTAAAGAGAAAAAAAGTTTCTCTTTTAAAGGTCTGTAACTATTTCCCACAGGTGAATGTTTATTTGTTTTACTAAGTATCTTATGCCTTCTAAGGAGGCAAAACACCATGACAGCAATTCCTTTCCTCACAAGCAAGACATCCTTTTTTAGCAGACTGTTGAAATTTCCCATTTAAAGTGTGGATTTAAAAGTAAAAAAAATTCAACTGTGAAATAAATATTTAGCTCCTTTAATAAGCAAAACTATTGTCAACATATTACAATAGACATTGCTTTTAATTGTAACAATATTTTAATTCAAGGCAGTCTCAAAGTTCAATGAAGTTACACTAAAAGAAAAAAAAAGTTTATGGTTCCAGCAGCATCATAGCTGGAAATTCAGATGTAACACATTTCTTATTTTTTGTGTGCCTAGACAACACATCATTACTGCATTTGCAATCAGCCAAATGACTGAATTCAATGAGAACTTAGAAACTGCAGAGAGAACAAAAGCAACATAGGGAAACAAATAACATGGGTTTGCATTTGAAATACCTGTAGATGGTATAACAAGTTCTCATGTTAATCTGGTGCCATGAAGCTTGAAGAAACCCCACTGGGTCTTTAAAAATCCAGCACCTTATATCATTATTTTCATTATAAAAAAGTAATCTTGTTATTTCCCTTTCAAAGTATGCTGGTTTTGGCTGGGGTAGAGTTAATTTTCTCCATAGGAGCTAGTATGGGGCTGTATTTTGAATTTGTACTGAACACAGCATTGACAATTCAGGGATGTTTTGTTATTGCTGGGCAGAGCTCACACAGAGCCAAGGCCTTACTGCCCCTCACCCCACCAGTGAGGAGGCTGGGGGTGCACAAGGAGCTGGGGGAGGACAAGCTGGGACAGCTGAGCACAACTGGCCAAAGGGATGCTCCAGACCATGTGGCATCAAGCTCAGCTAGGGAAGAAGGAGGAAAGGAGGGACATTTGGAGTGATGGCATTTGTCTTCTTAAGCAACCATTACATAGGATGGAGCCCTGCTTTCCTGGAGAAGGCTGAACACCTGCCTGCTCATGGCAAGTGGTGAATGAATTCCATGTTTTCCTTTGCTTGTGTGAAGCTTTTGCTTTACCTGTTAAATGGTCTGGATCTCAACCAACAAGTTTTCTCACTTTACTGTTGTGGATTGTAGTTGTCTGCTGGGGTTAAACCACAAATGTTCTTTTCAGCATCCAGTGTGAGGCTTGAGGGGTTCAAGGTAACAACAGATTTGGCTGGAATGTGCTGGTTCACATTTATAGCTGCTGCTGTTTATCTGTTGACAGACTCCTGTGCTTGCCATGGGATTTGTTTGCCTTCTGTACACAAGTGTCTGGTGCTCATTAGTGGCTGGTTGTTGCTTCCACTGCTTGCTGTACTACTTATCTTACTCGACTGTGCCTGGGAACATTCTGATAACAGCAATGTTTCTGTGCTGCTGTATTGGACAGACTGGAACTCCATGTGAACTCAAATCAAAGGGTCCATGACCTGAGGATGAGGTCACGCAGCAACACGATGCTCCAAAGCATCTGTGGGTGAGTCCAGGCCAGGGTAAGAAAACCTCCCAGTATTCCCAGGCTGTCTCCCATTAGAGTACAACCATGACAACAGTTCAGCAGAAGCACCATTTCAAAATAATCAGCTTGGCACCTCTTCTGCCTGGTTTAATTTTACATTTGAACTGCAGACATGTTTAGAGAGATATGTGGATGTAAAGTATTAACATTTTTCTATTTTCCATGAGTACTCCAAGTCCCACATCTCTGAAATACTGATGTAAGTACTTCTACATTTTCATATGACCATTTGTGAGGAAAATGAAGTAATTTATATGTATAACATAAAACTTCCAATTATTACTTAAGGCCCTACTGAAGAAATATGTCTTGATTCTCTGAAGCCTTTCACCCAACAGCTGGCTCAGATATGAGCGCAGTGGAAGGCAGTAAATTTTTTCTGCTCATCCAGTATTCTGTTGTTCATTACCCTTATTTGGAACTATTTATAAACAGCCATTCTTCCATACTGTGACCTCCAAAAAGTCATGATTAATTTTCTTCCTTTCTAAAAAAAATCAAGGAAATAAGATGTCATCTCACTTGAACTCTGTTTGCTCTGGAACATATTGCACTTCTCCCATCTCTGAGGTCCAAATCAGAATTTGTTATACCAGTCGTGGCAATTTCTGTTGGCAGTGGCTGACTTGACCTTTTAATCCAGTTAGCTTTTTCCTCTACAGTACTCAAATAATGGGCTGTAGGAAGAGTTGCCTTTCGTCAATGGATTGTGAGACACTAATTTAAAACTTTGCCATCATAAATTACTAGAGCTCAGATGCATACAACAGGCTGTGAAAAAGTCAGTCACAACAACAGCCTGTTTACCTTAGAAGGACAGTCTGGGCAATGAATGACTTGTCCCAGAGGACTACATTTGCTCACTGAAAGTTCAGTCACTACAGTTTGTGCTGCCCTCTCCCCGAGGCAAAGGCAGGTGTCCAGCAGTGCCCGAGCGCGGCCGGTCACTGTGGGGCATGCGGTGATGCTTTCATAATCCATCCGGGACAGGCTTTGCTGGGAGCGAAGCACATCGAGAATGTGGTTGAGGCGTCCTTCTGTCATGCAGTTCAGGATGGTCTGTCTCTGGCAGGCAAGGATTTGACAGCAGTTTCCTTTGCTGGGAGGACCTTGAGTGAAAGAAAAGAAAAATGAGATAAACCAAGTGCTTTTTTCATCCAGAAATTGTTAGCAAGTGATAGCATCAACACCAGAAATATAAACTCAGTAGAGGAAGGAAGGAGGAGTTAGTTTGTTTTCATTCTGTGTTTGAAACTAGTCCAAAAGTATTTTTATCTCATGTTTGAAACTCACAAATGTCAGATTCCAGCAAGTAGGTGTTTCTAAACCACCAAGTGGTCTGAGTGTGTGAGGGGAGAATATTTTCAGGTCTTGCCTTATTCATCTAGCATCTGTATTTAACTTTATGCAAAGCACCTTGGCTGGACACAGATGAGAAAACTTTCTCCTATAAAAGTGGAAGGACAGATAACAGATACTTCAAGGTAGCAGGAGTGTTTGAAACATGTAGTGTCAAACTGGGGAAATGAATATATGTCAAAGCTAAACTAATAACAAAAGTAATACTCTTGATGAAACGGTTGAGAGCTTTGGGTTCTGCCTCTTTTCATGAGGTGATTAGAATAGCAGGTGCTGACATTAGGGTTTTTAGTATACAGTAAATACCATACACGAAGAGAAAATTAATACCAAAAGCCATATTCCTTTGGAGAACATGCTACTGTCATTCTGATTTCTGAGTGTTGCCAGGAGAGTTCTGTGATGAACTTTTCTGCATGGTCTAGTCTGTTGATTTATCCAGAAATTATGTCATCACGCAAGTAAATTGCCATGGAGAAGGACAGCCAGCTAGGTTGAGAATTTTTACAGGCCAGTTTGTAAAAAGTTAGCAATAAAAATCTCACAGAGCTTCACCCACAGGCAAAGAGTCTTCACAAATCAAAAGCAGACCCTTTCTGCCTCTTTTCTGCAGGAAGACTTAAGAGGATGTGTGGGGATGAAGAGTCCCCTATCACCTGTTTCTGTAGTCAATAGCTACTTTTGCAGAGGTAGGCAATACACAGCTTACGATTGCAAAAGAATACTCCAGACCTAAACAACTAATGTATTTCACATTCAATGTGTGCTATGGTTTTTGTATTTTTATTATGGTCTTTTCAGAAGTGTTCTCAGCCTCACTGTGGCCCTGAAAGAAAAGAACAAGCCAATGTTCTTCACTGGTCAGTGCCTGAACTTCTGAGAACAGAGGAGCAGCTATACACAAATAGAGAGACATTTGTATCAAGCTGGAATCAATTATTACTCTAAATACCTGAAAATGTGTACAAAAATTAGAAATATCTGTTTCCTCCAAGTTTTAAACAATTTAATCACTAAGATCTGGCCAAGGTGAATATTGCCAGCTCAAAGTGGCAACGGTGCCTTACCTGTCACTGCTTGTCCAAGGTGCATTGGTTCTGGTCTGTGCTTAAAAGCCAGTGGTGGGGAGTTATGCTGACTGCTCTCTTTGTCTGCAGTTGGACCAGCTGAAGGAGTTGTGCAATAGGAACTTGATTTTCTTCTCTCAGAGCCTGGGTGATCTAGAAAAAGTTTAAGATGAGCAAGATTAGACCTGTGTATTGAACAACAAGAAAATATTACACATATGTCAGCCACTACAGGAGACAGGAACTGAAGACTGACTTGAGATTACTTTGGCTCTTGTTAATACATCTTTATTCCTAGGAAAACTTTGGCATATATTACTACACACATCTGACTTTTCCAAGTTGTCTGTAGGAATTTGTTATTGAAGTTATGGAACATTTTATTCTGTCCATAAGTCTGATGGCTATTGATCAGAACTAAAGTGCTTGGAAACACAGCTGTTTCTACAGGTGAATTGATTTCTGATGTCTCAATTTTTGTACCTGAAGGCAATCTCTTCTTGATACAAATTTAAACACTTAGGACAAATCCACATTGGAAAGGTAAAGAAAGTTTTCTATACAGAACAGTGATTAGCAGGAATTATTCATACGTTCCTGGCAACATTGCCTTTTTAAAACATATCTCCCTTTCTTAGCAGATTACAAAAAAGTAGTTATTCCTGGTAGCACAAAGCAGCGTGTTGCCCAGAAGGGACTTGTTCTCTCAAAAGCAACAGGCATTATTTGATGTGTGAGAGAAGGACAGCTCTACATTTACAGCTCAGTATTCTAAAAAAAATTAGTAAAACTTTTTTTGTTGTTTGATCTATACATCTAAATGGAAAGCTTTGTGGTGTCTCTGGTTTCCTGCAGTGAACTCATGCTTCAGATATCAGCAGAGAGCACAGCTTTACTCTGAGAAGTGACAATTTTACATGAAAAATTACATTTCTATATAGAACAACTAATAATATTTGTCCTTTTCTTATAACGTCTGGATCTGAATATCATTCAAGACGGTGACCTTTTGTTGCTGTTGCACTCTGAGAAGTGACAATTTTACATGAAAAATTACATTTCTATATAGAACAACTAATAATATTTGTCCTTTTCTTATAACATCTGGATCTGAATATCATTCAAGACGGTGACCTTTTGTTGCTGTTGCATTCTGTGGAGTAGTATTTGACACGCCCATCTCAATAATATCTCTTCCTGCTATATTTGCACTGCTATCAAGTAGAACAGTTGACAAGCTTGGCACTACAAGAGGAATTTTCTTGCTGATTAAGTGGTTGTCTTTTTGTGGATAGATGATCTGAAAAAGACCGAAATAGAGAAGAGTTATCTTCTTGGAAACTTTTGTTCCAAAATCTTTTCTAAACAGGAAAGGTTCAAAACAAACCTTGAGAGGAGGAGATATTGTTTTTTTGCAAGAGCAAGGTCAGAGTGGGCTGCTTGGAACAAGGTAAAACAGTGGGTTTTGTTGGGTGGAGTTATCCTGGTTAGGAACATTTTACCCAAGTGTTTGCATTATACAGTGTCAGGGCTGTCAGGAGAAATGAGCAGCTGATGAAGTACTCTGAACACTCCTGTGCCATGAACTCACCTCTGAATTGCATGTGCCTGCCTGCAATGTGTAGCTCTCTGAGCCTTTGCATGCATTAAGCGCTCTCTCCTGGAAGAAGAAAACCACAGTAACTGCAGTAAGCGTAGACTCAGTTTGTTCCATTCACAGCTGCCAGGAGCTACAGTTTATACTAACATAACTTATAGTGGCAACATATATTCTACTGTAAGGTGCACTGGTGTATAGTAACAGTGAGCTGCACAGAGCAAATGGGCATAGAATCTGACAAAATTCTACCCTGTTACTTTTTCCAATGTTTTGAATTTATTTTAAAACCCAGTGTTGAATCATGCAGG